>OZ007590.1:259613908-260937241 GCA_963931845.1 Maratus michaelseni | reverse complement strand
TAGTTAAAGCCCGATCAAATTTATTTAAAAATTCGATATATTATGATACGCTATCATGCAAAGAAGGATCATTTTAGTTTAAAGATAAAAGAAAAATAAATATTTAAAACTTAGAATATTTAAAATAAACAATCTTTAGAAAATATCATTTTTGGTATATACTTAGAAATACTAATCTTTTGATTGCATGCTTTTTTTTTTCAGGAAAAATATCGTTTGAAAGGTGAAACGCTTTATGCTTGGTTTCCCCTTTTTAAAACTTTTTTTTCCACATTTTAGCGTGCACTCAGTCATATAAAACTTAAAATAAACAAAATACAGATATTTTCTTTTAAAACGAATGCCTTTAATCAGAAAGCATAAAGGATTCTATAGAATATATTTTTAGATTTGTTTTTGAAAAGGCATGAATTCTTTTACCTTGAAGAAGATTAAAGTTCTTGGAATTTTCGTATGGTTTTAAAATTTATGAATTCAAAATATTATATATTTTTTGTCAAATGACTATCTGAATTTTTATTTTTATATCTCTCTAAAAGGAAGCTAGTTTTAATTAGTTTAATTTTAAACGATTTTTTGTTTTTGATTTTGTTGTCATCGTTGTTATTATTATTGTTGTTGTTGTGTTGTTATCGTAATTGTTATTATTTTTTAATTCAGTTCTATCTGTAATATTATACTATCACCTGTTAAATATAATCTTTTTAAGTATTTATATATATATATATATATATATATATATATATATATATATATATATATATATATATATATATACATGTATGTGTTTGTGTATAGACAGTATATATAGTATACATATATTACACAATTTAATTTTTTTCCACAATCTGCTAAATTATACTATAAAATTTTTCCATTTAGTAATGTTCCGTATATGACCCCCGCTTATTAAAATAATTCTTATTCTTAAAATAGTCCTTTACTATCCATATGTAAATCCATTTTATCCTAATCCACTTAATAATATTTATTCCAAAGTATTTAGATCCAAAAATAGTGATAGCTACTTAAATTTATTCTTTAAATAGAACATCTTTAGTTTTAATCCATTATTAAAATTCATTATTATTATTCCCGTATCACGTGATGTATGTTGTGGTCTTGCGCTAAGACAGTTAAAACCCGAAACAGACTCGACTTTCAGTGGAATTTTTGACGGATGGCGTTGACTAAAATGACCGGCTGTTCGATTTTTCCGTTTTTTTTAGACGATAGAATATTCGACGTTGGTGTTTGCTAAATAAAACGGGATGGATTTGGAATGCAATGGAACGTTGTCATCGGAGAGTTGTTAATAACAAGTTGTTAAGCTATCGTTCCGTAAATAGAGCATTTCCGTGGAATCTAAAGAGGATTGATTGAGTTTGAATAAAATGGATTCGACTGCATCGTGTTTTTATTTTCTGCAATCACCAAAACTCGGCTGCTAAGATGCAAATTTATTTAAGACTGCAGTAAATTCAAGTGTGCCAGATATGTCTTCCATTTGTGGCAAAATGTTATATATATATATAATATATATATATATATATATATTATATATATATATAATATATATATATATATATATATATATATATATATATATATATATATATATATATATATATATATACTTGTACTTTTCATTTTCACGAGAGGATAAGATTATGACTTTCTACTTAGTGTTAATTCTAGACAACACAAATAGCCATAAACGGAAATCGAAGTCAGCCTCTTACGGAAAGCGGCTAATTTTGAATTTATAATAAACTTTTCCTGCGTGTAAATGCTTGTGATTTTTTAGACAATATACTGCAAACTTGAAGAAATATTTTTCCGTCAATTATAGCCAATCAATGTTGCCACAGAATGTATAAATTAAACAAAAATATTAAAACATATTCCTACTTTTCATTAACGTTTGTTTATCGTTCATACTTTCTTTTCTATTATCAAAATTGCTTATTTATAAATTATTTAAAGTTATAATTACCTTGGCGTATATCAAAAGAGACAATGAAGTATTGAAACAGGAAAGTCAAATCTTACAGAGCAATTTAAAAAATACCACTAGAGAACCGAAATTTATCAGAACTTTTAAAATTAGTAAACCGTTTAACGTTGAATTATAATTTAAGTTTATCATACCTTTTCTAAAATTGCACTTAAATATTATTAAATAACAGTTTAATTGGTATATTCAATATAAATTATGCAAGTGTAAATACTATTACAAAACATTCATCAATAGAAAAATAAATATGTTACACAATTAATTCACAAAACTTATTTAAAGCATACATAGTAAAATACACTTCATATTATTAATAAATTATACCATTCAATTCTTTAACCGCTTCCGCTGCAGATTTTATAAGAAAAAAATTCTTCGCATCGAAATTTTAAATGAGCAATTGAAAGTCATTTAAATATTTCATCAAGTTGTTGAAAGCAATTAATGTCAAAAACCAACTACATCTTTAGAAATAAATGATAAACATAAAAGAATGCTAAAGACAACCATAGAATATTTATGAATTTCACTTATTCAATGTTATGAATATGTTTATTTCATTTTCCGATAAATGTTTTACAAAGCACATCTGTATATGATATCCGTGTCTTTGTGAGATACATTTAGTGGATGATTAATGAACGGCATATTTCAGTGTTTTTTTTTATATCTGAAGTTTTAAAACGTTTCTACCAAGTTAATTAGTTACTAAACATGTAATCAATACAAGTTTTCAGCTGAATAATAATATAATGTTCTCATTAGTTATTTGTTGATAGAAATATGAATAATGTTTGACAATTTTATACTTAGAAAATTCAAACAAAATAATATTTCAATTATAGAAATCTATACAAATTGTGTTTAAATACGGCTATATTACTGACAACTTTTAAAATATTTTAGAGTACAAAAATATATAAAGGGAAAACGGTGCTAATGAGACGTGTTTTCATTTCATACTCTTGATAGTGTAATTAAAAAAATTCCGAGATTGTTTTTTTTTTTTTTTTTTGTTATCTTTTTTTTACATACACTTATTTTAAACAACTATCCATTATTAGATTTAAAAAAGTGTTAGATATAGCTTAATTATTGAAAGAGAAATAGCCTTAAATCGTGAAAGGAAATTTTGTCCCATTAGTCTCCGGGGTCTAATGTGGCTAACTGGACAAAATGGGTCTAATGGGGCACATTAATTAAACATAAATGTTACTTAAATAGACGAACTCAATAGTTATGTCAGCACTAATATAATGAAACAAAATCTTACTTTAAATATTACATTTTCTTCTGACTTTGTAAAACGTACTAAAGGAAAATTGATTGAGATCTTTATTACCCTGTCGAGCTTTTATTTAAAGTTGATTTGGTGAAATGGTATTAATTTCGATATATAAAAGATGAAGGCACATTAATTGCTTTGTACGCAAAATGCAGAGTTTAAAATAAATTTTGGACGCAATAACATGGCAACATTCATATATACTCACTTTTGGGTTTCCCAGTCTGATGTGTCCAATAGTCCCCATACCATTTTGGACTGAATTTAGAATTATTCTAAATTAACTATTTGTCACTAACACAAAACGATGATTGGAAATAAACAGAATTTATTAAAAAAATCATAATCAAATATAATATAGTTAAAAACAGAGTTAATATCCAATGGTTGGTTGGTTGGTTGGTTGATTTATGACGGCCGATTATCTACCCGAGGGATATAGGCCCTAGCGGGGGTCTTTCTAAGGGATACTAACCCGTATCTACGGCAAGGTTCGAATAAAACCACAGAAAACTCCGAACGGTTAGGTCGACGAGCGCGACAGGGTTTGAACACAGCACTTGCCGTCTACTAGCTTTGAGAGCAAAACCTCTCAGCCACTGGTGGGGCTTCCAATCGATGGAGTATCATAGTTGAAATTTATTCCAACAGAGCGAAAAATGCCGGGACCAGGACTGGAACCTGGGTACTTTGGCTTGCCATGCCAACGCTCTTCATACTGAGATATCCCAACGATATCCTGTCTGACATATCTCGCTCTTGTTTGTTGGGCACGGCTGTGCAAAAATTGGCAATTATTATTAGTTTGCGCTAATTGTAAAATTAGCGCTGCAGTTCGAAGCCTTGTCCAACAAATAAGTGCCACGAGGATATCGTTGGGCAACAGTAGAAAGAGCGTTAGCACGGCAAGCCAAAGGACGGTTCGAGTCCGGGTCCGAGCATTTCTCGCTCTGTTGGAACAAATCTCAACTATGACACTCCAACCATTGAATATAATTTGCCTAATTGAAATTACTTTCCTCTATTCATTATGACAAAATTACATGGTATACAGGATTTTCCGTGTTATTTCATATTCATCATGTAAAATGCTATAGTTATAGCTCGGATGAATGAAATTAGCACTGCAGTTCGCAGCTTTGTCCAACAAATAAGAGCGAGATATGTCAGTCAGGATATCGTTAGGATAGCTCAGTAGGAAGAGCGTTGGCACGGCACGTCAAAGTACCCAGGTTCGAGTCCTGGTCCCGGCATTTTTCGCTCTGTTGGAATAAATCTCAACTATGATACTCCAACCATTGGATGTAATTTACCTAGTTAAAAATACTTTTCTCTGTTCATTATGAGCTAATTACATGGTATACAGGAGTTTCCGTGTTATTTCAGATTCATCATGTAAAATGCTATAGTTATAGCTCGGATGAATGAAATTAGCACTGCAGTTCGCAGCTTTGTCCAACAAATAAGAGCGAGATATGACAGCCAGAATATGGTTGGGATAGTTCAGTAGAAAGAGCGTTGGCACTGCAAGCCAAAGGTTCGAGTCCTGGTCCCGGCATTTTTTGCTCTTTTGGAAAAAATCTCAACTATGATACTCCAATCATTTTATATAATTTACCTAGTTGAAAATACTTACATCTGTTCATTATGATAGAGTTAATACTTTATCAACGCAAATATATATTAAATATAATAAAATTTCCTCACATTTGGGCTTAGGAATGTTTTCCTTCTTACTTTGCAATCAGCTAATTGAAAAAAAAATTCAATACATGTGCTTGTGTAAAGCTGGGGCTGTTGATAAAAGTAATATTTTTTAACACAAGACTGAAGATTTAACTTATTCCTCCAATCTAGTCTACACCAGGGCTGCCCAACGCGGCGCCATTTGTATGTTCTCTTAAGTCGCCCCTTCGAATGGTTCATTTTTCTAAATTTCTTTAAAACAAAATACCCTCTCCAAAGTTACTTTTCCGTAAATTGGGAATCTTCAACTCAAGGTCCGCGGCACACGGCCCAAGAGTATTTTAGTGGACAGCCGCGCCATGTCATTTCGAATAATCCTAATCCTATCCAATAATATTATAAATGAGATTGTGTGTGTTAATGTTTGGCTGAAGTAAACGTTAAAACCGAGTATTTAATGGCCCTTCTTAATAAGCAAGCTTTCGAAAGTTTCTCTCCCTCCCCGCGCGCACACACACACACTCGGAGACCAAAATCAATCCTATGAATGTGCCAGAGGTACTCAGGCAAAATTTTGCTCAAAGATGATGGTGGTGTAATTATGACGGCCGATTATCTGCACGAGGGATATAGGCCCGAGGTGGGGGTCTTTCTAAGGGAACCTAATCCGTATTTAAGCAAGGATATCCAAACACAGTGAAGAATTTCAAAGCTATAATGTTATCTCCGGAAATACCAGGCAGATCGGCTACTTACTCAAAATATGTGGTAATGGGTGAATATAGAAATTTACAAGCAATACAGGAGAAAGTATGTAAATCAATAATCATAACATAATGTAAACAAGTTTTTGCAAAATAATCAAAAAAAATAAATCGTTATTTTGACGCAAGACTTATCACACTTTATTTTTTAAAGTAAAAATTTGGTGTTTAACTTAATGTACGAATCTTCTACCTAAAGTATTTAGGATTTATTTATGTCACAGTAATGTTTCAAATCTAATAAAATATCCACTCAAAACTTTTTTTCACAAAGCAAAAATGTGAAAATTAAGATAAAAACATGAAAAATAACATACCAGACAAAATTATAAACTCAATTTTTTTTCCTTTTGTTTTACTTATAATTTAACTCGGCTTAATTTTAATTTAATAAAATAAAGACGAATAAAAACAAAAATAACAAAACTCATGTAACTTCAATGATTTTGCAACTGACAACATGAAACTTTCACAAGATCTTTATTTTATCTTCCCTGAAATATCGTCAAAATACAGAATAGCCTAAATGCTTATGATTTACTATAGCCTATACTTTTTTTATCAGTTAATTCATGCGTCTTATCAAAATTATAACTGTTTTTATATTCCTTCTTGTTTCAATCATATAATTGTATATATGATTTAACTATGATAAAAAAAGTGAAATGTTCTTCAGTTTATAATTTTGTCCAGTAGTTTACATTCATGGAAAAGATTATGGAAATAGTAGATTTCATACATGTTATGATTAGTAATAGGCCAATAAAATTAATTCAAAAAAGAGCCGTGCTAACCAAAAATTCGCGGGAAGCTGGAAATTGTTTTAATCACTTTGTTTTACATCCAAATGAATGAATTTGAAGTTTGTCCCATTTTTCCTGGTGAGCTTTACACTTAGCACCACAAAAACCTCAAAAATTTCGCACTTTTTTCAGTATTTCGTAAATATCTCAAAAACCGTTCAATCTACAGAAAATATCCAAAAATTTGAGTAGAGCACAAATTGTAGAGCATAAAATTCTGCGTCGATTGAGTATTACAGACTAAATATTCCACCAATAATAAGCGAGATATGATAAATCAAAAACGTACATTTTTCCAAAATTTTCTAAAAAAAACCCTTTTTTACTCTGAACTACTCAAAAAGTGCTCATATAACCAAACCAAAAGTACTCACACATATATTTGTGTTTATAACAATTTTGAAACCTTAGAGACCAAGAATAAAATAGTAGAACTATTAATGTTATGAATATTTAAATGTACATTATATTCATTTTGAACTATGTATATTTTGGAGCATGCATGTTATGTTAGCAAGTATATAGAGCAGTGGTTCCCGACGGGGGACGCACGCCCCACAGGGGGAAATTTAACTTTTTAGGGGGCAATTTGGGAATTCAGCGAAATTCAGTGGTCCGTCCGCTGAATTCTAAAACAGTTTGAAAAACTCTTTTTAAAAGTAATCATATATAAAACACAAATCTAACAAATAACTTTCAAAATAAATTTTCTGGTTTAAAACATTTTTTGTTTGAATTCTTTTAAATTGACAATTGGGAAAACACAAAAGTCAATGCGCTACCGCCAGACACATGACCAGAAATTCGATCAACCAATTAAAACGCATCTTTATAGAGATCTTTACTTTTAGACCCTAGTCAGTGACAAAAAAAATGTATTAGTTTTTGGAACATACAAACTGCCCATGTGATTGATGGTGGCTTCTTGCTTCATCGAGTGAGTTGGGAACCAATAGAAAACTTCTCGTCAATTATTTCCAAGTACGTTGAATATTTGAAAAACAACTATGGTAAAACTGCAACCATTGCATTTGATGGTTACCCAGAAGAATCGTCAGAACATGGCAACAAGTCTGCTGAGCGTTTCCGTCGAAAAAATAAATACATTGCAGCAAGTGTTGACTTTGACGAAACTATGTCGCTCACAATGCAAAAAGAGCACTTCCTTGCAAATGAAGGCAATAAACTACGTTTAATAAAAATGCTCATTGAAAAACTGTAGCAAGACAATATTACTGTGAAGCAAGCTGCCGAGGATGCACCTCATATACTCGCCGATTGTGAAGAATAACATCCTATTCCTGAATGCTTTTATTGGCTGTGATTCTACACCGGCCTTCTTCAGGCAGGGCAAACTGAAATTAGTCAAGATAAATGGAAAAACATGCTCACTTACAGGATGTTCTAACAGTTTTTAATAACCAATATGCTACGCCTCGGGAAGTAAATGCTGTGGGGCAGAAATTTATTGCCACCTTATACAATCCTCAGTACCACGAAGCCACAACACTGCGATACAACATATTTGCAAAATACCTAATGAAGACGCAATTTAACCTCGCTTCTCTGCCGCCGACTGAAGATGCAGCCAGACAACATTCATTCAGAGCTTTTCTTCAGATCAATATTTGGAATGGAAGGCTGATGAATCCCACTGATTGGGGTTGGAAGTCATTCAGTCATGGCATACTTCCAGTCACCACGAACGTTGTACCTGCCCCACCAGAGCTCCTAAACACTCTGTGATGCAAATGTGTAAAGGGGTGCAGAGGTGGTTTATGTTCTTGTAGAAAAAACGGTGTTAAATGCTCAACTATATGTTACCACTGTAAAGGTGTGTCATGCACAAATACCGCAGAGGAAGAAGACCCAGAAACCGGATAAGATGAAAAAGTAGATATGGACGAGGAGGCCTTCCATCTAGAGGAAGAAGATGAAAAATGGACAACTCAAGGTCCAGCAAAAAAACGCTCTAAGCTCGATTTTCCAGTATTTCCCTCAAGTAACTTGAGTTGATTTTATTACTGTTGCTTTTATACTAATTTTTTAACTAAATTATTTTTCTTGATTTTTTATTATTATATTTTTCCGACATTTTGTAAAATACATAAATTTAAGTGCACATACATTTCTTTCATTTTTCAATTATCTATCCGTTATATTCATCATTTCATTGGATTTTCAAAATATAATCATTTATGCACCTCAAAAAATAATTTGCTTACAGACGACAGAATTAAAATTAATTTGGGGAAATCGGTTGCATTTCAAGTGTAATCATCAGTTGAAAAGGTTGGTGAAAATCCCATATTGATGTAATTAAATTTTGAAGTTGTTAATTAAGCAATACCATTAGGTCATTTATGCAATTATACTGTTTTGTAAGCGAAATGATTCATTTAACCGACAATTGGTACACAAAACACCAATTTTATGAGTTTTTTAAGAAAATTTTGGAAAAATGTACTTTTTTGATTTATTACAGGATATTTTTTGTAGAGTCAACGGTTTTTAAGTTATTTGTGAAATACTGAAAAAAGTCCGAAATTTTTGAGATTTTTGTGGTGCTGCGACTAAAGCTCACCAGGAAAAATGGGACAAACTTCAAATCCCTTCAATTGGATGTAAAACAAAGTGATTAAAACAATTTCCAGCTTTCCGCGAATTTTTGGTTAGCAAAATCCTATTTTTACTGGCCTATAAATCAATGATACAATGGAGGATCGATGGCAGTGGCGGCCTGTCAGGTGAAGTAGGCGCAGTGCCTCTTCGCCTAATATTTTATTGAAGATAATTTCTTAAATATTCATATTATGTTTCTTAATTAATTTTTATATTTATTTAATTCGTATTCACATCCACCTTTTAATAAATAACTAGCACAACACGATGAGTGCAAGAAAATCAAACATTTCCTTCGAAACCGATCTCAGAGATGAATTATCTGGAAGAGTCAAGAAGATATGTTTGTTTGTTTTATTGAACATATACATCAGGCTTGTGTGATTGATACAAGATAAGGACTGGATAAACACAAGGAAATAACAACATTGAAAAATTACACACAGTTGAAGAATTACATTTTATTATTTTCGGCCACGGAAGACCCAGTGGATACGTTCAAAAACTACACCAGTTCTGATCGGTTGCCATGACAACGTGACGCCAGCAGCCGTATTACCTAAAATCTCTGGTGAGCGAAATGAAGAGGTGAACGTAAACAAGTGAGAGCTACACTAGAGCTGTCGGCTGTCCTGGTTCTCTTGTAAGAAGATGCGAGTGACTCAAATGCGAAATGTTTTTCCGGTTTTCATTTGTTGTTTGTTGTAAACTGTGTATACGATATTTACTATCGTATGTATTTTATTAATTAGAAATTTTAGTATGCATTCATCTAATGGCACCACGTTTAATTTATTATAACCACTTAACTGCTGAATAAGTGTTGATAAATAGCGACGCACTTTGTGCCAGAAAGAAATAAAACCATTAACAACGAAAACTAGTCGGATGTGCCAATCCCAAAACTTTCTTCTATCTCAGTCATGTTAATACTTCAAAATTCGCTATCACATCGCCAATAAAATCAATATTTTTTGTCATTCTGTTGTACGTCAGAGTCTTGCGAATCGTCGGGTTACCGGGATGCTATCAACTGATGTATACTAAACTACGAAAATTCCTTCTGGTCTGTACCGACAGGAACAGATAGCCTCCCTATTCCTTGTTTTTACGATTTTAGCTAATTTTACTGGAAAACACGAAGCTAAAATGCGTGGAACACAATTAAAGAAAATCCATTCCCAGTTCTCGTCAACATTGAATTTGAATGAAAATATCGCCAAATTAGTCCTCTACAGCCAAGTTGGCTTCATTTATGGCAACCTATTTTTGTCACCAAATTTGGCGATATTTCGCCACCTGTCGCCAAGCTTGGCGAGAATTTGACGTTGGCGAATACAAATATATAGTGTTAAAGCATATAAGAATAGGAACAATGGTTACAACAATGAAAGAAAATTTATCGGAACCATGTTAACTAAAACTCATAAATTAAACCCGTTTATGGATGAATTCTGCTGTCTTGTTTGAAAATGTCAGCTACCCTAAAATTTCAAACCGCTATATCTCAGCCATTTTTTAGGATAGAGGCAAAACAAAAATTGGTACTCTTCACCTGTTTTACCAATCGCAGACTACCACTTATCCAGGGGACAGTGCTTTCTAACAAAACTACTTTTTCACAAAAAAATTGCAATAAATAAACTTTCTTAAAGCATCATTGTATGAAAACATGTTTAGCATTAGATCTTGGAGCAGATATACTTTTTCTGGGCATAATCAATGTCCTGAATTCTTATATGCAATGATATTGATAGAAACGAGATAAAATTTCGGATTTTAAGAGTCGTTAAGATTGTATTCTTTTAAGTATCTCATAAGTACAAAATATTTTCCAACTTGTGCACCAATTGAATCGCTGCCAACTGCATAACATGTTTATTTATGGGAAACCGGGTAATGCCGATCACCAGGATACTACGTATTAGCATTCAATCCAAATGCAGGTGGGAAGGGTGGGAGAAACTTGCTCCACAGAGAAACTTGATCCGCAAACAACGTGCATATTTGCATCATCATTGTTTATGTTCAGATTTACTACTCTGATTTCGGCGTTAAGAGTGATATATGCAGCTTCTTAAAATCTTGTACATCGTCATTGACGACTATTTTATTATTGAAAACATAATTTATAATCGCACAATTATTAATCGCACTCCACCCCAAAATATTTTAATAGAATAAGGTTTAACCCTTTTCGGCATGGTGGGTTAAATTTTGTCCCACTTAATTTTAAATCTGAAATGTCACATCGGCACCAGAATTTTGAAATAAATTTTTACTTTTATCAAACACGTGCAGAAAAGGTTTCACTTATTTTCAAATAAATTTCGCCGTAAATCCTGGTGTTAATCAATCATTTCAACATTTTCGTAACAGAAGTACTTTGTGCCGGAAAGGGTTAAAAAACTCTCCACCAGTTAATCTAAAAAAACCCGTAATTGAGAACAAACGTGTTATAAGTTATTTGTACAAGTTGTAAAATGAATAACATAGTATGAAACTTAAGTTTTTTTTAAATTGCTGACTGTTCATTCACTGGAAAATTTTGCGTTCATTCACAGATAAGAACTGCTCATTTACTTAGTTTTTGCAGAGCTTTTTATTAAGACATCCCTAAAATACCAAACAAAAGAAATATAAACTTTTTCTTTTATTATTTTTTAATCTTTTGTATACCAACACATGTATTTGCACTGTCAGATACCAAAAGGTACTGTATATTAAAATATTCTGAATCTTTTTTTTAAATGTTATTAAGTGTTCATTTACTGGTCAGACAACCCTATATAAGATTTTAGATATAAAAATTATAAAAAATAAAAATGTAACAGCGGATATCTGACGTTGAGGCTTGTTTACTAGTAATATTAAGGTTCACTTCTGAATCGTTATAATTTTCATTCTCTGTTATAGTTTTTCATATTCATGCAATTACCAGAAAATATAAATTTTAAAATTATTATTAATGGTTGTGTTTTAAATAGTATTTCGTATTTCTTCATGTAAAACTATCAATACTAATCCTTTAACATTATTAATGAATATAATTTTCAAAATCCGTTTCTCGAATTATTGATCTGGAGTACTGAAAACAAAATGAATATTTTAATGACGATCACGGAGGCTCGAATTAAAAAGAAAAATGGTATGTATTAAACCTAATATCCATTTTTATAGAAGCACATTTTACGAAAGCTAAGAATACCTTCTTTATACAAATTATAGTGCAAACATTTTAATGTTAGTTAATGTTTAACCAAAAAAAGTAATAAGCAGATAAATAAAACATTGATATTTCAGTATAAATAAAATTAAATTTTAATCTGAAGAATAACACATATTTTGAAACTGTGTAAAGGTTGCTATGTATTATTCCACTTTATTCGTGCAGGTATTTATTTCTTTAAATGTACTATCAAATTTTATTACTGAAAATAGCAAACGAGAATTTTTATCCTCGATGATATTTTCAAGATATAAAAACTCAATCTATGTTCAGAAAAATAAATTTCACAAAATCGTTCTTTGCTGAAAAGAATGTAAATAAGAAGTTCCATCTTTCGAGAGTATTATGTTTATTTCCAGTTATTTATTTATTTATTTATTTTTAAATTTCACACCGAAACAGTTTCGTGATGCATTTTTGTCACTGCAGAAGACATACTAAATCCTTATTTCTGGGGGATAAGTTCAAATTTTATTTCATTTCTTTGTCAAAATCTTTCGGCATTAACTGTCAAAAATATTTTGAATACTTCATAGCATTTCAAAACAGAAAAGTGAAGTGTTTATTTTATTAGGTTTCAAAAGAACATGAAGCATGAAAACTTTAAAATATTTATAGAAAATGCAATAGTAAAGTAAGATGTAAAATTGAAAAAAATGACTTTTTACTTTCAAGGAATTTAATTTAAAATTAAAAGTTGAATTCGATAAAATTACTTTGAAATCTTTTTTTCAATAAACATTTCAGAAATGTAAGTATTTTACAAATAAAATTGACTACATGCGTTGACTACAAATATACATTAAAAGTAGGAACATTAAAAATAGGCAGCGTTTCAGGTATACAGAAGGTCGTTCGCACTTTATGGAAACGATTTTCAAAGTTAATTTCTACACATAAATGAGATATTCTTTTCAATAATTTGACTTTGTTGGATAGCTTTGACTTTTGGATATAGCTCTGTCTTGAACTTTTTATGATAATAAAAATTCTTTGTTACAGTCATGTCAATTTTTCCTGATACCTCTTGTAAAATTTTACAAAGCCTTTTCAAATTTCATGAATTAATTTGAACAATCCAAATGCAGAAAATGGCCATTGGTAAGGAAGGGTTGGATGCGTCAGGTGATTTTACAGGCATTTCTTCAATTGAGATACAATTTACTTCTGTTTGGGATTCTTTTTTTGCTAAATATGCGTAAGTTGAGTTATGGAAGAGCGGCTGGAAGACTTTGTTCATATTAAGCTCAATTAATGTTTTTTTCATATAAAGCTGGAATTTCTTCTTCAAAAATGGGTTCTACCTTATTGCTGTATTTTTTACCTTATATTTTCAGAGATATCGTAGAAAATACATTGCAAAAATATGTTCCTCCCCCTCTATTCCCAAATCTATTGAAACTAAAATTATGAAAATTAGGGTAATAGAAGTTTATTTAAACCTCGCAGGATAACTATAAAAAATTTCTTATAGGTCACATATTTTTTAAGAAAATGCATTTTTCCGTTACGCACAAACTTTACTTCTCGGGCTTTCAGCGGAAGAGTTGACGAGCGCTCGAGGTATCTATCGACGTTGTATCATCCAAGGATATTTAATAAAGATTTTCGAAAAGATTGTCGGCAATTAGCCGAGATAATAATTAGGTTAATCGAAAAAATTCTTTTTACATATCGTGTATGGTATCGTTCGAAAGATCTCGTAACACCGAACTCAAAAATATATTTGCTTTAATTTTGGTATTATATTTTCAGAGATATCGTCAAAAGTGTACTGTAAAAATATGTCCCTTCACTCCTATTTCCGAATGTACTTAAACTAAAATTATGAACAAATTAGAAGTAGTAGGAGTTTGTTAGTTACTTAATAAAAAAATAATTAATTAATTTAATGTACGGAACCCTTTAAGCGCTAGTTATACTCACACTTGACCGATTTATTTTTTATATTAATTGATAAAAACTGCTCTTCTTTTCATACACTCACTTAAATAAAACCATATTTCATCCAGTATTACGATAAATTTTTATTTATAACCACCTATGTGTTTGTTAAAGCATTCGTTAGAAAGCGCTATTCACAACACTTTGTAAGATTTTGGAAAGTTATCCAAGAGGTATGGGTGAAAATTGGTATGTTTGTACGAAGAGAAAGTTGACTGTGATGGAAATTTCGATCTAGAGTTAAAAGCTAGAGTCAGGGCTATATACAGTAGAGTAAAGTGGCGCCAAGCGGGGCTAACGCAGAGGGCTACCGTGGTTGAAAGTCACGTGATAGTCGCGGTCTCACTGAAAACGTACTTTGACGCGCAGCTGTCACAAAGGAATTCCATTACTTTTGTTTTCGTGTGTGTTTAAAAACCAATTGTTCCAACGTTCCAACCTTTATTAATAAATACAAGCGCAATTTTCATTGCGATTCTTTTCTTTTCTTTTAATTGTGTTAAGAGGTTTTATTAAGTAGTTTCATCAATTAATATAAAGGACGAGATACTTAGGATAATCTATCGGATGTAAGTATTAACCATTTTTTCGTTTTGATGTAATATGCATAACATTTAATTGTGCAATGTTATATACTTTTAATCGTTGTAAATATGATAATTTAGTTAGCAGAATGCCGGTAACTTTATTTATATGAAATAAAACAGCAGAGTAAAATCGTAAGATTATTATTGATTGTATATTTTTTTCTAAGGGCAGCTTCGGTGGGAGGACATTACAATGTTTCGGGATAATTTTTCATATCTAGACCATTAATAAATCTAAAATATGAAATCATTTGTATGGAATGTCACTCCTTGAATTCACCACTGCATTACTGATCTTGGCGATGTATTTTTTTTTTTTTTTAATGAAAGACACCTATGCATTATACGATAATGTTTGTTTTGTATTGTTTAAATATAAGTAAAGCTAATTTATTTTAAATGAATATGTATTTACTTGCACTATTTATTCTTAAAGTTTTTCGCTTATTGATGTAAACAAGTCGAAATTTTTAATAAGTTCAGATTATTTTTAAAGATTTAATAATCAGAATACCACACGTGTAATATTATTACGGATTAATATTAAGAATACTATACATATGATACTTTGCATTTTGGTTCCTTTAAACAATTCATGATTTTTTAAATGTATATATGAATGAAATGTTATTTTAATTTATTTATTAACAAATTGAATACAATTCCACTAATAAATGTGTTAATCTTTTTTTAATTTAGTTTATAATAAAATAATAAATCAATAAATTGAGATTTTGACTGAAGCACAAAGAACAAATTGCCAGATATTATTTCAAACTTTTACATTTGTACCATAAATTTTCATTTATGTTGCGTATGAATTTCTAACAATCAAACTTTGTTTTACAAGGAAATCCGGCATGCTTAATTCTATATATGCTTATCATTTATGCCATAATTTCTGTTTAAAATATTGCCATATTTTCCTATATTTGTCTTTGTGTATGTATCATTACTCAGGACTGATATAGTTCAAAAGTGTTTATGATTTCGGTTTGTCTGTCTGTCTGTCTGCCGTCTGACTGAACAAGAACTTTTGATGTAAAAAATTGCATGCACATACCTTTAAAATTAGTTCTGAATTATTAATACACTGCTCAAAACAATTAAAGGATACTTGAAGTTTTATATAAAATAAAGATATAAACGAAATTTTTTTTGCCGAAAATAGAAGAAGAGTATCAGAAATGCAAAGTTTTCTGGTTTTCAAACTGTGGAGTATGCAAATTTTGAGTTCGACGTCAAAAACGTCTCTTCAGCGGCAGCGAATGAAATTTGACTTTCAACTGGATAAAAGAAAATGAAGACAAGGATGATCGGCATTCAGTGATTGCTTTGTTTCGATGAGTACGATGTCTCAGCGAAGTCATTTGACAGATTCAGAAGCTTGGAGAATTGTTGGTAGGTTAGAAGGGGGCCAAACTCAAGCCGAAGTAGCGCAAGCCATTGGAGTGTCATAAAGTGTCATTTCCAGGATCTGGAACCGTTTTTTTGAGAGTGGCTGTGCAGGCCAAAGACCAGGGCAAGGTCGTAGACGGGCAACAACGCCCAATGAAGATCGGTATTTAGCGTTAACAGCTAGGAGACACCGAAACATGAACGCTACTCTTCTCCAACAACACCTTCGCTCGGCTACAGGCACCACGATTTCAACTCAGACTGTCCGAAACCGGCTCCATGCTGTAGGTCTGTATGCTCGCCGACCGATGGTATGTGTTAGATTAACATCAAGGCATCGTCGCGACCGCAGGGAGTGGGCAACCGAGCATGTCAACTGGAGGAGAAATGAATGGAGCAATATTCTGTTTTCTGACAAGTCCCGTTTTTCTGTGCATCCGGATAATAGGCGTATTTTCATCTGGAGGGACCGTGGCAGTAGGAATAATCCTGCGTTCGTGCACGAAAGTGTCAGATTTGGCGGTGGAGGAGTGTTGGTGTATGGTGGCATCTCCATTGACGGGCGCACTGACCTCTACATCATTCGAAATGGAGCTCTGACTGGTCGCCGATATAGGGATGAGATCCTCAGACCTATTGTAGTCCCTTACGCTGCAGCAATCGGAGATAACTTCATTTTAATGGACGATAACTGCAGGCCACATCGTGCAAACCTGGTGGAGGATTTCCTTTTCGAGGAAGGAATCGTTCGAATGGAATGGCCAGCGTGTTCTCCAGACATGAATCCAATCGAGCACGTTTGGGACGCTCTAGGAAGACGAGTTTCTGGCCGCCAACAACCCCCACAAACTCTCCAAGAACTGGAAAGAGCTCTTCTGGAAGAGTGGGGCAGAATACCCCAACTCGTCATTAATAGCCTCATTGAGTCCATGCCTCAAAGGTGTTCAACGTTGCTGGCCGCCCGTGGAAACCATACCCCCTACTGAAAATGATTTTCTTTGAAGAAAACACCTTTTCTTATTCTTTTTTTCTCATATGCACAAATTGTGTTTTTTTCCTTTTGTACACAAATGCGCAATAAAATGCATTTTTTTCTGCCAAACATGTGTAATTTATTCTCATATAACCTACTATGTCTGTCGACCATGTATCAATCAGCTAAAAAGTTTCCCAGATACAAAATCCACCTAAAACTGCAATATCCTTTAATTGTTTTGAGCAGTGTATTATTAATATATGTCTACGTTAATATTTATTATTAACAGAACTTAAAAAGCTCTCTTATACAGTTTTTCATACCATTTAAATTCATATTGAATAATTGAAAATAGCGGCATTAATGTCATTTTTTAGATAAAAAATATGTTAACAACTGTGAAAAAATTCCATCCCAAAATAAATACATCTAAATAAAGCAATACGCCGGCAGAGAACATGTCAAGAGACTAATATAGATTTAAATCCTACAAACGAATTTTTTTTTAAAGTAATTCTCAAAGCTCCTTATAATTTTCTATAAACTTCAATACATAACTAAGTTTTTATAATAATGCTTCTCTAAATATTTTGGAGTGCTACACAACTAATATTATTACGATTACATTTTGTTTATGATCAGTTAGATTTATTGGTATTTGGTTGTAAAATAAATATGTTTTCTACCCCAGAAAATGACCTTTTCCCAAATTCTATAGAAGGGAAGAACTCCCCCCTCCCATTTACCTTTCCAGCCTTCAAAAAAGTGAAAGCGCATCCCTTCCCTTTTCCTTTTGTTCACCACTCTCTCAAATAAAGCAGGTAGAAGAATGGATTCTCCCTCCAGGAAGGGGGAATAAAAATGGAATGAACAGGAATTTAGATAGAGTATTTCCTAGGGATAGGGTTGTGAGCAGTGAAGGTTAATAGGCGAGCTGTTCTTTCCCCAACCGTCTTGATTCTTCTTAATTCTGTTCCCAGCTTTATCCACTACTCAAAAAAGTTGAGGCTTGCGAAGTAAAGTCAAATTTGCACTGAAAAATTAAGACTTTTGTTTCTCGTTTTAATATATTATATGCTCAGAAATAAATATTGAGCATATTTCACATTTCACATATGTTTTTTAAATTCTTAAACTAAAATTTTGAAAATTTTATATATTATATAAAGTGTGTGTTCAAAGACCGTGTATAATTTTCATGCAAAAATATTGATATTAGGGTATAAAAGTCACCCCCCCCCCTTTTTTCTCTCTCTTTTATTTTTCGACAATCGTATTTTTTTCTCAATAACTTAAATTGTTCTACAGCTTTGAAATTTTTATATGCTAAATAAATCATAGTATCTAGTATGTGTTATTTTTTTTTATATTTACAGTAACTTCTAGGGTACAGAGAGCTAGGTACAGTTGTATATACTTACATATATATATATATTTCACTTTTGACATTATAACTGTTTATAAATTATTTTATTTAATATACTTAAAATTATGATAGTATTTTGAACTTTTTATAAGATTTAATCACAATTCCTCTGGTAGGAAAAAATTATTGAAAAAATATTAATTTTTATATATTTTGTGTGTTAAAAATATTTTATTTATTCTCTGAGATAAGTATTGAGCACATTTCATTTTGTTTTAAATATTTATTTTTCTACTAAATCTTAAATTTTTTTTATATATTATATAAAATATATATCCCATGACCGTCTATAATTTTGGTGGAGAAATATTGATATTTATGGTATAAAATACCTGTTTGAAAATTTAAAAAAAAATAATCGACAATTTTTTTTTCCAAAATCGTCAATTGTGCTTCAATTTTGAAATGTTAAATAAATTATATTTCCGTAGTTTGTGTTATGTTTTGGTGTATTCACAATGATTTGTAGGATATAAAGGGTTCAATTATTTGTTTTTCAGTTTTAACAACTTTATACCTGGTTACAAATTATTTTAATTAGTACTTAAAATTATCCCAGTGTTTTGAAATATATGTAAGATTTGATAATCATGATTGTACTGCTTGGGGGCAGTAACGAATTTTATCAAATTAAAAAACAACTCGGGTATAATAGTAATCTAAAATATATTATGTCAATTGGTTTGCTTAGCTCAGCTGAGACCGGGAGCGTCACGTGACTACTCTAAATTGAAGAAGCTCGGTAGCCCGTCTTTCTCGTTAGCTCCGGCGCCAAGAATATGACATATATGTTCAAAAATTAATTGTGAAAATTGTTTCCATAAAGTGTAAACAACCTTCTGTATTCATGCAAATAGAGAACAAAGACTTGTGGTCAAAACGGAAAGCTGAATCGAGATCTAATAGAAGTCCTGTCGTGCATTCTAGTTTTTTTTTTTTTTTTTTAAGGTAAGAAGTTTTTGCTAGATGTCAGTTGAACACAGATACATTTTCTTTTTGTAGATGTTATTAATTTGTTCTTCCTCTTGCATTTATAATACTCAAATAATAAAATTGTTTCAATAGTAGCAAGATAAAAATAACAGTAAAAAGATAATTGTAGTGAACACAGACAAAACGATTGAGGAATTAATCAATCGTTTCCTATTGCCGATACTTAACATTACCTTACAAGAAAAATTATTTCATTCATTGTGATTTAAAAATTGTATTTTTAACAGCACTAGAAAAAAAAGAAATTTTGCAATATGTATATATAGTTTCGTCTGTCTGGCCTGAGAGTGGAATATTAAGATCCTGGTCAGATTTACTTGTCGGGTTGGCTTGGGCAGACGGCCTCAACCCCGGTCTGATATCCGTGTTAACAGCCGATAAACTCTGGCGGAATCATCCCCCTTTACCCCTCAAACTTGTATATAACTTGTATTTATCCTGTAAATAGAGCTGTGTCTTACTCCAGAAATTAAAACAGTATTGTTTCTACAAAAGGGTCTTCAATTATCCACATTAAATACATCAACGTAATTATTATATATATATATATATATATATATATATATATATATATATATACCGTGTGAGCCAAAAGTTCCTTAAAAATTTAAAAATCCATAAAAAAGGAAGAAATCTAATATTATAAAGGATATTACTAATATTATATATTACTAATATTATAAAGGAGTAAATATTGTTTGTTTGTTTGTTTGTAGGGGGTAATCTCTGGAACTACCGAACCGATTTCAAAAGTGATGGTGGCAAATTGATGGTGTCAACCCCTGCTCCAACATAGGCTATATTTTATGTCGGTGCCACTAACCCCAGGGGGTGCAGGAGCAAAAAACGTTCTAAAATTGCGATTTTTTAGCTATCAAACTGGCTATCAAGCCCTGAGAGCTTGCCAGCCGGTTCTGTATGTATGTATGTACGTACGTAATGGGATAACTCTTCATAGAAATATCCGTTTTCCTTCAAATTTTGTTTATAGGTTCACTGAGTTAAGGCGCTTCCCTTATTAGTTTTCGGGATTGATTAGTTAAGTATAAAGGGGGGGGGTCGGGGGGCTAATCTCCCCCTTAATTTATATAAATGGGTTTTTCAAGCAGAATTATTCCGTTTTCCTTCAAATTTTGTTTATAGGTTCACTGTATTAAGGCGCTTCCCTGATTAGTTTTTCGGGATTGATTGGTTAAGTATAAAGGGGGGAACGGGGGGGGGGCTAATCCCCCCCTTAATTTATATAAATGGGTTTTTCATGCAGAATTATCCCATTTCCTTCAAATTTTGGTTAAAGGTTCACTGTGTTAAGACGCTTCCCTAATTAGTTTTCGGGATTGATTGGTTAAGTATAAAGAAGGGAACGGGGGGATAATCCCCCCCTTATCTCTACTAATATTATAAAGGCGTAAAGATTGTTTGTTTGTTTGTTTGTAGGGGGTAATCTCTGGAACTACCGAACCGATTTCAAAAGTGATGGTGGCAAATTGATGGTGACAACCCCTGCTCCAACATAGGCTATATTTTATGTCGGTGCCACTAACCCCAGGGGGTGCAGGAGCAAAAAACATTCTAAAATTGCGATTTTTTAGCTATCAAACTGGCTATCAAGCCCTGAGAGCTTGCCAGCTGGTTCTGTATGTATGTATGTACGTACGTAATGCGATAACTCTTCATAGAAATATCCGTTTTCCTTCAAATTTTGTTTATAGGTTCACTGTGTTAAGGCGCTTCCCTGATTAGTTTTCGGGATTGATTGGTTAAGTATAAAGGGGAGAACGGGGGGCTAATTCCCCCCCCCCTTAATTTATATAAATGGGTTTTTCATGCAGAATTATTCCGTTTTCCTTCAAATTTTGTTTATAGGTTCACTGAGTTAAGGCGCTTCCCTGATTAGTTTTCGGGATTGATTAGTTAAGTATAAAGGGGGGGGGGGGTCGGGGGGCTAACCCCCCCCCCCTTAATTTATATAAATGGGTTTTTCATGCAGAATTATTCCGTTTTCCTTCAAATTTTGTTTATAGGTTCATTGGGTTAAGACGCTTCCCTGATTACTTTTCGGGATTGATTGGTTAAGTGTAAAGGGGGGAACGGGGGGATAATCCCTCCTTAATTTATATAAATGGGTTTTTCAAGCAGAATTATTCCGTTTTCCTTCAAATTTTGTTTATAGGTTCACTGTGTTAAGGCGCTTCCCTGATTAGTTTTTCGAGATTGATTGGTTAAGTATAAAGGGGGGAACGGGGGGGGCTAATCCCCCCCTTAATTTATATAAATGGGTTTTTCATGCAGAATTATCCCATTTCCTTCAAATTTTGGTTAAAGGTTCACTGTGTTAAGACACTTACCTAATTAGTTTTCGGGATTGATTGGTTAAGTATAAAGGGGGAGAACGGGGGGCTAATTCCCCCCCCCCTTAATTTATATAAATGGGTTTTTCATGCAGAATTATTCCGTTTTCCTTCAAAATTTGTTTATAGGTTCACTGTGTGAAGGCACTTCCCTGATTAGTTTTCGGGATTGATTGGTTAAGTATAAAGGGGGGAACGGGGGGGCTAATCCCCACCTTAATTTATATAAATGGGTTTTTCATGCAGAATTTTCCCATTTCCTTCAAATTTTGGTTAAAGGTTCATTGGGTTAAGACGCTTCCCTGATTAGTTTTCGGGATTGATTGGTTAAGTATAAAGGGGGGAACGGGGGGATAATCCCCCCCTTAATATATATAAATGGGTTTTTCATGCAGAATTATCCCATTTCCTTCAAATTTTGTTTATAGGTTCACTGTGTTAAGGCGTTTCCCTGATTAGTTTTCGGGATTGATTGGTTAAGTATAAAGGAGGGAACGGGGGGCATATCCCCCCTTATTTTATATAAATGGGTTTTTCATGCAGAATTATTCCGTTTTCCTTCAAATTTTGTTTATAGGTTCACTGTGTTAAGGCGCTTCCCCGATTAGTTTTCGGAATTGATTGGTTAAGTATAAAGGGGGGGAACGGGGGGATAATCCCCCCTTAATTTATATAAATGGGTTTTTCATGCAGAATTATTCTATTTGCTTCAAAATTTGTTTATAGGTTCATTGGGTTAAGACGCTTACCTGATTAGTTTTCGGGATTGATTGATTAAGTATAAAGGGGGGGAACGGGGGCTAATACCCCCCTTAATTTATATAAATGGGTTTTTCATGCAGAATTATCCCATTTCCTTCATATTTTATTTATAGATTCATTGTGTTAAGGCGTATCCCTGATTAGTTTTCAGGATTGATTGTTTAAGTATAAAGGGGGGAACGGAGGGCTTATACCCCCTTATTTTATATAAATGGGTTTTTCATGCAGAATTATTCCGTTTTCCTTCAAATTTTGTTTATAGGTTCACTGTGTTAAGGCGCTTCCCTGATTAGTTTTTCGGGATTGATTGGTTAAGTATCAAGGGGGGGAAAGGGGGGATAATCCCCCTTAATTTATATAAATGGGTTTTTCATGCAGAATTATTCTATTTGCTTCAAAATTTGCTTATAGGTTCATTGGGTTAAGACGCTTCCCTGATTAGTTTTCGGGATTGATTGATTAAGTATAAAGGGGGGGGGGGAACGGGGGGCTAATACCCCCCTTAATTTATATAAATGGGTTTTTCATGCAGAATTATCCCATTTCCTTCAAATTTTATTTATAGATTCACTGTGTTAAGGCGCATCCCTGATTAGTTTTCGGGATTGATTGGTTAAGTATAAAGGGGGGAACGGAGGGCTAATACCCCCTTATTTTATATAAATGGGTTTTTCATGCAGAATTATTCCGTTTTCCTTCAAATTTTGTTTATAGGTTCACTGTGTTAAGGCGCTTCCCTGATTAGTTTTTCGGGATTGATTGGTTAAGTATCAAGGGGGGGAAAGGGGGGATAATCCCCCTTAATTTATATAAATTGGTTTTTCATGCAGGATTTTTCTATTTGCTTCAAAATTTGCTTATAGGTTCATTGGGTTAAGACGCTTCCCTGATTAGTTTTCGGGATTGATTGGTTAAGTATAAAGGGGGGAACGGAGCGGGCTAATCCCGCCTTAATTTATATAAATGGGTTTTTCATGCAGAATTATCCGATTTTCTTCAAATTTTGTATATATATTCATTGTAATTAGAGATTTACCTGATTAGTTTAAGGGGTTCATTAGTTAACTATGGGGGGTTAACGGGGGGATGACCCCCCCTTAATATATTGTTTATTTCTTTATTTTTCGATGGGCTTATTTCAAATTCTTTGAAATAATATACAATTAGTGTGAATAGCCTGTGAACTCAATGCCCTCAGTTTAACTGGGCAGTTTTATTTTTATTTTTTATACTGAAGGAGCTAGAAATTTGAAATTTGTCATTGTAGTTACTTATAAGATGTAAATGCTCTCTAAGAACAAAATAAAAAAGAAATTGAAATTTAAAAGGGTGAAATGAGCGAAAAGCGTTCTAAAAACAGTCTAAATTACAATTTCTATGAAATCTCTGGAACTACAGAAACGATTTCGAAAGTAATGGTGGCAAATTGAAGGGGACAATCCCTACTCCAACATAGGCTATATTTTATGTCGGTGCCACTAACATCAATGGGGTGCAGGATCGAAAAATATTCAAAAATTGCGACTTTTTTATACTGAAGGGGCAAAAAATTTGAAATTTAGCATTGTAGTTACTTATAAGATGTAAATGCTCTCTAAGAATAAATTTTAAAAAAAATCGAAATTTAATGGGTGAAATGAGCGAAAAGCGTTCTGAAGTCATTCTAAATTACAATTTCTATGGAATCTCTGGAACCACGGAACCGATTTCAAAAGTGATGGTGGCAAATTGGTGGTAACAATCCCTGCTCCAACAGCCTCTTTAATAAAAAACTATGCGTTGCTGACGACTGGGTTTTTCGCTAATTGTTGCACCAGATTAATCTCAGAAAATGAAACATTTGAAGTTACTGAAAAAAAAGAATAGCTCAAAAAGTATTTGTCAGAAAATTGCTAGACAAACTGCGTTTGAAAGGTAAAAAATTGTATTTTTCTTGATATAAATTTCAAATCTAATGATTATGCCGTTTTTCAAATATTGAATTTAAAAAATTACCAAATTTTCCAATGGAGTACCATAGCGAAACCTTCATGCGTAAAAATATAATGATAACGTCGACGTGTCCTGGTGTGTATATTGGCTATAGCACGAGTCACAAATTATAGTAGCCTTATTATTCTGTTAAAATATAAAAGTTATTTATGAAATGTCAATATTTTATTTGATTAAAGGTTCGTTAAAAGAAATTGACCAGCGTAGCGGGCGTAGCTTGCTAGTTATATAATAAAGAAATATGGTTTGCAAGAAAGTGCTCACAAGGTAGTCGGATTTTTTTTTTTTAGCAGCAAAAAACTTTTTAGTAAAAAAGTCACCTGTAAATGGCGCTAACATGCGGGAGATTCAGCAGAATTATGCAAATTAATCCTGCAATAAAAGACCGGGATACACAAGGATTTCTCATTCGCTTTCAGAATGTTATCACTATCCGATCGAGCGTTGATGGTGAAGTTGTTCTATTTGAGCGGAGAGTCAGCCACTGTTGCGTTGCGAAAATTTCGCACGGCAAAAGGACTGAAGACGAAAAATGGCCCCATATCGTGAGTTGGAATAGGGAAGCTTGTCAAACGGCTTGAAGGAACTGGTTCTTTAGAGGATCGGCCAAAGTGGAAAACCTTTTTATACAGCACACTGCCTGCCTCCATAAATTTCCTGTGCCACTCGGGCAATGAGAGTATGTATGGTGGGTCACGTCCATATTTTAACCAGGCAACATACTTTGCCTTTGCCTATGGAGTAGCCATTACCAATTCTGAGTCTTACTGAGTCGTACCTAAAAGTAACAAACAACTTTTTTAGTACAAATAGAACTTTATGGGTCGTTGTTGCATGCACATACAATCGCGATGTGCAATCTTATCTAGGTTTTATGAATGGTCAAAGTTACAAAGAATATTGCGTAACACCCTATAACCATATTTACTCTTGCCACGAAGTGGAAAACCTTTTTATACAGCACACTGCCTGCCTCCATAAACTTCCTGTGCCACTCGGGCAATGAGAGTATGTATGGTGGGTCACGTCAATATTTTAACCAGGCCACATACTTTGCCTTTGCCTATGGAGTAGCCATTACCAATTCTGAGTCTTACTGAGTCGTACCTAAAAGTCACAAACAACTTTTTTAGTACAAATAGAACTTTATGGGTCGTTGTTGCATGCACATACAATCGCGATGTGCTATCTTATCTAGGTTTTATGGATGGTCAAAGTTATAAAGAATATTGCGTAACACCCTATAACCATATTTACTCTTGCCACGAAGTGGAAAACCTTTTTATACAGCACACTGCCTGCCTCCATAAACTTCCTGTGCCACTCGGGCAATGAGAGTATGTATGGTGGGTCACGTTCATATTTTAACCAGGCCACATACTTTGCCTTTGCCTATGGAGTAGCAATTACCAATTCTGAGTCTTACTGAGTCGTACCTAAAAGTAACAAACAACTTTTTTAGTACAAATAGAACTTTATGGGTCGTTGTTGCATGCACATACAATCGCGATGGGCTATCTTATCTAGGTTTTATGGATGGTCAAAGTTATAAAGAATATTAAGAATATTGCGTAACACCTTATAACCATATTTACTCTTGCCACGAAGTGGAAAAACTTTTTATACAGCACACTGCCTGCCTCCATAAACTTCCTGTGCCACTCGGGCAATGAGAGTATGTATGGTGGGTCACGTCCATATTTTAACCAGGCCACATACTTTGCCTTTGCCTATGGAGTGGCCTTTACCAATTCTGGGTCTTACTGAGTCGTACCTAAAAGTAACAAACAACTTTTTTAGTACAAATAGAACTTTATGGGTCGTTGTAACAGACACATACAATCGGGCTGTGCTATCTTATCTAGGTTTTATGGAGGGTCAAAGTTATAAAGAATATTGTGTAACACCCTGTAACCATATTTACTCATGTAAAATACACGCTCGTGTATAATGCGTACCCCTGGTTTGCAATACAAAAAAAAGTAGAAAATATGTTTCGTGTATAGTGCGGACCATAATATTTTAACGACAGAAAATCGGAAAATTTGAAAAGAAAAATCTGAAAAAATACTGTTTTACATGGAAAATAACCCCGAACCTAAATTTCTATATTTACTCTTTTTCCCCGTTATTAAAATACCACAAAATTAATGTTCTCGCAATATAAACATTTCTTACATTTTGTTATATATATTTAGAGATAATGGAAATATAGTACTTGAAGTTGCAAATATTTATAAATGGCTGATTCAAAGTTATGTTATTTGTACTTGCGTTTATTCTGTTTTCAGATAATATAAGATTATTTTGGGAAAGAGAACAAGTTACACAGTTGCTTCAAAGTGTAGATTGTTTCATACTGTATCATACAAAAGTAAACGAGAACACAGCTATATTTGAAAAATTTGATGCTGGCGAGTCTTGCCTACGATTATGGAGGAGGGAAAAAGAAACATCGAAGAGAACTTCATCCCAGAATCTAGATTCAGTGCTGTGTTGTTGGCCCGGTAGTTTTTTTATTATTATTCAGATTTCTCGAATACTACGACTTTTTTGAACTAGAAACATTCGTTATACTTAATGATATATTAAGTAGGGCGAAAATAGGATAAAGTATACTATTTTTAAAAACTCCTAATTTTTAGTTGTTGTTGTATGAAAAATCACGTTAACAATTGTATTTCTTATTTTTATTTCGATAAATTTATACTTTCGCTACTGCTAAAACTATTAAAAATGTATTTAAATCAGCTCAATAGTTTCTAGTTTAATACACTTTAATGTCAGCAGATTTTCATAGTATTTCGCAAGTGTGGTTGTTCCGTTAAATCCTATGAAAATCCCTTGAGCAAAAGCAGTTGGAGTAGAAAAGTATACACAAATGGGTGGCAATATAACAAAGTGAATTAACTGCAATATTCTAGCGTATGGATAGATATATCTTTAGAATTATGTACGGTCTATGCATAGATGAGTATATGAAGGTATTAGAAGAATGATGTTTTATTGGAAATTAAATGATACATAATTTGCAAATTTACATTCGTTTTTAAAAATTGAAAGACTTGCAGCAAGACGAAGAAAGCTCCATTTTTGACATTTTTGAGATGTCCAGTTTCTTCTTTAAAAAAGTTGCTCATAATAGGTATTTTTGGATATTCTTGGTAGAAAACCTTGCATAGATGCATGGACTAATATATAAGTGAAAAAAATACTTTTAAAAGATTTTTTTTCATTTCCCAAAAATGGAGCAACCTACTTCTTGCTGCAAACCCTTTCAATTGTTCTACTAATAAAACTCCAGAATAATATTATAAAGTCAATAATTATTTAAAAGCTTGGTTTACGAGGTCTAACTAATATAAAATTCAGAAGATATTTACAGGTTGAAGCTACCATAAAAGCATTTTAAAGAAACAACATCTTCATATGTTCCATAACTAATGAATAAAGATTTTCATTTTACGAGTGAGATCCAGACAAGCGACGTTAACATAGTTTTGAATCCTGAATCCTGATGAAGAATGGGTACGTAGCCGAAAGTACTGGATGATTTTAATGTACATTTTTAACATCTATTAAAGTATTTTAGTCATCTTTTAGGTAATTGATCACATTATTTGTGTATTATATACTATTATTTTTATTTTTATTTTATTTTTGAGAAACATTCTGAAATACGTCTCTTTAATAACAAAGTTTTGCAACATATCAGACATATTGCATCATTTTGTTCAATATTGGTGATAATGAGGAGTGATGAACTTTTGAATGTGTTTTAACATAGTCTTCTCGATATCCAATATCTCGTAAATCTTAAATCACGAAATTGACAAATTTTGACACCGTTCTATGAAATGTTTGATCTTCATGTGCAAATAAACACCTTTGAGTTGAACTAAAGGGGTACACTCTACTTCAAATCTTTTGTTATTAAATTATCATTTTTTATCTAAACCTGGTAAGTTTTGATTTTTGAGGTATTTTATAAGTTTATGCTAAAAAAAGGTACTATTCTGAGCATTTTCTGACTCCGTGTTAAACTTCTTATTATTAAAGGTGTTAGTAACAGCGGGGGAATTACCAATCATAGTTATGCTGCATTATTAATACGGAATGTGTTATTTCATGTTTTTCTTAAAAAGGCACTGACTATTATGTTTTATAAGTTTCACATTTTAGAACACTAACTATAACTGATCGTTATCCGCAGTATGATCTAAATCTAAACGTTGTTTCCTTACACGTGACGTCCCCTTACAAGTATTAGATAAACAAGTATCGACCTTATAGTCGGTAATGTTAATTTGTAAGTAAAGAAATCGGCAAAAACTCTATTATACGTTAGTCTGATTTTTTCTGATTAAGATAACTTTTTTTTTCCTTAAAAAAAGGGAACTTGTAATAACGCAGACTTTTATTAAACAAGAACTTACAAATATTTAAGATTCAATTCACTTTCTTAAGAAATTGGAAACTACGTTTTTTAAATTAAAGTGACACATAATATTTTTAGTTTATTAAATACTGAAGAAGTAATTCCTCTTAATAATGAAGCTGGGTAAATGTTGAAAAATTGTAACTGAAAACGTTTGCACATTTACTTTAAAATTTCTTCTTTTAAACTGAACGTTACAATTAATTGGTAATTTCTAAAATATATCGTTGAAGTTAAATATGAAACATGATATATAGTCTGATCATTTGCTCATTTATTTTCAATCCACCAAAACTATATCCTAAAGAGTTCTCTTTAATGAAAAAATAAAATTCCTTTCCGTCTTCTCAAATAGCAAATCACAATTTGTTATAATTACGGCGCATAGTAGAGTATCTACTAACTTAGCTACGGAAATAAGAGAAAATCATTATTAGTCACGCATTTCTATCTATTTCTCCTTTTATCTGTAGAATCCATTAAAGAGTTAGAGACTGATGAAAACTGATGCGCCTCAAAAGAAGAAGGGTGTACATAAATTGCCTTCAGAATAAAAAGAAGTCCATGAATCAGATTCTTGTGAACATTCTTCAACACTCTTAACAGTCTTTAGAAGAGAAATAAGAAATAGAAGTGGAAAACTGAATTATTATTTTCTCATTTTGTAAAGTGTTAACTTCCGAAATTAGCTTTTTAAAATTTAAAAATTTGCACTGATTAAGACTAGTGAGTAAATTATATACGAATATTTAAAATATGTTTCTCTTTTTTTAATTTTTTCTCCTTTTATTACAACTATTTTCAAAAAATTTCAACATCCAATCTCATGTTTATGATAGTTCAACAGTTTAAATAAAGACAGAAACATAATCTTATGCAATTAAAGATGTATAATTTTAATTGCATCTTTAAAAAAGCCATGCAGTTTTAGAAAATTATTTAGTATAATTAATCAGCCATATTTTTTTTATTTAATTTTAAAATTAGTAATTTATTTTTTTTTATTGGAAAGAAATTTTTAAACTTCAGTATAATATCAGATATCTGATATAATTAATCAAAAACAAGCGATGTATTCATTTAACGAATTTTTTGGCATAGTATATAGAAAACGCTATTTCAGTTTCTTGATATACTTTTGATACTTTCAATTACTTCAGACATAGTACACCCAAATTATCTAGTACACTCAAATTCTTACAAGAACAAAAAGGTGTGATAGGACACATAAAAATAACATTTGACAAAATATAAAATGAAAAACCACATTTTAGTCAAAAAGACAGAATATCTCACTAGCAAAAACAGTCGCATCCGAACCACCTATAACAACAAAGAAGATATTTTAATAATATTTTCAAAAGTTTTCTTCCTTTGTTTTGTGTGAAATTAGATGATATCGCAATAGATGACGACCGAAATATTCTTTATCTTAACTGCAAACAATATTTCCTACTAATAAACTTCTTTTTTCTTGTTTTCAGTATTGTTACAATAATTTAGAGAAGTACAGTGTTTGATATTTGATTATTTTCAAAAATTTAAATATATTATTTTTTTATACAAAATTTCATTTTATATACTATGTATATAATGTTTTGATACGGCTTTTGAATGATTTATATTCTAATTAATTTCCTAAATCTATTACTTTGAACGCTATGATTTATATTACAAGATGTGTAATTTTTTTTTAAATAGCAGTTATCTCCATATGTAACATAATCCTCCATACACTATATAGTGTACATGTGGCCATATATATGGCTAATGATGACCAGTCACTTGCAATTTTAGACGTTTTGTTAAATATCTGGAAAGATACATGAGGAATTATCCTGAAACTTCAGGAGTGTAGACCACATGATAACTTCATATACGTCCGTGAAGATTTTTTCCCGAAACCCCATAAGGGGCCGTCATCAAATTGAAGAAAAACGAATATCTTTTGGATAACCCTGTAAAAACTAATATCGCAAAAGCGTTGAAACGGTAGCACATGCTTAGGAGGCTTCTTTTAATAAACTATGTTCATTTTTATGAGGATAGCACGCATACTCGCGGATAAATTAAGGTTTTTATAAAAACAATCCCAAATTTTACCAAGTCTTTTGCTTATAATTTTCAGAGTTCTTAATATAAAAAAAATGTTCTTTTCAGGAACGATGACACACAATATTATATACAATACACTGCAATCAGAATTAAAAAATAATAAATATTGGATGAAAAATGAGCATGTTCACTAACTATTGTTTCACTGCGCATGCGCGAATTCTATCAAAAAATACTGTGCATAATATATTAGCTAAATGTATAGACCAAATTTTGTGAAATTCTCAAAAGCATAGCTTGAAAATTCTTATAGTAATCGTTGAAAGAATAAGCTCGAAATTCGCTGTTCCCAAAAGGAAGCAAAAAGATGAGGGGTTGTATCCAAATATACTAGCTTACGAAAGTTGACATAATAAGAATGAAGTGTTTCTCATTATATATTTGGATACCGCCCCTCATCTTTTTGCTTCCTTTTGGGAACAGCGAATTTCAAGCTTATTCTATCGACTATAACTATCAGAATTTTCAAGCTATGTTTTTTAAACTTTCACAAAAGTTGCTCTATGCATTTAGCTAATATATTATGCACAGTATATTTTGATTGCATTCGCGCATGCGCAGTGAAACAATATTTAGTGAACCTGCTTATTTTTCATCCAATATTCATTATTCTTTAATTCTGATTGCAGGGTATTGTATATAATGTTGTTTGTCATCGTTCCTGAAAAGAACATTATATTAAGAACTCTGAGAATTATAAGCAAAACACTTAGTGAAATTTGGGATTGTTTTTATAAAAACCTTAATTTCTCCACAAGTATACGTGCTATCCTCATAAAAATGAACATAGTTTATTAAAAGAAGCCTCCTAAGCATGTTCTACCGTTTCAGCGCTTTTGCGATATTAGTTTTTACAGGGTTATCTAAAAGATATTCGTTTTTCTTCAATTTATTGACGGCCCCCTAAGGGGTTTCGGGAAAAAATCTTCGCCGAAATATATGACGTCTACTATGCTCTTTACACGCCTGAAGTTTCAGGATAATTCCTTATGTATTTTTCTAGATATTTAACAAAAAGTCAAGAGACCGGTCATCATTGGCCATATAGTGTATGTAGCATAATCCTCCATCTGTAGCATAATCCTATAATTCTGATAATGTATATACGCAGTTATTATTGCCATTTCACATGCACCAGTTTCTGATAACTTAATCAAAATGCATCGTTACAAAATCTTCGTCTTTCAGTGGAGTGAAAAGACTTCATTGTGCGATGAGCCTGGATAATTTTCATAGGATTCGTTTCCATTTAACTCGATTTCTTCTCATCATCATTTAAAATCTGATATCCAGTATCATCAGTGTTGCTATTTAACCAATCGTTAATTTCATTTTCTTTGTAACTCAGAATTCTTCCCATTTCTTTCATTATTTTACATTCCTTATTTTGAATATCATATTCTTTTGATCCCTAATCGGTTTTCTCTTCTTTTCTGTTCAGAATCTGATTCTTATACTACTTTAAAGTTGTAGATTTTACAAGATCCCAGGAATCAACAACCATCAAACAACAGACTTTTAAATCTTTTTTTTTTTTTGAGAATCAGACTCTCCAATTTCTCTGATAAAAGAATTTTTCTTAACATTTGCTTCCGAAACGTCGTTTGAATGTTTCTATGACACTTTGATACATGGGCTGTATTACAGGTGTAACATTAGGTGTCATGAACAATACCCGATACTTTCCATTTTCACGTTCAAGATGGTGAACGTTAAAATGCCTCTACACAAGAATAAAATACTCCTACAAACGGATGTAAAGGGGCATTAACTAGAATCAATAACGCTGTACCTCATTTCTTAAAATTTCGTTGATGATCTCTATCTCTAAGAATGAAAGTTTTTTCGTACCAATCAATGAAAACGTTTGTAATCACCCATGCCTTTTTTTCTAAATGTAAACAACTGCAAATTTTTCGCATCCTCTTTAATAAAAAGGTATGTGTTGCTGACGACTGGGAATTTCGCTAATCGTTGCCACAGATTAATCTCGGAAAATGAAACATTTGAAGTTACTGAAAAAACTAATAGCTCGAAAAGTATTTGTCAGAAAATTGTTAGACAAACTGCATTAGAAAGTTAAAAAATTGCATTTTTCTTGATATAAATTTCAAATCTAATGATTATGCCGTTTTTCAAATATGGAATTTCAAAATAAGTAAATTTTACAATGGAGTACCAATAGCGAAAGTTTCACGCATAAAAAAGATAATGATAACGGCATTGTGTCCTGACGTATATATACTGACTATAGCAGGAGTCACAAATAATAGTAGCCTTATTATTCTGTTAAAATATAAAAGTGAATTATGATGTCTCGAGTGCATGATTTTTATTTAATTCTCGACGAGTACCATATTTTTGTCCACCTCAGTAAGGCATATCAATTTCATTATATTTGAAGTATTGTAAATTGTAACTTCATTCAAACCTAATTCGAATCCAACAGGAATTATTTTCCCCCATAGACACCATAATGTAAACCCCATAGACACCATAATTTAACACAATTATTAATTTTTTTATGCTGACCTACTCCATAATAAAGTCTACAGAGAATTGACCTAATTTGTCCTGAACAGCCCAAATTTTGTCTGACACATTAAAAATGTAATAACGCAATAGCGTTCGTATCGTTTTTAGAAATGCAGAAGGACATTCCAAGTAAAGATCCATAAGGTTTAAAATACAAGGTCAAATTCAAAGTCAATATTTCACTTGTTTAAAGGTGCGTTAAGAGAAACTGACCAGCGTGGCGGGCGTAGCTTGCTAGTTTTTTAATATTCGGGGATTTTTAAATTTTCCGATCACCAACAATGGCAATCGATAGTTTCCTTCTGCATTTACCCACACTATAATTGTCATTCTTTTCTAACTTAATTTAGTAACTGAAGTAAATTTTCAGTTGTGGAAGATAATGTTTTTCGTGGTAGAGATATAAAACAAAATCCACTCTCATCTGCATTGTAAATGAATTCCTCTTCGTATTTTTTCTATTCAATAATTATTTCAAATAATATTCTAAGATTGCTAGCGACCATCATAGATGCAGATAATTTTTATCCGTGTAATCGAATTTCTCACATACCATGGCGTAATTTGAAATTTCAAAGCCATCCATAACTTTCTTGAAAACTATTATCTCCATTCACTTTTTTATTGAAAGACAACTGTTTCTCTCACAATAGGGTACCAGAAATTGATTGACCATATGACAGTTTTTGTAAGAACCACAAGTACAAAGCTTTATCAACTTTATCGTAGAAAGATGTTTTCATACACTAAGGTTTCTTGTTCACTTTAAAGTACCCTTGCAAGATTTATAGTGGAATCACCATTCTTTTTTATTTCCAAAATGGTAGCCTTTCCTACATGTTACTCCATTGCTAATTTTGTTCCTGATTCATCATTTTTCAGCCTCTTCAATGTAAGTTGCTTTATCCCCTAACGAAAGAACAATCCGTTTTCACTTCCCAGACGTCATATTTTTACGTTAGTTTTAATTTTAAATGAAATAAACCAGACTGGAGCAGACGATTAATTGCGTGCAATTATCAGCTGTTCCAAGAAACTTCTCAGCGAATGGAAGTTTCCGTTGCAAGCAGGCCAATAAAAGGATCCACGGCACGGAGGTGTTGGGATAAACTGGAATTTTGTTTCCTTGAATTTGATTTCATCCCTTTTCACAAGAGCTTTATCCCTTGTTGGTGAGTCTGGTTGGAGCGATTTTTCTCTTCGGCCGGAAGATTCCTGCCCTCTTCCTTATTAAGGCATTTCTCCAACGTCCTATCTTTCACCTGGTACTCACTTGAGAACGAAATTCTGACGCAGGCGGAGGTGGGTGTAGGGGAGTTCTGATTGGCTGAAATTTTCTGCAATTCTAAATTTCTTGAAAATAGCCAGTCTTTTTCGGACGGGCGTGAAAAAATTCGAGATAGATTCGACTGTAAAGTTGCATGAATTAGACTTTACTCCCGCCGATCCACTGATCGGGAAAACGTTTTGATTTCAAAAGCCGTCCTGAAAAAATATAAAAAAGAAGGAATGTTCTGATAAATAGACAGTTCGGGTTATTGGAATTTGGATAATCGACGCTCTACTGTATTTTTAGAGAATAATATATCTTTATGAATAACATAATTAAGAAGCATATCTGGATTTTCATCCTTACCAGTTTTAATGTAGCCATTATTGTTTCCCATCATAACCTTCGTCATCGTTAGAAAGCTTTCGCTTTTACATTATTTTGTTTCTGATTGTTTTCTGCGTATATTATTACTTTTAGTTTTAAAATATATATGTCATTATGTATATTTCTATATATATAGAATGGTTCCAATACAGGAAGAATACCATAAAATAGTATGGTTCACGCAGCAGAATCATAAGAAATTAACTACAGTAAACTCCCGTTAGTACGGACTTTAAAGGAATGTTAATTTTCATCCGCATTACCATTTTACTAGCGTAAAATAATCCGTTTCACTGGATAAATTAAATTCAGTTTTAACAAAAATTAAGTAGATTACCAACTTTATGCTAAAAAAAATTAAAAAATTTAAAAAAAAGTGTGAATCTTTTTTTAAATAAAAAAGCAAGTTAATAACAATTTGGTAATATAAATGAATAAATTACTCGAAACAAACAAAATATGCGAAGAAATTGCTGTAATTACATAATTTTAATTTCTTTAATTAAAGTAATCTCTCACGCTTGTTTACGATAGTTGAACAAATGATCTTTCGATAGTTAAACAAATGAACTTATTATCACGCCATTTTAGGTGCATGCTTAATTATATAAATGCATAGCACCTATAGTCGACGTATGATCCGTCTGTCCGTCTGTCCGCATATAACAGCGCAAAAACTACCCAACCAAATGGTTTGAAATTTAAGATATATTATCTTTGCAGAATTTTGTCGAGACATTTCAAATTTTATGAAAATCGAATCAAAACTTTAGAAGATATTAATAAAAATATTTATTAAGACATTTGAATTTAAAAAAAAAATCGGTGCTTTCTTGTTATAGGCGCTTCTGAGATTTAATAGTCAAGCAACCGAAACACTTATTTTATTACAGAAATTAATCTACGTACGATATAATTCATTTCACAGAAATAAAAATCATCAAGATCTGAATATTTATATAACTAGCTATAGTACGAACACACCTCGTTTGCCACGTTTGACGTACAATTTCCAACTTGTCTAGTTTTGCGATACACTAAAAAATTTTGTCTGGTTTGTCACATTTTGATTGGTATTATGGGTGAAGTCGTTAAGAATGTTTGAACCTCCAGTGTTTGAATGTCCAACACATTTTTTGTGATAGAATGTTTACTTTCTCTTCATCATTGTCAGCTTATTCTTGATTCTCTGTAACCAATGTTGCACCAAAGTAATTTTTGAAGAAAAATTGTACAATACTAGTATTAGTTCGCATTAAGCAGTGACTTTAACATTAATTGCAAATAGAAAATGATGATGGGGGAACGAAAATGTCCTCCATAACCGGAGATGCATCTTAACCGGAGGCGCATTATGACGAGACTCCAATGTATTGAGGAATATCTTTCTGCAGTCCCCATTTTGTAATTTATTAATTTAGACTAACATAATTATGAAGCGTTTCGTGATTTTATCTTTATCTGTTTTAAAGTAGCCATTTTTCATTTACATCATAACTTTCTTCTTTGTTAGAAACCTTACCCTCCTTCATTAACGCTAGTTGTTTGCAGTGTATATTACGATTTTTAATTTTAAAATGTATTTATATATTCATATACGTCTGTATGGAGCTCGCAGCAGAGTCATAAAAAAATTCCTATTGAGGGATATCTTTCTGCGTTCCTCATTTTGGGATTTATTAATTTAGAATAACATCATTAAGAAACATTTCTTGATTTTCTAATTTATCAGTTTTAAAGTAGCCATTTTCTTTCACATTATAACTTTCTTGTTTCTTGGAAAACTTACGCTTACCCATTAAAGCTAATTGATTGTTGTGGTTTACGATTTTTAATTTTAAAATGTATTTATATATTCATATAATTTTGTAAGGAGCTATCGGGAGAATCATAAGAATATTCCTATTGAGGGATACCTGCTGCGATCACCATTTTGGGATTTGTTAATTTTCAAAGGTTGCTTGTACTTAGTTTATAATTTTCGAATATGTTTTAAGTTAAATGTTTTGAAACAGTCAGTTTTACATATATATTTAAGTAGTTTCATTAGCAAACGTTTTTTCGTGGGAGGTATTGAGAGTGATTAAAGACCCCAGCGTCATTCAAAAAACAACCGAAAAATTTCTGTAATATTCAGAAATATAGTAAAAATACCGGAAGAGTTATATAAAATATTTAAATGTAAAAAGGATTCTTTTTTTAAAGATAGTTTTATTTTCGAATTTTAAAAATAGAATTTAGAATAAACATTTTTTCCATTTTATTTTTTAACTTTGCATGCATTATTTTAATTTTCAGGCTACAATATTTATCCTTAACTAAAATCAGACGAAAACATTGGTACATGTGAGTCAATAGCTATTCTTTAATTACTTTGCTTAAAAATGAAATTACCCCCCTATTGGGGCCTAGGCCCCACGATGGAAACCACTGTCTACATGGTACAAAATGAATCTATTCAACAACAAATATAGTTGGTGTGGCGCAAACAAATGAGTTAATGGAAAAGAGTTTTCATCCTTGACTGTTTTAAAAACAAAATATTAAAAAGACACTAGATGTTGAATATGATTTACTATCTCAGCAAAATAACACATAATATCAATACATATGAAAGGTTAAACAAAATAGCAAAAGTCTTACTATCTGTAAAATAAATGTTATGTGCACTTTTATTCCTTCTTTGATTTTTTTATTTCTATTTTTTAATGCCTCTCACTAGAAAGAAAAATAAGGGATACGCTAGGAACATGTACATAACATTTGAGAATCACTGCTCTAAACATTCAAAGCAACATGCTAGGGTAATTCACAACAATTAGAAAGCAAAATATATCTAACAAGAAGGGGCCCAAGCTTAGTAATCACAGATTTCGGTTATTTTTATATGTGTTGTAGGGTAGAAGCTACTTAGTCTCAGGTTCAACGGATTTTATACAATGCTCCTTAGTTCTTGAGAAATAGGGAATCTAATAGTATAACACAACTTAAATACTGTGATTACCGCCCTATAATTCGCGGATCAAACAATAATGTTTTGACCCGGAAATTTTATTTTATAAAACGTAACTTACTAAATCTCTGTAAATATTTGACTTCAATTATTGTATAGAATTTCTGGCTCAAAAATTTTATTTTATAAAACGTAACTTGCTAAACAGCCGTAAATATTTAATTTCAATTATTGAATAAACTTTCTGGATCAAAACATGATTGTATGATACGTGGATTATAAGCCTGAAATTACGGTATTTAAGTTGTGTTATAATATTAGACCCCTATTTCTCAACAACTAAGGAGCGTTGTAAAAAATCCGTTGATCGGATACTAAGGGGATTCTACCCTACAACATATATAAAATAATGAAAATCTGTCATTACCAAGCTTGGTCCTCTCCTTGTAAGACAAACAAGTTGGAAATTGTACGTCAAACGTTACAAACGAGGTGCGTTCGTACGCACGTTTTAGAATTAAATTCATGATATCCCGTGCGTAGAACGGGTTAAACAGCTAGTTAAGTATATATTTTATGACACTGTTCATACAAATATCTTAACTAGTTATATAAATATTCAGATATATATGTATCAGCTAGTTATATAAATATTCAGATCTTGATGATTTTTAATTCTGTGAAATGAATTATATCGTCTGCAGATTAATTTCTGTCATAAAATAAGTATCTCGGTCGCTTGACGATTAAACTTCGGAAGCTCCTATAACAAAAAAGCACCGATTTAAAAAAAAAATTCAAATTTCTTAATAAATATTTTTATTAATATCTCCTAAAGTTTTGATTCGATTTTGATAAAATTTGAAATGTCTCGACAAAATTCTGCAAAGATAATATATTTTAAATTGCAAACCATTTGGTTGGGTAGTTTTTGCGTTGTTATATGCGGACAGACAGACAGACGGACGGACAGACAGACGGACAGACAGACAGACAGACGGACGGACAGACGGACGGACCGAACGACGACTATAGGTGCTACGTATTTATATAATTACGAACGCACCTAAAAAGAGCATCTCTTCAATTCGTAGGCAACAATTTACTTTTTATACTCAATTCACTCACTATCTGATAGTGAGGCTTATTTATACATTTAGTGGAATATTTTTAGCTTTGACACCTTTTACATCATTTTAGATTATTCAGAATATTATAGATATTTCGGGTTTTATGTATAGCAACATTATACCAAAATTTTTCACGTGGTATTTGGTGCAACATTCATATAAATCGTACAATGTCATATGTCTAATTAGTTATAAACATGCTAATTAAACATAATTCGTAAAAATTATGACAATTTAAATTTTTTATGGATATTGATATTGTTATATTTATTATCCATTCAAATGTACCAGGTGCTTCAGAAGGTCAGGTAATGCGTTAGTTGAATAAAAAGGTCAAAGGTTACAGTTAGTGCGCCAAAATTAGCGCACATGCGCAGGATCTCAATAAAATCTGATTAATTATTTTTATCAACATTAATTTTCCGTCAAATTGGACCAATATTCAATTGAAGACCGACATTTTTTAATCCTGCGTAAACACTTAGGAAGTGGTCCAGAAGATTTAAAAATTGATCAAAGCCATCGTCTAGGACGTTTCTGAGAACTAAGTGCATTCCTAGTGCCTACTTCAAACACTAAATGTAAGACTTAGGATTTTAGCAAGATGGAAATTCATCATATTCATCAGGCAAAATCTTAGATTTTCTCAGCAGTCTAACAATCATATGATAGCAAGAGTTTTTCCGAATCACTTTTACGAAGACACAATTTGCCTCTTATAAATCCTATAACCTCTTGTTACTTCATAAAGTTTAGGATCTTCTAACCTCTTAATACCTCTTATTAACCTGACTTTTTGACTTCTTCTTATGGGTCTCTATGAAAGATAAAGTCCACAAAGTTCGAACAAAAATCATAAGAGAGCTGAACACAATAATAAAGTGATCGGTTTCAATAAACCAACTCCATCGGGTTATGGGCCGAGTCTTCTTTCCGTTTGGCATAATTTTTGCGAAACTCATATCTTAATATTAGTTATCACCATGCATAAATCCGGAAAATTTAAAATAAAAATCTTTTTTGTTTGTTTGTTTGTTCAAAAGTTATTTGTTTATTTTCTATTATGAAAATCCTTGAAATACTCGGTTTGTACACAGGGCTAGTAAAAGTTATGTTAACACTTAAATGGAAAATACTTATCGTGCACATTTAACGTGTATATATTGAACTATTTTCTCTTCTAAAGTTAACCTGTCAACTATTATGTACATAAAAATAAAGAGAAAAGATTTTTTCTTTAAGTGTTAAATTAATTCCGATTAAATTTTCCTCATTTAAATATTAACATAATTTTGATTTATTACTGTGTTCTTGCATATGTAGTTAAATTTACAGATTTGCATTTTTGAGTAATTCAGAAATTATTAATACATTTCAAAAAGAAATTCATTAAAACTAGATAGTCATGTATCAGTGACTTTATTCTTTTGTTTTACAAATAGAACATACACATTTCTTTTATAAAAATCTTTTCATAAAATTTTAAATTATAGCCCTTTTTTTTCTAATTCATTAACCATTATTTTTTTTCTAGTAGATAAAACATTCGAATTTAAAATACCATGTATTATTTGAAAATAGTACAATAACTGTGATATTTTTACGAGTAAAATCTGATTCATCATAACTTCGAATTTTGAACGATAAATTCAGATTCTTTCAAAATATTTTAAATGCAAATTCCCAGAAAAAAAATATATTAACTCTTACTTAGGATCTAAAATTTGTCAAATGCTCTAAATAAAAAAAAGACAAAAAAATCTTTTCTCTTTTCAACATCCCTGTTACTACTTCAACATATAATAATGTTGAATTCTTTTATATAATTCGCAATGAATAATGTCTCTTAAAATTACTAGGGAACTTCTTATAAACCGAATCACACTTCACTTCACTTCACGTTCTTACCATTCCGACGTTCTATGCCTGTCCAATTTCCTTGTCAGTAGGAAATAACGATTTCTCGAACTACCTTTAGAAATAAAATTGAAACCGTAACAAGTTCTGTCACGTTCCAGTGTTATCAATTTTTACTTTACTTCAAAGAATTTGATGCGACCATTAAAGGAAAAGTGAAATCCTTTAAAATATGTTGAATTTTTTTTAAATTACGAAAATATTTCTGCCAAGTAAAATATCATAGATTTCGTGTCAATAAAACGCAGTAAATGTACTTTGAGACATTTTTTTAAAAATGAGAGATACTGGAAATATTCGTATTTTTTATTCGAATACAAAGAAAATTTGGAAAGTTGCCAACCTATCATGAAATAAGCAAAGTGAACGTGAACTAAAAATCTTAAAGACATTTGTTTAAAATATTTAATATTCGATAAAGAGAATAGAGAATTTTGCGACGAATTAAGAATAAATTGAATTTACTTAAATCTGACTCAATTCAGAATTAGTATTAGAATAAATATTCAGAATTTATAGGTTGCCACCCCAAAGAAGCAGATATTGAAACTCAGACATAAAGGAATTACATTAACTTGAGAAACAAACATTTAATTACTGCACACCAGAATACTTAATCACAAACATAATATAGCCGATTTCAAACTTACTATACTGACAGTGAGATAAGATTAAATTTATAATATCAGACTTGAATAAAGAAGTATTTCTTAAGCTTTATTGTATGTAGTTAGCTGAAGACCTACTTAGTATGAATGTATTTAACACACTCACTTTACCTTCACTTGTTGTTCATTTTTTACTATAAGTTTACAATAAATATCATCCTTGTACTTAGCTTGTAACTTGAGCTTAAATTTTTAACAAAAATTCGCTTCGGTAGAATATACAAATAAACATGAATAGAATGTGTCGATATGTTTTACCAGCAACGGAATCAGAATAAATATTTTCCCCGTTCTGATTTTCTGCGTATGTCACTCCTGACGTCACGCATTACAGCTAGAACGTATCGACACTTGTCAGGGGAAGATATAGCGTCCATGGATCACAAAATGAATTATCCATATTTAAATTATATTACTTACTATTCATTGATGTTCTAGTGCAAATTCACACACCGTCTACGCTCTGCGAATTCCAAAACTGAAGTAAAAGTTTTTTGCCGTGCGCAATCACTTTTCGCATCTTCTGCTTATGATGCGATGATTTTCCATTACGCCTGTACAGCGTTTGCCATAGCGTATTTCTCCAGTGACGAAGGGTGCCGAAGAAACGACGCATAAACTGCGGGGGGGGGGGGGGGGGGGGAATTGAAGTTGTGTCAGAATCCACGCTGTCTGAGAAGAAAAAATACAAAGATATGATTCACGTTGGTAATCCAGTTGAACGACAACAAAAACATAATTGAAATATATAAAAAATAAACATAATGTGTAGAAATTCAAAAAGAAAAATTTGTAACGAGAACATTAATAATTAAAGTAATATTCGAATTTCTTGGGCAATGGATACGTCTGTCCGAACGTGGAACAGTTTTTGTTTGGACAGGATAGTTGTCTGATTTAAAAGCGTCCTCCAGATTCAAGTTCTCTGTAACTGTTTGTGGGGAGAAGACATATTTAGGAAGCCAATGAGCTGACTTCCCACACTCTAGTGATAGAGTAGACCAACAACCATTAAGCTTGATCGTTATAGTTTTTCCAATTTTACTTAGGACTTTGCGAAGACCAGTATATGGCTGTCACTGAGTGAATATAAAACTTCTCGTGGAAATGAGCCGATGTAGCGACTAAATGTAACTGCCGCTTGGCATTTCATAGTTTGGATGATGGATTCATCCACTATTTCACAGGGTAGTCGAAACATCGTGCTGAAGATAAGTTCTGCGCAAAAAGCTTGTATAATTTCGTTCACTGTTGTTCGGATGCCTATTAAGACTATCGGCATTATTTCAGGCCACCTGTTGGTTTCGTGAGCTTTAATTGATGATTTTAAATGTCAATGAAATCTCCCAAAAATTCCATTGGAAATTAGATGTTATGCAGTGGTGTGGATCGTTTGTCCAACGCTTTTTAAAACTGAACAAACATCGTTGGTCGTTTTTAGGTGCTCTAAACTGTGGTTATAATTGAAGGGCAACTGATTCTCGATATCCAGAGGTTGAATATATCACTGCAAATCCTTTCAGTTTGGATATCAGGTATGGATATGGCTTCTAGACATCTGCTAAATCGATCAATCATCATTAATAGGTAGATGAAATCGTCATATGGGGGCAAGGGACACACAATATCTGAATGGAGTTGGAAAAAACGTGCATTCAGGAAGAGAGAACCGCTTTGGTGTGCATCTGCATTTTCAATCTTTGACACGACTCACAGCAACGTACCCAGTTCTTTATGTGTCGTTTTATTTCAGGCCATATGTATCTGTAACAACTGAGTTTCGTAGTTGCTGCTATGCCTGGACAGGCTAGGTTGTGCAAATGTTCAAATATGATTCGGCAAATATGTTTCAGTTCCAATTTGAGAGATTTTGTGCTACTCTACAGGTTTTGTAACTCTGGATCATTTTCTTGAGCTTCCGCTAAAGTATAAGATTGAAAATTTTGTAATAGAATGAGACTGAGTTCTTGAAAGACAACCTGCTACAATGTTCTTAGAACCTTTCACGAGCCTCATATCAATTTAATATGAGGAAACATAATCTAAATGGCGGAACTGTCAAGGCAAACATTTATGAGGACTTCTTAAATCCATAAATTAACAGTTTACTATTTGTGTAAATTTGAAAATTTCGCCCTTCTAATATATGCCAAAATTTCTTTATGGTCAAACAAACAGAAAATATGTCTCGGCCGTGTGTTTACAAAATCGGTAACTTTTGCTCAGTTTAATAGAGAAAAATGCTTCAGCTTCCCAACGTTCCTGAAAACTACATGAGGGTGCCACCGACCGCGACGTCTGGGGTGTCAACCCATACACTTAACGGGGCACCAGGAATGGGGAGTCGAGAAAAAGAGCAGCCTGAGCTATGGAATTTTTATCAGATGTGAAGATTGATGTGCGTTTCGGCATTTTTGTTCCAATTAAGGGGTTCGGAAATTATATGAAAACAACAACGAGATTTACTTTTGTTTACAAGGCTTTATAAAAATTGCACCAAAGAAGTCAGCACGTCCAGCTTGGAGGATACGTAAAAACAGAAAAAGCTGAGATAAAGTTGTGGGTTGAGAGAAGTCCACTATGCATTAAACTTTATCTGGAAGAGGTTTAATACAATGTTCGGGGATTCGAAATTCTATGAAATCGATGGTAGGTTTACCGAATGTGCACTTGGAAGCATTTATGCACAAACCATATTCTTCTAATTTTGGAAATTAAAGCTATTAAATGATGATAATGTTCCTCGGAATCTTTAGGGAGAATGAGTATATCATCGACGAAGACATAGACGCCATTGCAAGTCATGCTTGATTTCGTCAATGAATCTCTTGAATGTGGCAGACGTGTTGCATAAGCCAAATTGCATACACTTAATTCCAAACAATCAAAAAGATGCGCATATCGTTATTTTGTGAATATCAGCAGAATTAACCGTTATTTTATGATATACCTTAATGAGGCCAACGTGCCTGAAAATTTTAGTAATGTGTAAAGTAGCAGTAAAATCAAACATACAAGGTATGGGGTATCTGTCCGTTATGGTTTGTACATTCCAGCACTATAATCACCTACAGTTTTCCATGCCAAAGTACTATTTTTCGGAACCATGTGATGCATAATTGATACGTGACAGTCTTAAATTTCCAAGATGTATCACATTTTTAAATTCCTTTTTAGCGATTTTCAAGCAATCTGGAGCCAATCTTCCGGATTTCATCACAACAGCAGCTGCTTTAGGTGGGATAAAGTATATTGTATTATGCTTTACAGGCTGATTAGGATCTGGTAATTTTGTAATAGATGATAATTTTTCTAGTAGTTTATGATATTCATTATCAATATTAATTGTGTTTACCGAATGAATAGCCGAACATTTCATGAGCCTATTGTTTAAAATTTTGTTTTTAGATCGCTTAGACATTTCCGCCGAACATCAGAAACTAATTCGAAATTATGGATAAAAACTGCTCAAAAATTTACGTACTAACATTTACCATAAGAAAGGACCTATTAAATCTTCTTCTTAATTTAGAGTCTAAAGAAAGAGTTTATTGTCCATAAACATTTGTAGGCAGAGATTTAGCATCCAAAAGTGCTTGCACGAGTTGATTCCAATTTTGTAAATTATTGGGGGGGGGGGGGGGAAGGATCGACAGATTAGAGCCAGTGTCGACCAGAAAGGAAGCATTTGTGGATCCGGTCTCTAATGAATGATCTCTTGTGACTGTTGAAGCAAAGAATAAGTAGCATCTATTTTTTGCTGGTTTCTTTTCCCGACCAAAAACAGGGATTTACGCATTTTTGTTTTTTGCACTTTTTCCAAAACGTCGATGTTACCAACAAATAGATAAATCCCAATTATCACTACAACATTGAATCTGCGATTTACTCCAATTCTTGCGATGTAAAAATTATAGATCGACGATGCTAAGACGAAATTCTGTCGATGCGCTTATTTCTTTTTTTATTTCTTTAAATAATTTCTCGTTTATCGACTGTTCATTAGAGCAGAACACGGCTAATATTGCATCTAAGGATGAGATAACTTCTGAAATACGATCTGAAATTTCGGCTGATTTCTCAAGTGTTAAAACCGAAACAGAGGCTAAAATTGACTGAACAGAACTGGGTAACCGCTGTAGAAACAATTGCAATATTAATTTTAATGGAACATTTAAGAATTCCGCATAACATTTCTTGTTACGCAATACATGTGAAGATTTCCGATTCCCTATTTCTTCACCAGATAATAGCTGTCGAATCTCCTGCAGGCATGAGTCAGTCCAGTGAGCATTTAATTCTTTTTTTAAGATACTACAGGAGTCAGTAGCATTCGGTTGCATTAAAACATCATGAATAATTGATGTAACATCGTGTGGAAGATCTGAAACAATATAATTATATTTCTGAAAGAATTCGGTTTCGGTATAGCTAAAACAAATGTCCTTTCAGATACAGTGGAACCCCGATTTTACGTTTTTCATGGGATGAGCAGAAAAAAACGTAAGAAACGGGAAAACGTAAAATCGGGGTCAAATAGTGAAAAACACTTCAAGAAAACAAATTATACAAAAATAAACTTAACAATGCCATATTAGTATTTAAAAAAATGTCTTATTCTTTATTGCGTTTTCTTTTTAAGTGTAATTTCACATGTATTCTATTTTCAATACATGCAATTTTTTTCTTAATTTTCATGTCCAGTTAAAATTTCTTTAAAATTTTTAAACTCGCAATGGCCTCTGCTGATGAGGGCACGGTGTCTTCTGGATCTTCATCAATATCATCCTCACTTCAATATTGCGAAATCAAATCGCAAATCGTCTGAATGACTGTGGTAGCGATACCAACCTTATCGCAATCAATGTACTCATCAACATTGATGCTTGCAAGTATAAATTCATCCTCTTTTGTGTAGTCTTCCATAGAGAGCTCTTCCGGCGGCGCTTCACCGTTAATTTCGGATTGTGAAAATTCTCTCTTCAGAAAAACATTTGACATGCATTTTTCCTCTACTCAATTCCATGTCGATGAGATGAAATGAAGAGCATCCAGCACATTTAGCTTTGTTTTCCAAGCAGCTTGAAGCTTACCAGAATCAAGTGAAAAAAGGCCTTTTCTTACCAGTTGCTTTCTATAATGCATTTTGGAGGATCTGTTTATTCCCAAGTCACATGGCTAACGTAAACTGGTACAGTTGGATGGGAAAAAATCCATACGCACATTTTCTAAATTCAGATTAACATGAATACACTGGTCTACGAATAAAATCGCTTTTGTAAGTTCATTTTTATATTCAATTTTCTTGCAAAAACTTCAAAAAGATTTAGAGTCATCCAAGCATTGCGGTTTGCATTGAAATTTGTCGGCAAACTTTTGACGTTTTTGAAGCATCGGGGCTTCTTGGATTTACCAATCACAAAGGGTGCTAGTTTCCCAGTTTCGTCTGTATTCGTAAGTAACAAAACTGTTAATCGCACTTTTGATAGCTACCAACTGTGACACGTTTCTCCTTTCACGGTGTATGTTCTATCAGGGAAGAGATTAAAAATTAATCCGGTCTCATCTGCGTTAAAGATGTATTTTTTGAGTAATTACACAAAAGAGAAGGCAAAGTTTTTTCCATCCATTCCTCAATCGCAGTATTTACTCCATCTGCCTCACTTCAAATAAACTTATAAGACAAATTATATCTCTTCTTGAATCGGTCGTTCCAACCGTTGGATGCCACAAAATTCTGCATTTTAAGTCGAGAAGAAATTTCAAGAACCTTTTCTTACAAAATTGAGCCATTGATTGGTATCTTGGCTGAACGGGCTTGTTTAAACCAGTCGTACAAAATCTTTTCCAGTTTCTCAAAAAGAGAGGTTTTCAATGTTTTTCTTTTCTTTGACAAATTTCCCAGTCTTTCAGATTTTATTTCCACCGAGACCTTTTGTTTTAGGATGATTTGTAACGTGGAACAAGCGATACTGAACGATTTTATGCGATCCACTTTAGTTATTTTGCAAACTTTGGATTTTTCGATAATTTCTGCCTTTTCGGCTACAGAGAAACATTTTCTTTTAAACATCCTACTTTTGACAAATAATAGTTCATCGTTACTTTCTCACGGGAGTATTAACGGGGAGGGGAAGAACTGTTTTTGATAATAAACAACCAGTTGACAAAGTGGAAATCATTTTTGTTCTTTTGAAAAATTTTCCATGAGTGAAAAAAGAAAAAAATTCCCTAGGTACTTGGACTAAAATGACGTACCAAGCTGGAAACGTTAAGAGTAAATAACGTAGAATCGAGGTACTGTTAACATTATCGGAATAGGAATTTTCTGGGATCGACGAAAAATAACGTAGGAAGCGGGATAACGTACGAAACGGGTTACGTAAAATCGGGGTTCCACTGTATTACAAACCTTAAAGCAGAGTGGAATCTATTACACATAGGAATCTGTACGCCATTGGCCTTAGACATTATGGATAATTATATATATATATATATATATATATATATATATATATAATAGCAAAATTGAAACCAAAATAAACCTCACACGTTAAGTGTTTTTTAAAACAGAAAATTCGAAACGGTTGAGGAGTTTAATGATCCAGAACATCTTATCTGCATTCCATTTCGCCGAAAGCGCTGCGCCCGTCAAAAAATCGTAAGATGAATGGATCACTTTCTATTGGAATATATCCAAATTTTTTTACGGTTTTGTTTGCGTTCACTAAATTGTGATTTAAAGTTGTTTGGAGTCACCATTTTGGCATCCAAGGATCACTAAATGAGCAATCAATATTTAAATTCAATTATTTATTGTGCATTGACATTCTAGCGCAGATTCACACACCATCTACGCTGTACAAATTCCGTAATTACAGAAGTAAAAGTGTTTCACCATGTGCAACCGCCTCGCGTATCCGCTCCTTATGATGCGATGATTTTCTCTTTTTTTTTTATACCGCTAACCAGGCCCCTACCTGCCCGGCATGAATGCCTAGCTTAACGGGTTAGTACCTGGGTGCGGGTCGGAAATCGCCTGATCACAGCATGGCTGTGATCCACCTGACTATTGATTTGTTCACATCGCTGCTGTGCTTGCTCTCTTGTGATTTGCTACCGTTATCTTTGTTTGCCGGTTCAAGGTTTCTGTTTAACTTTGTTGAATTGACAGATTTAATAGGTCTCGTAATTTAGAACCTTGATCAGGTGACGAGACCCTCACCTGACTAGGCACCCCCAGAGGTATTATTCACAGGTAACTTGGAGGGCTTTGCACCCACGACGGATTTTACATGCACCAGGTGCCATTAGCGTACATAGATTTACATATTTACCATGTCTGTTGGCTTGTCACGTTCATGGTGGGTTGTCGCTGTAGTGTTTATCGCCTCTTTTATGGGCTGATTTCCCTTCTTGTTGTATTTGTCTCTGTCAAGGCTTTTTGGCGTTTTTATAGGCTCGCCCCTGTTGTGGGTTGTTTTTTGTCTATCATTCATTGGTTTTTTGTCTCTTTCTTGATATATTTTTACCTCTAGCTTGTGCTAGAGCTGGTTTTCACATTTTGAATCTTGGTCTTCTTTCGAGAGTTTCACTGGTTATTATGTCACTATCGTGGGTTTTGTCACGTTGTAACATTTGTTTCTGTTGGTTGTCACATTGTAACTTTTGTTACTGGTGGTTGTCACATTGTAACTTTTGTTACTGGTGGTTGTCACATTGTAACTTTTGTTACTGGTGGTTGTCACATTGTAACTTTTGTTACTGGTGGTTGTCACATTGTAACTTTTGTTACTGGTGGTTGTCACATTGTAACTTCTGTTACTGGTGGTTGTCACATTTCTGGATGTTGCACACTCATTTTTGTTGTCTTTGTCACTTTATCTCACCCAAGCATTGGGGATTTTGATTTTTTTTCCCTTCGTGAATACGCTTTTTGCGATCAGTCCATTGAATCCTAATGGCTGTTATCACTGCTTTTGAATTTTGTGCAACTTGTTGATATGTTGTTTGAGAAACTTGTCGCACTAATGGAGTGGGGCTTGTTCCGTGGCCGTTAGTCCGTCATGTATCTATGAGGCTGTATTCACTTGATTTGACACTGTTTTTTTCCCCATTAACTTTCTTTGGCAGGTGTGCTTTGTGCATTCACCATTTAATTATTTTGTTCACTTTTTGTTGGCTATTTGCCTTCATCAGTTGGTGAAATTCAGTCCGTCACAGATGACTTCCACTTCTCACTAGTGCTGAAAAAAATCGATTTTTTTTTTTTGGCGTAGCAAAGAGGTTCCATTGCTACTTTTTTTTTTTTTTTTTTTTTTTTTTTTAATTTTTAAAGATATATTAGAAAGTATACTTACCAAATGGATGGCTTTTGAGAGTGGGATATGCTTTTGAGGAATCTCGCTGCTGGGAAGGTGTATTTATTGTGATATGAGATCGATGTTTTCTACTAACCATCTCATCACTGCTCTTCCTTTTGTTTGTACTTGTTTGTTGTTCGCTAACTGGTTGTGCCATATTTTTTCGTTGTTCGGTGTGATGTGGATCAGATGTAGTGTTTGGGTTAGTGGGCAGTCTGTTAGATAGTGTTTGGGGGTTCCCAACTCCCCGCATGAGCAGTTTGGTGCGTCTTTGCGCTTAAACCTGTGTAAGTAGTCCGGGAATGCTCCGTGACCCGTGTAAATTTGACTTAGTAGATTGCAGCTGATGATTCTGCGAGAATCTACTTTTGGGAAGTATTCATATGTCTTCCTGCCCGTTTCCCCATAATCCCACTCGAACTGCCATTGTTTGATAGTGAGTTCTTTTAGTTTTCTTTTTAAGTTTGATATCGGTCTTTCTAGATGGTATGGAATTTCTTTACTTTGGTTTTCTGCAGCCTTTTTTGCTAATTCGTCGGCATCCTCGTTTCCTTGGATACCCACATGTGCTTTGACCCAGCTAATTTTGAATTTATTGTTTGAGTCTTTTACTGTTTTTTGTATTGTATCGATTAATTTTACTACATTGAAGGGTTTACTGAGTGATTGGATGGCTGACATGCAGTCCGAGCGAATGCCGTATTCCTTCCCTGTGCTATTTCCCCATTCTGCTGCTTTTAGTATAGCCAGAAGTTCGGCTTGGAAAACACTGTTGTACTTCCTTAATGGAGCTGACCATGTTTTTATTTTTTGTTCATTTTTGAAAGCTACGAATGCCGAACCCGTAGCGCCTGTTTCCAATTTTGAACCGTCCGTATATATTACTATGTCCTTGTAATTATGGCCTATTCTTGGTTCTATGGTGTTCGCGGGATGTGTTTCCCATACATTAATCTTTTTTATATAGTCTGTATGGTGGATAGTGGTTCCGTGTATTTCTGTCGTTTCTCTTAAACGAGATATTGTGCCGTATTCTGCCTCGTATTTAACTTGGAGGTGAATTGGAATCAGGCCAGCAAGTACCTGAAGGGCCGCTGTTGGGGCAGTTTTATATGCCCTAACTATAGCCAGCAAAAAATGCCTTTGGCATGTTGTTAGTACTTGTTTACTTCTTTGGTTTAGCTTATGTCCCCATATTGAGGCTGCGTAAGTCAGTGTTTTCTCAGCTACTGTTCTATACCATATTTTTAAGATGCTTGGTTTCAATCCCCAACCCCGTTTGGCCATTTGTCCCATCATCCAAAACGCTTTCCTTACTTTGGCTGTTTGTGCTTGGCAGTGTGTTTCCCAATTTAGGTTTTTATGTATGATTACACCTAGATACTTAATGTTTTCTTTTCCTTCAAATTCCCTTTCTTTGAATTTAATTCCTTCAATTTTATATGTGTCTGCTGTTGGTAGGTTTCTTGTGTGTGTTCTATTAAGGTACAGTAGTTCTGTTTTGTCCCAATTAAGCGTTAGGTTATTTTCCGTTACCCATTCATAAAATTCTTTTATTATTTTGTTTGCTAGTTTTACTAATTGTTCTTTTGTTTTTGCTTTTATTATTAAAATAAAGTCGTCTGCGAAGGCCTGTATTCTTACATTTTTACCCCAGTTTTTCTTTAGGGATGTATCTGCTATTAGCAGCCACAGCAGTGGTCCCAGACAGCTGCCTTGTGGAAAGCCGCCAAATGTTTGTTTTGTTACTTTAATGCCGTTTTCTTCTAAGGATACGTATCTATCTTCTAAAAAGCTTAGTATCCAATTTATTAAGTAAGTGGGGCATGGTGATTGTTTTAAGTTTTCGGCTATAATAGGCAATCTGATATTATCAAATGCACCCTTTATATCCATTGCTATTAGTAATGTTTGGTATTTGTCTTCTTTGTCTTTCTTTATTGTTTTTATTAGGTTATTTAGTGCGTGTTCAGTTGATAACCCTTGTTTGAACCCATATTGTTTGTCGCTCCAGTATTTGTTGATTGTTAGATGATGTGATATCCTGCCGTGTATTATTTTTTCTAGTATTTTACTAAGTGTAGGTAGTAAGCATATGGGTCTGTAATTTTTTGGTTCTTTTGGATCTTTTCCCTTTTTAGATGATTTTCTCTTACACCTTCACAGAGATTGGCATAGAAACCGAAACTTCCAGATTACACTTTTTCTCCAAATATTGTTAGTTAAATAATTTAAACGACGTACTCCACCGTTTATTAACTAACTTTACTTATTCGATCCGTCATATTTATTATAAATATCAAAGAATCCAACTCGAGCCCCCCGAGTTACAGAACATCCTGTCCTTTTTTTTTTAATTAAAAACTCTAATAGATTTTTGACATTTAATATATATATTTTAGCTTGCCCTCTAACAACACCATACTGAATAATTATATGAAAAATATCAATTATGTGTTCAAGTGTAAAGCTTCGAAATTTATTAAAAACTATACTTTCGTATTAGCGGCATGCTTTGAGGTTGATAGCCAAAGAAATCGCCAAAGGTTTCGCTACACAGCGGCATTTTATATTCTGATTATTCATTGTTTAAGAACGTACTTCGATTACCTATCTGTTAAATTTGTGTTTTATTCATATTATTTCACTTCTATATTTATTTATTCAGGAAGTATTAATTTCGTTATGGAATATTAACTGGAAACAAATACTGAACTATTTATAATGTTTTAACTACAAAAGGGTTAATCGTCAGTAATCAAGCGGCACGCATTAGACATTAAAAAAAAATCACGTTTGAAAATTATTTTTAAAGCCATAAAAAATCAGCAAGTTGAGATATATTTTTTTTTCCCTATTCGACTGTGTAAACATTGAAATTGTGTAATGTATAACAGTTAAACATTTTGCAGTAAAAGCAAGGTTTATGGTCAGGCCAGTGCCCCCGTCAATATCAGGTCAACGTTACTCACGGACATGTGTTTGCTTTTGCTTTATAATATAAATATATACTCGTAGATATATATTTACAAAGTGTCTTCTATTATCGTTTTACAACGACTAATTCATAAATCGTTAGTTTTAGAAATCAAGTTCCAGTTGCAAAAATATTTCAAAAGTATCTCGTTGTAGTAAATGCTATTCAGGTCAAATTAATTAATTTTGTAAAAGTTATGAAACTTAAATTTTTATACGGTCCTCGGTTCCTATAAATTGTATTTTTTTAATTACCCATGTTATGACAAGTAAAACAACATAAATTTCATTTTTATTTTTTCGGGTAACCAAAATTTACCGTGTTATGATACTTTGTATTTTAGGAATTTTCAGTCATAGACTTATGCTTGAAGAAGTTTCATTAGCATATACATGTCAGTCCATCTGTATTGATCCGAAAAAATATTTTGCATGATTAGTGATGGTTCACGATGTTGGCGAAGTTCTTCACCACCGTAAAAAAAATTACATCGAAATATGTTTACAAATTATACGTTAATTTAGAATTTCAATGCAACAACAATAACCACAAAAAAACATAAGCACAGTTGGTTAGTTTTCTTCAAGCTGAATCGGTGAAAGACCTAATAATAAATATATAAATCATAAAAGTTTTCATTTAATTTATATGATGGAGAAAAAGAATACATTATTTAGTTTATTAGTATGCAGCTAAGTCGTTGCGCTGCTTTTTATTATTATTGTTATTATAGTTATTTTGAAAAAATAAAAGTCACCAAAAGAGTAAAAAATGTTAAACCATGGCTCTCGAACACGTTCGTTTGGTAGATCAATGTTAGGGTACTAGTGTCTCTGAAAAAAAATCGAATGTTAATATATGTGCTATTACAACCAAAGAAAAATCCTCTTGAGGTAATTGCTCTATATTTACAGCGTTTCTTGGCACAAAAAACGGTGAAAACGCGTTTTTAATGCTATCATTGTCTAGCGGTAACAACTGATAGTAAAAACAAGGAAAAACGTGAATGTTTCATTGTCAGAGGATAAGGACTGGCGGTAAAAACTTTTATTCGATATTCGCGGAGATAAAAGAGTTTCTTGCTTCTTCCAATAAGAGGACATAGTAAAAATGTCGTTTTTTAAATAAAAATATATGCATGTTAAAAAGAAATGGTAAAATGTTTCCCATGCTTCCCTTCTGTAAGTTTGAGAACCAAAATTTTATGAAAAAATAATTTTGATTATTTAAAAGAAAATTACTTCTAAAATGCTATTTCTCTTAATATATTTTATAGCAAATATATATCGGTGCAGTTTTCTGCAGTTTTTATTTATCTTTCATCTTCCTTCAGGCAATATACATTACTTATCTTTTTACTCTTCTGAGAAACTGAAAATCTATCTCTATTACTTTCTTTATGATTTCTCCGAAATTCTAGTTTTCCAGAAATAATCGATTTATTAGGAAAATCACAGTATCTCGTCACTTTTTGTCAAAAGAAAGAATTTTAAATCAAAATGAAAATTTCAGAAAATAGCCTAATTTCTATTTTCTATAAAAAAGATGTGTCTATCTACCCATAGATCGGTTCATTTGCGACAGTTGAATATCAAAAGTTAATTACTTTTCCAACACTTTCTCCAGTATTTAATACATTTTAAAATTTTTGGTTGATTTCACAATCCTTAAAATAAAAGAGGCTCTATTTTGACTAAGAAAAAATATACATTAAAGTTCTTATATTACTTAGTGTATACAGTAAATCATAACCGATTAAAATTCATTACAGGTCCATTAACCAAGGCTTTACAGTAAAATAACATTTTCAATAGAGATTGAAAAAGTTTTAAAGCATTTATTTTCTTTGAGCGTAAATTTTAGTATTCATCTCATGAAAATATAAAAAGTATTTGTGTGGAAATATTGCAGTAATTTATGTACCATAGTCTCAACAAAATGAACCTAAATTAAAAATAATATAAATAGTTTCAATTTTCTAATAATTATTTATATGAGAAACACATAAATTTGATTTTAAATGCATTGTATTTATAATATAAAATTAAAAGAATTGGAACTGTTTGAGATGTAATATGTTATGATTATTGCATATAAATTGAGGGTGGAAAATTCCGGATACCGAAAAAAACATTTAATGCTATTATTTATCGCTCAGTGCTAAAATTTACATTTTGTGCTAAGTGACTGTAATTGTATTTCTTCCTCATAAGCTATTGTTTCATTACAGAAAATTTTTATGACCTCCTATCTTCTAATAAGATATCTTAATTGGATTTATTTTACTATACACACACAAAAATATAAGCTTAATTATATATTTAAAAAAAAATACTCTTTATAAATTTAAGCGTAACATAAATTACGTTATTGATGAAATTTTGAAATTATTTGTAAATAAATAATGAATATGTAATTCTTGTGTTTGTTACTTGTACACTTATTAAAAAATAAAAAAATTTAAAACCAGTAATACTTTACATAATACAGAAAATCGAAGTAAATGGCTAAATGTATTATAATCAAACGCTACATCTATCACGCGGTGCATCTATTTTATCAATTTTAATGCAAGTAACTACATAATTTTTATGAATGGTGGATTTTGCTTTACAAGCAAATCTGATTTTTTTAAACAATTAAGTTATGTCACATCATTTTACTTATAGATGTTCCGATAAATGGATGCTCTCTTTAAATACTATCTTGAATAAAATAAAATTTTACATTTCATAAATGATGATAACTTAAGATTAAATTTAATGAATGCATTTTTGCCGTTCATTTTTAATAAAATAATAAAACAATACTCATACAATTTTACTGTTAACGTAACATAAGTATAATTTTCTACATACTTATTAATATTTATCACATTATAAAAAAGATGTACAATGCGAATAACTAAAATAGAATTCAGAAAGATAACGTTAAAAAAATTTTTCAAAAAGTACAAAATACAGAAGTACAATTTGTACATATTTCCTAACGCCATCCAAATTCACGCAATGTATGTTTCTTCCTAAAATAACAACTTAAAAGAATTGCAATAATGAGTTTTAACGTAAATTTCAAAAGAATGATTAGAAAAAAGAAATTTTTCCAAGTTAAGGAATTTTCGTATTCAAAATATCTACTACTAGAACAGTAATCTTCGCTTTATTTAATGATAGACATTCCGTGATTAAATAAACTAAAGATTACTAGTCGGAGAAGGGGAAGCTATTTTGAATAAAATAGTAATTCCCTAGTTTGACAACACTGAAAAACACAATGTTTATGAGATTTAAGATTTTAAGTTGTACGAAAAAAAAATCCCAAATCAAAATTTTGACCGGAAAATTAATGAATTTTCTCTTCTTACAAAATATTTATACTAAAGTAAAAAGTTTTACAAAATATTGTAAGTGAAATTGCATTCCATTATGTTTTTAAAAAATATTTATTAAGCAGTTTTATCGCTGCAAGAAAGATTAAAATTGCCATAATTGAATTTGTCAAATTATCCACTCGTTCAATAAAATTCTTCAAAAGGACGACATTATTCTTCTCTTTATGAGAAATGAATTAGAACCAAATAGTTCAAAGCTAGATGACAATCATGTAATGGAAAACTCCAAAAGAGTATCAAAAATTGAATTATCTCTTGGACTTTTCATCGGGGGTAAATGGTATCTTCTGAGATTTCTACAGACGAAAATAATCCTCAATTGTAGAAATTTTATGGGAGTTTTCTACATTCTACTGCTTATATCTAAGGATTTTGGGAGGAATTGTTTTAATATAAACAATATATAATTCTGAAGATGTTTTTAATTTAGAACTGGTTGCATTTCGAACTATCTTTTTGAATTGTTTGGACAAAAGAAAATATTATTTTGCTATAACCAAATGGCTACGAAGTTGAGTCTGCGCCTCGCACACAGTTGTATGCCACACCTTTTCCAGCAGATCTATAAGTAAAAAATAAAATTTATGAACAGTTTTATAATCTGTAGACTTTTTTTTATAGATTGATATTTATGTTAAGAACCGAAAAAAATAAGAATTTTGTCATTTTTGTCAAAATGGCTTTTATATGAAAAAATGAGTAGCAAAAATCGATATTTTTAGGCATTTAAGAAGGCATAAAAATAGATTATATCGAAAAGTATTACATATTGTCGTTTTAAACCACATGTTTACGGAAAAATGTCTAAAAGTTTCGTTCAGATCAACCGAGAAGTTTTTCGGAAACCGTGGGACATGGTAAAACAAAATGTTATTTGAAGAAAAACGTGGTTAAAGTTTTTTATCATTTTCTATTAAAAAACATTACATTTTTTAAACTCACCGTTAATCAGACATTCTGTAGCCATAAAGGATATCTTCCCGTTCTAATAATGGGTTCATCAATGTGTTTTCGTTTCGTGAAGCAATTCTGGCCTCCTTTACATAAACCGACATATGCTGCTCTGAGTTATGCATTATGCAAGCGTTCTTCTTTGCGATTGCGGCAGTACGTCATAGTTGTTGAACGTATATAAATACCCATTGTGTTCATAATATCTAATATAGTGAAAAATCAGTCGATGAATCGTGGTAATAAAAATAACTGTTTTGATAAAAATAGCTATTTTACGGAACAAATCTCCAAATCAATCCATTTAAACTTTCGTTATTGTATTGTGTATTTGATCCAAGACATCTTTCGAACAAATTGTCAGCAGATAAATCCTAGTATATATGTTTTATGGCTAGCTGCACATTGTCTGCCAGTGGTGAGTCACGAAATGTTTTCACGTTCCGTGCGCTGTCTCACTCTAATACATTTTTAAGATAGAAAGACCTTTTTCTCCAAACAACTCCCTTCGTCCGGACATTCTTGAGACTATAAGGTACCGATTAAATCAATTAAATAAAACGATTTTTTGAAATCGAGAATGTAGTAAACCACCTTATAGGTAACAAATAAGCACTTTAAAAGAAATAAAATCATTAACTTTTTATTTTGGATTAAAACAGCTAACGAATGATTTTTATTGGACTGCCTACGTTAAAAGAACTATTATTGCCTTTTTTTCAAAATTTCTTTTATTCGTTCATAATGTTGTTCGCTGACATCTGGAAAAAACTGGGAACGAAATACTGGGTGAAAACTTGGAGCGAAATACTAGATGAAAACTTTGAACGAAATACTGGATGAAAACTTGGAGCGAAATACTGGATGAAAACGTGGAGCGAAATATTGGATGAAAACTTGGAGCGAATTACTGGATGAAAACGTGGAGCGAAATATTGGATGAAAACTTGGAGCGAATTACTGGATGAAAACTTAGAGAGAAATACTGATTGAAAACTTAGCATTTTGTTTTTGTAAATTAATAATTTCACATACTTTTTTTTAAAAAAAACTTATTTTTAGCTTGCTTTGCGGTAATATTGACAGCACAAAAAGCTTTAAAAATTTTTCTTATGAAAATTTTTGACATTTGTTTAGGCATTTTTAATCTGTGCGATGAACTAAAACGTAAACTCTAGTAAAAATGACCTCATTTACAGACATTTAAATATGAAAAAATAAGCTTTTTAACACAAATTCGGACTTTTTGACAAAAAAAAAGTTTCATTTCAGTGACTTTTTTTAAATATTTTAATGCTACACTGTAAAGCGATTTCGTAAAATTTCAGTAGATTAACGGCACTTGTACCGTTTTCCCTTTTTACGGTATGAGTACCGTACTTCTAAGGTATATCAAGCTTTAAAAAAACCGTATATGTGCCATTTCGATTGTAAACGGTATTTATAACGTAAAATGACGGTTTTTCAGTAAATAATCGCTATTTATACCGTAAAATAATTATTTTTTAGTAAGGAAAAACCTGGTAGCCCCGCCTCGGTTTACAGCAATCCCTGAAGTGATGCTCTTGCTCTTGTTACGTAATGCGTGCAGGCCTGAGGAGAGGGGGGAGTGCAGCCGGTACATATACTTTAAATATTTTACGGTACCTATACCGTCCAGTTAAATTACGGAATATATACTGGTCACAAAGTTGCCAGTATATGTACCGCAATTTTTGACCAAATTTTTTTACAGTGTAACGGCTATACCGCTCATTTTGACTGGGGCCAAATAGACATAGTTTTAATTAGAATTTTTTAAATAAGACAAATCAAATATTACCACAAAGAATTAATTAAAATTCTAGTTTCAAATATATAAATATGATTTGAGTTAAATTTGCCTATGCGGCAGTTCTAGTGTTAAACTTTTAGTTCATTATGTTATGTTAATAACATTCTTTATCAAAGGAAATTGAAATATATTATGCAGAATTGAGTATGCATTTACAGGGGTAAAAAATTTAAAAATACCATTAGTAAAAATTCTAAAAGATTTTTTTTTATTTCTAAATAAAGATTTTCTAATTTATACAAACACATTATTTTCTTCGTTTCAGACAATTTCAACATTGGAATAAACTTTCCTTGAAATATAATAATTGAAATTGCATTCCACTGATTTCTATGAAATTAATTTCTTCAATTATTCAATTACTCTGTTCAAAGGAGATTAAAATTTCCCTAATTGACTTTATTAAACTATCTATCCGTTGAGCAAATTCTTCAAAAGAATGTCATAATTCTTTTCACTTTGAGAAACGAATCGCATCAAGATAAAATAAAGCTAGGTTATATCCATTTAATAGAAAATGACAAAATTAAAATTGAAACTTAATTTTTTTTTCCATTTCATATCACCTCTTATAATATAGTTTTCATAAGTCTCATGAATGGAATTTAGTACATTCGTTTATTTCTACAGATGAAAAATAATCGTCAATTGAAAAAGTTTTAAAGATAATCAATGAGAACTTTCAAAAAATAATTTAAAGTCGCCATCTTTTATTTCAGTTAACAATAACTAAATATTGATTATTATCGAACTACATTATTTTTAACACAATTATTTCAAATTGGTAAAGCAATCATACAGGTTGTAATTTTCCAACTGGACGAAAAATGTCCGGGCCAGGATTCGAACCTGGGATCTCTTGACTGAAGCCGCCATGCTCTACCAACTGAGCTATCCCGGTCGAATCTGGAGGGCATAATTCATCCAGTTAACCTTATTGATCAAAGCATCTGGTCTGATATCTTTTTAATCAGCTCAACAGAATAGATCGCAGGTAATGGAACTCCAGTAAACGCTGGATACGTGATTCAACAAATGGATACATGAATTAATCACGTATCCAGCGTTTACTTGAGTTCCATTACCTGCGATCTATTCTGTTGAGCTGATTAAAAAAATATCAGATCAGATGCTTTGATCAATAAGGTTAACTGGATGAATTATGCCCTCCAGGCTCGACCGGGATAGCTCAGTTGGTAGAACGTGGCGGCTTCAGCCAAGAGATCCCAGGTTCGAATCCTGGCCCAGACATTTTTCGTCCAGTTGGAAAATTACAACCTGTATTATCGAACTGTTTGTGTTAAAAGGACTTTCTCCAAATTTCTTCCAATGTTTTCGACATTTCCTTTATTTGTTCATTTAGTTCAACTAACATTGTTTTAAAACTTAGCACCTTACATTTGAAAAGTAGAAAGTTTAAATGTGTTTTTTGAAAAACTTGTTATAGCAATCTTGGTTTGCAATAACACTGTTAAATCCAAACGCTTTAGAAATCTTCTTATAAAAATTTCCCAATCTTTGCAAGGAACTTAAAACTTAAGATGTGTGATCAAAATTTTTTAATTTACAGACATTTAAATAGAAAAAAACAAACCACAGCGTTAGCAAGACTTAACCTACACCAATATTTAAATATTCATTTTAATGAAGCAAGAATCATCATTCCTGCTTCCCATTATCATATTTCGTTAATAAAAGAGTCCATAGAAATTTTAATAAAATGTAATAAGGCTATTAATGATAACATGTCATATAACATTCCGAGTGTATGGTTTAAGTTTTTAAAATATAAATTGTTTTGCTAAAGTTGGATAGAAATGTTCAGTTTACTGCCTCCCTTCCCCTCCACTGTAAAGTAGTTTCAGCTGGTTGCCCAGCCAAAGACGGAGTACGATTAAGATTTTTCAGTACGCAATCAAAGCTACCCTGATGACGATCAAGGTCTGATCGAAAGCGCTCGTCACGAAATTTCGGAAGTTTTTCAGCTTTTAAAAACTATTTTATTATGTAACAACATATTTTATATTTGGGACATATTTTTATGTATTTGTGACATTAAATGCACCTTTTTAGCAAGTTTTCTTTAATTTATTTCGATATAGTTTCAAGGTGAATGTGACATTCCAACATTATATGTTTTTTCATATATACATTTTGTTGTAGACAAAACAAGTTTTAGCGAAATCTCTGAGTTTTCGGGCAAAGATCAGCGTATTTCGGTGACTTTTTGAAATAGTTAAAATCTTTGTTTCACTGCAAAGAAGAATGTCAGAACATTATGTTAAAAGAGAGAATTAAATATATTAAGTATAACTGAACGTGCAGTTACAGGAGTAAACAAAATTTTGGATTAGTAAAAAATTCCAAAATAAACTTTTAATTTTAAAATTAAATATTTATTTATCTAATATAACCACTTCTTTTACATTTCAGAAAATTTAGACATTGGAATAAAACTTTCTTAAAATATAATAATTGAATTTCCATTCCATTAATTTCTAAGAAATAGATTTATTAAATATCGTCACTCTGTTCAGGGGAAATTGAAATTGCCCTAATTAAATTCGTCAGACTATCCACTCTTTGGCTAAAAGTTATCCAAAGAATGACAGGACTCTTTTCTCTGTGAGAAATGAATCGTATCGACATAATCCAAATCAAGATTACAATCATTTAATATAAAAAATCAGAAATAGAGTCAAAAATTAAATTCTTTGAATTTCTAGGAGAAATTAGGAGAAATTACAATTTTCAAGAATTTCTACAGATGAAAAGAAAACTCAATTGGAAAACTTTTGAAGGTTAATAATTTAATTTCTTTATAAACTTATATGCAATTAATCATTAAAATAGAAAACGATTTCTGTTAAATATTTAAATGTCACTAGATAATAAATTATAAAAATCATAAAAGAATTTGTGTGAGAAAAAGATTGGATTACACAGTATAAAAAAAAATAGGAATGGTAAAACAGTAAATAATGCTCCACAATAAAAAAATCAAATTGGAATTAACATTAAAGAAAAAATAGAAAATTTATTTTTACTTCGCTCAATATTTCCTTATGCACAATAGCGTTTACCAATGATAATGCATTGCATGCCCAATTTTCATTAAAAACAATTTTCTACGGATTCTTGGCCCAGGTTAAATTGTTTTGACCATTCTTTCAATATGGAATAGGAAGGACGCGAATCATTATAAACATAATCAAAGCGTTAATTTATTTCTTTGGAATTCAAATCTTCTTCAATCAAAAAAATAATCACAAAATGACAGTCAATTTTAAACATTTTCGAAAAATTTACCACACCACTTCATTCAATTAATAGCCGAAAAAGCACACAAACGATCTCATTAAAATTTCAGGCTTATTTCTTTAATTTTTCTATTATATGTTTACTAAAGTAATTTATTGAGAAAACCGAAAATTTTTGTATCTTACTCTATTGCTACGTATATTTTCAAATAAATTGCACTATTTCCTGTATGTCTGTTTAAAATAAGTAAACATCTAATAATGTTTCCCGGTTTAAAACATTATTATATGTTCTCTCTATATATATTTTTTTTTTCAAATTAAACAGAATTCATTATTCAAGAAAAAACAAATTAGTCATGAAAGTTTCCAAAATATTTTTTTTACACATCTTTTGAAAAAGTCTCAACAAAATACAGCTATATTAGAAATGTAAAAATCACCTTCAATAAACACATATAAAAGATACAATTCTACTCTTATTATTATTCAAGTTTCTATATATAGACGAAGAAAAAACATCTTGGAACATTCTACATTCTAAAGTATTTCCCTAAGTGAATAGCAAATCTGAAATTCAAATGCTATCTGAGTGCATAAAAGTTACCTTTTCGTTATCTTCTTACATTTTTTTTTAAATACAAAGCATCCACTAACATCTATTCTAATTTACATTTCGTTACAAATCTTTCTGTTAGATTCTCTTCCGTGTCTTGATTTCTGAAAACCTTTTTAGATATAACAATGACGAATCGTAGTCTATGATAATAAAATGTAAAGAGTTTCACGCAGAAAAAAAATGTCATGAATTTTTTTAATGTGAATTTATTATTAGTTCTCGTAATTAAAAATATGTAGTTCAATAAAAAAAAGTGCGTGAATTGCGTTTGAATTCATTTATTGTATCTATATAATAGAAAAAACAATCCCGTGAGTAACGGTGACGTCACATTGAAGCTGCCAACACCTAGAGCTCCTATACAACAGGCTGAATCATCCCGCCATTTAATAACCCAAAAGCCTAAAAACCAAACTAAAATGGGTTAGCTTACCGTAGTAGTGGACGTCGAGTGATAGGGACAGGGACTGCAAATACTTGCTCGGGCAGTTTTCGAATGCTGAACTGAGTTACAATATGGCGGTTATTTTGGGCAACAAGATGAATATGCGAATATGCATCAGCTCCCTTTATAGGAGACTTACCAACACCTGGCCAATAAATTTCGTTTTTGCTGCAGTTTTTTTAACGTCTAAACATCGCACAATTTCAATTTTTGCATCATCGAATACGAAAAAAAATTATTTCAAGTGCAATTAGTTTGAAAACTGTATCTCAATTTACTAATTTTTTATACTTTAAAAAAATTAAGTATGATTTTTTTCTTAATCTAACTCGATCGCGTGCAGCTCGATCACGAAAGATTAACACGTTGTCACTTAAAACAATATGAATAGTTTGGTATTTATTTCTGTTTTTAATATTCCATCATGACTTCATCAATAAATAATAAAATAACATAAATATAACACAAGTTAACAAACATGTAATCGAACAACGCGCTTAAACAACTGAAATTATCACAATCAAAAAGGTTGCTGTAAGTAGCAATCTTTAACGATTTCTTTGTCTATTGACTCCTGGTATGTGACTAATATGGAAGTATCGCTTTTAATAAATTTCAAAACTTTATTTGACTACATAATTGACCATTTTCATATAGCAATGCTTTTTGGGGCTGTTAGTAAGCATATTAAAAAAATACATTAAATGTAAAAATCTATTACAGATTTTCACCTATGTTCTGGAATCTAAGAAGCCCAGTTGTATCCCCTAGTTTAATTAAACAAGAACGAAAATGGCGGTTCATGCATCAAGCATAGATTAAGAAACATTTGCCAACACATCCAGAAAACTGTAACAAAACGTCACCGTTAAATAAGGTGAAAGAATATATGTAGTAAACAGTTTAGGAAACATACAACAAATTTATAAATCCACTGTTAGCAATTACCTCCAATATTCAAGAAAGTAGTAGAATTATTTTGTTCACCCCTGTATATGATCTAAAGATTTGTATATATACTACAGAACATGATAAAATTTACTTCAGTTAGAAAATTTATATTTAGCAATTTTTGCCCCCCGATGGAAATGCACTCAAAATCTTTTGTACAGTCCTGTATGTTATCTAAGCATTTTTGTACGCACCATGTATTAAGCTAAAATTCAATTCAGGTAAAAAACGCATAAGGCAACTTAAAATTTACTTCCAGCAATTATCAACCATAAACTGCAATGTATCTTGTTCTTTGCGTAGTCCTGTATCTGAATTTATTTATATTCCACAATCTTCTATTAGTTTATTAAATTTAGTTCAGCAGGAAAATACGTAACGCAATTTACTCCCGTAGTCAGTAATACTTACGAATTGCTTTGTGTAACCCTTCGTAACCCTTGTGTAACCCTTGTGTAACCCTATATGTTATTACATAATTAATACACACCACGTATTATACAAACATTTAGTTAAACTTAAAAACGCAAACCAACATTGAAAACGTACTTCTCACACATAGACTGTAATTATGGCACAAAGACTGTAACCGAATTATTTTGTGTGTCCCTGTAAATGAATGATAAACGCAATGCACACCCTACATTTCAGTGAGCAATTTATAATAATACATATAAATATCATTATGTTTGAAACAATAAAACATCATTAAATTACATTGCAAGCGATTTCTTCCCGTAGGACATTGCGTAACAGAATTCTTTTGTGTGACCCTGTAAATGAATAATAAATACTTTGTCCCAATATTTTACAAAAAGCATGTGCGCTTCATATTTGTATACCATTTTTCTCATGTTTCAAAAGGCATAACATCTTCAAAATGCACTTGAAACGATTTTTTACCATTGACTGTAATGTATCTAAAACTTTTGACTGTCCCTGTAAATAAACTGTAAATGCTATACACTTCATTTTTAATATGGATCACGCTATAGTAAACGCCAATAACATACAAAAATTTCTGGGAAATACGAGTATATTTACGAGAGTTATAGAACGGACAGACAGACAGATAAACCGAAGACATAAACACTTTGCAATTAGATTGGAAAGTGTTAAAAACAAATATTTAAACCAGAAAATTTTTAGGAATAGTAAAGTGGATTTAACATTGACATCCTCAAACTTTGAAACCATCTGTCTCTATGAATAGTCAAAAACAAAATCATAAACTACACGTAATTCTGGGCCGATTCGATTTAAGGGGCTCTAATAAAGTGTCAAAAGTGGATGTTACAATTTTAGAAATGAAAGGTTGAGTAATTGTTAAAATGTAGTTAGCTGCCCGAAAGATAATCTATGCATATCATTATATAGTAGCCATTATTCACAGTCGATTGGTACCTATAACTTTTATAACTCTTTTTTCAGCAGAATTAGTAAAGGGTGATCTTTTTTTATATACCAGATTTTATAGCTTTTCCCGATTTATCATTTTTTGACAGTTTAAATCAGAATAACCTATTTTTATTAGTTATTTAATTAAATAAATACTTTTAGGTAGCTTTCAATATAAAAAAAGTATAAAGCTACCTATTGCAGCCGTTCAGAGGAAAGCAGTTCCGGAAAATTTCGATATATTTTCACCGATCATGACCCCCAGACCCCAAAACCACCCTCCGTTCAAATGTTGATTTATATATATAGATATCTGAGCTTTGTCATACGATAACGCTCGTATTTATAAATCAATTTTTATGAAAGTAATTGTGTGTATTAAGCTCACCAATGTCTCGACCGAGTTCGTTGGCCAGCTTCGTTGGTCCGCCATTTTGTTTCAAGATGGCGGCCACTTAAAAATTTAAAACTAAAATAAATATACAAAAAAGTTAAAAATTCAAATTTATTTTTAATTAAGTATTAGGCCTTGATACGAGGATTCCAGAGCATTTTTTGGTTTACCTCTATCTTAAAAAATGGCTGAGATAGAGCAGTTTGAAATTCTAGGGTGGCTGACATTTTTAAACAAAACAGCACATTAACGCGATTACTCGCAAATTATTTTCTTTCATTGTTGTAATAATTTTCCCAATCATACGCATAAAACTATATATTCATATCCGTTAGCGCCAAATTCTTGCCAATATTGGCGACATTTGGCGAAACATCGCCAAATTTGGCAACCAAAATAAGTCTTCATAAATGAGGCAAATTTGGCTATTGCTCAATAATTTGGCGAATTTCTTATTCAAATTCAGTATTAACGAATCTTTTGTAACCGTTTCTTTGCATTTTAACTTGCTGTTTTCGTGTAACATTAGCTAAAATTTTAAAACGAAGATATAGGAAAGCTACCTTTTCCTCCCGGTACAGGCCGGAAGGACTTTTTTATCACAAATGTCAGAAAAGGATGAAAAATAATACATTTATGATTTTAAAAAAGTAAAATTATATGGTAATAATTATGTTTGAAAAATAATATATATGTAATTCCGTCTTGCTTTTTGCACTGTACTAGAAAAAATAACGATGATTTTCGGTTACGAACCCCGATTTAAAAAATTCCAAGCGTAAATGCTATCGCCAAATATAAATAGGAATTACATTAGAAATTCTTTTATTTTATTAGTTTCTTTATTTTTTCGAAATTAAAAGGCTTTATAATTAATTTACAATGCTTGATTTCGTCATCTCACATTTTTGTTAAATTCTTAAGCAAGTAAAAGTAGTATATGTCATTCCTTTTATATTAATTTAGGATTTAAAAAATCTTATAATTGTTAAATCAACTTGTATCACTAATTTGTTAATCTTTCATTTTAAAACTGTTTGTTTTAACAACGACATTTTAAGAATTCAAAACAGCAGCATTCCGATGATGAAAGGAAATCAGTTTTATATCTTTGCAGATTTAAAGATATCAGATTCCTTAAACAAAATAAATAAATCATACGCTAATGACTAGTATAATTCTACTGCTCCAATAATGATACTCTGGAGTTTTCAGAATGAGCGTTTCCAACGAATAGTAAATTAAATATTTTCATTATTTAATTTATAGGATCTTCATTTAATAATACGTTGATCATTTGCGGAAAACTTTTAATGCATTACGTTGGGATCATTTTGGAGAATAATTGAAGATCTATTATCTATTTTTTGTGTTGTAAACGTCTAAGGTACTAATGAAATACTTTTTGCACTGAAAAAGAAAACACAGTGTGCATTAGCTCTAGTAGATTTGTGCCCAAAATGCTCTTTTTGAATGTTTTTTATTTTTTATTTCTTCTTTATGAAAAATATTAAAACTTCCGAAAAATAATATATATCATGCAATGCAAATAACTCATTTGAAAGGACAGTTTTGTTATTATTTGAAGTGAAAATGCAACTATATTCACTATTAGTTCTTTTTTGTTTGACAAACGTCTTATTTGAACAAGATTTATGAAAATGTGTGTGAGATATTATGTGCCGTTTTGATCATGACTGTTTCCTGACAAAGATAATAACTGAATTCTTTCAGTATTCAACGATTGTTTATATTTATTTTACTGTGCAGCATGTAGCTGAATCTTGCAGAGAAAGAAAAAGTAGAGCTTAATAAAGAAAATTAATTTAAATTCCAGTAGTGTCAATGTATTTTCTCGCATTTACACTTCTACATCTACCGCATCTCTATATTCACATCTAAGAATCTACACATCTACATCTACATCTTTATTAACACATGCACATCTACGTCTACACAACTATACACCTGCTACACATCTACAGCATCTACTAACTACAAATACACATCTTCACTTGCAACCTCACATCTACATCTACACAATTATACAACGGCATCTAAAATTATATATATGGATCAGTCTACGAAAAACGGTACTTTTTTAGCATAGAAATTTCAATAAACAAATTTACACAAAAAAAAATTATACCAGTAACCATAGTTCATCTTTCACCTCTTTTAAGTTTTATGTAGATTGTTTTATATTATTTCGTACTTAATTTATTTTATAAAGATTTAGTTGATAATTTCCTTAATAATATTTTTAACAAAGGATGCAACTACGAAGTATAAAAATACACAATGTTTTGTATTATAATGCCAGGCCTATTGAGTATAGGATATAAAACTTGAAGTAAATATCTTCACAAAAACTTTACATGTAAGGATTAAAAACTTACTTTTTTTAAATAAATGATGCTTACATTTTAAATCAAGAACATGGATTCATAATGCCACAATGGACAAACATAAAACATGGACAAATGCTACAATATTTTGGAAGTTATTGTACATAATTTTATTATAACAATGGATACTCAAAAGACTTGTAACAGTACTCCAAACATGATTTTTGAAAAAAAAATTAAAACATTTCAAAATAAAATTTAAATTGAGTATAAAGGAATTTTCAAATAAAAAATACATTATTGAATGCATAATATATTTATCACATTCACAAAATAAATAAAGATGTTAATAGAGAAAATTAGGTGTACAACGGGATTCGAAATGATAGCAAGGAAACACAAACAATAAATTCAGTTCACATTTGCTACGCAAATGTGCAAATATTTGTGTTAAAATTAAACACATGATATTACAATTAATTTTAAAGGAATCGTTTACAAAAAAATGTATATATATTTTTTAATCTATTTTAAAATATGTATTTTGTTAAATTTACGCTGAAGCAAAATATAAATGTTGTAATTATGTCGAAACTACGTCTCATGGTTGGTGGATATTTCCACATGTTTTTTAGAAAAGCATTTAACCCTTTCCGGCACAGACAAAGTCTGTTCGTAAAATGAGAAATTACTGACTGACACCGGAATTTACAAACGACTTTTTTAGAAAATAAGAATTCCTTATTTTAAGCTTTCATTGTAGAAACAAAATTTTATTAAATATTCTTGGTGTCGAATGCAAGTTTGGAATTAAAATTAGGTGTTTCCGGAGTGAGACCACTGTGCCGGAAAGAGTTTAAATATTTCTGATCGCATTTGTTCATTTCGCAAAAGTTTTTGAAGATGGGGAGAAGGAAAATCCTTTCTAACTTCAAAAAGGTCAAATGCTTGTTTATAATGACATCGAATGGTCCTTTCAAAGAATTACTGATAAAATTAAATGTTTAAACACTGTCATTTTTACATTCGTACATAATCGGATTACATATGGTTTTTCAAAATGTACAGGAGGGCTGAGATTACTTTTAGAACGATCCGAACGTTTCATTATTCGCACAGTCGTAAGTAAAAAGAATGACAGCAAAAGAAATCGGAAGCGAAATTACGATACCGGCATCAGTATGGACAAAAACAATCGAAAAGGTCTGGAATCGTTCGATACATAAAACCACATCTGTGTTCTTGTTTAATTTCTGTCCATAATATAGCCAGCAATCATACAGAAGAGAAACATCTGAAGCAACAAACGAATTGTTTAAAATTAGTTTCATTGATGAAAAGAAGTTTAATTCTGATGGTGTGTACAGTATTCATTCATACTAGCCTGACTGGGAAAAAGAAAATGAGATATTTTTCAAACGTCAATAATATGGGACAACCTAATGATTTGAGCCGCTTTTTCCTCAGAAGATAAGGTGAGCATTGCTTTCCTAGAAATATTACAAAATAGACGCGCATATAGATATACGTATACTTTTTAGAATGTCATTTGTTGCACACGGGTGCAAAGGTCATGGCTCTAAATTATATTTTTCATCAGGACAATGCATCAATTAACTCTGCAAAATATACAAAGATGTGATTTGAAGATAATAAGTCTCACGCTCGATTGGCTGGCAAATAGTCCGAACCTAAATCTCATAGAGAACGTTTTAGGTATTGTAGTCCTCAATGTCTACTGAAGAAATAGTAAATAGTTTAGTATAACCCAAAAGCAGAATCAAATTCTGCTATTTATAAAGCTTGGCATGTTTTTCATCTTAACGAGCTCTAAAGCTTGTAAACTTTATGCTACAATGCTACATTTAAGTTATTAAGTACAACGGAAGCACAATTGAATGTAAAATGTTTTCAATTTAGAAATATCCGTTCCATTCGTATCGTTTTGTTACCATTTCACATCCAGTGAACAAGAAATGTATTATATTGTAATGATAAAAAAGTTACATTGTTTTTCTCTTGTCTTTCACCTATTTAGTTACGATATTTAAAAAAGAATTAAAAAAACAAAGGTTTTGTTTTTGCTTCCACTAGTTTTTGGAAACCTTTCCCAGTAGTTTTTATAGTATATTAATGAGTTTTCTCAACCCGTTTTTAGATGCTATCAATTCTTCAAGTAAACATTTTCATGTGCCACAAACATTATTTACACGCTCTCATGATATAAGGTGTGTCCCACCGAAATAAAGCCACCGTGATTGTGTGCTGTAACTCGACACGAACCAAACCAATGACAATGAAACAAATATATTAAGAAAGTCTATATAACAATATATATTTACATTTTTCTAAAAAACAATCATTTTTTTCTGCCCAGTGGGGGCAGGGAGTGAGTTACTTCTTGTATATATATATATTTGTATATAGACATTCTTAAGATATTTGTTTCGTTCTTATTGGTTTGTTTCATGTCCAGTTATGGCACACAATCACGGTGGCTTTATTTAGGTGGGCCACACCTTATTAACAACATTAAAATTACCCAGTTAAAATTGAACTACAGGTTTTCTACAGAAGTGAAGTATTTGTGAAGTTTTTCTACAGTCAACTGTTGATTTTCTGTAGTTCTATCTCGACTGTAAACATACTTCAGTTATTTTGCAGCTAATGTGAAGTAATTTTGCAGTAATTTATTTCAAAAATGCTCTGAGCTATTTGCAAAAATACTGTAGTTTATGTAAAGTCATTTTACAACCATAAATTTACAAAATAATGAGACTTTACATCTGCAGTAATACTGCAGTAAATTTGAAGTATTTTTACAGTCATTAATTCATAAGTATTTTTTCTGATGTATCTGCAGTATAACTGTAGTTACTGTGAGGGGGTAATTTTACAGAAATTAATTTATAGAAAGCTTGTGTGATATTTTCTGTAGTTTATCTTCCGTTTTAAAAGTGATGTTAAGGCTTTTCAGTTTTTAATAATGTTACATGACTCACTATTTACTTTATTATTAATAATTAACACAGTTTTCAAGACATTTATTTTAAGGGCCTAATTTGAGCACATGGGAAAGTCCTCCTCCCTCCCCTTTATTTAAGTGATACAAAACAAATATTCAAAGAAATTAAACTTAACAAATATACATATAAAAATCAATGTTATTTATCGTTAAAATGTTAGACCTAACCAAGGACCAACTTACAGATTTAGGGGGCTGGGCACAAACATAATAGCATCCCCCTATAATATTTTATGTTCAAAACTAATGCATTAAAATCATATCGTCTATTATACTAATTTGCTATTCATGCAACATTATATCATTATCTTACGCATTAATTTAAAAATTAAAAGTGCTATGAACCATAGACATATTATAAAACATATTATAAAAATCAATTAAAACTTCTAATTATAAAATATAAATATTTTATTAAACATAGCTTTTAATGTTTCAATCAATAAAAAGGATTTTAATAAAAATAACTAAAGTTCCCATGCGTTATTTTATTTAAATATCGTTTACAATTGCTTGAACCATACACATATATAAATTACTTTATTTGAAAAACATCTCCAAGTGAAAATTTCTGAAAATTTCATGCACACACAAATTTAACTAGTGATAAATGAACAAAAGAATTTGTAAGAGAGCGCATTAAAATTATTATTCATTTAAAAACTTAATAGTAGAAAGAAAATAAAACTAGTTCTCAAATTAATTCAACTTAATTTTTAAATTGCGTATTCATTTACAAAGCAATAACTAATCTTCTTATTTTATTTAAACATTATTAATTATTAAAATATTAAATTAAAATTGTTTTACCAGCTATAATAATACAAACAGGTCCCTTCACCAAAAAAATTATTAATAAAACAGAAAAAAAAACTAATTCGCAAATGAATTAAATTTTTTTTATTACACATTAATTTAAAAAGCAACAGCTATTTTTTATTTTATTTAAAAGTTATTAATTATTAAGATTAAATTAAAATTATTTCACAAGCTATAAAAATATAAACAAGACCCTTCACAAAAAAGTATTAATAACCTTATAAAAATCCCTTCACAAAATTACTATTAACAGGGTTACTATTCAACAGGTTCCTTCACAAAATTATCTTAGTAAAATAGGAACCCTTCACAAAATCTATTTCTATAATATCATACTCTTTATTAATAATTTTCCTTTTCGAAGTTATTATTTATTCAAATTATTTATTCAAATTAAAATATATAACACATTTAAAATATATATCTCTCCTAAATTAATTCTGTATCTAAATAATATCCGCTCAGATATTTATTCCACACACTTAAATAATAGATTAATTTCGAACTATATACGCACAAACATTTATAAAAATTCACCTCAAAATCCCATCTTTCACACCGTCGAATTACCTACCAACGAAAAAATGACTGCTTATCTGATTAGCTTCCCCGTATGACCCCATGCAAGCCACTCATCACTAAGACTCGGTGGCTGAATGGATAAAATGCTTCACTTCCAAACTTGAGACCGTCAGTTTCAATCTGATCTCGGCAAGCAGGGAAGATTATTATTTTAAAATATTAACAAATGTTAAAATGGCTCATAGATGGCACCACAATAAATAAAAAAAAATTCAAAATTACTGCAGTTTATAAACTACAGTAATTCTGTTGTTGTATCGACCTCAACAATTCTGTAGTGAAATCGGTCCAATCACAACAGTTTTCCAACTGCATTTTTTTATGCAGATTTTCTGTAGTTCAATTTTAGCTGGGTAAAATAAAATTAATATTATTTTGTTACTCTTAGATGTATAAATTCAATTACACAGCTGAAAATGTTTTATGTAGAATTGATAGCATCCTAAAATTCCATAAATCGGTTTGAAAAAACTGATTAACACACTATGAAAACTACCCGGAAACGTTTCCGAAAATCAGCAGCGGCAAAAGAATCTTTGTTTTTTATGCTCGTTTAAATCTCGCAAATATGTGGTTTTCTGATGTTTCTAATGATAAAGAACACTTTTCGAAATTAAGGTTAACTCAGAAGAGGTTTTTGTATATTTTCATTTGTAGTTATATTACATTTTTCTATGTTAAGAAACATTTAACTTTTTTTGCAGTGTATCTTTTTCACAACGATGTTACACATAAAAGAGGTATACATGTAATACATCCATTAAAAAAATAAATTTCACAAGTCCTCAATATCCATCAAATATACATTTTGAATGTGTTATATTATGTAAAAGCCTTAAAACACTTTTTAGAGAAATACTCTGTCAACATTTAACTATCATGTACGGAAAAACCAGTATTTTTTGCCAAATGTAAACAAAAAATCTGAACATCTGAAAATCTACATATACACACCTACATATACATCTACACATGTATATCTACACAATTACATCTATATATTTACATCTGTATGTACAAATCTGCATCTACACCATCTACATCTCGATTCAACTAAAATTTAATCGGTATACATTGGAGTAGAAGATTCGCCAATGATTAGAATGCCTCATTTTTTTTTTTTTTAGTTATTTATTTATTCTGTAACACCGCTTTTTCAACAAATGGAAGTAACAGTCGTTAATCTGTCGTTAATTTCTTATTAATAATTAGATAAAATTATAAATTCATATTAATTATTTAAAATGCAAATTTGTCAAATATTTTTTTAACTTCAATTTGTTTTCCTATGAATCTGGCTTCCTTGTGTCTTATTTTTCAAATTTACCTCTCATTCTTAAATAAAGAAACAAGTGCACATTTTTTTCTTTCAAATGCAGATGTGTAAGTATAAATACGCCAGTAAAATACTGTATGTTTCCACCTTTGTAGTTGAAGTTTTTCTTACAAATAAAAAAATTAAATTGGATGTAAAGAAACTTCCATCTTTTCACTGAAACTTCCTCTTTTTTACAGAAAAAAAGTTCACTTGAGAATTTCGTGTTTACTTTACGTGCTTCCGAGTACGATATAAAATATAAGATTGTTTAGTTTGAGCATAAAGTTATTTTAAAAGTAAATTTTATTTCAGCAGTCGTTATTTTACTTCTATATCTATATTATATATATATATATATGTGTGTGTGTGTGTGTGTGTGTGTGTGTATAAAAAACATATGTTTATTATATTGTGCTGTAAATTCAGATTATTCAGATTGTTTACACACTGTTACAACTTGTTATTGTAAAAGTGAAGGCCCAATAGTGATTCTGTTTTATTTTGTTTTTACTTTATTTTATATTCATAAGAAGATAGAATTGTATGCCTGAAATTTTTCGACGTTCGGTTACTGATGGATTTAATCGTTTCCGTATATATATACGGAAATGAATAACGATTTAACTATTTTTGGACCAGCTTGTCTGTCTGTCATGTGCCCTCTGTTTATGTGTTACACAAATTTTGTGGGTGTTCTCAAATTTGAATGCAAACAATAACGTAAAACTTCATATTATGTTATACCATGACATAATGTTGTATTTATTATATTAGATTGTATTGCTGTATTGATTAGATGATGGTGCATTGATTAGTGGCGCTGCTATGTCTTTTTTTACGATTTACGTGATAACTTTACATTGGTGTGTATAGGATGGGATTGCATCAAACTTAATATATAAGAAGCTTATTATGAAATTCTATGCTGGTTAAATTTTTGTTTTGTTCACTTAAAAGGAAGTGTTGTTTGTGATGCTTTTTTGACAAACATTGTAGCTGTAACTCAATTTCTATTCTGCTCAAATTTACCAAATTTTATCTTGGATGTTATTAATGAAAAATATCTGTGTTGGTCTAATTTTGGTTTCTAATACACAAAAGAGGACAGGGCGTTGTTGTGCAATGAATTTCTCTTTTCTTCTGTTTTATTTTACTTTCTTATTACTGTAACGCAATATTAATTTTAAAGAAATGCACTGCATTTTGTATTCCTAATTATTATTAGTGAGTAACTCCGCAATTTAAATTAACATTTTAGAATGATATGGGTAAACGTTTTGTATGATCACTAAAAGTCTATCACTATTATATCACTATTATATCACTAAAAATCATAACCGTCTTGCCGGGTTGATGGTTTTTGAAATTGAATTTAAAATTAAATTTAAAGACATTAAACTACAGAAAGTTTTCCATTTAATTTTTCCAAAACACATTTCTAATTATATATAATTTTCTGTACTTTCACAATAATTTAGGTTGTACTTTATTTACTTTATTACCAGTTTTCTACACTAATAAATTCTAAATTTTATGTGTACCTTACAATGTTTTAATTCCTGTTGAGATTACTGCAACTTCCATTCGATGTAACTGCCACTTTTAAAGGTAGCGCCAATGTGTGCTATATATGTATATATGTCTACTTATGATATTTAGTATAAGGTCATTGTGCCAAAATGCGACTCGATTCCTCATAGTTTTGTCGTATTTAGGATGTATTAGGCATTTTATTAAATAAATATATATATTATTAAGCAGAAATTTACTCAATACTGTGCCTTTAGTTCAAAACTAACGTTTTATAAAAATTGATTCATTATTTGTAATATAAGGCAACAATAGACGATTGTCGCATTAGGTCATTTTCATCGCATTTACGGTAGTTAAAACCAAAATGAGATATCTAAAGTTCTAAATGTGACAATGTGTTGTATACAGTTCATCCTAAAATATTCATTTAATTGCAAGAAATGTTTGAATTACTTAATACAAAGTTGAAACACATAAAACGGAAATTTGAATAGCTTATTTAACTACTTAATATTCTAATAACTTTATTTAATAATAACTTAAATAATAAAAAAAATAACTTTGGAATACATAATCTTGAATGTATTATAGTTAAATAATGCATACTTCAACAATCCTACTTTACACACTTCTAACTTTGATCATGGAAAAAACAAGAAGTAAATAATGAACGACTGATACAACAAGTTTTACCGAATCTTTTGTTTTTGAATTGTTGCTTTTAACACATGTTTGCTTTTCATCTAACGTGTAGTTCTCATTTTTTTGTTTCGGAATGATATGGATCTATATAAGTTTGAGGTTTAGGCATCTTCGCAATTTATGTTTCTGCTACACCTTTACTTCAAGATAGTTTTACCGACTGACTTCGAGTTTTTGCCGAATCTTGTTTTTGAAATACTGTTTTGTTTTTGCTTTTTTAAGCTTTAATTGTTCTCTCTTTTCCAATTTTTGTCTTTGTTTTTGCTCTCTCATATGCTGTTTCACTTTTGTCATCTTTTATTTTTTCATAAATGCTTCAGTTCTTAAGCTTTTGGCAAAGTTTGACCATATTGGTTTTCGCTTTTTCGATGGATTTTCATTTGTTGATGAAATTGTTTTTAACAAACAGCTTTCAAAAGTATCAGATGAATGAGCTTCAGGAAGAGATATTTGTGAGTATGATTCTGGTTGCCCTCCAAACTGTTCTTGGATGGAATCTGATCTGATTTTGCGCGTTAGTTTTTTAATATATGCCCATTCATTCGTTGTTTCTAAACATTCAAAATCATCATCACATATATTTCTAAGCGAAAGTTAAATTTGTTTGAATTAAATTTTCAGACACATCAGATATTATTAGAAAAATTGTATTATTATCATTATGGTGCATAAATTGAAAACTTGTGCTAGTTGAGAAGTCCTTATTAACTATCTTTTTAACTCATCTCTAATTTAAAAATCAGGAATCATATTGTCATTTTTAGCAGGAAGATCATCATTAATACTTTATTCATTAACATGAAAACCATTAGTAAAATTTAATTTTTTGGAAAAACAAGCAGAAAACAAATCCGTGCACAAATCATTGCTAACAGCTAAAGTCTCCTCAGCCAAGTCGGGAGGGGTATGACTCATAAAGGCGTATTTAATTCATTTAATCCTCTCACTGACAAGCCCGTGTTAATACGTTCACTAAACTTCAATTTTCACTGCAATACAAACAGTCTTTAAATTAATATAACTCTCTATATATAACGTAGTTTTAATACATTGAGTAATGATTAGTACCCTCATGATTTACATTCATATATATGTAATTAAGTTTTTTATATAATTTTGGAATAATCAGCTTTTTTAGCATTTAAAGTAAAATACAGAGAAAACAACATCACAATTTATCCCTTTTGCTGGACAGTCAGAAGTTTAATTCTTATTTCAGATTATTCAAATTTTTTAAGCGCTGAATGGCATTGGGATTGAAAGGTGATTCTGGAACAGCACAGCGTATGAATGGGAATGTCATTCTTTTATTAAACATTTTAAGGCGTTTATTTTTTTATTTCGATCATTTGAAATAAATATTTAAGTACCCGGTCAAAGAAAAATACTATTGGAGGATCATGTTGAAATACCCAATTTATTAAATCAACACGAGTGTTGTACTTATTTAAATTAAACTTACTGAAACTAGTTCAGTAAGAAGTTAGTAGGTTGTAATTTGACATTTTACAGCAAATACAGGCTATCCAATATTATGCTAGTGTTGAAATAATTCGAATTTCGTCAAATATGAACTCTTTCTAGCGCTTCAGTCCCAGAAATTGTCTTTTGAATAATTTTTTTTCAATTGTTCTTATTTATTTAGTCTCTAAATAAGACAAGTATATGAATTTTTAAATTTTTTGTAGCTTTTATTTGGTTATTTTTTTATTTGTTTTTCCTCTAAATACGACAAACATATATATATATATTTTTATGTTTTTATTTTGTTGTTATTGTATTGCACACTGCAATGTAGATTAAACATTGAAAAGTACTTTTTGACAATTTTCATGCATGAATTTTAAAACTATTATACTTACGATCAATCGTGAAATATATCACTATTAACATTTTACAAAGCATGGTAAACACAAGACTTAGGCATCGTTGAAGAGCCGCAAGTTAAAAAGAAATGAGAAAGTTATAAAAATAATCTGGCTAAAACAGCAACTATTGATTAGATTATAACACGTCCATAACTTATCCACGAAACTAACAAATGAGCCTGAAATTGTTTGCGATAAAGTTTTTTTAAAACTGACGGTGCAAAAAGGAGACAAATTCTTAACCAGCTGGAGGGTTAGTGATGATGCATTTATTTGATTTAACCAAAAATTAACATATGACAATTAGAGATTTTACTCTTTTACCAATGTTTTCTAAGAGATTCGAAAACTCGTTATAATTCAGATACAGAGAAGTTTCGGAAAACGAAAAACTTAAAATTTGACACTATAATCACATTTTCTTGTTGAAACTTAGAAGTCGTGCAAGACCACATTTTTATGAATCACCACTCAAAGAATTAAATGACTCAATCCAAGGATGTGTGGCAATCCCTTCGAGGTTGTCAGTTTGAAAATAGGCCATGACACAGATTTTAGCAAACACAACAAATTTATTTTCAACAAATTTAACAGGGAATGTCGGCATTAGAACGAATAGATTTAAATCAGACGGTTCGAAACAAAACTGAATTAAGACAACTAAGAGGAGGAAAAGGGTTTCCTAAATTTGTTAAATTATAAAGCATTTAAATCATCTTAGAAGGGCTTCACAGTTCATTTTACTAAAACCTCAAAAATATACTTAAACTTATAATATAAAATTTAATGGAATTCCGTGGAACCCGGAACTTCTTCATTCGAAGAATAGAAATGTTCACACTACCAAATAGGCTAAACCCACATCCACTGGCTATATCGGAAACTGAAAGTCGAAGTCTCCACTTCAAATCAATCCCCATGTGGATAAAACAAGGAAATTTAATTACCGTTAGGCGAGATCAGTTCCAAATCCGATGATTCCAACTAACAACTACCTATAAATCCACACACTCCACTTCACAACCCAACCACAGTTATGTAATTAACATAACACTGTAAAATAACCTTGACATGCACATTCCGGAGATACATACGTACTTTGCGAAACTTAACGAGAAACAGAATAGATTTCTCATTCACGCACAAAAATTAGTGATTCATGAAACATGGACAATGTACAGTTTAGCTTTAGGTAATCTAGATAATATAGATCAGCATTTCTTAAACTGTGGTCCGTGGAACCCTGGGGGTTTGCGATCCTATATCTAGGGGTCCTCAAGCCCAGTGTTAAATTCAGACTTTTTTTTCTCCGAGAGAAATTTTTATATCTCCGGGTATGTGTTGGGAGTGGGGAGGGATTTTCAGGACACTAACTAATATAGACCATTAATAAGTATAAAACCCCAAATCTCCCGGAGGAGACATTTCAATACTAAGAGAAAAACAGGAAACAATTTTTCAATTCATTTCAGTATACTTTCAGAACAGAATCACAGACTTGTGTGAAAAATATTGAGAACCAATTGATTGAACGTCTAAAATTCGTCCTTTGTTTTTGCAGTGTATATAGGTAAGATTTTAAATGTTTCCAATAATGTAAATTTGATTGTTTTCGTTCTTTATGAATATGGTGATAATATATTTGAAGATTTTTGGTTTTGCAAATGCCTTTCAACTCATACAACAAGTGCAGTACAATTCTCATGTTTTGATAATTTCACAAAAGAAAAAAGAAACAATTACTTGTCAAGATGTATCGGAATACGTACAGAGGGTGGGGGGGGGTACAGCCTATGAATAGACCTGCTAAGGTTTTGATAAGTTTGGTTAAAGCTAATACGCCACACGTAGTTTGGACACACTGTTGTATCCAAACGTAGATCGCTGGTTGCCGGAAAATGTCTGAAAATTTACAGACTACATTCAACGAATTTGTTTTAGTGTTAAATTATACCAAGGTTCGTTCAATGAAGTCTAGATTTTGTAAACTTTTGTTCAAAGAAATTAGGAGTCAACACAAGCATCTACTTTTGTATACTGAAATTAGGGGACATATCATTGTGCAGTAATTGGGGTTTTGATGGATTTCTCAAATTCCGTTTGATAGATCGTTTCATTAATTTATGCTGGCTTGTCCAGGTGGCGTGTTTGATATATGTTTTTAATTTCCTGAATGAGCTGTATGTAAGCTTACGAGGTACATCGGTATACATTTTCAAAATCCCTGACAAAGTAGACACAACTACAAACAGAATTGATTTCTTGGACAATCGACTTGAAAATAATATTTTTGAATCCTTCTCAACGTTTTTCGGTTTTTTGCAAACCTCTGGGGACGCAATTTTCCCTAACATTATTGAAAATTTTGCAGTACCGATTTGCACTTGAAAGAAACTTTCAGACTTTGTTTTCCTCTCTCGTTGTCAAAAAATAGGTTGTTACATCCATTTCATTCCCGCAATCCATTTCATTCCCAAGATATTAAGGAAATCCAAATTTTGATATTCTTACAGCAGGAACAACTTGCGGAACCATCATGCAATGGTTCCAGGAAAATAGCTCTCCAAGAGAATTGTCTTCTTAATTTTTGGTTGTGCGCGAGAAATACTTATGGGGATGCAGGACTGGCAGGATAAGCTATCAAGCAATAGCTTCCCATATATTTGTTCGAACCATATATTTGTTCGAAAGACTTTTTCCAGCTTTGTACACATGAAAAATATATGTAGAAATCGACTGCAGGTCGCAGCAGACTTGTGGCTGCATGTTTCAAACATTGAATCAGATTTTGTAAATCTAAGAGGCAGAAAAGAAACAGCAACCTTCTCATAACAAATAGCAGTATGTATTTTTTAACCGTCTTAAAATGTATTATTTTTCATATTGCATCTGATTTTTCCAACTAAGAATAGATTATGTGTAATGAAAAATAAATAATATACAGGGTGGTAATAATTAAAGTTCCACTTTGAAATGGTTATAAAAGGAAAACTATTGGACCAAATGTTATGAAACTTGGTAATAGTTTAAAGGAGGTCGTGCGAATTTATTTCCCTCAAAAAAAGTTCAAGTACTCAGCAGCAGGGGGTAAATGGCATTGTATGCAATATTGTTAAACGAAATAAGTGTCGGAATCTAACTTAACCTTTTTTACACGAGTTTAACATTTTTTTTGTACCCTTAAGAAACATTGACCTAAACAAAATTACTATTTAAAGGCGTTAAAGGCGACAAAAGTCGAGTGCCCCATCCGTGTAATAAAATCCGTTAGTGTTCTTAAAAGTTCAAACCACAAATTAGCGATCACAAAATTTGAGATCGCAAATCATTCGCAAATGTGTCCGCATTCCGGAAATCGTTTTCTTACAGATCGCTGTCTGATTTTCGAAGCCTGAATTCAGCCTTAAGACACGAAGATATTGGTTTAAAATGTCTTTAATCGTTCCTAAAACGAAACAGTTTGCGGGGTTATGCAAAACCTCAATGGCTTGTAATTGGCTTACGGCAGGAAGAAGAAAATTAGATTTATGCAAATGCGCTTTACACGTTATTTGATTTGTCAGATAAAAGTGAGCCTGTTTGTCAGAGTTCTCATTGTTACGAATCGACAATGTCTCTAACCATGCAAGACCGTGCTTTTCTCGTTAAATGTTATTATGAATGTGATAGCAATGAATGGCGTGCTTTGTAAAGATATCGTTCAGTAAGAGGAATACGCCGAAGACCAATGACACCTCAGGGTTTGAGGAAAATGATGGCAAAGTTTGAAGGCACGGGTTTGTTATCTGTTACACCTGGAAGGGGAAGGAAACCTGCTTCTGTGGAAACCGAGGAGGTTGTAGCATTAGCAGTGGAGGAAGCAACAATGGGAAGCACACGCGGTTCGTGCTTAGTACGTGCTGTTGCACGTCGAATGTACGTACCATGGAGTACGGTGTACAAAATTGTCCGTAAATTGCTGCAGTTTTACCCATACAAAATCAAATATGTTCAAGAACTTCAATGTAACGATCCTGCTGCAAGAGAATCTTTCGCATTGGAATTCCTTGCACGGATGTAAGTGGAAGAAAATTACCCATGGAAAATGTTGTGGACAGATGAGGCCCATTTTTACGTAACTGGCGATGTCAACACTCATCACTGCAGGAGTTTGGCCAAACAAATCCCTCATGTTGTGTACCATGTTCCATTGCATTCTCCTAAAGTCACCGTTTGGTGTGGTATGACAGAAAGTTTTATAATTGGACCATTTTTCCTTGAAGAGTAGTCGACTGCTGGACCTGTTAGATAACTGCAGGTCGCTTACCATTAATGTTAAGACATTTCGTCATACCTGAACTCCAGCAACGTGGCATTTTAGACTCCACGATTTTTATGCAGGACGGGACTCCACCGCACATTGGTACATGTGTCACACAGTTACTTAAACAACATTTCACGAATGAACGGATTATAGGCCGAAATGTCCCTACTTCTTGGCCACCCCAGTCACCAGACAACAACCCCTGTGACTTTTGGCTATGGGGTTATCTCAAAAGCACTGTTTATGGTGATAATCTAAACAATTTGGCAGAGTTGAAAGATGCGATACACCGACATGTCCGTAACATTCCTCCTGATGTGCTAAGAGCTACTGCTGAGAATGCAGTAATACGAATTCACTTGTTTTCCAAATATGGTGGACGCCACATTGAACAAGATTTGTAACACGTTTCAGAAACGATTAAACACATTTTAAACCAATGTCTTCATGCCTTATTTCATTTAACAATATTACATACAGCGCCATTTCCCCCCTGCTGGTACGTATTTGAACTTTTTTTTGGTGGGAAATAAATTCCCATGACCTCCTTTAAACTATTACCAAGTTTGATAACATTTGGTCCAGTAATTTTCCTTTTATGACCATTTCAAAGTGAAACTTTAATTATAACTACCCTGTATATGCATTAAAATAGTTTCTAAAATAAAAAAAAAATGTTGGAGATCCCCAAAATCCATATTACATCAAAGAGGGTCCACGAGATCAGAAAGTTTAAGAAACGCTGATGTATATTCCCTTTGAGTGATGTAATGGATTGTTCGAAGCAAAATGTATAGGAACAGCTCGAAAAATCCATTTTGAAGGAAATCAGAATTTCACTATCGACGATTTTTAAGTGTAGTTCCCACTAAGTCCTTAATATTAAGTATCATATGCAAGTAAAGCAGGCAAAAGTGTCTGAATTAATACACAAGGCTTTGTGTATTTTGTTTGTTACAAAAAATACTTTACAAATATAGAAAGCTTAACGTTTCCTTTATTTTTAATAATTTCTTTTTGAATTTGTTGGTACTTTAAACTATTCCTACATAATATAACATGTATGATTTTCATTCATTTTATTTCGATTTTATTTTTTATTTTTTACAGTTTTTTGAATTTAAAAGTTTTTTTTTTATGTCATTGAAATTAGAAAGAGAATTTATAGGCACTAAAATAATTTACAAATTTTTCATTATCAATCATTTTATTGAAAATGATCAAATATTTTATTGCCACAATATTTTTCGACAAAGTCTTCTTCAACTAAAATATTAAATTAATTAAAATCAAAACAAATAAATGAAGCCGACAATGTGTTTTCAATTACAATAATAATTTCTAAATCCAATTCGAAATCATTGAATTCATTCAAATTAAAAATTTGAAAAATTAATGCTCTCGTACATTATTCAAACATCATTGAATTTTCATGGTTTTAAATATTTAAAATGTTACGAACACAATCGATGTGACAACACGCTAGTTTATTTGGTAAATTTATTCTCATAACCTTTTAAGAATCTTTACAAATTTTCACTTTTTTTAAACGTTGAAATATAATAATTTTAACAATAAAAACTGTCAAAATATCACATAAGAATATTCCACAAATTGCCTTTTTTTACTCATTCTAAAATCTTATCTCTGTTTTTCAAATGTATTTCAAATTTCTTCCATGTACAGTCGTGGAAAAAAAAACTGGACACCCCCCACTAACTCTGCAACAAATTATAGTAGAAGGAAGTGACTGGTACCAAACGATTGGAAATAAAGTCTACTTTTAAATTATGTATATAAAATTTGCTTAGGGGCCATATACATATAAAAGCACACCCAAACTGTGTTTTTTTTCAACAGCAAGACCCAAATTTGACAACATATTTGAAATCTGCAGTTCAAACTATGCCTAGATACCAAATTTCATTAAATTCCTACGATTCGTTACTGAGAAATTAATTACTTTATAATGAGCATATTTAAGGGGCTGTATCCAAATTGAAGTTCGGTACTCAATTGTTGAAATGCTGCAGAATGTCACTTCTTTTAATGTATTATGTTTTACCGATATGACCATTTTACTTACTTAATAAGTTTCGGTTATTGTTATATGCGGTAAAATAATGTTAACAAGTGTTGAATTATCCGATTTTAATCCCTTGGCGACGAGCGACACGTATACGTAACGCATAAGATGCTCAGAATCCTCGATTTTTCCCACCAGTTATTTTTTATTGTAAGCTTTGCCTTATTATATCTTAGCATTTCCACGATTCAATTAAACGAAAATTTCTGTTTTGAAAAACCGGTGGTAATTTATTAAAAATTCTGTAATAGACGCTCGTCACGAAGGGGTTAAAAAACCATAAGATTATTTGTAATAAAATAATTTTAGAATATGTAAATATATAACGAAAACTTCTTCCAGCTTGCCACATGCCAATCATTTGGCCTTTCGTTGCTTCAGTTAATTGTGGGGCCATTATGTTTCAGCAAATACTCTACGCGTATGCATTTATAAGAAACTTCACTTCAAACATATATACTGCAGAAAAAAACAATATAGCTTTATTAGACTGGAAAAGAAGCTATAAATCAATTTAAAGGTAACAAAAATGATTAAGTTTTTTCTAAGGAAGAACTGATCATATTTTTCAAAAATGAGCTTTATTAATTTAAAAATGAAAGCGAAACTATTTCCATAAATGACGTAAACATACATCTCATGCAAATACGTTTTACGTAATTTTAATGAAAAATTTTAAAGCAGACATTGAAAAAGTAAAAGAAATATATATATATATATATATATATATATATATATATATATATATATATAATATATATATATATATGTACTATACATACACTAATAAAGACTGAGGTTCTGGTGCCTCGCTATCTTATATCTTACTACAATCACAGGACGTTGTCAGGTTTGTTGTGCTCCCGCGATCATTCACTTACGCTTCAGTTTAAGCTAGCTTTCAATTTAACGTAAGAACGCGAAGCATTGAAATACGGTTTACGCATTGTTTATATTGTAAGAGAGACTTAATCTCTAAGCTTTTCAAGTCACTATAATCCCAGCCTATCAGTATAATATTTTCTCAAACAGGGATGAGAGCGCTCCGACCCGAATATCGATTCTTACCACTAAATTTTAATAGTATTCTCCAACGTAATGAATTTCAGAAATTTTGTCCTTGAATAAGGTAACAAATACTATTAAAATTTAGTGTCAATCGGGATTTCGAGACGGAGCACTCCCATCCCTGTTCAAACTATGCTTTAATGCACATCATAGACGGCCCCTTAAAGCAGCATCTTGCCGTTTTTAAGCATAATTTGAAAACTACTTGGAAGAAAAATTTGAAATTTTGAATACACATAAAGCAGGACATAATTAATATAAATTCATCAAAAAAATTGTAGGTTACAATTCATATTTTTTTCGAATATTAATTTCATAATTCATAATTCATATTATAAAATTTTAAAAATTACAAATTTAAAGTAGTTATATTTGGGTTTTTGAGTTTTATAACCAAACAAAACGTTAGCACATTAGGATTTTAATGTCAGGAGATATTAATAAAAATATGAAAATGTAATTTAACATTAGAAGCTCTAAAATTTGAATGTTTATAACTCGAAAACTTATCATCCGAATGACTTAACGCTTTGTATCTAGGCATAGTTTGAACCGAAGATTTAAAATATCATGTCAAAAGTGGGTGTTGCCATTGAAAAAAATAAAGTTTAGGCTAGTTTTAATATGTAGATGGCCCCTTAAGCAAATTTTATGTACATAATTTAAAAGTAGACGTTATTTCCAATCGTTTGGTACCAGTCACTTCCTTCTACTATAATTTGTTGCAGAGTTAATGGGGGGTGTCCAGTTTTTTTTTTCCACGACTGTACATATATCGCTGGGACAAAATTATCTTATTTATTTACACTACACACTTTGTTATTTATATAAGACTTTTTATCTAACACTTTATTTTCAGTCTGGTAACTGATATAGCAATACATTGTCCGTAAAACATTTGGAATTAGAACAAAAAATAAATTTAGTAATTGAATACCAAACTTCATGTCAAACACCATAAATTAAACAATTTCCGTGAATTGTACGCATAATACGTCTGCTGTAAAATATCCCTTAATATTAAATATAAGATGTTTCTCTATACCCTCAGTTAAAAATTATATTCATGAGACAAACATGAATTATAAATAATTTCTATTTGTGTATTTTCGTTCATTAACAATCAGTTCAGTTTTAAGAAATATTTTTCACTTGTAACATTTTACAATAAATAAAGGGTATTTTTTTTTTATAAATACACAAATGTGTGTAAAAGAAATAACGACAATCATAATTAATATAAATGAAATCATTCAAAATTCTGTAATTGTATCTGATTGAACTTTTTTATTTTTTTTCTCCAGAATGGGCTAAAAAAATATAATAGCAATTATGAAAAATAAAATAAAAAAACGTAATAGTGAAAAATACATTTAGAAAAATACTGAATTTTTTTCTACATCAATTTAATATCACTTTATCAACTTACAAAAATTTTGATTTTTTTTAATAGAAAAATGATACTATCATCTTATTCTAAAATAGTTTCCAAAGAGTAAAATATATCATATATTAATCCTTAATACAAAAGAAAATATTCCTTTCCAATTTTAGATTATTGTCCACTTCTGTTTTAAATTCAGACGATAGAATGGCGAACAATACATTTACAGTTCTAATAAAACTAATAATTTGTATTATACTTTTTCAATTCCCTCTTTAACAAAATCCTTTCTTTTTGCTAAATTTAACTAATAAAATTCATCTACAGCTTAAATCTTCAAAAAAGAGTAAGATTAAATTACCGAGAATTGTTTAAAAGTTTAAAATTAAAACTAATTACCTAAAGGTTTTAAGTTTTTATTCTTTAGAAATTCAACGACTGAAAAACATAACAGTTTGATAATTATATCATTAAACTTTGGCTAAATAGCTTATCTCTGAATCTCCGAAGAATAAATTTCAGAATACATCATTCTTTTTAAATTAAGAAAATTTGATTTTTAGTCTTTTACCAAACTTTGATATAGTAATTATAAAATTTAAATAGTTTGTTTTTGAGAAAAAATTATTCTAAGATAGGTAAAAACAAGGACTATACTAATAAGAGAAATGTTTTGTTTTAGTATTATAACTTTTTTTTTACTATCTATCGCCTAAATTTAATTTGAAAAACCCAATAAGAATAAACTTATTTCAACAAACGAAAAATTTTGAATTGTTTGGGGGTTTCATATAATTTGACGAATAAAACATTATTTTCCTAAATTTGAAAGTAAATTGCTTTCTTGGTTTTTTTTTATTATGTACCGAAAACAGACAGAGTTTTATAAAAAATAAGTGATGATCTTATAAAATAATATTCTTGAATAATTCTAAGTTTCAAACAGCAATTGCAATTTTTAAAACCTCTTCGGTTTGTTGCTAAGTGTACTTTATAAAATTAATACTTCTGTTTTAAATTTCATTTGAATACTCTGTATATTCTGATATCTCTTACTATCTTTCCGAAATGGGATAAAAAATTCTATATTTTTGCTTGCTAGTCTTACACTTTATTGTTATTGCATGTATAATTTAGATAATATTATTGTACACTTTACACAAACCTATACCCTCTTGTGCCTCTTGATAACTCCCTGATATCTCTTGATATAGATTATATTTTACATGCTATAGTATTAAATAAATGCAAGTATAAATTTTTTGACATCAAAATCTTAACTTTTTGTAAGATGAACATACTCACAGACGTTAAAAAAATCCCCCCCCCCCATGCTAATTCTGTCGCAAATCATAGTATAAAAGTGTGACGTTAAATTCATTTTCAATCGTAGCAAAACTCTTTGCAATGCGGAAAGGTTTTTAAGCCTAACTCAAAATTTTCTTATCGGAATAAGCTGTATTTTGAATTCGTATATTTGAAGCTACTAGAAGTACATTTCTGTTAAAAAAATTATAGGTTACAATTAATAAATTTTTCGAAAATTAATTTCAAGATACATATATTTTGAAATTAATTTTTGAAAAACAATATGAATAGATTTAATTTATTTGCACATAAAAAGAGTTCTAGAAGATTCAAATGTGTGAATCCAAAGTGAGAACTCAATACTAAAAGTAGTTTTTGAGTTATGCTTAAAGAACTCCCCTTATTGCAATCCTTTGTTCAACGATTAAAAGTGAATTAAAGGTGTTTAAAATAAATGCTCATTGAAACAATATCATGAGAAACTACAAATTAAACATCTACAGCGATAAGTAAACAAATGAAAATAATAGTAAATACTTTCAGGCCTGATTACCGCACATGTCGACTAGGACCACCACAGATGGGAGCTCCAAAACGAGTAAAATTATTTTTTTTAAAGTCTTGAAAAAACATGTATACGTAATGAATACATGTATATGTAAGAAAATACATATATAACAGGTGTCCATATTTCTAAAAAACTGTTATATGCATAGATAAAGTATTATTATATGTCCTTGTTATCGTCTCGAACCAAACATAGTTCTTTTTATTTACATTAAGGATATACACTATATTGCCAAAGGTGACCGGTCACTTGCGATTTTAGACGTTTTGTTAACTATCTAGAAAAATACATGAGGAATTAACCTGAAACTGCAGGTGTGTAAACAGTATAGTATAAGTTATATATTTCCGCGAAGATTTTTTCACGAAACCCCATAGGGGACTGTCAACAAATTGAAAAAGAACGAATATCTTTTGGATAACCCTGTAAAAACTAATGTAGCAAAGGCGTTCAAACTCGAGATTATTAATAAGTAGCTTATTGTAATAAACTGTGTTCATTTTTATGAGGATAGCATCTATACTCGTAGAGAAATTAAGGTTTTTATAAAAACAGTCCCAAATTTCGCCTAGTTTTTTGCTTATAATTTGCAGAGTTATTAATATAAAAAAAAGTTCTTTTCAGAAAATATGACAAACAACATTGTACATAATACTCTGCAATCAGAATTAAAAAATAATAAAAATTGGATGAAAAATGAGCAGGTTTACTAAAAAATGTTTCACTGCGCATGCGCGAATGCAATCAAAATATAATATGCATAATGTATTAGCTAAGTATATAGAGCCACTTTTGTGAAAGTCTCAAAATCATAGCTTGAAAATTTTGAAAATTATCGTCGATAGAATAAGCTCGAAATCCGTTGTTCCCAAAAGGAAGCCAAAATATGAGGGGTTGTATCCAAATATAGTAGTACGTGCAATATTGTGTAAGCTATCTTGGCACTAATCAACAGATATTTGATACAACCCCTCATCTTTTTTTGCTTCTTTTTGGGAACAACGGATTTCGAGCTTATTCTATCGACGATAATTTTCAGAATTTTCAAGCTATGATTTTGAGACTTTCACAAAAGTTGCTCAATATACTTAGTTAATACATTATGCATATTATATTTCGATTGCATTCGCGCATGCGCATTGAAACATTTTCTAGTAAACCTGCTCATTTTTCATCCAATTTTTATTATTTTTTAATTCTGATTGCAGAGTTTTATGTACAATATTGTTTGTCATATTTTCCGAAAATAACTTTTCTTTATATTAAGATCTCTGCAAATTATAAGCAAAAAACTAGGCGAAATTTGGAACTGTTTTTATAAAAACCTTAATTTCTCTACAAGTATACATGCTATCCTCATAAAAATGAACACAGTATATTACAATAAACCACTTATTAATAATCTCGAGTTTGAACGCCCTTGCTACATTAGTTTTTACAGAGTTATCCAAAAGATATTCGTTCTTTTTCAATTTGTTGACAGTCCCCTATGGGGTTTCGTGAAAAAATCTTCGCGGAAATATATAAACTATACTATACTGTTTACACACCTGCAGTTTCATGTTAATTCCTCATGTATTTTTCTAGATGGTTAACAAAACGTCTAAAATCGCAAGTGACCGGTCACCTTTGGCAATATACTGTATTCATTGGAACCATAAGTAGAGTGACAAAATTTAATAACGGTCTTATAACATGGAATATTTAAAGCTTTCAGAACTTTAAAATATATGTATTTTTAAGCTTTATTTTATTTTATTTTATTTCATTTTTGTCCCAAGGATTATCGTCGTCTTTAAAAGCAATAACTGTTTTAAATCCCAAAACTGTAGAAACAGCCTGAACTACAGTCCCCTAATTTGAAGACGATCTCGAATTTCGAAGTCGTTTTTTGATTCAATATGAGTTTGCATGCATGGATCATATCAAAGCATGTCTGAGCAGAAACTGGTGCAAGAAATGAACTTTAAATATCATCATCAAGAACGACATTTTAAATTTTTTTTTATCATTTGTCATGTAATATCACTTAATTAACTTGTTAGAAGTGGTTACTGCTAAAAAATATAACAAAATTGTAATAGTGGAAAACTTGTCATGATTCTTTTTTTATTTCACGAAAGCATAATTTTTAATCAAACAAAATTATTCAGCACAAATGCTTTGCATACATGATACATTCATTCACTCTAATAAAAAAATGTATAAATTACGAAAAAAAACCCCAAGAATTCTTAAAGTTAAATCCAAAATGAACTAACTAAGGATACAAAAGAAAATCAATACTTAGACCACAAACAAAAAAAAATTTCGTTCCTATTTCATAAATACCCCGAATAAAAGTGAAATATTTTCATTTTACGTAACACCGAAAGAAATATTAACACGTACAAAGTGAAAAAGTTACTTATTTTGAGTTTAATTCTTATGTAACATGATATCTAAACAAAATAAATTTCAGAAAAAAAGTTTATTAATATATAAACTAACCTTAAAATAAACTTCAATTTTTTTGTAATAGGATAGATTCGGTAAGTTTTCAGACTTTCAACATGAATAAAAACTGTTAAAAAAACTTTTATTTTCAACAAAATAAATAATATAATCACGCATGAGTTTATCTACTCTCTGCGAGAATAATATAAATGAAAAATGATGGAAGCTACTAAGAGAGTTTTTTGTTATAAAAAACTGAAATTCTGATTGTTCATAAATAAATTTCATTGAACTTTACAATAGTGCATTTCTCCTAATAATTAATATAAAGAACTTTTGAAAGTAAAAATTATGTAATTGTATGTATGTGTGTGTGTTTTATATTAACAAAAAATAAAAGTCCAACGTGGGAATTAGTGCAGCTTTATCATCCATGGTACTATGCTCGATATTCATTTTATGGTTCTGCGAATGATAGCTTCTAAAGAAATTATAAAGTTTCAGGGTTGTTACGGGTCAAGGGATTTTTCTCAAGGAAAATACCGATTTTTAGAAAGAAAACCCTTATATAATTGTGCGATTATATAAGACGAGTTTTTCTATAAAACATATTGGTTTTTAAACTGAAAAATTCGCTTATCCGTAGAAATCCAAAGTTTTAACTAATTTTGTGAATTTTCTACACTTTCTCGTTTTTGTGCACCGAATGATCTAGTGTTTCCCCCTCTAAAGCAGTTTCTGATGTTAATGTGAATATATCATTTACCATCAGGTTAATAATCCAGCCATCAAAACTTTTTACTTTTCTCATATGCAATTATTTCATCGGAATGGTATAAAACACTGCATCTAGTATAGATATTTGCTATCAATTTAAAATGCAGTGATAATCTTAATTTTTGGCTTACATTATTTAAAATTAGACAGCATTTTAATAACATGGAGGTAATTCTGTTACCAAACATATGAGGGATTTTCGAAAAATAAAGATACAATGCCACATAGTCATTCAAAAAATTTTTAATTGATAAAATGTTTATTATAAATTTCTTATTTGTATATGCCTTATTTTTAGACATAGTTGCCGTCATTGTCCAAGCATTTGTTAAGTCTGGGTACGAGCTTTCGTATACCACAGTCATAGAAGTTCACCGCCTATTTTCGAAACCACATTTCAACTTTGATTTTGATGTAATCATTGTCGTGGAAGTTTTGCCCTATAAGATCTTTCTTCAGGTAAAAGAATAAGTGGTAGTCGCTGGGTGCAAGGTCTGAGATCACAGATGGCTTACCTCCAGAGGAAGCACAATATCATTTCGTTACATTTTGTCGATTCATAATGTTCCCATAGACGGAAATAAAATATTTGTGAATATCCGTTGGACGCTCAAATTTTGCATGAAGAAAACGTATGACGGAACGTACTTCATATTTCGCGAAATTCTGAAATGATGCAGCCATCATAAACACGTGCTACACGAAAGAGACTCACCATACAAATAACGAATGTCTGCGAGGGAAAGGTCAAATGTTCAAGGTTACAATATGTGTTGCCAACGAGTTCATTAAAACTTTTTCTTTCCTGCTGTCTGAAGTGTATTTTTACTTTTCGAAAACACCTCGTGCATTCTAGCTATACATACTGAATTTATATTCGAACAAAATATGTTTTCCACTTTTAAAGTAAACAATATATTTTACATTATTTCTTGTACAGCATATGAGTATTTTTACTTATTTATTATTTACCTTTTTTTACTTACTTTTATCAGCATATTTATTGACATTATAGCATATAAAGTATGAAAATTATATTACGGTATATACAGAGATTTAATTCAACAAATCATTACATTTTGCACTAAAATAATTTTAATTGATTTTTCCAACTAAAAATAATCTATAAATTGGAAAATCTTTTTCTAAAGCAAGTATTGATAATCATTTAATGTAAAATGAAGCAGCTATAAGAATAAAAATTTATTTTTCGCTTTAATCATAATTTTTTTCTCAACTTTTGAGACACGGTATAATGTACTTCCATATGTATTTCTCATATGTATGTGTAACTGAATAACAAAAAATGAATATTTCAAAGGTATTCTTATTATATTGAGAGATACTCAAACGAAAAATAGTTCTATACAAAATACCCTTAGAGACTAAATTATTTATTTCCATAAAATCTATGGGGCTTTCTGCTCATAATGTAATTTAAATAATCGTAAAAGCCAATATATCCAAACTATGAAATTTGTTTCATCATTACTTTGCTACAAAACATTTTCCGTGATAGAAGAAAAATATACATTTATTCATTGCTGCTTAATTGTGACCGATTCATTCATAAAATACATTTCTTTCTGTTTTGACTTTATTGACATTTTAGTTAAAGCAAATGGTACTCCGATAATTAAATAGATTCTCTCCATTGGTTTCTTTAATCTAATATTTCTTTATCAAAAAAATATCAAATAAACGTCCTTTTTTATATTTCTGTTTTTCTTCTTCAGAGAATGCTTGTAATCTGTATCATCTTTGAAACAAAATTAAGCTTTTACTTTTAATTAAGAGGTCAGTAACCTTTTAAACTGACAAGTTAGAGGAGACCGGGGCTTGTTGGCCCATTTTTTCTTCAATATGTTTTATTTATTTTATTTTATTAAAGTTTTATTTTTTTTTAATTTGGACAATCAGCAGACCTCAAAGCATAACCACATAAGAAAACATTTGAAAAATATTAGTTAATAATTTCTATATAAAGCCCAGAAGGACATCAAGTCACTGGGCCTGCCCCGTCGAACGGGGTAGGTTAGCCCACTAAATAGATTTTATTTTCGGATTGCTAACGCAAATGAAAAAACACATAACATATCAAATGAATTTTTAATTTGTAATAAAAAAGATAAAAATAATAAGAAAAGATGTTCTGTTCAACTTAACTCTACTGCCTTCATCGAAATGTTTCTCAACATCACAATGAGTGCTAATACAAAATATCATATCTACAGTGACGTGTGCCCAACATTTACACCTGGTACATTGAATCCACTCTTCTCCTGATTTACTATTTTTGAATGATTTAAAACTGCGAAGACATAGGGAGTCTCTTTTTCTTTTTTGTTCTTCTTCACTGGATAGATCTAATGCTTCTTTGATTGATCTCTTGTTGAATTTCACTTCGAGAACAGCCACTTTCATTGTCTCTTCTGGAACCTTTTCTCTGTCTGATTTTTAAACATAATTACGAACCATCTTGACATCTAGAGTTGAGGCAGTAGCAGGCCCTAGACAAAATTTAATTTGGGACCCATATTAATGCTAGTTGCTTTTAAAGAAATCTTAAATGATGGCACTTACAGTTTTTATTAATAATAGATAATACAAAAAACTAATACAATAATTCTATAATAACGTTTTTCTACAAGGAAACTTCCTTGTATTCAAGAAACAACTAGTCCTTGAGCCTCTTTTACATTACACCATTTTTTCGTCAGCCATTTACGCAGTAAAAGAAAAATTGTTTTGTGAATTCAGATAAGTTATAAATTTTAGATTTCATAAAAATGAGATTTATATGGAATTTTAGTATTAATTTTACTAATATTATTTTTTTTTTATATAAAATCGCGCTCGTCCAATTTACGGGCCTAGATATTTGCCTTATTTGCCTATTAAGTTAATACCGTCCTGCCCAGTAACACACTTAATTAAGGAATTTTATTGTATTTTATAGGCTTTTTTTATATACCGGTAACCAGGCCTTTACTGCCGGGTATGAGTACTTAGCTTGACTAGTCAGTACCTGGACGCAGAGCGATATTCGCCTGATCACAGTATGGCTGTGATCCACCTGACAAGAACCTTGTTGGCATCGCTGCAGTGCTCTCTAGTGGTGTTTTCAAGAGTTTTCTTCGTTCTCTTCTTCATGGTTTCTATTTAATTTTGTTGAATTGACTTTTATAGGCTTATAAATGTAGAAAACAAACTCTTAAGGCTGCGGGCATGTTGACACACTGGGAAACATGCCCCGGATTAAATGGGCCAACTTGCCCCATATCACCATTTTGGTTTTTGATCGTCGTGTCAAAATATTCTGTTAATATTTTTGTAATTTGTTTTAACTTTTTTAAAAATCCGTAGGTAGAAAATAAGCTCTGAACAATGGTCTTTTAGATTGTTATTCACCAAAGTGAAACTTTAATTTAGAAACAAATAGGAAACGATTTCTTATAAGTAAAGCAAATCTTATCTGATGAAAATTTGAAAATTTGAAGTGGCTTTTGTTCGATTGCTTCTTCACTGTTGACGCTGTTGTGGGTGAAAGAGGACGTGATAAGACACACGTCACTTAGCTAATAACGCTATCCAGCGGATAGTTTGAAAAATATCGCGAATGGGCCAACGTGTTCTTATGGCCAAGATGCCTCGTCTTCCCTACATATAAAAGTGAACCTAATATGGATTTCGATAACCCCTCATCTAATCAACTTTTAGATATGAATTAAACACACATTATAATAGATATATTCTAACAGTAAATGTTCTGAAAAAGAGTCTAAATACTTATAAAGGTTTTTAATTTACTTTCGAATGTGGAAATGCTTTTTTTTAATAAATAAATTCAGCTTGTGTGCATTGTGCGCAGAATTTCTCATAATTAAATTGTTACAGTGAGCCAAGATTTTTATATTGAATAGAGATATAATACATGTTTAAAATGTTCGACACTGGAAAAAGATTAGTTTTTTAAGAACAAAAATTTTAAAATCGTCAAAATGTACATTTTTTCTTAAATAAAAATAGCTATAATTTCCAAATTTCTTACAAGGTCATTTTTCTGCATCCATAAAGTTTACAACTTCAGTTAAAATTTCATGCAATTCTATCCACCCATTTCTTAGAAACCATGCTCGCAATGACCAAAATCGTCATTTTGAGAAAATTGACTTTAAAGATAAAATGACCCTTGTATATAAAATATAAATCATATAAAATATATAAAAAAAACTCAAACTCTTTTGGACATAACTTCCCTTCTAAATCAAATTTTTCATGTGGTACCATTTTAAAAGTTCCTAAAGAATCAAATTTTAATATAAACTATTAACAAGTGGGTAAGTGTGATCGAAGATCGCACAAAGGGTTTCGTTTAATATGCCTTTCAAAACACTTTATCCTTTATTTAATAAATCTCAATAAATTTCATTTCCCCCCCCCCCCCAAAAAAAAAGCCATGTTTTTTATAAAGTAAAAATTTACCGGTCTATTTTTCTCGTTTTTTCGAAAATATGAACCAGTCCAATAGCGGACGAAGCCCGCTATTATACTCTGTCATAATAACATCTGTCATATGGGCTAAATGCGATATTAAAAAAAATAAATTTCAAAATTAAACATGTTGTATAGAGACCTTCAAAATGTTAAAATATGCCAATATTTCCAAAAGCGGTTTTTTATCATGATTCAATACGTTTCTCAAACTCATATGACATCATAATCACTTGCTGACATTATATCTACTCGCTTTCTCTATTACTCATATTGTAATTCTCTTTGTATTATTCTGAAACATTTGAAAAATCCGTTAAACTTCCAATATGACATCAGATTAATTTTCTTTTTAATGACTTCATGTTAACCTGCTTTCTGTACTTACACATACTCATTCTCCTTGTATTATTGAGAAATGTTTGAAAATTTCCGTTTTATTACCACTATGACGTCATATTAATCTTTTTTTCAATTGGTGAAACTTTTAATTTCATTTTCATTTTTCACGTGGAAATCTTCCAATAGAAATTTAATTATTGTAGAAAGAATTTTATTGTGAATTTTTAATTGTTGGCAACTGCTATAGCGAAAAATGTTTAAATTTAATAGAAAAAGGCTGTTAGATTTTTGTTTTCTTATCTCTCTATATTAAAATAATACGATTTTATTTTAATTTATGATTTTTAGCTTCATAGTAGTTATTCAGCTGTAAATACACAAAATTTCATGTCTGTAAGTTATACAGTTTCTGAGAACCGGCTCTGTGACGGACCGACGACGAAACGGGACTAATAGGGTTTCGTGAGAAGAACGAAACCCTAAAAAATGATTTTTTGACACTTTAAAAGATATCTGGCTTCTTAATAAAATAAAAGTTGGTGAAATGTATTTTCTCTTTTACTTAGAAAATAATCCTGTGAGACTGCAAAAAATATAATGCAATGTCAGAAATTTTATAAAAGTTATTTAAAATACTCTATCCGAGCGATGTTACAAAAGGGCATAAAACAAAGGAGACACATCTTATATAATTGTACCAGAAATTTATTAGAAAATTGATGCAGTAAAAGATTATATGCCTTATTTTAATTTCTATCTTTTTTCAAATACATCTGAGCATTTTCTTTTTCAAAATCCATAAATAGTATTTGTTTCAAGATAAAATGATAGTTTGTATTTTTAAATTACCTTTTATCATCCTATGGGGTAAGACTATTTTTGTCTTTATATACTATGCTTTTGTACTTTATACAGCGAATGATACAATAACAATAATAAAATAAAAAGGTCATTCCGTTATAAATCCTACGATCAAAGTTTTATACCATATGAGGCTATTTTATATTATTAATATTACTGCAATTAAAAGCTTTTAATGCAAGAATAGAAAACATTTATAACTAGCTTATTTAAATTGGGTTTTATTTTACTTGTTGGGAAATAATAGATGTGTTTTATTTCAATTTTCACGTAGAACAACTTAGGTGCTCATAATTAACTTACTTACCAGTCGGTTGTGTAAATCTCTATTTATAGAATTTGTGGCAATAACAACAAGAACAGCCAGTCTTATTTTAACTTAATTTTTTTTTCTTAAGAAATAGGAATCGTTTCTCACTAAAGTCTTTTACAAAATATTTTGCAAGACATTACATACCTGCAACTTAAAAAAAATTTGTTAAGAGAAAATAAAAAGATAAGTTGTAAAATGTGTCATAAAATACATTTTCTGCTTTTACATGTTGCTTTTTTTCTTCTTCTTCGTTAGCAGTCTTAAATAATAAACTGGAAAACAGCTATATCAAGATGTAAATAATCTCGAAAAAAAGTACTAAAGTAGCTGGATTGCGGTATTATTTAAGGTAACTGTTGCTTAAAGGAAGCGTTCGTGATGTCTGAAATGAAAGTGAAAATTTCTGAATAAATTATTAGTAGATTACTTTACTTCAATACTTTTAGTTATACTCTATTACATTTTTTATTAGCTAAATAATAACTATTTCGGCATTGCATCAAAAACTTGAAAATTGCATCTTTCATGTTTTTTCTTCTTCAATTTTGCTGCATTCATAGTAGGATCAGTTCATCGCTGCCAGAAAAAGGAATTTACGTGCGACTGCTACTGGCGATTACTTTTTTATAATTTGGTCTACCATTGTTTCAAAATAATAATTTTCGGAGTAAATTTTTACTAATATTTGAGGTTGAATATTATTTCTCTTAATTAGTTTCAGTTTTAATATTAAACTAGTCGTTGGGGGCCACCGTAATACTTACCCATCATGGATATGCATAATGTAAAATATTAAAATAAAAATGTGTAAACTACTTATAAAATGCATTGCAATTCAAATAAAATCGTGGCCGAGGCTAACGAAAAAGACAGGCTACCGCGGTGCATTCTGCATATCTTTTTTTACAGACCGCGAGAGTGACGTGATGCTCTTTTCGTACACCTGCATTGGTGGATTCGAGCATCACGTGATTCCGCCGGTCTGTAAAAAAAAGATACGCGTAAAGTACCGCGGTAGCCTTTCTTTTTCGTTAGCCTCGATCGTGGCTTGATGACGTCATAAACTTTAAAGGCTCGATTACTGAATTGCTTGAAAGAGGTTTTTCCTTATAACTCCAAAAATAATAATCCTATTAACTAGCGGTTTATTTCATCTGATTAAGCGTCCAATTTCCAATTAAAATATATCTTTAAAGTGAAATTTGGATGAAATACAGGGTCATGAAAAATCGAAGAGTGTGGAAAATAGGATTCCAAATATCTCGGCAACTAATTATCCGATCGACTTCATGCTTTATGTAAAATTTATGTTTTTTTATTGTCTTTTATAATCATTTCTTAAAATAAACAATTTCGAAAATTTTTATATACCTTTTATCAGAACGAATATTTCGAGAGTCCGAAAAAAATAGTTCCGGTTAATCGAGGTTATTGAAATGAAATAGGCTTCTTCCCATTATCACATACTAAGTACATACCAAATTGCAAGTCTCTATCTCAATTTTTTCGGGAGATAGAGCGTTTACAGACACACAGACACACACACAGACACACAGACGGACGGCAAATTTTTTTTTCTAAAAATATGTTTTTCGGAATCTCCAATGTCTGAAACGTGTAAATCCGTCAAAAAAAATTTCGATTTGCAAAACGATTACAAGACTTACCCTATACTACGTATGATGGGTAAGTAAACTAGTCGTTGGGGGCCACCGTAATACTTACCCATCATGGATATGCATAATGTAAAATATTAAAATAAAAATGTGTAAACTACTTATAAAATGCATTGCAATTCAAATAAAATCGTGGATTGATGATGCCATAAACTTTAAAGGCTCGATTACTGAATTGCTTGAAAGAGGTTTTTCCTTATAACTCCAAAAATAATAATCCTATTAACTAGCGGTTTATTGCATCTGATTAAGCGTCAAATTTCCAATTAAAATATATATTTGAAGTGAAATTTGGATGAAATACAGGGTCATGAAAAATCGAAGAGTGTGGAAAATAGGATTACAAATATCTCGGCAACTAATTATCCGATCGACTTCATGCTTTATGCAAAATTTATGTTTTTTTATTGTCTTTTATATTTATTTCTTAAAATAAACAATTTCGAAAATTTTTATATACCTTTCATCAGAACGAATATTTCGAGAGTCCGAAAAAAATTGTTCCGGTTAATCGAGGTTATTGAAATGAAATAGGCTTCTTCCCATTATTACATACTAAGTACATACCAAATTGCAAGTCTCTATCTCAATTTTTTCGGGAGATAGAGCGTTTACAGACACACAGACACACACACAGACACACACACAGACACACACACAGACACACAGACGGACGGCAAAATTTTTTTTCTAAAAATATGTTTTTCGGAATCTCCAGTGTCTGAAACGTGTAAATCCGTCAAAAAAAATTTTTCGATTTTCAAAACGATTACAAGACTTACCCTATACTACGTATGATGGGTAAGTAAAAAATAGCCACCAATGGCAGTCCTGTATACGGAAGTTCCGAGTTTGTTTCTTGATATTGCCCGTCTACATAAAAGTCCGGAGTTTTATGCGGTTTCCTCCGAATCTCTCGAAAATAAGAGTTAGGCTGTCTTAGAAATATCAACTGCACTAAGGATCCTATAGTGTGCTCCTCGTGTATGCTTGCTATATTAAGTCTAATTCTCTCACTCTCTAGCTTCCTTTTTAGGTGCGTTTGTAATTATATAAATACGTAGCACCTATAGTCGTTGTCTGGGCCGTTCGTCTGTCCGTCCGCATATAACAGTGCAAAAGCTGAACCGACTGGTTTGAAATGTAATATATATTATCGCTGCTATTCATTTCAAATTATATGAAAATCGAATCAAAACTTAAAAAGATATTAATAAAGGTTTTCTTTATTCTATTACATCCTATCGTACAATCTGTATTATAAAAGCGCAATTCTTGTGAGTGAGGAAAACAAATACGGGCAAACCACTTCTTTTTTCATATGCTAGGCGGCCATTTTTATTCAAAAATTTTTTTTAATAAAATTGCATACAAGTTGCATTTTTAGAAAGATAGTTTAAAAAAATTGTTTGCTTGACAGATGAGTTACATTAAAAAATGTATAGATTCTGCGATAACTTCAGTGGAAATTAGGTTAACAGCCGACTATCTCGATCCATTAGAGTAAATAAACACAGGAGATTCGTTTATTATGAGTTATAAAATTGTTAAACCATGGAGGTAATCATTCGCAAAGCAAGATCTCCATGGTGAATTTTACAGCCCTGTCTGGTATAGAAAAAAAATTGGCTCTTGTAAACGTGGCATACGTAATAAGAAAAAAAAAGGCATGCTCATTCAGCTCATAGTAGACGATATAATTCATTTCAATGAAATAATAAGGATGATTTTTTTAGATTGTGAAACTAGTTATAAAACAAACGCACCTCATTTGTCACGTTTAAAGTACGATTCCTAACTTGTTCACAATTAGTCATATTAACAAAAATCATTACGTGTTACATTTTTTTTCTTTTCATTCAGAATGTCCAATATTGTACGCCAATCAAAACATAGTAGATTTTGCAAAGTATACTAAATATTCATTTTGTCTTTTAACATAGTGTAATCATAATTGTGTCCTATCTTCGCACTTTGACTTTGACAGTAACATAAAATTAGATCTCGATTACCTGTATTTAACCTCTTTTTAAAGACATTTTGAAAGTAATTTTCCTTAACAACATAAACTTCAAAAAATTTAATTCTTTGAAAACAAATAATGCTTAAATGAGAGTGCAAGGAAATAGCTTGAAATACATTTATTCTTTTTATTTAAAACTAGTAACATCTGCATATAAAAAAACGAAACAATAATACCAAAATATATCGAAAATTTACCGAAAGAACTTATCCTAACGCTAACTACTAAAAAAATAAAGTAAAAGTGGTTCGTCTCATATAATTGCATTTGGAATTCAGCAATAAATTCTCGAGATTATAAAAGATGAATCTCTTGATTGCTTTGATTTTTGTTTTAACTTGTCTTTTTATTTGGCTATTTGACTATTTAGTAATACCTTGAGCATGCCTTTTTTTATTAATAAATCAGATGCATTTTTTTATCGAAGTAAATAAATATATGTATTACTTAATTTAAGTCTCTTATTATAAGATACAGAAAGATACAGATTTTTCTTTACGCATCTCTGATTACTTTCGATTTTTATCGTAAACAAGAAATCTATTTCGTTGAATAAAAATGTTTTGGAAAAAATTCCGATCCCAAATTCCAACATACTGCTTAATGTAATAACAGCATTGATTTAAATTATATTATATTTAACTAGATAACGTTACAACTAATGCTGGTTAGGAAATATTGCTTTAATGTATGCTTTAGTTAACTATATTATAAAACTTACTCTAAAAAATTTAATTATGTGGAAACTGAGAAGCATTATAATTGAGTTAGACTTTCATGTGTGTGAAACGTTGAAATTTAAATATAACGTATGGTATCTTTATCAGTGAATATGTTTAATCAAGATAGCATTTGCTTAAATTTCTTTCTTTTTTATGTTAAGTAAACATTTCTGCTGAATTTAGATTATTAATAAAACATTTAGAATTTTTTTTAACAATAACTCAATTTTCTAGATTGTGAATGACTTTAAAAAGCGTAATCCGTGTATTATATTAGACTAATGAACTGTTAAGTAATACACAAATGTCGCTTAACACATAAAATTCACATTGCAGTATCTTAAATTTTTAACTTAAGAAACTTCAAAATGAAGGAAAATTTTTTTACTTATTGAAACTACATCTAATTAAAATTTAAATGGGGATTTACTTTATTTTGAGCTACAACTCTTTAAAAGAAATAATCTGTAAATACTTTTTTAGCAAAACAGAATATGTAAGCATTAACAGATTTTTTAGATAAATGACAAACTGAAATACTGTAAAATTGGCATGTTTTCTTTATTTTTCAGAAATTTTGAAACTTCAATTTGATATGTTTCGAGGATTTTTGTAAGTTATGATTTATTTGCATATTTAAGACTTTTTTTCTTTAAAGCTGTTTTCTTTTCTGAAAGCAGATACTTCAGTTAGAATTCATTTTTTAAATAGTACCAAACGCGTTTGAAAAAATACTATACCTAATGTGATCCTGGATGGACTAAAAAGCTTTAGCTAATTAGACACTGCTAATTAACCTTAAAAAACCATTTCCCTCACGGAATTTTTTTTAAAGTATCGTTTAATGCAATGTAATATTTTTCTGATATGGAATTTAAATATTATGTCTACCATTTTGATTTTTAATGTCATACTTTAATAGTAATATTTCTAAGTCACTATTATAATCCCAAGATTAAACTTTTTTCCATGAAATAACAAATGAATGGCTTTCAAATCACGCATTTAAAAAATGTTCTTATCGAGTGTGAAAAATAGAAAATAAAGAGACGTCAAAAATATTGCTATTGCTTATTATTTATAAAATTAAGCGGAATATTTAACACAGAATCCCATTAAAATTTGTGGATCCTATGTATCGCATTAAGTAGGATATTGATTCGAATTTCGAATAGATTGAATCGATTGTGTATTAAGCGAGCTTAGTTGAATATGTAGCTACTTAATTAAACTCACATAACATTCATTAAATCAGTAAAACTTAATACTCTTTTTTATATATTATAAAAAGTGTTAAACACATTTAAATTTTTAACATCGAAAAATTAATTATTTTATTAATTATTTTTTATTATTTTATTAATTATTTTTTATTATTTTATTAATTATTAATTATTTATTATTTTATTAATATTTTGTTAACATTGCATAAATAATGGGGATAAATTGGTTGGATAAATTGAGATTTAATTCATTAAATTAACTCTTAACTGCTGTGACTAACTGCGGCGCAACTTCCGCTACTGTGAGCGGTCTCTCAGAACGCTTGGTCGAAAGATGAACAAAAGGTTCGATTAACTTATAGGATATTGTTTCTACACTTAACTTTATATACGGGACTATTATAATTAAAATTCATCTATTCAGAAGTCTCTAATGATAGTACTAGGGCTCCAAACGAAACGAAACTTCATTATTATCTCTAGTTAAACTGAAAATTACAAGTTTAATTGTGAACTCTGAAACAACCAATGGTCTGTGAGACCACTAATAGCAGTTAAAGGTTAAAATGCCTTATTTCATCTATTTCTATCAAATAACATAAATAATCAGTTTTACAAAGTAAAGAAATTAATTCATGCCTCTAAGAAATTAATTATGTAAATCTGCAAGCTAAGAATGTCTTACCAAAATCACAATTTAACATCTCAGCATCTTAACTGACGTTGAAAACCAATATACTTAAATTCATTAAAGGTAAATATTCAGCTTTTGAAGTCAAAATATTAAAGTGAGTTCTTTAAATACTTTATCCAATAGTTCAATGAAATGACGACTGCAGTTATATGTATAAGTTAAACGATTTACTGAACATCCTTGTGTTTTACTGGTAAATAAGAAATGAAAATGCCTGTTATCTATTTTCTGCTAGTACGACGTATACACAAGACTAAGTGATAAAATAAATTAGTCCCTGTGCACAGTTTTGTTTGATTAAAACTGACTTTTTCCAATTGTTTCTGTCACATCATATTTATTTGTTTACACATGACACACACAATTATCGCAAATTCTATGTAGAAAGACGCAGCAAAAGTCTTTTGGACAAATGTTAGAATTTGCAGTAAATTCAAGTTAATTTAATTATATACTTTTAGTCTTTGAAACTTGTAATCTATACTAAATTTCCTAACTCAAAGGGCAAATGTGTAAATTGCTTTCTGCAGATAAATACTTTTTTAGAGTACCCTTAAAAAACTATATTAATTTTGACAAACATTTAGCATTTTTTTCTGATCCTGACATGAATTACATATTTTAATTTACTTATATTTTTACTTTACTATATAATCGGTATAATTCTATATATTTTCTTTTGGTAAAATCATACAGAGATATATTGGTTTAAATTAAAGTAGATTTCACAAAAAGAGAAATATTTTACCAACAGAGATCGTTTTTATATTGTTCAAAAATATGTTCATTATTTAAAAGTAAAGTAATATGCCTTTTCCTTTGCTCATCATCATAATACAATGCCAAAATGCTTGTGTGTGTTTTCATTTTTCTAACTGTTTTATCCAGTTTTCATCTCTACGAAATTTTTTTCGTACAAAATAATAGCATAAATTTGTATTTTTATGTTACCAATTATGAATGAAAAACTTTTCATTCAAAGTTTATTTTTTTACCTACATTATCCTTATAAATTTTCAATTCGATTATAAATTGCTTATTCAAAATTTAAATAATTGTACAACTGAAAAGCTTTTACTCGAATTCTTTTAAACTTTACAGTAGTTCAACGGTGATTCTATGAACACTATAAGGTTAATTAAAGTTAAAAATAAGCAATACCGGATGTCTCATAAGTTCATTAACTTATCAAAAATTCAAAATAATGAAAGGAATCAAGTAGTAGTAGAATTAGTATAATTGAATGCGGCATTCAGGAAACTACTCGATCAAATGGAATCTTCTTAGAGTGATAAAAAATATTAGTTAAATTTTTTGGCAATAGAGAGCTGTATACAAACTAAAAACGTATAATTCTGAGGCATATTTGTATTCGAGTAGCCAATAAAAGCACTTTACAGCGCCAAATATAAATATGCATGTCACACAAACTATTACAGGCGAGTAATATCTTTAACTGGCGCATTATAGCATATCTGGATGGATGCGAGGAAATTTCGTGACGAATAATATTTGAAGGCCTTAATTAAGCAAAAGGTGCAATTTTTTGTTGTTCTGGACACTGTCAGTATTTAATATTGAAAATGTTTGTAAGACTTTACCTGAATGCAAAGAAATGGTGATTATCTCAAAATATTCTAATTTTAATTCGTGCACCATCCTTTGTTATTTAAACAAAATTTTTCTCACGCTAAAAGAAAAATCCCCATTTGATAGAATACGTTTTTGAAAGCCCCATTCAATTATAAAGAATTCTTTATTTTTATAATTTTTTAAAAGGTAACAAATATGTGGAGCACCAGGCTTATAACGTCAATTACAGCATTCTTTTAGAAAGTATCCAATGTTTCAGAAAATCATGGATAAATGAAAAAAATCGCTTTACTAAACAGCGTACAGCCAATAGAGTGAAAAAATGTCCAGACCGAGGATCGATCCCGGATGCCTTGGTATAGCACAGCAAGTGCTTTACCATTTAAGCCATCCGAAAGGCATCCAGTTCATCATCCTCTCACTCTTATAAGGCAAGACCTCGTATGGCAAGACCTTGTAGCACGAGATGGAACGTCAATCATGAGCACAACACCGTTGGCACACATGAAAAAAATTAAAACCAGGTCTAGAATATTTATATACTAATTAATTTTTTCAGCAAAGCTCAAATTGCGCTGTAAATTAATTAAATACAAATGATGAGAATTATCACTTTACTAAACAGCGTACAGCCAATATTAATTTACAGCGTAATTTCAGCTCTGCTGAAAAAATTAATTAGTATATAAATATTCAACGGTACAGGGTTTAATTTGTCACATGTATGCCAACGGTGTTGTGCTCATGATTGCGTTCCATCTCGTGCTACGAGGTTGTAGCCTTGCCATATAATAGTGAGAGAATACTAGACTGGATGTCGTCCGGATGGCTTATATGGTAAACCACTTAATGCACTGTACCAAGGGATCCGGAATCTATCCCCGGTCTGGACATTTTTTCACTCAGTTGGCTGTATTCTGTTTAGTAAAGTGATAATTCACATCCTTTTTAATTCATTAATCTACAGCGTAATTTCAGCTCTGCTGAAAAAATTAATTAGTATAGAGAAAAAAATATGTTTTAAATAAATAATGAAAATTGTAACGAAATTTCTTAAAATACCGAGAACTTTAATAAAATGAGATTATACATTCGAAGAAGATTTTAATGAATTTTTTTTTATTTGATTTTAATGGGAATATCGCCAATTACTTGAACCAGCGACCCAGCAATAATTTAAGAAACCTAAATCCAAGAACTTAAAATAGAATCATGATTTACAAATTACTAAAATTATAATGCCATTTCATCACTAGATCATAATATAGTACTTAGTCTGTTTTAATGACAGTATTGAAAATGTGGAAAACAAACTGCATTTAATTTGCTTCCTTTCTTTGTTTTAATTAGGATTACATAAAACTCAAATTAATTAGAATTCAATAATTGTCTTTAATAATATATATTTAAAATCATTTACATGTTTTCACAAATAAATATTTCATTCATAATTGTCTGTAAAGTTAAGAACATTAGTTTAAAATCATATTTCTGCAATATTTTTAATCTATATATGTTTTAAATGTTGTGCTCCACATATTATCTGGAACTGTTTCTTTTTTCGTGATCAAATATATGTACAACAGTCAGTTGCAACAAAAATAATTTATGTTTCATGTTATTTTGGAAAAATTAAATACCATCATATATAACTTAAGTAATTATAATTTATAGAGAAAAAATTCGTCGTATACCTTAAAAAAGAATGTTTCTTTCCAGTATTGTGCAAATATTTAAAAAAACATAAATTTCTATCATTTCTGTACTTGAAAGTATGATAGATTAATGAATAATAATATCATATCGCATATTCTATCGCTATCTATTCTAAAATCATATCGAATATTTCTAATAAAATGCGAACAACGTCAAAAGGCATTATAAACGAAGTCTCAATTTGTTTAATAAGTTAGCTATAAAATTTACTAATTGGCGCTTGAAAATAGTTTTACTAACTAAAATTTTAAAAAAGTAACACGATTTTTTCAAAAATCAATCTAATTACATGAATCAGAAAAAATTATCTTCTTAATTGTATAAAAATTTAGCTTACTTTCGATTTTATTATCTAGGACTAGGATTTTTATTACTTACATACTTGCCTCAAAAAAAGAGAGCAGCAATTTACGACAAAATGATGTTCATTAATATAAAGTAACAAAATCCCGAATTTTCTATCAGAATTAGAGATAATTAAGTTCTTTTTTCTATTCTACAGGGGTAAAAAATGTATTACATAATTTTGCAATAAGGAAAGTATAATTATTGACTAATTAATGCACTCAATCTATATTCATTATTAAAAAAAATAAGGCAACAAAACTAATACTAGAAAATCATAAACGATGTAAAGGTTGGAAATCATGAATTACTGCTTATGTATAGTAATAAATAATTTTCTGAATTACGATATTTGTGAATAAGTTTAAAATTTTAATAAATATTCTAAAGCCTTTTTTTTTATCCTTTAAGGTTTATATATCTCCAATAATATTTTTCAATAAAAGTTTTTATTAATTTTATATCAAAACTGTTTCTAATACATTAAAAAGTATGATAATTTTATCTAAGCATTTCAACATATTTTCAAACAGAAATAGCTATATGTGTTGAATTGAAATTTTCTCTTTCCATCTTGAATAAAGGTTTACAGATACAAATATTGAAAAGAATTCCTATTGTAAAAATTCTTGTAAAAATACAATGATTAATTTATTTTTACATTCATGAAAACGAAAATTTTAGAATAGATTCTAAATGTGATTTTTAGTTACGCTTGGAGGCTGTCTCGGTTACTCGTTGAAAATAATTCCTATTGTAAAAACTGTTACAAAAATACAATGAGTTGTTAAAGATTTATTAAGTTTTACATTTTTAAAAATGCAAATTTAAGAAGATACTCTAAATTTAGTTTTTAATTACTCTTGGAGGCTGTCTCAATACTCGTTAAATTACAAAATATATATTATTTAAAATTAATATTTGAAAAAATATATGAATCGTAACCTAGGAATGTTATTGACAGAAATTGATTTCCAAAGATCAAGTGAATCCCAAATTACAACTCATTCTGCCAAATAGTAGTTCAGTTATGCTTAAAAAAAGTACCGGCATTACAATCTGTTTTGCAAAGATTAAAAAAGAATTTAACATTAGGAGTTTCAAACTTTAAACCTGCATAATTGCTAAATTACTTGACAAAATGATTTACCGTGTGGCTTCTGAAAGTAAAAAGGATGCGGGAAGACATATTTTTTATGAATAAATCTCTCTAAATAAATGTGTTTAAGTGTTTAGAAAATATATGAGTGTTTTTTGAAGGTTTGCGTTAACAATAGTCACTTTATTAAAAAATTGAATTTTTTTTTGCATTTTTTTCAAAAAGAAATGAATTAGTAAATAAATGACGTGTAACATATACTTACGCTGTTTAGTATAATTAATAAATATTCAAGTTTCAACAAGTCTTTTAAGGTTTTTCAATTACAGTATCAACATACAGCTTACAAAATATATAACACATGAATAAAGTTAATAACTGTTTTTCTTTTCCCCGATTTATTTTTGGAATTATTAATGCAACGCTCATGCGTAGTTTTAATTTTATGATTCCTAGGTAGTGGTTAGACAAATGCGCAGAAATGGGTCGATTGTCACCATTAAATTTTAATGGTATTCTTTGCCTTATTTAATGACAGATTTTTTCGATTTAATAAGGCGATAAATAGTTTGAAAATTTAGTGGTGACAATCGGTCCACTACTGCGCATCTGTCCGACCACTGCCTAGGGTAACAGAGCAAGTCAACGAAGTGAAATCTCATAATATTGTTTACGGCGAATTTCTCATAGATGATATCATCAGAAGCGATGAAAAAAGACAAAGTTTACGTTGGAAAAGTTAGTGTTAAGTTGTTTTGAGTTTTCTTTCTGAACATACAGAGTTATTCTAAATGATGGAAAAAATTGTATTTATTAAAGTACAAATCCAAAATGAACAATCGTTTTACCAAAGAAAACAGGAAGTTTCAAAGTTTTATAAATTCAAGACATTATAAATGTTCAATGTGTCCACCGTTTGCTCACTTCTAGCGAACTCAAGAACACAGAAAACCTTGTGATCCACAGTTGCCATCTCACTCACAACTGACAGTGAAACGAAATTGCGTCCTATTGCCGCGCGACCTCTACGGGCATCACCGCTTTGAAAGCCGTGCACTCAGTAACAGCAGATACGCTTTCTTGTGTATGGGACGAGTTTGGCCATCGCATAGATGTTTGCCATGCAGTAAACGGCGGACACATTGAACATTTATAATGTCTAAAAAAACTTTGAAACTTCCTCTTTTCATTGGTATAAAGATTGTTCATTTTGGACTTGTACTTTAATAAATACATTTTTTTGAAAATTGGTCCATCATTTAGAATAACCCTGTATAATGGATTAATTTAAATACATTTGTACAAATTCAGTTTGCTACATGCATATTTCTTTGCATCTCACTTGATAAATCGGATATTAAATAAAAGATTTTTAACTAATTTATTTCTTTCCTTATTTGTTATGACGCTACCTCACACGTACACAGCTTAAGGACATCAAATTCCTTTGGTTCAAAAACCTGCCTCATCTTTTACCGAAGAATCCAAATAAGATGTCAAAATAAAGTGTTAGTATTAAAATTTCAAAGTTTGTTACAATTGCTATATGTATACGATCCCTAAGCAAAATTTAAATATAGCAATAATTAGTAAACGTTATTATTAATTAATGGTACTAGTCGTATTTTTATACGATGATTTGTGGCAGAGATTGTAAGGGGTAGTGATACCTTTTTTTCTAAAACTGTACATCAATGTCAGATGTTCCAGATGCGATTTCAAAACTGCTGTTTCCCCCTTAAGCGTCTTCCTAATCTCTTACGACTCATTACTTGAATTCATTACACTAATTCTTTAAATATTGATTATTTTAATTGTACCAAACTTAAAATCTCTTACTAAAATCAAATTAAATTTTATCCAAATTGGTTTGTTGATTCTACAACCAAATAAATTCAGGTAAAGAGCGACATAAAATCTTTTTAATTAAGAAAAGGAATCTCATTAAAACAGATTGAATTAAAAGGAATTGCAGGTTAAAAGTATACGTTAAAACTTAAATTGTCCATTAGAAGAAACTGATACTGCATTTAAATTCAAATTGAAGAAATAAAAAAGAAATTAGATTTTTATTATTCATTGAGAAAATATTTTTGATTGCATCGAAGAAATCATGAGATTTAGTTAAACTTTTATTATTTGTACTCTTACAATTAACTATTAATATTATTTTTTAAAATGCTGTTTACATTGAAAGAAATTATAAAATACCAAACACGTTTTTATAGTAAGCGGTTCTATGAAAATATCGTTTTTTTTTTTTTTTTTTTTTTTTTTTTTTTTTTTTTTTTTTTTTTTTTTTTTTTAAATAGATTTGAAGTCAAAATATATTAAATATATTTTAAAATAAGATAAATTTAAATAAAGAGATAATATTTGTCAGACTTATTAATGTACACATTTTAAAACAGATTTATTACCCCATATCTCCTTTATTATGTTTTGATAATAATAATTATAATCACCTGTATTATGTGTTGCTTATATTTTATTTAGTGTTCATTGTATAGATTGTACTGTGCCTAGGGAAAACACAAATTTATTTCGATTTTCAATTAACGTCTTATACAAAAATAAAGTTTATATGAAACACAAGCATGTAGCATTTTGCGATTTAAGTTTTGGAAAAGTTTTCTAATATGATGGTAGATTCACTGTGTGCTAAGCGATAAGCTTGATAAACTGTTTTGGAAGAAAGTTAACTCGGTTGCGCTAAGCTAAAAGCATAAATGTTAGGTTATTCTGGAAAATTATAAAAAAAGAAAGAAAACACTTAAAATCAAAATCAATTTAATTACAAGAGTTGTACAAGTGATAAGGCTACGGTTATATATAAAGAATATTTTAGTTACAGAACATTCGAATTACAAATAATGTGTAACATGACACCAACAGGATATGAGTGCGACGTGCGAAACACTACTCTCCGTACACTGTAAAAATAATTCCCGGGTTACTAAAAATTTTTTAGTATACTTGTATTCCACAGATTTTTTTAGTAACCGGTACTAAAAATCGGTAATAAAATACTAAAAAAAATTTTTGTATTCTTACTCAGTTACAAGAAAATCTGTAAGAATTACTAGAAAACAGCTAGCAATGATTCCGATTTTTAGTACCGGTTACTAAAAAAATCTGTGGAATACAAATATACTAAAAATGTTTGGTAATTTCCAAAGATCAGTTAGAAAAACTAAATATTTTTTAGTAGATCGACCCATTTTTTTAGAGTGTACAAGTTATTTATTTTGCGATCTGTTTGCGTCGTGTGTTATGTTCCTTGGGTGTTACTATTTTAAAATAAATAAAATATCTTTCTATGATTCTTTTAATTATATTGTAGGATAATCTAATAAATTTTTGCAAATTTATTTTAACACAACATTTATCTATTTTTGGTTAATGTAGAAAAACTTGTCTGCTTCGAGAAACATAATTCCCTTGATACTGTTTATATGAAATAATACAAGAAAAATATACTTTTAATCCCTGCTGTCTAAGTATCTTTTTGATTCCTTCATAGCAGAAAATTTATTTCTGTTGTGAGGTTGTTGATTTTTGAGTTAAAGTTATACGTACTTCGTTAATTAAATAGATTCTATCTATTGGTTTCCTTTAAAATAATATTTCTTTATCAAAAAATATCAGTCAAGCGTCCTTATATCTTTTAATTTTTCTCCTTCAGTTAATACTTGTTGTCTTTTTGGAAAAAAAGTAAATGAAATTTTTAGCTTTAATGAATAAAAGAAAATTGTTAAAATATATCTACTTTCTTTCTTACAGTACTCTTATATCTACAACAAATACAAAACACAATCATAAACTTCATAAAACTTATTTAAAGGAATCAATTATAGCAACTTTACTTAGCAATTTTTAAAGAGAGAATAAAACAAAAAAGTACATCTTGTATAATTGTATCTGAAATTCATTAGACATATCTGGACATTTTAAAATATTAGAAAGTTCCATTTCAGTTCATTTTTTTATGTTCTTCTGAAAAAACTATATTTTTCTGAAAAATCCTAAAATAATATTTACTAGTTATTATAGCTATCTTTAAATTCATTTCTCTCATCTTGTAGAGTACATGTTTTGGATGCTGTTGATTTTTTTAAACATCATATATTTTTTTCTTTCCGAAAATTCTAATTCGTACAAAAATTATCATATCGATTAAAATACTCATCCTTTCTGTAAAAGCAATATTCTTCAACTTAGAAAAAAACGACATTGGAGCAGATTTCCTTCCGGAGATCAACCCAAGGATCCTGACATCAATCCAACCAATTACTGTTCTAATATTGTAGAGTTTTTAAATGATTTTCTTTAACGCTATTTATATCAATATCAAATGACACCTTTTAAAAGATTGTGATTTGTGGGTTTTTTTATTTGTATTTTTAAATTAAAACAAACACAAATCATATTTACTAATACATTGAAGACTTATTTTTATACCTATTAGCTTTAAAACTTACAAGTAAAATAAACATAAATCAAAACTTCAAAAGGTGCCATTTGGCAACTTTTGAAGTTTTGATTTACATGTTAGTGTTAAAAATACACTGAAATAAAACTAGAAACTACCAGAAATAGTGTTGCAAATACGCTGTAAAGAATCCTAATATATCAGAATCACTTTGTAAATTACATCGTAGTTAACCCCGAGTCAAACAGAAACATCCAAAAACAATCGGTTTCCGACATCTTAAATTTTTTTATTCAAATGTACGAAAGATATTAGTTTTATTTCGAGAAGAAAGAGACTGTTTAAGCCTCTCTTTTTTGTTAAATAAGCTACTTTTGGTTAATTTAAATTATTAATAAATAAAATAAGAATAGTACTATTAGATTAAGAACGGTATATATGAATAGTGTTCCTATATTGTGAGTTTTGCCTCTAAATTTGAAGAAAAATCGAATAGCAAAACTAATTTCACCACGATTTTAAGTCCAGGTTCTATATTTAACGATATATATAAATAGTGTTCCTATATTGTGAGTTTTGCCTCTATATTTTAAGAAAAACCGAAGAGCAAAACTAATTTCACCACGATTTTAAGTCCAGGTTGTCACCAGTTCCTCTATGTTTTTGAGTCGTCATTTCCCCTTTATACTTCTTATTACGTTGTCTCTCGATAGTAGCTACATTTTAAAAAATATGCAAAAAAAACTAGAAAATCATAATAAAAAATTCAAAATTTATAAATATTTATCATAATTTTTGTTATACCTTGAAACACAATTGTTTGTTTTCCGGTATAGTTTGTAGAGAATTTAAATTTATTTATTTAGCAAAAAAAGAAACATATGTATATCCGTTAACTTGTTCAAACGTTATCGGGGCAAAACCGCTGAAAGACACTGTTTCGAGAAAATTGAGTTTAAAATTTTGCATTCTCATATTAAATGTTTCAATATTCAATTTCAATTCAGTGTTTCAATATTTCCGGTTCATACGACCGTAATTCTGGGAATTTTCCTATCGAACCCACGACATTTTTAAAGTTTCAAACAATATAATAATAATAATAATAATAATAATAATAATAAATACATTATTTTGTCATGTCAAACATTTCTGGCCCCTCAAAGATAATTTTAGAAAAAAAAAATTCCCTACATTTTTTTATCTATGATATCAATAAATTTATTGAATATTGATTACTGGAAGAAAACCAAAGAAAGAAAATAAGTATATAGAAATCGAACAGAATAATTTGCTTCTCTGAAGCTTAGCTACCGCAAAGAATCAATAAAATAATAAACCGAAGTATGTTTGATCAATTTTAAAAATCATGTATAATATCAAAAACAAATAGCCAAAGGATGTTTCCAACAATTTATTTCAGGATTCATCGACACTCCAATAAGTTTTATAATCCTTCAAGTGTAAATTTGATTAAAGAATTTTGAGGTTTATAAATTAAGTAAAAATTTCTTGATTGTTTCATATTAGTTTCATAACGAACAAAAACATGGATAGTATATTATTTTAAAACATGTTTCTAAGTGAAAGCAAAAGAAATTGTGCAACTATGAAAACTAGGCCATCCAACCCGGGCTTCCCGGAATAGAGAAAAAAAGTTAAAACCATTTATTTATTTTTATTGAAAACTCTGATAGATTTTTTACATTTAATATTTTTTTTAGATTGTCCCCTAACAACGCCAAAAAGCATTTTTATCTGAAATATGTCAGTTTCATATTCAAATAAAAATTTGAAATTTATTAAAAGCGGTAATTTTGTATTGGTCTCGTGCCAGAAGTTAATAGCCGAAGAAATCGCTAAAAATTCCGTTATCTACAGCAGTTTTTTTTTATTCTGATAATTTCAGCGGTTTTAAGCGCTTATTTCAATTACATGTCTGTTAGATTTGTGCTTTATTTATACTATTTTATTTATTGCTTAATGAATTTTTAATTTCATTAATGAATATTAGCTGAAAACAAATGCTGAATTTTTTATATTGCTTAAAGTGCAAACGGATTAATATTTTGTAATCGTCTGCAAGAGATAGAGATAGATTTTTAGAAAAATCATGCTTGAAATTTAATTTTAATGCTATAATTTAATGTGTAAGTTGCGATAGAGTTTTCAAATAAATTGCATTTGAAAGTAGATTTTTTTCCCCTATATAACAGTGTAAAAATTACAAACGAGCGATGTTTAGAAAATAAAACTGCAATAGGAAAAATCGCAAAACCGAAATTTAATCGTCAAGTGTTGCCACTCTCAAAATGATGCCAGCATTACACACGGACACGTTTTTCCTTTATAATATAGATAGATATGCATTTCTGAAACGTGTATAAGAATTTCTGTCTGCATATTTTATTAATTTCACAATAAGAGTAAAGCATTTTTGCACTCGGGGGAGGCATAAAATGAACTTGAACCTGAAATTCGAAAAATAAAAATTGTCAGATAATAATCGTAAAGTTAGAAATTATGTAAACAAAGATATAAATTAAAATACAACTAGGAGCATATTCTAATGTATCTTTTAATGAATTTAGTTTTCTTGATATTAATTTTATGTTCAACATAAAATGAAAATCTGTCTTTACGTTGATTGATTTTAGTTCACTATAAAATGTGGTGTCACATGGTTAATCTGCTTTTTTACACTATTTTATTTAACTTACAAATGCCATTTTTTCGTATTGGGCGATCTAAAAATTGAAATTGTGTGATATTTAGAAGTTTTGTATGAGAGATTAAAATAGCAACGAATTTTTTGGTTGGCATCCAAAACAGCATAAACATTTCTGATGGTGACAAGAAAGTCCTTAGTGGAAGAAATGCGGCTTTGTCACTAAAAGATTGTTCGAGAAAAAGTTATGCTATACAACTCAAATTGGTATAAGTACTACAGGAATGGTCGTTGAGAATGTGCAAAATCTGTTCAAATACAAAAATATCTGGCAAACACGATAGGGGTTTTTATAACGACATAGTTAAAGAACAACACAATGATAAAAGTTTTATAACAAAATATTGATTAGAAAACATTTATGCTTTAGAGATGATTAAAAAGACAATTATTAGCATCGTCTCGCTAACTTTTTTGATGATCCTAATGTATTTTGTTTGTATGCATATATAAAGTCAAATGTTTCTGCCTTTATTCAAAATTGCATTCCTCAAAAGGTATTTCATATAACAGTCCATAAATCTTTTACTATAGAAGCATTACCATTACATAAATTGGTCAATTCAGATATTTTAGAATTTGACAGTGCAAAGTAATTTCAAATAGCACATAGTCGTTTTACTATATGCCGACACTTGTTCCACGATTCTGGCTTTATCCGTTTATTCAGATATATTTTAATGTACCTGAACTTTCCTTCGCACTCGGATATATTTGGAAATCTCACGGATAGTAGATGTTTAGAACCTTCTTTTTTTATGTTACACTGAAAAGCCCAAAAATTAAACAAAAGTTTTTCTGTGAATTAAGGTGTGCTCTTTTCATTGGTACTAACGGTGCTTAAATCAGAAGTATCCCCTTTCCAATATAAGCTTCTGAAAATAGTGTTGAATTTATTAATTTAGTTTTTGAGGGGATTTCAAGGATGAAAAATTAATAAATATTTAAGCAGGCACTTAAACGACTTCACTACCTCTATGTTATATCCATAGGTAAATAATTGGTAAAGTGACAAACTTTCGAAATAATTTGTTCAGTAGTTACAAATTTTTGAGGTAAAGGATAAAATATTCGCTGTATGGCCTGGTTTTAGGCCAAGTGAGAAAGAATGTATTTATTTCTAATCTTTAATACCAAAATTATGCTTTTCAGCATGCATAAAAAATTACACTAATCACATATTTGCAATATATAAGGTTTCTTGTATCATTTACTGAATGATGACAAACTTTGTGATTTGATCGTTTTTCCTGCGATAGTGAAATAGTGAACTTTCAGGAAGCATCCCTGGTTCCCAACTATACTTCTGATTCTGACACTTTAAAGGCGCTCTGTAGTGATTATATCAAATTTGAAAGGGATGGAGCAGGGGCCCCTAAACCAGTATCATGACCACGGTCATTTTTTTGTAAACATCGACATAACACTCTAGACTTGCTATGTTAAGGTGCATTTTAAACCACTACAAACACCTAACTGCGAACGGAAGTTCGAACCTGTATTATTATTGGACAAATGGCAAATGCCATGAAAATTGATGTGGAATAAATTTAAAAATTCATGTCACTGCCTTGCAGACCGTTTAACATATCCGCTTTGCAAATTACAGGAATCTACAGAAAAATAATAGAAAATGAAAATGTTCGTTCATATTCAGTTTGCATTTCAAATAAAGCATTTAGTGCGTATCAGAAGTGCCAGTCTAACTCTAAAAAATTTCAAATCGTACTTTTACAGTTTTCTATTCAGACATGAAATGCACAATGTTTAATGAAAATACTTAAAATAGTCTTTCATTTCAAAACCTCTGTTTACTACCTTACATAATAATACTATATTTTGAATTACCAAATATAAATTCTTACGTGAATTTTTTCTGTGAATTTTGCAGAAGAAAGGTGAAACTACGAATTATATTTAAATGTGTGGTATTTTTAAAATAAAATTTTCTTTGCACTTTAAAAATTTGCTATTTTTTGCTGGTAAAGGCTTATATTATTTGTGAATGTTGTGTTAAGATTAACCCTAATAAATTCAACTGCGTCGATTTAATATACACTTATCATTGAAATAATATTAAGCTAGGCAAAATGTTAGCTTTCTAGGTTTAACTGTATAACAGAAAAGAACTAAACACTTTATTATATCCACATACAGAAAATATCCTAAAATTTAAGTATATTACATATTAGAAACTATATTTTTCTTTCAACAATTATTAACTGCAAACATTTTAAAACATTTTTTTTAACTGTAAGTTTTATTTTATATTAATCTGCTTTGAATTTTATATTAATCCGAGTTTTATGCAGTAATTGTTTTTTCCTACGATTGCCTTATTTGATAGGAGAAATTTCTGCGATTAAATAAAGCGAAGCTCACTTGTCAGAAAAATGGTAGATATTTTAAATAAAATATTTCCCCCAATCTGTCAAGGCTGAGTTTGACATGGGAAATAAAAAAGAGAAAAAAGAATTAAAAAGAACAATTTTCAGTTTAATACAAAATTTCTCAATTACATTGACTATAATTGATAAGATATATAAATAATCGAAATATCATTTATAAAGAGAATATAAAAAAATCATTTATTTGGAAAGCGTTTATTCTTTATAAAATGTATATATGTATAACATGCACATTTTGGCATTTTCTTCATTCGCAAAGTAAAAGTCTTCCATATCCCTATTATATTAGTTACAAATCTTAGTTTTATAACTTCACTTCAGTTTGATAAAAAGAAAACAGTGAAAAATCTAACACTTTATACTTTAACTAAATATGTAGCGAGTCATTTTTAAATTCTATAATTTGCTCAATAAATCGATAGCATACAATACTTATATTAAAGAAAATCGTTATTTTTTTTTACTAAACATATGTAAGTTTATTGGTCAATAAAGTAGAAATTTATTTTGATTATTGATTTCGTGCGAACATAACTCACGAAGAATTAAATAGACTTAACTGATCCTTTTGTATTAGATTATTTAATTAAATTAAATTTTCCTATTTCTTCCCATTTATTTTCATTAGGAAAATGAAATTAAATCCTGTTATTTTCAGGATTTTTTTTATCATTCAAACAATAAAAAGTAGTTGCCATTATTACGGAAATGTAATTGATTTTGTAATCTTCCTTAGTCTGTTTTTCAAATATTAAACATCATTATGTGTAAGGAAAGTAATTGTAATGACAATTTGACACGTAAATCAGAATTATAATCATAACTAGTCGGATGTGCTAATCCCAAAACTTTCTTCTATCTCACAAAGGTTTCATATACACCAAAAACGAATCCGCAACAATTTATATCAGGGTCTAGCTGAATCTGAAGTTTGATGAAAATCTGTGCAGTAGTTCTTGAGATATAGCTATCATGAAAATCGTGAAAAAAATAACACAGCAGTGCCACTTGTTGGGCTATTTACACCAAAATGTAATCAGCATCTATTTTTATTAAGGTCTAACAGAATCTGAAGTTTGATGAAAATCTGTGCATTAGTTCTTAAGATATAGCTATTGTGAAAATCGTGTAAAAGGTTGCATAGCAGCACCACCTGTTGGGCGCTGTACACCAAAACGTAATCAGCATCTATTTATATCAAGGTCTGAGATAATCTAAAGTTTTATTAAATTCCGTGCATTTGTTCTTGAGATAAAGCGTCCATAAAATTTTTGTCACATATAGACACACAAACTCACAGACTTACAGATAGATATTTTCTAAAAACAGTCTAATCATGCTCATGACCTTCTAAAACGTATAAATCTGTCGAAAACCGGAAGTCGAAAGTTTTCATGAATCAAATTCTTTCTTCTTGTTTAGACAGAAGAAAGTAAAAATAGTCATTTTGTATCTAAAATAAATGTTCTTCAAATGTTATTATAAAAATTAAAAACAAATAATATTTCTACAGAAGGTCGAGAACACTTTATGGAAACAACTTTCTCAGCTAATTTTATGGATAAATTACATGGACAATTTCTATGGATAAATTCCATATTCTTAAGATATTTTGACTCTGTTGGATAGCCTTGAATCTTCGCTATAGGTCTTGCTTGAAATTTCCATTATTAGTACAATCAATTTTTTCTCGTACAAATTGGACAACTTTCCATTAGTTATTCAAATATATAATTCTGAAAATATATGGCTCTATGGATATGAATATTATTTCTTATGCAGATGATTTCGTTATTTTCGATGGCGCGGAGACTCGGTTGAGTTTGGAACAGAAATTAAACCACTATTTGAAATTTTTTATGAAAATTTGTACTGACCTAAAACTGACTGTGAGTGCTAAGAAATCCGAGGCGATGCTGTTTAGCCGTTTTACTCTAGATAACCGCAGGCCAATCCTCAAATTGAACGGAATATCTGTCCCAGTAAAGTCAAATATTGTGTATCTCGGATTTATGGTTGACTCTAGTTTCAATTGGTTGGACCACTTGGATGCGGTCAGGGATAAAGTTTCATCATTTACCATGAATCTAAGCAAAACAAATTGTAGATATCTTGGAACTCCCTCATCTCTGTTGAAAATATAGTACTTGACAATAATAGAGAAGCAAATAACATATGGCTATGAGGTAGGGTACGATGATTTAAGAGTGAATGCGCTGAAAAGATTGTTATCATGCCAACGTATGGGTTTGCTATCAGTGATCAGGCCGTACCGCTCAATATCAACAGAAGCACTTTGCATTTTATGTGGTATCCCGCCAATTGAATTGGATCTCAAATATAGAAATATGAAGAACAAGGTACTTCAGAATGAACTTTCTGTTACTATGGAGGATGTATCAATTTCAGGTACAGATATTTGGCCAAAGATCAAATCTTATGAATTTCCAGAATATTATAATCAAGTGATCCCGGTGTCAGAGAATAGGGAACCAAAGGAGGATGAGATTGTGGCATATACAGATGGATCTCGAATGGAAATGGGTACTGGAAGTGCATTTACTATTTGTATAAGAGATGAATTTGTTTACGATGAGAAAATTAACTTGCGAAAATTAAACTCTATCAAGCTGAGTTGGTTGCAATTAGAGAGGCAGTAAAATGGTTTATACATTCAGAATATAATAAAATCTTAGTAATGACAGACAGTCTTTCATCGTTGCATGCACTTACCAGAATCGTTCCATCTAATCCTGTTACATTAGATATATTTAATAGTTTGCTTGAATATCCTGATAAAATTTTTACGCTCACTTGGATTAAAGCCCATGTGGGTCATGCTGGGAACGAGCGGGCGGATTCACTTGCAAAGGCTGCAATACAGATACAAGAGGCAGATATTTCTTTGGCTATACCATATCCAAGATCCATTACGGATAATTATATAAAGATACAATTACTAAAAGAATGGCAGCAAAACTGGAATGTTTCTGAAAAGCGCAGAGACACATATCGCTATTTGAATAAAGTAAACAGAGATTTCATCAGCAGCAGTAGAACTATAACGTATTTTCTGTCAGGGCACGGAAGTTTTCCGGTGTTCTTTAAGAAGATAAGAAAAAGAACATCGGATAAATGTGATTGTGGCGAGTTGGGATCCGTGACACACTATCTTTTTGGATGTTGTCCTTTAATTCCATATTTCTTCAATTTTGATAGAAACAAATATCTTCGTGAAAATACGATAAGTGTTCTTTTAAAAAAAGAAAACTATAGAAAATTATGTGATATATATAATGAACCGAACAAAATGTTTTCATTTATTAAGTATAAATTTTAGGATCTTGTTTCTTGAAGTTTATTACAATTGGTAGTTGTCTTGTCTTTTACGTATCCTGAAAACTTGATTTTAATTGTTGAGTAGAATTATAAATGATATTTTGTTAGTTTATCAGATGTTTCATCATGAACTCTTATTTTATCTTGAATACTTGATTTGTTTATTATCGGAAAATTCATCATGAACTCTTATTTTATCCTGAACACTGACTTTAGTTGCTGATTTGAATTATAGGTGATATTTTGTTTATTTATTAGAAGATTCATCATGAACTCTTATTTTAAAATATCCAGTCTATATGCGTCATGAACAGTGTTTTTAAATATGTTGATCTCTTCATTGGCAGTTTATGTTATCTATCATCAGAACAATTATTTTAGAGGATACATTGCTGTGGTGATGGAATATGGTATTGCTCTATTATTGTGTATTAAGAACCTATAATTGAGTTTTATCATTTTAATAATTTCTGGTAACTTCGAATATATATTAATAAAATTTTGACTTTCTGGATACAGTTTTTGACTTGTGCCTTAAGTGTGTGTTGTGATTTCCAGAATTAACATTTTGGTATGAGAACTGGTATTGGCTCTGCTACTTGTGTTGCTGTCTCGGTGTGCAGTTTTATAAAAGACATTTATTTATGTAATTTTCTTTGATATTTAAGGTCCTGTTTTACTGTATTGTTAAAATTTCATTAGTTTCAGTTAGTTTTATTATAGGCTAGTTAGACCTTTGTAACTTTAATGGTCTTTAAAATGGTTTTTATTTGTAAATTTATAGTTAGTATATGTTAATGGACCTGTGGTTATACTCTGGTCCTTAAATCCTGTTAATTTATTGCTTATTAATTTCTTTTTCTGCATTGGTGTTTTCAGTATGTATATACAATAGCTCTGTGAACATGGTTCAATAATTGTTAGTTGATTCCAGGCCCGTTCCGGGGGGAGGTTTTGCTGTATGTAGGTAGGGAATTTCTGCAGATTTTATCACCTTTGCCTCACGGTTGGTGCTCATGCAGGTGATTTAGTCCTTTAGTTATTCAGATACAGCTATCGTGAAAATCGTGAAAGTGTAGCATAGCGCCGCCACCTGTTGGGCGAGTTACACCAAAAACTAATCATCATTAATTTATATCAAGCTCCAACTAAATCTAAAGTTTTATTAAATTCCGTGCATTTGTTCTTGAGATAAAGCGTCCACAAAATTTGTTTCACATACAGGCACACAGACTCACAGACAGATATTTTCTAAAAACAGTCTAATCGTGTTCATGACCTTCTAAAACGTATAAATCCGTCGAAAACTGCAAATCAAAAATTTTCATGAATCCAATACTTTCTTCTTGTTAAGATAGAAGAAAGTAAAAACAGTAATTTTGTATCTAAAATAAATGTTCTTCAGATGTTGTTATAAGAATTAGAAACAAATAATATTTCTACAGAAGGTCGATAGCACTTTATGGAAACAATTTTCAGCTAATTTTTATGGATAAATTACATAGATAATATTTCTATGGATAAATTCCATATTTTTTGAGATATTTTTACTCTGTTGGATAGCCTTGAATTCTTGGCTATAGGTCTGGCCTGAAATTTCCATTATTAGTACAATCAATTTTTTCCCGTACATATTGGACAGATTTCCGAAGTCCTTTCAATGTTCATGAATCCTAAGTCCTAACGCTCGCTTTAACAAGCTAAATGCAAAAGAGTTCATGATGAAAGTTAATTGAAGAATAGGACACAATTTGTATTAGAAAAACCATGATTCCCTGAGCGGCAGTGAAAGAGATTTTTCATACTCTTTTCTTCTCCTTCTATGTCACAAAGTTTGATGATCCAACCCTTTCTTCAGCGAGCGCAACTTAAAACTCTTTTTTTTTAACCCTTTATGTACTGACGGTACTTTTAAGTACCATCAGAGAAAACTTTGTATAAAATTTCTTTAATCTGTCTAATAATGATAATAAGGTTTTGTTTTTATACAAAATACTTTTCTGGATCACATTTACAAAGCACAGAAAAACAGTGAAAGCTAAATATTTTATAAAGTGGTATTTTTCTCAACCTTTTACATAAGCGTAGATCTTCCCTTTTTAAAATTGTTATATGAAAATTTTTCAACTATAAAAACCTTTCTATTTAATGATAGGATCACAATACATTTATTTACATTGTTCCGATAAAGAATTGTGATATTTCCTTAACAGCATTTTCTGTTAATTAATCTAATTATTCTTGTAAATATTTCACAAAAAAAGCTATTACTACCGCATTATTAAATCATTTTTAATGAAAAACCTTATCTAAATTTCCTATTATTATAATATAAATTGTCTAATATAACTTCAGACATCAAGGAAGATAATTATTGAGATTGAACAATTTGTTGATTCATAATTCGGTAGATAAAGGGTTAAACCTAAAGGGTTGTGATAGGGAAATTATTCCCCGCTTAACTGTAGTTTTATGTAAAAGAATTTACGTAGTTGTACCTAAAAGAATGTGCATATGCCAGCAAGAACAGTACCATCTTTCTGTCGCAATATAATTTTTCAGTTAATAAGACTAAATATGCTTTGTCTTCCAAAAATTGAAAGATCTGAAGAAATAATTTTAATCGGTTTAAACAGTAGCAAAATTTAATAAAACAAACAAAAAAAAAACATTAATTTTTAAACGTTTGTGTGTTGTTGTTCTTTTTCTTCTTTTTTTATAATGCTCTGTAGAAAAGTTTGATGAACATTATCTATTTAAGTCATTGAGAGATTTGTTAAACAGTTGAGTCTGTATTTCTAAATAAATTCATGTATATAACCGTTAAAATTCGTAAAAAAAGAAAAAGAAATAGAATGAATATAGTTTGCATATATACAATTACTTAGAGTAAAAACAGAGATGCAGTTTAAATACAGGGTGTCCAGTGAATAAGACCCTGATTTCAAAATTAAATATCTCAAAAACAAAGATCAATAGAATTATGCGGTAAACGGTTTCTTTATTAGCTAAGCTGTAAAAATGTTATACAGAAGTTTCGGAAATTTAGTTTTAAAAACCGTCAACAGATGGCGCTGTAATCGCAATGCCTATAAATTGTGCTTCGAAGTCCAGAGCGATCAGTTGGACCGTTGAATCGTGAAGGAGGATAGCGTAGAGGTTTAAATCATGTATTTCATTGAATAACGTGTTTTTCTCGTACTGGAGTATTACAGATTACAACGCACTCCTACGGCAACAAGGCGTAGCTTTCAAAAAGGATTTAATGTTCCGAAAAGACCCGATGCAAAAGTCATTCGTAAGCTCTTTGCCAAATTCGAACGAACGGCAGCGTGGATGATAATCGAGTGAGAAATGTTAGACTCAGGCAAACTGTAGTCACTCCTGGAAATGTCGCCAAACTTTCTGGAATTGTTCAGCGTAATCCAAGGAAGAGTGTGAAAAGAATTGCATCAGAGACTGGTTTAAAGCCCGATCCGACTCCTTGTAACTACTTTCTGTGGGGCGTATTTGAAAGACACTGTCCATCCCACTACGCTGGATGAGCTTGAATACTCAATTTGTGTGGCATGCGATTCCATTTCCGTTGAGACATTGCAGGATGTGATGTCAAATTTCATTATTCGCTTACGCCACTTCATTGTTTTGGACGGTGAACATTTTGAAAAGACTGTGTTCTGATTGAAAAGAATGCTTGACTTTTTTTTGTTTTAGATTGCTCGCAGAGAACGAGTTTTTCGGCGTACAGCGCCATCTGTTAACGGATTTTGTAACTAAATTTCGGAACTTCTGTTTAACATTTTTACAGCTTAGCTAATAAAGAAATCGTTTACCGCATATTTCTATTGATTTTTGTTTTTGATATATTTAATTTTGAAATCAGGGTCTTATTCGCTGGACACCCTGTATATACATATATCGAAATTTCATTTTATACTTTTAAACTACGCTCTTAAATATTTAATTTTTAAAAAGCTTTGCATCTTTCATTACTCAGCTTCTGGAAAATGTATCAGCTGAAAAGCAATTCCACCTTCCCTCTGCAAATGTTATTTTTCAAGTCAATGCACTAAAAATATTCATTTCACAATAGAAAATCTCACTTTAAGCCCCAATTCTCTTACGAGTTATTACTGAAACTAATTGCTTAATCCGAGTAATTCTTTAAATATTGATACTTTTAATTATAACAAACATTAAATATTTTACTCAGAGTGATTGAAATTTTCTCTAAATTAATTTGTTGATTCTCCAACCTGCAAATAAAATTATCTAAAGAAGCAGTTTAAAATACTTTTTAATTAAGGAAAATTATTTCAATACGAACAGATTGAACTAAATTTTAATACTTTAAAAGGAACAATACAGAATAAACTTTCAAGTTTAATTATTTTCCAAAGACTCATCTTTATCAATAGTCACTAATACTGCACGTAACTTTAAAAGTGGGGAATTTAGATTTTGTTGGAAATTTGTTATGAATCACTGAGATAATAATTGAAATATTACTCATGAAATGGGGGATTTCTTCAAACTCTTATTTATTATATTTTTATAATTAACTTAGAAGAGATTAGAAGAGGTTTCATCAAATTTCCATACATTTAAGGGAAAAGAAGTTGTATTTCCACAAAAAAAAAGAAAAAGAAAGACTTCACTGGGCATTAACTAGATCCCACATTGTACAGGGTGATTTTTTTTTAAGTTGTGAAAGTAAAACCTTATAAAAAAAGAACCACTGATCCAAATGACCTGAAATTTCATCAGTATGCTCCCAAAGCAATGGAAATTTTTTAGGCGTAGTTAAAAAAAACCTTAAAATCGCACCGACAGATGGCGCTGTAAATTAACAGAAACAAATAAAATCGTCAGTGGGGGGAAAACAATGGACGGTACTTTGAGAAAGCATCTTCCGTAGGCCCTCTGTTGTCATTGGACCTTTTCTTAAATTCTTAAGTGGCATAAATCTCCTAAGAGCAGTTGCTGCGCTGTCATTATTCTGATAATACAGTTTCACTAACAACGCACCGTCCGTCAATGGCACAGTCATTGCGCAGATATCCGTAGAATAATGAGCACGAGGTGTATGTACTTCACGTTTTAACGCCAGTTTGTGTGTGTCGTGCTCAAGTTCGTCTCCCGACTTTACTGCATATACAGCGACATCTGTCGGTGCGACTTTAAGTTTTTTTAAAACAAAGCCTAAAAAATTCCCATTGCTCTGGGAACATACTGGTGAAATTTTAGGTCATTTGGATAAGTGGTTCTTTTGTTATAGGATTTTACTTTCACAACTTTAAAAAAATCACCCTGTATTTATTGTAAGAAAAAATCTACAAATTTTCCGTAATTTTCATTAAAATGCATAAATTAAATTTTTTACAAATGAAGCATTTGTGTATCAAGGCTCTCCGTATACGAGAGATTGTACCGTATTAGACGAGGAATGACCTATTAATATTAGAAATTTAAATATTTACATGATATTAAATGAGTGCTAAAATAAGTTTTAAAAGATAACAGCAATTAAATTTTATGTGACATAAACATAAGTTATAGCTCATCAAAAATCAATTGTTTTCGAGTGTAAACTGAAGTATGTAGAACAATCTATATTAATAAAAGAAAGTTTTGCTCCGTGTGTGTGTATATCTGTTTGTTTGTTTGTCCGTTGGCGATGGCTAGCGAAATCTACCGCTCCTAGAGATCTGAAAATTTGGGTGATGATATTCTAAGGCGGGTCCTGTTGCACTTGAGACTCAAATTTTAATTTTAATTTTTTTATCAAATTATCCGAGATATTAATCAAAAACTCATGTTTTTCTTTCCGAACCGGCAAAAACACTAGGCCATGCCCAGAACCCGATTTACGTATCAAGAAGAAATAAAGAACCTAACGCACGTTTTTTTTTTTTTTTTTTTTTTTTTTTTTTTGTATCAACCTAAATCAGAAAAACCTTTCGGTACAGAGAAAATTGGAAGACATATTCGGAAAGATCGTACTCTTATGTGTCAAATGCCGAAATCAATTTGAAAAAATATCGTTGTTAACCTTTTGAAAAAAAAAATTCAAAAAGCGTCGCTTTCCTAAAGGACGTTTTTCCCTTTTAATGGCAGCGTCCCTACAGGGCACAATTTTACAGGTACCAACAGACCAAAAACATGTTCTTAAAGTAGACATCTTCTTTTAATCGACGGTATAATCTGTTTTAAAAAATACAAATGTTAACTCTTACAAAAAACACCCTAAAAAACACACTTCGCCCCACACGAAGACGATCTTTTTTCTACGCTAAAAGTAACTAAACGTCCGTATTTCGAAACAATCTTTTTTAGAGAATCTGAGTAGACTAGATGTACATCAACAGAAAAATTTTCGAAACATTCGGACATGTAGAAGTATTTAAAAAAATAAAATCGGGGAAATTTACTGAAAAAACTCTAAAAAGGGGTTGTTCTGCTTGGCTTAGCTCTGCTTCGACTCATGTTTTCACTACTAAATATGAATATTTTTTTGCGATATTTTAAAGCAAGCTTGGATATAGTTATATTTATAACGATTAAAATTTCAGAGAGTTCGGAAGATGAGAGCTATTTTTTTATTGTCATGTTAAAGGAGCCGACCGATGCTAAAACAAGCAAACAAAAAAAGCGAGAAGAAAACATATTTATTTTACAAATAGATAACAATATTTTTTCGCGAAATTTTTACACGGGCTGTAAAACCATTCTATTTATAACCGATAAAAATTTCAAAGAGTTCGGACAAGAAGAACATTTTTCTTTTTTTGAACTATGAAACGACCTTACGTGAAAAAACAAGAAAATGTCTTCTTACAAGCGTTTTTACCACTAAATATCAATATGTATGCGCAAATTTTTCATTTAAAAAATACATGCAAAATCGGGTAAAAGATATAAAATCATACAAACTTGAGGTTTCCTTAAATTTATTATTACGGGCCCTGGTCAGCTCGTTAAGAATAAATGAACTATTAAAAAAAAGTATTTATCTTTTACAATGCTTACAGTGAAAGTGGAGGGGGGAATCTAGCCTCTTACAGTTAAAAAATGAAAGTTCAAATAAATTATTAATGCAATTTCTGCACTTTCTCTCAACTCATAATAGATTTGCATTATGTGTTCTACAGAAATTAGAAATGTATCCCAAGGTTTTGGATGAATAAAATCATTTTCTGCAGTAAACACGACGCAAAAATATAACAAAAAATTCATTCTCTACAATTGCTTTTGCTATTCTGTCTACTAAATTGAATAAATCTGCACTTTTAAGACACAATCCTAGCAGAAAAGCAATATAGGGTCAGCATTAACTATATATTGGCTAAGTATCAGGGCCTTGGGTATAAATATTTGCATGAAAAATAGGCCTGGCACTAAGGAGTTTACATTTTGCCACTATTGTCCCAATATCAACGAGAATTATTTGGCTAACATAAAACAAGTAAAACTGATATTTTTGCATTGTTGTCATTTCATTTTAAATATTTCCAGCATTAAACAAATTTTTACCATCTTATGGCGACAACATTTTTGGCACCATATTTTGGCAAAATGATGAATCAAGTTTTTAACCGTGAAATATGTTGGTTTATGATAAATATACTATTGTTAAATAAATTACTCAAGTTTGTATTTTATTTTTTATTTTATTAAGTCGTAAATTCTGAATAACAGATTCCATTAACTATTTGATATAATTATAAAAAATAAAGAAGCAAGCACTTAATCTTTTTATTGTCTTTTAATTTTCATTTTAATTTAGACAGCTTATTTCCTCTGCCTTTGTTATCTTTAAAACATTTAATTTTATTTTAATTTCTATCTAAAATTAAGACTGTAATATACTGAAAACTCATTCAATTCGTCTGGCGTGTTATTTGAAATAAAAAGAGGTTTATTTAATATTATCAGTCAATAAAAAAATAACTAAATCATCTTAATTTACATATCCGTATTTTTGAAAAGAATGAAATAAATAAGCAATTAAAGTGTCTTTCAAATAATTCAGTGTTAATCGTTAAGATTTTTTTCATCTTTTCTAATTCCAAAACTTAATTAAAAAATAATAATCGAATATATGGAAAATTAAAGTAAAAAAATTGACAGAAAATAAACATCAAAAGGTTACGCCATTAAATGAGAAATTTGAAAATTTCATTCAAACATTAAGCAGTATTGAGTACAATACAATACATCCAGTCATTAGCCTTATAGTTAAAGAGAGGCCGGACAGTACATAACATTGCATAAGTTACATTTTATATGTATAAAAATAAAATCAATTTGTCAAACACCTTTAAAAAGAAGTGTGAAACACATTTTTTTCCATTTACAATTTTAAGTCTTTTTACTCGAGCTTCATATTTGAAGGAATGTCCTTGGCACAACTTGTAGTATGTAATGATATAGTATAATGATTATTTAAATAAGCTTTCATTGAGATTTTAGACTGATAATTTTTTTTAAAAGAGACCATCTTGATTATATCTGAAATAGATTTTTCGATTTAAAAGTAATCTATGTATTTTTTTGTTATTTTAAACAGTGACATAAAGCTCTTTAAATATCTAAATCAAATAAAATATGGAAATGAAGTTTAGCCGAACTGCTATCGTAATATTCAACTTTCTTTCACTTAGTAACTTTCTTTAATTTATTAAAAAAAAGTTGAAAACGAACTCCTATTTTCCATTTGAACACCGATGTGAAGCAGTATCCAGTGTGGTCATTATTTGGGAGGTTCACTTCTTGGAGACACTCGATGCCACATGCCTGCTCATAAAATCAGTGGTGTGAAGAGTACTTTTGCTGGAAGGTGAGTAAGTGGGAGATAGGGACCTAGCCGGGAGATTTGCACCCTTTTCTGGTAAGAACAAAAATTGTTGGGAAACGTTGAAACCTAATGTGGCTTGCGCCCTTGTAATGCCTGTTTGATGAAATATCTCCATTACCTAGAACATTTGAAACATGGTCTGCGTCAGCCAGAGGGCTTTTTAAATAATAACAAACACACATAATATTTGCACAATGAAAGATTTTTAAAGCAAAGTTCGTGGATTCAAATTCCGACTTTAAGATTTTCTGTTGAATATTAAAATTTTCTATAAATCTCTAATTTCCATTGAAATGTCATAATCAGATATACAGTCACTAAAAAGAAAACGATACTGCACATAACATTTAATCGCCACATTGTCGCAGAGGAAAACGAAAATATATTTTCTATTAAGAATTCTGTCTATGTTAAAAATATTTTATGTTAAACAAATAAACTATGGGTACCATTATCACACTAAATAGTACCAAAGTCGGAAATTTTCTATACGTACACCCATTTTTGGCAGCATATTTGTTTTTTTTTCGGTACATTTTACCTTCAGATGCAAAGCTGGAAATCATGCGGTCAAATAGTTTAGGAATTATGAAAGTTTAACGTATGAGACACGTAATGTATTTCTTTTTAATCCCTACAAAACAGATTAAAACGCGGATAGTTTTTATAGTATAACTCAAAACAGCTCGTCAGAATGATCTGTAATTTCGAATTCACATATTTGAAGCTCCTAGAAATCTATTCCTGTTAAACAAATTTATAGGTTACAAATCATATTTTTTTTTTCGAAAATTAATTTTGAAAATATAGATACTTTGAAATGGATTTTCGAAAAAAATATGATAATTTTTTAAACAGAAATCTCTTTATAGAAGCTTTAAATATTCGAATCATAAATTAAAGCTCGTTCTAACAAGTAGATTTTAAGTAGAGAACCTGGACATAGTTACTTGTCCAGGTTCTCTAATTTTAAGTTATGCTTTTAAAACTACCTGCATTGCATTCTGTTTTGAAACGATTGAAATGGATTTTCGAAAGAAAATATGATAATTTTTTACACAGAATTCGATTTATATAAGTTAACTATAAATATTTATATATAAACTATAAACTATAAATATTTAAATCATAAATTAAAGCTCGTTCTGAAGCTAGTTTTTAAAAACTACCTGCATTGCATTCTGTTTTGGAACGATTGAAATGGATTTTCGAAAAAAATTTGATAATTTTTTTAACAGAAATCGATTTATAGAAACTTTAAATATTCGAATCATAAATTAAACTCGTTCTGACAAGTAGATTTTAAGTTATGCTTTAAAAACTACCTGCATTGCATTCTGTTTTGGAACGATTAAAATGGATTTTCGAAAAAAATATGATAATTTTTTTAACAGAAATCGAGTTATAGAAGCTTTAAATACCATTATTAATTATAATCATAAATTAAAGCTCATTCTGACAAGTAGATTTTAAGTTAAACTTTAAAAACTACCTGCATTGCATTCTGTTTTGGAACGATTAAAATGGATTTTCGAAAAAAATATGATAATTTTTTTAACAGAAATCGATTTATAGAAACTTTAAATACCATTATTAATTATAATCATAAATTAAAGCTCATTCTGACAAGTAGATTTTAAGTTAAACTTTAAAAACTACCTGCATTGCATTCTGTTTTGGAACGATTAAAATGAATTTTCGAAAAAAATATGATAATTTTTTTAACAGAAATCGATTTATAGAAACTTTAAATATTCGAATCATAAATTAAAGCGCGTTCTGACAGGTAGATTTTAAGTTATGCTTTAAAAACTACCTGCATTGCATTCTGTTTTGGAACGATTGAAATGGAAACTTAACATTACGAGTTCCAAATTTGAACTTTTTGCACTCTACTCACCTATACGGTGACATGCTAAGTTGAATCCCCAAATGTCACATTGGCACCGGAATTTTTGATCATATTCCTTTAAAAATAAGCAAATGCATTTGTTTGTATAAATAACAAAAAGAAAGTTTTGTTTCAAAATTTCGGTGCCATTGTGGCATTTTGGGATTAAACTTAGTATGTCACCGTATAGGTGTCAGTGGAGTGCAAAAGGTTAAACCTTCATGTTTCCTAAACTATTCGTCTGAATAATTTCCGATTTTGTATCTGAAGGTAAAATATACCGGAAAATCCAAATATGCTGTCAATTTTGAGTGTTCACATTGAAAATTTTAGAGTTGATACAATATCTATAAGAAAACGGCCCCCAATCTTATTTTCATAACAGAAATTGAAAGAATATGCAATTCCTAATCGTCCTAGCGCCTAGTCTCGCTCAACATCAAATTTTTATTCTTCTCTGATTATTTTTCTTCTTTATAATAGCTCGGATTGTAGCCGAAAGCGCTCGGAGTGAGTTTTTTACTGTTAACATCTAGGGTTTTAAAATTGTATAAAACCTTTTGTATATATATATATTCATTTAGTACCTATTTTAGTGAAATTAATTAATCATTTTCATAAATGTTTCTTTTGGGAAAACCAATTCGTACCGGAAAATTCTGCCCGTCAATTATTAGACATTAGATATCGGAAGAATTAATCTCTAATAATTAAATGATAAAATTTTCCGGTGCAAACCAACTTTCCCAAATGGAAAGAACTTTCGAATAACCCAATATATAGTCACTGTACAGTCGTGGAAAAAAAACTGAGCACCCCCTACTAACTCTGCAACAAATTATTGTAGAAGAAAGTTACTGGTACCAAACGATTGGAAATAAAGTCTACTTTTAAATTATGTATATAAAATTTGCTTAGGGGCCATCTACATATTAAAACCAGCCTAAACTTTATTTTTGTCAAAGGCAACACCCAATTTTGACATGATATTTTCAATCTTCGGTTCAAACTATGCCTAGATACTAAATTTTAAGTCATTTGGATGATAAGTTTTCGAATTATAAACATTCAAATTTTAGAGCTTCTAATGTTAAATTACATTTTCATATTTATATTAATAACTCCTGAAATTATAATCCTAATGTGCTAATGTTTTGTTTGGTTATAATACTCAAAAACCCAAACATAACTACGTAAAATTTGTAATTTTTATAATTTTATAATATGAATTATGAATTATGAAATTAATATTCGAAAAAATTATGAATTGCAACTTACAATTTTTTTGATGGATTTATATTTATTATGTCCTGCTTTATGCGTATTCAAAATTTCAAATTTTTCTTCCAAGTAGTTTTCAAATTATGCTTAAAAAACGGCAAGATGCTGCTTTAAGGGGCCGTCTATGATGTGCATTAAAGCATAGTTTGAACAGGGATGAGAGCGCTTTCACTCAAATGCCCGATTGTCACCACTAAATTTTAATAGTATTTGTCACCTTATTCAAGGACAGAATTTCTGAATTTCATTACGGTGGGGAATACTATTAAAATTTAGTGGTAGAAATCGGACATTCGGGTAGGAGCGCTCTCATCCCTGTTTGAAAAAATATATTACTCATAGGCTGGGATTACAGTGACTTGATAAACTTAGAGATTAAGTCTGTCTTACGATATAAACAATGCTAAACCGTATTTCAGTGCCTCGCAGACTAATTTGAAAGCTAGCTTAAACTGATGCGTAAGTGAAAGCGCGCGCGAGCACAAGAAACCTGACAACGACATGTGATTGGAGTAAGATGTAAGATATCGAGGCACTAGAATTATCCCAGCCTTGATTAGTACATATATATATTTTTTTTTTTTTTTTTTCAATGTCTACTTTTAAATTTTTCATTAAAATTACGTAAAACGTATTTGCATGAGATGTATGTTTACGTCATTTATGCAAAATAGTTTCGCTTTTATTGATAAATTAATAAAGCTCATTTTGGAAAAATATGAACAGTTCTACCTTAGAAAAAAATTAATCATTTTTGTTATCTTTAAATGAAATGATAGCTTATTTTCCAGTTAATAAAGCTATATAGTTTATTCTACAGCATATATGTATGAAGTGAGGTTTCTTATAAATGCATATGCGTAGTGTATTTGCTGAAACAAAATGGCCCCACAATATATTTTCCCAAAACATTCCCCCCCCCCCCCCCTCCGCTTCAATATTTAAATCCGAATTATCACTGCTTGCTCTAGAATGTTAATTGATTCTTTCATTAAATGAATTAAAAAAATATTTATAAATGCAACTTTCTCTATATGCTCTGCCATACCATTAGAATTAGTTTTGGTTTTAAAGAATAACTAGTTATTTTTAATCGCAATAAAGATTATTTTTATGACAGGTGTGCAGATATAAATCCTTTAACTTGTCAGCTTTGGCACACATATCCTATCGACAGCGATAAAACACGCCTTTCCACCATCTTTACAGAACTGAGTGAAAATTTTCAATAGAAATTTCAATAGAGGCATTAATCAGTTAAATGTAAAATTTCAAATGAACTACCAGAATAGGTAATCATAGAATTATTAACCCTATTCCGAAGGAGAATAACGGATGTAAAGTTATTTAGATGTCTTTATAACATAGATTTAGTTTTAGTTTTTCAAATAAATCGGAATATAAATCCTGCGAACATATCTCAAAACAAGACACGCCTCCCCCCCCCCTTCCTACTCAAAAAAAGCAATGTCGGGATTTATTTTCAGACTAAAAAGCAATTTATCTGCGGGGGTTTTTTTTCACTTTGATTCCTTACGCTGCTTTATACTATTTTTTTTATTCTAAATTTTGTATTTGCCAATATTATTCACGTTTCTGCCAATAAATTTTAAAAAGAGCGAGTTAAATATATGAAAATCTGAAAAAAGCATTATAAAAACACCTGTAAAATTCCAATAACATTTACATATTCTAAAACTATTTTAATTACAAATAATCTTATATATTTTTAAATCGATTAATTCAACACTTGTAAACATTATTTTACCGCATGTAACAATAACCGAAACTTATTAAGTGAGTAAAATGGTCATATCGCTAAAAACATAATACATTAAAAGAAGTGACTTAATCATTCTGCAGCATTTCAACAATCGAGTACCGAACTTCAATTTGGATACAGCCCCTAAAATATGCTCATTATAAAGTAATTAATTTCTCTGAAACTAATCGTAGGAATTTCATGAAATTTAGTGTCTAGGCATAGTTTGAACTGCAGATTTCAAATATCTTGTCAAATTTGGGTCTTGCTGTTGAAAAAAACAAAGTTTGGGTGTGTTTTTATATGTAGATGGCCCCCTAAGAAAATTTTATACACATTATTTAAAAGTAGACTTTATTTCCAATCATTTGGTACCAGTAAATTTCTTCTACAATAATTTGTTGCAGAGTTAGTAGGGGGTGTTCAGTTTTTTTTTCCACGACTGTACATGATGATACAGACAATCGCCATGAATCTTCAGTATCAATAAGAAATAAATGATTATGTGCCTTTGTTCGTTACGTATATGAAAAAGGCCAATTCACACAAGGTTTTTTTTTATAAATTCGTAACAATAAATAGATTAGATAACAAAAAATTAAGAAATTTAGTGGCCTAAAGGTACAAAAATATTTTACAAATGTACTTGATTTAAATATATAAAAGTGGTAACAAAAAACTAATCGACCTTCACATTAAGGTTAAGTATTATAATTTTTTGTTCATTCTAATCGCATGAAAGTCAAAAATTATAATATTTGTTTCCAAATATCAGATGTAAAATTCAACGCAAAGAAAAAAAACATATATAATATTAAAACAAATTCTTAAAATATTTATAAGGCTCACAATAATATTCGATATGTTCCTACAAAACAAATTTTAGGGTTCAGTTATTCTGCTGTAACATGACATAAGCAATCATATGTTCAGCGGACAAAAACAATATATTATGTATCGATCCAAAAGCGAAAAATTTGTACATTCGAATAAACTTTCAGAGCATTCATCAAACATAAGCACATTTTTCGATGTTTGAACTATACAGAATCAAACTTCAAAACAACATGTTGTAGATATTTATATAGCAAAAGTGCTCGCACATTTATGTTGTAAACATTCATGTTCCATTCACTGTTCAATATTCAAGTGTAATCTTTCAATCGTTCAATATTTACATGAACTTTTTCAGAAAATTGTATGCATAATTGTTTTTACTCCCTGTTCCAGAAATAATATCATCAGATGATATTTAAACAAACATATACTTAGAAACAAATACTAAAATCTTTAAATGCTTTAACTACACTTTTTAAAAAGGTTTGCTTAAAAATGTGAATCTGATTCTACTCGTTTTTAAGTGCAAGGGTGCTTTTATTATAAATGGTGCTTGAAATGATCTACATGAAACTCTAAATAAACATCAAAATATAAATTTTAAAAAATTAAAATTCTGACTTTTATTCAACTAGAACGCACTAAAAAGAAGAAATGTGTTTTTTTCAATAAATGAGAAAAATGAAAGTTTTTCTATATCATAATAACTCCCATCTATCCATACTTTATCATATATATTTAATAAGAATTAAAAAGAAGAGCAGAAACCTTTTATTATAAAATTGTTAAGAAATATATTTCTTGGTAAAAAAAATTTATTATCCTTTTGTGAAAAACTCTATTTCTTTTGTGACAATTGTGCAGAAAACATTTTCCCCCTTGTCTTATATGTCTTAATATGTGACATTTTGATTGATTATGCTGACCTTGTTGTTAGTTTTTTAAGCTATTGCGTTTACTATAAAAAGGCAGTTTTTTCATAATTGAAGAAATTAATTCGTTGTTATGAGTAATATATTGCAGTCGTTGTATGAAAAGGCAAATCGTTTGTCAAGAATAAAAGCCAAGATATGATCTCCAGTAAGATTCCCTGGGCCTATATCCCAAGTGTAGATAATTGGCCGTCAATAATCAACCCAACCCAACCCAGTAAGATTCCCACAAACGAAAACAGACAGTTTGTTTCAAAGCATTTATTAGATTTGTCACATCTACTACTTGACAGAAAACTGTCAGTCAAAAAGAAAAAATATTTCACTTCATTATATTAAAGTATTTGATTTCCTAACAGAGACAGGCTCACCAGAGGCCTAAATCCACGTGCAGACGCAATTTGTATCGGAGATCTCATAACACGTAGAGGCTCGTTTAGGTGAGACCCACACTAGTCTCAAGAGCAGACGTACGCCGATGCCTCCTATAGCACGTACGACTTCAGACGTTTATTTTAAATCTAGGATAGTTGTTACAAGCTATAGATCTTCAAGAACTAGACCGTAGAATGGCCGACAAATATCTGTAATCAGGAATGAAATAGTGCGTATTGAGGAAAATTAGGACAAAAGTACTGCTAACAACGCAAGAATGAGCAGCATTATATTTGAAACAGAAAATTCTAACGAACTACAGTAGTAAAAGGCTGAAACGCAGAAGAATAACTTTTGGCAACGCAAGAACCGATGAGCACAAAAATGACAAATACACATTTAAATAGTTGAATAAATGAGTCATGAAAGAAAACAAACCAACCTATGCAGTTAAATGCTGATACACTGAAGGATGCATTGCATAGGTCATTTCTCACCCATGGACCAGCCAAGATGTGTGACGATGATACCACCCGGAGAGCCATGGTGGAAAAGGCGAATAAAATTGTTCCAAAGAAGTGTGACCCCAAAAATTGGAGCATGGGTAATAATTGACATTTTATTAAGGAAAGTCTGAAACTCAATATTCAGATAGATGTTTCCTTGGTGTAGGTTTGCTCAATGAAGGACTATTTTGAATCCTAGAATATATGTGAAAAGTCAAAAACAGACTTGTGCAGCTTGTGGTTAGAGATAATGCAGTTGATGCAGGAAGGTGTTTTTGAACAGTGTTTGCTCGTATGCTCTTGGCCACAATTGACACAGCGAGCATTACTTGGGTAGATTTTCGCCAGGTAGCCAAGCTGCCGTGCCGTAAGTTGTGACATCTGTAAATAGTTGTGTGGATTATATTTTACATTATACCGACATGCATTTGCTTTACCAAAGACTTAGGACATCAAAATATGTTAGAGGTAGTGATGACAATTGATGGGGAAAAGATATTTCGCTCGTGATCGAGGGAGGCCGCGGAAACTTCTTCCCTGTACGCATAGACACGCCCTCACTAAAGCAGCAGGCTGACGTGGGCCTTAACGGAAGGTAAGGGTTCATTTGTAATTGCAAAATGGGTTTTGTCTATTACTACACTATTATCCAAAATTTAAAGAAAAAGAGGGAAACTATACCTTATAAATTAATAAGTAATTGAAAAAGAAGGCCATATTTTTTCTCACGTTAAAATTTTAAGGAAAGATAACGGTTAAATAGCAATTGTAAAACGAACAGTGTCTATAAATGGGTTATTTTTCAAAATTAGAAAAAGAGGGAGGGGGAGGGATTCTTCCCTATAGAATTACAAAAAACTCCAATGACAGAAGCATATTTTTTTCTCATATAAAAATTTAAAGGAAAGACAAGGGTTAGGTAGTGATTGACGTAAGAGCTTGTGTCTGTTATTATACTATTATCCAAAATCAGAAGGGCAAGTATTACTTGTAAAACAATAATAATTGAAAAAGAAGAGCATCGTCATCCTCATGTTAAAAAATTTAGGGGAGTTGAAGGTTAAATAGTAATTGGAAAATTATTGTCTATTATTATAGATTAATCAAAATTTGAAGACAGAAGGGGAATTATTCCATGTAGTGTAATTAAATAATAAGTAGCTGAAAAGAAAGGTATCTTCTTTCTCATATTAAAACTTAAAGGGGAGACATAGTTGAAATTGTAATTGGAGAAAAAGAGTGTATATTATTTATACCATTACTCAACATTTGAAGAGTAAGCGGGGACGTATTCCATGTAAAATGATAAATAATTAAAAAGGAGGGGCATCGTCTTTCTCACGTTAAGATTTAACATGGGAATAACGGTTAAGTAGTTATTAGATTATGAACAGTATCTATAATTAAGCTAATTAACAAAATTCGAAGAAGTGGAAGGGACTTTTACCGTATAAAAAACAAAAGACAAGAACGTCAGGAGGAGCAGTTTTTTTCTCATATGAAAATTTAACGGAGAGCCAAGGAATAAGTGGTGGATGGAAAATCTCCAGAACAGTTATGCGATAGTGAAAAAAATAAAGATAGGGGTGGGAATTACCATTTATAAAAAAGGGCATCTTTTTTCTCGTGTTAAAATTTAATGGGAAGATAAGGACTAAGTATTATTTAGAAAATGAACAGTGTCAATTAATCTTTCATTTTAAACGAGGAAGGAGGGAGTATCTCATGTAAAGTAATAAAATAATATATAATTGAAAAAGAAGGATATCGTCTTTTTCATGTTCGAATTCGAAAGGGAGATAAGGATTAAGTAGTAATTGGAGAATGAACTGTAGTCTATTATTATACAATTATTCAAAATTTGAGGGTGGAGGTGAGAAATATTTCATTTAAAATAATAAATAATTGAAAAAGATGGTCATCGACTAATGTTATAACTTGGTAAGATGATAAAGGCTAAGTTGTGATTGGAAAATGGACAGTGTCTTTAATTAAGCCAGGGCACGAAATTTCCTCTTGCCAGCTCGCTATTGGCAAGCAAATATTTAAGGTTGGCGAGTAAGTTTCGTCTTTTGAAATGTTGTGTTTCAAATCAAACAATATACGCTCATAATATCGTGCCTCAATCTAATGACACACGGAAGTGTTTTTAAATCAAGTGACGGCATTTATCTTCCAAAAGAAGAAAAAATGCGGCGTCACCTTCTTCCATTTCTCTCCTACGGAGGAACGAACTTCCCCTGTCTGCAGTCGTCCCCCCCCCCCCCGCTTTCGAAACGCACAAGCGCCAAGACTGCTTTTTGCGCTTCCGAGGCCGAATCTGATCGCTCTTCACTCCTGCGCAAATTGAATCAGGTTTCGCCACTTAAGCTCAGCGGCTTGAAACACGGTAAAAATTATTCGCTTTCGCCGAATTTTTTAACATTTTAAAAATCGTTCATATTTTTTATGAATGTAAATTATTCTGGATTTAACAGACAGCTCCTTCTAACAATGGTCAATTTAAATTCAGTTTGTCATAAATAGTTCATTTTCTGGGCAGGTGTGGCGTTACTGTCTGAATGATTGTAAAATAGTGGCGAGCAAAAATTTTAGTCCGGCTAGTACCTTTTCAACTGAAATTTTATGCCCTAAATTAAGCTGTTTACAAAATTAGAAGAAAAGGAGGAATTATACCATATAAAATTGGAAAAAAAATCCAAAGTGAGAGTAGGCATAATTTCTCTCATTTAAAACTTTAACTGGGAGACAAGGATTAAGAAGTGGTTCGAAAATGAACAGCGTCCATTATCATGACATATTTCAAAAAAATTAAAAAGGGGGAATTACGATTTTAATTAATTCTAAATAATAGAAAAAGAAGGACATCTTCTTTCTCGTGTTAAAATTTAATGGAAAGATAAGGGTCAATTTGTACTTGGAAAATGAACAATGTCTATTATGATATTATTGTAAAGAATTGTAAGGAGGTGATAATTACATTAAGATAATGTATTAATATAAAAGTAGAGCAACTTATTCTTAAAATTAAAATTTAATGAGTAGATAAGAGTTAAGTAGTGTTTGGAAGTTGAATAATGTATTTAATTATGCTTTATTTCAAAATTTGAAAAGAAGGGGGACGAAAATTACACAGTGTAAAATATACAATTCAATATCAAGAATGGGGCATCTATTTTCTTATATACAATGTAAAGGTTAAATAGAAAACAAAATAGGAACAGTGTTTATAATAATACTATATCTCAATGTATAATAGCTTACTGAAAATATTTAGGCATATTTCTAATTAAATAGTCAATATTAACATATTTATAGATCGAAACACAATATTTTTCATGAATTCCAATATACAATGCACCCAATCATTCAACAATCAGTGCTAACACGGTAGAAGAGCAAAAAAAAAAAACATGATTTTGAAAAACGCATCATAACATTCAACCTTCAAAATTATTACAGTGCAAAAAGCAAGAGCAATAGTATAAATTTCAGAAATATAAAAAATTCAATAATTTGGTTGAAAGGGGTCTTGGAAACTTGAAACTTGGTCAAATAGTAGATAAAAAGTGAGGGGTAGTTTAGTGTAAAAAACAGATCCGTACCCCCAGGCACGACCAGTTGCAGGACTGATTATACCAATCCCAAACTGATTTTTAAAGCAAGAAAGCAGTTTAAATTTCTTAACTCCACTAATAGGGATAATGATTAGAAATTTTTGTGAGGGTAAAGTAAATTAAAAATAAGAGCTTAATAAAATATCATCCAACTACAGCCGCAACTGCCAAATAATAAGCTTAGAATGGATGAAACTAAAATTTCTCAGTAATAAAGTTAATTTGATGTATCAAATAAACTATTAGATTATAGTAAATTATGTAAAATCACATCACAAAATTGAAAATTACCATGATAAATTAAAAATTATTACAATAATAGTGAAAAAAGTGTATTTATAAAAGTTATTAATATCTACACTTTAAATCATGATAGTTAAACAGAAATTTTACTCCAGTTCCATTTTAATATTATATATCTTGTGACAAATTTTCAGAACAATCCAAACATTGCTTTCTTTATAAAGCATAATTTATTAAATCTGTAGTTAAAAATATTCCCATGATAAAAGTTCCTAAGTAAAATCGTTGTTAACAGTTAAAAATCAATAATAAGGGAACAAGTGGGCCGATTTACATAATTTGACACCATTATTTAGTTTTTTAATAGAAGAAAGGAAAAATGAGATTCAAGGCACTCGCTCACCCGGACGTGCTGAAACTAGCCCGCCATTGAAGAGAGCAGAGAAAGACGTCCGCGCAGGTTAGTAACTGGGCTGAGAATCCAGTACTAATGTATTGTAATAATTTCACAATAATAACCATAACTTTCTATAACTCTATACTGTCACCATAACAAAAAATATTCCAGAGCTCGCTTATGACTGTGCGTATGTAAATTACAAATTAACCTTCGTACCCTGTTGAAATTTTACTGAACGTTGATTAAAAACATTTCACACCAGAATTTGTTTTTTATAAGGATTTAACATATTTATTTAACGTAGTTTTTTTGTAGCATTTATTTAACTTACTTTATGAACAAAAATCTGGTTTGAATCGAATTAAATAAATTATAGAAGTGGGTTGATTCGACCAATTCAGGGTAGGAAGGTTAAAACAATAAAAATTATCTCTCTGAGAGCGTACATCCACTTTTCTTCGTCAGGGCGTAAGAACATACAGCAACGGAAAAACTGCATTTCGGTAGATGTCTTCGGCCAATCAGCGTTCTTGCCGAAACTCTTTAATGGCGTATGTAAAAAAATGATGTAATAAAACACAGAAATCGGCACAAAAAATCCCCAGAACGCGTTCCTTTTAATGTGGAAACGGGGCTAATGGCAGAATATTCTAATTAGAATATTCTAAAAAGTGATGAATTTTGTTATGGAAAAGCTAAGATTCCAGGCAACAATTGAATTTTGAGCAAAGGGAAGTAAAACGTTTAAGATGGGAATAAGTAAATTAAATGGGAAAAAGTATAAGGAGTTATTAATGCTATGGAAGTTATTAATGACACAAAATAACAATACACACAATACCGTCACAACGGAAAATATTTTAAAAATTGTGGGATTGGGGATGCCCAGTGACATTGCTGAGGGGGGGCGGGTGTGAAAGAATATATTCCCTTCTATAAAGTGATGTCAATGGTTTCTTCAAAACCTTCTGTCGTGACATCGTAAGATTTTTTATGACCACGGGAAGGCATGTCTCTATATCGAGACAGTTTTGACAGACGCTTCTTCTGAATATCTGAGCGAAATGCTTTCGAAGGAAGTGAGTTTAATTTACGTAGTTATGCAATTTCCCACCAAGAGCGCTAATAGCATAAAAATTTCTATAACGGGAAATTTGTTATCGAAATAAAAACATTTAACATAGCAGAAGCTTATTCTGAAGTTTAGAGAAAAATTCGTTCGTGGGACGTTCGTTTAATACTAGAAGAAGACATATATAGAGATAAATCAAGCATCTTGATTGGAAGTAAGGAGAAAATATCCTTTTCGATCAATGTAAATATAATATATCGCGTATTTTTGTGTATTCCGCGTCCCGTGTAACACACGTATCTATCTTTTATATATTTAAGGTAAACAATTTTTGAATAAAAAATAGGAGACATTTTTCCAGAACAGATATTATTTTAATAGAATCTAACAGTTAGCAATAAAATTTCACAGTAACTCATGATGTACCAGTGAATATACATGTAAAACTGTCCCCAACAATTTTACATAGTGATATATAGGCAGTCATTTCTCAAATATTCGTGCATCACGCGCACTTCAATTTTTAAAAAATTCTCTGAAAGGAAAAAACCGCGCATTGTACTCAGAAAAATACGGTGTTTATTATCACTCCATTTATTATATAACAGATTTCAAGAGAGTTTTTTAATAAATACGCACTGTAAAATTTAGAAATATTTCATCCGACTAGTTTCAAGAATAAAATTTATGTATTTAAACTTAACGAATGCTGATAAACACCGACTAACTTAATTATCTAATGGCGTATGTTTTGAATCCGTGTGGGACTACACATAATCAGTATCATTTATGTTTATTGTGGTTCAGTGATTTATCATGGATTCATTCTAAAAATAAAATATATACTCAATTAGATAACTATGCATGTTTTTAGAAATGAGGCTTAAATATTTGGGGCTATTGTAAGCCACAACGTAATTTAAAAATGAGTATTTTACGCTCATTTTTTAATCACCCATTTAAACAATGTAGTATTTTAATGTCGCGTTTAGAAATGATAATTAATAACATAAATTAGGAGATTTACACACGAACGTGCTTTAGAAACCAAAATATATTATTATAAACATGGATATTTTTATAATAATTGTTACATCAGTCATTTTAGTAAAATGTTTTTAAACTTTTTCTGTTTATTATTTGTTGGTTTTTGAAACAAACATCAAAAATAAGGAAGTGAGTGAAACGAAAAGATAACGGAAATATGAGATAATATTTAACGTGAACTAATATTCTCTCGTATACTTATATCTCTCGCACTATTTTATCTATGGAATTATTTTATCGCACTATTTTATTTCTTGCACGTAAAGCCCTTATTTATTTTTATCTCATGTTTTTTAATTTATTTTTTAACTTATATTTCCGGTTCACTAACTTCTGTGTCATCTTCTCAATATTTTCACGATTTGTTTCTGATTCAATACTGTCGTATAGAAAAAGTTTCCAATTTGAAACTTTTTCGGAATATTTAAAAGTTTAATTAATGTAATGTACTGTAGGCGTATTTTTTTCTATTTTCAGAGATATTTGAAACTTCTTGTGCAGGTATCTTTTTGAAACCTCCAGGGAATTTTAAATTTCTCTTGAAATGGATTCTCGAGATTAATTGAGATCCCAGCTATATAATTCCTTTTGCTTGAAAATTCGATATCGAATTTCCTGTTGTCAGACATCACTCCTGAAAGCGTTCTGCAATTGTATGTTTCCTTCCTTTTTTTTCTTCCTCTCAGTTCTTTTGTAATGGTATGGAAATTCAACCGAAAAGTATTTCTATCACCGTGTAATATTTATTTTTGGTACAGAAAAAACAATTACTTGTTAAGAACTTTAAATTTTTTTTAGTAGTATTTTTGTTTTTTCTGATATTTGGCTCGGATCTATTTTTTCTTTGCATTACCTCTTTTTTTTTTTTTTTTTTTTTTTTTGCTACTAGCAAAATAGAAAAAAAAAGCGCAAAACTAAATCTAAACAGCATTTGCATAGAAAATTTTACCAGTTATCTTTTATATAGTTTAGTAGTTTAGATCGTTTAGTTAGATATTTTACTTTTAAGATTAGTTTTTCGTATTTTTTATGATTTTGTGGATGTTTTAAATCATTTTTATGGTTTTATGAATAATTTTAATATATTTTATGATATAGCGTCCTTTTACTAACCACTGAAATATTCTTAATTGTAATATTTAGTAATTTAGTAAAATTTAAAACGTTACCTCTTGAAGTACAAATGTAAAAAAAAAATACTGTTTTTATTCAGTAATCTGTTTAAGCAGTAATCCCAAAACGTAGTTTAAATAGTGTTTACTTAAGTTCTTAAGTTTTATTGTCAACAGCAGACAAAATAACTATTTACATGACGGTCAACATGAGAAACAAAATATATAAAAGGCGACTGTTCTAAGTGTTCTATTTTTTTTTTCTCTCTCTCTCTTTCTGTTTTTACTTTTTAAGATGTAAGAAAACTGAAAATGTCCATATAGTTCTTTTAATAGATATTTTAATGAGTTTCTTCGTCGCCTGCATTAAAGTGCATTATTTATTTTACAGCATTTGATATCTCTTATGGAGATTTAAAAAAAAAAAAAAAAAAGACGACACGCGAAAAAGATGTTTTGTTATGCATTTTTTGGAAGTTTTAATACGTGTAATCTATGATAAAGTCTAATTACATTGCTATATCATTTAGTTACATATTTGGACGCATTCTTCGAAGTCAGAATTTATTCTACGCATTCATTCTTAATTAAATTTACTTTATTTCGTATCAATTACTTCAATTAAATTTAAACTCACCAAAATCGCATAAAAACCCATTGTTTCATACTTCAATTAATATATTGCATTAATATAAAGCATGCAAATAAGATTCGGTGATGAAAAGAACTTACTGTGTGTGTTATTTGTTTAAAAGCGAAAAAATAAAGTTTGGAACTCCAATTCGTATGCAGACAAGATTTTGCCTGACATATTTTGACATTTAAAAATGTTCTGAAACGAACTGTTATTTCCTTAATAACGAAAATGAATAGCAATATGACACTCAGAAAACGCACCAATGATCAGTTTATAGAGACTCTCTGCCTCAGAAAAACTACAATAGAATCGAAGAATAGATATTAAAAGCATAGAGTGTAAACAAATTTTATGTACATAGGTAAATTTCGGAAGCTTGTTAGTTTTTCCCTTGCCACTACTAGCAATAGTATTACAGATTTTTCTGTGACTATCCTGTCAAGTTGGTTAATCTATGGCTCATGGCTACCTCTGGTTACAGATCGCAACTGCCGGAAAGAAAGCAAGCGATAAAACATATTGCTAAATCATATGACATAAATCTGACCGAACAATATTGTATTTTGGACTTTGTAAATATAAGTTTTATATACAATGATTTACATGTCACATTTATATTAAGAAAAACAAAATAATTTTATTCTATTCAACATCAATTTTGTAAAATAATAGCTTCAGTATTGTAGTAAAGGGTATTTCAATGTGTTTCTAAATATAATTGTAGGAAAACATTTTGACAAGTCATATTTTCATCAGTGACACAACTTAATTTTTGACTGATTCTGCGATCAGTCTCTCTTATGTAAAAGTTGTTTTTTCCTTCTCTAGTTAAAATATTTGTATTCAAGTTTTTTTTTCATCATATATAAATATGTGCATAATCTCATATTCAAATGATTTTGAGTCTTTTCACACAGGTTTTGTAGCGACAAATATCATCTCAACTATTCGTTAAGTACAGTTAAGCATAAAAAATGAAAAATCTTGGAGGAAAAATATAGACCATCGATTTGAATGGTACATAAATCCTACGATTAGAAACTTAGTCGTGTCATCTGACATACAGAAAAATATCAGAGTACAATGAAAACAATAGCCCAGATGAAGCAGGCCAGATTTAATACGAACAATAAAAATATCTCCTGATAACTAATTTTTTTTCCTAAGCATTTTTATTACTATAGTTATCGGAGTTCAATATTTAAGGGAGTGAGAATTGTAAAAGTTTCCTCAACTAGAATATGTATTTTCCCATTATTTTAATATTTTTGTTATAAACAATTGAATGTTTTATCAAATGCGATTTTCTTTTCTTTAAGTTTTTAGTACTCATCTATAATTTATGTCCGAATAAAATATCTTATTGCAAGATTGGTGTAATATGGGAAATTTTTACGTACATTTTACTTACATTTCATCTTTTTCAAATTAATATTGGGCTCTGATCTAATGTTGTGTTTTTAAATATATATATACCAGTTGTACTGAAATCATTTCCGCATTCAAAATTTCTTATCCGATTAATGTGAATAAAAAAATTAAGTATGTGAAATTATTTTCCTATGCATAGTTTTAAAAAAAAGAGCATTTTTTGACAGATTTTTCGCAATTTGTTTAACTACGGATGAGAAAAGTATTCTCATAGGTCAAAATCATTAAAAATGTGGCACTTATATTGCCATTGATAGCATCACATCAAACTGCATTCACTAGACTGATTCTCTTTGTATTTCTTTAAAATACAATCGCAACTTTCAACTGCTGCTCGTGGCAATTACTGTTTTCCTACTTTCAGTTGATATGGTTTTTTCGTCTAATTTAATTTTCACTAGGTAAAAATCGAACGGATTTTAAAGTAAATTATCACAACTTTGGATCTAACAAATCATTGAATTACGGCACCCCCTTTTAGATATCTGCAACCAAAATTGAATGACAGTGTTTTCCCATATTCGGATGCTAACCGTGAAGTTACGTTGAATTCTGTGCATTTAAACTGTTGATATAAGCATCACACATTTCGTTCAAATCATCTAATTTCAGTACCTCCTTTTAGATGACGGCAACCAAAATTGAATGAAATTCTATTCCTATCATGTGGATTCTAATTTGATGTTTCGTTAAATTCTGCGCACATAAACTGAAGATATAAATATAACCTAAATCGAACAAATCATCAATTTGCAGCACCCTTTTTTGGGAGATTTTACCGAAAAACTAATCAGAACCAATTCACATAAGGATAGAACTTCATATGAAATTTCATCCTATTCTACGCAGTACTGTGTGAGTTAAAGCTCCCACAAAATTAGTATCACTGTTCAACATTTGCGTAAGCATAGCACGTATATTCGTGAAGATGTTAATGCTTCAGTGAAAAATTTAAAAGGTTTTTTTCCTTATAGCATGCAGAGTTTTCAGTCGCATTTAACACCGCTTTCCAAAAACTTGACAAAAAATCGTAGAAATAGTATACTGTAATTAAAATATTAATATATTGAATATTTGATGAGATATGGGTATTTGTATGAAATAAATTTTAACTGCGCATACGCGAACTACAGCAATTTTTTTTGTCATGATTTGATAGTCAATACTATAGGGAACTCGTTTAAAAAGACCAGTGAAGTATCATGAAAACTCAAAAAGTTACAGCAATAATTCATAAATTGAGGAGGAAATCCCATATAATCCTATGAGATTTCTTTCTCAATTTATCAATTATTGCTGTAACTTTTTGAGTTTTCATGATATTTCACTGGTCTTTTTATATGAGTTTTCATGGAATAGCCATTCCATGCGCTGAATTGTATAGTGCTGAAGATAATCTTCCACTATGCGAGCCCTGTGCAGTCTAGCGTTGTAGTCGTGTAACAGGAAATTATTACCCTTGCATAAAGGCGCACATAAACATCAAGGATGTCATCTCTATAGACGTGAGCATTCACGGTTCTACGTGGAAAGACATGGATGTCTGTGCGTCCACCCAAAAAGATAGCACCCCAAACACATACACTGCCTCCTCCGTATGAATGTCTTTCACGAATGTTTACTGGATGATAAAGTGTTAACGTTCACTCCAAATCAAACAATGCCTACTATCGCTTTGGATGCTAAATCGGGACACATGAAGTTTGCATGAGCAATGCATTTGCAATGCAGTTTGCAGAAGAGAACACGCCTCCACTGACCAGCCGTCCAGTGGACATGTCCACCTTAAACGTTCCCTCCGGTGACGTGAGGTGAGCGGCACACAAATGGCTGGTCGCCTCGCGTAAAGACCACCTTCGTGAAGCCTTCTACGCACATTAGATGTCGACACCAACATTCCAGTGGCTCCAGCAAGGGAAGTTCTAGGATGAGATGGGATTAAGGTTGTATTCCTTCGTACACATAACCGCAAATATTGGTCATCGGCGCTTGTCGTAGCTCTTGCCCGTCCTTGGCGGAACCTTCTGAAGGCCGAACCAGTGGTTTAAAATTGTTTCCAAAGCCTATGAACCCCAGGACTCGCATTTAGCCATCTGGCCACCTATGTCTGACTTTGACCTACCTCCAGTCTCCCAGTAGGTCTAAATCGTAGTTCTGTGGGCAAATGATACCTCGAGGTCATTATAATGAATTGGCTATCCCAGATTTCTTATTTCACTATCACAGCGACATCTGCAGCCTTACTCTCTAGCGTCCATTTATATGCTCCTGACAGATGACGCAATATGATTGCAGCACCACTAATTTGTATTTTGTAATTTTATTCAGCATCTTTTATTTAACAACATATGGAAATTTCATACGGATTGGTTTCTTTTTGAACGAGTTATCGCTCTTTTTGGAATTTTTCCTTAATTTTTGGAAACCAGTGTATATTATTTATTTGATTGTACAAATACACAAAATTATATATGTAGAAACCGAACAAATGAAAGGGAAATATTCATGCATTTTGCCGAGATTATCGTATATTGTTTTATATTATTTAAATAAACTACAGCGAAAATACTTGAATGTATGTGTGTGAACGAGTGCGTGAATAAACAGGATGTTTCATAAAGGACTCCCTAAAATAAAAACTATATTATTCATTAACTATAATAAATATAGAGTGTTAAATATTTATCAGAGGCTGGTGTTTTATATACAGTAATTTAAAAAGTAGTTCAAATTAACAACAATAGCTATTCCAATCTGTATCAATGTTCAAATTAACATGTAAAACTGCATAGTTTTTATTCTATTTAGACGTTGATTAGACCAAATAATAAACCTAAAAAACTTTATCCTTTGAAATTATTTTGAAAGAAATTTTAACATGAAGATTCGAACCAATTCATTATTCGCACATATAGTTCGAGGTGGCACAACGACGAAACTTCGAACTAATTTTTAACGACTATTATTTAACACTTATGAGCTGTCTCATAAACATATCACTTATTTCACCGTTATATGTATTATAGTTAATTTTAAAATTAGGAGTCCTTTATGAAGCAGTCTGTACTGGGAATTGCACTATCACGCGAAAACATAACCTGAGTTCCCAAGATGGCCATCCCTGTTCATCCCCTGCTTAAACACATTATTATATTAAACGTTACTAATTTTGAAAACCGGAGAGATCAGCGTACATTAAGTTTTGGCGTTTATGTATCATCCTCCCAGAGATTAGGAGAAGGCTTCAGAAGCAAGAACAAAAATGCGCATACAATCTTTTTCTTTATCTAATGCTTAAGCTAAAGTATTACAAATAAAGAACTTTAAACAGAAACAAAAAAGAGAGGAAAGATTAAATAAAATCTGTTCAAAAAGAAAAGTTTAAAGAATTTCCAATTTTTGCTACTTCTTATCGTTACTTTATTTAACTTTCGGATTATTACGCTTTAAAATAATGCTTAAAATAAAGTAAAAATGTACCTTTCATAAACTTTAACAATAAAGTTGCTGACCAAAACATTTTACGACAGCATCATAAAACTTTAAGTAAACATGAAATAAAAGTCACGGATATGTATTCGTTTTCTGTGTTTTATCTTGATATTTACTTTTCTGTGAAAACAAGTTTCGTATGGAAGTGACAAGAATTTGAAATGCTGGAAATATTTTGGGGATTTTGAAATAAGCAAATCCGTCTCAAAAATCCCCAGTCAGAATTAAAGCTTTCTTTCGAGCACATTATATAAAATTTACTTAGAAATAAAATACGATATAACTTAGATCAAATTGTAAATATTATTACAATTTTTAGCCTCGTTTAATTTTATACATGATGATCGTTTTAAAGAAGACTAAACAAAAAGGTTTTTTGTATTCGAACCCGTATTCAAATAATTCGATATCCTTATATTCACATCAACAATTTATTATACTTAAAAAGTATTGAATATTTATGAAAATATTTTTTTTTTTAATAAGCATTTTCATTCAATTTTCGTAAGCTTTCTTTCATTTGATTGCAATCATATCTCGGAAATTAATAATTTTGTTTTCCTAAAATGTAAAAGAAATATTTATTTTATATTCATGAAAACATATCCAAAACCCATAGTTTGCTCTTATAATCTTCTTTTTTCAGAAAGTTTATAAATACAAGGTGATATGCAGAAATTTCTCACTCCTCAAACCTACCATTATTAGATTAAATTGATATTCTGAAATTTTTAAATGTATAATAGGTAAATATTCAATACCTCCACAGTTATTAGCAGTTATGAACGAAGTGAATTTATATTATAAATATGCTTTATGAAGTAAAGAAAAATTCAAATTTTTCAGTTTTAATTTGCATAACAGTTTTCGTATACAGTTGTACAATATACACAGGCAAACAACAAAACCTTTATATCCATTTTCTCATGAAAATAATTTAAGCTGACTGCTCAGATTTTTGAAATAGCCTTGTTGATATTTTTAAACACGGAATGGAAATTTTTAGTCTTAGAATTAGCCTTCTAATTCTTAAAATTTAAATTTATAATATAATTTTGAAAATTCTTTAATGAAATGTTAGGAAAGAAAGCATGCCAGATTTTCCTTATGAATTTCCCAATCTTTTAAACGTTTTCAAAGTAGTAATATGAATAATCATAAATTCATAAAATAAATTATTTTATGCTAAACATTTCTACAATCTAATTCAAGCCAAAGATTTAATATAATTTCAAATATATTTGCCGGTCAAACCAAATGCTTCAGAAGTTTGTTTGTAACATCTTTATTTAACATTTAATCTAGGAGTACAACTTTAATCTAGATAAAATGATGAAAAATCTCTTTTCAGAAAGATTTCAGAGGTTTATTTTAAACAAAGTTATTCCTTTAAGCTGTTACATAAAATAGATATGTTCATGTTGCAAAAATCTCTTGTCAACATAATTGACGCAAAACATTTCTAACACGAGAGAAGGCATTCTCTCCATTGTTTTCGTCAATATATTTCAATTTTAAAAATAAAAATCCTGAATAAGAATACTTAAAGAAAGGCATCATTATCCTAAAATCTATAAGGTCATGAAATAAAGGAGCATATCATGCACTAAAAATGCTAAATAAATAAAAATATGTATGTAAATATTTTTGTTAATAGCAACAGGAAGAAAAAAAGAATTGAAACATATAATGTATTTTATTTATATCAAAGCGGTTTTGATTCATGTACTTTCCTCCTATAATTTAAAAGATAACTATTACTAAAATATTTTACAACTGTATACGAAAACTGTTACGCAAATTAAAACTGCAAAATTTGAATTTTTCTTTAAGCATATTTATAATATAAATTCACTTTGTTCATAACTGAAATTCTTTCACGCAATAGCTATTACAATAATTTCATAAAAAGAGTCATTTCTTCATACAAAATTAATGCATAACTGTGAGAAAAACGATTTTTGATGTAGTTATAATTACATGCATTATTTATTTTTGCCAATAAAGTGTTATCTTCTCCATTTTCAGCTTCTTGAACTTTTCCTAAATAATTAATTATCAAAGGGTATATTTTTTTGCTCTTGCATTTTTTTATTGTTGCGACGAATTTATATGAGAGCATTTTGAAACACCCCTCTCTGTTTTTTTTTCTAATGACAAATCCTTATAGTTAATTAGGAGTGGTAATTAGATTTCAAATACAACAAAACAGTTCGCAGATAAAATCTTAATTATTGTTTTTCCTATAACTTTTCAAATTATAATTATTAATTTATACTTTATATTTGGAATGTTGTCGTTTACGTTAATGAGAACATTAAGACTAGACTTGGTTAAAATTTTCTGTTTTCAACTGATTTAATAGTAAAAAGAATTTTTTAGTTTTTAAAATGCAGTTTTTTTCTTTAGCGTGAAATTCATTTTTAAAGTACTGCAAATGGGTATTTCTTTTTAGAAATAAGTAAAATTATGTTAAGCATTTACTGAATCACCGCAAACTTTTGAAAGCAATATACTCAATATGATTGAGTCACGTTTTATAATTGAATTATAGAAAGAATGGATTCTTTAAAAAAAAATTATATTAATATTTTTTCACAAGGATCTAATTAATATCGCAGCCAACACTTTTATTTATGCATAACCGTATACGTTCATAAATACATTTTCTTTTATTAAGCAAATGAAAATTTTAACTGGTACTATTTGTTAAGACAATAATCCAAGTTATTTATGTAGTAAACATTTTGCATAGTGTTTCAACATCCTTAATATTGAGCTTTTAATTTGGTCCGAAAAAAGTATTAAAAAATTGTGCTTTAAGTGAGTAATACTGCATCTATTCAAGGGGGTACGAAAAAAAAATAGAGAAAAAGTCCTTTCTATTTACAATTATTGTTACTTTAGTAGACATTACAAAAAAGAATGTATATAGTTAAATACATTTTTATACTAAAGTGATGAAGATATTTAATATCATATCAATACACTAATTTGAATGCAGTGGTCTCTCACTTATGCGCTATTGAATGAATCTATACTATATGATCACCGGACACGTCCAATTCCAGACATTTTGAGAAATATCTAGAGAAATACTTGACAAATTGTTCTTGAACCATGGGAATGAATATAACATATCTGATCTCATATTTTTCAGTTAAGGTATAGTCAAGAGAGCAATAAAGAGACAAACAACAAATTTAATAAGTAAATAACATTTGCGATCAACCTGTAAATAAAATAATCGAAATGATTTGTAGCTGTAGCAAATAAATATGTGAACAAAAATAGCACTTATATTAATGGAAACGTAAAAGTTTCTTTAAAAATTTTAGAAAACATTTTGCACTTTTTTGTTTCTAGCATGCAGCGTTTTCAACCAAATTTAACACCACTTTCAGAATACTTGAAAAAGCACTGTAGAAATATTATACCGCAATTAGAAAATAAATATACATAATATTTGATCAGATATGAACATTTTTATGAAATATTTTCTAACCTCTTATGCTCAAGCTATAACATTTTTGTTTTCTTTTTTTTTTTTTTTTTTTTTTTTTAATTTGGTAGTCAACAATATGTGGCAAATTATATTTAAAGGCAGATGAATTTTGTAAAAAATCAGGAAAATATCAGATATATGGTGAGATAAATTTAATTTACTTTCTAATAGTAGCTGAATGACAAGGGATTTTCTGCAAATTTTCATTTTCGGCAAACAAACGTAACCTTTTTGGTTCCTGTTTTGATGTATAAGGGAATACCATCAGAACGAGCCCATTTCAACAAATAAAGAATTATCAAAATCGAAGCACCTTTACAAAACTTAAGCGCGGAATACATTAACATCTTCACGACGTCCAATACACTCCTTTTAATTTTTAAGCACCACTTGTTTTGATTATATTTTCAACTTATATAATCGTTGAAATGCAATCAAAGCAATAATGCTTAAATAAGTCAAAAACATTTGTTAAAAAAAGTGGTATTCAAATTAAAAATTTTATGAAGCCTATACGCAGCGCCGTGGCGAACGGGTTAAATATAAGGGTCATTCTTCATTAAGAAGCACATTTAGGTATCAATTCTATTTCTGCGATGGGTTATTTTTTACGAATTCCTTTGTATGCTGAAAAAAACTTTAGGTTTCAATATTTTTTCAAACTGTATATGACAATATCAACTGAATTTCGGAGTCTCAAATGCACTCAAATTGTAAAAGTCTCACTCCCGTGGTTGTCCCAAAGCCTTAATAACCTACTTTGGCATATCTTATTCTATCTTATTCGCTATTATTATCATTCGCCAGCTTTGACGTAATTTGTTTAACACCTATAGTGAGGCTTCATACTAGCACTTTTAAATTTTAGAAATGTCAGCTTTTCTCAAGATAAACTCTACAATGTGTGGGTCCCATACTTTTGTTCTCAATCCTTCTCGAAAACTTAAATAGTGCTCCATGCGGGAAAAGCGCAATTTTCAGTGTGTGATAGTGCTGCTTTTTCCGCTAAGTTATCCCAAGCATTCGACTGGCACAAACTATCTCTCATCCTCTGTAATTTATAAAAATATGTCTTCAAAGTAGATTCTGCTTTTCTTTGTTCTCATTCCGCTGTCATAGTTTACGCATTGCTGGTAAATGATATTTTACTGATGTTAGCGTAACATTAACCATTTAGATTGAATATTTTGGACTTGCAATTTCATATTAAAGACAGAGCAACCGTATGAATTTTATTCGGTATATTTATAAAAAATCTTACGCCCGTGATTCTTTCGTCACGCGAGTAAGGTTAATACATCGAAATTTAATGATCAACAGTTATTTTATTTAATAACACCTCACTTACATTTTGTTTGTATTTTTCAAACTGATTTTAAAATAAAATTTATGATGCAAAATATTTTTATTTTTATCTTATCTGGATTTAAAAATGTTGGCTAGCAATGTGCTAATTTCAAATCCCTTTTTTTTAATATTTGTTTTTGATTTAATTTCAGTAGTAGTACATAATATTATATAGAATATTTTTTTCTTAAAAAAGATTTTTCAGGCAATATGAGCACATTATCATTCGTTTTTTTTCAACTGTTGCACTTAAATACTTGGTAAGGCATACAAAATAGTCTACAGTTGTGAAATTGTAGAATTTTTGCAAAAACAAAAATAATTTTTTACCCAATGTTTGCACTTTAGTGCAAACATTAAATAATTAACTAATTTATTAATATATTTTATATAAAAGCAAAGAATGGATCTTTTATATAGAACATAAAATTTTGAACAATGTAGCAACATATTTAGGCCCTTCAGCTTAAAAAGAAGCCATGTCACAAATGTAACAAGAAAACAATAAATTTCTATGCTAATAAAAGAAAGTTTCACTCTGTGTGTCTGTGTGTCGGCGATGGCTAACGATATCTTTCGGAAATAGAAGTCTGACAATTTCGAAAAGGATAGTCCAAGGTAGGTCCTGATGCACCTGAGGCCCAGATTTTTAATTTTTTGATAATTAGCCGATAAATTAATTAAAAGCTCATTAACAATCTCATCAGAAATTAGCTTCATTTTTTACCAAAAGGGCTAAAGAAAAGAACACCTGCTTTGGAATTCCAAGCCTAAATGAATAAATTTGCTAATGTTTATAATTTAGCGAAAATTAAGAAAACTAATTAAGGTATCGATTTGAAACTCGGCATACATGTATAGAAAAATATTTTACATCCGAATATCCATTTTTTGTAAAAAATCAATCGGTATTTTTTATTTAATTTTTTCAAAAAACTTACGGCGAAAGTTCAAAAATTCAGAGAAAAAATCAGACAGGGAACGCATTCAATCAAAACTGAACTAAAAAGATATCTTTTTCCAGCTAATCCCTTCATTTGCTTTCCGAAAACAAGAGGAAATTAATTGTTATTTTTTACTTATGAGAGAAAATTAAGAAAAGTAATTAAGACATAGATTTGAATTTGGGAAAGGAAGACATTTGTCGGCCATTTTAAAGTACAAATTCCGTGCATAGCCCCAGCACTCAAGTCCCCATACCCAAAACTGAGGTTCCCGGGTAACCCCTAAATTATGAATAACTTGTCCCCTATTAATCCGATCTTCTTAGATTTGGAGTCTATTTCTCCATTTAGTTATTCCCTCACTTTTACACCCTAGTCAAGGCCCTGGACCCTTTGAAGTTTTGTGCGCATTTTCACCTTTCACCTAATAATGTCACCCTCTCAATGCATAACATTAAAGTTGAGTCTTGGACTCCTCTCCTCTGGCCACCACCCTGAAATTTTTATTTGGGCTCTAGGGCCCTTTTTTAAGCACTGGACCCCATTTTGGGGACATTTCTTTAAAATTTAATCTTATGATCAATTCTTACCTTATGCTTAATTTCGACTAACTGAAGATCTGAAGCGCTAAGTACTGGAGCCTTTTAACAAGTTTTCATCTTAGGGCCCTGCTCTCAACTATCAGTTGGCCTCTTTTGGTCCCTCTACTTTTGCTTCCTTAAAAATGATCCGAATCACTAGCCTTTTTTCAACAACGTTTTAGGTCCTCTAGCTACTATATGAACTAGAGAGAAATTTCTCAGATATCAGCTACCACCATATTTGAATATTAATCTCCTTCTTGAGGCCCTTAGTACACCTTCTTTAAAAATTATCTGATTCCCTAGCAATTTTCTTTAACATAGTTCTAGAGTCCTCCGGTTACTTTATAAATAACTAAAAATTTCTTTAAACTCCACCTACCAACTACTTCGAATAATAATCTTCTTTTTCGGCTTCAACTTACCTTTCTTCACTAGAGTCGTAAATTAAAAATCGCGTTGTAAATTAAATATCGCGAATGTTAAAGGTCATTCGCTAGATTTAAATGAAGGGGGCACCTTCCACCGCTTGGGGGCACATTCATTCCTCAGGTTCTATGGGCACGATTTCAACGGAGATAGATTCATTCAACTTAGCTTACGATTCAGCTACATTTTGCATTATGAAAGTTTATCTTAGACTTCAGTTTCCCACTTTTTTTAACATTAACGTCACATTATTTTTTCGGGTTCTAAGGGTCTGATTTCAACAGGAATAAGTTCATTCAACTTAGCTTAAGATTTGTTTACAGATTTCAATTCCACTTTCCACCGCCAGAGGACACACTGTTATCTCGGGTTGTATGGTCCCGATTGTAACGCAGTTTCGCTCATTCAACTTGTTTTTCGATTATCTTACAGATTTTAGTTTTATCTTCAACCGCCAGGTGGCGTCTTCTTATCTCGAGTTCTATGGATCATATTACAACGGGGTTTGACACATTCAACTTTGTTTTCGATTGTCACCAGTGCTTGCGGGCTTTTCGCTGGGGACCCAGGACATTCGTTCGTTCGGAAAGAGGTTTGTTTGGAACTCACCTAGAGGCTGCCGAAGGCAGTGGGTTAACTAGGTTCATTTGAAACTAGGAATTCCCGAAAACTAGATTCATTTGAAAGATTTTCCGAAGATATAAAATGTAGAAACTTGAGGTTTGTTTATGGTATCATCACAGGCCCGAGCAACGCCGGGTGGGTCAGCTAGTATTTCAATAATTAAAAAGGAGAAAATCAGTGGAACGACATCAATTAATTTGATGGCTTTAATCCAATTATTAAAATTAGATGAAAAAATTAGATAATTATTCTTTGAAAACACATTAAAGAGGAGGGGTATTTTCCGGATTACTGAATTACAAGTTAACTTTTGATATACATTCTTGGCTTCAAGATAGCTACATACTAAACTGTTTCTTTCCTATAAATACAGGTTCACTTACATGAACTGTAAACTACTCAGTACTAAGAAAACAAAACAATAAGTTGCTAACCAACATATATTTTATTACGAGATTTTAAACTCAGATGTAAAAATTAAAATCACAAAACCAAAATAATTCACGACGTTTCGGCTTATCTTTGAAACAATCACAAGGAGTTAATTTTCTTAAATGTAAAACGGTAGAAACATATTTACATGTTGCATAACTTGAGCAAATTTCAAACAACATGAACAACCACCAACGGGAATTTGATAAAAACATTTAAAATAAGATCAGTGACGCCATTTTTTAACAAAAGATTATTCAAACAATGTACAGGAAAAATTATGCAATAAAATCAAAGTTCTTTCAAAATACTTAACCAAATATCTAAAATTGAAAAAGACACATTGTCATCACAAATTTCATGACTTCTTAGATGAATTTCAAAAGATTCTCGAATTACTGCTTTAAATGGATGGTCTTGCTTTGAAAGAAACTTGACATTGTCAAAGTGAATAAACGAAATACCACTTTTAAGGAAAGTTTTTGATAACACAGTTGAAAGTCTATTGTGTTTTATATCACTTTTATGTTATTTTAGCCTTTCAAAGAGGCGACGCTTTGTCATCCCAATATATGAAGAATCTGTATCGTCCGAAAGTTTAACGGGGATCTCATAAACTCCAGAGAAAAATGTATGTGGAATAGGATCAATATTTGTACGCATAATATTAAATAAATGAATTCTGCTCCAGTTATGTAACATGTAAATATTTTTCCGCCGTTTTATACTTAAGAAAATTAACTCCTGATGATGGTTTTAAAGATAAGACGAAACGTCGAGTATTATTTTTGTTTTGTTATTTTAATTATTACATCTCAGTTTAAAATCTCGTAACAAAATATACGTTGGTTAGCAACTTATTGTTTTGTTTTCCTATTTGAGTACAACGAAAATTTCTTATTTATTATACTCACTACTATTTAACTACTTATCCCTATTACTACTCACTAACTTTAGTAACTATTACTCATTACTAATTAACTCAAAATGAAGTTCCGTGGACCTCGATACTTCTTTTATTCGAAGGATAAAAAAATCCTTAACAAAAGGATCGCAGCTTATAGCAGCAATGGCTCTGAAAATCTATGAGGATGAATTTGCTCCTAAACTCGGGTCGGCTCAGCTCAGAAAACCTATAAGGCGAGATCCGCTTTAAATCCGAAGTTACTTTCTACAATTTCACTATATATAGTCACCAGACAACTACAAGCACTTAATTAACATAACTTTGGAAAGTACCAGTGACTAACAAATTCCGGGCATACTTTCACATTTTGTGAAAATTAAAGAAATATAGATTAGGTTTATCATTCACCCCGCAAATGTTAGCAACGCAAAAGAACAAAAACTTAAAAAATTCATTCAGCCACTAGCGTACATTATCAAATCCGTAACTAGGCAAACTATCACATTACTACAACACTTCTCCTGAATTTGAGAAAATGCTCAATCGAACATTAAATGAGACATCCAAGGCTCATTTTAAATTTAGAACCAACAAGAAACATGTGATAGGTGATTATTTAAAATTTTTGTCCAAAATTCCATTTTTTTAAATTTACATCAATTAAGAGCGTGTGCAGTCACACACCTTACAAATTCTACTTCCTTACCAATTTTAACACCTAAATGCTTAAAATTTAAGATATCTCCCTCCCTAAGATCAGTCTTCTCTAAATTAACAGACAGGGATGATGACTCGACTTTATGAATATTCTCATTCGGATTAACAATTAACATTTACGAAAAAAAGTCTATACATATCCAAATAGCACAAATTTGCTATACCAATGGTGGAAAACTGTGGAGTCGCAGGCTAGCCAACAGTAAGAATGTCCGTCTTGCCATATCATTAGCCATCGAAGCCTTTTCCAACAAAGTTCCAACTGTGGCACAAACGTAACCCGATGTGGACCGAAGAAATTAATTTTGGTTGGCCGAACAACGCTTCAAATCAGAGTAATACGTTGTTGATTATATACTGAAATTGAGTAAATTACCCAAAGTAGAAACAAAAAGGCTCTTTTATAGAAAACTATACAGTCATGCACGAAAGTTTAGACACAAAATAAATCGTAAAAATAATCAAAATTTTCGTTGAATTTCAATGATATTTTAGATAAATAATTCTATAAGTAGCAAATTGTACATGGTGACAGGCTTACAAGATATTGAAATAAATTTTTCTAATATTGAAATATTGTTTTCTGCTTGCCATAAAAGTATAAGCATGCTTTTGGGAATTATGTAAATTTAAGATGCAAAGTGATCACGTGATCAAAGGAGCCTTTCATATTTTTTTTAATACCCAATTCAAAAAAATTTGTTTTAAAGCTTAGAAATATGTCGAAGTCGACACAATTTCTGAATGACGAGATTTTGAATAATTTGAGACTGACTGTGAAAGATAAATTATTTTCTGAAATTTGTATTACATTAAAAAGTTCTAAGCGTGATATTTATCTAGTAGTATCCCATGATGATAAATTTCAACCAAAATCACGATATGGGAGACACTGATTTACCATTATACAGGACAATAGAAAATACAAAGCCAGGTTTCAAAACAAAGACACTCTGTAATTAGAATTAAAAACTCGTTAACTTCACAAATTTCGAAAGAAACTATAAATTGAAGGATGATAAAATGCGGACATTTCAAAAAAGCAAAAATACTCCACACACCAGGTTTGCAATTACATCATATATACAAGCAAGACTGAATTGGTCGGACAGCAGATGGCATGCAATCATTTTTATGAATTAGTGATGAAATTAGTGATGAAAACAAGTGAGTGAATTTAGTGATGAAAACAAATGGAATCTAGATTATCCAAGATGGATTTTTGCAATACATATACATACAATCGCATACATTTCAAAAACATTACTTGAGTCAGTTCAACCGACGGCAATGTAGAGATTCATTTATAGTGTGAAGGTAATTCGACTACAACAAAAAGACTTCTCTAGAGTTTTTAAAGGAAAAACCAGATTAGGCTGCTTACCTGGCAACTTTTAAAAGTCACTTACTACCTTTTCGTAAACGTTAATGGACCAATGGATATTCCAACGATATATTGTGTCCATCCTCACATCCAAGTCAACAAAACAGTGTCTGAGGACTAAAAATATTACAATTCTTAATTATCCTGTCCTAAATCCTGACACAAATCTTGAAGAAAATATGTGGTGCATTCTGTGAACGAGAAACAGTAATTTTTTGTTTCATACTTTAAAATGCAGTGCAAGAGGCGCGGTTTAGTACTGAAACAAAACAAGCATTTGATGTCAATGAAAGACCGAATGCTGTATGATCAAATAAAAAAAATGGTGGCTTCATCGATTATTAAAATTGTTCGTTTTCCTTTGAAAATGCTAAATTTTACAATTGTACCTGAGCTTTCGTGCTACACATTTTTATCATCCTAAATTAAATTGTGATAAAATCACTACAGTTGAGATTTTTTATTTTTATTTTGCATATTACATGTGTCCATAATTAGTAATAATAAAAAATATTAATTCTTTCTGCGTTTTGTTGTTCACTCAATGTTGTGTCTGAACTTTTGTGCAGTCCTGTATCACTAATATCTACTGATTTATCAGGATAAATAAAATTTTATAAAACTATATAAACATTCACTGGAAACAAAATCTTTATCTTTGTCAAAATAAACACAAATATAAAAAGGATTAAAATTTAAAAAGCAATAATAAACATTTCTAAACGTTTGGCATTCAGATCTATCAGAGCTTCCAATAATATATTTTAGTGATACATAACTTGTTTTGACTTTTATTATTACAAATAAGAAACAATTGTTGTTATTACTTGAAGTTTTATTGTCTTAAGTACTGTTCGAATAATTAAACAATAGAATCAATGAAAAACACCTGAAGGCACTGTTGGTAAGCCATGGATTGTTCTGAAGGCACGCTCTTACAAGACCCGACAGCACTTAGGTTTTAGCTGAAAGTTCGGCTATTTTTTCACAGAAAATGGAGCTTTGACAAAACTCAAATTTTGAACCGAAACTGAATCTTCAATCAGGTACCACTTCATAATACATAATTAATGAAAATTAAACCAAGTTATGAATTATTTTTCATGTAGACAATTGTTTGTATAAAGAACTACTTTCTGTTAAGAATTAGTTTATATAAATGAGTATATTTTAGATGGATTGGGCTATCTATGCTGTAATTTTCTGAAACATAAAAGAGTTTTAAACTGTTATTTTGTAAAAACATATTTAAAACCGTCTTGATGTTTTTCAGAAAGTAAATAAACCCTATTATCGCTACATATACGAATGAAATCTTAAGCCAATTCACAAATGTAAAGATACATTTTACCTTTTTACTTGATATAAAAACCAGGCAATATGGTTTCGTAACATACTTTTAAAAAGATCTATAAAAATAACATGTTTTAAGAAAGGCTTTCTTAATTTTTATTTCTTCCATTCTTACTTTATTTCTGTAACGTAAACATACAATTTTAAGTAGAGCATTTGTGTTTTCAAAAAGATATGTTTCTTTTTGAAAATGTTCTTTGTTGTACTTTTGATGTCTTAAGTATTATTTACATTTTTTTAGCAGAGTTATTTTACAAAAAGCTAAGATTAAAAGCAAGATGGGGAGACACAATTCTCTTAAAGAAAATCGCAAAACTCAATTGTTATACTGTGCTTAGATGAGATTTTAAAAATAAAAATATTTGGAAATTTAAAATATATATACCAAATAGGAAGCCAAGAAGTTACATGTATGGAAAACATCACGACTCGTGAAGGCATCCCAGCTGCAATCGAAACCTTTAGTGACGTAAAAATACTATTGCTTATATAAAATGCATTTATAATTATTATACTCATATGAAAGGTACTTCGAAAAAATCTTCACACTGTAAAAAAGGATAAATCTTTATTAATCTGCGGAAATATAATATAACCACGAAAGAACATGTACAATAACCTGTTCCGAGTTATCCATGATTCCTGAGCGTTCTTCATCTGTCGAAACCTCAGAAATCAAAATAATTTCCAGATTTAAAGAAGCAATTGAAAAACAATGTTTCTTTTGCTGCCACTTATTTTCGGAAATGTTTCCGAATAGTTTTTATAGTGTTATAGTGTATATAGTTTTATCAGTTTTCTCAAATCGATATATCGGTTTTTAAGATGCTATCAATTCTTATTTAAACAATTTCAGCTGCGTAATTGAATTTATACATGAAAGAGTAACAAAATAGTATTAATGTTAATATTGATGCTGTTAATATCATGTTGGATATGAAAATGTTTACTTGAGAATTGATATAATCCTTAACATGTTCGTTTATTTTTCACTTAACCTTAAAATGCTGCACCCTCTATTGAACAATCGATACTTCGACAAAATCTGTATAATGAAAAAGGATCATTTTTGAGTCATAATCATAAAACAAAACTGTATTACTCTAGCATATATAACTTCAATTACGCAGCTGCAAATATTTACTTGAGCAATGACTGCAATCGAAAAACCTATATTCTGGGTTAAAAAAACTTATTAATACACTATAAAAACTACTTGGAAATATTAACGAAAATCAGTGGTAGCTAAAGAAGCTTTACTTTTATAAATGTTTCTATAAATCTCGAAAATTTATTGGTTCCTGAGGTTTCAAAAAATAAAGACCAGTAACTATCGTCAGTAATTCGGAATAAGTTATTGTATATTTTTGTTTGTTATCATATTATATTAACTAGATTAAGAAATAGTTGTCTTTTTTTTACAGTGTAAGTTAAAAAAAATCAGCATTCATATTTTATGCGTTTTTAATCGAATCGGAATTTTGTGTTATATTTTACAAAACACCATTTCAATAAATCTTACTAAACAAAGGTAAATATATTGTTCAGAAATATCTGACGTCTGACATAAATTCATGCGATTACCACAAACCAGGAAAGACTAAGAAAAATGGACATCTCTATCAAGAATCAGCTATTAAATCAAATTAAATGTTTGAGTATCCTTTTACATGTTATTTAAACTATTAAATTAATTGAAAATTGGTAAAAATGTAATAAACTTCAATTATTTCGAAAGCAAAAACAATTCTTTTTTATTATTATTTGTTATAAAGAAAAATATATACCTTATAAAAAATTCAACGAAAAGTCAAAAATTCGGCACCCAAACTGTCCAAAAACATTACACAAACGGGGATAAAATGCCAGAATTAAATACGCTTTCCTCATATTTCATATTGATATTTTTCTGTGAAAGTATATTTCACATTGCAGTGACAAACATTGAAAATGGCAACAAAGTTTTTGAGTTTATAAAAAAGCAAAAAAAAAAAGAAGAAGAAGAAAAGAGCGAAAACAAATTAAATGTTTTTTACACAATATTGAGTAAAGTTCGAGTAAAATTAAAATAAATTTTAACCTAGTAACAGTTTGAATATGAAAACACATATTTTACTTAAACGAAATAGTTAACATTTATTATGAAATATTGTTTTTAGTTTCTTTAAAAAAAAAAAAAAAAAAAAAAAAAAGAAGAAGAAATTAGAGAAAAGTATTCTGTCATAACTGTAGCTTAACAGCATTTAAAATCTTTTACTCATGCTCACTTATTTTCATATTGCACGCATGTTTCCCATACTTTCTAAATAATTCTGTTGAAATTAAATAATGTTTATCTCGTGTGTGTGTGTGTGTTACATAGTTTTAAAGCATATTTACGTTGATAGAAAATGTGCATAAAATCCGTTGAACCATATATTTGTGGAGTTATATATATATAATTATTAATTATTTTCATATTTAAAAACGCAAAGGTGACTCATAATGGACAGGTTAATATATATCAGACAGCTAAATATATGTATATTAATTATGAAGATATATAAATAAAGAGTATGTCATTTCAAAATTACTAAATCTGTGACTGCCAGCTGCATTAAAAATATTTTTAATCAATATTTGCAATAAATTTTAGAATTTGTGCTAAAAACATGTTATATCTTTTCACAGTAATTTCAACCTACTAAGTTATCAATAAACCTTATTCTGTCTTTAATAAACACATTAAAAATTTATTAATAATATTGGACACTTTCAAAATTATCTCACAATCTACTGTCTAGTCTCTCTAAAAATCTAAAGTTATTTTAACAGAAAACACAAATACTGATTATATATAATCTTCATTAATATTTCTTCTTACACAATTTATTACTTGTAAAGTTGTAAGTGCAAATGTTGGATTATTTTATTTCTACTTTTTACTTTACTTTTATGCTTTTTTATTTTTGCTTGTTAGATGTTAACTTCATTTTGTATCTTTTTCTTAACTTTTCCCTAATAATTACCGCCAAAAAGAACATTTTCTCTGTTAAAATTTTCCACTGTTATAGCGATTTAATTATTAGAGCAATATGAAACACCCCTCCAGTTTTTCTCTAACAATGTACTCGTGCTTTTAATTAGGAAAGTTAATTAGATTTCGAATGTAACAAAATAGTTCGTAGGTGAAATCTCAAAAATAAAATATTAATTGTTCTTGTTATACATGTTTTAATGATCCTGATTAATTATACAATTTACTTTTGCCATGATATATTCTTTTTCGAAGTTAAATTACAGCCTTGAGCCATAACTAAATTACGCTTTTGTTATTTTAACCAACTTTGAACAAGAGTGATTTTGTGAGTTAAAAAAACTTCAATTATCTCTTTAGAATAATTAACTGAGATGCAGCAAATAATGATTTATATTCTCTTCACAACTTATTTAGTGTGTGATATTTATTAAGTTGTAATAAACAGGTGGAATATGGTACATCAAATTAGTTATATTTTATATCATGCTTATGAATAAAAACTTAAGAATATTGTGAGTTTAAAATATGTATAAAACGATTTTACTAGTAGATAATCATTTTGAAATTTTTCCAATTTATAATGCTCGATTAATATATAAATTGATAGTAAAAATAAAATGTTTCCATAACATTTATCTGGAAATAAAAAAAAAAACTTTGATTAATCATCCTTCCAAATTAAGCTAACACATCTGCACTGCAGCCACAAAGATAACGTGCTGCTACTTTATCTTTACTAGCAACATTTTATAGTCAAATCAGCAAATGACACACAGAAATGGGAACATAGTATATTAACTGACCTATTCTTCCCCCTAAACAGGATACAAGTGAAACGAAATAATAAAAATATGAGAGCTGATATTGGTAATGAACCCGGCAGCACACGCGCAGGTTATAATATACCCAAGGTGAATACGGTTTTCACCATTTACCACGGATTCTTCCAAATAAATATCGTTGCCCTATTTCATCGTTGACGTTTGTCCCAAGTTCTGTGATAAAATAAACAGAAAATTACTTTTCGAAAAATAGTGGTGATAAATGCTTTGAAATAATACTTTACTCTACAACGTTCCTTGAAATGGAAATAAAGTTAGTGATAATCATCATCATCATCATCATCATCATCCTTTGTATCATTATCCTGTGTCATCATTATCTGTTGTTTCACATTTCTATCTCTCACTGTTTCGAAGTTGTGTCATTTCAAAGTTGGGGAGTCCTTTCTAGAACACCCTGTATGTGTTATCATATTTTAAACAAAGGGGAACATCATAGAAACAATTAAAAACTGATAACCATACAATATCTAAAATATTTGTTTATACTGCAATATTCAAAATATATCATAAAAGAAATAACAAACAAACCACTGCTTCAAGAATAAATATATGTTTCTTTATGAATATTACGGGTCAGTTAAAGTCTAAAATTAGCATTTTTATCGAAGTCATATGCTATTAAATTCTATCTAATAACTTTCATTTAATATTAATATATTTACATCCGAAAATTGAAAAACTCCTTCCAATATTCAGTGAATTTCAATTCAATGGAATCACTAGAATACATGTCATTTACAATTCAGTAAATTTAATATCCTGTTATTGAAAGGCATTGCTTATTCATGTTTCTTTGTAATAAAAGTTTAATCGAGCATACAAACTTGAATGGACGCTTTTAGAGCTTTTGTAAAACATTAAAAATGTATAGTTGAATAGCGAATGATGAGAAATGGATTTAAATGTGTGCGGCAATAACTAGAAAGATAGTAAAGCACTGAACGGCACAAAATTTTAAATAAAGATATGAAACAATTCAAACTTGATGAATTCGATATTCAATACTATTTTAGAAATATTTAATTCTCTGAAACTATCAGTTATCAATATGACTCTGATATTGATATTCCGCTTCACATCTATATTATAAAGCAAAAACATGTCCGTGAGTAGCGCTGGTGTCATATTGACTGTGGAAACACCTCACCAGTAAATTTCGCTTTTACTGCAATTTTTGTAACTTCTAAACATCGCCTAATTTAAATTTTTAGAAAGTTCGATAGAAAAAAATGTTCTATCAAATGCAGTGTTTGGAAACTGTATCTCAGTTTACTGATTTTATAGTTTTTAAAATAATTTTCAAGCATGAATTTCTTTTCAATCTGTCTCTATCACGTGCAGCCCGATTACAAAAGATTAATCCGTTCGCACTTAAAACAATATCAATAATTCAACCTTTATATCCGTCTAATATTCCATACTGAAATTAAAACTCAATCAATAAATGAATAAAATAATACAAATAAAACACACATTTAGCAGTAATCGAACTACGCGCTTTAATGTCCCAAATGATCCAAATCAAAAAGTCTACTGTAGGTAGCGGAATGTTTAGCGATTACTTCGGCTATTAACTTCTGGTATGCGGGTAATTTGAACGTATCGCTTTTAATAAATTTCCAAACTTTAATTAAATACATAATTGATATTTTTCATATAAAAATGTTATTGGTGTTTTTCGTGGGCTAGATTGCCCACGAAAATCTAGCCCAGAAGTACAGTTAAAAATATTTTAACTGTAAAATATCTTTTAAACTTTACAATAGGAAAATAGTTTTTACCTATTTGGATCCTGAATCTCGGTCATACACTTTAATTTAAAATTATCTGAGTTAGTAATAATTTACATTAAAAAAAATTACATAGAAATAAACTTGTATCAGCCTGGTATGCAGTTATATTTAAGGAGAGATAAAATATAATTTTACCATATCTGGAATTATTTTTAACCCGTGCATATAGATGCATTGTTCTGACTTATGAAAAATATTATTATTATTATTCACACCTTATTCGAATACATAAACTAACATGGTTTATCATTAGAAATTATGCTTTTCCTCTGTTGATAATGATTTATTCTTATTTAAGTTTGATAACTGATGGAACACTAAAAATCCTGAATTGTCACACGTCTGATTATAATTCTTTGTCAAATGGCGTTGATGATATCATGATTTCTTTTGATCTGATGTATAAAGCATTAACTATAGTGGAATAATTTTCAAACAGTTTTGCAGAAAATAATTCATTATATTAAAAAAAAAAAAAAAAAAAAAAAAAAAAAAAACTATGGATTTTTGTGATTTCAAAATACAATTAACTGAACCTTAACTTTTATATATATTTTTTTAATATTGCATTAGTAATATATTTATTTAGTTGCATGGTGTATGTTATAACCAATTCATATCTCATTTGATTGTTTTGTTGTTGCATACTTAAGTTTTTATTTAATATGATCTAACCATCAATTCGTACATTTTTATATTTCATATCGTATAAGAAGCGATGATAAACGGAAGTTTTATTATTATTATTATTATTATTATTATTATTATTATTATTATAAAAAATGATTATGGTATATTTGTGCGAAGAATAATACGGAGGAAAAAGATTGTAGGTGGAAGTAGAGTAAATCTGTTTATTTGGATGAAACTGGATATCTCAAATTTGAGATTCTATTTGAGCAGTATCTCTATAGGTATCTGTGTAGTTGTATTTGAGTCTTTCTATGTTGGAAAGTTTTATTTGTCATTTTTTTAATATTTGCTACTTTATAAAATTATTAAATATGAACGCATTTAAAGTTATTGATACTTTTTACATTATTGTCTGTAGCATTTAACAATGATTTATTTCACACAATGAAATAGTTTCTAGTATTTGTACGCACATTTCTACGACTTAGCTTCCAATCTTCATTCTCATGGGATAAAACCGGATATCCTACGCAGGCTAGAATAAGATATAGGAAAACAATAGTTGAAGAACCGATAAAGAATGCTTGAAGAAAAAAGTCAAAATTATAAGAACAAAAGTTATTATGATTTTGCAAATTCTGATAAAGATGTGAACATATTTTCTTGTAATGAAATTAATCACCCTTTTGTTTTTAAATATTACTTATGATAATTATTATTTATAATTATGAATATTATTATTTATAGTTATGATTATTATTATTAATAATTGGAATATTATTAATTATGTTCCGTAGTTAAACTTGTAAAGTAAAATATTTCTCCTGAACTCTTTCATCTCCTGAAAGATTAACATATAAATGCAGTTTTAACCCACAGGCGACGTAAGGCTAGATGATTTAACATTTTTCTAAAAAAGCGTCTATTAATAAACATACAATAAACAAATCATATATGTTTTTCAAACTGTTGTACGAGGATAAGTTCAGAATATTTACGAAAAGTTTCATTAAATTCTGTTGGAAATTTTGGCTTCTATAATCAACTTGGAATAAGGTATCCGATTTTACACTAATTTGCCCTATGCGTATCCGATTTTATGTATGTTTTACTATATACTTGAAGAACATTCATTTCACTTTCATTATCTATTTGTAGCAAGCACTTTTCTAATATCCTTCGCATGACATAATTTATTAATCAAGTTAAAAATTTCTACGAAATTTATTATTTTGCACAAATATTTTTTTCTTCAGTTAGATTTATGTTAGACTTAATAAGAGAACTTATAAAAAATACATTTTTAAAAATTTAATAATACTCTTTTCAATAATATATGCGAATATTACTTGAAATCCTTTAATATTATCCTGGAAAAGACTTTATTAGTTACTCAAGGAGTTTAAAAAAGGATTTTATGTTCATCACTTTACAGGCGATTATTAGATCATAATATTTCCAAAGGATCAGCTGAAGAGTAAAAAAAAAAGGTCAATAAAGGGGAAAAATATTTTTTTTAAGCTTACATCAAAACTTTGCGTGAATATGAGTGCACGGAAAAAAAGATTATTCGACCTAAAAACCTTTTTTTTTTTTTCTTTTCTCAATAAACTTCAAGAATTCAAAAATAGATTCTATAGATAATTTAGATATACATATAGTAATAGATATAATATATTCCTACAGATAATTTTTTCATTATCTATAGATAATGATTGCTTCTTATTTGATAGCATCATTAACATACATTTCTTTTTATTTATTTTAATTAAAATAAAATAATAAATGCAAATCCCTAAGCTTGTGTATTAAAAACATTTTTAAGCAATAGGTATATTGATTGAAGTATGATTGATTATTAATAAATAATATGACTGAAGGCATATTATTCGCATATGGGGAATTTTACTTTTAATATGTTAGCATGTATTTTGATAATAACAAATAATATGATTGAAAGCATATTATGTTCAGGGCCTGATTACCGGCGAGGCAAACTTCCACCAGTAAAATTTAATAGAAAATTTAGGCTTATTTAAAAGCCATATTCATAAAGAATTTCAATCAGCAACAAGTCAAACATTTCTGTTTAATTTTGCTGGTGGAAGTTTGCTTCTCCGGTAATCAGGCACTGATTATGTTCATAAGGAGAATTTTAGTTTTAATATGTTATTAGGCATTTTTCAGTATGTTTTTGGTTAAATGCGATTTCGTGAGATAAAAAACGAAGAAAAATAAGAGACAATAACTAAAAAATTTTTGATTGAAAAAATTTGGTACGTGTAGTTTTTAAAAATAATTAGGTGTACAGTTTTTTATTTTAAATGGCTGTATACATATATATATATATATATATATATATATATATAATTGAAATTATAATATTAAATTCTACTTTAAAAACAAAAAATACATTAGAGAGTGTCCCAAATTGGTTTTCAAGATTTTAGTATTTTTGAAAAGGGTTTAAAATTGTCTCTTTGTGTCATTCATAAATATAAATATATAATTTTTCCACTTTTTAAAATAAGTATTTTTGTAAAAATAAAAGTGTTAGCGCACAAACAATGACATAAATTGTAAGTTTTAATGTTTATATAAAAAACTTTATATCTGAGAAAAATATTGGAATGTAAAAACCTTGTTTATCTGCCATTTCCTTAAAAGGAATTTCCCCGGGAATTCGGTATTCTGCATTAATGCTGGAAAATACGATAAGAAGAATAAAATCTATCCGTTGAGACGTTTCTTTCACACAAAGCTAAAATGTATTTTACAAACAAATATTCCACCAGGAAATATACGATACCAAAATGGTAGTCATACATTTCTTTTTAAAAATTGTTCATGCAATGCATGTTACTTTATCTCACTCAGAAAAAAGTGTCATCAACATTCAAAACGTAAATAGGCTATTTGTTAAGGTAAATTACCTAATTTGTTGATGTTTACGCGAAAATTCAGTACATAAATAATTTAAATAAAGTCGAGTTGGCGTATTAAAATAATCATTTTGACAAAAAAAAATATTTATATGAGCAAGGTATTAGATTAGCTCGGATTATATTATCATTGACACATTTCGACTGTTTCAGGAAAGTTTCATTAGAAAAAAAATCCAACAAACTATCAATTTTTATCGGCATTAATAAAATTCCGTTAAATTTCAATTAAATTTAGTTAATTTGGATATATACTGTTAAAACTTTTATTATAGTGAGTAATTCGTTCTATAAGATTTCGCTCTTTTAGAAATGAACTAAAATTAAAATCATTTAAACATGAAATACTTGAAATAGATTAAACAAAATATTACTTTTCAAGCATGTAAACTACATTAAAAAATTCGTTCATCTTATCACCATTCATATTGTTAGTATATTCTCAAAAAGTTCTCGAAAAAGATTCTATGAAAAGTTCTATTATAACGGATAATTCGTCTATAAGATTTCGCTCTAATTTAAATGAAATGATATTAAAATCATTTAAAAATGAAATACTTGAAATAGCTTAAACAAGATATTACTTTTCAAGCATGAAAACTACGTTAAAAAAATTTGTTCGTCATATTACTATTCATATTGTTAGTCAAAAAAGTTCTCGAAAAAGATTTCATGAAAAGTTCTGTAAGATAGAAAAAGTGTAGAAAATAGAAAAAAAAATTTAACATGCATAAAATTCTGTTTCTTAAATTTGTAAAATTAAATATTTTAAACTTGTTTTTTATATAAATTTACAGCAAAACCCCGCATTGTAGTTTTGAAAGTTTTCTTGTTATTGAAATTAACGGTATATTACTAAATTTGGTATTTTTTTAATTTTTTAACAAGCCTTTTTAATATGATTCCCAGGAGAAACAAATATTCTTTTCTTTTTTTGACAATTTTGATGATAAAATGAAGTTTTTTAACTTTTATGTACAAAGTTTTTTAATATAATTTAAAATTATTCAAAAACTGTGTTTAAAAAATTCACAATATATTGAAACACAACTACCATTATTTCATTTTGAAACATCTTTGAAACATGAAATTATTCTACTAAATTTTTTAAAGTTCAGCATTATGATAAACTAGCTGGCTTCGCCCGCCAGCGGGCCCCTAATTTACATCGGTGCCTCGAAACTTTTGTATTCTCCGGCTCGCATACCCATCGAACCGAACGAACCTCCGACCCGGGTCCCCGCTGCCTTCGGCACCGGATAATCCCATAATTTGCATAATCCCTTAATTTGCACATCGAATAGTATAAACCTCAAACTGAACTAATCTCCGACCCTGGTCCCGCTGCCTTCGGCACCGTATACCGGTCGTGCTACGCATGCACCGGATAATCCCTTAAATTGCACAAAGAATAGTATAAACCTGTCACTGAACGAACCTCCCGCTCCCCGCTGGCTGCGGCACAATATAGCAGTCGTTCCGACCTTGGTCCCCGCTGCCTTCGGCACCGTATACCGGCCGTGCTACGCACGCACCGGATAATCCCTTAAATTGCACATAAAATAGTATAAACCTCTAACTGAACGAACCACCGGCTCGGGTCCCCGCTGCCTGCGGCACCGTATAGCAGTCGTGCTGCGCACGCGCGGCAGTATACGTTAGTTCCGCCTTCCGCCACCAGGTGGCGCAAATAGAAAAAATAAACCTCGAATAAGATAAACCTCGAACTGAACGAATCTCTAGAACCCCACAGTTAAGATAAAAAAACTTGAAGGGGTGGGGGGGGGAGGGAGGACACTGCTTTTCCTTAAACAACTGAATTAGACTGCCGGAAAAAAAATCTGATGTCAAACAACTTATTTAGACTACCGGACTTCTTGTTCAAGGACAGGGACCTGTAGGAAAACTTAAAACTGAAAAAAAAAATCGATAACGGTCGAAGCCCGCTTTTCCCTGCGGAAATAGAAAAAATAAACCTCGAATAAGATAAACCTCGAACTGAACGAATCTCTAGAACCCCACAGTTAAGATAAAAAGCTTGAAGGGGGGGGGGAGGACACTGCTTTTCCTTAAACAACTGCAAGACAAGAAGACTGCCGGAAAAAAAATCTGATGTCAAACAACTTATTTAGACTACCGGAATTCTTGTTCAAAGACAGGGACCTGTAGAAAAACTTAAAACTGAAAAAAAAAATCGATAACGGGCGAAGCCCGCTTTTCCCTATCATAATATCTGGTTGCCACTCTAAAACAAAAACTTAAGATACTCGTTATGGCAGTTTTTAGACGCGGCCTACTTCTTAAAATCGTACCGGCACTGTAATTGAAATATTTCTTTTGCTTTAATTATACAAATAACGATGATTAATTATACAATAAAATAATATATCGGCTCCTAATGAAGATATGAGAATAATTTTTAGATATTCTGAAATCAGAATCCATTTTGAGTCGCCCTGTCAAAGTTTGGAATTAATGCGCCCCTTAGATTCGGAAATGGGCCCCCTCTCTGAAAAAACGCAGTTGAAAGTCACGTGACTATTTTATCTCTTTCAGAAATGACTTATCCACAGATGAGAATAATTTTTAGATATTCTGAAAGCAGAATCCATTTTGAGTCGCCCTGTCAAAGTTTGGAATTAATGCGCTCCTTAGATTCGGAAATGCCCCCCCCCCCACACCGCTGAAAAAAGGCAGTTGAAAGTCATGTGACTATTTTATCTCTTTCAGAAATGACTTTTTGTCTGGGTTGAATGTTGAAATAAAAAAGCAGCTGTCTCTTCGGAATAGAAATAAATTCATTTGCCGTGTCATTAATGAGTTTTAATTGATATCTTCAAAAATTACTGGTCGATTTTTACGAATTTTTTTTTGTTGAATTCGCGATTTTTTTATACACGTGTTAGCAAATTTTCGCGAATGTAGAGTCATTATTTCCACTTGTTTCAAAAAGGAGTGGGGCGATTTGATCTCGGATCTGTCGACCCTGCGTTCTTTACGGCAACCTCTTTTTACGTCTGGGGTCGATGTTGGATGTCTGGTCAGTTTTTGGCCGAAATAAAGAAAAGTTACGGTCCGAATTTCAAAAAATTTGACATTTTGGAACGACAAAAATCGGCCGCGTGTGTACCCCGATTTTCGGATCGATACCTCAAGTACATTTTTTTTTATTCGATGATGCGTTAAAAAGCGACGATTTGGATGTCTGCGATTATCAAAACGGAAATTTTTTTCGATTCTTTTTCCAGTTCGGTTTCGGTCGGTAATTAAAACACTTTCGCTCATTAATAACTCCCCGGGTCCGGGTCGGAATCCCGACCCGATCGAAACTTGAGCGTCGCGCCTTTTTTGTGAATTTTTCGGTCCGCGTCCGCCGTCCGTGCGTCGCCTGGTCCCGGAGCCTTTGCGGGTACAAAGGTGGAGTGCACAGACAGAAACACACACACACACACACACACACACACACACACAGACGTTTACCGCGCTTAATATTAGGGACTAGCTGGCTTCGCCCGCCAGCGGGCCCCTAATTTACATCGGTGCCTCGAATTGTAGAAAATCTCGAATCTTGTAAAACCTCAAACCGGACGAACCGCCGACCCGGGTCCCCGCTGCTTTCGGCACCGTATACCGGTCGTGCTACGCACGCACCGGGTAATCCCTTAATTAGCACATTGAATTGTACAAACCTCTAACCGAACGAACCTCCGACCCTGGTCCCCGCTGCCTTCGGCACCGTATACCGGTCGTGCTGCGCACGCACCGGATAATCCCTTAAATTGCACATAGAATAGTATAAACCTCTAACTGAACGAACCTCCGGCTCGGGTCCCCGCTGCCTGCGGCACCATATAGCAGTCGTTCCGACCCTGGTCCCCGCTGCCTTCGGCACCGTATGACGGTCGTGCTACGCATGCACCGGATAATCCCTTAAATTGCACATGGAATAGTATAAACCTCTAACTGAACGAAAACCTGCGGCTCGGGTCCCCGCTGCCTGCGGCACCGTATAGCAGTCGTGCTGCGCACGCGCTGCAGTATACGTTAGTTCCACCTTCCGCCACCAGGTGGCGCAATCTGTTTATATCATCATAACTGAAATCGTTAAGACTTTCGATGTCGAGTCGAATGAGCCATACCCCGTCGTTTTCATGCCCGTAGAACCGAAGATAGGAAAGCGCCCCCTAGTGGTGAAAAAACGAAATAAAATCGGTAAGCTCTATCGATGTCGAGTCGAATTTATTTAGACTACCTGAGTTCTAGTTCAAAGACAGGGACCTGTAGAAAAACTTAAAACTTAAAAAAAAAAAATCGATAACGGGCGAAGCCCGCTTTTCCCTATCATAATATCTGGATTGGGGGTCCTTATTACTTTAATTATGATGTTTGGAATCAGTTTGGTGGACATCCGTAACATAGTTTCTTAGTTATAGAAACGGACCACAGTTAAAAGAAAAAAGCGGGGGGGGTTTGGCGATGACACTGCTTTTCCTCAAACAACTTATGTAGACTACCTGTGTTCTAGTTCAAAGACAGTGAGCTGTAGAAAAACTTAAAACTAAAAAAAAAAAAAAAAAAAAATCGATAACGGGCGAAGCTCGCTTTTTCCTATCATAATATCTGGTTGCCACTCTAAAACAAAAACTTAAGATACTCGTTATGGCAGTTTTTAGACGCGGCCTACTTCTTAAAATCGTAATATCTAGCCGGCACTGTAATAGAAATCTTTCTTTTGCTTTAATTATACAAATAACGATGATTAATTATACAATAAAATAATATATCGGCTCCTAATGAAGATATGAGAATAATTTTTAGATATTCTGAAAGCAGAATCCATTTTGAGTCGCCCTGTCAAAGTTTGAAATTAATGCGCCCCTTAGATTCGGAAATGCCCCCCCCCCCTCTGAAAAAACGCAGTTGACTATTTTATCTCTTTCAGAAATGACTTATCCACAGACGATTTGTCTCCGTTGAATGTTGAAATAAAAAAGAAGCTGTCTCTTCGGAATAGAAATAAATTCATTTGCCTGTCATTAATGAGTTTTAATTGATATCTTCAAAAATTACTGGTCGATTTTTACGAATTTTTTTTTTGTTGAATTTGCGATTTTTTATACACGTGTTAGCAAATTTTCGCGAATGTAGAGTCATTATTTCCACTTGTTTCAAAAAGGACTGGGGCGATTCGATCTCGGATCTGTCGACCTGCATTTTTTACGGCAACCTTTTTTCACGTCTGGGGTCGATGTTGGATGTCTGGTCAGTTTTTGGCCGAAATAAAGAAAAGTTACGGTCCGAATTTCAAAAAATTTGACGTTTTGCAACGACAAAAATCGGCCGCGTGTGTACCCCGATTTTTGGATCGATACCTCCGGTACATTTTTTTTATTCGATGATGCGTTAAAAAGCGACGATTTGGATGTCTGCGATTATCAAAACGGAAGGCGAACTTTTCGCTGTTTTGACTTCTCTTCCAACTTCGGTTTCGGTCGGTAATTAAAACACTTTCGCTCATTAATAACTCCCCGGGTCCGGGTCGGAATCCCGACCCGATCGAAACTTGAGCGTCGCGCCTTTTTTGCGAATTTTTCGGTCCGCGTCCGCCGTCGGTGCGTCGATTAGTCCAGGAGCTTTTGCGGGTACAAAGGCGGAGTGCACAGACACACACACAGACGTTTACCGCGCTTAATATTAGGGACTAGCTGGCTTCGCCCGCCAGCGGGCCCCTAATTTACATCGGTGCCTCGAATTGTAGAAAATCTCGAATCTTGTAAAACCTCAAACCGGACGAACCGCCGACCCGGGTCCCCGCTGCCTTCGGCACCGTATACCGGTCGTGCTACGCACGCACCGGGTAATCCCTTAATTAGCACATTGAATTGTACAAACCTCTAACCGAACGAACCTCCGGCCCTGGTCCCCGCTGCCTTCGGCACCGTATACCGGTCGTGCTGCGCACACCTCAAACCGGACGAAACGCAGACCCGGGTCCCCGCTGCCTTCGGCACCGTATACCGGTCGTGCTACGCACGCACCGGGTAATCCCTTAATTAGCACATTGAAATGTACAAACCTCTAACCGAACGAACCTCCGCTGACTGGCAAGCCATTTGGGACTCATGTAATAAGGGCAGAGATACCTATAAAATTATAAATAAAGTCGATCCAAATTATCTCTGCAAACAGCCAACACTGCCGTATTATCTGAGTAACCATGGCAGTTTCCCACAATACTTACATAAAATAAGAAAAAGAGCCTCACCTAGATGTCCATGCGATAAAGCAGAAGGAGATGCAGTTCACTACATATTCGGATGCTGCCCTCTTATGATCCATCACTTCCCTTTTGATAAGAACGAAACTCTCAGATATAACCTTCGTAATATCATTTTCAATCCTTCAAACTCTCAAAAGTTAAAAGAGAATTATAATATTCTCAATAAAAATTTCTCTTTCATTACGAAAGAATTTAAAAAAAAAAATTGACTGAACTGACCATTGACTTTCTGAACTAAAATACCATAAATTTAGGACATTATGAACTTATAGTACTTCGAAAATATTTTATATTTAACTTTCAATTTGCAAAAAATTGTTATTTTTTACCTTTTATATTTTATTATTGTTATGTAATTATATTCATTGTTTCAAATCTAATAAACAGGCGCCTCCTGCGGTGGCGGTTGGAACGGATGGGTGCTATCGGTGCCGGGTAGCGTTTATTTTTCCCCTCGTGGACTTATTGTTCCTATACCTCACGGGTGGCTGTCCACGAGTGGGTGATTTCGGTCCCCGCTGCCTTCGGCACCGTATACCGGTCGTGCTGCGCACGCACCGGATAATCCCTTAAATTGCACATAGAATAGTATAAACCTCTAACTGAACGAACCTCCGGCTCGGGTCCCCGCTGCCTGCGGCACCGTATAGCAGTCGTTCCGACCCTGGTCCCCGCTGCCTTCGGCACCGTATGAGGGTCGTGCTACGCATGCACCGGATAATCCCTTAAATTGCACATGGAATAGTATAAACCTCTAACTGAACGAACCTGCGGCTCGGTTTCCCGCTGCCTGCGGCACCGTATAGCAGTCGTGCTGCGCACGCGCTGCAGTATACGTTAGTTCCACCTTCCGCCACCAGGTGGCGCAATCTGTTTATATGATCATAACTGAAATCGTTAAGACTTTCGATGTCTAGTCGAATGAGCCATACCCCGTCGTTTTCATGCCCGTAGAACCGAAGGTAGGAAAGCGCCCCCTAGTGGTGAAAAAACGAAATAAAATCGGTAAGCTCTATCGATGTCGAGTCGAATTGATTTAGACTACCTGAGTTCTAGTTCAAAGACAGGGACCTGTAGAAAAACTTAAAACTTTAAAAAAAAAATCGATAAAGGGCGAAGCCCGTTTTTCCCTATCATAATATCTGGATAGGGGGTCCTTATTACTTTAATTATGGTGTTTGGAATCAGTTTGGTGGACATCCGTAACATAGTTTCTTAGTTATAGAAACGGACCACAGTTAAAAGAAAAAAGCGGGGGGGGGGGGGGTTGGCGATGACACTGCTTTTCCTCAAACAACTTATGTAGACTACCTGTGTTCTAGTTCAAAGACAATGAGCTGTAGAAAAACTTAAAACTAAAAAAAAAAAAAATCGATAACGGGCGAAGCCCGCTTTTCCCTATCGTAATATCTGGTTGCCACTCTAAAACAAAAACTTAAAATACTAAAACTTAAAATAATAATGCAGTTTTTAGACGCGGCCTACTTCTTAAAATCCTATTATCTAGCCGGCACTGTCATAAAAAGCGGCGGGAGGGGGGGGGGGGTTGGCGATGACACTGCTTTTCCTCAAACAACTTATGTAGACTACCTGAGTTCTAGTTCAAAGACAGTGAGCTGTAGAAAAACTTAAAACTAAAAAAAAAAAAAAAAAAATCGATAACGGGCGAAGCCCGCTTTTTCCTATCATATAATATCTGGTTGCCACTCTAAAACAAAAACTGAAAATACTCGTAATGCAGTTTTTATACGCGGCCTACTTCTTAAAATCGTAATATCTAGCCGGCACTGTAATGGAAATCTTTCTTTTGCTTTAATTATACAAATAACGATGATTAATTATACAATAAAATAACATATCTGCTCGTAATGAAAATATGACAATAATTTTTAGATATTCTGAAAGCAGAATCCATTTAGCGTCGCCCTGTCAAAGTTTGGAATTTCTGCGCCTCTTAGAATCAGAGATGCCCCCCCCTCTGTAAAACCCCAGTTGAACGTCATGTCACCTCACCTCCGTCAAAGAAAATGCCGATCTAGACAATCGTCTGGCCGTGCGTCTCTGATCTGGGAATCGCAGCTCGGAAAGAAAAGAAAAATAATTTTTTATCGATCGATTTTTAAAGGATTTTTACGGTTCTAATCGTCGCACGGAAACGATTTTTCGAATTTATGAGACCTGACGACGTCCCGGTTGCGTACGTGCGACTTACGAATTTCTGGTCCCCCGACTTCCGGAGATAGGGGTCGGACCTGCGCTGCGGTTTGGGGCTTAAATCGCTCCCTGGTAACCCGCTGGCTTTTCCTTCCCGGACCGGATGTGTACCGGCAACCCTCGGCGGAGGCGAACTTTTCGCTGTTTTGACTTCTCTTCCAACTTCGGTTTCGGTCGGTAATTAAAACACTTTCGCTCATTAATAACTCCCCGGGTCCGGGTCGGAATCCCGACCCGATCGAAACTTGAGCGTCGCGCCTTTTTTGCGAATTTTTCGGTACGCGTCCGCCGTCGGTGCGTCGATTAGTCCAGGAGCCTTTGCGGGTACAAAGGCGGAGTGCACAGACAGAAACACACACAGACGTTTACCGTCCTTAATATTAGTGACTAGCTGGCTTCGCCCGCCAGCGGGCCCCTAATTTACATCGGTGCCTCGAATTGTAGAAAATCTCGAATCGTGTAAAACCTCAAACCGGACGAACCGCCGACCCGGGTCCCCGCTGCCTTCGGCACCGTATACCGGTCGTGCTACGCACGCACCGGGTAATCCCTTAATTAGCACATTGAATTGTACAAACCTCTAACCGAACGAACCTCCGGCCCTGGTCCCCGCTGCCTTCGGCACCGTATACCAGTCGTGCTACGCACGCACCGGGTAATCCCTTAATTAGCACATTGAATTGTACAAACCTCTAACCGAACGAACCTCCGACCCTGGTCCCCGCTGCCTTCGGCACCGTATACCGGTCGTGCTGCGCACGCACCGGATAATCCCTTAAATTGCACATAGAATAGTATAATCCTCTAACTGAACGAACCTAAGAATATATGTGATGAACTCGGTTTAAAAATATCAACTCAGAAAACGCAATCAATGCTTTTCGGTAGCAATCTCCTCGAAAGAAGACTTCCGAGATTTAAATTAGAAAATATAAAAATAAAAGTAGTAAAAAATATTAAATATCTTGGCGTACTGTTAGATTCTAAATTCAATTTTACAGATCACATGAAAGACCTTCGAACAAAGATTGCAAACTTTGTAAACGGATTTAGAGGATTTCGATTCTTTAATAAAGGTATCAAACCAGACATCCTGAAAATATGGTATCAAACAGTCATAGAACGCCAAATACTATATGCTTACGAAATTTGGTATCCAAACTTGAATACTGATGGCCGCAAATTACTACGTTCAACTCAGCGTTTGGCATTATTAAACTTAATACGGACCTATAGGACTATCTCTCACGAAGCTCTGTATCTTCTTACAGGAACTCCACCAATCCTAATAAAAATACAGAATGAATTTCAGTACTACCAACTGAAAATAGGAAATAGAAATTTGTTAATCAATAACACACAGCTAAACATTAACAATATAATGCAGAAAGAAAAATCGTATCGATTCCTCAATTACTACAGAGTCCAAAATATCAGAATTATAGAAGATAGAAAATCCATCCATCCAAAAGAATACGATGTGGAAGCCTACACAGATGGTTCTGTCATGCCAGGGGGTGTAGCCAGTGCTTTCACCATATATAAAGATGGAAATAATATACATGATGAAGCAATACGACATCATCCACTGAATAACATATATCAAGCAGAATTAATGGCAATTTATAAAGCAATGAAATGGTTCTCTACCTCCAACTACAATAAACTACTAATTATTACAGATAGTTACTCTTCTATGGAAGTATTAAAAGTTGCTTTTCCTAGAAACTACATTATCAAAAACATTTACAATCAATTACTTCAAATTCCTGATAAATCCATTATAATAACATGGACTAAATCTCATGTGGGTGATACTGGCAACGAAAGAGCTGATCTCCTAGCAAAGCAAGCCATCTTACAAGACCAATATCAATCAAGAAAAGATATGTTGTTCCCCATTTCAATAGCAAAATTGTATTTTAAAAAGAAAACCATCTCTGACTGGCAAGCCATTTGGGACTCATGTAATAAGGGCAGAGATACCTATAAAATTATAAATAAAGTCGATCCAAATTATCTCTGCAAACAGCCAACACTGCCGTATTATCTGAGTAACCATGGCAGTTTCCCACAATACTTACATAAAATAAGAAAAAGAGCCTCACCTAGATGTCCATGCGATAAAGCAGAAGGAGATGCAGTTCACTACATATTCGGATGCTGCCCTCTTATGATCCATCACTTCCCTTTTGATAAGAACGAAACTCTCAGATATAACCTTCGTAATATCATTTTCAATCCTTCAAACTCTCAAAAGTTAAAAGAGAATTATAATATTCTCAATAAAAATTTCTCTTTCATTACGAAAGAATTTTAAAAAAAAAAAATTTGACTGAACTGACCATTGACTTTCTGAACTAAAATACCATAAATTTAGGACATTATGAACTTATAGTACTTCGAAAATATTTTATATTTAACTTTCAATTTGCAAAAAATTGTTATTTTTTACCTTTTATATTTTATTATTGTTATGTAATTATATTCATTGTTTCAAATCTAATAAACAGGCGCCTCCTGCGGTGGGGGTTGGAACGGATGGGTGCTATCGGTGCCGGGTAGCGTTTATTTTTCCCCTCGTGGACTTATTGTTCCTATACCTCACGGGTGGCTGTCCACGAGTGGGTGATTTCGGTCCCCGCTGCCTGCGGCACCGTATAGCAGTCGTTCCGACCCTGGTCCCCGCTGCCTTCGGCACCGTATGACGGTCGTGCTACGCATGCACCGGATAATCCCTTAAATTGCACATGGAATAGTATAAACCTCTAACTGAGCGAACCTGCGGCTTGGGTCCCCGCTGCCTGCGGCACCGTATAGCAGTCGTATGCAGTATACGTTAGTTCCACCTTCCGCCACCAGGTGGCGCAATCTGTTTATATGATCATAACTGAAATCGTTAAGACTTTCGATGTCTAGTCGAATGAGCCATACCCCGTCGTTTTCATGCCCGTAGAACCGAAGATAGGAAAGCGCCCCCTAGTGGTGAAAAAACGAAATAAAATCGGTAAGCTCTATCGATGTCAAGTCGAATTGATTTAGACTACCTGAGTTCTAGTTCAAAGACAGGGACCTGTAGAAAAACTTAAAACTTAAAAAAAAAAAAAAATCGATAACGGGCGAAGCCCGCTTTTCCCTATCATAATATCTGGATAGGGGGTCCTTATTACTTTAATTATGATGTTTGGAATCAGTTTGGTGGACATCCGTAACATAGTTTCTTAGTTATAGAAACGGACCACAGTTAAAAGAAAAAAGCGAGGGGGGGGGGGGGGGGTTGGCGATGACACTGCTTTTCCTCAAACAACTTATGTAGACTACCTGAGTTCTAGTTCAAAGACAGTGAGCTGTAGAAAAACTTAAAACTAAAAAAAAAAAAAAAAAAAAAAAAAATCGATAACGGGCGAAGCCCGCTTTTTCCTATCATAATATCTGGTTGCCACTCTAAAACAAAAACTGAAAATACTCGTAATGCAGTTTTTAGACGCGGCCTACTTCTTAAAATCGTAATATCTAGCCGGCACTGTAATGGAAATCTTTCTTTTGCTTTAATTATACAAATAACGATGATTAATTATACAATAAAATAATATATCGGCTCCTAATGAAGATATGAGAATAATTTTTAGATATTCTGAAAGCAGAATCCATTTTGAGTCGCCCTGTCAAAGTTTGAAATTAATGCGCCCCTTAGATTCGGAAATGCCCCCTCCCCCCCATCTGAAAAAACGCAGTTGACTATTTTATCTCTTTCAGAAATGACTTATCCACAGACGATTTGTCTCCGTTGAATGTTGAAATAAAAAAGAAGCTGTCTCTTCGGAATAGAAATAAATTCATTTGCCGTGTCATTAATGAGTTTTAATTGATATCTTCAAAAATTACTGGTCGATTTTTACGAATTTTTTTTTGTTGAATTCGCGATTTTTTTATACACGTGTTAGCAAATTTTCGCGAAAGTAGAGTCATTATTTCCACTTGTTTCAAAAAGGACTGGGGCGATTCGATCTCGGATCTGTCGACCTGCATTCTTTACGGCAACCTCTTTTTACGTCTGGGGTCGATGTTGGATGTCTGGTCAGTTTTTGGCCGAAATAAAGAAAAGTTACGGTCCGAATTTCAAAAAATTTGACGTTTTGCAACGACAAAAATCGGCCGCGTGTGTACCCCGATTTTTGGATCGATACCTCCGGTACATTTTTTTTTATTCGATGATGCGTTAAAAAGCGATGATTTGGATGTCTGCGATTATCAAAACGGAAGGCGAACTTTTCGCTGTTTTGACTTCTCTTCCAACTTCGGTTTCGGTCGGTAATTAAAACACTTTCGCTCATTAATAACTCCCCGGGTCCGGGTCGGAATCCCGACCCGATCGAAACTTGAGCGTCGCGCCTTTTTTGCGAATTTTTCGGTCCGCGTCCGCCGTCGGTGCGTCGATTAGTCCAGGAGCCTTTGCGGGTACAAAGGCGGAGTGCACAGACACACACACACACAGACGTTTACCGCGCTTAATATTAGTGACTAGCTGGCTTCGCCCGCCAGCGGGCCCCTAATTTACATGGGTGCCTCGAATTGTAGAAAATCTCGAATCTTGTAAAACCTCAAACCGGACGAACCGCCGACCCTTCGGCACCGTATACCGGTCGTGCTACGCACGCACCGGGTAATCCCTTAATTAGCACATTGAATTGTACAAACTTCTAACCGAACGAACCTCCGACCCTTCCTTTAAATTGCACATAGAATAGTATAAACCTCTAACTGAACGAACCTCCGGCTCGGGTCCCCGCTGCCTGCGGCACCGTATAGCAGTCGTTCCGACCCTGGTCCCCGCTGCCTTCGGCACCGTATGACGGTCGTGCTACGCATGCACCGGATAATCCCTTAAATTGCACATGGAATAGTATAAACCTCTAACTGAACGAAAACCTGCGGCTCGGGTCCCCGCTGCCTGCGGCACCGTATAGCAGTCGTGCTGCGCACGCGCTGCAGTATACGTTAGTTCCACCTTCCGCCACCAGGTGGCGCAATCTGTTTATATGATCATAACTGAAATCGTTGCAACTTATTTAGACTACCGGAGTTCTCGTTCAAAGACAGTGAGCTGTAGAAAAACTTAAAACTGAAAAAAAAAAAAAAAAAAATCTGATGTCTTAATTACATAAACCGTCCGGATTCGATAACGGGCGAAGCCCGCTTTTAAACAACTTACTTAGACTACCGGAGTTCTCGTTCAAAGACAGTGGGCTGTAGAAAAACTTAAAACTGAAAAAAAAAAAAAAATTCTGATGTCTTAATTACATAAACCGTCCGGATTCGATAACGGGCGAAGCCCGCTTTTAAACAACTTATTTAGACTACCGGAGTTCTCGTTCAAAGACAGTAAACTGTAGAAAAACTTAAAACTGAAAAAAAAAATCTGATGTCTTAATTACATAAACCGTCCGGATTCGGTAACGGGCGAAGCCCGCTTTTTACTAATCAGTGGTAATTTTTCTATACATATAAACAATCAAACGTTTAAAAATATTAAATTTGTTGAAATGGAATTGGTTTCCTCAAAAATACTACAAATGTACAAATATGTCTTAATTCACCAACCGTCCCGATTCGATAACGGGCGAAGCCCGCTTTTCCTTATCGATTTAGACTACCTGAGTTTTAGTTCAAAGACAGGGACCTGTAGAAAAACTTAAAACTGAAAAAAAAAAAAAAAATCGATAACGGGCGAAGCCCGCTTTCATAGTTAAGAGAAAAAAACTGAAGGAGGGGGGGGGGAGGGGGCGATGACACTGCTTTTCCTCAAACGACTGATTTAGACTACCGGACTTCTTGTTCAAAGACAGGGACCTGTAGAAAAACTCAAAACTGAAAAAAAAAAAAAAAGTTTAGACGCGGCCTACTTCTTAAAATCTTAATATCTAGCCGGCACTGTAATAGAAATATTTCTTTTGCTTTAATTATACCAATAACGATGATTAATTATACAATAAAATAATATATCGGCTCCTAATGAAGATATGAGAATAATTTTTAGATATTCTGAAAGCAGAATCCATTTTGAGTCGCCCTGTCAAAGTTTGGAATTAATGCGCCCCTTAGATTCGGAAATGAGTCCCCCCTCTGAAAAAACGCAGTTGTACGTCACGTGACCACGTCCTCCTTGCCTCTTGAAAATCGATCCAGACAATCGTCTGCCTTCTGGCATTCGCAGCGCGGAAAGAAATGAAAAATAATTTTTTATAGATCGATTTTTAAAGAATTTTTTCGGTTCTAATGGTCGTACGGGAATGATTTTTCGATTTTCTGAAAGCAAATGCTCTCGTGAATCTGTCTGTACGATTTTCGAATTTCTGGTCCCCCGACTTCATTGTTTTTCGAAAACGCACTGGAGCGATGAATACAGGCCGGTCACGTGAAAATCCTCCGGAACACCTGCGGTGGCGGAGAATGAAATCGTTTTGCAGCCGTGTCTCCGGCTGTCTGCTGTCTGACATTCCCAGCGGTGAAAAAGAATTCGAAAATTACATTTTATCGATCGATTTTTAAAGGATTTTTTCGGTTCTAATCATCGTACGGAAAAGATTTTTCGAATTTATCAAACCTGACGACGTCCCGGTTCCGTACGTACGACTTTCGAATTTCTGGCCCTCCGACTTACGGAGATACGGGTCGGACCTGCACTGCGGTTTGGGGCTTAAATCGCTCCCTGGGAACCCCGCCGTCTTTTCCTTCCCGGACCCGACGGAGACTGGCAACCCTGTTGGGAGGCGAAAATGTTTGCTGTTTTGCTTTCCTTTCCGAGTTGGGTTTCGGTCGGTAATTAAAACACTTTCGCTCATTAATAACGCCCCGGGTCCGGGTCGGAGGCCCGACCCGATCGAAACTTGAGCGTCGCGCCTTTTTTGCGAATTTTTCGGTACGCGTCCGCCGTCGGTGCGTCAATTAGTCCAGGAGCCTTTGCGGGTACAAAGGCGGAGTGCACGACACACACACACAGACGTTTACGGCGCTTAATATTAGGGATTGTGAAAAAGTGTTCAATACCGTCAACTAAGGTGACTTTGTTCAACATGAGGTGACCTTTTCCCACCCCGCGCAGAAAGTCAAAACGTGTAATAAACTCGTCCCACACACGAGAAAGCAAATGTGACTACTTCTTCTGGGGTTATGTTAAGGAAGCTGTGTACTCCCGCCGCTACCAACAACTCTGAACGATCTGAGGAACCGTATGACCGCTGCCGTGCACTCAGTAACAGCAGATACGCTTTCTCGTGTGTGGGACGAGTTTGGCTATCTCGTAGGTGTTTGCCGTGCAGCAAACGGTGGACACATTGAACATTTATAATATCTTAAAAAAACTTTGAAACTTCCTCTTTTCATTGGTATAAAGATTGTTCATTTTGGATTTGTACTTTAATAAATACATTTTTTTGAAAATGGATCCGTCATTTAGAATAACCCTGTATGTTTAGTTACTATACTAAATATATTTATGATGGGGATTGAAAAACTTTTTGCTAAATAGAGGTCTTAGAGGTGTACGCTATTCGTGTCCGTTATGAAGATTTTACTGTATTTTATTTATGGATATATTAAATTTTCGCCATTTGTCCGAATGATAATTTTTTTCATCATGTTTTTATCATATCTTGACCTGCGAATTATGAATGGGTGTGGCATTTGTTCGGAAATATAATTTGTCAGTTTGAAAATCTATTAATGTATTGTAAAAAAATATTAGTTCACATTTTAATATCCAGGTATAAGATTTCACAGATGAGGATTTAAATCTGTTGTTGGAGGTATTTTGCAGTATTCTAGCGAAGTGCAGAGAATCCGATAGAAGATAATTTTCTTCTTTCAGCCTTAGCACTATTGCTGTGCGAGGAGTGTCTTCAGAGAGTCGTGTTTTCTTTTAAGATCAAATTTTATAAATTGGAAAAATAGAGATTTCAATAAAGGAATTCGTTTTCCTTTAGGATATTGCTGATATTACTTCTCTTTCCTAAACAATATTTGTCATCCAAACATTTATAAATGGTTTTGAAATATTTGCAATATATTTTAATTAGTTTCATAATTATCATAAAAATTATCATCAATTTTGAAACTTCTGATATGAAAAATGACGTACGTTTTTGTAAAATTAAAACAGAATACACTTACATTTCTAATATTGCTTTTAATAATAAAAAATTATTTATAATCATGAATATTCATTATAACTCCATATTGTTACATGAATAAATTCAATTATATGCACTGTTAAACATTTGCAGCAAACTGTCCAGTCATTTGACCGTTTTTCTAGAAAATTGTTACATAACCGTAATTTAACTCTATCCCTACCATAATATGAGCAATAATATGGCCAGAATAGAGTTAATTTACGGTTATGTAATCGTTTTATAGAAAAACGGTTAAATGACTGGACAGTTTGTTGCAAATTTTTAACAGTGTGAGTTATAAATGCATTTTGTCAATGGTACCTATTAAGTACAATCTATTAAAAATACAGGACATTAAAAGATAATTAAAGGGATTTACTAAGACTAAATATATTATTCATTTTATTACGAAAATTATATCATAACTACCATTATTATAGTAGTAATACGTGGTTAACAAAACGGCTAATAAAGAGGAAATACACACTTGTAAAATTTACTCCCGTATTTATCGTTTATAATTCATTAATTCATTGCTTAAATTTCCTTTGTCATTTGCGTTTCATGTCCATACCCCTTTATCACACTATTTATCAATAATCTCAGGTTTCCACATACTACACTCCGGAATTCAACAAAAAATAAGTTTACAAATATTATTTGTGGAAATCTTCAAGAGAAAGAATGTAAAGAATATCTTGGTATGTCTCAAGAATTCTATAATTTTGAAAATATGTCTTTAAAAAATATCGTATATTACATGACAAAACCTTTTTTCAGATACTGGATAGCACGCATTTATTTTACTGAATTGGTTCCATATAAATTGTCTCACATTCCTGTGCATTTAATAAAAAACATTTAAATATCTGGAATGAAATCTATCTTATCAAATTACAAATACTTGTATAAATGAACAAACATTTTTCTTTTATAAAATAGAAACTGGAATGATTTGAAAATTTTACGTATTTACTTTGCTCTGTGATTTAAAAAATACTTTAAAGGGCCGAAATCAATTGTTACTCACTTTTAACTCATTTGGTTGATGCCAAAAACAGGAAAAAGATATTCAACGAGAAATTCGAATCTAGCAGTTATCCATAATTTTGATTCTTTAATTTTCCAAAAGAAAAAAAAAAGTAACGCAAATCAGTATGAAAGTCAATAGATCAATGTTACAGAATATTTTAAAAGCAGAGTTACTTATTTATTGCTTTTTCATTTGAGATATTTTTTTTTAAATATGACTTCGTGCTTTTAAAATTCTTGCCTACATTTTGGGATCATAAACAAAATAAAGTAAATTTTGAATAACAATTGTAAAATAAAAATAAATTTGTATTTCACATTTCTACGTGAAGTTTTTACAATGTAATTTTTTTCAAGGGATGCAATTGTGATAAAGAAAAAAAGAACCAAGAGTTCATAATTTTTCATTTTTTACTCAAAATTTCACGTACAACAATTTTTTTTTATTTAGTTTTAAAATAAATATTTAAAGCTGTAAATATTGATTCGCTAAAATATGACCTTCAATTTCTCATCTACTTATATAAAATCCAAGTTTCGGAAAGTGTGGGTAACCATTCCGGTGCGAACCCCTCCAAACAATGGATGGGAAACAATGGATTACTTCCATTATTGCAGAGAAAAGAGAAATAATGAAAAATATTTAGACTAGTGGCTTTTATGATACATATTTTTTTAATTTCCAGGTTAAATTTCGGTAAAAGTATTTCTGCACGTGTATTTTGTTTTTATAAATGAGTAGAAATTCATATTTACTGTGACGTCACGAGAATAGCGTCTATTTGATTTATTTAAACTTTATGCATTATAATTTTATTGAAGCCATTTTTTCATTACAATTAAGTAGAAAATATATTTTTAATTGAATTCATGGTGGTTAAGCATAAAAGTACGTATATAAAGTATGTGTGAAAAGTTTGCTGAAAATTATGTTATGCTTAGCTTGAAATAAGGAAATCGCCACCGTCTTCAAAATCAACAACCTCAGATCAGAGTCAATCAACAAATTAAAACTAACAAAATTTTAATGTTTTGTGCAATCGTTAAACCATTTAAGAATTTATGTTTAATTTTGCTTTTGTAACCAAACAAAGAGCTATGTGGTGAGTCAAGATCTTTCGAAACTCATTTATACCACATTTTTACAAAAACTTGCACATATGGATTTTTTTTTATATTTAATTTGAATGTTTTGTCCAATCGTTGAGCTATTTCAGAAATTAAATATTGAGTAGAAAAAAAACTTCATCATTTGTATTAGTAGAAATCAATTGTCATTTTTAATATGAACTTTTATACAATATAAATCTTCATACTGTTTGCTTGTATGAAGTCTTATGAAAATGAAATGCAGGTCAACATGCCGTTATTTTTGACGGGGATTATATGCTAATTTATAATATTTTGTACCATTCAATCCATATTGAGAGTCTTCTCAATCTTGCCATTTTCATCTGTTAAGACTTCTTAAACACTCGTTAAAAATTAAAAACCATAAAATATTTAGCTAATTTATCTTGGAATAACCGAAATTATCGATCAAAACATAGTATAAGTAATCATATTTTTCTTCAGTACCAAATGACAATACCAGACACTGACAACATTCTTGTATTTTATAACTTTTTACTGGATTTCTACCAGGAATGAGTTGGTAATGTTTACGTAATTTGATTATTATTAAGTGCGCTTTACTTGTCCTTTTCTTATGCAAATTTGCTAAAATTTTTGTAAATTTGTAAAATTCGAAAACTTTAAATGTAAGATGTAAACCAACAATGAATAATCCTTTAGCTCTAAACAAAAAAACATATAGTCTGTTACTAAATTTATTGAAATTTGTGCTAAATAAATTAAAATTATTAAATTAAAATTAAATTTATTGAATTTATTGCGAAATAGCATAGCCATGTTTTTTTTTTCTATTTTGTATTCCAGGGATGGAATTTCATTTCATACAGCATACCAGTTTCTACCTTTTTTTTTTTTTTTAGATAGGATAAGCGTCTCGAAATAATACTATTCTTGTACTGTAATTTACATACACGAAAGCTACCTCATTGGTCAATATTACTTTAATTTGTTAAAAAATGGTTTTTATAACTACTGTACGCCTTGAATTCCAATCATAGAACAGGTACATAACTTCTACTGAACGATTTTCAAAACATCTTGAAATGTTAGGTATTTTTATAGGGAAGTTTTTAATATGGCTGAACAGCTTTATATGATATTTGGTTATACAGTTATGGAGATATTTATCAGACAAGTCATAGAAAAATCATAAAACTGACATATGTGCAACTGATAGTGATAGACATATTGAAGCCCAGTTTCAATCACTGGTCCTAACATGATTATATTTGGATCATAAGTACCTCTTATAATGTAGGTACTCACAAAGGACATGTTTTTAAGAATTTTAAAAATAATAGTAATTTAAAAATTAAAAAGTGTTTACAAATCTTAACTACTCTGTGGTTCAAATTACATGTGATAATAAGGTAGCTCATATTCTGTTTGTTTTTAATTATATTTCCTAATCGCCTTTCAATATCATAAGAGCAAATTTGTGTTAATAACTAGACAAATACATTCTAATGATTACATATCCATGTGAAATCATTAATACATTCTACATATTTACTCACAATTAATATTTTGAAAAATATGGAAGATAAAATATTTTTATAAAGTGTATATAATTGATATCTCAAAAAGATAACATTTCCATTATTTATACGAATAAATAATCTGAAATACAATCCTCCTTTTTCCTAACAAATAAGAATGTTTAGCAAATTCTACTTCATCAGAACACGCAAGGCAATCTCAAAAGCAATCTAAAAGGCTACATATAAAACTCAATTCCAGCTTTCAAATATGAAAAATGAAATGGGATGAAAATACGCATGTCAGAGATAAATACATTTGAAAAAACAAAATCCTGATATTATAAAAGATTAGAAGTCTGAATTACGTGTCATATTTTACAAACTTTAAGCAAAAGTTTTCTTGTATAAAATTTTTCTCGACATATTTATGTTGGTATATTAAATCGTTCTGGTTTTTTTTTTATTATTATTAAATTTGTTTTGCAGTTGTTTCCTAAAAGTATTTTTCTAATAAAGTAACGGATATATGTATAAACAAAAAGATATATATAGTTGTTAAAAGTTTAAAATTAAAAAGTTTAGTACATATGTTATTGCAAAATCAATACAAATCCTAACAAAACCAGATAAATGAATTAATTACTTTTTTATGATTATTTATAACATTTTATTGAAATAGTAATAAAAATAAAGTTTCAAGATAAAATTTAAATTAGGTTAATAGAAAAAAATGTAATAAAAGACTACAAAATTATAATTTCTAGAGTGCTGTTTAGTAAAAATGATCCCTTGTGTATGTGAAAAAGAGCTAAGTAGAACTACAGATTAATTAAATTAAGAAAAATTATAACATAAATAAAAAATAATTTAAAAATCAAAAGTTATTGAGCAGTTGCAGAGATTGCCAACTCATAAATGTCATTGAAATAATATTTAGGTCTTCAGAACATTAATAATCTCTCAACTTATATTTTAACTTATATTGTTTTTTATTCCTTATAGTATATGTTTGTATTTAATTAAATATACCAAGAATGAGCTCATAGCTAAAAGTATATTCCAAATACATAATGCTAATATGATCATCATATCCTATAAAGACTATGTTGATCATTAAAATTCATTTTTTTTTAAATTATACACCCATAGCATTTTGATTGACATTCAAAATCTCATTTTCAAAAACAAAGCCAATCTAATACATTGCGAACAAATATTAATGCTCTGCTGTGTGTGCAACAAATTACCATTGCATGTTGCACACTTAAAATAATTATTTATATTCCTCATATTGAAATGAAAAATGAAATCCCCATTTTCTCGGAGAGTAGCATTTATCAAACATTCAGTATAACAAATAGAGCAAATAAATACCCATGCTCTATTTGTCTGAATAATCTAAAATTTTTATTTCATGATGCAAACTTTACAAAATTATCTATACTAATAAAAGAAAGTTTCTCTCTGTGTATGTGTCTGTTTGTCTGCGATGGCTAGGAAAATCTGGCGCACCTAGAAGTCTGAAAATTTAGATTTAGGCAGTCCAAAACCTCTACTGGTGCAACTGAGTCTCAGAATTTTAATATTTTGAAAATTATACTTGTTATTAATTAAAAACTGATCAAAGATCAGAAACAAAAAAGCAGCGCGCGAAAGCTCAGAAGCCTTTTTATCATACCTTTCGTGAAGAGGAAGCAAATCGCCAGTCAACCCGTTTTTCCCTTTTCCTGAATTCGCCACGGCCGAACGGCTGTAAATACAAAAAAACCCGTCTACATATTGAGACATACGTACTTTTTTTAGAAAAGAGAGTAAACGTACGTTTACGTCTTGAACTATCCGGTCGAATCGAAAAATTTTCATATTTAACCCTTTCAAAAAAAATAATCAAAAAGCGTTGAATTCATGTTTTTTGTTTTCTCCCATTTCCGAGCCTCGCATCCGCCGGACTACAACATATATCGAAAAACTGAGTTCAACAAAGTAAAGATCTGATTTTTTTCTTTTCAAATCCACCTTTGGTTTTAAAAAATACTAAAGTTAACCCTTCGTAAAAGTATATTTTCTGTACGCCGTTTTGCGATTTTCGGGATTTTGCCCATTTTTAAAAATTTGTATCGGCGGTTCCGAGCAAGTTACGAAAACCTAAAAATACCAGACAATGTTTACATTTGTTTCTTTTTTTACATCTGCAATTGTTTTCGAAAAATACGAATATTAATCCTTTAAAAAAAATTCGCGCGCAGGACTCACTTTTGCAAATTTTGATTTTCTGCCCTATATAAAATCGCGCATCGGCTCTATAAAATAACCAAACAAAAAACAAACACACCTAAGGGCATCTACGTTCTATAGGTTTTAGGCAAAAACCTTTAGCTTAAAAAACAAATTTAACGTTAACACATTCGATAACGTTTTTACCACAATTCAATTTCGCTTTTTTAAAGATTTCGCCTATTTTTAAAATTTTAAATCTGCGTTTATAAACAAGATACGAAAAACTAAAATTACTGTACCTAATCTACGTGTCTTTGCTTTTTAAAATCTGGTATTCGTTTTGAAAAAAATTAATTTTAACCCTCCGAAAAAAATTCGCTTCCAAAACTCACGCGAGTTTCATTTTTCGGCCCAGGTTTAAAAATAGGCATGGACGCGGGAAATGCGAATACGAACAAACAGAAAATACCAAATAATAGACACGTTTATTTTCTTCAAAACGCACCGCTGGGTTTTAAAAAATATCTACATAAACCTATCAAACCCTTTCAAACCGGTCGTTTACGTAACCCACTTTCGCGATTTTCTCTAGTTTGGCAATGTTTACCAGTGGTTAAATTTAATTTCTACTAGGAAATCTGGTTGGGTCGAGTGTTCTGAAAAGACCTCTTCCAGAACAGATTGCGCTCCCTGGCGGTGAAGGGGGAACTACGAGAGTATCTCTGGTTCTATATGCCCGATTACGACGGGGTTTGTCTCATTCGACTTTATATCTATAGCCTTGAATATTTTAATTGCACTTTCTTTCCGATCTCGGATTCTGAGATCTCGATTACGATGGGATTTTCCTCATTCGACTTTATTTCGATAGCCTTCGATTTCAGTCATGTTCGTATAGAACAGATTGTTATTATCACGGGCCCGGGCAACGCCGGATGGGTCAGCTAGTCTGCTAATAAAATAAAGTTTCGCTCTGTGTGTGTGTGTGTTTGTCTGTTTGTCTGTGATGGCTAGCAAAAACTAGTCACCTAGAAATCTGAAAATTTAGGTGTGGATAGCCATAGCCTGGTGCACCTGACTCTTGGAATTTCAATACTTTGAAAATTGACAAAAATATTAATTAAAAACTTATCAATAACTCATCTCCTTTTTGCGAGCCGTCTTTCAGAACTCGCACAATCCCAGAACCCGATTTTGCACATGGTACGAGAATGAAGAACCATTTGCATGAAGAATGCATTTATTTCGTAATTCTGTTTTAAATTATATCAACTAAACCGTTTGGTTTATTTAAAAACGAAAAGCATATTCTGAAAGATTATACTCTTAAGTCTCCAATGCCGTAATGAATTCGAAAAAAAAAATTATGTTACCGTTTGAAAAACATTTTTGAAAAAGGGTCATTTTCCCGGACTTAAGTTTTCTCCCTTACGCCAACGCCCCTCAAAAGCACAATTTTAGAGATACAGACAAACCAAACATATACTTTTAAAACTGAAACCGTCTTCTAATAGGCAGTATAATTATTTTTTAATATACGGATTTTAACCCTTTGAAGAACACCAGCGAACGCAGGGGATTTCGCTCCTCACCAGAAGATTTTATTTCTTGCGCTAAAAGTTACTAAACGTTCGTTTTTCGATACAATCTTTTTAGAACATCTCGGTAGACCAGATTTTCATCACCTACAACAATTTCGAAGCGTTTGGACGAGAACAAGTATTTTTAAAAAGTTAAAATCTGAGATATTTTTGGCGAAAACCCATAATAACGGGATGTTTTCCGCAGTAACGCTCGGCTTCTGGTAACGTTTTCACTATTTAAAATGAATATATTTTCACATAATTTTATAGAGGACTTGGAAACAGTTATATTTATAAACGATTAAAATTTAAGAGCGATCGGACGACGAATGCTATTTTTTTTTTTTATGTTAACGGACCCGACGGAAAAGAAAATATATTTATTGTACAACCAGATAACAATATTTCTGACGTAAAATCGTTATATTTATGCCCATTGAAAATTTCAAAGGGCTTGGACAAGAAAAGCTATTTTTTTAACTATATATTGATCATACTTGAAAAAAAGAAGTAAATGTTTTTTGTTTTTTTGTTTCTTTACGATTTGGCGGTTTTGTCATTAAAGATATAAATTCATACAAAACCGGGTAAAATATATATAATAAAATTTGGGTTTTATGTAACGTTTTATCATGGGCCCGGGAAACGCTGGGCGGGTCAGCTAGTTTAATATAATTTTCATTCTACTTCATTAAAATGCATATTTATCCGTAGACGCATTACCTAAGTTTGCGTCTAACGTTACATTGACATCAGAAACACTAAATCATTAGTGTTTAAAAACTAATGTGCCTAATTATTTTTTAAATATTTTTTCTCATCTAAAAATAAACGAATAACATATGAAAGAATATGTTTTTAATGTATACTTATATAACATAATCCAAATTGAATCAATTATATTATTCGTACTTTTAGTGACAATTAAAAAAACAATTAAAGAATTCGAATTTTCTTTAGAGTCATAATTATATAATTACAAAAAAATATACAAAACATATGTATATATATATGTGTGTGTGTGTGTGTGTGGAAAATAATATATATATAAAATAAATTGTACGAATGGCTTTTTTAGCTGACCTTTTAACATTTTATTCTGAAAAGAAAACTTAGAGAAAAATCACATAGACATCTTATTTTGAAAGCAATTTTGTGAGAAATATCGCATCCTATCTTCCAAAATCATATGTTATTTTCGTGTACAGTTGTAGAAAATAAATAATGATTCTGACAGATAAACAATTGTTGTTGTTATTTCTGTCTATAAAGTTATACTTATCTTTTCTTGTAATAAAATTGTTTTTCCTAAAATCTTTTGTAATTTGGACAAATGTTGCTTGAACTGAAAAGGTAGTTTTATGAGTTCTGTAGAGGAAAAAAATGTGTAAGTTATTTAAGAAACGATTTATAAAAGCACTGAGTTATTGCTGTAAAAGATAAACTCAAGAAGAAAAAGTTATACACAAGGAAACAAAAAAAGAAACCATCCTCTCATTTAGTGAATAAATAAAATAAATTACATTAAAAAATTGCTTTATAAGAACTTTTTAACAACAATGGAGTTTTTAATATTTTTCATTCCGTAGCTGGTTTATTTGAAAGTTTCTGTGTCATTAATGACAAATTATGCTTAATTAAAGATAATTATTCTTCAAATTTGCTTTTCCGGTATTGAATAGTTTATAGTCGTGAATTTTAAGAGTCTATAATTTTAATAGAATTAAAATGCTCTGTGTACATTATTTATAAAACTCAATTTTAAAAGTATAAATACCAATTGCAGGTATAACCATAAATGCTTTGCATAAAACACCAAACACGAACTTTTTTATGTGACGCCATAATTTAAGTGCATACTTTTTGCATCACACTAAAAGCACCACGTCATACCCTCTGCCACATTCCGACATTTTTAAGCCTCGTTGTAAGAATAAAAGTATAAACTATGTATTTCTTTATAAAGAAATGATATTTCTTCATCAACGAAAACCTCTATAAAATCCAGACAGATTAATTCAGCAGAATTAATTTACAGATTAATTCAGAGAAAATAAAATTTAATGAGTTTTACATTAGCAAAGGAGAACGAAAAAATATACTATTAGTTATTGCTTATATAGTTCTGAAAGGCAATTATACAATATCGATGCAGAATGCACACACACACAAACGCTAAAAAAATAGAACTTGGGATTGATAATGTTGTGGAGCGCAATTTACACGGAATACAGAAGAACACGTTTATTTATAGATTGTGGACTAAATTTAAATACAAACACAGTCACAAATTAAGATACACAGGTTCATGCAAAGTGGATGATAGAGCTAATAAGCCTTGGTATGCGTATTCCTCATAACCAACGTTCACAACAAACCTCTTCTATAATATTAAGTACTCGATTTTTCCCAAAAGTCAGCTTGAGATGTTCTGTGAACTATTCTTACGCGTTGGTGGAATTTCTGTGTATTTCTGTATGATCCATTAAAAGTTTGCCATCTTCAAAAAAAAAGGCAACATTGTTTAGTGCAGTTGACCCTGCTAGGTTATTCAATTATTGTATAAAGCAGAGTGTCTATCTTTCAGAAGAAACAAAAGACAAATTCCGAAAAGAAACGTGACAGGAATCACAATTGCTTCTATTAGATCTTTAAAATGATCGGACACTAAACTAAATTAAAAAAGGCTGAACTTACAAAATCCATTTAACTTTTTAAAATATGTTATTAGATTTTCAATAAACATCAAAGAGCTTTATAAAAGCACGTTATAAGAATAAAACAAAATGGATTCGTGCTTCCCTTTAATTCCCGCCAAATTATATCTTCCGTTGGTACAAAACAATGCAGTGAGCAAATACTTGCACGCTGTAACACACAACAAAAAGTGTTAAAATGTCCTGAAACTTTCAAAGTTCATTTAATATTTTTTTATATGTGTTTTTCCATTGTCCAAACACTTCAAAGAGTTCTGTAAAAACATCTTACAAGAACAAAACAAACTGGATTTTTGTATTCGTGTGATTATCGTCAAACTATATCTTCTGCTGGCACAAAACAAGGCAGTGCTCAAGATTTATATACTTGTAAGGTTCAACACAGAACAGAAATTGTTAAAAGGTGCTGAAACTTTCAACAATCATTTATCTTTTTAAATATGTGTTTTTGTATTTTCAATAAACATCAAAAAGCTGTGGAAAAATATCTAACAAGAAAAACTTTTAAATAGTTATAATCTATTTGTTTCCGTGCAGAAATATTTTTTTAAGAATAAAATTTTTAAACAGTCGTTCCTAAAATGCTAGATGCTTTTGAAGACGAAACTAAAAGAACGAAATTTGCATATTTTTTACTAAAAACTTCAAATATAAAAAAAAAATTAAAAATATTTTGGGGAAAAAAATTGCGGGATTAATTCAATACTTTTAAAGGGAAAAATACCGTTTAATATGTTTAGTTAAAGCTTTTTATTTAAATTTAAAATTAAATTTTACTTCAATGAAAGACTAAAAGTTAATTATATTGTTACTAAACCAAAAAAGTTACTAATTAAATTTAGAAAAAAATATTTTTATTATGCAAGATTTAAAACGCTTTATGCTGTTTCTAATGTTTCTTTTAAAATGTCCTTCCGAAGTTAAGGTTTCTTTAAAATGTTATATTTCCATTTAAGCTTTTGTTAGCGAAAAGGTTATGTTTATCGTCAATGTTAACTTTTAAAGTTCATTTTGAGACTAAAAATTTTATTTTAACATGCTGGTAGCGACATCTTCCCACCTTCCCCCTTACGTTTCATTCTGCATTAGCTAAAAACACTCAAGTTAACATTTTTTTTCCATGAACAAGCAAATCATTAATTTTTATATTTAATACAGTTAAGCTTCCAGCTACACTGTATTCATACAATTTGATATTTTTTCCAACTGACTAAAAATTGTCCATGCTGGGAGTCGAACCCAATACCTTTTTGGCTTAAATTTCCAACGCTCTGTTTACCTGGACCGACAACCGACTCAATTCACTAAGACGACATTTTTGGTAATAGCATCTAGTACTATGTCACGTAGTCAATTCAATATACCATAGGTAATGGAACTCCATAAAACGATGGATACATAGATACACTTTTTTTAACTCAATCATACTGATTGGAAAAGATTTAATACGATTTAATGTTTTTCTTTCCTTTTCTCATTCAACTGAAATATTTTTTGTTTGTTTGTTTGTTCCTCTCTGCCATAATATCTATCCTAAAGATTATTAGTTTCTATTTTCATTGTTTAATAATTCATCTCTGAATAAACAACTCTGTACTTAAAGAAACACTATAAATATTAACTTATATTTGTAACATGGAAATCTGCAGATCAGGAGCCTCAACAAATTTAATTTTTATTTTGAACTTAATTTATTTAATATTGGAAACACTTAACCAGAAGTTTCATTCATATTAGCATTAATAATTAACATGCGAATTGTAACATGAAATATGTTTGTAAGCACTAATACTCCAGGACTGTTTATTTTCTATGACAACTTTTTACTATATTGGGGTATCTGCCTCAAAAAATCTCCACTGTCTTATTAATTTGAAAACCGTAACTCTATAAAATTCTTGATCTTAAATTTTTATTAATTTGAAAACCGTAACTCTATAAAATTCATGATCTTGAATCTTCTATCTAAAATTATTAAAATTTTGAGTTTGTGATAATGACTTTAATAATAACTTTGAATGATTCATTAATCCCATAAATATTTTATACATTAACAAAAAATAAAGATGTGAATGTAAATACCTAATTTTTCATTAGCAGAATAAACCAGAAATGAGAACTCATTGTTTCTCATACCATATTATAATCCAACTTTTCATGTTAATAGCATGCAATATTATATCTGATATTAAATTTTGGTTGTTATTTATAGTGTAAGGACATTTTTGATAATTATTGTCATGGAAAATTAAACATCGTTTTAACAGTAAGGAAGCAACCCCGTTACACAATAAAATGCGTTGAAAATTAGGGCAGGGTGGTGCAAGTGTGCGGGGTGTACAAGTGTACGCAGAGCTATTATCCAATCCCAAAACAGAGTTTTGCATTTAGCTACAGCTGTAAACGATGTAATAACATTATAAGTTGATGGTGAAAGTAAATCTGCGTATTTTGGTGCGATTTTTAAATATTTAGAAGAGAAATGATGATTTGGGCATTCTCGTTATAATATTTATGATTTTTGAAAACGTGATCATAATAAAGATTACAAAGGTAATTTACTTTTTTTTTATGTTGTTCGATTAGGGACTACTTGTCACCTTAGTGATTTGGATTTGCTTATCAATAGACGGCATTACTAACGTTTCAAAGTTATTTAGTGACGATAGGGAAAGATAGAGCAGTGCCTAAGTGTGCAAGATCTGCGCACGCACTATTATCCAAGATATCTGTTATCTATTTTATTTGTCACTTATAAGTATAAAAGGTGTTAAATAGTTATAGTTTGGTTTAATTGCTTGTCTTATTTCCTGCTTTATCACTAAGTAAAGCAACCAACTTAGACGAGCATCGCAAAAGTACTACACTTTAATAAACCACAAAGTAGATCGCTTCTACAAAACCTTATTAGATATTTATGATAAATATCACTTTTAACCACGCAAAATATTCAATATGGATATGAGTCTGGTTTCTCTACAGTACCTAATAAGCCACAGAAAGTCATATCCACTAAAGAAAAACGATGTATTAACAAGATTTCTTCAAGAGGACAAAACGTTACAGTGCTTTGTGCAATGACTGCTAGTAGTCAGGTTATTGCACCTGCTTTCATTTACAAAAGAAGGAGAATGAAGGTAGAACTTTTAGATAATGCACCTGCATCTGCCGTTGGAATGATTCCTGATAGCAGCGTTATAACAAGTGATATGTCTCTTGACTGACTTTCTTCACGTTTTAAGACCCATGCAATGCCAACTGGAGAGTAGGGCGCGCTGTTGATCATTGTCAATCATTCATTGCATGGCACACATGTAGCTGTTGATTTCTGTTAACAATATCATATTGTTATTCTTTCATTACTTCCTGATAGTAGCCATAAAATACAACCACTAGATAGATTTTTTTAGTCCACTAGAAACATATTATTCTGCTGAATGCGAAAACAGGAAGAGAAATCTTCCATATTGAACAATGACGACCTTTCAAGTTGCATCAATAATTACGTCTCATTTTGGAAATACTGCTACAATTGCTAATGGCAAAAAAGTATTTAAAGTAATGGGTATATGGCCTTTCAAAAATGACCTTTTATTTGATACTGACTTTTTACCAAGCAGTGTCACTGAAACACCATTCGAATCTGAACTTGTGGAATCACATAAGTCAGTAGAACCACTGAACACTAAAAATTAGGAGAAAAGAGAATTGATTTCAATAGAAAATGATATTTACAAAAAGGCAGAAAAGCTATGTAAAAAAAAAAGACGCACGCTCATTGCGAAATAAGCCCAACTTCGGTTTCGCAAGGTATAGCTTCGACTTCAACAACTTCATCTTATTTCAAATTAACAGAGTTGTCACCGTATCCACCGTCATCTGTGCTGCGATCCTATAGTAAGATAAGCAGAATTCTGAAATTTTAAGCGGTTCGCCACACAAAAGGTAGCTTGAAGATGACGCTACATAAAAAAGGTGAAAACCTTTACCAAAAATAATTAAAAATAAACACAAGAAGCCAAAATCCACACCACAGAAAAAAGTTTTGATATGTCCAGTCTGCTCAGAAATCCGTAGCAAACCAGTCGTAGAGGATTAGATCTAGTGTATTTTTTGCAGAGAAAGGTGCCACAAAAGTGCACAGACTACACAGGCCGCGGTCACTATTTTTTTAGGTACGTTCGTATTTATATAAATACGTAGCACCTATAGTCATCATCTGGTCCGTCCGTCTATTCGTCTGTCTGTCAGTCTGTAGTTCCTTCCGCATATAACAGCGCAAAAACTACACAACCGAATGGTTTCAAATTTAATATATATAATCGTTGCAGAATTTTGTCGAGTCATTTCAAATTTTATGAAAATCGAATTAAAACTTAAATAGATATTAATAAAAGTTCTCTTTATTCTATTAAATCCTGCCATGTGTAATCTATACAATAAAAACGCAAGTCATGTGACCGAGGAAAACAAATACGGTCTGACCATTTTTTTTTTCATATGCCAGGAGGCCATTTTTATTTTTAAAAAAATCGAATAAAATTATATAAAAGTTACATTTTTAGAAAGATCATTCATTCAAAACAATTGTTTGTTTGAGAGATGAGTTACATTCAAATATGTATAGATTCTGAGATAACTTCTGTGAAAATTAGTTTGAAAGACGAATATCTCAATCCATTAAAGAAAATAAACACAAGAGATTAGTTCATTATGAGTCATAAAATTATTAAACCATGGAGGTAATCATTCGCAAAGCAAGATCTCCATGGTGAATTTTGCAGTGCTGTCTGGTGTTGAAAAAAATTCGTATCTGTAAACGTGGCATACGTAATAAGGGAAAAAAGGCATGCTCATTCCGCTCATAGCAGACGATGTAATTCATTTCACTGAAATAATAAGAATGATTTTTTTTACATTGTAAAACTAGTTATAATACGAACGCACCTCATTTGTCACGTTTAACGATCAAATTTCCAACTTCTTTATTGCGCACTCTTGTCTTCATTGGTTGTACAATAATGCGCATTCAGGAGGATAATCTTTATTCAAATAATGCCGATAATGTTTTTTGTAAGCTGATCGATGTATTTTTTTTTTGTTGTTAGCTTAATAATCTAAAAGTATAAATAAAATATATTATTAACATTTAAATCTCTTAATTTATTGTTATTTTATGAAATATCTAAAGGGCGCACTCCTGCACCACCTTACCTCTATGTGTTTAAACAGTATATTTATCATTCCTTATCAATTCACAATAACTAAACAAACGATTAGCACGTCTTTATTTCATTTTAAAAACTAACATATCTCTTACATTATTTATTGTCTAGTATATCAGTGATTTTATTTTAAATAACCATAGTTACATGTATTAATCGACATATAAAATATCAATACTATATCGTAATAGATTTAGATATTTAATTCGGAGAGTTATTGGCTTTCGCGTGAAAATACATGTATTAATATTTTTTTAATGAAATAATTTAAAAAACGAAAAAATATTTTTAAAACCAAATATTTATATAATTATTTAATGTAAAACGAGTCAGCTGTAACAAACAAATAAGTTTCAACTTTTTTTTCTCTGAACTTTTAAAGTATTGAATAACATATTATTATACATTATAAAATGTATAGCAAATTGAATATAAAAATTATACCTTAAAAACACGTATCTTATATACAGATAAAATCAAGAAAACTTTGGCTCCTCACAGATAAATATTTATTTAAATACAATCCCTGAGTTTTCCCCTGTGATATAATTTTTAAAATCTTAATAGCGAATATATCCAATCTACGATTTTTCTTTCAACATTACGTAGCTGCAAAAAAAAATTAAGTGATACAAGAAAATATATATATATATATATCCATTTTTACCTTATTGTTGTTTTGATTCCATCATAAAATACATCTCTTTTCGTTTGGACTTTATTGATATTTTAGTTAAAGCAAATGATACTCCGTTAATTAAATAGACTCTCTCTCTATTGGTTTCCTTTAATATAATATTTCTTTATCAAAAAATATCAAATATATTTTTTTGTCTTCAGTTTCCGTCTTTAGTTAATATTTGTAATCTCTGTAATCTTTAGAACAAAAATAAGCTTTTACTTTTAATGAATAAAAAAGAATTGGTGAAACATATTTATTATTTTTTCTTAGCAATGTTACCTCTGAGATTGCAAAAAATACAATACAATCTCAAAAACTTTACAAAAGTTACCTAATGAAGCCAATTCTAGCGATGTTAAAAAAGAGCATAAAACAAAGAAAAAAAAGGGGATTATATTACTATATCTGAAATTTATTAGAAAATTGATCTAGTAAAAAATTATATGTATTTTTTCAGTTCCAATCGTTTTTAAAAGTCCGAACAAAATGTTTTTTTTTTTTTTTTTCAAAATCATAAAATAGTACTTCCTTCAAGATACAAATGATTATATATACTTTTTAATTGACTTTTATTATTCTAAGTAGCGCAAAATCTGTTTTTGTCGTCGTTGTTGTTGTTTAACTATATGTATTTGCATTTTTAATATATATTTTTTTGGTAAACAAAAATATGTTTCAGAAATAAAATTTGCTCAAATATAATAATATATCCAGGTGTTCCAAAACACGTGCTTACATGATGTTATTTAGTACCTCAGAAGTTGAGATCAAGAATAACGATTGAAAATTATTTGTTTGTTACAGCTGACTCGTTTTACATTAAACAATTATGAATAGTATTTGGTTTTAAAACATTTTTTTTTCATTTTCTAATTTATTTGTAATTAAAAAAAATAATAAATTTATTTTGATGTGGAATCAAAAGTTGTCATTTACTTACCGAGTCATTCATTTGCTCATTGATTTTCCGAGTTTAATCTCTTTATTTAGTATGATGCTTCACATGGTTTTAGGGGGATAGAACGTGCAAGATACAATGCACAAGTCACTATACAATGCACAATCGTAACTCAAGCGGTGACATCCTAAAGACACTTTCTAATTGCAGTAAAGAGCATATTTGTGTCATAACTTCAAGCAACCAATTGCTAAAATTTACTTTATATACTGATATTAGAAAAGAAAAACATACACAGAAAACATGAACATTAACAAAAAAGCTTTATTTTGAACTAATTAAAATACTCCCTCTAAAAAACTATAATATGGTCATTGAAGACCATATTTAGCTCTCGTATCTCATTCCGGAAAAGTTTTTTCTTGAGGTTTGACATACTTTTACAGCTCACATAAATGTGCCACAACCGGTCGTAGTTTAATTTAAAAATATCCTCTCTTCAGTGCAGTTAATTGTGACCTGACTTTGAAATTTCTTAATTTCTTCTTGTAATTATCACCCATATTAGCATTCAGATTTTCAAATATATTGTGTATAAACAAAGACAAAAATCATGTACTGAAAATTGTTTAATAAACAGGTCTCTCTACAAAATCAGAAAGTACCCCCTAGCGCCTTACCAGTTGAATTACGACCACGCATTGTATGGTGATTTTTGCTTGTTTAGCTGTATTCTATCTCGTCTTCGTACCAAACGTTTTGAAACACTTTTTATTTAAATTATATATAAATATTCGAACTTATATATTATAATTATGTATTATAATAAAAAAGAAACATTATGTCAAAAGTATATTTTTTATAGTTGTCCAGATGTTTCGAGAAAGGAGGATAATTTCCGAGAACAAATATAATTGACAAATACAGAATTGACGAAAATTGAAAGTTGTAATTTATAAGCTCATTATCTCAGGCGGAATATCCATATTTTAGGCTTGTCTTAACTTTAAATAATCCCACACCGCAAACTACATTCTATGGAGAGTACAAATAAAGCCTTTTAACACGCGTTTTCCGTTTCGCATATACGCCTTAAAATGCGCTTTAAAACTTATCTGTATATCTAATAACAATGAATAAGTGTTGCTAACATCAGTGTACAAAATATTGTGCCATTGGAGAATATTATATGTTATTTAATATTGCTGCTGATTTTTCTTCATTACACTGAAGCGTTTTAAGCCGTTCTTTTAAGTAGCATTCTTAAATTCTAAATACGTTGCTAAAAGCTTTCAGTGCAAGTGTAGAAATCATATATAAAAAGACTTTTTAAATTGTTCTTCATCTGTTTTACTCTTTTTAGAGCAAAATATATGTGTTTTCAGTTTCTAAGAGGAACGTTTTAACTGATCATAGTGACTGTAACTGGCAATCCATCGTGCAGGAAAAGTTTGGTTTGCATATCTCTGCATCTAAACACCGAATTATACCTCTCGTGTTGAAATAAAATGAATTTGTAACAAAGAATTTTGGTTATAAACAATAACGTAATAATAATTTTGGTTAGATGACAGAAAATCTCAAGATAATTTTCGCAAAAAATTCTTCTAGGATTATTCCATAACTACATCTGTCTTGTTACGATGAAAGAAGGTGTTTAGAAGTGTCAGTTAAACACTTTCCAATAATGCCCACTGAAGTTATATTGTGAAGTATATGAGCACGTTTCTCAAGGATTCCCCAAAAGTAATATGCACACAAAAATATTATTTTAACTCTTTTCTTTTCACTCTTTATATAACGCGATTCTTACCACAAAAAAATCTTTAAAAAAACCTGGAGTAAGTTCCAGCCCCTAAACTACAAAATAAAGAAAACTGAAAAGATTATCTGGAAAATACCTCTAAAAATACTCCTGAATTTTCTTCTTCCGCATTTTTCACTTCTTTTCGAAGATAGCAGCCGTAAATGATGAACAGAGAAAAAAATTACCTCAAGATATAAAGAAGCCTGATGAATATTAACAAGTTCTCTAAGATGCCGTATATTTTGCATATAATTATAAGCAGGAACATTCATGATGCCACAAATAAAAATGCATATTTCCAAGGAAACTACTTGTAAATTGCCTTTCTTCAATACTTTTATTTATTTTATTTTATTTTACATTTTTTACTAGGTGTAAAAAAAAAAATCATTGCCTCACAAACAAGAAAATGTTTTATATCTCTCTTTTTCTGTTACATTCCTTAGCGTGATTAGTTCATCGCTGGCAATAAAGAAAAAGACTGGAGGTTCTGATTTCTTTTAAAAATTGCGCCCATCTATTTAAACAGCGAGAAATTTGCGCATTTTTTTAAACTCACGTAAATACGGGTTAGACTTCCTTAGAAGGACACCTTTCACAGCTCATTCCTCCCCATTGGTATGTATGCCTCGATCAAGCTTGCCTTCACAAATCAAATTGTCTTTCTTCCTTTTCTTTTTACACGTAGTCAGCGTTATTAAATATTTCGTTGTTTTCTTTTCATTCTCTATTGTACTTCAATCAAAAAATAACAATACATCTCAATTTTTAACGTAATTGTGTCCTTTAATATAGATCTGCTTCGAGGGATAAAATCCAGGAAAAACTCAAATAAAATTTTTATTTTTAATTTTGTATTTCGAAAGATATCTTCAATGTAATTTCCCTTAATAAGGCGAACTAAATATTTAATTCTTTGGAGTCAAATATTGCTTTACAGATAAAATATACGAAGAAAGCTTGAAATATATTTATTCTTTTCTTTTTAAAGTAGTAATGTCTGCATCTAAAAAAATAAACAATAATATGAAAAGAAATCTAAAAGTTACTGAAAGAATTTATCCTATCAGTAAATAAAAAATAATAAAACAAAGGGGGTACGTTTCATATAATTGCATTCCGAATTCAGCAGAAAATTCTTCAGATTGTAAAGTATAAGTTTCCTGATTTCTATTCTTTGAATTTTTTTTTTCTTAGATTGTTTAGAATTACTTTGAGCATCAACTTCTTTTTTTTGATACAGGAACTACATTTTTTTAAGAATAGTAAATAATTTTTTTATTATTATTTTCTTTTTGTTATTCTATGATAAGGAATGCTTTCATTTTATGTACCTATATCTGACTACTTCCTATCAACTTTTATTGTTTTAAACAAAAATCTCTTAACGTTAAATAAATTTGTTTTAAAAATGACTAAATTATACGTCTTAATGCAAAAAACAGCATCGATTTAAATTAAAGTAATTAAATTAAAGCAAACTATATTTTAAAAAAAGATATCATTATAAGTATTGCTGGTAAGAAAAATATTTATGTAATTATTTTTAATTGTTTTATTTAATTATATTTTTTATAGACCGTACCCTACACTGTTAAAAATTTGCAGCAAACTGTCCAGTCATTTGACCGTTTTTATAAAAAAAAAACGGTTACATAACAATCATTTAACTCTATTCTGACCATAATATGGGCAATAATATAGTCAGAATAGAGTTAAATTACAGTTATGTAACCATTTTATATAAAAACGGTCAAATAACTGGACAGTTTGCTGCAAATTTTTAACAGTGTAAATAACTCTTTTTTTGCAATGAAAAACTAAAAACAATTATACGGATTCAAAGAAATATACGAGGGTCGATCCAGAAATAAGGTTCCCATCAAATTTACAAATAGACAACATTGTTTATTCTCATAGAAATTTACATCGTTGGAAAGAAGAAATTTTGCTCTATTTCTCTACTTTTATATTCTGCTACTTTTATGTAATTTTTATATTCTGCGATCTTTTTCTACGCATTTTTGTAGCCGGTGCTCCAATTTCTGTATCCCAATGTTGTAGAACTCCGGCGCCAATCCTTTGAGGAAGTGTTTTACCTCTTCTTTGACGTCATTGTCGCTGCGAAAGCGTTGGCCACCCAAGTGTTCCTTTAACTTGGGGAACAAGTGGTAATCACTAGATGCGAGGTCCGGACTGTAAGTTGGGTGGGGCATGACAGTCCACCCAAATTGTGTCAAAAGTTCCTGGGTTTGACGGGAGATGTGAGGTCAGGCGTTGTCGTGAAGCAGCGTTACACCGGCTGCCAGTCGTCCTCGTTGGCGGTTCTGGACGAGTGGAGTCCTTTGGCGTACAAAAAGCGAATTACGGAACGAGTCTCGTACTTGGCGGGATCAACAATGGGAACCTTCATCTCGGACGGCTATTGAGCCAAGAATGAACGGCGCAGAAAACGCAGCCCAGGGAATAGCGAGTGCGGGAACAGACGCGCACAGCGCTGTTGCCGTATTTCGCCTCGCACCTTCCCGCGCGGCTAGAGCTCTTTGGGAACCTTATTTCTGGATCGACCCTCGTAGTTTTATAGCTAGTGTATTTTAAATTAAGATAGCATTTTGTTTTAAATTTCTTGATTTTTATAGGAATTTCTTCTTGAATTTAATTGATTAATAAATAACATGCATCACATTATTTAACAATAATTAAAGATTTTAAAATATGAAAAGCTTTAAATAATTTAATCATTATGTTAAACTAAAAAACTGTATATCATGTTAAACTAAAACACTATATATTATATTAAACTAAACAACTATATATTATGTTAAACTGATAAACTTTTACACAATTCGTTTAAAAAGAAGTGTTTGTTTAATGCATTTCTACACGAAGCATTAAAATTCAAATTGTATCGTATATCTTATATTATATCTTATTATATTTTAATTTGTTTGAATAATAAACTACAAAGTGAAGAAATGTTATTAAAATTAGAACTCATTGAATTTTATACAGATATTTAACTTATTTTTAACATAATATATTTAAAACAGAAAAAAAAACAGTAAGTGCATAAAAATGAAACTGCTTATTTTAATATTGGTATCTTTTCTTCATTTTTCATCAACTCTGAAATTTTAGCTTGGTATATTTCAAACATTTTTTTTTTTTTGCAAATTTTTATTGATGATACTTACCGGTATTATTTAAGGCATGTTATAACATTTTTTTACATATTTTCGCGCCTTAAACCCTCACAAACTTTGTGGTAAAGCAGTTTTTTCGAAATTCGTATTGGTTCAAAAGTTATCTGCCTTTTGGTGTTGCAGTGAATAGGCTCATTTTTAGCGTATTGCATGTAGAAACAAAAGAATTGATAAAGTGGAAGTGCAGGAAGGTTCATTATATGGGCCTGGTATAGATGATTTTATGTTTGTTGAAAAGTTTTTTTTTTCTATGTTTGTTTTAAATGTTGTAAAACTTTAGGCCTGTTTTTCTTGAAACTCTGTTTTACGATTGGTACAAGGTAGAACTCGAGATTGAATCGAGCGATTTGGTTGACATTTTCATGCTTTTCTAATATATACTATTTAGTAGTCCCTCATGGATGCGTTTTTTAATATTCGAATTGCAAATATTTATTTGGCGCGGTTTAAATCCTGAAAGTTTTGCCTAAAATCGACAACTTGAAATTTGAACGGCCGCCATTTTCTTCAGGATCGAAAAACTGATAATCCCGTAAAGAAAGACTACAAAATATCGTAAATTTTAAGAAGATTTTTCTGTTTTTTGTTACAGATAAACAGATTCCGCGATTCATCTTGTACCGCTCCAATTTTTGCGCACCCCTCTATCAATGGCCGCAAGAGGACCACTTTTCAACCAATTTCCAAAAAAAATGGTTTTTAAAACTTCAATATGTGCAATTCATCTGGTACCGCGAAACGCTGCAATTTTTACACACCCCTCTATCAAAGGCCGTAAGAGGACCACTTTTCAACCAATTTCCAAATAAAAATTGTTTTTAAAACTTTAATATATGCTATTCATCTGGTACCGCGGAACGCTCCAATTTTTACACACCCCTCTATCAAAGGCCGCAAAAGGACCACTTTTCAATCAATTTCCAAATAAAAAATTGTTTTTAAAACTTCAATCTATGCGGTTCATCTGGTACCGCGGAACGCTCCAATTTTTACACACCCCTGTATCAAAGGCCGCAAAAGGACCACTTTTCAACCAATTTGCAAATAAAAATTGTTTTTAAAACTTCAATATATGCGATTCATCTGGTACCGCGGAACGCTCCAATTTTTACACACCCCTCTATCAAAGGCCGCAAGAAGACCACTTTTCAACCAATTTGCAAATAAAAAATTGTTTTTAAAACTTCAATATATGCTATTTCATTTCCTAAAAAAAAACTATTATTAGTGTATAATTGCGCTCAAAAGAAATCGCAAAAAGCTGAGAAATTTTTGGTAATTCTTTTTTTTTAAGTTATAACATGCCTTAAGAAATTTTTACGCAATAGCTTTTTAGAATGGAATTAATTATACAGGGTGATTCATAAAAGAAGGGCAGAACTTTAAGGGGTTATAGTACACTTAAAGACAAATAATATTAAATAGGAGACTAAGGGTCCCAGACGTATTCCCAAGGAGATAGGGGGCATTAAAGTTTAGGGTCCGAAATTTCAAATGATTATAAAACATGGAAAAATTGGTCGATTCGTTTGCGGTTTTTGCAAAAAATTTTCTTTATGCCAGTATTTTCTTGAAATAAAATTTTAAAGTTCAATTTCAAAAAATGCCGATAGGGGGCGCTTTAGACTTTGGAGTAACAAACAACTATTTTTTAACGCTATTTTTTGTATTTCTTTAAATGATTTCGAAAGCTTAGACTTAAACTTAAATTTTGATCTAAAAATCTGAGTCCTAACGAGTAGTTAAGTAGCGTAAACTGAAATTTGAAATTTGAAACCCTTCTCCCCCCAGAACAAAAATCAGTTATTCCCGATCTTTGTGTCGTAGATTAGGCTCTAACTACTGCCGCGTTTTGCTAAAATTATTCTTTATGTCAGTATTTTCTTGAAAATAAATTTTAAAGAAAATTTTCAAAAAATTCCGATAGAGGGCGCTTTAGACTTTGGAGTAACGAACAACTATTTTATACCGTTATTTTTTGTGTCTCATTAAATGCTTTCTAAAGCTTAGACTTAAATTTTCAGCCCAAAATCTGAATCGTTAGACGTGGTTAAGTTTCTGGGGAGAGGGGTTTGAAATTTCTACTCCTGAGCACAGTTCAGTTTACCATGTCCACACATTGTGTGCTGTGATACGAGGTAAAAAGACACAAATTAGGATTATGTTACCAAAGCATATTTATTAACATGTAATCACAATAAATGTTCAAAATTGTGACCACCAGAGGTTATGCACGCAGAACAACGGCGACGAATGGAATGGACGTCAGGAATGGAGCTTTAACGTTTGCATGAGCGACGTTTCCAACTGTGCCAGTGCCTTTATGAGTGAATTCCGACTATGCAGTCCTTGACGAAAGTTGTATTTTTGCCTCGTATCACAGCACAGAATCGTTGGGCATGGTTAAGTAGTGCAAACTGAACTATGTTCAGAAGTTGAAATTTGAACCCCCTCCCCTCGCTACTGAACCACGCTCAGCGATTCAGATTTTGAGCTGAAAATTTAAGTTTAAGTCTAAGCTTTAGAAAGCATTTAATGAGACACAAAAAATAACGGTATAAAATAGTTGTTCGTTACTCCAAAGTCTAAAGCGCCCTCTATCGGAATTTTTTGAAAATTTTCTTTAAAATTTATTTTCAAGAAAATACTGACATAAAGAATAATTTTAGCAAAACGCGGCAGTAGTTAGAGCCTAATCTACGACACAAAGATCGGGAATAACTGATTTTTGTTCTGGGGGGAGAAGGGTTTCAAATTTCAAATTTCAGTTTACGCTACTTAACTACTCGTTAGGACTCAGATTTTTAGATCAAAATTTAAGTTTAAGTCTAAGCTTTCGAAATCATTTAAAGAAATACAAAAAATAACGTTAAAAAATAGTTGTTTGTTACTCCAAAGTCTAAAGCGCCCCCTATCGGCATTTTTTGAAATTGAACTTTAAAATTTTATTTCAAGAAAATACTGGCATAAAGAAAATTTTTTGCAAAAACCGGAAACGAATCGACCAATTTTTCCATGTTTTATAATCATTTGAAATTTCGGACCCTAAACTTTAATGCCCCCTATCTCCTTGGGAATACGTCTGGGACCCTTAGTCTCCTATTTAATATTATTTGTCTTTAAGTGTACTATAACCCCTTAAAGTTCTGCCCATCTTTTATGAATCACCCTGTATATATCGCCTTTAAACAGAATATATATCACATATTATTTTTTCATTTAGAATCCATTTTTTAAATTGCATCGAAAAAGTTGGAGACATTATTCAAATGGAGATTATATACTGAAACATAAGGATTTATGCAATTAAATGTCTTTCACTTTCCACCTTGTGAAACAGTGTTTTAATAACTTTATTCCACACAAATTTTTCTGGTATTGTCAAGTGCCAATACACATAGAAAATTTTACTTATATGGTAGTGAAATATTATGTATTTCAACTTCGTTTTTAATTTCATATTTAAATAGTATCATTTCTGAAGCATAAATCTATGAACTTTGAAAACATACATACAAGAAATTCCGGTATCGAGTTTAAAAAGTGTAAATAATATTAGACTGTCATGGAGTTGAAAATTATTCTTATTGCTTAATATTTATCACATTAAGTGGAAATTTTTACACAATAGCTTATTAGAATGGAATTAATAATTATATATATCGCCTTTAAACAGAATATATACCACATTAAGTAGTATATTCCATTAAGTGATATTACTTAATCGAAATTTAACGTAAATATAATTAATTAATTAAACTCAGCTTTTCTTCATTACGGTACTAACTCATACTTTGGTGAAAATACATACTCGATATAGTTTAATTTTTAAGATCGAAAAATGAAAAGTAAATATTCTAGTGATATTTTGCTAACATGATACGCGTCAGATGAAAAGTATAATATTTAACTTTTCCCTGATAGATAACCTGTCTCCTCGGAATGTATTTCCCTGTCTATTTTTATCAAATTACATAAATATAATTTACGCAAAGCAAAGAAAAGGCAATCGTGCCTCAAAGAATATAATTATGCAAATCTTCAAAATAAGACTTTTTTTCAAAATCAAAATCAAAATCTAACATCTCAGTTTCTTTGACAGCTTCAGAAATTTGAAACGTGTTAAATTAAATTAATTAAACTGCATATATCTGTTAAAGTCACAAATCTGGAGTCAAAATGTTAATGTCAGTTGTTTAAATGTTGACACTTAATTCAATAACTCAATGATATGAATTCTTCAGTTTTATATCAGAGTTAAACAGTTTTAGTATATATTCTTGTATTCTTAGTGTAAATAAGTAAATGAAAATACCTCTTTTGTCGATCTGTAAAAACAACGCACATGGGATTAAGGGTTAAAATTAATTAGTCCCAGTGCTCAGTTTTGCTTGATTAAAACTGACTTTTTCCAATTGTTTCTGTCACGATACATCCATTTGTTTACACATGGCACAAACAATTATAGCGTAAGTCTACCAGAGACGTGTTAGAATTTTGGCGAAAACTGGAGTTAATTTAATTAAACCTTTTAGTCTTTAAAGCTTATATTCTGTAATGTAATTCTTTAATACAAAAGTAAGTATGCAACTTGCTTTTTGTAAGTAAATTAGTTTAGAATTCACTTTAATTTTTTTTTCCATATAGTTAGTTTTTATATTGGACGAAAACTATTTGGTAATTAGTTTTTCTATTTTTATTGATTTATTTATTTTTACAATATTGAAATTTCCATAAACCATTTTTAACTATCGTATATGATGTTCTTTTAAATTAAATTATAGATGAAGCGTTTTATCAAACTGAGATTTTTTTACATGAAAAAAACATTAACTATTCTAACGTAATGTACTTTTTATTTCACTCATTGACCTAAACTATACAAATTGTATATGTACAGTAGGGATGGGCGTTATTTAACATAATAGGATAAATAATACTGTTATACAGTGTAACCTATTACCGCAGTAATCCGTTACGGGAATGACTATTAAAAAAATAACATTTACCGCAGTCCAAAAGGAGCAAAATTTAGAGCAGCGCAGCAAAGAGATTGCAAAGAAAAAATAAATCTGTCCAGCATGCCTCACGTTGAAACTAGACTATCCAGTCAAAAACACAAATGCTTGACAACCCTAGCCATATCAGGCTTAGAGATGTGAGGTGGGTGGTGTCGGATAAAAATCTTAAACTTTCTAAAAATGTCAAAAATTTTATATGATTAATTTATTTTATAGATTCGTACATCGTTGTAATAATTTGTTGTACCACGCTGTACCAATATTTTAAATATTGTTAGACTTGATGAGCGAATGTATTCTATGCACTTCTTGTACATATTCTTTTTTTAACAATTAAAACTTATTGATCGACTGATTTAGTAAAAGGAGAGAAAAAGTCTGAATAAAAAGAAATCAAAAAGTTTTTCTACTCCATGCATATATTGTGCATTCTCAATTTTTTTCTCATTAACAACTGCATAGAAACAATTTTTTATCTATTTAACCCTATCACTATGTCCTATCAAAATATGCCCTGTTGTTGCCCAGGACAAATATGCTATCTATTTTTCAAAAAAAAAAAAAAAAAAAAAAAAAAAAAAGTACCATTTATATTTGTACAGTTTAATTTTTACCGTATGTTACAAACATTATGATATGAGATGTCACCGGGTGAAACTACTCAGTGAGTGATAGATTTTTTGACTACTTGTTAAAAGTGCTTGGGGTCCGCGTGGACCCCAGGACATAGTGATAGGGTTAAATGAGATCGTAATCACATGCCAGTCAAAATCCGATCCCGCTTAGTAAGCGAATTTTTTCTTGTTCCTTGATCATCGCCCATAAGACTAATGCAAAAATATTATGTTTAATATGCGAACGGTTATTATTATTAACGATCCCACTTAATACGTGATAAAGTGTTGGTCCTTGAGGCAAAACAATCTCATTTACTACGAGAATTAATAGGCCAAAATGAAAAATTTTCCTCTTTTCTCCAGTGTTGCCAATTTAAGTGGATTTTTTTATTCAGATATCTACTAATATTATTAATTGGAAATAATGGTAAATATTTTATTTTTAAAAAATCCCGCTAAATTAGAAATACTGTAATTCTCCTTTAATACCGCGTTTTAATATTCTTTGTCTCTTGCTTCGTGTATGGTTTTACTGAAATGCAGAAAGAATAAACGAATTTTTGTCACTTTTTTAAAAATATTCTTCCTTCTTTGTCCGGTGTATGTTGTCGATTCTTGTTTTTTTTTCCTTTCGTGCACTGTAGGAAATAAAGCATCCCTAGTACTGTGTGCTTTTAAACGCAATTGGCACAGGGAAACGTTATTTCGTTTTTAATTTTATTTTTTCATTACTTTCTTCTGATACCTGCCGCTCCTGTTTTATTCATGGCTTGTGAGTTACTTTTACCCCAAGTTTTCTGGAGTCAAATCGTTTCTGATTGCGTGTGTCGTGCTTTAGCAAATTTTCTTTTAATATAGAGAATAGTGATAAAATCACTATCTGTGTCAGATAAATTATAAATTATAAAAATATATATATATATATGACTCTGAAGATTAAAAATGATTTCCAAATGAAGATTTCCAAAAATGAAAAATTATTTCGAAATCAATGTTATGTATCTTTCTAAAAAATCCAAACACAATCGACAAAATTGCAGTTGTTTATTTGTCCAAGTGAATGAAGATAAAAACCAAGAAATACGATTGCGTACAAAAGGTATTGTTTGAATGGTATACTCGAGCTCGAATTTTGAACATACTTCTTAAGGCACGAAAAGAGAAACAGAAATCTTCACGTATAGCAAAGATTCAGAACAAAAAAATTTAAAGTGGATGGTTTGACCGATTTAAAAATCAGTATGAAATCATCAAGGGCGGATCTGGAGAGTCTTCAAGAAGGGGGCGATATTAGAAGTTTGGAGGTGCCAATCCGACTCACAGTACAGGTGGATCGAGCTTAATTTTTTTTATTGCGGGTCGGGTTTGGGTCGTGTTGACTTCTACTTTTTTTGCTGCTTTTAGGGTTAATTTATTTTTATATTCTTATATTATATTTGGGTCGGGTTGATTTTTACGTTTTTATTGCAGGTCGGGTTGAATTTTCCTGCGGGTGTAGTTGACTTACATTATTTCCAGTTAGGGTCGGTTTCGGGTTGGGTTTTTACTCTTGTTCGGGTTGACCCAATTTTAAAAAAGAATGTCTAAAATATTTTTTCCAGTAAAATCTATATCCACTAAAAGTTGCATAATGAACAGTCCCAAATAGCGGAATGCTTTATTTAGGGAATACTTTTTAAATCTTTATATAGTACAATCTCCGAATAACGCACACTTTGGAGCCATTGAATTTATTCGCTATTCAGAAGTAATAACATGTGCAGTAAAACCTCCGTACGGTCACTCCCAAATAGCGGAGATAATCCCCAACACAAATATATTTGCATATTTTAGCGCACACCTCCGAATAAGAGATAAATTCGATGGTTTCAAGGTGTGGGACCAAACAAAAAATTTAAGTGGGATGTTTAAAATGTGGAATTATTTTAAATAGTATACTTATAATATCTCAAAAATTGCTCAGTACGCTAAATTTTTTGGGATCTCCCCAACCCCACTGTATTAAAAATTACACTATAAGAAACTGCAGTAGTGTCTAGGAAGCGAGCTCAAATTTTTTAATTGGCACGGGCGCTTGAAACACAGCCTACGTTACTGATCTTCTATTCTTATATGTCTATGAATAACAGTGATTTTGTAAATATGGCAGAAAAAAGCGAGTTAGTTTTTGAGAACTGGACTTACAATCCATTAACCCTTTCAAGGATGGCGGTACGTTTATGAATCCACTTCATTTTAATTCGCGAATGGCACAATGGCACCAGAAATCTGGTATAAAATTTTCCGTTTATTATGTATGTGAAATATAGCTTTTTCCCAAATAAATGTGTTCGCAAATTCTGGTGTCATTCATTCATTTCAACATGTTAGCAATGGAAGTGCTTTGCTTTTGAAAGGATTAAGACTTATGGCCTACAGTACTATACCTGTTTTCTTGACCATGGGCCCTGAGGTGATATACAGCATATGTCCTGGTCAGGGGGTCAGCCTAACGCGAGAATGTTTAGTCCTCAAGCTTGGCACTCAATTTATAGACCTGAATGAATGAAAGGCTTAATTTTAGTCTTGCCCAGTCTTCAGTGCGGAATCGAACTGGGAACTTGTAGCGTGGTAGCGAGACGCGCTAACCATTACGCTACTGTACTTCATGTTTTTGAGAAAATTAACAAAAACAATAAGCAAACTGTTGTAAATGCCCTTACCTTTTTAATCTTTATCACCTTTTTTAAGCCTATTTTTTTGTAATGGAAGTTGCACAATTTATTTCGAAATTTCGTTCCTTGTTTTATACAATATGATCCTTGTGTTTTCTTCCATATTTCCCCTGAATCACATATGCTGAAATGCCAGTTTTACTCAACTTTCACAACAAACTCCTCAAATTTTGAATGTGAATCTCTGTTATCTATAACTTTGCTCATGTAGGCAATTTCTGTATGACTTGATTCTTTTTACTATCAGTGCAAGTAAATTATGGAAGGTGGGGGCGGGAGGGAACGAAGATTATTGTAAGGGATGCAAACTTGAAAGTTATCGCCAAACAGATAACTGTAGTGGGGGGTACAGTAAGACTGGCAAGCTCTGCGAATTGCACATTGTAAGAAAACGCCTAAAAAAACAACGAACACTTCGGAGATAGAACCATAGGGAAGAATGTTATCATATTACAGTATTAATAAAAAGGTAGTTCGGATTTTTCTTAGAATTATACAGTGATAGGACAAAAATATACAAAGCATTCATACAAAACTTTTTAGATCAAATACGTAATTCCTGGGCATTTGAGGAGATAACTTCCAGAAGTCACATAACGACTCAATTTTTTGAAAGCCAACTACTTCCTTTTCAATATAATTATAGAGACAAATTTAAGCTTTGATGCCGTGTCACATTTCATAATTCTGTAAGAAAAGACAAACTGGTTATAAGACTGCTCGTTTCTTTACATCAAAGATCAGTTGTAAATCAGCAAAGATTGTTTTGAAACGTATTAAAGAAAGATATATTCAGTAGCTATGGGACGTTGGCTGAAAGAAGCATTTAAACAAAAACATCAAAACTAGCTTAGATATCTCGGTTAAAGGTCTACTCTTGCCGCAATTTCCTGCCCCGGGCCAGACTCGACAAGTACAAAAAATATTAACTCGACCCGGTATAAAATCTAACAGTTCGGCCCGAACTCGGCTCGGCCCGCGCCAGTATAAAAACTAAAAGTTTGGCTCAAGCACGGTTCTACCCGTGCAAAAACTTAATTGGTACTTTCCAGTCAGACTTAATTTCTATAAAACATGCCGATATTTCTGAAGAAACATTGTTCTACAATTAAAATTATTCATTAAGCCCACTTACTTGTACACAGATTTTATTTTCCAATTATGTTCGAAATTCATGGAATACAGAATAACAACAATATTAATCACCACTTACCCAATTACGTACGTAAACACTGATTAAGAATTTTGAATTATACAATTACATACAGTTGAATATTCAGTAAGAATATCAACGTAGTTTAGAATTAAAGAAACAAATAATAAAAGAAAGTCATTATTTTAAAGCTCTACAAAGAAAAAAAGTACAGTTTTACTTTCTTCTATCTATAATAAAAGAAAATATTGTAATCGAAATTTTTTTGGATTTCCGGTTTTCGACTGATTTACACCAAAAGAGATCCCCCAAAACATGTTTATACAAAATGTCTGTCTGTCCGGGTGTCTGTGTTTCCGTGTATCTGTCATCATTATGTCATCGAAAAGTGTAAGAAGATATGCATAGAATTGAACAAAATTTCATTTATAGGTTTTTGACTATGGCCAGCAGGTCCTACTTGAATTTGGGGATATTCCGCCTCAAAGGAGCGCTGTAATAGCGATTTTTGTGCCATTTTCATTATTGCATCATTGAAAAGTGTATGAAGTTACGCATATAATTGAAGCAAATTTCATTTATAGGTTTTGACTATGGCCAGCAGGTCATACTTGAATTTAAGGATATTCCACCGAAAGGTGGTGCTGTAATAGTGATTTTTTGTAGTTCTGTTGAACATCGGCTTTTCATGTAGTGAAGGTAGCAAGGTGCTTCTCAAGCAGCTGACGTACAACAGAATAACAAAATATATTGATTTTATTGGCTCTGTGATAGCTAATTTTGAAGTATTAACATGTATGAGATAGAAGAAAGTTTTGGGATTTGCATATCCGACTAGCTAAAGATAAGTCGCTGTGATTTATTAAACCAAATTATTTTTTTTAATTATGCTAAACAAATGTACAACATCACTATATTTTTTGCGAAAACAACAAATAAACACTAGTATGTTGTGACCATAACAAAACTTTCTTCTATAAAAATCAAATCGTTTGCAAGGAAAATTAAATGACAATCTATTCGTTTTATATATATATCTAACGTGGAAAACGTGAAAACCAGATCATAGCAGCGACATATATTGATCGGTATATACCAAACCTAATAAAGATCTCTTTATGCCAAGGTCTAACAGAATATGACGTTTCGTGAAATTCTGTTAGTTAATTCTTGAGATATAGCTATCGCGGAAATCGTGAAAAACACAGCGTAGCAGCAGCACCACGTTTTTGGTAATTTACTCCAAAACCTAATGAACATCAATTTATGTTAATGTCTAACTGAAAGTGAATTTTGATTAAATCCCGCGCATTAGTTCTTAAAATACCGCGCTCACAAAATTTGTGTCACATTCAGACAGGCAGGCATTTTCTAAGAATAATTAATTTTTGTTCAGAACCTTCTAAAACATATCCGTCCAACATTTTTGCAAATCCAATACTTTCTTCTTGTAAAGATAGAAGAAAGTGAAAATAGCACCCGAAAATGGGCTTGGGAGGGGTGGATTTAGAGGTATGCACGAGTCTGTCAAATAACTGTTTTCATACGGACTGGGTCAGACACGGGCCGAACTCTTAGCTTTTATATTGGACCGAGAAATGGTTTGGAAATTTTGCCTCATGCAGATCTCTAGGAAAAATGAATTCTACGCCAAATTCGACCCGGAAAAAAAGAAGTCTAATCCCCGGCTCAAGTCTACAGAAAAAAGGAATACCCGGCCAGGAAAGAGTACATACCAGACACGGTTTGAGTTTCATGAATTAAAATTAGCTCATCCCGACCCGCAAGGCATACCGAGATTGAACTTTAGGCCAGACCCTTTCCCGCAAAAACCTATAATGTTGGTTTTCAGACCTTTTATTAGCCCAAGGGGTTGTGTGATCGCCCCACCGCACCTATCTTAGATCAATCATTGGTCATACCCAGGCAGAATTTTCCGCCACTTTTATGCCGGGCCCAGGCCTGAAATATTTGGACTGTGCAGACCTCTAGAAAGAATGAAATCTAAGCCAGGCTCGACCCGAAATAAGAGAAGTCAGAAAAAGAGTGAAGACCGGTCCCGGCCCAAGTCTCGAGAATAAAAATTCGAGCCCGACCCATGGGTCGGGCCTGCATTTGCGAGAGGCTTTTTCCCGTGCAAGCCTCTAATGTCGGTTTGCTGACCCTTTTTTAGACCTATGGGTTGGTGATGCGATCGCCCCCCCCCCTTAGATCCGCCATTGAGAATCATATAAAAGCATGTTTCTGGGAAGCGGCAGCAGTGAACACCGACGATGTACAGTGATGGAAAAGCAACGTGCTTCCGTAAATTGCCATAGTGTATATTGCTTATGATATCTTCAATGTGGTCAAATTTGCACTCTTCTTCAAAGTTATGAACTAATATCTGATGAATCATTTACTGTGAAATAGACAAAAAACTGGAGGGAAGATCGGTAAAGGTCGAGTGCTTGTCGGAAGAAATGCAGATAGGCAAGAAACAAATTAAGCTCTTCGATGCGCAACTTCGACCTACAAATGCAGGAAACATCTTGAAAGGTAGTATCATTTGTGGAAAACTGCCCAGCCAACCTGAAGAACATTCGCGTTTTAAAAACGTCCGTGTCGAGTTTTTATAAACAGTTTCGAGATGTTTGTCCCAAAAGATTGATGAGGACGTAATTATAGCCCTAAGACAAAACTAACAAAGTGCCTAGTTCATTGGTTCCTCATGGAATGATACGATATAAAAATGAACAACTGGCATCTGTCAGTTTGCTGGATAGAATTCAGTCTCTGTACATACATAGCGTCAAACCAAAAACAATGCAAAATGTTTCCGGGAGGTCAGCTTTACATCAAATAAATTGATGTTCAACGCGAGGAATTAGATGACCACTTTCTACCTCAATATTTAATTACGGTGAGTTGGCGTAATTAAAGCCTGTAGAAAAAAACACGAGTTTTAGGCCAAATTTTCTCAAATTTTAGGCTTTTTGCGCTACCACTAGCAGTAAAATTTTATTTATTTTGTTTTTCATTTTACTAAGCTACTCTAGACACAAGTCTTTTTCGGTATAGCGAATCAAAACAGAAAAAAAAACCGGCCAATATTCACTGAGTGAATACAACTTGATTGCGTTTTTTAAGGTTTTTTTAAATGCTTTGCGCTACTTCAAATGAAGTAATTTTGCTTCTTTTTTTATTATAATGTATTTTTATATCTTTCTTTTAAAGATTTTTCACTATAGCGGTTTTTATAGCTTTAAAAAAAGAAAGAAAACTACTGCTTTTCAATAAATTCATTTGCGTTGCGCTGCCGCAAAACTTAAAATTTAACTATTTTTTTATTTTGTTATTTTACTAAGCAACCCTAAAGCCAAGTTTTCCGTGGTATAGCGAATCAAAAAAAAAGTTTTTTCGGCCCACCCTATTAACCGGGTTTAACTTTATCATAACCCTCATTACCTAGTGATACGACAAAAAAAAAAAATTCGATTTAGTGGTACGGCAGTCTAAAAGTTTGGGAATCTCTTTTTTAAATTAAGATATTTAACAATGTTTACAATTTTATTATTATATTTTTCGTCATTCAGCGTTGTTTATGAATCCTTAATATTTTTAATACAAATATTAAAGATAATCGTTTTTTGTTATTTTTTATCAAGAGAATATTTCTTATATAAAAATGTTATTATTAGAGTTTATCAAAATGATACAGCACATGTTCGAATTACAAATAAATATATGTGTTCAACATTACAGCCTGTAGAAAATTTTCCTCTTTCTACTTTGTGTAAAGGTCCATAAATTAAACTTTTGAAAAAGAAACTATTACAAATGCTTTTGTAAGCATGCTATTTTTTGCGAAATATTTATTCATTTTTATATCCAAAACAAGAATGAAATCATGAATCGACTATGAAACATTTTCCAACATTAACAGAATATTATTAACAGATTTTCTCTTTTCATAAAATGAAATGAAATATTTAAATAAGCAATTTAAAAAACACATAACTTAGTAAAAATCCATCTTCAGTAATTGCTGTCCATATGCTGTAATGTGTGCGAATTCTTTAGTGTAGCCTTGTACTTGATTTATAAAATTTATGCACATCACATAAAACACTTCAAAATTAGACAATTTCAAAATTGCATACCACAACGGAAAACTCTTTTCCACAAATTATCAATCATAGTCAGTCCTTTAATCGACGTCTTTTCTGGATCTCTGTAAATGAACAATAAATGCTAGGCACTCCATCAGCTATAGAAAACAGTTTTTAGTGCACATCAGTGATTGTGTTAAATGTTCTTATGTATGAAGTATCATATCATCATTAAAATATACCGCAGACGATTTTTCGCCTTAGATCGTAATGTAATGGAATTCGTTAGTACATTCCTGTAAACGAACTATAAATGACACCTATTCTATACTCCTTAGAAAGCATATATGTTCTGTCCCGCCTCAATCTTGAATATCAATCACATTATGTTTGAAATATCGTAACATCAATAAAATGCAGTGCAAACGATTTTTCCTCGTAAAAAAATATTTTGTATACGAACCCTGTAAACGAACCTTAAATGCTACACGCTTCATTTTCAATACCGATCATTATTTAGTGAATGTCAATAACGTATAAAAATTACATGGCGATTCCAGTATATTTACTAGAGTTAGAGTACGGACATACAGACAAACCGAATTCATAAACTGTTCCCAACATAGTTGAAAAGTGTTGTTAAAAAGGAAATTCAAGAAGGTTTGAATTTTAAGTTTGAATTTTAGTTACGGTTGAAGGAGTTTTTAATACAAATAGCATGAATTGTTTAAGTTTCAAACCGAGGTATTTGTGTGTCAATGCTTTTGTTTGCTTAAGACTTTAATTTCTCTCCAACTAAACAATGTGCAGTCTTACTAATGTTGAAGATGGGGGTTGTTATAACCCTAATTCCTAAAAAAATATGAAGCTCTGCAGAGGTTTAAGAGTATACAGACAATTCCTAAAGAGCGCAACAATTCAAAACCGAAATTCAATTATTTTCATGCATTTTGATTTTAATAGTTTTAATGCAATGTTCTGTGCATTCTCTTGATGCAACAGGATGCAATCTTTATAAATGTACTATACTAAAAATTTTGTTTTTTAATTTAAAAAAAATAATAATTTTACGTATTTAAATATTTTAATGTTTTATACTACGCTTAAATATATGAAACAATTATTTCCAAACAATATTTCTGAACCATGGACATAGCGTATTTTGAGGCATATTTAACGCAACATCATTTTATTTTTTTAGTTTTTAGTTTTTCTTGTGATGCATTTTGAAATTTCATATATGGTAAAAGAATTTCATTTAGTTTACATTTCTTCTTACAAACAAGATTTAAGTTCCTTAACCGAACCATTATTTTCATTAAATAGCAATATCTTTCCAAAATTATTCTTGAAGAATTGTGGATATTTAAAGTGTTTTTAATGCACTAAAGTTTGTTTTATACTTTTGATATTCCTTGTTTACTTAAAAACAAAAAAAGAAAGCAATATCTAGTGGCAACGTAACAAAATAAAAAATTATACAAGTGATACTGATGCGAAATCATGATTTCAGTGGTTTCTGGATTCGTTTTTTACAATTTTTTTAACAATAAAATATTTCAATAGGACTTTCTTCCATGTTTATTTTTGGTTTTCTTTCACATAAGAAAAATGATAATGTTTCCTTTTTCGTAAACAACTTGGGAGACTTTTTTATGTGCTCCTTAAAGGATGTTTACAAAAGTAAACATTGTATTATTTTTAAGATGTATAATAATTTTTGAATAAGTATTTTGAATAAAGATATTTCAGGTTTTTAATATCAAAGAGCTGAGTTTCATATCAAATTTAAGAATTACCTTTCTTTAAAAATATATACACAAACTTTACATTAAAAATATCAATATTTAGAAAAATTGTCTAAATATTGATTTTAATGATGATCATTTTTTAAATTCAAATTTCTTAAACTTAATTTTAACGATCTATTATTTAACATTTTATGAAACGTGTATTTTAATATTTTGCAGATTGTTTTTTTATTCTAAATTTATAAGATATAATCCACCACAAAATAATAGAAAAATTCTTAAAATTTAAAATTTTCGCATATCTTCTTAAATTCGGATATATTTTAAATTACGGATTATACCGTATTTTGTCTAACAAAGCTGGTTTAGTTAGAATAATAGTTTTTAGATGGAATTCATAAAACAAAAAGTCTTTAAGGTCTTTTCTATCTTGTAGGACTGGAAAAAAATAATTTAAAATTTATAACTAAAAACAGAATCAAATTAAGCAAGTTAAATTTGCTAGGCCATATAATGTAAATTTATCGAGCAAAAAAGAAGATGAAGGTTTTTTTCTCAATGGTGAAAGATTAAACGTTCTAATCTATTTTTATGAGATCATCAAATTCTGTTTTTATAGACCTTCACAACTGAACTTTTTTGCCGTCTGCAATCCTCATTCTGTGTTTCCCAGCAACCTCTGGAATACTTAAGGCTGTGACAATAAATAAACATGGCGGACATTTCTGTCCTATTCACAAGAAGATTCTTGAATGTTTCTCTCAGAAAATAAGTAAAATTACACGAAATAGCTTATAATAAGCATATAGTAATAATCAGGCCTTGACAAATGCGGTCGCCAGGTCACCACTGGCGACCAAGTATTGTTATCTGGCAACCAAGCTATTTAACCGGGTGTTTGTTTTGTTTTGTTTTTCTTTACAAAAATTTACCTAAGAAATGAGCACAAGCGGCATTTTCCTTCTCTCCCACGCCTACTCGTACGCGACAAGCAGTGATCTTCCTCTTCTCTCGTACTCTTAAGAGAACAATCAAGTTTAAAATGCATTTCCCATCTCATGCATAGAAAACGTTATTCTTTTTCGCTCTAGACAGGTAGCATGTAACGTGATTAGAATGTAGGTGGATGTTTCAATAAAACAGTAATACATTAGTGTCAATCCAGCCTCTGTGGCATCTAAAATTGGATACAATGCTAAAAATTGCTCCAGTTTTTTTGTAAGTTTCAAATCAGCTTTTTCTGTTCAGAATTTAAACTCATTCCTCTATTACATTCATTTTACAGATTAATACCATATAAGCAATTCATTTGAAATAAATCTATAAAACTTAATTAAAATTTCAAGAATAATTAATTTCAATAAAATTTTAAAATAATATATATTATTTAAATAGTTCTTCTTCGCTTACAATGCTTGGTGCCTATTGTACCACAAACATAGCACAATAGGTGGGGGGATGTGTGAAAGCAATTTTTTAATTACTTGAACCTCCTTTCAGGAGAGTGCCTTCTTTTAAAACGAGGGAAAATAATTCAAAAGAAATTGTCTTAAAATTAGGTCTTTCAAAATAATTCTGACAAAAAAGTTAATTTTAGTAAAGAAAATTTGTTTTTCTTGTGATACTGTACATTTATTAATATTTTTTTACTGGAGAATATAATTTTTGTTGGCTACCAGATTTTATCAAATTTCTAAAGCTCTGGTAATAATAATAAATATACTGAAATACATTCCTATATATATGTACAGTTTTAGCAATATATTTAATTAATTAGTTTTAATGATTGTTTTAATATATATATATAGGATTTCAGTTTTAACACTTCATTTGCTTTATGACATCCATGATCATCAAATTAACTAACGCTTTAGTACTATTATTATCCATGATTTAAATGCACGAGTTATAAATATTTTGGATCGCGATATCAAGATTTTAATATCTTCCAAATTGGAAAAGAGGGAGTCTTCTAATTTTTATTGTGAAGCAAGCTTGAAAATGAGAAATATCCAGTAAAGGCGCTGTTAGGTCTAGTTGTTTTCTTTGGTAAATAAAAATATTGTATATGTTTGGCGAGAAGTGGATTAGCTGAAAAGAAGTTGCTAGTCAAGTATTGTAGAATTATATTCCTAGGACTGTATTAAAGTTCATATTTTGTTATTCATCGTCTATTTGTGCATATAATTCCAGTAAATCTACTATTTGCATATCATCTTCTTACATTTATATATATATTTTTTACTTACGACTGTGATTCCTTAAACTGGTAATACTTATACTATAAAAAGTTTCGTAATTTTGCTTTTAAAAAGCGCAAATGTTAGTATCAAGAAAATATATGAGAAACATCGGATAATTTCCTAGACATTAGTACAGAAAATGAAACAATAATAGTAGACTAATATTTCCTTGTGTACATTTTACATTTGTTTATATACATTTATATCAAACTTTTAAAGAAATAAATTCTGGTGATTATTGTAATAATATTTTTCATACCTAATATAGCTATGTTACAGACTTTTTAAGCAATTTTGTTTTAAAGTTCTATAAGTTTGCTCTAAATCTTATGCAAAGCGTAAATTATTTTCGGATATTAATGAAGCCTGTAAATGGAAAATAATAACAAATAATAATTCCATCTATGCTCTTTATACATATTCATAAACATTTTGCAACAAATTTTAAAGAAGTATACAATATATATTATAAACTTTTTATGTTTTTTTTGTTGTTGGTTTTTTTAATGTTTCACATTATTGCTTTAAATCTTATCTAAACACAATACAAATTTTAAAGAAATTCCAATGATATATTAGTTAAACCTGTAAAATGATAATAATAATTAAACAATTTCATGTATCCTTTTTACTTTTCATGCATATATCTTTCAGCTAAAATTTTAAATAAATACATTTTAGTGATTATTTCAATAATGATGCTTTTTATATACAAATGTATAACTAACTATATTACAGTTTGATTTTACTTAATGTTTTATATCAGTACTTTAAATCTAATTCAAAGAAAGCACAAACTAAAGATTATTTTTCTAGACTTAAGTAACGCATGTAAAATGCTAATAATAATAATAATAAATGTATGCTTTTCAAATTAATTTATACAGATTTTCCCCAAAATTATAAAGAAATATATAATTATATTAAAAAAATTTTAAGTAACTACTTTAGTTTTATATCATTGCGTTGAATCTTATGTAAACAAAGTACAATTAAAGATTTTCTTTTCAGCTAGCAAAGAAACAAGTAAAATTATAATAATAATTAAACAACAATTCCATATATGCTTTTTAAATTCATTCATATAAATTTTCTCCAAAATTTTAAAGAACTAACATCTTTCCTTGTTAAGCAACTGGACAGAATTGTTTTTCCCATTTCTGTTTTAGGAAGTGTCCCGGCTTTCTATTATGATGGTCGCGACCCGATTCGCGGTTTGGACCCGGTCGAGTTGGCAATAATTTTTACGTTGCGATTTGGTTGATTCTAATTGTTTCAGGCTCGGGTTCGGTTGACTCTTGCGGGTCGGGTTTGTTAACTCTTTTTTGAAAAGTAAGTACACAATATGGTTTAAGATGAAACAACTATATACTTGAATGAAGGTGAAAATGACTTTGTGTGTGATTATTTTTCTACATAAAAGATAAAATCTATATTAGAAATATAAAAACAGAGTATTTTTTCATAATTGCATTCAAATAAGGATTAATGCAGATATTTTCGGGTTCGGGTTGAGATCATTGATTCAAATGTGGGAATCTAATGGGGATAACAATACAGCGTTGCCACACAAAAACATGAAGAAAGGGCCCTTGATGTCGATTTAATTTGTTATAAGTTGTAAACAGACTTTTTTAAAGTAAAGTTGCTAAGAAGAAATAGATTTTTCAGAAAAAACAAAACAACCAAATATAGCTACTATTATAATATAAAAAACTTTTTAAAAATACTAAAATCTTTTCAGTGGTTCCCTAGAAAAAGGTACATACAGGATGTTTCACAAAGGACCCCTAACTTTAAAAATCTATAACCCGGAAACGGTGATAGATAGAAACATGAAACCAGTGGTATGTTAAATAAAAAAATAGTAAGAATCTTATACATAAATCTCAAAATTTAGTTAAAAATAGTGCCGACAGATGGCGCTGAGAGCGTTAAGAATCTTTCTACAGAGAGTTCAGAAGCATAGAAAGACTAGCCGTTGAAGATTTCGCCATTGAAATCTGATCGCTATTAGCTTATAGTGAAAATACTTCCGAAACTGATGTATATATAGTGGAGGAACGTGTATTTATTGTGCTGGAGTACCACCAATTAAATCAGAGTCCTACTGCCACAAGGAAAAGTTTTCAAACGCGATTTCAAGTCGCAAAAGGCCCAGATGAGAAAACAATTCGTGAGCTTTTCAAAAAATTTCAACAAACAAACCGGTGGCATGCAGCAGAGAGTCAATGACAATTTCATTCTTCGTTTGCGATAAGTCTGTCATGTAAAAGGTGCACCTTTTGAATCACTTTTGATAAGGCTATTTATAGCAGCGCCATCTATCGGCGCTATTTTTAACTAAATTTTGAGATTTATGTATAAGATTCTTACGATTTTTTTAATAAACATACCACTGGTTTCATGTTTCTCCCTATCACCGTTTCTGGGTTATTGATTTTTAAAGTTAGGGGTCCTTTGTGACACACCCTGTAGATATCAGCTTTTTTTTAAGGTTTCGCAACTGCTGCTACCTGTTTAAGATAAGTCATAATTTTCTTTGAAAGTAACCTAATCGTGTAAAAGGGGACTTTAAATGGTAGTTTTATCAAATTGGGGAGTTAGTTTCAAGTTGGCTTTATTTTTGGAGACCTTCATACTGTGACAAATATTGCCGAGTTTGGCGGCAATTTAGTACATGGCTCATTCTCTGAAAAGTAGATTTTTTTTAATCGAGCCCAAATAAAGTTACTCCAAAATAGATTAACTTTATTTCAACATCTTATGAGTTTTTAATATGAGGGGGTTGGGACAAGAAAGTGTCAAGCCACATTTTTGGTGAAATAAATCTAACACTGTAATCTGTTGCTTAATATTGTAAACTAGCCTACATAGAATTTGTTTCTAATGTCGCTTGGCGGCAGCATATGTCCCAGATTTCGTTTTTGCCCCCATACGTTTATGCCGCCAATGAAGCTAGCTAATTTACAAAAAAAAACATAATAGTAACATCATTAAAATAATGCCATATTGTTACTCAGAATATCTCAAATGTTACTAAGACGCAAAAACTTTATGTTATATACCTTTATTTTGAGTATTTGATCAAATTTCCAAATTGAAATATCTCAGAAGTTCAAACATGTGGCTTAGCACTGTCTTGCCCCGACCCCTTCATGTGCATTTTATTGCATTAGATTAGTCTTATTTTATTGTATAGTACATATATAAGTAGATACAGATCATTGCCTCATATATTAAAATTATGAGAGAATGATGAAATACTTGTGGAAATCACTTTGTACAAAAACTAGTCGTTGGAGGCCACCGTAATACTTACCCATCATGGATATGCATAATATAAAATATGAAAATAAAACATATGTAAACTATTTATAAAATACATTGCAATTCGAATAAAATTGTGGCTTGATGACGTCATAAACTTTAATAGCTCTATTACTGAATTGCGTAAAAGAAACATCCTTATAACTCCAACATTTATAATAATATTAACTAACGGTTTACTGCGTCGGATTAAGCGTGTCATTTCCAATTAAAATATATCTTTGAATTGAAATTTGAATAAAATACAGGGTCATGAAAAATCGATGAGTGTGGAAAATATAATTAAAAATATCTCGGCAACTAATTATCCGATCGACTTCATTCTTTATGCAAAATTTGTGTTTTTTCATTGTCTTTTATATTGTCTTTTATATTCACTCCTTACAATAAACAATTTCGAAAATTTTTATATACCTTTTATCAGAACGCATATTTTGAGAGTCCGAAAAAAATAGTTCCGGATAATCGAGGTTACTGAAATTCAATAAGCTTCTTCCTATTATTACATACTAAGTACATACCAAATTTCAAGTCTCTATCACAATTTTGGGAGATAGAGCGTTTACAGACAGACAGACGGACGGCAATGTTTTTTTTTAGCACTTTCCAACCTAGTTGAAAAGTGCTTATGACTTCGGTTTGTCTGGCCATATGGCCGGATGGCCGTCTGGCCGTCTGGCCGTCTGTCCGTGCTCTAACTCCCGTAAATATGCTCGGATTGCTCTGCAATTTTTATATGTTATTGTCGTTATCTATGGCACGTTCCCTATTTCAACGGAAGTGTGTAGCACTTATAGTTTTCTTACAGGGACACTCAAAAGAATTCCGCTACATTGCGGTCTATGGGGAAAAATCATTTGCGGTTTATTTTAAAAATGTTTCACTATTGTAAACGCATTGAAATTTATATAGATCACTAAGATGCATTAGAAGAAGCTTAATATGGAACAGTAGGTGTATAGCACTTAGAGTTACTTTACAGGGACAGTCAAAATAATTCCGTTACATTACGTCTATGGAGAAAAATCGTCTGCGGCTTATTTAAATGATGTTCCACTATTTTAAACGCATTGAAGTTTATATATATTACTAAGGTGCATTACAAGAGGCTTACTACAGAATAGTGTGTGTATAGCAGTCATCGTTCATTTACAGGGACACACAAAAGAATTCTCTACTGTCTGTTAACAATAATTCCTGGAAGTGCGTTTTAAGTTACTAAACGCGATTTTAATCTTAACTAGCTTTTTGTCTATTACGTGGTGTGTATAAATTCTGTAGATCCTATACAGGGCAGCACAAAAGTTCGCGAACACATTTCCGTTTATTGACAGAAACTCCAGAAGGAGAATTTAAACGGTGCTACGCGTTTCCTAACTAAACTAAAATTTAGCATCCTATGTATATATACAAATCTATAGATCATATACAGGGCTACATAAAAGTATTTGGATATTTTTCCGAATATTGTATATATTGAAAATTCCTGAAATTACGTTTTTAAATATGTTATGCGTTTTCCAAATTGTTTACTTAGATGTCATCTTTTAGCTTATTAAACGGTAATGATTTGTAAAATTATTTTAGAAGCGTTGGAAAGTGCTACATAATCTATGCTTGACGCATGATTTTTCGTTCTTGTTTTTCTAAAAATATGTTTTTCGGAATCTCCAGTGTCTGAAACGTGTAAATCCGTCAAAAAAATTTTTGATTTTCAAAACGATTACAAGACTTACCCTATACTACGTATGATGGGTCTAATAACTAGTCGGGGGGGGGGGGGGATCTAATAACTAGGGAGAAGTAATAACTAGTCTTAAGGGGTCAGGTAACCTTTAAAATGTCCGAAATATGAAATTTTTTTTATTAACTTATAATTAAATATGATTCTTTAGGAACAATTTAAAATAAACCCCATGCAAAAATTCACTTTAGAAGTGGAGTTATGTCTAAAACAGTCTGAGCTTTTTGTATATGATCAAGGGACAGTTTGATCTTTGAAGTCAATTTTCTCAAAACATCGATTTTGGTCATTGCGCGCACGATTTAAGAAAAATGATTGGTTAGAATTTCATGAAATTTTGACTGAATGTCTTAACCAAGCAGATGCACAAAATGGCCTGCGATTATGTTTCTCAAGTAACAAGTTTAGAATTTATGACTACTTTTGTAGTAAAAAAAACTCGATATTTCGAATTTATCTAAAAAAAAAAAATTTTCTCAAGAACTACTCATTTTATTTTTTTCATCGTAGGTCATTTTGAGAACAAATTATATATGTACTCATTAAAATTTTTTTGAATGGTTTTAGCATTTCAAATGTGAAAAATCGTGCGCGCAGTACATGCAAGAATAATTCTTTCGTAAAAAAATTATTATATTTTAAAATAAATTTAAAAGCTTTATATGAGTGTAAACATTTTTGGAGAAATTTAATTTATAAAATAAACCTTTATTAATATGTATTTAAAATTTTATAATTCAAAGTCAAATAGTTACGGAGTTATGATAATTCTTATAGAGGTCTCCTTTTCATGTATTTTGTGAGTTCAAAGGTTACCTGACCCCTTAAGTATATTTGCAATTGCTAAATATCTTTTGAAACACTTTTCCAATAATATATTAACAGAAAACGATATTTTATTTGCTTTTACAATAGAGGAGAGAAAGATTGGTAATAAAAATACTTAACTTTCATCTAATACTTGAAAGCGATGTGCTAGCTATTGAAGAATTTTGTTGAGCAAAACACCAAGACGGTTTTATTACTTTACTTCTATACAAACTACCCTAGACCTTTATAATACATGCGCTGACATTTACTGAGTAATTATCGACAAATTTATAGTAATGTGAGGGAATGATGTCAATTACTAGAGACAACAATAAAAAGTGTCCTAATTTCTTTCATTGCATAAAATGTTAATGCACGTAAGTGGCTAAATATTTATTTAAGTATTTTTAAATAAAACATTATAAACATACACACCATAAAGGCAGAGAACCCTTTTTCTTTCCTACATGTGTGAATGGAAACACAGTGAGGAAATAATATTTGCATTTAAACAAATATTTTTAATATTATATTTAAATTTTAATAAGCAAATAATCACAATTTATATGTATAATTGATTAATATTTATGGTTTAAATCACTTTTTCATTATGAAAATTTAAAAACACATCAGCAAGACCCCTGGAACACGAAATTCCAACTTTTCCGAGAATTACTCACATATTATATGCTTTTTAAGGTAAGTATATGTCGACACTCAAACAAACAATGTTAAATCAAAACCAATTGCACATATCTATAATTGCTTTTCTATACAAATGAACTTTTATAATTTCTTAACTTCAAGTCAGTAAACTAAAAGTTTTAATTCTGAAAGAAAATATTTCAGTTTTAAACTCTAACTATTTTATAAGACGTTAAAATTTTATACCGCTAATTCGCTAAATATTGTTTCATTTAATTATACCAAACATTAAACCTTTTATTCGGAGCAAATTAAATTTCCTCTAAATTGGTTTGTTGGTTTTCCAACCTGCTATAAATTCTCTCAAAGAAGGGGTATAAAGTCTTTTTAATTAAGGAAAGGAATCTAAATGATACAAATTGAATTAAAATTACATTAATTTAAAAGGAATTGCAAATAAAAGTATTTAAGTTAAAATCCTTTACAAAATACTAATTTCCATTAGCAGAATCTAATACTGCATATAAATTTTTAATTGAAGAATTAAAAATAAGTGGGCGATTTTTAAGACTCGCTTGGCTAATATTTTTAACACAATCGATTAAAAAGGGAGGAAACTATTATTACTTACCGTAACTAAGATTTGAAATTATGGGGGAGGGGGGTATTGTTTATGTTGAAATCAATTACGAAGTTCCCAAAATGACTTTATAGTGAATGATTATATAAAAATATCTGATTTTTTTAATGTATTTAAAGTGAAAATGTATTTCAAAATAAGATAAATTTCAATATACAAATAAATTTTTTCAAAGTAACTAGAATATAATCTACTGATTTGAAAAAAAATATTTGTTACATTTTCCTACCTTTAAACTCTATAGTGTTATTTATTAAATGTATCATGTCTATTAAAAACTCTAATAATTTTTATTTGGAATTTTTATGTAAATCCACAACAAAAGAAAAGGATTTCATTAAATACAAACATGTAGTCCAAAAATTTCCAAAAATTGAATCGTAATGACGATTTTGAAGGTTTTCTTCCCGCTGTGTTAGTGGTATAACTCCAGTGTTAGTGGGGGATCAGTTAAGTATCGATAGCGCGAAACACTGAGGCACATATAAATTAATGAATAAGAATCCAATTTTATTAAATAATATTACAACCTTTAAAAAATATATTAGCTGTATAGTTGTCAATTTTTAGTGAGCTGTTATACAGAACGGGACTAAGTGGCAACAAACGCCTGTCAAGTCTTGGTCACAAGAATGTGATGGTCTCTGCTAGGGGGGATACCTCTCGTATCCCCCGCTAATTAGCCTCCCGTGGCCAATTCTTTCTTGTGCCAGAAGGAACAGGCAGATACAGGACGTAATTGCCAAATCTACCAAAGCTCAAGGATCCCTTAAATCTTTACTAGCTTATCATAGCTGTCTGTCACTCAAAAATAAATTATTACTATATAAGTCATTCATTCGATCAACCATGACATACGGTTCTGTTGTCTGGGGTTCGGTCTGTGAGACTCAGATGCAAAGAATTCAAATTTTCCAAAACCGCTTATTACGTAGGATCTGTAAGGCGACAACGTTTGGAATGACGTCATACATGCCGATCTCAAAATTAGGTCTATCTCGCAAGTAATTAAAAAACTTGATCAAAAATTCCACAGAGATCACCCTTTAATTCCCAACGAAGCATTGCGGTCCATTCAACCTTATAGTGTACTTAGCAGTAGAGGGAAGAAGAGACCGCTCGCCATCTTGAGTAGAGATGACGGTTTTGCTCCACCTTCCAAAAGAAGGAGGAGAGAACCACCTTAAACACTTTGTTGTCCTTTCAAAATTCAAAATTTTTGCTAACTTGCTTTTATTTTTTCTTTGGCATAAATACATTAATTTACACTTTTGACGTCTTCCTGCCTAACATTTGGCAACGGTAAACATCAACTTTCCTATTTAAAATTCTTCTCTATTCTTAGGAAAAGAAAAATAAAATTATATATTTATATTTTAATTTAATTGTATTGTACTTATGTTTATTTATCTTTTGGCATCATAGTTTGTTTTTACACTTTATTTATTATGTACTTGAATTACACCCCCTTTTCATTTTCTATTTTGGCATTAATTTTAGGGGAAAAAAAAGTTAAAATAGAAAATTGTACGGCTCTGTTGGGGCTTCCCCCTCCCCCTCTTCCCTATGCTCACCTTCAAATCACTGATCAAGAAGCAACCACAAGATACACCTGCATTCTCCACCGCAGCTTGCTGCGAGAACTCATCCAGATCAACATCACGATGAACTCTGCATAGATGGACCCAGCTCGATTAGTGGTAAACATGGGCATTACGCCCCATGTAGGCACACGCAAACTCATTCTTGATTCTTGATTCAGAAGGAACAAGGTTTTCCTTCTCATTCTCTTCTCCTGTTCTCAAATCCAGAAATGAATCTCCTCTCCTCCTGTTCACAAATCTTCTGCAAGAGTGGGAGGTAAATAGGGGCGATTGTTTCCGTTGCAACCCCGGCCAATCGTCACATAACTCCCATCCTTATTGGATCGCTAGTGTTTTGGCTCGTATCAAGCGTTGCTAAGATAATATCTGGCGATTTTTCGCCAGGATGATCGTTAGATAATTAATCACCGTGAAGACTTAGCGCCTCCTAGACGGGGACCCATTGAACTTTGTTGGCAACCTTGTCGCTAAGAGAAGACTACCGAGTTTTTTCAAGGTCAACCCTTGTTTTGGGGGTTGTCTCTTAGCCGTGGGAAGATTTCACACATAGTCCTAGCTGGGATACTGAATTAGAGTGACGATGTCACAACACCTTCGTAAAGATTCCTGTTACTAGTTTTTTCTTATTTCCATTAACTAAGTATATGACTTTTTCTTTTAAAAATTTCGACGTAAAGAAAATATTGTCAAATTTCTGAAAAGCAGATAACAACAAAAATCCATTTTAAAAGATACTTTTGTTTAAAATCATGAATATTTTACATGCTTTTCTATGATAAATGGCGAAAAGTTTGAGGTTCCTTGTTCTGCAGAAAATTTTGAAATGCCCACTAAGAAAAATATAATGCTAAATTTATTATGGCTTGTATTTTCTCTGAAATTTATTTTTGTATGATGCATCTACATGTTGGAAGCATCGATTATAACCATGAGACCATGTGTATCAAGCAGACGTGTGTCTTTCTCTACTACTACTACTGCAATGGGATAATAGAGTTGCACGTTCCCAGTCATGTGAATAATGATGGCGCCCTTTTTTGTTTGTCCCTAGTTGAGGTGCGCCCCTGCTCACTGAAATGTTTGACAGGCCTCTACTAGACGATAAAAGTCATCATAAATTGCGATATTAAAACAATAAAAAATTAAATGTTTTACTACAAAATGTTAGAATAAACCATTGGGGTCGACAGTTAACTCGGTTGCACCAAGCAAAAGACACAAATACCTTTTTTTTATCTAAAATTAAAAAACATTTATATAAACCCCTAAAAATCAAAATCACGTTTCATTAATACTGAAATCAATTACGTCAAATTTTTGAAATGACAATATCGTTTTTTGATCGTATAGTAATTATGATGATTATATATTTATTTCTTCTGAAAAAAAAAATCTGCATTTCTATCCTTTAATTCATAGTATAATGTTAATGTATTTTCGAAGCGTTTAAAAATAATTAATTTAAATACGGCTTTTTATCTGTTTTTGGTTAATATAGAAAAACTTGTTCTGTTTCTTAGAAAACTAATTCGCCTGATGATGTTTGTAACATGTGTCGTGATATAAGAAAAATCTTCTTTCAAGTACCTTATGACTAAATACAATGACTCCAATTAAATCCGATTACGGAATATTAATTTTAAAAAATTGGTTAAAACTATGAAAAAAAAATTCCGATGTCGAGGCCAAGTTATATGATTTTCTTGTATTTTGAATAATTCGTATAATATTTCATGAAAATCGTCGGAACTGTTTTCATCATTTTCAGTACTGAGTTTATTTTACCCTGTCAAAATAAATTTTCTGAATTAGAGACCTAGGCTAGATCGTTTTCTCGTGATCAAATTATCATATAAGCCACATTTTGTTATAATCGTTCAAGCCAATTTCGATATATAGCAGCATTTTTTCAATGCTGAGTTTCTTTTAACCTCTCAAAATGGACGTTTTTGAATTCGGGACCTAACTAGATCATTTCTCGTGCTTAAATTAGTATAGGAGACAATGGTCTAAGGGTTTTCCGATTTATATAAAGCTGCATTTTCAGTGCTGAGTTTATTTTAACCTGTCAAAACGAATTTTTCCTGAATTGGGAACTAGTCAGTTCATTTTTTCGTGCTTGATTTGGTACGGCAAATTTTGTGAAAATCATTCCATAGGTATGCGAGATCGTTTAAACACCCGAAATTGCTTGCTCGTTTAATATACAGTGAACTCTCTCTTTAGCGTCGATTTCCAAGGGTCGCCATTTTTAATCCGCGCTAACCTGGAAGCATGTAACCGAAGTCTGAATTAAATTATATACCCATTTGAATGACGCAAATATAAACCCTTTCGTTGAGGAATTCAATTTTCGACAGAAATGAAATAGGTTATAAAATTTATGCTAAGAAATACAACTTTTTCTTTCATTTAATATTTTTAGTAAAAAAGCAAGTTGGTGGTAATAAGTTAATATAAAAGAATTAATTACTCAAAACAGACGAAATATGCAAAGAAATTACATTAAATACATAATTTAGCTTTATTTAAAGCAATCTGTCACCTTTTTTTTTTTTTAGAATAGTTTAACAAATGATCATTTTACTACCTGATATTCTAATTTTGTGACACGCACGAAAATTTGGTCTGTTACATTCTCTGAGCAAAAATAGTAATAGAGTGCGGATTCTATTGTTGTTTGGTCGAAAAGCTGAAACCAACATCAGCTCGGTTTAGGCGCTTTAAAGGTTATCTGTTTTGGCGGTAATCACATCCTTGGCAACTTCGATTTCATTCTCGGAATAAAATAAACGCAAATATACAAACGGAAGTGAAATTATAAATTGTCGCTTGTGCTGTTAACTTATTCTAGGATTTTATTTCACAGGAAGGATAGAAATGAGAAGTTATGAGGAGTCTGTGGATTTTATATGTGTAAAATCTACACACGGCTGAAAGATATAATTGCAGTAACAAATTCAACTGTTATAAAAATTTAGTTTATAGTAAATTTGTATAAAATAAAATATTAGTTGATTTGATTTCATGACTTGTAATTTCAAATGCTATTCCTATAATGAGCAAGACGAATTTGTTTTCTTTAATTAGGTCCTTGGTACAAGAAACTTTTTTAGGCTCCAGTTTATGTAATAATCACCCCCACCCCACCCCACCCCGGGAGAAAAAAAGATTGTTTAATCTTCTGGATGGATTTCTTTTTCTTTTTTGTTGCTGTTGTATTTTATTTAAATGTTATAAAAGGACTTCGGAGCATTCATTGTACCCCTAATAATCCCTTCTAATAAACGTTACTTAAAATATATTTTTATTATTTGTGATATAAGATATTAAGTAAGATAACCCAGAAAAATATTTCGAGATTTCTGTTTGTAAAGCTTCAATTTGATAGAAGTCTGTGGTTACATTACATATTTATTGGTATTATCCGCAAACCGCCAACAGCATTGTCTATCGCATCCGGAAAAATCTAAAATATTTTATTGTCTACGGACGTAATCTCTTACATTATTACTGCAGCAACTCAATAAAAGTATAAATATTTGGGGAAATTATGTTTAAACTAAGTATGTAAAACTGATGTATATCAGTTATAAATATTTGTATACTCTAAAATAAAATCGAAATACAGATAACAAACCACCAAAAGTAAGTTATGACACATATCAACTAGGGGAAACGGGACCACGCGAGCAAAGAAGCATATATGAACAACGCCCATTTCATCTAATTAATATTAAAAAAAACTTTTTGACATTATAAATAGTTAATAGGATTAATATAAACTTTTTATAATTTTTAATAATAATTTCAAAATAATAAACCCTTTTTTGCTTATAAATAGGTTTGAGATATAAACTAAAAAAGAGCAAATAATAAATTTCAAAAAGAGTGAATTTCAGCTTAGTAGAAAAATTCTAAATTATTCTAAATTAATCGTTGATATGATGCATATAAATAATAAAAATCTTATTGACAATGAGAAGATTAAAAATTTCATTTATTTGGAATGAATTAATAATCTGTAGAATATATACTTATTTAATATGAATGTTGGCATTTCCTTCATTCGGAAACTCAAGGCTTTCAGATTTCGAATAAATTAATTAAATTTTAGTTTTGCAGTTTGAATAGAATATTAATAAAACTGACATAATGAAAAATCAAACACTTCATAATTTATTCAATATGTAACAAGTCATTTTTAAATTTTACGATTTTCCCCTTAAATCGATAGTGTATAATACTCCAATGTAGAAAGAAAAACCTTTAAAAATTGTATTAAACATATGTAAAGTTTAATGGCCGACAAAGGAGAAAATCAGTTATAGATTTTGTTTTTCTTCCACTCATAACTCACGCAGAATTAAAAGGATTAATTAATCGTTTTGTATTAATTTGATTAATTAAATTCAGCTTCCTTATTTGATTCTATCAAAACATATTCATTTGTTTTCATAAAGAAAAGAAATTAAATCATGTCTAGAAAGGTTGTTTCTTACATAAATTTATAAAGTATGAATTTCTTAGTTTCTTACTTTCCTTTTATAGAGTCAAAATCGAAAACTTTAATTTCATAACTTTATTTGGATACTAGTTAAACTAAAATAACTAAATAATAAAAATTTTATTATTAGAACTCAGTTTGTTATTATATTTTCCTATAAGTTTATATGGATTTTCCTATACGTGTATAAGGTTCATTCAAGAAATCAATAGTACTAATATTACACATATCATTTTTAAAATAACATACAGAAGTTTAAAAAATAAATACATACTATATATTATGTTGATATGGTACTAATAAGGCGTCAATTGAATAATTCATTAATCCATAAATGCTAACCTGTTTTATTAAAATGCGTTTTTCCGTTATTCCTTACGTCATTTGCACAAATGAAACAAAGTTAAATCGTGCCGTCCAGAGAATAAATTTTAGGAAAATTTGGCATAATGTGCCGATCTCAGTCATATATTTCTTCTTAGGTTCATAAGTGACATTAAATTCTAGTTAAATTAAAATAATTAAAGGAGAAATATTTTACATAATCATATAATAAAATCACTAATTATCATTAAAATACAGATATAAATGCTTGAGTGATACAAACAGAACACAAAAAAGGCTTATAAAAACATTTTAATATAATGATCGACATATTTCGAACGGAATCTGTACTCCAGGTCAGTTAACCAATGAAATAAATAAAGTACATGAAACAGCAAGATACAATGGATATAAAAAAAGCACTATTAATAAAGTAATTACGATCATGAAGAAGAAGGAGAAAAAAAAATTCAATAAACAAAATTCAAAATTATTTACAATATTTCCCTCGGTTCTTTGAAAGATTGGAATATAAATTTAGAAAATTCAATACATGCCTTATCGCAAAACCATCCATAACATTAAAAAATATAGTTTGTAAGAAAAGAGACCAAAAAGAGTCATATCAACTATCAGGTGTTTATGAAATCAAAGTTCACCAGAACAGATAGAACATTGCAATATTATATAGGAATGGCAATTAGAAAGTTTAAAACATGATTAAAAGAGCATATAGCAGATATCAAATATAACAGAAATACTACAGTATTGGCAAGACTACATAGGACAGAGACTTTAAAAATATTGATTTTAAGAATAATAAAATAATTTATCCGTCAATACTTTATTTCCCGTCTATTACTCATGAATGAATAGAAATCTATATGCGTAACGAGAACACATGCAATGAATTAGCCTTTTTTGAATTACCCAAAATTTGGCACGAGGTGCTTTTCAATTTTAAAAAGCAATAAGGGAATATTAATTTTCACATTTACAGTTGACTATTTTTAAGCACCTGCTTTTATTAAACATATGATCTCTTGGTTTATGTTTTTCAAGTTTATTTTCAAAAGTTTTGTCAAAATAGTTTGTTTATCGTTTGGAACATGTCGATCATTATATTAAAAGTTTTTGTAAGCCTTTTTGTGTTCTGTTTGTATCACTTAAGCATTTATATCTGTATTTTAATGAGAAATATTTTATTATAACTGAAATAAACTGTCAAGTTTCTATCAATAAACTTCAATTAATACTTCATTTTTCATATTAGTGAAATAGTTTTACTTTACATACTTGGGTTTAGATACTAATAAAATAAGTAAAAATACGTATGTAATTGATCTTCTCCGAATGTTATGCACGTGGGATTAAATGGATTTAATGAGTCTCAGTGCACAGTCTTCTTTGATTAAAGCAGAGTTTTTCTTCTTGTTTCTATCACATTGTATTTAATTATTTACATGGAAAAAGTAAAATTATCACAATATTGTTCTAGTGGATGCATAAATATCTAGAAGATAAAATTTGGAATCTTGGAGGAAATTAATTCATCTAGGATCTTTTACTTTTCTAAATTTACAATTAGAACTGATATTTTAATGCAAAACATAAGTGTAAACTCTTAAGCAATTTTTTTTAATTTATGTTTAAAAGTTTTCAGTTTAATAAATATTTAACTTTGAAAATGTTTCACTCCAAATGTATTTTTACTTATTTAATTACATTGCTGAAATCTGTCTTTTACCGTAATACTTTGTATTAAATAAAACTAAACTATTTATAAAAAAACATTTTTTGATAGTATAATGAATATTTTAAATAATCATAAACAAAGTAATGAACAAAACACATTCATCAAAAAAGAGTAAAGTAAATACATAAGCTTATATATTTTTTTAACTGCCTTAAAATATACAAAATTATTATTCACTTTTCATTCACATTAAATATTTGTGGAATAAAGTAAAACATAATTTTGTATTTTATCAGTTACACTTTAAGTAGTTTTAATATAAAATTACTTTTCCTTACTTTATTACTGCGATCAGTTCTCGATTCAAATATGCATGCTTCAAAAATTAAATAGTAATCTGCTCAAATCTAAAGTCTTTTTTGGAAAGTTTTCACATTTCAAACACCTCTCAAACACAATGATTTCATAGGCGACAATTTAATGATATTTAAAATCAGATTGTTTTGTTTCTAGTCCAAATTGATTTTTTCTAAACATATCTTAGAAAATCGTGCATTAAAATAACATTTAAACAAAAATTTAACTACGCAGTTAGACATAGAAGTAAATTTTCGCATGATATTTAACTCCCATTTATAGAATATAAATTAATATTCTTTAATAAAATTTAAACGATGTTTCGAAGCTTTCTTTGTACTTTAAACGAAATATTACCCATTACTTGAACACGCTATGCAAGCAATGTTTTGATAACTTCAAATCGTAGAATATAATATGCAATCATATTTCATCAACAACTACGGTTATTGTCTAACTGTTCGAGCAAGACAGTATTTCATCCTTGGATTTTATGAAAATAAACTATTTGTGTTTCGGGATTTTTGTAACCACTAGTATTAACTATTAATATTCCTCTTATAAATTTTATGATTGAAAAAGGCCCCGATTATTATTCGTAAATAATGGCTGTAAAAATTAACACAACCACCTCTGCTGCATGTCAGTCAGAAATTGTTTTGAATCTGCTTCTTTTTTTATGAAAATATTTTTGATTGATAAAAATTTGATAATTTATTCTACCTTTAGTATGTTGTGTTAAAGTCCCTTTAAATGCTTATAATAACTATCTCAGATCTTTGAAAGATTGTTTCTAAACATACAAAATAAAATATGTGCAATATTTTAAATATGTATAGACCACAAATTAAAACGTATTCGACATAGTTCCAAAAATTATTTTTCTCCTTACGCCAAATTTGCATCAAACTATATATATATATTAGTCACAATAATACATTGTAAATACCTCTTCATAACTTTGCACATAGATGGTGGTACTGCTGATAAAAACATGCATCGATTTCTATTCAGGTTATCGAATCATTATCTCTTAATTTTGTGCTGCAAATATTTTTACTTCAAAAGTTTTTATTATTTTTTTTTTAAATGTATTTTAATAAAATGTATATATATCTGAATTATTTTTCAATTTGTTAAAATAGCTGATATTTATTTCATTAACGTCGAATGTAACTGTTAATTGCCATGTGCTCTTGTCAATAATAACGTGGTTTTGGATAGTAAAAATGTCACTGATTGGGTATGCTTTGCTTCTATATTTTTCTTTTTCTTTATCAATTATTCATTAAATCCGTTTTTGTACATTTAATAATGTTACTTAATGACTGATTTTTGCACCTATTATGTTTAGTTTTTCAATATTAGTCCATTTTTATTTAATTTTCCTTACATGTGGCTCCGTGGTTAATCGGGCAATTTGAGTATAATAAATTCGGCTCTGGTTTATTTACTCAAACAGAAATCAATCACGATTTACTTATATTTGTGGAATATTGTCCTTGATAAAGTGTTTCACAATATAAGTTTCCATTTTCTTCATGCAATATTTTCACCTTCTGCACATTGGATTTTTTTTCTCCACATATCTTTGTTCAATTTTTCCACTTATTTTATTTTGAGATTATTGTTTTTTTGTATATATGTCTTTGTATTGTATTATAATTATCGGTTCATCTATTGTCAATTTTTATATTATTTAATGATTATTATTAACAAAAGTTTTATTATATTTATAGCCATACGATCGGCTTTATAATCTTCCTTAGTTTAAACAGTGTAATTGAAATGAAAATTTGATGTTGAAATCGTTCAGTGTAGCCCTCCTTCACTAGGATAGTTGTTCTTCTGATGCCGTTATAATAACTTACAAAACAGTTATACTTATATTTTTTTCAAAGTATGACGCGTAAGATATTAAAATTCATTTATCAAAATTAAACAAAATTCGTCATAATTCTCTAATTCTATTAATTAGTTAGATATAAAAAATTTCATTAACGCTTGTAAAAAGCTTAAACATTTTAGACTTAAAAAAAGCATTGTCTTAAAAATTTCACACTGTTACACTAATTACTAAAGATGAAAAAAAATATTATTTTAAAATTTTTTCTGTTTATTTTCTACTTCAATGATACCATTTTTAATACAGCCAAACTTTTTACCCAAAAATAATTATAATTTGCAAAAAAAATGGCCTTCATTAATACAAATTAACAGAATCACGAATAATCTAATAAAATTCGCCAGACTTTTTTTCCTTTTCTGTGTAAAAGAAGATTTTTACGCAACTCTTTACTCAGAAATTCTTAATTATATACTAATTAACATATTCAATTAAGGTGCATTACCAAAAAAAATAATCTTTTATGATATATAGAAATTAATTTTCTAAAACTCATAAATTACTTTAAATTTAGTGCTTATAGTTATTATTTGTGGTTAGCAAATATCTGCTAAATTAAAATATTTGTGACCGCGTTTATAAAAACATTATAAAACATTTTTGCTTTTTCTCAATTTATAATAATTTATGAATCCCTATATAGTATTTTTTTTTTTACCTTTATACTAGAAAAATTAATAGCTCTGATAAAGTAAGTTTTAATAACTCCACATATTAAATTGTTAATAGTTGCAAAACAGACTGAAATGCTTGATATTTTTAAACATAACTCCAACACTTCGTAGCAGAATTTGTTGATGTTTTAGATTCGCATGTTTGAAGCTTCTAGAAAACGATTTCTTTTAAAATATTCATAAGTTATAATTCATATTATTTTTTGTCTAAACTATATTTCAAATATATATGTATGTAAGTATATATGTATGTATGTATTAGAAAATTTTAAATTCCGCACTTCATTAAATTTATTCCAAAAACTTTCCCCTTCTAAATTTATTATACAAACCTAGTTTGTTAAATTATTTCCTATCTTAAACTATATTCCATTTATTATTTTATTTAAATTCCTTTCTATTTAAAATGTTTATTTAATAAATTTACCCTTCAAAATATTCTTAAAACGCTTCCCGTAATTACTTTTCTTCAAAAACCTTTTTTATTTCTCAAGTCTTAAAAAGCCGAATTTATTGTATTTAAAGTTATCGTTTGTACCTTTTTTTTTTTAATTCCAAAGCTAAATTCGCTCTTTTTCTCGCAAGAACCTAAGTACTTCATTTTTCTGCCACATAGTTTCTCAAAACATATTAAAAAAGCCAAATGTGATGTCAAAATTCGGTATTCTCATTGCAAATCCCAGAATTTGGTACATTTTCAATATAAAGATAACACTCTAAGCTTATATATTTGTAACATAAACGGGTTCGTAATCACTCCAGCCATTTTCATTTTATTACCACCTTCAAGCAACGAAAGCAGAATGCAACGCAATGGATGCTACATACACATACATATGACATTACTTGCTGAAGCGTATTTCTCCACTTAAGTACCAACTCGTCAATTTTCACCCTTCGGACGGATTTTATTTGAACACGCCTAATATTTTCATTTATTATTTTTTTACATTTTTCTATCTGACAAGGACGGTCTCCAAAAGCGCATACTATATTGTAATTTATAATATATGTCTAAGATCAATATTTAAGGAATAAGGTCAATGGTTTTGGGACACCCTGTATGTATATATATATATATATATATATATATATATATACGCAGTAACCATTACATCATAAACAAAACAACTATATATTTGTATGAACAGCGCCAGAAGCTGCCTATTAGAACACACAAATTCAATATAATCCAGCAAAAACATGATTTTGGCCTGAACCAGCACCACCCCCCTCACCAGAAACAAGACAACACAAGAAAACACAGTAGAAAATATATGTAAAAATAATCAGAAACAGAAACAAGCTGCGGCCTCATCAGCAGTGGGTAAATTCAAAGGCAGCCAAGCATCCGAACAAAAAGATTAACAATTAGTGGCAGTGGGTTTCGGCCAGAGTGCTGCGTAGCAAAAATTAAAAATGTACAGAAACATATTTGAATACTACTTAACAGACGCTCCCCCCACCGTATCCTACTCCACAATATTAAGCGAATGCTTTACCAAATGTCTCTTCGAAAATACACACAACCAATTCAGCCACGTTGCCACAATTAAAAAAGTAAAACACGATAAACAAACCAATCCCCCTTTTTACTGATTGGAAACTTCATATATTAAATGATTTTAAATCTTTTCAAAATAGTTTCATTAATAATTCTGCATATATATATCATAATCTCAATGCGGAAATTAGAAATGAAATAACAAAGTTGAAAGAAATTTTTGTTTTTTGTCCAGTCGATAAGGCTGCTGGTAATTTTGCAATTATTTGAAAAAAATATTATGCTGAAATGCTCAATGCAGAGCTGAATAATAGTTTAACCTACAAAATGTATAACTCTTCAGTACAAACACTTATTAAAAAGCATCTGGCATTTTCTAAACAAACTAAGATTCGTTTTCCTTGCAATAAAAACTTATCATTTTCATTTTTATTTATTTCCCCCAAATTTCATAAAATACCGGTTAAATACAGGTTTATATGCAGTAGTGTCAATAGTATTGGAAATAACTTTAATAAGAAATTCGAAGAGCTGCTTAAAAAAATTTTAAACATGTTAAAATACAAATACAAAGATACTAACTGCTTTTGGATAATTTCGAATAGTTATGAAATTGCAAAGAAAATAAAAAGTGATAATATACATTCCATCCAAACTTATGATTTCGAAAATTTATTTACAAATATCCCTATTAATAGCTTAAAGGAAGCACTTTTAAAGACAGCTGAATTGGTTTTAGATGTTATGGATTTCAACTCTACTTTATTTTTCAATTTATGTCATTTCTGTCTTTATAACAATTATGTTTATACAATATCCCTCTAAAATTTATCAAAAAATATTCAGATTTTGCAGACTGCCTTAATTATTGATAGATTGCTTACATTCAACAGTAAATGACTCGTAATTCCTAAAGCCTGAAAAGGACGATTTTATGATGATGGCTGGGTTTGTTGGCATCCGACCTGGAACGAATCTGGATTGTGTACTGAATGACGGATTTGGTTTGTTTATCGAGTTTTACTTTTTTAATTGTGGCAACGTGGCTGAGTTGGTTGTGTGTATTTTCGAAGAGACATTTGGTACAGCATTCGCTTAATATTGTGGAGTAGGGTACAGTGGGGGGAGCGTCTGTTAAGTAGTATTCAAATATGTTTCTGTACATTTTGAATTTTTGCTACGCAGCGCTCTGGCCGAAACCCACTGCCACTAATTGTTAATCTTTTTGTTCGGATGCTTGGCTGCCTTTGAATTTACCCACTGCTGATGAGGCCGCAGCTTGTTTCTGTTTCTGATTATTTTTACATATATTTTCTACTGTGTTTTCTTGTGTTGTCTTGTTTCTGGTGGTGCTGGTTCAGGCCAAAATCATGTTTTTACTGGATTATATATATATATATATATATATATATATATATATATATATATATATATATATATATATATATATACTAATGAATTTGGGTATATAATTAATGTAAGTAATATATGACGTTTTTTTCTTCTTTTTCCCACTCTTATTCAAATTGTATGTATGATTTATAATATTCCATTTGAAAAGGTCTTGTTATTCAATATTGTTTCAACGATTGCTCGGGCAAGATATGACATGATGTTTGGCAAAAGCTGGTGTCATATACAGAAAGCAGTCGTTCTTTGCTTATAAATGTGATTTCCTTGCCCTTGAAAAAGTGAATTACATTATAAGCTTTCATTTGTGTTTATACTCGTGTGGTTTTTATTTCATTCCTTTTGTTTTTCTTCATTTGAATTAATAATGTTTCATTTATTAGAACTACATTTTTAATTTGTAATTTGACACGGCTCATTGGTATCGTGATTTCAATGTATATGGTCAGTTTCTTATGTTTCAATGGTTAAATTTTACTTAAAGTTTTATATATGCATATATATATATACAAACAAATACACTGCTCAAAACAATTAGGAGAGCACAAGGTTTTAACGAAATTACTCAAATACTTACACCTATAATTAACTTAAATTAAAACATCTATAATTTAAAGCATAGCAGCCAATAGGAAAATAAAACTTCATATACAAATCAAAGTTCATGACGTCAAAAACCAGAAAAAGGAGATAAGTGCAGAAATCGGGATTTCGCAAAAATGTCTGTTTCACTGTCTCAGTTGCGAAATTCAATTGCTCAGCTTTTATTTGGAGAAAAGGTGATTTGATAAGGTGATCACAACAAGGTGATTGACCGGAATCCATGGTTTGGCGTATTAGAGAGAGACTTGAATCCGGGCGAACACAACGAAGTGCAGAGGACGCTCATGGAGTTGCAAGAAATGTCCTTGCAAGGCTGTGGAATCAATTCAAAAAAACAGGAAATGTTAGATGTCGACAGGGCATGGTCGAGCACGTGCACCACAGCAACTGATGACCGATATATATGCTGTTAACAACTCGTCAAGACAGAAAAGGGGATGTTACTCAGCTGCAAAGACAGTAGCTCTTGACAACACGATAAATGGTGTCCAGCCAAACAGTGCGAAATATGCTTCTTCAGGTGGTCTCTATGCACATAGGCTGATGGTCTGTATTCCGTTGACCTCAATCCACCGTGCGGCCCGAAGAAGGTGGGCTGCTGAACATCAAGATTAAATGCAACGGATTGGAGTCGAATGCTGTTTACAGGCGAGTCCCTATTAAGTCTGGAGAGTGACACTCGACGTGTTTTTGTATGGAGAGAAAGGGGCACTCGAAATAACCCCACATTCGTTCGTTAAAGATCACATTACAGACAAAGTGGGTTGATGGTGTGGGCAAAAATCAACATAGGTGAATATACGGACTTGCATATCATTTAGAATGGCACTCTGACGGCCCAAACGTATGCAGCCGAGATACTGAGACCTCATGTTGTACCTTACGCTTCATATACAGTTATCCCTTTGTTTTCATGCATGATAATGCCAGGCCGGACACAGATCGTCTGGTGAAGAGCATGGTTGAAGCTGAAACAATACAGCGTATGGAATGGCAGCATGCTTTCTTGACCTGAATCCGATCGAGCATGTTTGGACACACTCGGACAATGCATTGCAGCGAGACGGAGACTTTCTTTTATTGTCTGGGACAAGGAGATTGCAAATCCTGAAGAGTGGAACGAAATTCCTCAAAGCCTTATCGAAAACCTCATCGAATCCATGGAAAACAGGTATGCAGCAGACTTAGCTGTTCGAAGAGACCACACGCCGTATCAAACAACTTGCATCATTAGTAAACAATACTTTTTTTGTCATTCACATGTAACCAAATTGTTGCCCTAAACCATCTTTTCATGTTCTTTCCATCCTTCCAAAGAATTAAAGCTCCCTTACAATTATTTTGCGTCTTTTTTTTTGTATTGCGCATTGATACACGTGTACTCTCCATTTTATACCCATGCATGGCTGTCTCGAACGGTTCTCTTTTCTTCTTTGCTTAATTTTTTTGAGCAATGTATAACATTCCTAATTTGTTAACTTTTTTAGTATACGCTTATGGGGACCTTCGTTGAGAGCTCTAAACAGAAAACTTTTATTTTAAAACTAAAAGTAACGAAAAGTTCTATTTTTACGTTCTTTGTACTACATGACAGTTTTTGCTTCATATTTTGGATAAAATTGAATTTGAATACGTTTTAAAAAATTCTGATTTCGCTTTCAGAGAAAATTCTATTTTCTCACAAATAAAACTTCTCGCTTCAGATATATTATCTCGAAATATTTTGGTCGGTACAGACAAATATGGTATCCTAGCGCACAATATGTATTTTAATACAAAATCGATGATGCTCTACAACATCGCCCTTGAACTCTTGATCGTATCTCCTGCAGTTATCGATATATTATCTCCAAAGTTTATCGCTAGAGACGCTACGTGAAGTGCATAGCAGTTTTACTATACTTAGACACCACAGTCATGGCTTTAGCCAACTCAGTTCACTAGTTATTTGAAGTGACCTGGACTTAAGTCCTCACCCTGTATATATGAATTTACTTAAAAGGAAATCAGGTATTAAATTTTTAAAATCTTATTACCAAAAGTTATTTTTACATTTTTTATTTACAATTTTTAACATTTAAAATTAAAATTTAATATTTACATATATATATCAGCTCAAAAGCAATTTCGTTGTATCTTTACAATTGTTATCTTTCAAGTCAATGTCTTAAATGTTTTCATTTCGCAACCGTATATCTAAGTTTTAAGCCCTGAATCTCTTACGAGTCATTACTAAATTTCATTCCACTAATTCCTTAAATACTGATATTTTAACTATACGAAACATTAAACATTTTATTTGGAGAAAATTAAATTTTCTCTAATGTGGTTTGTTGCCTCTCCAGTCTGCAAATAAAATTCCTCAAAGAAGCGGCATAAAGCGCTTTTTAATTAAGGATAACTATATCACTGGAAACAGACTGAATTAAAATTATATTACTTTAAAAGGAACAGTAAAGAACAAACATTCAGGTTTAATTATTTCTCAAAGAGTAATTTTCATTAAGAGCAATTAATTCGACGCTTAAATTTAAAATTGAGAAATTTAAAAGATAATTGGAAAATTTTTCTGCCTCGGAGAATTAAAACTTTCGATATCGCTGATGAAATTGGGGGATTTCTTTGAAATCTTATTGTTCGTATTATTATAATTTTAATGTAAAATTATTTGGAAAATAGTAAGTAGAGGAAATTAAAGAAGTTAGATTTAATTTTAAAATATTTGCATTTCTTCCAAAGTAACTCCACTCACTATTAGTTAGACCACGCATTGTATTATCAAAATAAAAATACAAATTCTATATAGTATGTAAAATAATGATTTTCACAAATGAAAAATTGCTGTGTCAAAGCTCTCTACATTCGAAAAGTTTGTATCTCACTATGAGAGGAATGACCTATCAATAATAAATATTTACATAATTTCATAAAGTTAACTCAGCTGTAAAATAGTTTAAGAAAAGTAACAGTAATTAAATTTTAGGTGATATTAACATAAATTATAGCTCGACAAAAATCAATTATTTTCGAATGTTAGTTGAAAAATTCCTTCCGGCCTGTACCTGGAGAAAAGGGTAACTTCCCTATTCCTTGTTTTAAAAAATTCAGCTGATTTTATTCAAACGCACGAAACTAAAATGCGTGGAACACGATTATAGAAGATTCAATGCCAGTTTTCTTCAATACTGAATTTGAATGAGAATTTCGAGAAATTAGTCAGCAATCTCCAAGTTTGCTTCATTAATGCCGATTTATTTTTCGTCGCCAAATTTGCCGATATTTCGCCAAGTATCGCCGAGATTGGCAAGGATTTGATGCTGGCGGATATGACCATGTAGTTTTAAGCGTATGTTAATAGCAACACACACACAGTGGTTACAACAATTAAAGTAAATTTGCTTTTTTAAAGCTTATAAATGAAACCTGACTATGGAAAAATCAGCCACGCTAGAATCTCATTTCATTCTCAGTTCATCACGCTAGAGCATTTTTTTTTAAGATAGAGTCAAATCAAATAAGGCTCTAGAATCCTTGTATCAATGCCGAACTCTTAAAGGAAAAAACTTTTCAGTTTCTAATTGTTTCGTACTACTTTTTGAATTTGAAACGTTTAAATAGCCGCCATTTTGAAACAAGATTCCTCCTATTCGGACATACTGGTAACTGCTTTCTAGAAATACACCTTGAAGCTATGAATGCTGATTTTTACGATAATTTAGTAAAAATGGAACTGGTTTGGAGAAGTTCGGAACATTATTAACTGGGATTTTAAATAACGGTATTCTCTATATAAAACAGCAATTAAAATCAGTTGAAGCTTAAAATGTTAAAATTATTAAATGTAATTAGAGCAGTGCATTAATCAGAGCAGTAATCAGCAGTAATCAGAGCAGTAGATTTGGATTTCTTAATAAGGGGGTCAATTAATGAAAAAGTCGCCGCCAGGTGATGCATGGTCAAGTAAAAGAAATGCGATATTTAATAAAAAATTGTTTACCCTTACTCCTCTCCATCCCCGCAAATATAACAAATAATCTATTAGGTTTTCTGAATTAATAATCTCTATCATAATAATGTATATCATGTAAAAAAAAAAACCTTAAACCCAGCTAATTATCATGAAGAAAAACGTGCCCGGATAAATGTTGCAAACAGGTGGCGTCTGTGTAATCTGTCGTGTGCAGGTGGCGCTAGATTAGTATGGCTGTACGCTGGTAACTGCAATCCATATTAACACTATTTCGTTAGAAGTCCTTATTGATGCATCGCAACTCTGGTTTATTTGATTACTTCTGTGAAGACTCTATACAACCAACCAACTGAAGGGAAAAAAAGAGTATTTTTGATGAGAATTCTTTGTGGATTTTAATTAATATTTCAGTAAATAACTAAAATATTAAAATTCTGATTCTCATGTGCACCAGGACAAGTTTTTGACTATAATCACCTAAATTTTTGGACTTCTAGGTACACTAAATTTTCCTTGCCCTCACCAATAGACAGACGGGCACACACACAGACAGCGAAACTTTCTTTTATTAGTATAGATATTAAGTAACATGTTGACTTTTAAGAAGTGATTTATTAGTGAAGTGAAATTTTAATTTAAAAATATAAATTAAAATATATTAAATGGTTTCAAGATTATAAAAAAGGGGAGGGGAAATTGCATAAATTAAACAGAAATGCAACATAAAACCAATAAAATTTAATGACATACTAGATTATATTATCTTGGATATGGGCATATTTTTAAGAGAACGAAATGCAAAAGCAATTAAAATGTCTTTCAAATAATTCAGCTTTAATCGTTTAAGTCATTCTGAACGTCTCTTATCGTATAAAAGTGTTTCAAAATAATGATAATCGAGCGTACTTCAAATAAAAATAGGAAATTTGACAGAAAATGGACAAAAAAAAGGTCATTTTATATATTTGAAGTATTTATTAAAACGTACGACAGTCTGTAAAGAGATATAGTTAATTATGGTAGAAATATTATTGAAACTTTACATAAATTCCAAGGTGATGAGCAGAAGTAGCCATTTTGATTATACGGAAAATAGAATTTTTTACTTAAAAGTAATCACGATTTATCTATAAATTTATCAATATAGTACCCCCGTTATATGGCGTCGGATAGTTTTGCTCATTCAAATGTAACGCTCTTTTTTTTTCGTTTCGCGAAAAAGAAATGATACATTCTGACCTTGCCACACTTTTTAAGTAACTTGATATGTTGATTACAATACATGTAATTTTTTTATCGTTAATTTAATTGTGAAAATTCCAATATCCCTATAACTAACGTTTTAGAGACAAATATTAAAGATTTAGATACAGATTGGTATCATCTTTCTTAATATTTTTTATTTCCTCGGTTGTATTATGTATAGCTTTCAGATATTTCCTGCTTTTTTTCTTGTTTCACGACATGCGCATTGTAAAAGAATACTATAGTATTTGAAACAATGCCATGAAGTTCTTTAAAAATCAATACCAGATAAAATATAGAAATAAAGCTCAATTGAAATGTCGTCAAAATATTAATTTTTAAAGAACAAATGGGAAAACAAACACACATAATTGTATCTTTCGTTATCTATGTGTAATGAAATATTTTTAATGAGAAGCTTATGGTTTAGAAATTCCTTTTCAAATTTCATAATAAGATGTATATGGTAATAAACATAACGATAAATCTTCAATATTGATAAGATGAAAAGCGAATCTCTGTATGTGTTAGTTTCAGATATGAAACAGCCAATTCCCACAAGTTCTTTCCTATAACAAACGCATAAATAAAGCGATTAAAGAAAAATGTAATTAAATTGCGTAAGGATACAAAAAATTTTTTTAATTGTATTTGATTGAATAAGTAAAAGTAATTAAAAAAAATTATTAATCTCAACTTAAAACTAATAGTTATATATTTTGCTCATTCTAATCCTATGAAAATCAGAAATTATAGCAGTATGAAACATGAATGTAAAATTGGCGCATAAAAATCAATTCTTAAAATATTCATAAAACGTAGACTATTACTCGCTACATTCAAACAGAGCACATTTTCGAGATCAGCTATTCTTTTGCAACATGACATAAGCAATCATATGTTCAGCGGACAAAAGCAATGTGTTATGTATCGATCAAACGTGACAAATTTGTACATTCGAATAAACTTTCAGAGCATTCATCAAACATCAGCACATTTTTAGATGTTTGAACTTTTCAAAATCAAGCTTCGAAATAACATGTTCTAGCCTTTCAAATAACATAAGAGCTTTGAAGGTCTAACTTTGAAGGTAGGTGGGCTTTTTGAGACCTATAGCTACAAGGCTGTCGTCTCGAATGATCCATATACATTTATTTATTATTCACAGAAACATATACATGAATTCTACAATTACATACATCTTGACGAGATAGTACAAGGAAACATGACAACACAAGAGACACAACCTGGGGGTTCCACACAAAGTGTGTGTGCAATGGAACCAGTGGGAATTGAACCCACAACCTCCTACACTCGCAAGCGATTAGCGGCGTGGTTCCTTAACCACTCGGCCACGGAGGCCCCCCACACATAAGAGCTTTTTCGCTTATGTTGAAAGCTTTCAGATTCTATTCCAGTTCATTATTAAAGTATAATCTTTCGATCGTTGAAAATTTTATATGCATCTTTATAGAGAACTATATAAATTTTACTCTTAGCTTTTATTCTGTAACATAATATATAATAGGTACTAATAAGTAAAATATAAGTAACCAAACTTACTTAAATACAACTTTTTGTTAAATATAAATATAGTTTCATATTAATCCGCATGTAGCTGTATGTGTCTCATTTTACTTACATTTCGTGAGGTACAGTGATTAATCATGGATGCATTCGTAAATGCGAAGTTACATAAAAGCAAAGTTATACATAAAAACAGTGTATACACTTTAAAAAGTAACAATGTGTTTTTCAAAATTGGGACCTGTATTATAAGGTAAAACTAAATACAGTTTGTTCATTTTACAGAGCCCATTTTTAACAGTGTAATGTTTTAAAAGTAAGTTTTAGAAATGTTGATTAATATAATAAATTAAGACATTTGAGTGCAAATATACATTAGAACCAAAAATATACTTGAAAAGTTGGTACTTTTATTATACTTGCTTAACTTGTGACTTTTTATAAAGAAAAAAATATTTAAAATGTTTATTCTAGTTATCAGTCAGTATTATGCCAAAAAGCGGGGAGGGAGTGATGCTCTGGAATACACAAAAATAAGAAAATGAAGTAAAATGAAGAAAACGATTCAGACAGCAAACTGAAAAAAATATGATAAAAAATGGGGGAAAAGACGTGCTATTTTTTGACTCACTTTTAATATTTTTACGCCAAAGTAACAATTTAGAAGAAATTCTCTATCCATTTAACTAATAACAACAAAAAATAATTGTAATGAAGAGTACCGAAGATTATACACTTTAGAAAAAAACCAGGGATTGAAAAAACATCGATTTTTTTCGATAATGATTTATATCCGTAGTTCTAGTTGTTGGGCCACGTCCCACAAGGGGACAATTTAATTTTTAAGGACAGTTTCAAATAGCTATTATCTCATTTCCTGCCATTTTTTTGGTCAGTTTTTTCTGAAAAAAGCGATGCTGTAGTTAATTAGTAAAAATTAATTAGTATATGCAAAATTCAAACGCGAATATACATATATATATATATAGTACAGTGTTGTGTAAACTCACAAAAAAAATGAACTAATTCAAACTCAAATTAATCTTCTGAAAAATGATTTGTTTACACTCAAATCCAAATAAAGCGAATCCGCTGATTTCCAACTCATTTCCAAAGAAGAGTGAAACTCATTAAGGATTCTTTTTTTTTTTTCAAAGGAAAAAAAAGAAAAAAGAAATAACAGTATACTAGAAATTTTATTTTTCAACTTCCATATCAACTATATACAGGATGCACCATAAATTCGTTAAAACTTTAAAAAATCAATAAAACGAAACAAATGATGCTAAAAAATTGCAGTTTGCAGGAATGGGATTAAAGGGAGATCGGATTTTTTTAAATAAAAAAAAAAGTTGTGGTTCAAAAAATTACCGATGGATGGCGGTGGCATGCATAATATGAAGAAGATGTATGCAAATTAGGCTTATAGTAAAAGATTAATTTCTGGGAAGCGTCTGACAAGTTTCAGTATCTCAGCACATGAAACAGACCCTTTTCTCGTCTTTAGTCATTTTGCTGTTCAAAATTTTTACAATGCACGAGTTGCCGATTTCCCGTTCTTGTAAAAGAGTTTAACTAACAGCGCTGATCTGGTAACGATAGCATGGCATCGAATGAAGAATCTGTGTGCAAGGGAAGGGGGGGGGGGGATTGACAGCATGGTTTACATAAATCTGCTTTCTATTATGCATGCAGCAGCATCTATCGGTAATTTTTGAAACAAAATTTTCTCGTTATTAAAATAACTCCGATCTTCCTCTAATCCCGTTCCAACAAACCGCAATCTTTTAGCATGATTTGATTCTTTTAATGATTTTTTAAAAGTTTTAACGACCTTTTGGAGCACCTGATGTATATATATATATATGTGTGTGTGTGTGTGTGTGTATGTGTGTGTGTGTAGGAAAAGTAACAATGAGAAGTAACAGCAACAATTATACAAACTCAATGCAATAATAATAACGACGAGCTGCAATAAAGACAGGCATGAATATGAAGTCACCATATACAAGAATGAAAGCGCGCAAGCATGAACATAGATTTGAGCCAAAGTAGTTGGTTGGATTTTTCAGGTAAGGCTTAGAAAAACTTGCAAAATATGTATTTATTGACATACGGAAAGTTGTTATCCTTCATTAATAGCTACCTACTATATTTTATCGTTGATTATATTGTATATATTATATTGTATATTTTGTCCCATTGAATTGTCAACAAATGAAATAATGTCGGTTCTTAATAAAGCTAAAAAGGTTTATTTGTTAGTGTTATGTGATGACCTGGATCTAGTAGTGTCTCAGAATCCGAGAATTGTTGATTTGATCAAGTTGGTTACTGAATCGGAAAGTTATCAAGAAGATTTCGTCAAAGTTCGTCTTGAAGTCATTATAGCTGAGAGAGAAGAAAGAAAACAGCAACTGGAACAGGAAAAAAAGTTAGAAAAGGAAGAAAGAAGACTAGAAGCAAAAAAGGAAGAAAGAAGGCTAGAAGCAGAAAGAGAAAGAGAAAAAGAAGAAAATGATTTGAAGCAAAAATAGCAGCAGAAAGATAAGAGAGAATATTAGAAGCAGAGAAATTACGGATGGAGTATGAATTTAAGAAAAATGGAGCTTCGAGGCAATTTGAAAAGTGTAATTTACGGTTCTGTAATCGCTGGTTCAGGTAAGCAACCAGATTTAGTTAATGTCTCATTTCTATGGAAAGGGTGATATTAGTATCTATTTAGCTTTATTTGAAAGAAAAATATCTCGTATGAATATTGTAAGGAAAAATTGGGTGATGTATTTGTTAAGTTTAATTCCGTTGGAAATTGCTGATATTATAGCCAGAGAACCACCGCAAATAACTACGATTACGTAAAAAACTTACTTCTTAAATGCTTTAAAATATCTTTAAATTTTTCTATTGGATGCGGAGTAGGTCGCGCATTTGTTGTAGTCACTAGCTATAGATCTCAGCGTCCATTATGCTACCATGTGGGACAAACTCAAAGTCTGCAAATTCCACCAAACTCGAAACATGATTGGGTGTTCAAACCGCCAGTGTTTGACAACAGATTTCGGTGATAGGTCAAACAGCAGCCATTTTTTGTTCGTGTTTGAAGATAGCAAATAGATCCATTTTTCATCCCCAGTCACAATTTTGAGCATAAATAGCATGTCTAAATAGATCGCCACTGCGGCTGGTGTCATTTCATGTAGCACGAGTTGGTGTAGGTGTAGAATGATGGTTCTGGGGAATAGGCCAAGTTCTACGACAATGCAAGAGCTGAAACCTTGCTGCTGTTAAATAATTTCAAACGGAACTTTTTAAGTCACAACAGTCTGCAGCCCAGATAATAATTTTTCTTTAACAATGGAATCATCTTTATTGAATTCCTTAAACCAGTTCTGTACTATACGTTTATTAATAAAAACAAGGATACTTCACATCATTTATTTCTTAAACAGTTACTGTTGTGTGTTCTTGTGTTAACTGCTTTTATCCAGAGAACACGCAAACTAACATGATATACCTGTTTTTCATCCGCCATTATAGCAAACAACAACATATACACACATGAAATCTGTTTTACAGATACCGAATATCAAATCTTGAATCTGTTCTACCAAATGAGTACTTCTGAGCAGGAGTTGAATAACTCAACAAGTTTTCAACTAAAAAACGTCAAAGATATGAAAACATTTCTCACTTAACTTGTTAAAATCCAAGCATCGTTCACCTAAAATTCGAAATGTTATAATATGAATGAGTATATGATGCACTAAACTGCTAAATGAAGTTATATATTTTAAATAAAAACCAATGAAAAAGATAAAAGGCTTTTTAATTTTATTTCAATGCATAAAATCTTAAATTATTTATTCATTTCAAAGACATTCTGATGCATCTGTAATTCAGAAGATAATTGTTTCTAAGTTATTTTTAAAACTTAATATTGAAACTGTTATACAAATTAAAGTTTCGAAATTTCGTTTTTTATTAAAAAACATGTTACATGAAATATATTTATAATATCAAATTCGCTTTTATTATACTTTTAATTCTTTCTCACAATCACTGTTACAATAATTTCATAAAAGAAATATTTCTTCGAACAAAATTAATGCATAATTTTCAGTAAAATGGCTTTTTGATGAAGTTTACATGCATTATTTATTTCTTTCCTACAAAGTGTTATCTTCTCTATTTTTATCTTTCTGAAATTTTCCTATATAATTAATTATCTAGCAGTATGTTTTTTTTTTTTTTTTTATGCTTGAAATTTTCTATTGTTACAACAAGTTAATTATTAGAGTAATTTGAAACACCTCGTTTTTTTTCTCAAATGTCATATCCTTATAATTAATTAGGAGTGTTTATGACAAAGACGTTTGTCATATATCTTACTTTCAGTTCAAACCCCCCCCCCCTCAAAATTTTAACAAGTTAACATAAGCTTTTCCATTCCTCTTCCAACATCTAGCATACATGTATTGATTGCATGCTTCTCCTCCCCCCCCCCCCCAAAATAGAATTAAAAAAAAAAAAAATAAATTCATAAAGATTCATTCATTCCCCCCCAAATAAATAAATAATTATAAATAATTAAAATAAATAATTATAGTTTATAGTTTTTTAAATGTCTGTAATCCCCCCCCCAAAATTCAATATGTTAACTAAAATCTATTTCTGATTTAATTTAGATAACGAATCTACTTTCTTCATTCTAAAATGCAAGTCACTCTCATATATCAAAAACCTCTCTGTCCTTAATTTGCGGTTATGCTAAAAATAAGTTACTAATGTTCACATATTTCTAATTCAACCGTTTCCTTCTCATGAAATCAAAAGTGCATCTGTCTTAAAAGTTAGACAAAATATATATGCAGCTGTGCTCTACTTATTAAAATAATGTAACGTATAACCGATATTCTTTATGCAAGCATTTGCACTTCTCATCCGCTCTCAAAAGAATTAATTAAAATATCTCGCGCCCACATGTAAACTATTATATGCAAGCTCATATCCTTCACACCCTGTTATTAGATTCGTGTCATATGTAACCGTTAATTGCAGCTGTCTTTTAGCAAAATCAAACGCCAATCCCAAAATTACTTTCTTTTCTTTTTCCTTTTCTGTCTCCATGAAAGAATCCTTACAACCCTTCCCCCCATCCTCAAATGAATGCATTATCATAGACAGAATCTAGCAGTTATCGTTTTTTCCCATACGCGTCCGACCGTTGTCTCCAAAATCTCCCTCGCCAAGTACTGGCGATTTTATCATGCTTTCCACGCCAACACCCGTACATGTAATTTAGAAGATCTTGACTTCGGCCTTTTGACTTGACCAAACAAGCTGTTACCGTAGGCTGCCGATTACTAGGGTACCTCCCCTTGCTTCTTCGACTATCTTGCTCCTGTGTCTCATGATGCTTTGTTTTTACGAAATAAATTCTTCTGTCGTCTAACTCTGCTCAGTCATTCCTCCTGGATTAACTGCTTATTTGTATCTACAACAAGAACTTCTCATCCATGTCAACTACTAACCGTTGTACTGACGAATACTTACGAAATAGTTAAACTCTACAGCACAAAAAAATTGGTGCGTATCCGCCGGCGCCTCTATCTAGAGACTTTCTTTTCACAAGGGGAGGTACCGAAGTACTGGAATTCAACAATACTTTTTAATCTCCAACGGTCGCTGGACTATGTGGAACTTTTAAATTCTGCTTCGCTGAACTCCTATACTTTCATTTTGAACATTGACATTCAAAATTTTTCCTGCACGCCACCGCACCGTCGTCTGTGGAAGCCCCCCCTCCTTCCTTTCCAGAGCGAACATGCTAGAGTCTTCTCATCTGTTGTTGACAGCCTCTATCTGAAGCGCACCCCCCCCCCCTCCCCATCTCTTCTGTGGAATCCCTCGTCACCCCCTCATCTCGTCTGACTCAAAGCGTGACTTGTGTATCAGCATCGTTTTCAAGTGCATTCCCCCCTCTGATGATATTCCGTGTGTTGTGCGCGCCTTCAAATAGTGGACGTTCAAAATTAGTGTTTTAAAAAAACAAAGTGTTTCGTTGAAAACGTGTTCACATATGTACGCGTGTGCTACGGTGTTTCTTCGTTGCCTGTGCATCCCTCCCGCCAGCTGAGATTCTATCTACGTCGTGAGGTGTGCTGTTTTTTTGCTTTTTTTGTGTGCGTACGAAAATCAAGAACCGTGATCTACCAGTGTATTTTAGCAACTTAGGTCCGTGAAATATGTGAAAAGTATTTAAACAAAACCCAACATTGCTAATCGTGCTTACCGTAACGTTTGTGAACGTGTTTGTGCTTCTGAAGTATCTTGTGTTTCGATATTGTCTCATTCAAGAGTATATTTACATAATGATCACTAGACAATTTTTTTAACTATAATTTTCTCACACAAACCAGGTAAATAAAGTAAGTAGGTAAAAAAAAAAAAAATATATTGATCTAAATGAAACGAAATAAGAAGATTTGTACAAGAATGTGGTGATACAAATTTGTGATGATTCAAAACGTTGGTGAACGAATTTTTTTTTACAAAAAAATAAGATTTTATTTTATTTTAAATTAATAAGTATGAAGGATGAATAGAATGTTTTCATATTTTAAATTTTACTCAATCGCAGTAAATAAAAAAAATTTGTTTCTTTTACTTTGATTAAAATGTATATTTCAACCTTCATACTTCTCTTATAAAAAAAAACAGTTACATGAATACATTTAATATTTCAGTATCACAATATATATATTTTTTTTCCTTTCTCTCATATAGCATTAGTGTCAGTGTTATATATATATTTTATAAATCAGTCAATAGTAAAATGTTTTATTTGGTTAAAAATATTGCATTCCTATTCTTAAAAGAATTTATTCAATAACAAAGTTTTAGTTAATTTTTGTGGTTGCCTTTTACCAAAACCTTCTTAATTAAATATGCAGAATGAAATTTAATTTAATTTAATGTTTGAACTTTCACATTAAATGGTATAAATATGATTATTTTTCTTACATTTTTTTTAGTTGTTTTAAAATATATTTTTATGAATATTTAAGGCAAGATTGTTTTTTTTAAGGTGTTTTGGATACAAATATTAATTTGAGTTTTTAATTTTTAGTAAACCAGTTTAAAAAAAAAAAAAAAAAAAATAAAAAATAAAATAAAAATAACTTAAATTGTCTTGCAATATTGGTTTCATTTTTTTTTTTTTTTTAAATGAAGAAAAGAAATGCTATGTTCCATTCTTAACAATTTAAATAGTTTGCATGAATTTTTACTTTTTATACTTGTATTGATTGATCCCAGGTAAGATCTTTGCTTGTATTTCATGCTATACAAATTGATTTTAAAGTTATAAAAAAAAAAGGATATTTTTTTTTTTTTTTTTCCTCCTCTATTTTTCTCTCATTCATCGCTATTTCTTTTTAAAGATGAATTTAAAAAATGAGCGTTAGGGATCTATACGCTAAAAAAGAAACAGTGATCAGTCATTATTATTTATTATGATATAAATCCGGTTTACATTTTTCTTTCATGTTATATTTATTATCTGCTAGTGTATATTGATATTTTTTTTAGTTATTTTATTGTGCATGCAGTGTTTCCTTGAATTTCATAGATTAGTTAATAGTATTTTTGGCCACCATGGCTTCTCGGCAAATACCAATTAACTTGCCTACTTTTGACGGTGATCATGAATCACTCAAATTCTTTTTCGACCAAGTACGGTCTGTTAGTCAAATAAATAAATACAGCCCGCAAGCAACAATCGCTCTCTTGAAAAGTAAATTATCTGGTCCTGCATTAAAATATTTAACACAGAACCCTGATTTACTAATCTCAAATGACATAAATGTAATCGAAAAAGAATTTTCCAATTTTTTTTCCCCTCCTAGCAAATCACAGGTAGCAGTCGAACTTGCAAACTTAACGCTCTTACCCGCAGAAACCATTAAAAACTTTGCCCATAGGCTTAATGTTCTGGCTGCAACAGTTTATTCGGACATTCAAGATGCCAATGCGCGTGACAAAATTAAATACATGAAATTCCTGGAAACCATTCCATCCAATCTACGAATTAAAATCCAAGAGGAAGGGATTACAGAGTACCAACCCGCAGTTTTAAGAGCCCAGGCGCTACAAGATATTTTGTATGGAGAAAAAATTTTGCATGCTTACCCCACCCCTTCCCCAACTGATTCAATATTTGCCGACCAGCTGAAACAGCTAACCGAGAAAATAAACGCCCTTTCTGTAAATACCCAAACACAACCAGAAATTAAAGATGACGCGGCAACTTACAAAACTAAATTTGCTGGCATGCACAACAAGCGGAAATTTCAAAGTCGCAATTTTAACAAACGCCCCTCTCCACATAAGTCGTACAGATTTCACAGAACTACTTGCCAGCTATGTTTCAAAAGTGGTCACGAAGCGCAAGCTTGTTTTAAGTGGAAACGCTTAAATACACAAAGACGAGGACAATTTCACAACAACAACAATCGACAACAGGAAAACTAAGTCAGAGGTGTAATTTTGCTGATGGCTTTGCACCTCACCCCCCTACTGATTACACATCAGCCAGTTTTTTCCCAGATCCGTCCTTACCAAAAATTTCACTTAATAGACTAGTAAACTCTGTAAGCACACAAACATGTGATAGTGTAAAAATTTCTAAGCATGAAACAACACAAACAAACACAGAACAATACGATGACACCACTACAAAAATTATTTACAATGTCATTAAAGACTCAACATCACTTCCCCTTGTAAAGGCCTCAATTGCAAAAAAAGATATTACTCTACTTTGCGATACAGGAAGTACTATTTCGTTACTATCACAGTCTTTATTTGATGAATTAAAAACAATTTTAAAATATAAGAGATTATCAACTGGTGTTGTCATCAAAACAGTCAATTCTGATGTAGATTTTTCCGCATGTATTAGAACCTCCATTAAATTACAACACAAAAACTTTAATCACCACTTTTATATCGTAGACATACCAGATTCATCTAGTTTTCAAGGTATTATCGGCTATGATTTCATCAAACGATTCAATATTGTTGTAAACACCGTCAAAAACATTATCCATATTGACAACACTTTATCGATTCCTTTGGTAAACAAACAAACTACTTCATCTTCTGAAATAAACCAATGTAGTACACAACCCACCTCCTTCAAAAATCAAACTGTAGCTTTGACTCGTAGAATTTCCTTAAACCCTCAGGAACAAAAATGGATTTCAGTTTTCACAAATTCTATTAGCGCAGACAAAGATTATTTATTTCAATACAATTCACCCGTTGACAACTTAATAGGATTTGATGCTATAATAAAATCAAAAAATCCAAAGCGAAAAAGAAAAATTCCACAACAATATACATTTTTCCTGATTTCGGTTAAAAACAATTCTGATAATCCCATTCACATTCAAAAAAAAGCTAAAATAGGTCAACTTTTTGAGGTCGAGGAAATAATTGAGTACTCCCCAGATAAAATTAGTCAAGATAACTCAGATCAACAATTTTTAAATCTCATTCAAGCTTCTAAAGACATTCTCAAAAAAAGAAAAGAAGACTTATCTGCAACTGATTTCAATCTTGAACACTTACCATCCAATGAGGCTGAAATTCTAAAAGAAATGTTACTCAAATATTACCCTGTATTTTCAAAATCTCTAAATACACTTGGGCATACAGATAAAATTATTCCAGATTTGAAATTCATTAATGACTATCCTATAAAAACACTTCCTTTTCCAATACCTCAGGCATTACAAAATGATGCATTAGATCAAATTAATCAATTACTTGAAGCTGGAATTATACAAAGACATTGCTCCGAATGGTCTTGTCCTATGTTACTTGTTAGAAAAAAACCAGATGGTACTGGTAAACAAAAATTTCGCCTCGCACTTGACCTTCGAATGTTAAACACTGTAATACAAGGATCATCTTACCCACTACCAAAAATTCAAAACATCATCGCTAATCTCTCTTCTTACACATTCTTTACAACACTCGACTTTCATCAAGCATACCACCAAATTAACTTACCAGAAAAATTTCATAATCAACTAACTTTTACCACCATGTTTGGATCTTTTTCTTACCGCAGACTTGTCTTTGGTTTAAAGACAAGTGCCTCAATCTTTCAAGCTCTAATGGACTCTTTAATTGACGAACTACACCTACAAGGTGTGTATACGTATCAAGATGACTTTATTATATGTGCGAATTCTTTTGATGAAATGTGTTCTAAACTCGACAAAATTTTTAACCTCCTTTCCAAGTACAATCTCACTCTTTCACCTAATAAATGCAACTTTCATCAAACAAAAGTCAACTACTTAGGTTTTCAAATAGAAAATCATTGTATTTCACCAATCCATTCTAACATTGTAAAAATAACTTCATTTCCTACACCAACTACAAAAAGACAACTAAAAAGGCTTATTGGTTTGATAACTTTCTATAAATCATTAATTCCAACATTTAACAAACTAGTGCAACCACTTATTGATTTAACTACTCCTAAAACTAAATTCATCTGGACAGAAAAACATCAGGACATACTTAAAACAATACAGAAAATTTTCTTCGGTTCACCCATGGTTAGGTTACCAGATTGGAATAAGAATTTTTATTTGAATACAGATGCATCTAACATTGCCATCTCTGGCGTTTTAATGCAAGAACATAATGGAAATCTTCTACCAGTAGCATACTTTTCTAAATCCTTAAATTCCTCTGAGAAAAAATATCCTGCTTTAAAACTAGAACTCATGGCAATTTACAAATCTGTTATTGCATTCAAATATTACTTATACAACAGAAAATTCCTAATCTTGTCAGATAGCAAACCTCTAAAAAAATACAAAAAAACTACAAACCCAGCAGACATAACCACCCGTTGGCTAATTGACCTTTCAGAATATTCATATGATTTTGAACACATTCCTGGATCTTCAAATGTTTTAGCAGATTATTTCTCTCGCTGTAATTTTGACAACAACCAAGAAAATTTATTAACCAATCCTAACCTTATCCATGATCCGCAACCACTTCCAATAGTCGATCATGAAACATCTGATATTTGTAAATCTGTTAATAACAACAATTGTCATGTTAATTTTCTCATCTCAGGTGAACGAACAAAACGAGACCCATTATTGGAGATATCAAATCAAACTTTTTGCACTGAACAACAAAAAGACCCTACCTTAGCTAGTATTTATGATCATATATTACAAAATGGACCTTCTTCAAAATTCCCGAATTACTTCATACATCCTGATTCTAAAATATTAATGTTCAAAAAGGAAGATATCATAAATAATACTTTCTCATATCACATTGTAGTTCCTGATTCACTTAAAAGTAAAGTTTTAACTATATCCCATCTGTCACACTTTGGTATGGCCAAAACTTATGAATTTCTTACATCCAAATATTTTTGGAAAGGCATCTATGTAGATACACTCAACTTTGTAGCTTCATGTGTCAAATGTTTACAGGCCAAACACCATAACACTCCACCCGCACCTCTTCAACCTACATACACACCAAGATATCCTGGTCATACAGTCAGTACTGATTTACTTGGTCCTTTCTCAAATAATAAACATGTCTTAACTGTAACCGATCACTTCTCAAGACACATTGAACTCTATCCTCTCACTGATACTTCTGCACCCAAAGTTGTAAAATGCTTATTTAGTTACATAACTACCTATGGGAGACCCGTCTGTATTTTGTCAGACTTAGGCCCACAATATACTTCTCATATCTATAATGCATTTAATGATGCTCTTGGCATAAAAATACATCACAGTTCGGTCTCGCACCCACAATCTAATAGTATTGCCGAGCGAATTAACAAGTCTATTAAATATTCTGTTACCACATTACTACAAGAAGGACACTCTTTTGAAAATGCTCTGTTTATTCATAAGTCACTTTATAATGGTTCGACACACTCTTCTACACTATTTTCACCTAACTTACTTCATTTTGGTCGTGAACTTTCATTAATTTTTGACACATATGATCATAGTACCAACCAAGCATTTCTAGATAAACATGTTGAAGTTTATAAATTACTAGATGACTTAAACAAAATATATGACAAAGCATATAACAACATTAAGACTGCTCAAGATAGACGTTACAAAATTCACAGTCGAAAAGCTAAATTAAGAAATATATGTTTAAAAGATATTGTTTATTTAAAATCAGTCGACAAATTTAAACCTAAATATACCGGTCCATATATTGTAACATTTAAACACTCTCCTGTTTCATTTTCAATTAAAAGATTATATGCTCATGATGATACTGCATTTAGGGTACATATTGATAGACTTCTTCTAGCACCACCTCGATATGGACATTTATGTGATCCTGCAAGTCATGTTACAAATAATAATTCTTCTAACACCATTCTCGCCCCTCGCTACAATTTAAGAAAAAGATAATTTGTAACAAATTTTAAAAATAATAATAATAATAATAAACTTTAAAAAAAAAAAAAAAAAAACTTTTAAATTTTTAATATGATCTGATACTAAGTGTTTTATCCCTGGCCAGGATTCTACGTATACTGTGCATAACTTGTCTTCACTTGACTTCACGGCTGGTCCATGTCTTCTTATGAAGACCACTTTTACACAATATTTTGTATCGGGTCACACCATTCTTTTAATTTTTCATTCAATTTTATAAACAGTAGATAAATATAATCTTTTCACATTCTTTTTCTCTCACACTTTAAACTTTCATTCATACTGAATACAACATTGCAAATATTTTAAATAAATAAGATCTTTCAAATAAATAAAAAAAAAGTTCTCGTAAACAAACTTAAAGCATTTGCTTACATGACTTGTACAGTTTCACTTCATCACACCCGATTATGACATATTTTAGGTCTCTCAACACTCTAGGACTGTCAATACATTAGGATTTGCATAAGATACACTTGTATCTGTTTTTTTTATTTTTACTAATTCTTCCCCTTCAGGCTAGTGGTACCGTTCTAAATTTTTGCCCTTAGGTTACCACCCCTCACCAGATTGTGTTTAGAGAGACAATTGTGATTTAGTTTACTAATTCACAATATTCCCTTTTCCCAAAAGTATATGTGTTCCCGAATCGTGCTCCTGTATGGAGATCAATGTGATCTTCATTGGGGAGCAGGGAGTTCATGTTGTAATGATGTGGACTCTCATCACTGCCCTCCTCACCTAGGTCGTAAGGCCCTAAGCCTGAGACATCACACTTGTCATGCATTGACAAGATTAAGGGCGGTCCCTTTTTATGGGCGTGCCACATGCACCTCTTTTTTTTACCGTCCTGTGCTTGCACGAATTTTAAAAAAAAAAACTTTTTTTCAAACAACTTTTCAGTACACTACACTTGAGTTAATCCATTTTCACTTTTTCATATAAGTCAAGTTAATTTTTAAGGATATATGTTTATGTTATGTGTTATTTGTGTTTATTTTTTAATTGTTTTCATTTGTGTTTCATATTATACTTAAGTAGTAATTATGGTATTTAAGTGCAACAAATTGAGAAAATGAGTACTGTTTTGTGTTCAGTTATCATTAGACATGTCTAGTTAAATAGTAACTTTTTAAAGCTGGTACCAGACAGAAAGACAGAAAGACAGAAAGAAAAAGATCAAAACAGAAAATAAAAAGGACGAAGATTTAAAAAAAAAAAAATCTTCGAAGGTAGTGCACTATGTTTTATATTTTATGGCCTGATGTTACGAACTATTGAGGTAACAAAATCCTTTATAATGTTGCAACTCATATAATTTTACAAGTATTTTGTTTTATATTATGTATGTATTATTTTAAGCTTGGGGAGAGTATAATTGTATTGTATATATTTTTTTTAAACTGTACTGTAAACAGTACAGCTTTTCTGGTCAATGGGGTGATATATATGACAAAGACGTTTGTCATATATCTTACTTTCAGTTCAAACCCCCCCCCCCTCAAAATTTTAACAAGTTAACATAAGCTTTTCCATTCCTCTTCCAACATCTAGCATACATGTATTGATTGCATGCTTCTCCTCCCCCCCCCCCCCAAAATAGAATTAAAAAAAAAAAAAATAAATTCATAAAGATTCATTCATTCCCCCCCAAATAAATAAATAATTATAAATAATTAAAATAAATAATTATAGTTTATAGTTTTTTAAATGTCTGTAATCCCCCCCCCAAAATTCAATATGTTAACTAAAAATCTATTTCTGATTTAATTTAGATAACGAATCTACTTTCTTCATTCTAAAATGCAAGTCACTCTCATATATCAAAAACCTCTCTGTCCTTAATTTGCGGTTATGCTAAAAATAAGTTACTAATGTTCACATATTTCTAATTCAACCGTTTCCTTCTCATGAAATCAAAAGTGCATCTGTCTTAAAAGTTAGACAAAATATATATGCAGCTGTGCTCTACTTATTAAAATAATGTAACGTATAACCGATATTCTTTATGCAAGCATTTGCACTTCTCATCCGCTCTCAAAAGAATTAATTAAAATATCTCGCGCCCACATGTAAACTATTATATGCAAGCTCATATCCTTCACACCCTGTTATTAGATTCGTGTCATATGTAACCGTTAATTGCAGCTGTCTTTTAGCAAAATCAAACGCCAATCCCAAAATTACTTTCTTTTCTTTTTCCTTTTCTGTCTCCATGAAAGAATCCTTACAACCCTTCCCCCCATCCTCAAATGAATGCATTATCATAGACAGAATCTAGCAGTTATCGTTTTTTCCCATACGCGTCCGACCGTTGTCTCCAAAATCTCCCTCGCCAAGTACTGGCGATTTTATCATGCTTTCCACGCCAACACCCGTACATGTAATTTTTAGAAGATCTTGACTTCGGCCTTTTGACTTGACCAAACAAGCTGTTACCGTAGGCTGCCGATTACTAGGGTACCTCCCCTTGCTTCTTCGACTATCTTGCTCCTGTGTCTCATGATGCTTTGTTTTTACGAAATAAATTCTTCTGTCGTCTAACTCTGCTCAGTCATTCCTCCTGGATTAACTGCTTATTTGTATCTACAACAAGAACTTCTCATCCATGTCAACTACTAACCGTTGTACTGACGAATACTTACGAAATAGTTAAACTCTACAGCACAGTGTTAATTAGATTTCAAATGCAACAAAACAGTTCCCAGATAAAATATTAATTATAGCTATTTAGATACAATGGGGGTTTTTTATTCGGGATGTTACCGTTTAAGCTAAATGATAACGTTAAAAATGAACTTGGTTAAATCTTTATGATTTCAACTTAGTTTTAGCAAGGAAACATTTTTAGTTTTAAAAATGCAAATATGTCTTTGGGGTATTTTTTTTTTCAATTAAGATAGAAAATGAGTATTTCACCTCTCATCACGGCTCCATTTATAATAACCACTCACTGAATCTACAATAATATATTTTGAAGCAATATTCTGAAAGTGACTATTTTTTTAAGCAAATTTTAAGAACCAATTTTTTATTTAAAAAATTTAATTACTTCTTTGGAATATATTTTCACTATTAAAATACAGTAATCATCAGGATAATTTTTTCTCTAACAAGGAAGGTCTCCATAAGCGCATACTCAGAAAATTTTGATAAAATTACAGAATATTCTTCTCATGAGGATATATACGTTTATAAAAAAATTTGCTGCGGAACCTCGATATAACGTCCGTAAAAAAATTATGAAAATTTCGTGTTTTGGCGATTTATCGCTGAGTTGGCGACACAATGAAATTTAAGAAAAAAAACATGCATTCACGATAAAAACGTTTTCTACTCTTTATACTGAACTAGTTAAAGTAAGTTTAACTTAAATAATTTCACTTTTATAACTATGGTTTTGCCATATATAATTATATGTACATCTAAAAGAAAATTAACGATCGCATTCTACGGTTTAGAACAAAATTGGAATTGATTAAAATTGCTTTAAACTAAAAATTAATTGTGTGATTCTGAGCACTGTCAATTTGTCATCGATATTGTTAGTGCTGGAGACAACTAGAGAAAAGACTTGTTGCCGTAGAAACAATGACTTATTCAAAGTTGAAATGTATAATGAAAGAGTGTTTAATCGGACATTTACTGTTAAAATACATTTAAAACTTAACCAACTTTCAAAACTGTATAAAATTAAATATCTTCAGCAGTAGTTAATTTGTATATGTATTACATAACTTTATAGAAAAAATAATAAACTATTTAATCGTTGAAGTTTAAATTCGTAAAGTGCTACGCATTTAAACACTCATTTAACCAGAAATTTTCAAATACATTAAAATCGCTTACATTTGGCGATGAAAAAGTTTTGCTCGCCAAATGGCGTCTTTTTGCGTCAAATACTCGAAAATATTTTATTTTTTTACAGATTTGCTGCTGGGATTCCGCAGCTAAATTTGACTGATCTCTTATTACGTACATGAGTAGCTTCATTAGCATTTTTTTTTCAAAATATTCTGAGTATGCGCTTTAAGGAGACCTTCCTTGTAAGTATTGTTAAATTTCTTTTAAGTTGCCACATAATCACCATAATCCTTAGGAATAGTACACCTTTTTTAATGTTTTAAAAAGTAATTTTTCATTTTAAAAAATGCATGAGTTCATGGTGTGTAAGCAAAGTCTATTTAAAATTAATGTCCTTTCCTTTATGACTACTAAATCGTTATTTTTATATTGAAAATTTCAAATAAACTTAAATAAAGTAAAAAACAAAAATCCCTCTCACTGAGCCGGTAAATTTTATACCAAGATTACAAACACAAACCTCACTCAGTGCACTATTGAAATTTTCGTGGTAGGTTTCGTTTATTTTTAATAACCAGTAAAAGGAATGAAAGGTTTTGAAATTTTATTTCAGTTCATGAAAATATTAAATTATTCGCTAATATCAAAGAGGTTCTGATGCACTTCAGTAATTCATAAGATGACTAAATTTTAGCACGAATAATTTCTAAGTTATTCGTGCTAAATTTGATAAATGCGAAAAAGAAGTTGATCAGCTACATTGCACAGTGCCGAAATTTCCCAAAATGCTGGAAACGCAAGTTATACATTTTCTACTTACAACATTGCATAATTGTATATCAATATCCTTAAAATATATTTAGCTCACCTTTTCATCGTAAAGTAAAGGCATTAAAAAGTATTTTATCTCATGCTATCGTGAAGTTGAATATTTGATAATTAATTATCTTTGTTCAAATTATACTCTGAAAATTAATTTTTTATGGCACTAAATTTGTGGGGGGGAAGGGGGGGGACTGATGTACTATGTTTCAGGGAAAATGTATCAATCGGTTTGGTGTTGCGTCAATTCATCGCGCACAATTCGTCGCGGGCTTAATTCGTCGCGGGTTCAATTCGTTGCGGGTTCAATTCGTCGCGTGCTCAATTCGTCGCGACGTCAATACGTCGCAGCGAACGCATCTTTCAACGCTATTATGATAAAAATAAGGATAATTCAGTAAAATTACTTAATGATAATTTGTTTTTTAGATATAGAGAATTTTAACTAACATTTTACAGCCAATTTTGGAGGAATCTTTTATCATATGTGATTTTTGTGAATTTCCCTGATGAGAACCTGAAGGTTTAATGAATTAGAGCAACTCATTTCTTATTTAAATTAGAGACAGAATAAATATTGCTTTAAATTACCGAAAAAATATCGGAAGATTTAGTATAACATCACCCAGATCAGGAAAAAAATGACGAATACAAATGCTAGAAAAAAAATTACATATGCGTACAGGGCACAAGCGAGGAACCTCCTCCTACTTATATTTGGAAGAATTAGGAAGTTAATAAAGCATTGAGAGATGTAAACATAAAAAAAATTGTGATTGTGATTGAACTGATCGCTTCATGAATGCTGTTTCATTATATGATATTTTGGCATTAAAAGTTTTTTCATTTATTTCATCTATACTAATAAAAGAAAGTTGTTTGTCTGTATGCGTTCTGTGTGTGTGCGCGAAATGACAGGCGAAATCTACCGTACGTCTGAAAATTTGGGTGCGGATTTTCCAAGGCAGGTCCTCAAGACCTGAAGTTCATATTTTTCATATTTTAAGACCCGGGGACACTGGAGCCCTTTTAAGTTTTTTGCATCTGAATTGTTAATAACTCGCCCCATTTTTATCCAATATTTCCAATAAATTCTGATTTTTTTATTTTTCAGTTCCAAGCTTTTCTAAAAGTCCCAGTCTTTGAACAAGTACTCCGGTAGTCTAAATCAGTTGTTTGAGGAAAAGCAGTGTCATCGCCTCTTCCCCTCCTCCCCCCTTCAGCGTTTTTATTCTTAACTGTGGTCCGTTTCCATAACTCAGAAACTATGTTCCAGGTTTACACCTAACTGATTCCAAACATTATAATTAACGTAATAAGGACCCTCTATAACATTTTAAAAAGTTTCTGAGTTTATACCACTCTTTTCGAATAACAATATCAGAATTCATTGTTTCATTTCAAAATATCTCGAGTTCTATGAGACCAATTGCAACGCGGTTTGGCTCATTCAACTCGATATCGATATCGCTTACATATTTTAGTTCCAAGTTTCACCACCAGGGGGATCTTCCGTAAATCGTCTTCTATGTAACCAATTACGACGTGGTTTGGTTCATTCGAAGGGATTTCGATAGCTTTACAGATTTCGGTTATGCTCGTAAAAAAAAGATTGCGCCCCCTGGCGATGGAAGATCTAACTAAAGGATTTTGCAGCTAACTCGGGTTCTAAGATTCACATCAAGACGCGGTTTGGCTCATTCGATTCGACATCGATAGAGCTTACCGATTTTAGTTCGTTTTTTCACCACCAGGGGCACTTTCCCATCTCTGGTTCTATGGGCTGAAATCACCCTCTCGTGGGCTGCCTACCTTTCGGCATAGAAACTTAATGCCCACGAGGGGAGAAAGAAAAAAATAGACAGGAAAGCGCCCTCCGGCGGCGAAAAAACGAACCAAAACTGGCAAGCCCCACCGATGCCGAGCCGTGTTTATTAAAACTTGAAAACGTTACAAAAGGTTATATAAAAATTAACAAAACAAATTACAAATGGCTCGCCGCATTTAGGTGAGCCAAAAAATTTACAATAAAGTGCAAATTCTATGCTGCACGAAGGGGTATAGCTCATTCGACTCGACATCTATAGCCTTAACGATTTCAGTGCCCGAGGTTCGTATAGAGCAGATTGCGCCAACTGGTGGTGGAAGGTGGAAATGTATATTCCAACGCGTGCGCATCCTGACTGCTATACGGTGCCCCAGGCAGCGGGGACCCATCGGAGGTTTGTTCAGTTATAGGTTTATACTATTCAATGTGAAAATTAAAAGATTATCTGGTGCGTGCGTAGCACGACCGGTATACAGTGCCGAAGGCAGTGGGGACCCGGATCGGAGGTTCACTCGGTTAAAAGGATTATCCGAAGAGTGTGTAGCATGACCGGTATATGGTGCCGAAGGCAGCGGGGACCCGATCCATAGTTTCATTCAGTTCGAGGTTTTACAAGATTCGGTTCGAGATTTGTCATATTCAAAGTTTTCTATAATTCACCGGTATACGGTGCAAAAGGCAAGTGGGACCCTATCCGGAGTTTCGTTCAGTTATAGTTTTATACTTTTCAATGTGCAAATTAAGGAATTATCCGGTGCGCGCGAGGCACAACCGGTATACTTTGCCGAAGGCAGCGGGACCCGGGTCGAAGGTTCTTTCGGTTAGAGGTTTATACTATTCGATGTGCAAATTAAGGAATTATCCGGTGCATACGCAGCACGATCGATGTACGGTGCCGAAGTCAGCGGAGACGCAGGTTGGAGGTTCGTTCGGTTCATCACCGTACTTTTGTGTTATAACGGCACCCAGAATTTTGATTATGCCAAGGTTGCAGTTATGATATTCGCCAAGATCATCGCAAAGCTTATATATGCATCCTATTTACGCATATAAATAATATATATATTCCAAACACACCTATATGTTCCATATACGTCATTATACACATACTAGCTGGCGTATATGTGGGCCTCGAATTGTAGAAAACCTCGAATATGACAAATCTCGAACCGAATCTTGTAACACCTCGAATATGATAAACTTCGAACCGAACGAAACTTCGGATCGGGTCCCCGCTGCCATCGGCACCGTGTACCGGTGAATTGTAGAAAAGTTCGAATATGACAAATCTCGAACCGAATCTTGTAAAACCTTGAACTGAATGAAACTCTGGTTCCCGCTGCCTTCGGCATCATATAGCGGTCGTGCTACACACGCTCCGTATAATCCCTTTAACCGAACGAACCTCCGACCCAAGGCCTCGTTGCCTTCGGCACCGGATAATCCCTTAATTTGCACATCGAATAGGATAAACCTATAACTGAACAAACCTCCGATGGGTCCCCGCTGCCTGGGGCACCGTATAGTAGTCATAATGCTCACGCGTTGCAATATACATTTCCACCTTCCACCACCAGGTGGCGCAATCTGCTCTATACGAACCTCGGGCACTGAAATCGTTAAGGCTATAGATGTCGAGTTGAATGAGGTATACCCCTTCGTGATCGAACCCCAGTTAGCTGCAAAACCCTTTAGTTACATTTTCCACAGCCAGGGGGCGCAATCTGTTCTTTACTAACATAATCGAAATCTGTAAAGCTATCGAAATCCAGTCGAATGAGCCAAACCCCGTCGTAATCGGTCCCATAGAACCTGATTTACGGAAGCTCACTCTGGTGGTGAAATTTGGAACTAAAATATGTAAGCGCTAACGAAATCGAGTTGAATGAGCCAAACCACGTTGCCATTGGACTCGTAGAACTCGAGATTTTTTTTAATGAAAAAATAAATTCTGATATTGTTATTCGAAGAGAATGGTATAAAATCAGAAACTTTTTTAAATGTTATAGAGGGTCCTTAGTAACATAGTTTCTGAGTTATGGAAACGGACCACAGTTAAGAGTAAAAACGCTGAAGGGGGGAGGAGGGGAAGGGGTGATGACACTGCTTTTTCTCAAACAACTGATTTAAACTACCGGAGTACTTGTTCGAAAACTGGGACTTTTAAAAAAGCTTGGAATTGAAAAATAAAAAAATCAGAATTTACTGGAAATATTGGATAAAAATGGGGCAAGTTATTAACAATTTAGATGCCAAAAACTTAAAAGGGCCCTAGGGTCCCCGGGTCTTAAAATATGAAAAATCTGAGCCTCACGTCTTCAGAACCTGCCTTGGACCATTCACACCCAAATTTTCAGACTTCTACATGCGGTAGATTTCGCTTGTCATCTCGCGGACACACACAGAGACAAACAACTTTCTTTTATTAGTATAGATGAAATAAATGAAAAATTTTTTAAAGCCAAAATATCATATATTGAAAAGGCAATCATGAAGCGATCAGTTCAATCACAATCACAAAAAGTTTTTTTATGTTTACATCTCTCAATACTTTTTTAACTTGCTAATTCTTCCAAATATAAGGAGGAGAGGGTTCCCCTCTTGTGCCCTGTGTACGCATATGTAATTTTTTTTTCTAGCATTTGTATTCGTTATTTTTTCCTGATCTGGGGGATTTTATCCTAAATCTTCCGCCATTTTTTCGGTGATCTCAAGCAATATTTATTCTATCTCTAATTTAAATAAGAAATGACTTGCTCTAATTCATTAAACTTTCATGTTCTCAGTAGGGAAATTCCCCAAAAAATCACATATGAAAAATAATTCCTCCAAAATTGCCTGTAAAATGTTAGTTATAATTCTGTATATCTAAAAAACAAATTATCATTGAATAATTTTACTAAATTATCCTTATTTTTATCATAATAGCTTGCAAAGACATTTACGCTGCGACGAATTGATACCGCGACGAATTGAGCACGCGACGAATTGAGCACGCGACGAATTGAGCCCGCGACGAATTGTGCGCGATGAATTGTTCCGCGATGAATTGTGCGCGACGAATAGGTTTTGGCCGTAAACATTCGCCGGGTTTTGAAAAAGCCATCCCATTATGAGCAACTTTGTATTTCCTTACATATCTTTATGAAAAAAGTTCGAAATCCAGTCGAATTTATAAATGAAAAAAAAAAGTTTTGTAATCGTGCCTTTAAGACATGATTTTATTTAATTTCTCTTTTTTGCTATTTTTAGGAAAAGCTGCTGTTTTATTATTTTGTTAATTTATTCAATAAATGAATGAAATTGCTTGCATTTTGCGCAGAAGTTCACAAAATTACACTGAATGGTACTTGTGAACTCTAGGTTTCCTAAAATACAGACCTCTTATACAGTTATTTAGTTTCGCAGTTCACCATTCTTATTATGAGGCTGTTTTTGAAGAAATTCCTGAAAAGCAGACAGCTACTCAAGTTTTGGCCAATATTTCGGTAAAATATGGCACTTTGCACCGTACATTGAAGTGTTGTTATTTTTTTCACTCAATAAATGCACGAATTCCTAAAATAACACTATACAGCACCCGTGAACTCTACATTTCTTTAAAAATAATGACGATCCAGCTGTTTAGTAATGCAATTCTTCATTCTAACTATTAGCTTGTTTTTGAAGAAAACTCGGAAAAACAAAACAGCTATTCCAGTTTCGGCCAAGATATCGGGTAAAATCTGCCACTATGCATCGTGCAAATCACATTTTCTCCACTGAGAAGAAAATACGTCTCACTACAAACACCCTACACTGAGTCAGAATTCGATTTTGGACACCCCTTGTCTTGTCGACAACTTTCTAACCGCTGAGACAAATACGCGGATTTCTCCAATTGTTCCTCTCAAATAACATTATCTTTTTTTCTCAGAAAGGACAATAAATCATCGCAGTTTCGCAGTAGTAAGGCAAACAAAGATGAGAAGATTGTATTAAATACGGGTAAATATGATTGTACAAATATTGACATTTGAAATTATTTCTAATCTAGTCGGAAATCAGATGACATTCATCATCTTAGTTGAAGATGTGTTTCAGAATTTTCTTTCTGTAAAAGATAATTCTGAAAACCACCTTCTTTTGAATACTGAATTTTTATTTTTTGCTGTAAGATTGATGAAAGATTGATGAAAGATTGTACTTGGTGATGAAAAATGCTTACCTTTTAAATAGTTTTCTGTTTTACATTATTTTAACTTACAAATTATTTATTTAGATTTTTCTGACACGCTCCTACTTTCTGCATATATCGAAAAATTAAAAAGCATTTTGGCTCAAGCATTACTATTTGCTTGAGTAAAAATATATATATATAAAAAATATAAATTATTTTAAAAAAAACTAACATAATATTCAAATGGTAGTAGAAAAGCATATGCATAAGAATAAAATAGATATATCAATGAATTATTCAACTGCAGGACATACATTGGCTGTCATTTTGGATTAAAAGGAGAACTATGACGACAAATTTCATGAAACTATTTCAATTTTCTAAAATTAATATGAAGTCTATTTTACTACGTAACCAAAGCCTACTTTGTTATAAATACTTTAAATGCTTTCAAAAGTATCATTTTATTGTTTAGTGCTTTAATTAATAATAACAATAGACAAAGCTTTAATGTTATAGTTTAATACCCCGTTCAGACCGGATATTTAAAATAGCTTAGACTCCTATTTTGAAGGTAGTAACACCCCTCCGGAATTAGAACACTTGTCACACCACAAAACTCATTAAGATAACTCGTTTAAAGTCACTGTGTCCGAGATCTGAACAAATAGAAGGCGTGCGCATGCGCATAACTTAAAATCAGTCTCAACAGCCAAACAGTTAAGGCAAAGCTCCACAGCCAATGGGAGCGAGTGGTAATAGCTGTATCTAACCATAGAAAGTACGAACTCTCTGAGAGAGTTTGTGGAACTCTCTCAGTGAGTTCAATGCCCCACCAGTGGCTGAGAGGTTGTGCTCTCGAAGCTGGTAGACGGGAGGTGCTGGGTTCGATCCCAATCGCGCCCGTCGGCCTAATCGCTCGGAGTTTTCGTGGTTTTCTTTCGAGCCGTGGATTTTCTCCATGCGTAAATACGGATTAGGTTCCCTTAGAAAGACCCCCACGAAGGGCACTCCCCCCGGGCCTATATCCCTAGTGTCGATAATTGGCCGTCAATAATCAACCCAACCCTCAGTGAGTTCAGCGGTCTGAGATATCTTAAATAGCCTGTCGGATTAGAGTATTACTTTTAAAATATAATTTTCTAAAAATATTTACATTTTCCAGCTTCTAATTTTCAGAATTGAAATAACAATGAATAAATCTAAACTTGTAAAACCTAATATCAATTATTAAGGGGGAAAAAGTCAACCGACGAGTTTCTTTTTAATGTAACAAATATTTGTAAAACGAATAAATTTTTATTTAAAAAAATTATATGAAAACTATTTTCTAGATTAAAAATAGTTTTTCGTTACGTTATTACCCTTAACGCACTTACATTAAATATCTGTATCTCTTCTGCATCTTGGTCATAAAAAATTCCTCAATTTACTTTTTAAAAAATGTATATTCAAAACAATTATGATGTTTTTTATCAAGGGGTGAAATTGTAATATCTTACATGTGAAATTGAATTTTTGAGATTTTTTTTAATTTAAACAAACATTTTGGCTACTTATTTTATATAATAATTCAGATACGTAAGTCTGTAAAGTACTTAATATAAAAGCCAGCTGTTAAAAATAATATGTTTTCATAAAAACTTTGTTCGTTTCTTTTATTTTTCCTTCAATCTTATTTTATTTCTGTAATGCACACATACAATTTTAAGTACAACTCTTTTCTTGTTAAAAATTTATCTTTCTTCAGAAGCGTTCTTCTTTGAGCAAGAGGAATGTATTTTATTTTTTATGCATTGTTTACATTTTTCTGAATTGACTTATTTTACTAAAGTTAGCAGAAAAAAAAACAAGATGTAGAAATTTTTTTAATATATTGTAACATACCAAATACTACGCCATACTTACATTAAATTTTAAAAGCAAACGGATTTGGAAAAAAAATATTTGAAAAGTAAATCGCAAATAAGGACCCTTGATTTCACATATGTAGAAAATATCTCAGCAGACATTGAAAATATTTAATTTGTAACAAAAATATATAGAGTGCATAGGAGAGTCTCTTTATCCTGAAATAACTATTGAACGCATCAAGCTAGAATTATGAAACACGTGTTTGCCTGTAGTAAAATGATTATGCGCTATCATATGAGAGTAACTACATAACACTACAGAACTCCTACTGGCAAAATTTGAAAGTTATCGGCCTTATCTCAAAAACTATGAGCTGTAACAAAAAAAAATAGTCAATTTCAAATGTGTAGAGCCTCTACGATTTAGTATATGAAATTATTAACTAAAATGATATTTTACATGAAAAGAAAATTTTATTAGAAGACCTGAAAGGTTAATCAATCACCGGCTTAAATACATCACTAATCACCTGTAGAAGTGTCACATTATAAGGCAAATGCCCTTTATTAATAAAACTAACACATGTAAACACACTAGGCAAAACGAAATGCGCATTTCTGACGCAAACATTAGAGTAACAAAAGAATGTTCATTTCGCGATGTTAATTAAGCATATTTTTCTATTGAATATATTTCTTGAACATTAAAAGTTTACTTCAGAATTGAGAGCATTCGAAAAACCGATATTTCATACTGATACCGGGTTGAGAAAACTGATTAAAACACTGTAAAAACTATTTCATAACGTTTCCGAAAATTACGAGCAGAAAGAGAAACCTTTTTTTCAGAAATGCTTTTTTTTATCTCGGAAATTTATTGATTTCTGAAGATAAAGGAATGCTTTCCGGAATCGTGTGTAACTCGGAAAAGGTTATATTATTTTTTAAAACCAAACTTTATTATTTAATTATATAATCATAAAAATGATTTTTGATGTAGTTGCTGTGCAACAATTGGAGTTTTCAATTAGTATATTCTGTAACATACGTGGCCCGGGTGGGATCGTCTGCTTTTAATGATGAAACGAAAATGAAAAATAAAATGAAATGTGCTTTTATATTTTTATAAAACGTGCCTTTTACTGATAAAATGAAGTTAAAAGTGTGTGTTTATTTCATGAAATATTTTTAATGATTTTGTGACAGGGTACAATAAATATCCGTGCTGCATACATATCTGCATGTTTTGGTAATTTGAAGTACATTATCACTGAAATATATTATCATTTGAATTTTTACCCTTTGACTGTGCAAATTTTGAAACAAAAACCCTTCAAAAAGTATGTATATTTTAAATTTTGCGAGTTTTGTGTGGCCCTTTAATATAGGTATACGTAGTCAGAGCGTTACACATTAAATTACTTTGAATTGTGGAACAGTTCTTTTTTTATAATCGTCAACAGTAAAATATATACCCTACGAAAAATTCATCAGAAAGACAAAAGATTTACGCACACACTATCCCAAAACTTTACGCGGACGCAAAGAAATTATCAGAATTTAAGATTCTTGCCCCATACTTTACTTTAATATTTTCCTTTGGAAACTATTTCACATTGAAGTGACAAGAATTTAGAATGTTGACAAGTTTTTTTTTTAGTTTTGTATTAAAAGAAAAAAGAAGAATTATAAAAAAGAGCTTCGAAAAAATCAAATTAATGTTAAATAAAAGTTTGAGCACAAATAAAATAATTTTAAATTTTAATGAATCAAAATATTTGATATTTAATATCGTTTTTAGTTTTATTTTCAAAGGAATGCAAATGAGGAAAAAGGTCCTTCTATTCTGTCAAAGCTGCGTTCTTCCAGCATTGAAAATCTTTTATAAATGTTTCCCTACTACACATCAGTACTCTTTATGTTCAATTATTTTAGTGTTGAAATTACGTATATGTATTATAAATGTGTGTGTGTGTGTGTGTAGCGCAGTTTTAAAGCATACTAAGTAGGTGCAAAAAAATAGACGTCTAAAATCTGATAAACAATACCGTTGTTTTTCCATGTAATTTTCCACAGCAAAATCTAGAAAAAATTGTTAATTTAAAGTGCAAAGATGATTTTTTACGGATAGGTACGATAACCGTTAAAAATGTACAATTAACTAAATACCATAAAAATTATTTAAATAAAGAAATATAGATTTACATTGCGAAGCAATTCACATTAAGGTCGCTAAGCAGTCCCAGCTCGCTCGCCCTTTTCGTTTTTGCAGAAACTCTAGCCGGAATAAGTACTATCAGAAATAATTTTAACATATGAAATTCACAAATTTTCTTAATATAAATTAAAGTAATTAAAAACTTTGCTGAAAACACAAGTAAAAATGCATTTAGTTGGTGCTCTTAAGGGAAAAAATCATTTAAATACTATGAAAAATTGATCTTGGAAACACAATTTAAAACTCACTGTACCCATAATATTGTACGTAGGGTGGAACGAAAAAAAAAATTTTTTTTAGAATTTCAATATGCTATAGTTTTCACAAGTTGCTTTTGATCAAAATAAAGATGGAAATTAAATATTAGCGTAATTGGATTATGTTTACATGTGTCGCGAGAAGGGTAAACTTTAGGTTTTATTAAAATTTTGACAAATTTCGCAATTATATTCAAAAAAATGTTTTTTTTGTATTTGAATATGCTATAATTTTCAAAAGTTGCCTTTGATCAAAATAAAGACGGAAATATCAGCGTAATTGGATCATGTTTGTAGGTGCCGCAAGAAGGGCAAACTCTAGGTTTTTATTAAAAGTTTGGCAGTTTCGTAATTGTGTTGAAATTGACAACTGAAAACTGAATACACTTCTTGCGGCACCTCCAAACATGATCCAATTACGCTGATATTTAATTTCCATCTCTATTTTGATCAAAGACAACTTTTGAAAACTATAGCATATGGAAATACAAAAAATACCTTTGAACATAATTGCGAAATTTGTCAAAGTTTTAATAAAATCTAAAGTTTGTCCTTCTTGCGGCACCACTAAACATAGTCCAATTACGCTGATATTTATTTTACATCTTTATTTTGATCAAAGACAACTTGTAAAAACTATAGCATATTGAAATTCCAAAAATATTTTTTTTTTCGTTCCACCCTATGTACTTAATTCATTTCAAAATACACTACGTGATAGGAAGATAGTTTATATAAATCAACAATCATCGTTTAAAGTTCATTCGACGTGAAAAATACAATATCCATGAGCATAGAATGTTCATGACAATATCTCTCAGACGTAAACGCGTTTTCTGCTGTGTGTAAAAGCACAGTACAATGTTGTGTAGCTGATTTGCTGAATGCATCCCGTGACCGTAAAAACGAACCAATTACATGCATCTCCGATAACAACTACATCAGCCGATAGATTATGCTGTGTTTAAAAAATGATCCGATTCTGAATTTTGATTCGCTGAATGAAACAAGTGGCCGTACAATGTACCAGGCAGAATCGTCGCTCTGGAAACTACGGCTGTTGCCAAACGGCAAGCTAGAAATTCAGCCTTATTTTCGCGCCACGTAAGAGAAATATAGATATAGATATGTTACGGTCAATATATTTAATCCGGTCATTATTAATAATAACGGGTTATTATTAATAATGACCGGATCAATCATATTAACCGTAACATATATATATATATATATATGGAAATAGGGTGGAAACTTTACTTTTATTTATGATGGTTAGATAAATAAAATGAAGTTGATAACAAAATAATCTTACATGAACGGCCCAAAATTTAAATTTTAGCAACTTTATTTGAAATTTTATGTTTCAAAAACATAACAATCCTAAGCAGACATCTAAAATATCAACCAATATTTATTATGCAGTTTTAAAATGCAGATGCTCACAATGTTTTAATATCCAGATATCAGTCTGGTTCAAAATTCATGGTTTTATTTCAACACTGTTTGAAAATATGAAATTAAGAGCAAAAAATGGCTTTTAAAAGCTTTTAACAATGAAAATAGGCTAAAATATATATTAAAAAAAATACAAACATTTGCCAGTGCAATACCGTCTCTTACAGAAGCTGTTCTGAATTACAAATAATATAGAACAAAATTTTTATTAAATTTGCTACGAAAATGTACCTGATGTACACCGGATTTTGTGACTTCAAAACTTGTACCTTTGACATAAAAATTAAGCTAATCTAATATAGATTCACCATCCTTATTTGTTAGCCTAGTATATTTCTTAATGTGCATATTATCACTTCTGCAAATGGTAAGGAATAATGATAATTTATTATTATTCTTTTAGACAGTTAAAGACGAGAGAGACTAGTGTACACTCGATTTTGGAAGCCACTGTATATATATATACATGTAATATATATATATATATAGGGTACGTATGGTATGTGGTTTTCGTATTATATATATATATATATATATATTGATGATATTTAAAAAAATAATAATATACTTTTAAAAATACTCAAATAATTACTTTGGGGCTATCCATAAATGATGTCACACTTTTTTTCAATATTTTTGACCCCCCTCCCCCCTTTGTCACAAAGTGTCACACTTCACCATACCCCCTTCCCCCTCTTGTCACATGTCACACTATATTACATAAACATATACTTGCAGTTCAGAAGCAAAGCACTACGTTATAGATCATATTTCAAATTTTATTTTCAAACTTTAACTATGTGTTTTAATGACATTTGTGAGCATAACAATAAAAATGATTTGTGCACTTATTTTGCATGAAATAAGATTAAGGTTTACAACAAAAAATATAATTAATATACAACAGTAATAAAATATTAATATGAAAGAGCAATTGTTTTTTTTTTTTTTTTTTTTTTTTTTTTTTTAAGAAAGGAATATAAGTAAAAACAAATCACATGAAAGTTGTTTTAGTCACGATTAAAAAATACCCTCAAATTCTGGTAATTTCAAAATAACTTCAAAATTTAATCTGCTGATTTTAAATGATTTTATTTAAATCAAAATGTGTGATGTCACACTTCTTCTTACCCCCTCCCACCCCCTTGTCACAAACTGTCACAATTTCATGAACCCCCTCCGCCCCCTCCAAGCGTGACATCATTTATGGACGGCCCCTTTCTGTTGTGTTTAAAAGATTCTTTAATTGTATTTACAATCCCTTTTAGATTTTTTTTTTTTTGTGTGTGTATGGAACTGTCACAGTTTTTTGCAATCAGTCACTTAAACCATCAATAAAGTTTGTGCTTTCTTTAAAACTATATATTATTTAAAAGTTATTAATAACACTGAATACGTGTTTCGTATCTTATGTAACTTCATGAATAATTGTCAAAATATATACCCATTTTTATGTTTATTTTTATTTATGCAGCTGTAATTACATACGTTAGACTATTGCTCGTTTTTTTGCTTAATTTTTTTTTTAATTTTTTACTTATTCGTTTTGTTTTCTTTGGCTTATAAATACTATCTTCATTTTTATCTTTTTTTTTTAACTTTTCCTGAATAATTATCTATCTAAAAGAACATTTTTGCTGTTAAAATTTCTTCTTGTTAGAACGAGTTAATTACTAGAGTAATATGAAACACACCCTCTGGGTTTTTTTTTCTAACGATATATTAGTACTGTTAATTAGGAAAGATAATTAGATTTCGAATGCAACATAATAATAGGTGAAATCTCAAAAATAAAATATTAATTATACTTCTTTTAAATTATTTTAATGATTGTGATTAATTTATGCAATTTACTTTTACCGAGATATATTCTTTTTCGAAGCTAAACTAGAACCTTAAACATTAACTCAATTAAGCTTTTGTTATTGCAACCTTTTTGAACGTGTGATTTTTTTTAAACCTTAAAGATAAAGTTTAGGATAATTAAACAGCTAAGATATGCAGCAAATAACGATTTATATTCTCGTCACGGGTTATTTAAAATGTGATAACCATTATGTTCTGTTAAACATTTGGAAGATGTTAACACAAATAAATGAGTCATGCTTTAAATCAGCCTTCAGAATTATAACTTAAGAATAGTAGGAGTTTGGAGCAAATATAAAACATTTTTATTGGATAGTGATAACTCCAAAATCTTTCAAATCTAGTATCAGAAAATAAGATAGAAATTCTAATAAATCATAAAATACAGGGTGCTCTAAAAGTCTGTGACACGTTTTAAAAATCGATGTAAAAACATCTAATTGGTGTATAAGAGTATATAATGAAATTTATAATAATTTATAAAGTAATTTGTAATAAAAAGTTACTCATGATGAGAAATGTTATTTAAACAAATTAAAAATTTAGTTCCAAATTTTCCTCAATTATATATCATACCTAAAAACAGGGAGGGGGATATATAAAACCTCAAGCCAAGCAGTTATAAATTATTTCATTTATGTAATCCATTGCAATATTTCAATGTGTTCACACGTAATTTAGTTTATTTTGTAATTAATGCTAATGAACATGTCGATTGAAATTGAGTACTGTTTCGAAGTGGTTCCAGCTTCAAAAAGTGCTCACGTTACATAAAATGGCAAACACTCTGTAACTGCTGCTAACAAAATAAATGTTCTGTAATTGCTTGACTTGACTTTTTATGCTTTTTCCGGTTTTCTTATTTATAGTACCATCAATCGGCAGAAATGTAAATTATTTTTTATTTATTTTATGTATTTACTTTTTATCACGAGAAGCATTTTATTTGTAGCTCCTTTTAACTCTTATTCCGATTACTGGATTTACTATTAAATTTTAAAATGTGTCAGCGACTTTTGGTTCACTCTGTATATCCTGAACTTTGCATTATAAATAAAACAAATTATAGAAACTTTTGTCCAAATCTATGGTATTGTGACATCTAAATAACTGAAGTTGGTTACTTAGTAGGGTGTCTGGTTCATAAAAACAAATAAGCGTTTTTATCAACTCCTTTATAAAAACGTTGAAATTTCCAATTAAATTTTCAGCAGGACTAAACCTGCGCGTAAAGTTAATTACACTGACAAAGGATGTGAATTAATTTTCACTTTTCTAAACAACGCATAACCAACAGAGTGAAAAATGTGTCCAGACCGGGGATCGAACCAGATACCCTGGTATAGCGCACCAAGTTCTTTACCATTTAAGCCATCTTAATGGTAAAGCAATTAGTGTGCTAAACCAGGCTATTTGGGTTCGATCCTCCGTCTGGACACATTTTTCACTCTGTTGGTTATGCGTTGTTTAGCAAAGTGAAAATTAATTCACATCATTTGCCAACGTTGAAATTTTTAATCGTGATATGTTCAAATTTCTAATGAAAATTTAGTCACGCTATTGTTCAAAGATTGCTTGCTAAGAAAAATCCCCTTTCTTCATAGTATGTTTAGAAATATATAAAGTTTAATAGCAAAACTTCAAGAATCAAGTAAAATACTTTTAGAAATCTGTTCGAGCATGAATGGTATTGCTTTTTAACTACATTTCATTGAGTTAAATAACTGAGATTTGAGCTAACATGAGATCTTGCAAATTTTATAACTTCAATTTTCGAAACTTTTTACGCAGATTAACCAGAATTACTTCATTTTTACACTATTTTATTTAACTCAACTTGGTTTTTGTATGTAAAGATGGAATTTTTATTTGATTTTTTACTCACTCCTAGATATGGTAAAATTATAAAAATTATGTACAAAGGTATGTTTCCGATGGCAATACAACATTTTAATATTTGTAGAACTTAATTTTAATGCATTCTTTCGTGAGCGCGGTCGGATGATAAATCCCCAAATATTCTGTATGCTTACAACTGTATAAAAGTTGCAATAACAATGGAGTTAATTATAAGCCAAATTACGTTCTCTAAAATATGCCATCTTGCTGTGAAACTGCAACAATGAAATATTTAAACATTAAAAAGTAGAAAATAAAATATAAATAAAAAATAAAGAGTGTAATAATTATTTTAAATACGTTTTTATCAATAAATAGTTTAATAATTAAATTATGATTTTATATATTGAGAAAACTTTTTAGAAATCCTGAATAAATAATTTAAATAATGCTTTTTAGTTCTTGTTGCCATATCTTATAAAAGAAACAGAGCAAAAAGTATAATTTTTGAAACAAATTCACTAGTTCAAATTTTCTGCCGAGAACTTTTTGTTGAGATCATTATCATTAAACTATTATCTTTGTAGCAATTTGTTTATGTCTATATCAAATAATCATGTCGCGAGACGCTAAAAAAAAAAGGGGGGGGGGGGGTTAAAAGTTCATAACTATAAAAAAAGCAGAAAATATAGAAATATATATTTTTTAACAATTCACAGATAAAAAATAAAGTGCTTCACAATTCGACTATTTATTTAATTGAATCCGTGATTGCAAAATTAACGAAATGCATTTTTCTTTTGTTCCAAACGTATCCGTGAAGATAGCCTAACGTGTGTAGACAAAAATTACATACGTTTATTTATCCATTACAACTCAAAATAGTCGTTCAATGCCAAAAAAAAAAAAAAAAAAAAAAAAAAAAAAAAAAAAAAAAAACATTCGTCAATGCCACTACCGAGATATATTTTAATGGCCAAAAACAGAACAAGAAGAAAATGTGATCGAACTTGATTATATATATGACTATGTCCCTTAAAGAATGGGTGCCAAGGATTACAGATTTTGTATACGACTATTTTCGAATAATAATCTTCAGATTATTTAATCGCAGAATATTACTATTCGAAAATTATAGCATTCAAAATACGTAATATTTGGCACATATGTACTTAATTTCAATCCTTAAGCCTTTAATTAGTCGCACTGTATTTTATACACCATTAGATGTTACAAATTTCAAGGCATGGAGTCTTACTAATAATTTCTACTACATTCATGCTATGCATGTTACAAATGCTAATTGTTCGAAAATATTATCCCTGCCTACCCCTCCATTAAAGATTTTTTATAATATTATACTACATTGTAATTGTATTGGACTTAAAATTAATCTTACAAAATATTAATTAATTTTCCTAGAAATTCAGAAATTTGTGGTATATAAAATACACCACGCTGCAGGTTTTGCTATGTCAATATGCGCGAGTATTTAAGGGTTAAAATGCTGGCTTAAATGATTTATATCTATTTTGTGTACCTAATAAAAGTATAATTAACGTATTTTTGTATAATTTGTAGGGTACTAAATCCCATTTACTGCAAAAAGCATAAGTCCCGAATGTTTTCTTTTCTTTTTTTTTTTATTTTAATTCTTATAAAATAAATAACTGATAGCCGACCAACATATATAAAGATTTGAGAAATATAGTGAGAACAGTACAGTTCTTAAAATATTTAATGTAGCAATATTTATGTAATAATGTAGTAGTAATATTTATATGCAGCATAGTTTTTATTGATTTCTGAAAAATCTTAAATCTTGGGCTTAAGTAGTTTTCGAAATCATTGCTTCAATCAATCACCCTGCGATATTAATCTAACATATTTGAATTGCAGCTATAAATATAGTGTAATACAGCTAATACTACTACTATATCTTTACTATCAGCTTTTTATAGCTAATACGTACCTATATATATATATATATATATATATATATATATATATATATATAACTTAGATGACTACTTCTTTTCCATACAAATAAAAGAATGTAAATATGAGATATCATTTGAATAAAAAAGAAACTGCCCAGTTAAACTGATGGCATTGAGCTCACAGGCTATTCACACTAATTGTATATTATACACTTGTTTCAAAGAATAATTCCGCTCGAAAAATAAAGAAATCGACAATAAACCTGTATACCAAATTTGAAGAAAATTAGATAACTCTGCATAAAATACCTGTTTACCTAAGGAGGGATTCGCCCCCCGCCCCCCCCCCCTTTATAGTTAACTAATGAACCTCCAAATCTAATCAGAGAAGCGCCTTATCAAAATAAAACTGTATACCAAATTTGAAGCAAAACGGATAATTCTGAATGAAAACCCCATTTATCTAAATTAAGGAGAATGATTAGCCCCCCGCCATTCCCTCCCTTATACTTATCCGATGAACCCCAAAAACTAATCAGGGAAGCGCCTTATCAGAATGAACCTATATACAAAATTTGAAGCATATCGGATATTTCTATCAAGAGTTATCGCGTTACGTACATACATACGTACATTGAGAACCTGCGGGCACATTAACTCTCAGGCATTGCCTGTGAGCTAAAAATAACTAAATACTACAAAATGTTTTTATTTAAAACTTCACTTTAAGACAAACTTTCTAATGTGGCTTGAAATGGAAGTTAAATATAAAAGTTAGTAATAATCATGTTGTAATCAGTTTTTATCATATTTCAGACAAGCTAAAACACTAGTGAAACTATTATACGCTGCTATTTATGGAATATCTCTATTGCCCAGTTATACTCTAATATTCAGAATACATCGTAAAGAAAATAATAGACAAACCACTGTTTCAGGAATTAAATATATGTTTCGTTATACACGTTATCAGTAGTTTAAAGCGTAGAATTCATATTTTCGTCACTAACATAGACCATTAAATTTAAATTATTAACCTTCATACAATATTAATATATTACCATCGGAAAATTGAAAGAATCCATGCAATATTCAGTGAATTCCTATTCAATGAAATCAATGGACTATATGTCATTCACAATTCAGTAAATTAAATATCATGTTATTGAAAGGCATTGCTTATGCATTTTCTAGATAATAAAAGTTTAATCAAGCATTCCAAACTCAAATGGACGCTTTCAGAACTTTTGTGAAACATTAAAAATATATTGTTGAATAGAAAACGATGAGAAATTAATTGAAACATATGCGGAAATGACTGAAAATATAGTAAAGCTCTGAAATACTTATATAAAATTTTAAATACCGTTGAAAATAAAGTGAAGCAATATAAATTTTGTGATTAACATTGTAAAAGCTATTTGGAAAAAAAAATCTAAGCGTGTAAAATAGGTTATTATTAGTTATAATATGAATGTAAAAGTGGTATTCGTGTTTCATGTTTTAGAAATATAAAAGATTTAAGCGTTGTAAAAGGTTGTCTCTTCAGCCGTCGCATGAATTGTAATACAAAAATTTCTCATTTTTCTTTTTGCATGTGATGAAAAATTTACAAGAAATGGTTCGTTCACACGAGAAATAAACGGTAAAGTGCTGTAGGTAATAATAATTATTATTTTCACCATAATAATAATTACTATTTGGTACTTTTCGGTTAGCCGGGCGCCAGTGATATATGTACATATATAAATACATATGTATATACATATATATGTATATATGTGCATACATATATGTATATTTATGGGTATGTATATATATGTATACGTAGATATGTGTATATGTGTGTGTGTATATATATACATGTATATATATATCACTGGCGCCCGGCTAACCGAAAAGTACCTATTATTTTAACAGGTAGTAAATCATGAGTGTTCTTTGTAGTAATGTTTTTAAAGGAGAACATGATCACTTAAGAGGTAACGCTACTTCGACCGGTTGAAACTTTCATTTTTTTTCAATTAAAGTACTCTTTATGCATTCGAAAATCATATTTTATGCGTTATAAAAGGATTTTAAAGTTAAAAGGCAATTTTGGAGCAAGTGAAATTGTACAGTAACGAAGCAGTAACGAAAACTTTAAACGTTATTTCCTCAAAACATCATTTTCAAAATCGGTGGGCACTCCAACTACGCTAATTTTCAATCAATCATCTTGAATATTTCTGAAAATTAATTGTCAGATACTGATATAAGTGTCTCAACTACGTGTGATTTATTTGGAAATATTGATACTTTGCTTTTCTGTATAACTTTAAGTAACGAAATTTTGGGTTGTAAAAAAAAAAACATTTTACTTTGAATTGATGCCATTTCACTAAAATGCATATTTGTTTACTCGGCTACGTCTTTTAGCAGCTTTTGGATAAAAAAAATTAATTCTTTTTTGTATCGTTGTTCTAGGTCTAAGATGTTTTGTCATGCCCACTGCTTGGCTCTCTTTGTTTTCGTAGCGCTCCCCCTTATCAGCTGTCAAACCGCCATATTTTAATATATAAATTATCAGAAAATGCAGTTTTCTACTTTAATATATGCACTATAATAAATTAGTGCAATAGGATTTTTATAACCACTTCGCATTTCTTAAAAAAATTCCGGAAAAGCCTTAAATTTCAGGACGTCAAAGTGATGTTATCCCTTAAGAGCCTACATCAGTCATGTGAAAAAACGCGCAAGCTAATGTTAAGTCTATGGGAAGGTTCTTGACAGATTTCTCGCTCGCATTTTAATATTTTTAAATGATGTTTTTTCCATAGGATAGATGAGGTCAATCTCTAACGTTGTTAGTTTTTACTTTTTTAATTTTGGTTGCAGTTTTTTTATAATCGAACATTTTTAATTTTGGAACCGGTTCTGAAAGTGAAAGTACCCTTATATATTAAAAAAACTGGTACAATAACCAGTATTATATATATCTATATATTTAAAACGAAAAACACATTCTGTCAAATTTCCACACGAATATCCTCTCTTTGCGCATGCGTCAACTTTTTTTTTTTTTTTTGAAGGCTTATCCCCTCAGAAACGGGGGAAACCTGTTTGAATAGCCTGTTTAGCCTGGGGGGATTGAAAAGTGTTGATTGAAAATGGATGGGGGTGTTTGCATTGAAAGCATTATTTGCATTGTGTCCATTGCATTGAATGCATAGACCTTCTAATATATTTTTGCTCTGAGGTTGAAAACTAAAGCTTTTTTTTTAGGAACTCATGTTTTCACAACTAAATATGCATATTTTTTTGCAAAATTTTAAAGAGATTGAAATTTCAAAGAGTTCAGAAGATTAGAACTATTTTTTTATTGCTATGTTAAAGGAGTCGACGCGAAAACAAACAAACAAACAAAAAAGCGAGAAGAAAACATTTCTTTTACAACTGGATAACAATATTTTTTCACGAAATTTTCACACGGGCTGTAAAACCGTTTTATTTATAACCAATGAAGATTTTAAAGAGTTCGGACAAAAATAACTTTTTATTTTAAAACTATGAAACGACCCTGGGTAAAAAAATAAAAAAATAAAAATAAAAATAAAATAAACGCTTTTATTACAAAATATCAATATTTTTTCACGAATTTTTTATTTAAAAATATAATTTCATACAAAATTGAGAATTAAAGATATAAAATAATAAAAACTTGGTGTTTTTTTTTTTTTTTTATTATTATTATCACGGGCCCGGGCAACGCCGGTCAGGGGTCAGTTCGTTCTCCCGAGGTGCCCGCTATTCTGAGGTATTTAAAATTTAAACCGTTTCTTTCCATCTGCTGCCCTGCGCTGGCTTTCTACCGCATCAATTTAAATAATTCTTTTTTTTTTACTGATAGTTTTTTTTTTTTTTAACTTGCTGTTAGTTCGTAAATGAGCTATCAGTAGCTTTTTTTCCTTTGCATTTTCATATTTTATGTATAATTTTTAAAGTTTTTTATTTTCTCAAAATTATGGCAAACGGGTTGCTTCATTGTTGTGGGAAAAAAAAGGAAAATGCTAATGAAGATTGTTATATCTTTATCGCTGAAATTTTCTCAAGAAAAATATTTTTAATTTAAACATATGATACAAATTGTCAGATATTTGTAACATAAACTCGGCGGCTCTGAAACTCTTTGAAACAGTTAAACGGGAATTAAACTAGTATATCCAAAGTTAAGCATTCGTGTAGTGTTATAAATGCTTTATAATCATCAGCTGACGCTAAATTTTTTTGTTACTTAGATATTTCATTTATAGATCAACATGGGACGCTGTTGAATTGTGCCTTTTTTATTCATTGGTCACAGTAGTGCCGAATTGAATTCAAAGAAATGTACTATACTTCTTACTTGCTGGTGTGTAACATTGCTATTTAAATTAATAGAATGGAATAATATAAAGTTTTGTGATAGTCACAGTATACCAGTTATTGTTGTTATTGATTTTCACTTCTTATCAAGTTATAGTTTCTTTTATTTCATGTCGGGTCTGATGAGATAATAGACGCGGGCTTTTCATTTTAAATAATAAGAGATAATAGACGCGGGCTTTTCATTTTAAATAATAAGAGATAGCATGTGTTTAGTAAGGGATAGTTTCTGTTCAATGTAAAGATGACGGATAACGTACGCATGTATGCACATGTATATACATGAGTGTATTGTTCTGATATATTTGAAATATATACATTTTTATTTTATTACTTTTATAATCCATTTAAAGAAAATAGTTTTCCAATTTTTGTTTGCATTGCAAAATTATTTATTAACTTAAAACTTTCTTCTGAAATATAATATTCTTAGTGACTTAACATTTTTTAGTTAGACTTAAGTTAGACTCATCAACAGAAGTTGCAAAAATTTAATGCTGTTTGAAATAACATAAGTAAAAAATAATACATTTGCAAAATTTTAATTGTTTTCTATAAAAATCTATGTTAGCTACTCAAGGGGGTCTTAAAGAGAATTTGGTATTATCATATATTCTAATATGAGCAAATCTTGTGTGTGTGTATGTGGTTATACATATATATATATATGCAAATTTTATCTTAAAAACTGCTCTAACGATTTTGACGAAATTTTGTATCCTACCATTTTCGGGCACGGGAAGACTATTGGGCTGGGTCACATGTTCGAGAACTTTCGATTAGTGGGTCATTTTTGGGTCGACGCGGGTCAAATTAATTTTTATCTAGAAAACGGCTGTAACGATTACGAGTTTCGGGCACGAGAAAATCATTTGACTAGGTCACATGTCTAAGAAAATTCGATTAGTGGGTCATTTTTGGGTCATTGTGGGTCAAGCTAATTTATCTAAAAAGCGGCTCAGACTATTTACACTAAATTTTGCATCCTATGGTTTTCGTGCCCGAGAAAACTATTGGGCTAGGTCTCATTTTCGAAAAAATTCAATTAGTGGGTCATTTTGGTCATGGGTCATTATGGGTCAAGCTATTTTATCTTAAAAACGGCTCAGAATATTTACACTAAATTTTGCATCCTATGGTTTTCGGGCACGAGAAGACTGTTGGGCTAAGTCACATGTTCGAGAAAATTCAATTAGTGGGTCATTTTGGTCATGGGTCATTATGGGTCAAGCTATTTTATCTTGAAAATGGCTCAGAGGATTTGAACTAAATTTCGTATCAAACAGTTTGGGCGAACAAGAAGACTATTGGGATAGGTCACATGTTCGAGAAATTTCGATTAGTGGGTCATTTTGGTCATGGGTCATTATGGGTCAAGCTATTTTTGTCTTAAAACGGCTCAGACGATTTGAACTAAATTTTGTATCCTACGGTTTTTGGGCACGAGAAAATGATTGGGCTAGGTCACATGCTCGAGGAAATTCGATTAGTGGGTCATTTTGTTCATGGGTCAAGTTATTTTTGTCTTAAAAAGTGTTGGTGACATTGGTGAGATTTGGCGGGAAAATTGACTTTTAAGATTACCAATGCCAAAACGCTTGGCGCCAAATGAAAAATATCCCCAAATTTGGCGAATTTTGCGAAAAAATTTGCTTTTAGAATCTGAAGGAATTTTCTAGAAATTTCAAATAGGAGCCGAGATACATGATTCAACCAATCAGAGTCCATAGAACGTTCTCGAAAACATAATTGAACCAATCAGGGTACATAGAACTTTCTCAACACATGCTTGGCGCTAAATGAAAGAATGTCGCCAAACTTGGCGATATTTTGCAACATTTTGGCGACATTTGGCTAAAAAGTTGGCTTTTAGAATCTAAAGGTATTTTCTATAGAAATCCCAATAGGAGCCAAAATACATGATTCAACCAATCAGAGTCCGTAGAACGTTCTTGAAAACAGAATTCAACCAATCAGGGTACATATGATAGAGAAAATTTACTTTTAATATTACCAATGCCAAAACAGTTGCTTGGCGCCAAATGAAAAAATATCGCTCAAAGATAATTTTGACCGAGCTTAGCTTGGTCGTCCCTGCTCGTTCCCTTTACGTCCCCTTTATCATATCATAACATTTCCAAAGGATTAGCTGGAAAGTTAAAATTATTAATACTGAAAAAAAGTAATATCAATTTTCTTACATCAAAACTATGCGTGCACATACGGGTAGAACATCTGATAGAAAAAATATGTCAGCTAAAAAACTCTTTTTTTATTCTCTTCTTTTAAGAAGAAAGTATTGAATTCGCTGAAATTTTCGACTTCCTTTTTTTTTGATGAATTTACAAGTTTAAAGATGTTTTGAATACGATATCGCTATTTTTAGAAAATGTGTGGTTGTCCATCCTACTGTCTAAGTGTGATACACACTTTGTGGCCACTCAATCTCAAAAACTAATGCATGTAATTTCATTAAACTTCATATTCTATTAGCGCTTGGCATAAATTGGGGCTGATTAAGTTTTAGTGTATATCACTGAACATGTGGAACTGCTGTACTACGTTTTCCATGATTCCTTTATAGCTATATTTTAGAATCTATGGGACGGAATGTAATCAAACTTCAGATTAATGGAGTTGTTAAAATAAATTGGTGTTGATTAGGTTGTGGATATATAAGGGAGAGGGGGGATTCACATGAGTTTTAGCACCGAACGACCTCTCTATATACTGCCTATAACATGTAAGTCATTTTCTGTTCTATGAGGTATAAAGTCTTTAATTTGGAGGATTAAAAGCCAGCCGCGAATAAAAAGCGCATTTATATAAAAGAAATATTTTATAAAATAATTTTCTGGGTTTAGTTAGAGAAATATTCGGGAAATCCTCTATACTGCGAACGTTAAAGTTTTAAGAGGCATAAGAACTTCTTGCCAGCAGATTTGATTACTGTATTAAAATATTGCATGCACGACGTTACCACAGTTATATCTCTATTTATAGCATGAGAGTCCATGAAATATCTCTTTCACGACATTTTATTGACGCAAGAATCACTAAAGAAAATGCCCAAAAAAATATTTTATTTCACAGAACTTTGTGGTATGAACATAACGATATAACTACAGTAATCACGAGTGTTCCATATTCTAATTCAGGATTCATAACTCTTGGCAAGAAATTCTTATGACTCTTGAACCTTTAATTGTAACATAAAATAAAAGCTGATTCCAGGATTATTTCTCTAACTAAACCCCGAAAATTGTTTAATAAAATGTTTCTTGTGTCTAAAGGTGCTTTTTATTCGCGTTAACTTTTATTTCTCTAAATTTAACACTCCGTATTTCGTAGAACAGTTGTGACAATAGAAAACGACTTACAGATTATAGACAGTATATAGAGAAGCTCTTCAGTGTCAAATCGCATCATGCCAATCGCCTCTCCCCCGCCCCTTTTAAGTTACAAGCGAGTCAAAAATGCTGATTTTTAAAAAATTTCAAAATTTAAAGTTTTATAATTCAGGCAGGAAAAGAAATAATAACATCCTATTTTTTTCTGGACATATTTGGAAGTAGTAATAACACATATAAAAAGTGCAAAATGCATTGTTATCTCTGCTCCTCAATCGGATATAATTTTTCAAAAACTATCATTTATACTAATATCTTAGGAATTTAGGGTAACATTTAATAAAATACAAATAAATCCACGACAGTTACAGGATCTAATAGAAAAATGTGTGTAAATTTCAGATCTTTTACATTTTTTATTCATGAAAGATTTTGCATTGATTTGAATTTTGTAAAATCACAGTTTTCGACCTTCTCTAATTAAAAAAGAATTTAAAATAGATTTTTTTTTTTTTGCAAATGAATTTAAATTTTTTTCGATATAGATTTCCGTATGGAGAAAATAGTCAAAAAAGTAAAAGCCAAGTATAAAGTTAAGTACAGATTATGAATACATTTATTATTGTGATACACTTTCTAATACATTCAGAAATACTGTAACAAAACTTCACAGTTTAATATGATCAAAGATAATATCTAAGTAAACAATTTGGAAAACGTATAAAACATTTGAAAACCCAATTTTAGAGATTACCATCTATAGTCGGAAGAATATGGAATTATTTTGTACAGAGATGTATGATCTTTAGATTTGTATAATACTACATAGTATGCTAAAATTTAGTTCAGTTGGGAAACGCAAAACACAGATGAAAATTTCCTTTCAGCAATTTCCGTCAATGAATTGAAATTTACTCGAATTCTTCTTTGCAGATCTGCATATGATGCATAGAATTTATATACCAAATAGTATGCAAAAGATCAGTTACATTTAAAAACGCATACCACAACTGAAAATGCACTTCCGGCAAGTATCGGTCATAGACAGTACTTTAACCGAATTCTAGTGTGTGCTCCTGAACAGAAACGATAAGTACCATGCACACCATATTCTACAGTAAGCATCATGTAGTGCATCTTAGAGATGTGTATCAATTTAAGTATGTTAGAAATAGAATAACATCATTAAAATACATTGCAAACGATTTTCCCTCCTCAGACCATAATGTAACGAATTTCTTTTGGTCACCACTGTAAACGAATTATAAAGGCACTTCCTTTTCAATAGCAAGCATGCCATAGTAAACCTCAATAACATATATCAATTATATGGCAATACGAGTATATTTACGTGAGTTCGAGCACAGACAGACAACAGATAGCCAGACAGACAGAGCGAACTCATAAACACTTTTGAACTATGTTGTAAAATGTTTAAGATGGTGCTGCATTCAAAAACAAATAAAATTTGTCGAAATTTCATTTGTTAAATTCAAAGAAAGAGATTCAATATACACATCGTAATGTTTACGGGTAACTACGCTATTTAAATGAATGTATTAGAATATTATAGAAGAAAAATCTTGTGATTTTTACAGCATATTAGTTTCTTTAATCTTTTTTAAAAATTAACAAAGAAACTTAAAGCACTTAACAATAATTTATTTATAGCTGTTGATTGTTTCTAATTTGAACATTATTAAACACCCCTAATATAATCTATACGTTTTTATTAATTCTATTAAAATATAATAATACACACATATACGAATTTGTGTATTGAAAAATGTTTTTAATAAATTATGAGATATGCTGAAAAGCATATTATTTTTATTAGGACTACTGAGTACTGCTTCCGACAAGTAACGCTCACAAATTTCCATCCAGACGCGCGATCTCAAAAAAACACCCTAATTTGCTCTGTTTAAAAAAAAATTATAAGAAAAGAAAAGACAGAAAGTAAAAATAAGGTTGCAAATGTAGAAACTCAATAGCCATTTGAAGATAAATTAAAATGCCTAAAAGCGATTTTAATTTAATAAAATATGATTGCCCCCCTCCCCCCACCCCCACACACACACTCTTTTGAAAAATAAAAGAAAGAAAAAGGGATCTATAAAAGGAAAAGTTTGTAAAATTTGCGCTATTTTTTCTAATGGTAATAAAATATTTAAGTTTTCTGGACGTTTCATTTTAAATACGACCACATTTTCACCTGCAGAAGCTTTAAAGTTCATGATTCATAATTGTAAATGCACGTGATCTTCTGAAAAAGGTGCGACTTTCACATATTACAAATCATATAATTAATGTTCAAAAGTAATATATTGATATCAAAATATATTTGCCCTTTCTCAGTTTCTTTTTTAAAATGCGGCAACGCAAAAAAAAAGATAATTATATATCGAGTATATTGACTCGTATATTGAAAGTAAATAAGTAAATGTTTCAAATAACCTTTTAAATCAAAATTAAATTTTAAAAAAGTCTTTTCGTCCTATCCGGGAGGAAAAGGTGGCTTTCATAGTCCATGTACTTAAAAATTCAACTCATTTTACTCAAAAAACTGAAGCTAAAATGATTGGAACCCGATTACAGAAGATTCAATTCCTGTTTTCGTTAATACTGAATTTGAATGCGAATTTCAGCATGAGAGTTACAGCATAACAAAATCAGATTATTTCAAAATGTCAACCCCCCCTAGAATTTCAAACTGCCATATCTCAGCCATTTTTTAAGATAAAGCCACAACAAAAAATGTTCCGGAATCCTTGTATCATGATCTAACACTTAACGGAAACAATTTTTTCAATTTACAATTTTTATACATATTTTTGAATTTAAAAAAAATTAACTTGTCGCCATTTTGAAACAAGATGGCGCATGAAAATGGCCAACGAACTCGATCGAGACCTTGGTATGTTCTGTACGCATGATAAGTCACATTCATATCGGTTCATAAATACGAGAGTTACAGCATAACGAATATCAGATTGTTTCAAAATCTCAGCCACCCTAGAATTTGAAACTGTCATATCTCAGTCATTTTTTAAGACATAGCCAAAAAAAATGTTCCAGAAACCTTGTGTCACGATCTAACACTTAACGGAAACAATATTTCAATTTATAATTTTTTGTACAATTTTTTGAATTTTTAAAAATTAAAAAAAAAATTAATTGGCCGCCATATTGAAACAAGATGGCGGATGAAGCTTTCCGAGACCTTGGTACGTCCTATACACATACTCAGTCCCATCCAAATCGGTTCATAAATAAGAGAATTACAGCATGACAAATGTCAAATATTTATATATATATATATATATATATATATATATATATATATATATATATCAACATTTGAACGCAGGGTGGTTTTGGGATCTGAGGATCATGATCGGTGAAAATATTTGAATTGCTTTCCTCCGAACGGCTGAAATAGGTAGCTTTTTGTAATGAAAGCTACCTAAAAATGTCTTTCGTTAACCATTAATCCCTTGGGGACGAGCGACACGTATACATGAAGCAAAAGATGCCCAGAATCCTCGATTATTCCCACCAGTAACTTTTTATTGTAAGCTTTGCCTTATTTAATAACAGCATTTCTGCGATTCAATTAGGCGAAAATTTCTGTTTTGAGAAACCGGTGGTAAAAGATTAAAAATTCTGTAAAGGACGCTCGTCGCGAAGGGAGTAAGGAATTTTTGACTTAAAACTTTCCCTTATGTACTGTGTACTGTGTACGCTCCATGTATCAATAAAATATACTTCAACGCATGAAAACGTACATTTCGTTATAACGTCTAGAAGAAAGTTTTCTTTTAGACGTTGTACTATCATTTTAAATATCACCATCAAATGCTTTCCGTACACAATACTTTGATTATTTTAAAGCTTTCTTTCTTTTTCAATATTTATGAGTAAATATATATTTCAATTTAAAATGTGGTGTTTGGAAATATTTTTATTCCGGCTTTTTAAAACTGTGCAACAGTAGATAAAAAACGACTATTTCAAAATATGAATTTAATCTATTCAGATAATGAAATTTTGAATAGAAAATTTAAAATAAACTCAAAAACTTAGACAAATTTAAAAAGTCATTGGAGATTTCACACCATAATCTAGTTTAGTATATGCCTGTAAAAGATTGCTAAATTGCTATGCATAGTACTTGATCCTATAACACTTATGTAACTGAACTATCTTGACAGATTTCAACATTAAACAGCGATTAAAATAATTCTTCTGTTTAAAAACTGTCTGCTTCTGCGTATTTAAGGCAATTTCTCTATAAACTACCAGTTTTCATGTTTTTATATTCATGTTTGGAGGATAAGCCGAGAAAATGAAAAAGACACAATAGATTCAATAGCGGCAGCGTTAGTAACTTTTTTTAAATAGGGAGATAACTAAAATTTTATTATGTTATTATGTAATTTTCAATATTGTTTAATTTCAATTTCATAAAAAAAGCAGACAAAAAAAAGTTAAAAAAAATAGTTAATGCTTTAAAAATAAATGCCTGTATAGTTATTTTTTTAAGTATTTATAAACACACACATATATATTTATGATAATGTTTCATTTATGGTTATATATATATATATATATATATATATATATATATATATATATATATATATATATATATATATATATATATATATATATATATATATATATATATATATATATATATATATATATATGTATGTATGTATACAGAGAGAGAGAGAGAAAGTGAGAGAGAGGATAGATTAACCTACAAGTCTTAACTGTATTAACTTCTCAGAGCTTCACTAGATGGCGGCACGAATGAATGTAGTGAGAGAGGGCGTAACAGAAATTTCTTTAGTGTCAGTTCCACGCAATTTTGAAAATGTCTCCCAAAGCGTCATATTGAACTGAAGATCGTATTTTTATTGTTACAAATTGGAATTTATGTGGTGAATTTGCAATGCTATTTCTAAGAAAATGTTTTTGACACTATTAACAATGAGTTTGGAACCCGAGTTATAGTCTGTCAATACTCCAATCGTTATCCTGGTGCATTGAATTGGCACCTTATTCACTAGTGATCCATGTGATACATGAATCCATGTGATTTTTATCTTTGGGGTCACATGAAATATTTGGTTTACTAGAAGAAGCCAACAGACCTTATTAGCCTCAAAAGTTCCATACCTGACTCATTTTCAAGCATAAAAAAAAACGATTTTGTTACTGACTAAGTTGCGCTATTGTATAACCTCTGAAGATTCTCACTGTGAAAACATAATCCATTAAATTACTTTTCCCCGTTCTTTATAAAAAAAAAAAAAAAAAAAAAAAAAAAAAAAATGTTTGTAGTGCTATCTGCAACGATTCAAGAGTTATTTCAGTTAAAAGTTGTAGGTTAATTACAATTCACCCTGTATATACAGATTGCATTTTAAAAAGAAGATGAAACATTCATTTTAAAAAGTTGTTAAATCCAATTTTTAAAAACAAAAACAATACATGAGCAACTGATCAAAATTGGTTTTCAAGATATTAGTGTTTTTAAAAATGGTTTAAAAAAATGTCAGTATTTTATTCTTTATTGTAAAATATATATCATAAACTCTAATGAAAAAAAAAATTGTTTTCAAATAAATATCTTTCTAAAAGTAAATGTTTTAGCTTAAACAAAGTGACAAAAAAATTTTCATTTTAATGTTTATATACAAAACTTTATTTCCAAAAAAGGCAGGAATATAAAAACCTTGTTTCTCTGCCATTTCCTTGAAAAGAGTTCCCTCAGGAATTTGGTATTCTGCATTGATGTTGGAAAATACGATAAGAAGAATAAAGTCTATCCGTTGAGGCGTTTCTTTCACTCAAAGATAAAATTTATTTTACAAACAGATATCCCAGCAGGAAATATGCGATACCAAAATTATAGTAATGTATATCTTTTTTCTAAAATTGCTCTTGCAATACGTATTATTTTATCTCATACGTGAAAAAAGATCCGTATTAAAAAAGAAAAATGGCTAGTTTTTAAGATAAATTACTTGATGTCTAATGATATATAAGTTTATGTAAAATAAATTACATAAAATAAATTTAAATACAGTCGAATCGGCCTATAGAAATAGCGACTTTGAGAATATAAATTATTCTAATAAGCGAAGTATTAAATCGTTTGGGATCACATTATTAGACTTTTTAAAGTCCCGTTAGAACAGTCTCCACCGGAATCTAAACATCTATCAACTATAATGATTTTTTTTTATAATGGAATTACATTTTTTTTAATAAGAATACTGCCTAGTACTGCTAAAACTAGTTGTTATAACTGATATTTCGTTGTATCGGACTTTGCTCTAATGCAGTGATAGTACTCACTACGAGACCCACAAGCCCGCAAATGGGACGCATAATTAAAATATATATAAATATATATAAACATCCTAAAGTATATTTGTAAAGACTTCGCGATTAATTTTTAAATCTGATACAAAAAAAAAAGAAATCTATGTATTTTTTTTTCAACTAATAACCCCAATACTTCCTATTGTGTTCCATCTCATCTTCAAGAATCTTTCTTATAAGCTAATGGGTCATACTCACCACGCACTTAATATTAAATTGTCAACACTGCTTAAATTTATTATTCATAAATGAATAATTACCACATAATAGTACTTCATCACAATATATAGTCATATAACTGCACAAATGTAAATGCAGTCCTCGAGCTCACTTTTGTACCGTATTATGTCTCTTATAGAAATTTTATTGATTATCACTGCTCTAATGGAACTCAGCTGTAATAAAATTTATTTCAACATGGCGCATTCAGGCATTATTATCAAAAAATAGAAAACTACGCAAACTTTTTCGTGTTCATTACATTCCTATTTACAGCCATTGGTTATTTTCAGACAAGTAATGGGAACTAAGTATTAGGGTTTTCGTCTCATATTTTCAGAAAATTAATGTAGACTAAATATACGATATGTTGTATCATCTTAGATTTAACAGCTCTATCTGACACAACTATCTCTGGTAATCAACCTTATTTTTTTCTATCCAATTTTAAAGTTTGATTCACACACTTTTACCCAGGAAGCTCAGTGTAATTTATATGAACTTGCTTATTTCATATTTAAACAGGAGTGAACAACATCTAACCTTAAAAATATGATTTTTTTTCTATAGTATCATTGCATAATATATTATATTTAGCAGCTCTATCTAACACATTTAAAGTGCAAGAGAGGTAATCAACTTCTTCCGCCTATCTCATTTTAAACTTTTACTCACACACATTTTACCCACGGGGCTCTGTGTATTTCATATACCTTTACTTTATTTCACATTTAAATAGTACTGAGTAGCATCTAGTCTTATAAATATAAGTACCTTTCTACAGTATCATTTATAAGATATTATTATAATTTCACAACTGAAATTTTTCTACGAAATGAAAAAGAATAGATTTGAATATACTCAATCAAAATTTTCTGAAATCGAGCCGCAGAATTGGAACAAATCCAACAATCACGAAGTTGAAAATATTCGAAAACACAGACATGTCTTAGTTCTACAATGCATGATTTTTTATTTTCATACGAAAATAACGTATGTGTTTTTATTTATGATGTAAATTATAGGAAAATAATAAACAAATTTCAAAAATAAAAGTTTTAGTAGAAAAAAAAAATATTGGTATCCACATACAGGGTGGTCAAAATAAAACGGACCCGGAAAAAGATTTGTGTAATTTCATGAAAACATAAGCAACAAAGAGATAATTAGAGGAGCATGCGCAGACACATGAGCATACGGGAGGCGTCGTTAAGAAATACAATGTTATGCATTTTCGGATGAGGTGCGCAGTCGGTAGGATAGGTCAGCAGAGGTGGTAAAATCTTTTCGCCACCATGATCACCTAATCTCTCTCCCGGTGATATTTTAAGCTGGTTGAAAGATCTGGTGCACTCAGATAATCCCCACACACTGCCATAGCTACAGCAGAATATTGAAAACGTTATTGCTGCCCATCACTCAGGCAAAGCTACTACTCGTGCCTCACAGTTTGATAAATCAAGCACAACCTGCATCTACGTCAACGGTGGCCGTTTCTAACTCTTCTGTAAAGAGCAGTTTTCCTGTTATTTAACAAGGTTAAATCTAATGTCAGAATTATAACCATTATCCAGCACAGTTTATTTTGGCCACCCTGTATATTTATATTACGTTCCACAAAACATTATCACTATTATTTGGCATTACAATTACAAATACAAAAAATATATTTATATTTCTTTAGTACACAGTTTACCAACATACAGGGTGCTTATAATAAGCTGTAAAAAAAGAACCACTTGTCAGAATGTTCTGATAATTTATATGAGTATACATGAAGCAATAGGAATTTGTTTTGCGAAAGAAAGAAAAAAGCCTATCCACCACGACAAGGGGGTGACACAGCGGGTAGGAAAAAATAGGTTTTCAATTGTCCCTAGGCCAAAAACCGTAAAAGAAGCAAAAACGAAATCGGTTTTTAATTGTCCCTAGGCCAAAAACAGTAGAAAAAGCAAAAACTAATGAAACCATCAAGAAAAAGAAGTCGACTACGACTTGCTTAAGAAATGTTCAATATGCTGTCCACCGTTCTCTCCTACGAACTAAAAGCGCAAAACAGCATCTTCCACAACTTATCGGAGTGTTTCAGGTGTGATATTCTGAATGTGTTGCGTAATGCGTGTTTACAATTCACCTAAGTTCGCAATTGGACTCCGTACAGAACATGTTTTAAGTAACCCCACAGCCAGAGGTCGGAGGGTTTCAGGTCAGGTGATCGTGGCGGCCAGGCTGTTGGTAAATGGCGACTTATAATTCTGTCATTTCCAAATTGCAGATTCAACAGCTGCTTCACTGGTGTTGCAATGTGCGGAGGTGCACCATCTGGCATAAAAATTGTGCTACCATACGTCCGCGCTGTTGCAGTGCTGGAATGAGCTGGTTGCACAAAACTGATTCATAACGTGTCCCATTGACTGCACATGTGACAAGGACCAATCTCCTCAAAAAAGAAAGGGCCAATGATAAATACTCTCGTAAATCCGCACCACACAGTGACCTTTTTCAGAATTAAGAAGCACTGGTTGCATTTGAAAGGGATTCTGATTTCCTTATATTCTGCAATTTTGAGTATTTACATAACCTTGGAGATGGAAATGGACTTCGTCTGTCCACAAAATGTTTCATGGCCATACATTGTCCACTTCCATTCGAGCAAGAAATTGCATGGCGAAAGATTCCCGTTCAAGTCATCAGGAGTTTTTCCTGAACATGCATAATTTGGTATTGATAGCATTGCAGGATGTTCCGTAAAATATTACTAATCCTGCTGACAGGCATGTCTAAAGTTCGGGAAATTTTACGTGCATTGCACGTTCTCAAAGCACTGCTTGACGCCCCCTGCAGTGCTGTAGCCACATCTGCCACTGACGTAAAATCAATTGCTTTCCTCCCTCTGCCACATTTCACGTCAAATGAACCCGTCTCTTCGAATTTATCAATCATCTTCTTCAGAACGAATGCAGTCATCGGAAAAGAGCCGCTTCTTAAACCCTTTAATGTACCGTTCTTGTAAAAAAGCTTCTCAAGCAGAGCTTCCTTCAATGATAGAGTCATACCTACCTTCTGAGACGCAGAATAACAGGAACTGCATATTCCCCGCCTTTTTATCACAAGTGTAATGTGCGGTGCACATGTCACGTCTTTTAATTATGACGAGTACGGCGACATCTATCGGTCCACTTTTGAACTTTTTTCTTTCGCAGAACAAATTCCCATTGTTTCGTGTATACTCAGATGAAATATCAGGTCATTCTGACCAGTGGTTCTTTTTTTTACAGCTTTTGAAAGTGCCCCTTTAATTATAATCACTCTGTATAGCAATAATTTTATATTTGAAATTCAGCAAAAATGGGGGTTAATTTGAATTTTCGTATTCAAGCTTTGCACAGCGATGAGAAAGCTATTTTGAACAAATTACCCATGGTTGCAATAAGGCTGATATCTAGCAATTTTCCGTTGTACTAAAACAAATGCACTGTTTTGTGTGCCATATTTTGTTTATTATTATAAACTACGCGGTAATTCCTCCACTTCTAGCTTAATGTTATGAAGTAGTGTCTAATCAATTTTGACATAATGTGTCGCGATTCACTTTCATATAAATTTTAATTCGTTTTAAAAATAATAATTTTTTTATTATTATTAGAATTTTTTTTTTTTTTTTTTTGCAGCTTGATACTATGAATAGGATTTAAGCAATTTTGAGATAATATGGGGCGATTCAAAATCATACAATTTTTTTTCTTTTAAAAAAATGAGTAGGCGATCGTTAATTCGAACACCCAGGGACCAAGAAAAAAGTTCTAAATAGACTTTAACTACCCTCATTATTAATATTAATACGTGTCATAGTCAAAGGAAACATGTGTCAAAAGGAAAAATAGCTTGTAAAATTTACTCTCTTATTTGACATTTATGTATGATTAATTTGTTATTTAAATCTATCTTATTTGTCATTCACTCTCATGTTCTCGCTCATTTATCATACTTATTATTAATAATATCATGTCTTAACACTCTACACTCCAGAATTTAACGAAAATTAAACTTACAAAATGCTGTTTTTTTTTTTTTGTTTGTTTTTTTAAATCCATTTTTAAGACTAAAAATACACAGAAATTTCTTCGTATGTCTTAAAACCCATTACAAAATTGTGAAGATGGTTTATAATTCTTTAAAAATAACTCACATTACATGACAAGACCTTCAATTTAATTTATACTTTGAACAGCATGCAATTGTTTTATTTATATTATTAGTTATATGCAGCTAGTCAGATTACTATCAGCCATAAGTCAGTAAATGTTGAAATGAGATATTTAAGAATTTAAAAAGTCAATTGAAAAAAAAACATACATCTGCGTTATTTTTTTTTAAAAACAACAACATTTTATTTATTAATGTAAATATTACAAAAAACTTTTACATGATAAGAAATTAACCTTAACTCTGCAGGATTTTTCACAACGATGGGTTAATTTTAAAAAATTACTTTGAAGATAATTCCATCGACATTTTTCCTTACGACCTCTTATTTAGATCAGTAATGGCTTATTTATGGCAGCTGAAAGTTTTCGTCAATATCAACAAGCTTTCAATGCATAATTCACTTTTGAAAAAAAAAACATCTTTTACATATATTGGCTTCTGAACCTTCCATATATAAATTATTTCAAATTCTAATGCATTTAAAATAAGTTTTTTTTTCCTCATTAAATGAAAGTCAAGAAAGAAAACTAACTTATCAACTTACAAATACCAGCTTAAAAGTACAAACATTTATCTTTTACAATGATGAAATTGGAATCCTTTGAATATTTTATGAATTTACTTCCTCCATCATTTAAAAAATATATTATATAAGACCAAAATCAATTTTTATTCCATTTTACAGGGTTTAGTTGATCTTAAAACAAGGAAAAGAAAACATTTAGCAAGAAATTCGAACCTAGCAATGACTCATATTTTTCATTCTTTGCTTTTGAAAAAGCAGAAAAAAAGGTAAAGCAAGTCAGTATGAAGATTAATATAACAGAATATTTTAAAAGTTAGATGATTTCTTTATTGTTGATTTATTTTAAGAATTTTAAAATTTTAAAAATGACTTTGTGATTGAATTACTTTCCTACGTTTTAGGATCATAAATCAAAATAAATTCTTAGTTCATATTTCTACTTGAAGGTTTTATTCGTAAAAATAATTTTCCGAAAGAAGCAATTTTGAATAAAAAAAGAAAATATCGATTAGTACATTTTTTAATTTTTACTTGAAATTTCGTACATAGTAGAAATTTCTTATAAATTATTTTAATTAAATTATATGAAGCTGTTAATATTTATACATCAAAATAGGAGTTTCATGTTTTAAATACGGTTTGCCTTAAGCCTTCTTGAGACTAATACTTGATTCGAAATCGTGTATTTCAAATACTGTTTACAAAATAATTTCCATTGATCTAGTATGCATAAGAACTTCAGATAATGTAGTCTGAATTATATATGATGAAACAATGTGTTTTTCTTGTGATTAGCTAATTACAATAATTAGCTATTATAATTAGATTTAATTTAAATATGATTATTAATTCATAAGTATAAAAGTAAAAATAGTTTTTAAAAAATTCTCTTTGATAAACTTTCAATGTTTATCTTTAAAATCACACATTATTTCATGATTGCAATGTATACTGCTACAGTATATCGTTACAGTACGTTAAGTTGGCCTGAGCCACGATTATGAAAAGATCACCACTTTGATGCTTTGAAGAAATCGTGAATTAGTGAATTTATTTAAATATAAATAAATTTTTCTCTGTTTCTGTTTTAGGATATGTCTGCTGTAAAGAAAAAAAGCATTATTTAAGCTATCTATTTAGGTTTAAGTTTATTTTTGGTTTAGATTTGGACAGCATTCTGTTACTAAATTCACTAAAATTTAATGTAGAATAACAGAATTTTTTAATAACATCATAACTAATTTTTTAGCATTATATCACATTTTAGATGCCACAGAGGTTGGATTGACACTATTTATTACTGTTTCATTGAAACCTCCCCCTTCTCATTCTAATGACGTGACATGGTAGTTGGCTAATGCGGAAAATAATGGCGTTTTCTGTGCATGAGATGAAAAATGCCTTTTAAACTTGGTTCTTCCATGAAAAGAACGAGAGAAGAGGAAGTACGTACACGAGTAGGGGGAATGAAAAATACCGTTTGTGCTCATTTCTTAGGTCAATTATTCTACAAAAGAAAAGAACAAACAAACGAAAAAACGCCAGATTAAATAACTCGGTCGCCAGATTAAAAAACTTGGTCGCCAGTGGTGACCTGGCGACCACATTTGTCAAGCCCTGCCTATAACACATTTGAAAATCCAATTTCAGCAATTACCTTCAATAGTGGGAAAAAAGATCCAAATTCTTTTGTTAAGCCCTGTCTGTATATGATCTGTAGATTTGTATATATACTACATAGTATGCTAAAAATTAGTTTAGTTACGAAACACATAGGACAGTTGAAAATTCTCCTTCAGCAATTTCCATCAATAAAAGAAAATGTACTCGAAATCTTTTGTGCAGCTCTGTATTTCATATATAGAATTTATGCACACCAATTGATATGCAAAAAATTCGTTAAATTTAAAAATGCGTACCACAACTGAAAACGCTGCTTCCAAAAATTATTGTTCATACACCGAATTCTGTTACCGAATTCTTTTGTATGTCCCAGTAAATGATCGATGAATGCTATGCACGCCATATTCTATAGCAAGCATATTTTTGTGCACTCACAAGGAAGGTCTCCTGAAGGCGCATACTGAAAATATATTGGAAAAAAATGCCAATGAAGCTACTCATGTACCTTATGAAAGATCAGTGAAATTTGGCTGCGGAATTCCAGTAGGAAATCTAAAAAAATAAAACAGTTTCGAGTATTTGGCACAAAAAGGCGCGATTTGACGATCAACATTTTTCCTTCGCCAAAGGCAGGCGATTTTAATGCATTTGCAAATTGCTCGTTAACTGAGTGTTTAAATGCGCAGCATCTGATGAATTTAAGATTAAACGATGAAATAGTTTATAAGTATTTCTATAAGCTTATATAATGTATATAAGTTGCGTGTTGCTGCAGTTATTGAATTTTACACGGTTTCACCGTCTGGATAATTTTTAAGTGAATTTTAAAAGCCTGATTAAGAACGCTGTCATTATAAATTTCCATTCAATATTGAATGAGTCGTTGTTTCCATTCCAACAATACAGTGCTCTGAATCGGACCGTAGTCTTGAGCTTGTTACAATTTTAATTAATATAAATTTTGTTTTAAACATATAATACGATCGTTACATTTTATGATATATATATATATATATGTAATGCTGCAGTTATTGGATTTTACACGGTTTCACCGTCTGGATAATTTTTAAGTGAATTTTAAAAGCCTGATTAAGAACGCTGTCATTATAAATTTCCATTCAATATTGAATGAGTCGTTGTTTCCATTCCAACAATACAGTGCTCTGAATCGGACCGTAGTCTTGAGCTTGTTACAATTTTAATTAATATAAATTTTGTTTTAAACATATAATACGATCGTTACATTTTATGATATATATATATATATGTAATGCTGCAGTTATTGGATTTTACACGGTTTCACCGTCTGGATAATTTTTAAGTGAATTTTAAAAGCCTGATTAAGAACGCTGTCATTATAAATTTCCATTCAATATTGAATGAGTCGTTGTTTCCATGCCAACAATACAGTGCTCTGAATCGGACCGTAGTCTTGAGCTTGTTACAATTTTAATTAATATAAATTTTGTTTTAAACATATAATACGATCGTTACATTTTATGATATATATATATATATGTAATGCTGCAGTTATTGGATTTTACACGGTTTCACCGGCTGGATAATTTTTAAGTGAATTTTAAAAGCCTGATTAAGAACGCTGTCATTATAAATTTCCATTCAATATTGAATGAGTCGTTGTTTCCATGCCAACAATACAGTGCTCTGAATCGGACCGTAGTCTTGAGCTTGTTACAATTTTAATTAATATAAATTTTGTTTTAAACATATAATACGATCGTTACATTTTATGATATATATATATATATGTAATGCTGCAGTTATTGGATTTTACACGGTTTCACCGGCTGTATAATTTTTAAGTGTATTTTAAAAGCCTGATTAAGAACGCTGTCATTATAAATTTCCATTCAATATTGAATGAGTCGTTGTTTCCATGCCAACAATACAGTGCTCTGAATCGGACCGTAGTCTTGAGCTTGTTACAATTTTAATTAATATAAATTTTGTTTTAAACATATAATACGGTCGTTACATTTTATGATATATATATATATATATATAATTGTTTATGAGAAAACTGTAGTCATAAAAGTTTATTTATTTGCGTGAAACTTACTTAAACTAGTTCAATATGAAGAAAAAAAAGCTTTCGTGAAAGAGTATTTATCATAAAAGAGTATTTTTAAAAATTCCTTGTGTCGCCAAACGACGATAAATCGCCAAATGTTTATTATTTTTTTACGGACGCTATATTGAAGTTCCGCAGGAAATTGTTTTAGAGACATATATATCCCCATGTATAGAATATTTTGTAACTTTTTTTTTTCAATTTTTTCTGAGTATGCGCTTATGGAGACCTTCCTTGTCAGTGATATATGTCAATTTCAATATGTTTGAAATAGTGTAACATCATTAAAATATACTGCAAACTATTTTTCCCTAGATCGTAATGTAACGTAAGTCTTTTGAGTGTCACTGGAAAAAAAAACTGTAAGTGCTACACACTTCATTTTTAATACCGAACATACCATAGTAAACCTCAATATCATATATCAATTGCATGGCAATCAGAGTATATTTACTCGAGTTAGAGAATGGACAGACGGCAAACAGACAAACCAAATTCATAAACACTTTTTTAACAATGTTGGAAAATGTTAAAAAGAGTTGTAATATATGTTGAATCTTTTGAAAGTTATTAGATTCAAATATGTATGCATGTTATAAGATAAATGTAATTATGTAAGATGTATGTATGTAACGATAGAAAGTATGGAAATAATCCATTAAGTATAAAGTATCAGCATGAAGATATAGTCCAAACGGCAGCGTTAGATTTTTTGGGACCAATTTTAGAATAGATGATTTTTATATATACGATGAAATAAAATGATACAGATAAAGAAACAGCCAGTCAGCTAGAGCACCAGCAGAGGATATTGCCGTAGCAATAAGACACACCTCGCTGCAATATAAAATGAATGGCAATTCGATTACTGATGTTACCGCAACTAGTGCATTCATCCCTAATCTGGTTGCTATTAATTTTACATAGGAGTGAGCTGTGCTATTTTGCTATGAGCAAAATCCTCCGCTGTCTGTCACGTCTGGTTCGTTATCTGTACTACCTAATCTATCATATATACCATAATCATCGACGCAAAAATTTGTTTCAAAAATTTAACGCTGCCTCTCAGAGTAGTAAATTTAAATTAAAAAGTTATTAATCTTGACTACTCTGGTGCGTAAATAAAAACAGCCCGAAATCCTTTCTGATTTTTTTCTTCAATTATCATCTTTAATAATCACACTCTTAATGTCATTAAGTAAAATTAATTCTAAAGAAGGAACATAAATCCTCTCAACTAAATCGCTATATCCAGATAAACACATTAATAGATTTTACTTGTTTATAATTTAAATTTTGATTAAAATAAAGTGTTATGAGAAAAAATATATTTATAAATTGTATGCTTGATACTTCAATAACATAGCATTTCCATTATTTATACGAATAAATAAACTGAAATACAATTTTCCTTTTCTCTAACAAGTAAGATTCTTTAACAAATTCTACATCAGCAGAGTACACAAGTCAATCTCAAAAGCAATCTAAAGGCTACATATAAAACTCAATTCCAGCTTTCAAATATGAAAAATGAAACGGGGTGAAAATACGCATGTCAGAGATAAATGCATTTGAAATACAATAAGAAATTCTTGAGATTATACCAGATTAGACAACTGAGTTATGTATCTTATTTTACAAACTTAAAGAAAAAGTTCTCTTTTATAAAAGATATTCTGGGAGAAATGTATGTTGCTATGGTAAATTGCTCCGTATTTCTTTATTTTTATTAAAGGTGCAACTATTTTCTAGAAGTATATTTAATAAAATAGCGTTTATAGATACAAATGAAAAAATTATATAGATAGATTGAAAATGTTAGAAATTAATCAGTTTATCATATACTTGCGAAATATTTACAAATTCTCATAAAATCTATAAATTTATTATTATTATTATTATTTGTTATTATTACTTGTTGTTTTTGTTTAAATTAATATTTATGATAAATCTCTGTTGGAGTAAGAAAAATAGATTTTGAAGTTAAAATTAGGCTAAATGGAGAAAATGTAATAAAAAATTATAAAAATTATATGTAATGAAAAACTTATAAAGTGGTCTTATTTTATTTATGCGTATGAATTGTTTTTCTAATAATAATGCATTCAAAAATAGTGATAAACAGTGTGTACATGTTTTTTAAAATTATATTCACGAAAATTCTTATAAAAAAAATTAACTTGCAGAGTTGGGGGAGCATATATGGTCAAGATTTTAGCCCAAAAATTATTCTCTTCATTTTAAAATATTTACTCGAGCATAGAGAAGAGTTAAAAATACCAAACTACATGTAAACAAATAAACAAATTTTATTTTAACTAAAAATCCATGTTAGAACTAAAAAGAACTAAAGAAACATAACGTTTTTGTTAAGCTTCACACTGAAAGCATAAATTGCAGAATGCAGTTTTTCCATTAATTGCTGCGCTCTAGCCTTCATAACAAACCTCTGCTTAAATACATGTGCCAATCATCAAACGAAACTTGTCATGACAGGAACTCGCATTGCGTAAAATCATATTATCCAGCAGATTGTAACGTCCGCATTGATAACAGCCGACATTAAAAATTGGTTTCGAATAGCTGAAAGTCCAAAAAAAAAAACACCAGTAAAGCACCTTTATACTCCAATTGAGAGTAGCCTTGGATACTTCAAAGCTGTCCACAGCATAGATTAACATACAAGATAGAACACTATCATAGAGCGTAATGGTAACGCGACGACGATCGCATCGTCTGTGGTGACAAGGGGGAAGAAATGTCCCATACACGGAATATATCTGCTTTTGAACGTCTGTCTTATTATGATCTTTCTTTTTTCAAATGTTTACGTTTATAAAGAAGGAAAAGCGATAAACAAAAGTTGTGAACGAGATATTTTAACATGTTTAGACATACTAAAAAAAGTTCTGAAAAGAACTGTTGTTTCAATAATAATTAAAAAAGAATAGAAATGAAGTCATTTAAAAATAAACTTAAACAACGCACCAATGGTCAATTTGAAGAGAATAGTCTGCCTTGAAGAGAAAAGAATAGACATTATAAACATAGAGTATAAACAGATTTCATATACAGGGTTTGTTATAATTAAAGTTCGCCTATATTCAGAAGGCTCTAGAGCCGGTTCTATGGCTCCAAACGAAACAAAATTTCACTAGTACGTAGTTGAAGAGATGCGCTCTGCGAAAATCGAAAAAAAATTAGTTAAACTTTTTGTCAATAGGTGGCGCTGTGCCAATATTTAAGCCGATATTTGCAGATTCCTTTATTTTTAAAAAAACAAAATACAGGAAATTTTATTTCACATTTGGTAAAAGTAAACTTTTTCAGATTCGTTATATCAATTTCGGTCAATCCAGATGAAACACACAAAATCACAAAATTGCACCCAACGCTTAAAAAAGGTCACATTTTATTCATATTTTCCACGAACGACGTCAAAGTGACGTCGCAACTTCGAAAACTTGAAATACTCTTCTAACCACCTGACGATTTAAAACTTGCTGATAAAGTGTGTCTGTGACTTCTTTGACACTGGAACAGTTGATTGTTTCTGAAAAGCATTTGAATCTACGCTTTGTGGAGAATGGCAACTTTGAAAGAAAAGGCACTTCTTGTAAAGTTATTTTATCAAAATAACAGCAACGCAGCTGTAGCTTTTCGAGAATTCCGGAAACTAAAATATGTTAGACGTGGACCAATGTCGATCGTGGAGTGCACAAAATGATTAAAAAGTTCGAGGAAACAGGAAAACTCGACATTCTTCCTGGCAGAGGACGAAAAAAGGTAGACATTTCTAGCATTGAAGATATTGCTACTGCTGCCGTGGATTTAGCAAGCCAGTCATCATTTGGTAATGCAAGTGTGCCAGCTATTGCGAATGAAGTCGATATGCCGATTTCCACTGTGAAAAAAGTGATGCGTCAAATTTTGCGCTACTATCCACACAAGATTCAGAGGGTGCAATAACTAATACAGGGTGATACCGAAAGTCGGCTATTATTTTCACTACAATTTCTTGCACGAATGAATGTGGACAATTCTTGGCCCTAAAATATTCTATTGAGTGATGAAGCGCATTTTTATTTAAACGGACAAGTGAACACACACAACTGTCGAATTTGGGCGAAAGAGAATCCTAATGTTGTCCAAGAAGTTCCATTGCATGCGGCTAAAGTGACAGGTGTGGTGCGGTTTCACAGGTACGTTTATGATAGGGCCATATTTTTTTTGAGGAACTAACATCCACAGGACCCATTACATGTTCCGGAAATGGGAGAAGGTATCTCAATATGTTGTCAAATTTTCTAATTCCCGAGCTGCAGCAGCGACGCTGCCTTCAAAATATCGTGCTTATGCAAGACGGTGCACCACCGCACATTACTAGAGCAGTTCGGACTTTCTTAACAAGCCATTTTACAGAAGATTATTTTCAAACAGTCTGGCCACCACGATCGCCTGATCTAACACCATGCGATTTTTGGTTGTGGCGATTTTTAAAAGATTATGTATCTAAAGACAGATGTCAGACAATCTCTGATCTGAAAGATAGTATTAGACTTATATTCGCTCAATCTCACAGGACAGTTTACGCAATGCTGTAGAAAGCACAATTCTGAGAATGGAATACGTTATTGAAAATGGTGGAGTATTCATTGAGCATGCATAATGTTATTCTTCGTTATTTCCTCGCTGCCGAGCGACATGTTTTATTTTTGTTGATGCAGATTACATCACATGAAATTATATTCATTTTTAGGTGCGTTCGTAATTATATAAATACGTAGCACCTATTGTCGTCGCTTGGTCCGTCCGTCTGTCCGTCCGTCCGTCTGTCCGTCCGTCCGTCCGTCTGTCTGTCCGTCCGTCCTCATATAACAACGCAAAAACTACCCAACCGAATGGTTTGAGATTTAAGATATATTATCTTTGCAGAATTTTGTCGAGACATTTCAAATTTTATTAAAATCGAATCAAAACTTTAGGAGATATTAATAAAAATATTTATTAAGAAATTTGGATTTTTTTTTTTAAATCGGTGCTTTTTTGTTATAGGAGCTTCCGAAGTTTAATCGTCAAGCGACCGAGATATGTCAGAAATTAATCTGCAGAAATTAATCTGCGTACGTAAAACGTTTGTCACGTTTTACGTACAATTTCCAACTTGTTCTGTATTGTTTGGAGTCATAGGTCAGGCTCTAGAGCTGTCTGATTAGGTGAACTTTAATTATAACAATTCGCAGTTCGTCGAAGTTTGTTGAAACTTTTAAATTTGTGTGCTTCGTCTGGATTGACTGAAATTGATATAAAGAATCTGCAAACATCGCCTTAAATATTGGCGCAGCGCCACCTACTAACGAAAAATGTAACAATTTTTTTTTTTCGATTTTCGCAGAGCGCATCTCTTCAACTACGTACTAGTGAAATTTTGCGAGGCTAACGAAAAAGAAAGGCTACCGCGGTGCTTTACGCGTATCTTTTTTTACAGACCGCCGGAGTCACGTGATGGTCGAATGCACCAATGCAGGTGTACGAAAAGAGCTTCACGTCACTCTAGCGGTCTGTAAAAAAAGATAAGTGGAATGCACCGCGGTCTTTTTCATTAGCCTCGGAAATTTTGTTTCGTTTGGACCCATAGAACCGGCTCTAGAGCCTTCTGAATATAGGCGAACTTTAATTATAACAACCCTGTACATATGTAAATTTTGGAAGCTTGTTAGTTTTCCCCCTTTGTCACTAGTGACGCTAGTATTGCCGCCATTACGGATTTTACTGTAACTGTCCTATCTTTTATATTAATCTATAGTACACAAGAGCCACAGCTAAAGCGCCTAAATTAATGAGTAGCCACACATTAATAGAAACTCAAACTAGGATTTTTTTTAATTACTTTTGCTGCATTTACTTGCAATATTCTGAGATAATCTTCTTTGAGATTACGTGATTTTCCTTCCTTTACGTGTCTCTTTTAAATATCGAAACAAATAATAATAATATTATTATTATTATTAATTTTATTTCGTGAAACGATTATAAAACGTTTTCTGGTAATACTTAATTAAGCTCTCAAAATATTTTATTGTTACGAAACTTTCTAATAGATTCATAAAACTCTTCTAAAAGATTCAAGATCCAAAAATTAAAAATGCTTTTCCGCATTTCCCAAAACTAATTGTGAGATAGTAATTATTAATATAATTAATAATTATAATTAGTAGTTATTAAATATTACCCTTTAAAAATGTCAAAACAAATAATAATAGGACTAATAATAGTAAACACATTTCATTAAATTATGATTAATATAATAATATTTTCTTTAAATCACAGTTAACTTCTCTAGATTTTTAATGTCACAAACACTTTATATCGTAATATATCTAATAGACGTCATTGCCTCATTTCGTTAGCATCCTTAATACCATGAAAAGCGTTTAAATAACTACAAAATTTTAAAAGTCTGTTAGATTAAGCAGTTATTCTTTTTAAAATTGTAGCATAATCTTCAATAATTAGTCAGAAATGTTGCTTTTGGAAATTAGTATAAATAACATACATCAAATTCGAAAATTTTCAAAAATGATCTTTTATGAGCGTAATAGACGTCGTCCGAGAGAGTAACATATTATTTTCAGATCTTCAGTAATTCATAAGATGTCTTTTCAAAATTATCTTTTAAGAGGGTTCTCAAAAAGCGCGTCACTTTTAGAATTATTGGGCCTTTTCATTATTTTAGCTCCAACTAGTATAGTGTGCTTTGTATATCAAATACCATCTGTTTTAATGGTATTTTGTAATTTTTTCTAGGCATATTAGATGCTGTCAGAATGTAAATAAATTTTCTATCATGTTTAAATTTATTTAGCGCATAATTTTGCATTGCTTTCGTGACACTTCTGCTTGAGCCCTCCAAAATTTTACTTCTCCGTATTCAAAATTTATTTACATATATGGCGTTATATCAGTTTCTATTTCTGTTATTTCGCATCAAGTTCAGTATTCCAAACTGACAAATGTTACGGTTTTCTGTAATTGTTAAAGTTCCTTTTTTATAAACGTAGAAGCATTTTTTAAAAATTAGAAACACTTTTCTAACCAATTAAAACATTTAATCTTGCGTTTCTCAAAAATTACTGAAAAAGACAAAATATATTATTGAAAATTGGTTCTTATTAGAAACAAAATTTTCAGAAATTGGCGGTTATTAAAACCCATTGTAGGATCAATTGCTCAAAATTATCTTAAATGATAAACAAAATAAAAATCCAGCCTAATTTCAGAAATTATATTTAATCCTATCCTATTGAGGCATTCTAGAAAACACGTTCTAAAAAATTTTTGAGAATATCTATATCATAAAGGACAAGTGTCTGTGAGTAACACTGACATTATTTTTATGTTGGCTATACCTGACGATTAAATTTCACTTTTACTGAATTTTTTTAAACTTCTAAATATAACACATTTTCAATTTTTACACTGTCGAATAGGGGAAAATGTTTTGCAGTTTGTTTGAAAACTATATCACAAATTAACTGATTTTTATGGTTTCAAAAATAATTTTCAAGCATGATTTTTTTTACTTTCTTCTGTCTATACAAGAAGAAAGTATAGGATTCGTGAAAATTCTGACTTACGGTTTTCGACGGATTTATATGTTTTAGAAAGTCCCGAACACGATTTGAATGGTTTTACAAAATATCTGTCCGTGAGTCTGTATGTCTGTATGTATGTCTGTATGTTTGTATGTCTGTCTGTATGACTGTCTGTGTGTCTGTATGTATGTCTGTATGTTTGTATGTCTGTCTGTATGTATGTCTCTCTGTCTATATGTAACACAAATTTTGTGGGCACTCTAACTCATGAACTACTGCGTACAATAAATTAAATTCCATCTATTCTTATGTGAACTTGTGCTGATAAGTTCTTGGACAAAATGACCTAAGAGGCGGTGTTGCCAATCGATGATTTGTTTGATTTATGTGATGCTTATATCTAACAATAAATTTATGACGTAATAAACAATACGCCTATGTGCAAGAATTATGAAAGTAATATAATTGAAAAATCATTCATTAAAAAAATATATGTATTATTCAATTTAAAACATAATTATTATAAAATAAATAGAGGAGGGTGGGACACTTTTTGGATTGTGATATTTATACATTATTTTTTTCTTAATTTTTTCATAATGAATTTTTTCATAATTTTTGTTTTATCTATAGGTTTAAAAAATTGACTGAAATAGGAACTTTAGAAAAAGTTTAATTTAAATAAATGTTACACTCCTTCATATGTCTCAAACTACCCCACAAAGTTGGGCAGGTTGGGACAGTTGAACACAGATAAATGTTAAAATGAAAACACTTTCAAATCACTCAAATAACACACATTATTAATGCATAATTACGTATACTTTAACATTGTATATTTTCCTTTTCAGAATCGTTCCGTCTCAAATTTTAATAAAACAGATTTGTGACTTACTGGCCCTTTTTCAAGTTTTCAAGCTCGATGAAATATCAATGCCATCATCAAACAATATTTCTCCCATATTAGAATGAATAAAGTATCTCCGCTGATACCTTCTTGAAAATTCATTCATAATCACCACCTTTAGTATTCTCAACATGATCCACAAATGCAATTAATTTTTCCAAAGAATTTGGTGACCATGTTAACGTATCGATGGGTGTTGTTGAATGTTGATGTATATTTACACTGTTAAGATGCATTATTCATCAAAGAAGGATTTTATCTAATGATACATGGTGATGAAACTCATTATCTCTGATGTTATTAAATAATAAATTTGAATCATTTAAGATGACATTATTTACTTATAATATTTATGAAGGAATTTGTAATTATTGTAATTGAAGTATTTTTATTGGTAAATTGTTATATTATACTGTCGAATAAATTCCGTTGAGTACCAGTACAATCTTCATATTTTCGCGGTTTTTTTTTAACCAATGAAATTATTTCACTAATGTGTTTGAAAGTAGAGAATATGGATATTTAAGAATATCCAAGATAGATAATAGTACCAAAGGGGGTAGTTAATTTGTCTTTTTCGCTAAGGCTTTGTAACTTTTTATACTTCTACACGCTAAAAAGAAATTCCGTAATTTTTTAGTACAATTCCCATATTGTTTTCCGTTGTTTTCTTTTGCAGCATATTAATGATAATAAATCCTACAGCTTTACAGAAAATGAAATTTTATCATTATCTGTCAAGGATACTATCAAATTCATGTTCTTAATCCTTTTTGACTGATTAACTCAATTACTTTCATCGGATAAAAAAATTCCGTAAAAATACGCAAATTGTACTGGCAATGAATGGACTTTTTTACAGTGTACTTATTCATAATTGCATATTAAAAATACAAAACTTTCTTATTTGGAGCCCCTTACACTAAGCATAACTTTCCAAATTATTATGTTTCCAAACCTGACCAACTTCCTTAATTATAATCGCACTTCCTGAAATTATTTCACGAATGTGCCATAAAGCAAGAGAATGTGGATTTAATTATATCCATGATAGATTATAGAGCTAAAATGCTAGTTAATTTGTCATTTTCGCTAAGGCTTTGTAATTTTTTTATATTTTTATACTCTAAAAAGAATTTCCGTAATTTTTCAGTACAATTTCAGTACTATTTTCCGTTGTTTTCTTTTAAAGCGTATTAATGAAAATAAAAACTGCAGCTTTAGAGAAAATGAAAATTTAGAATTATTTGTCAAGGATACTCTCAAATCCATGTTCGCAATACTTTTTGTCTCATTCACTTAATCACTTTCATTGGGGAAAAAAATTCCGTAAAAATACGAACATTGTACTGCCAAACAACGGAATTTTTTTTACAGTGTATTTATTTATAATTGCGTATTAAAAATACAAATTTTATTATTTGGAGCCCTTTACACTGAACATAACTTGCCAAATTGCTATTTGTTGCAACCCTGACCCACTTCCTATCTTATTATTTAAGTTCCTGAAATTATCTAAGTAATGTACCAGAAAGTAAAGAAAATGGATTTAAGAATATCCATGATAGAATAATAGTGCTAAAAGACTAGATAATTTGTCATTTTTCTAAGGCTTTGGATTTTTTTTATATTTTTACACTCTTTAAAACGAATTCCCGTAATGTTTCAGTACAATTTTCGTATGTTTTCTTTTGCAGCCTAATAATGAAAATAAATTCTACAGTTTTAGAGAAACTAAAAATTTAGCAAGTATCTGTCAAGGATACTCCCAAATCCATGTTCGCAATATTTGTGTACCATTCACTTAATCACTTTCATCGGGAAACAAATTCCGTAAAAATACGGAAACTGTACTGACCATTAACGGAAATTTTTTATGGTGTATTTATGTACAGTATAATTGAGTATTAAAAGTACAAATATTTTTATTTGGAACCCCTTGCATCAGGAAAGTCAAACTGTGGCCCGGCAGATACCACTAAATTTTAAAAGAAATAGTCGACTTCTTGAATCACAGAAATTCGATGATTAGATAAGGCGATGATGGCTATAAAATTTTAGTGGTAACCGGCAAGCAAAAGTTTGACACCCCTGCCTTACACAGAGTATAACTTGCCAAATTTATTTTCTGCCTCAATATAATTTACTTCTTATCTTCTGGTTTTATAATTTCTGCTTGTTAAGTTTAGAACTACAGTGAGATTTTTAATATATAATAGCATGATTAATGCGTGCATTTTAAATGATTCCAACTTCTTTTTTACTCTTTATACTTATAAAAAAGTACGAGTAAAGTTATTGCAACGTCGTCAAAATAAATAAAGTTATATAAATTGTACTCTGTTCATAGCATGAATTTCATATTACACTCAGGAATATACCGCTCTGCCATCTATCACTACCTAGAATTGCTACCGTTTATTTGCCTTACAACTCTTGAAACACAAGGAGTCCTATAATCCCTCTTCCCTACTTGTGATAATATTATTTTATTACCCTTTCTTTAACCATTTATACATTGATCTAAAATAAATACGTCTTTTTCAGAGTCAAAAATCGCCTCATAACACTCTAGTTTTGGCCATGCATTTCATCGTTTTTGCATAATTCAGCGGCCAAAGACATTTATAATATTTTCAGATAACCTATAAAATAAATAGTTCGAAAATTCGTATATGATTTGCAAAATTAATCCTAATTTTAGCACATGACGCATATTTTTAAATATAATTTCTGTTTTTCGTCATATTGCAACGAAAATAACATTTATATCGATTCCCTATAAAAAAAAAAAAAAATAGTGCGAAATAATATCCATGCTCTATTATGCAACAAATCCCCCCTTACATGATGCACACGTTAAAAAATTATTTATTTTCTACATAATTCAAAGAAACCCATATTTCGTAGCGGCCAAACTTCCGGTTTTTCTAAAGTCCAAAACATATCTCAAACCAGAAATTAAATCAAATAAGTACCACATAAAAACAAATACATTTTCTGGTTATACACATGTTTGTTTTGCATTTTAAAAAACGGATGGTTGGTTGTTATAATTTTCTCGAACAGTAACATTTATGACGCACCTAGTGTAATCAATAGTACGAATAAATATCCATGCTCTATTTTTGCAATAATCCAAATTCATTAGTTCACTTCATAAAATTGTTTAACATTATTTTCATCCTGTTTCAATAGAATCTATATTTTCCTGAAGATTTATTACGCAGGTTGAAATTCAATACGATGTTGACATCAAAAATGCAAAACCATCAGCCTAATTAATTTTTGAACATTTCTTTTAATCTTAAAAAAAAAATCAAAAACACAATGAAAGCTGAATTTAAAAAATGGATATATATATATATATATATATAACAGGATCAAAATAGAATAAATTATTTATACTTTTAATAACAATTTTTAAAAAGACAAAAAATCCGAATTCTCCTTATTTTAACTTCTTTATATATAATTGCAAAAGTTTTTTACATGTACTTGAAACATTAAAAATAATTGCAAGAATGATTTTCTCGTTGACCTTTTAAAAGTTTATTATTGAAAAGAAATATTAGAGAAAAAACTCACATGGATATCTTACTTTTGCCGTTAGTTTTGTGAGAAATATCACATCCTGTCTCACAAAATCGTGTTATTTTCGTGTACAGTTGTAGAAAATAAATAATGATTCTGAGTGATAAACAATTGCAGTTTTTATTTCTGTTTATAAAACTATATTTGTTTTTTCTCGTAATAAAATTGTTTTTGTTAAAATATGTCTTAACTTGAACAAATGTTGCGTGAAGGAGTAAAAACACTTTTATGAGTAATTTTTAAGATATTTAAGTAATGATAAAGATAATGTATTATGTTGAAAAGAAAACAAGAAAACACAATTTTAGACATATAAAAGAGAAACCATCCTCTCATTTATTGAATAAATTTAATAAATTACATTTAAAAAATATCTTTATAAGTTTTTTTAAGCGATAATGGAGTTCCTAATATTTTAAACTATATAACGGCTTTGTTTGAAACGTTCAGTGTCATCAATGACAAGTAAGAATAATTCTGCTTAAAATTTACTTTTAAAATATTGAAACGCTTTTATCTTTGATTATTTTAAGACTGTAAATTGTAATACAATTGAAAATGCTCTGCGTACATTCAAATTGAACTTTATTAAATGTAAAAGAATACATTTATTTGAGCTTCACTTTATTGTGTTTAACCTTATTGCATTTATATATTATCTTTAATCAAAAAATCACTTTTAATTTTGTGTAATTTGCTGTAATTTAGGTCTACATTTCAATGCTAAATTACATCTAAAACCAATGTTTTTAAATTGGTATTTACAGAATATAGTTCAAGAGTATATTATACAAAAACATACAAATAATCCTTTAATTGGGAATAAATGTGAATTGATTTTTGGTTTTAAAATGCATAAGACGTACACTACTGATAAAGTATAAATATAATTGCATGCATTGGCATAAATGCTAATGTCATCGCATGAAACAACAAATTCGAACTTCCTTCCTATAACGAATAATTAATTGTAGGTGCATAAATTTCGCATATAAGTTTTCTGAAATTTTCCACATTTTGAAAACTTATTGCCGCTTTAAACCTCCATCGGGCGATCAAGTGAAAATTGTATGACAAAAGGGATATTTGTTAAAACATTCTCAAATACGGCGCCGAAACTATCTGAATTAAACTTTAAATTATATACAAAGATTTTAACATCGTGTAAAAGGGATTGGCAGAGAAGTAGGGTCTTGGTATGTATCTTCCCAATATGTCACAAACATGCTCTATGTGTTCTTGTTGAGAACTCGGTTTTAATGGAAAATAGTCGAAGTCAATTTGAGATGTTCTGTTCACTATTCTTGTACGTTGCTGCGTAGCCAACTTGACTTACGATCCATGAACGATCTGCCACCTTCAGAGTAAAAAGGATATATTTGATTGCCATGATATTCAAGTAGTATCCAGCTGATTTTATATTTCCCAACAAAACCAGAACACAAATTCAGCAACAGAACATAGCCATACAATAATCACAATACTTTAACCAGATTCTTGAACTATGCGAACACTAAACTAAACACGAAAACTTCAATTTTCAAATGTCATCTAACTTTTTGATCGCATTCTTACGTTTTCAATAAATATCAAAGAGCAATGTAAAAACATCTTACAAGAACAAAGAAAAATGAATTCCTGTTTTCATATTATTCACGTCAAACTCTATCTTCCGTTGGTACAAAACAAGGCACTGGGCAATATTTATATACTTGCATGCTTCAATACACAACAGAAAGTGCTAAAGTATTCTAAAACTTTCAAAATTCAATTCATTTAACTTTTTAAATATGTTCTGTTACATTCTCAATAAACATAAAATAACTATGTAAAAACATCTTACAAGAACAAAACAAAATGTATTCGTGTCTTTGTTGGATTCACGTCCAACTACATCTTCTGTTTTTACAAAACAAGGCACTGAGCTATATTTATGTACTTGTGTGCTTCAACACACAACAGAAAGTGCTAAAATGTTCTAAAACTTTCAAAATCCATAGAATTTTTTTAATATGCGTTTCTGCATTTCCAATAAACATCAAATAGCTGTGTAAAAACATCTTACAAGAAAAACTCTTAAAATAGTTGAAATCTATTTGTGTCCGTGCGGAAATATATATTTTTTTAAATACGAATTTTTCCTAAAAGACTATAAGATCTTCAAGAAGTAACTAAAAGAACGAAATTTGCATACTTTTTGCTATACACTTCAGATATGAAAATATTTTGCGAAAATTTTATACATTTTATTTAATGTTTTGAAATAAAAGTTTAATATATTTCAAAGCTTTTTATATGCATTTAAAATTAAATTTTGCTTCTACAAGAGAGAAAAAATAATTATAATATTGCTGATCCAAGAACTCTTTTAATTAAATTTAGAAAAAGAAATTGTTAATATGTAGGGCTTAAAATGCTTCATGCAGTTTTTAATGTTTCTTTTAAAATGTCCTTCCGAAATTAAAGCTTTTTTAAAAGGTTATATTTTCATTTAAATTTTTGAAAATTTCTATAATAAAATAAATTTCTATCATGAATGTTATCTTTTTAAGGTCATGGTGCGGTTAAAATCTGCTTTTAAAATACATGTACATGCTTGCCCCATCCCCTCTATTTCATTCTGCTGTAGTAAAAATATTAAAAGTAACATTTATGTTTGCATGAAAAAAATAAATCCTTTACATTTATTATATTTAAATTTCTTCATTTCCCGTTACATTTTTTATAGTATTTGAAATTGTGTCAAAGTTGCGAAATTTACTTGGAAAGTTAAATGAAAATGTTATAACTATTCAAATGAAAATATAACCCTTCTTTTTTATCGTGAGTAAACCTAGAAATTCTTCCGTATACCACTGTTTGCTAATAGTTGATTTACTTCAAATAGCATCATTCTCTTTTCAATTTTAATCTAATATATAGACCCTTAATGTTGCCTTTACTTATTTTCTGATAATGTTACAACCAAACTTTAGATTGGCAAAAAAATGTACTTAGGAAGAGGGGTCGTCAACCATGGTGATTAGAATGATAATAAAGAAAGAATGATTTTATTTATGGATAATAATAATTTATCAATGTTATTTAACCTGCAGACATTACACTTCGATTCAGTAGCAGTACCCGCGCATTCCACGCTAGTGCGTTTTGGATTCCCCTTCCCCGTAATTTCAACAATTGACTTTGTAACTTTATAAGCAATACAGTGATAATGAAATTTAACAAAAAATCCCTATGCGAAATTTAATGAAGAATCGAATTGTGATATTTATTTTTATCAAAAATTTTATTTCGTTAATGAAAAAGGAAAATTAATGAAAGCATGTATTCAAAAAACGTCGGTATTTGAAATATGGGTCAGTGCGAATTTGCACTGTAGGAGTTAACAATTTAGTTAGTAATGCATTTTTCAGAAATAGTTTAAGCCAAAATATGCATGTGTCTTATATTTGGGCTTTTACCATATCACATATGATTTTTTGTAGATCAAAAAATGAAAAATATCTATTCCTAGATAACCGACATTTCTTGTCCACACTAATTGGCCAATTTTTCAGTAATATATATTTCACTAACCGCGTATACAAAATTTATGAACATTTGTATTTCAACTTTCCCCTTCCATGCTGAACTTGCATATTCATTAAAAAACAGCATTATCATTAAACTTTTAGATCGAATGTTATTTTGTAAATGAACCTTTAATGACTTTTAAAATTTATGTTGAAGAAGCATTGAAAATTTGGAAACAAAACTGCCGAGAAATGGGACTTAATGTGAATGGAAAATCAATTTTCACTCTGAAATTTGCAGATGATCAAGTTATAATTGCAAAAAATAAAAATGATTTAGAGAAAATGACGATGAAAATTAAGGAAGAATATGAGAAATGGGGACTCTACATGTACGTTAGTAAGACCAAATACCTATGTGTAGGAGGAAATGAGGCAGAACTGAGTTTAAATAATAACATAAAAATAGGAAGCTGTGAGTATTATAGATACCTTGGTGTAGACATTAATAGATAAGGCACAGACTCACAGGAAATTAAATACAGAATCTGCCAAGGAAGAAAGGCTGTTAAACTTTTAAACTCTATTTGGTGGAGTGACGAGATCTCCAGAAAAAGAAAATATAATATATATAATTCTATAGTAAAGAGCATTTTGTTATATGGAGCAGAGGGATGGAGAATTATGGAGACTGAAAGAAAGAAATTAGCAGCAGTGGAAATGGATGCCCTAAGAAGATCATGCAGGATATCAAGAATAGAGAGAATAAGAAATGAAAGAATAAAAGAAAGGATGAAAATAAAGGGAACCATATTAGACGATCTCCAAAAGAAACAATTAATCTGGTATGGCCATGTTAAAAGAATGAGTGACGAGAGACTACCCAAAATCGCATCTAATTACAGAACTAACCAAATGAGGAAACGAGGAAGACCACGAAAGACCTAGATGGATGATATGAAAAAAGCCATGAGAGATAGGGGTCTGGAAGAAGAATGGACCCTTGACCGGAAGAAGTGGCGTGGTCTCTTGTAGATTTTTCGGATGGCGGCACCTGACGCCACAAACCGAGTTTATATATATACCTTTAAGACCAAAACTACATACAATTATAAAGACCATTTCACTAATCTGAACAGTACCTCATTTTTGTATAAATTAGAATCAAAGTTGAATCCCAGTAGCTTAGTGGTCAGCGCATCGCGCTACCAAGCTGAAAGGTCCATAATTCGATTCCGGACTGCGAACTGGGCAAGGTTCACTCAATCTTTTCACCCTTTCGAGGTCGATAATGAGTACCAAGCTTTCTTGGGAATTAACCGCTGAAGGTCACCCGTTAGGCTGACCATTTGACCGGGACATATGTTCTATAGCACCTCAAAGCTCATTGTCAAGAAAACAACACTCTAGACCATGTAAAAGCATGATCTGAGCACTCTAGACCATGATCCTTAATAGATTGTAGTGCCGCAGGTTTAGCCTTTTCAGAACTAAAATTAAATTGTAATAAATAATAATGAAATTTGAAATGAATTTACCTTTTTAAACCTCTTTTAAGATTCGGTGTAAGGAGTTTTGAAACAGAAAAGATTTTGGTTCGTGTGTAAAAAATAGATTAAATCTTGAAAAACTAATAGTTAGCACATACAAAGGGATAAAACAGGTTTTGAACTCTGAATTACTCTTACCTGCTTTAAAGAACAATATTTGGCTTCCTGTTTGTTATATATTTCTTTATTTAAAAAAATTATAACAAAAAAGTCATTCCCATATGTAGCATTAGGAAATGCAGCATACGACATTTTCATTTTAACTTTCTTCTATATACATAAGAAAGTATTGGAATCGTAAAAATTTTCGACTTCCCTGTTTTTATGTATTTACCTGTTTTGGGATGCCCTCAACACGATTTGACTATTTTTGGTAAATGTGTGCCTGTCTCTCTCTCCGTATGTGCATGCAACACAAATTTTGAGGGCGCTCTCTCTCTAGAACTAATTCACGGAATTTAATCAAACTTTAGAATCAGTTAGGTCTTGGCATAAATCCGTGTTAATTAGGTTTGGATATATATATCCCTAAAGGTGACACTGGTATGCTGCTTTTTTCACGATTTCAGCAATAGCTCTATTTCAAGAACTAATGCACGGAATTTAATCAAATTTCAGATACGATTAGTCTTTGACATAAATTGGTGCTGGTTAGATTTGGATGTATATCTCCCCGCAGATGGCGGTGCTAAGCTGCCTTTTTCACAAATTCCATAATAGCTATATCTCAGGAACTAATGCATGGAATTCCATCAAACGTCATACTATGTTTTGCTTCGCCTTAAATAGATGCTAATTAGGTTTAGATGTATACTGCCCAAAAGGTGGCACTGCTATGCTGCGTTTTGCATGATTTCAGCGATAACTAGATCTCAAGAACTAATGCACGGAATTTCGTCAAATGGCGTATTCTGTTAGACCTTGTCATAAATAAATGCTGATTTAATTTTAATTTTTATCACTCAACAGGGGGATCTGCTATCCTATTCTAGCGGAAAGATTCCTAATCAGTCCAATCAATTAATGTAATTTAGCAAGCACGGTTTGCCGGATTATTAACTCCATTCACTATTACTGAAGTACTATATTAACTCCATTCTAAACTCTCAAACACATTTAACAACATTGTTGCCAGAATCGCTCATTTTTTATGCCAACTTTTAGCCTTTGTTCCGATTACTGAATATTAGCCGTTTGCTTTTTGCAATGAACATTATAGCTGTATCTTATTTTCTAATGTTTAGAAATGCACCAAAATTTATATTTGAATTTAATGATTACAAATGTATATGTTGATCTAATTTTAATATTTATACTCAACTGGAGGCACTGTTGTTTTGTTCTTCTTTTAATTCATTGATCACTATAAGTTCCTGTTAAACTCAAATAAATGTATTATGATTTATATTCATACTTGTTTATACTATTATAAATTAATATATTACAATCGTATAGAAGAAGGTTTTGTGATGTCCACAGCATGCTAGTTTTTTTTTTTTTTTTTTTTTTTTTTTTTTGTTCAAATCCTTTGTTGATGTTGCTGATTAATGGAAAAACTTTTATTATTTTACTAAGTTGTCTATGAAACATAAAGGAAAAAATTGGTCCAGGTATCAGCTAACTTGTTTTTTCAATATTTTAGCACCATGTTCATTTATGCAGCATTAGAAAAAAATACGTTTTATTTTCTAATGCTGAAAGAAACACAGTAATATTTAAATTATCAAAATTATTATTCTAATGAACGTCATATTTATAAACGGCCTGTTTGATTTTTGTTTTCCTCATTCGTGGTATAAAGTGTTATAAATGTCACAACTAGTTATTGCTTATTAAATTTTTTCATGGTTCATAAATCGCTCCACGATGGTGCAGTTTTAATCGTGAAATGTTTCGGTATAAATTACCCATCTACTAGGCTTATACTATCATTTTTTACAAACTGAATTCAAAAGTGTGGAAAAATAGTAGTTCTAAAAGTGCCAAAAACAACACCTGAAGAAACAAATTAGATAATACCGAGACCATTGTTTTTCATTTGAATTTTATGGACAACCCAGAAAAATAAAGATTTTTTTTTTTTTATGAGCAACATCAAAGAAAGATTTGTACATGAAAACAAGGCGAAAAGATTACTTTTTTTATAAATTCTTATATAACTTAATTATTAAATAAAATATAATTTATCATTTTAAAAAACAATCTTAAGTATAAGAGACATATTGTTTCCTTTAAAGAATCTCCAAATCTTTGTAAAAAGGTTTACTCAAATTTTATAAACTTTCGACATCATTAAAAATGTTTATATTTTTCGATAAGGATGAAAAATAAAGCTTAAAGCTGAGTTTTTCTAGTTTCTGTGAGAACTAAATAAGTAATGTAAGTAGAAGCTACTAAAACAATTTTTTTTTTCTTAAAAGAGTTGAAATTTTAAATGGTCGGATTTTTCCCAAATAATATATATTAGACTTCATAAAATTACATATTTCTCCCAATGCTTATTTCAGACAATTTTTAAACTAACACGTTGATCGCCCAACGAGTCCATATGGTCTCATGGGTAACTTCAATTCTGCGCACCATGAGATCATGCCCGTCTCCACTGAGCTCGATATATAACAGAAGATCTATCTTCCTATTACCCAACATTATTTCCAGCTCTCAGCACTGAAAGATACAGAGACGTTAATTTTAGTTCGCCTTCATAGCAAAACATTCTTTTTATCGCATTCCCTTACATGCCTTTATGCCTTTTTAAATCTTTTCATTGATAACTTGAAAATTAGACATTCTTTAGACGAAATCAAAACAGTTCTACTATCGAATGTTTGTGCACTATTAATCGTGCGAGAAAATAGCTTAGTAAACACTATTTTTGTAATTCCTTAGCAATAAATAATGATGGGCATGGATTAGTATGTCTTTAATCTTCAAAACAAACTGTATCTCTTATACATTATCGATTGCACAGTACAACAATGTTTTAACTTTGAATAACCGTATTTAATATCAGTAGACGTAACCTTAAAAATACATCACAGTAGATACAAAAAATTAGCTCAGAAAGCCATCACCTATGGGGACAATTAATTTTTCTTTTTAATTAAAAATAATCTAGAAAGTTGAAAAATATATTTTTAAAAATCAAATATTCATAATTATTTAACATAAAACGAGTCAGTTGTAAAAAAATAATTCCTACTCTTTTTAACGTTTCATCAGTGTTTTGATTTTTTCCCTTTTATGAGGCACTGAATAGCATATTATCATATATAAAATGCATGGAAAATTGAATAACAAGAACAAACCGTATTAAAAGCTTGTGTCGTATACAGATAGAATGCAAGAAACATTTGGCTCGTCAGGATTAAATATTTATTTCGGTAAAATCTCTGTGATTTTTTTCTTATAATATAATTTAAAAAAAACATAATGGAGCATATATCCAATCAATACATTTCTTTTACAACGTTAGGTAGCTACAAAAAATTTAAGTAATACAATAAAAATATATATTTATCTCATTGCTGACTTGTTGTTTTGATTTCTTCATAAAGTAGAGTTCTTTCCGTTTTCACTTTATTGATATTTTAGTTAAACGAAATGGTACTCCATTAATTAAATAGATTCCTTCCATTGGTTTCCTTTAATATAATATTTTTTATCAAAATATATCAAATAAAAATCTTTTTATCTTTCATTTTCTCTTCAGAGAATAGTTGTAATCTTTGTGATTTTCGTAACAAAATTAAGCTTTTACTTTTAATGAAAATAAGAGAATTGATGAAATGTTTTTAATCTTTTTTTCCCTTAAAAAAAGTTACTTCGTAGACTGCAAAAAACATAATGTAATATTAAACTTTATGAAAGTTACTTAAGGAACTCAATTCAAGCGATGTTGCAAAAAAGCATAAAATAAAAGAAACATGTCTTATGTAATTGTACTTGAAATGTATTAGAAAAATGATATAGTAAAAGATTATATATCTTATTTCAGTTCCAATCTTTTTTCAAAAGTCTGAAAATTTTTTTCTTCAAAATCCTAAACTAGTATTTCCTTCAAGACGCATGTGATTGTATGTAATTTTAAACGACTTCCTTTTTTCTATCAGATAAAAAATCTGATTTTGTTCTTGATATTGTTCAATATTATTTATCTATTTTTTTTAATCCATGGTTTCCTGCTACACGAAAATGTCTTTCTGAATGCAAATTTACTCAAAAATATTTATATATGCATGGTGTTTCAAACACGTGGTACAAAATTTAACGGAAAATAGAACATACCTGGATAAACACAAATCATAGTACAACATAGTCAAAACAAGTAGTGGAGCACTTAAGGCGTTTTTTTATTATTACTATTTATTAGGATTTAAACAAACCTGTTTGCGTCATAAATTCTAGCAAATAAGTGCTGGAATTTTCTAGAAATAGTATTTATAAGAAGGTAAATGATTAATTTGGAAAATTAAACACAACGAAACGTAAATAACACCAAAAAAATCTAATACTAATTAAAAATCTTACTCTAAATATTAATGTCATTGTGCCTAAATTGTCGCATTTAGGGTATATTTGGAATTTTATTAAATAAATATACATTGTATTAAGCAGAAAATTATTGAATATTGTGTCTTTGGTTCAAAACTAACTTGTTTTGTAGAAATTGAATCATTATCGGTAGTATTAGCCAACAATATACGACTGTCGCATTTAAGTCATTTTTGTTGCATTTACAGCAAGTTAAAACCTAAATGAGACGCCCAAAGTCCTAAATGTGACAATACGTTTTATACATGTCATTTTATCTTAAAATATTCATTTAATTGCTATAAATGTTTGAATTACTTATTAAAAAGGGGGAAATACATAAAATTGAAAGTTGAATAGCTTATTATTGAACTGTTTAATTTATTAAATAATAATTTAAATCCTAAAAAAGTAACTTTGAGATACATAATCTTGAATATGTTATAATTAAATAATGCATACTTCATCATTCATACTTCACACACCTTTAACTTTGACCTTGAAAAAAAAACAAGAAGTAAATAATGAATGACTGATAACATAAGGTTTACAAAATATTTTGCTTTTCAGTGAAACATTAACTAATTCTTGTTTTTCATCTTCCGTGCAGGCCTTATTTTTTTCTTTTGGTTTCTGAATGATATGGATCTAGAAAAGTTTGAAGTTTAGGCAGGCTCCTTCGGAACTTCTGCTTTTGCTGCACATTTACTTCCAGATTGTTTTAGCGACTGACTTCGAGTAGTTTTTGCCAAATTTTGTTTTTGAAAGGTTGTTTTTGCTTTTTTTAAGCTTTAATTGTTCTCTCTTTTCCATTTTTTATCTTTGTTTTTGCTCTTTCACTTCATTTTCTTCTTTTATGTTTTTCATATATGCTTCAATTGCTAAGCATTCAGCCAAGTTTGACCCTACTGCGATTTGCTTTTTAATTAAATTTTGATTTGTTAGTGAAACTGTTTTTAACAAGCAGCTTTCAAAAGCATGAGGTGAATTAGCTTCAGGAAGATATATTTGTGAATGCGATTCTGGTAGTACTCTAGACTGTTCTTAAGTAGACTCTAATCTGGTTTTGAACGTTTATTTTTTAAAATATGCCTTCATTGTTTGCAGACATTGAAAATCTTCATCACTTATTCTTCTATGCAATGTTAAATTTGTTTGAACAGACACATCAGACATTATTAGAGAAGTTGATTATTACCTTCATGGCGCTCAATTTAAAGACTTGTGCTTGCAGAACAATCAACAGTAGCTGTTAAGACTTCATTAACCATCTTTATTAAATCGTAAATTTAAAAAAAAAAAATCCTAATTTAAAAATCAGAAAACATATTATCATCTTTAGCGATCATCATTAATACTCGATTCATTAAGATGAAAATCATCAATAAAAATTTATTTATTGGCAAGAAATAGATCAATGCACATGCACAAATCTTTTCTAACAGCTAAATACTTATCAGTCATGTCATTGGTGGGTCTGACAGATATAGAATTATTTAATTCATTTAATTCATATTTCTGATTATGTATATTTTTACAGCGTTGAATGGCATTGGGATCAAAAGATAATTATGGAGCAGCACATCGAGTGAATGGGAAAATTCCATTTTTTTAATTACGAATTTTAAAGACGTATTTTTTTTCTATTTTGATCATTTGAAACACGTATTTAAGTACGCGATCAAAGAAAAACACTAATGGAGGATCATGTTGAAATTCCTAATTTATTAACTCAACACAGCTTAATTAAACACAGTATCTACTTTAAACATTTTAATACAATATATGAAAATACCATACAAACTTACCTCAGTCAATCTCTTAAAAGTCTCTCCGTAGTTAGAGCATTCAGTTCGCGCTAATAAGTCTCTGGAAGAAACCAATCACCAAAATGTATAGAATATTTTAGAACTCTAATTTCAAATCTTGTCTCATTTTGCCGAGCTTACACTTCAGGTAAATGAAACAGACGTGTAGCCCTTGACGTCCATAAGTTTGTTTGATCTTCAAAGTCAAAAAAGAAAAACCGTGAACCATTTTCTGGATTTTTCGACGCATTAGAAAATATGAGGCGCTTTATAATGAACGATGTGTATTATAACGAGAAATTTATATAAAGAAAACGTTTTAAACGCAAAGAAATGTTTTGCGTTTTGTTCCTGAAATTCGGATATATCATTATATAGCATTTATATACGAACGGTAAGATTTCACGTAAAAGACATTGTCGCATTTAGGGGTCGTCACATTTACGCACAATGACATTATGTTATATTGTAATTCTTTAGAATATCTTACATGTAATTCAGTATTTGTATAACATTTCGAAAGGTCTTTGTGGTTTGACATACTTTTAGGATTATTTCTCTTTTAAAAAAAATTGCCTCAAGCGTTTGAATTTTAATTTATAATGCCATTCGCCCTCTCATCAGTGCAGTTGATTATCAACTAAATCGAATATACTTTCTAATTTCTTGATTTCTTTTTGAAATTGTCAACCAAATTAACATTCTGATCGGCAAATATATTGTACACAAACAAAAACAACAACCATTTACTAAAAATTACAGAGTGAACATGTCTCTCTCCACAATCAAAAAGTGCCCTCTAGTGCTTCATAGCTTGAATTACCATTAGTTGTATGTTGATTCGTGCGTGTTTAGGTGTGGTTTATCTCTTCTTAAAGTTTGTAACAAAATTTTTGAAACACCTTTTAAATGCATTAAAAAGACCATCCTTTATATCAAATATATATATTATTTAAGATGAAAATAAATACTGTTGTAATAGATTTCTTTTCAGTCTGTTAGGTGTGCAGCTCAAAAAAAAGCATGCACACCGAGCACAGGTCCTAAGACTTTTCGTTAAACTGTCCAAAGTTCTCTGGGGTTTTTAGAGAGCGAAAAGGCGGGGCAGATAAAAGAAAAAGTTCTAATTTAAACACCCTTTATGTAAGACAGAAATTTCATATTTTACGCTTGCCTTACACTGTTAAAAATTTGCAACAAACTGTCCAGTCGTTTGACCGTTTTGTAAAAACAGGTTACATAACCATAATTTAACTTTATTCTGACCATAAAATGGGTAATAATACGGTCAGGATACAGTTAAATTACGGTTTTGTAACCGTTTTCTACAAAAACGGTCAAATGACTGGACAGTTTGCTGCAAATTTTTAACAGTGTAACTTTAAACAAATCTCACGACTAAAATTGTTTTGCAGCTATAAATAATTCTTGCTAACATCGGTTTGCAAATTTTTATACCATTATAGACTATTATTATTTCGTTAATATTACAGATGATTTTTCATTAATGCTCTACTGAGTTTTATGCGTATCTTTTTTCAAACATTCTTAAAAGCTTTCCGTGCAATAGCACAAAACACGTATAACTAACACCTTTAGATTAGTTTTTTATTTATTTTGATTTTATCTTTTGCAAAAGCAATGTAAGTGTGTTATTTTTCAGTTTCTAAGCATAACAATTTAGGCAATCATAAAGAATGCACAAGACAATGAAAGGTTTGATTTACATATCGCTGCACACCGAAATATACGAAGTAACCTCTCTGTTGAAACTAAATGAGTTTGAAACAAAACATTTTAGTTGGATAACAAAAAATCACGAAGCAGTTCCGGTATGATCTTGTCTAGGACTATCTTATAACTACACCCGTCTTTCTGTGATGAAAGAAGGTGGTTAGTCCAGTGGTTCCCAACCTTTTTTTAGCCGCGCCCCACCAAAACATCTCTAAAATGATGATGCCCCCCGTCCCCCTATAACATATAATTCTTATAAAATTTTAAAAGAATTTACTCCTGATAAAGTCAAAAGCATCTAACATTGATCCTGAAACGTGCCGAAGGTAATGGATGAATCAAATATTTTTTTATAATCATCTGATACTCCTCGTAGTTTACTGGCACACGGTCGCCACGTATGCGTGATGTATAGAGTGCTTGGATCCTTGATTAGAAAAATCAATAATCAATAATCCCTCTATGTTTCGCATCTCATATATCATTAAAACGACAATATCTATAACGGAGCCCTGTGAATTTTGCGTACAAACCATTAAAACGACAATCATTTTAACAGAGCCCTATTGGTTTCACGCCTATAAACTGGCTATACGGAAATCGCTATAATGAAGCCTTGTGCATACTCGAGCCCATAAGTATGGCGATTGGTGTTTAAATCGTAAATCTATACCTCCAAAACATGTTTTTTTTTAGTATATTAGAAAATGTACTAGATTTTGTATAAAGAATAAAAGACGAAAAGCGCAAAAATATTTTTAAAAATATGGCATTTAAAAAAAAAAAAGATTAAACAAAACGTTTCCTGGGAAAATGTCTTGCGCAAAATATCTAATAAAAAAAACCCATTTGTTGTCTTTTCCGTCTAATGTTCCATAACCCGGTTCATTGCCAAGGATGACAACAATGCAGTTTCAAAATTATAAGAGTAATAACAATGATTACAACAATTAAATTAGTTTTGATCCAAATCACGCATGCAAAAATACACAATTTGGCTATAGACTCAATTGCGTAAAAATGTTTTGTTTTGGGTACTTAAAATAAAGTATGTAATAATTTCAATATTCCCTTTCACTCCCTAGATAGTTGAGTTCCTAAAGTAGTTGAAATACGAGTTTAACCTTTTTTAATAGATTCGTTATGCTGCATTTCACGCTCCTACTTAAGACTGCTGCTAAGAAATGGCGAAATGACCAAAAACCTACGACACCCCTTTATCCCGCCTAGCAGTTGAATTTAAAAAGAAAAAACATTCTTAATGGATCCCTATTATGCGTTACGAATATATAATCAGGAGTTCAGGTTTCTAACTTCAATAGATTCGTCTGTGCGTTGCTGAATCAGTCAGGACAAAGCCTTTAGTAAAAATGCATGATACAGACATAATATAGTCTTTATAAAAAGATGTTTGCTTCATTTCCACAGAAAAGTTCTTTTAGTTAATTTCAGAAAACAGTGAATGGAAATACATTTTTTCTTACATCAGTAAAACCGAGTCGGCACTTTTCCGTTACACCAACCCATTGTCGCCAAGCATAATAGTTGTCGCCAAATGAAGCATTTGAAAAAAATTAATATTGTTTGTGCGAAAGCGAACCTTTAAATAAATTATCATTTGAAAGTTAGACTTTCACGAACTTATTTATTAAATCCCTTCAAATATATACTTAAAATAAAAGAACAAACAAATATTATACAATAAAATAATAAATTAAAACTCAACTGAAACTGCAGGCAGGAAATTGTAAATGTCTCTCAACACTGCTGTAAACATTTCATTTTTGAAATAAATCAGTCAAGTGCGAGTGTAACTAGCGCTCACAGGGTTCCGTACATTAAATTTATTAATTAATAAACTCCTAATACCCCTAATTTTTTCATAATTTTAGTTTCAATAGATTCGGAAATAGGAAAAAGGGGAACATATTTTTCCAGTATACTTTCGGCGATATCTCTGAAAATATAATACCTAAAATTAAAACAAATATATTTTTTAGTTTGATGTGACACGATCTTTCGAACAATACCTTACACAATATATATATATATATATAAATCAAGTAACTTAATTAATATCTCGGCTAATTACCGACATTTTTTTTCGAAAATCATTATCAAATATCCTTGGATGATTCTGTGTCGATACATACCTCGAGCGCCCGTCAACTCTGCCTCTGACCGCCCGAAGAGTAAAGTTTCTGGGAAACTTAAAAATGCGTTTTTCCCAAAAAATATATTATCTAAGAAAATCACTATAGTTTTCCTGCAAGGATTAAATAAACTCTTACTACCCCAAATTTTTAGAAAAATTTAGTTTCAGTACAGTCGGAAATAGGGAGTGGAGACATATTTTTGCAGTGCATTTTCAACGATATCTCTGACAATATAATACCTAAAATTAAAACAAATATATTTTTGAGTTCAATATTACGAGAGCTTCCACACGATAGACAAAAAGAAGACTTTTTTTTCAAGTAACTTAATTAGCCCCATAAATTTTCCCTAAACATATTTGTGAATGGCTAATAATCTAAAAATATGTGGGTAAAAAGGCTTTATAACTTTCCCAAGTTTGAACTTTCCACGTCCCATAGTTTACGAGAAAAAGGGCTGTGACAGACAGACGGACAAACACAGGAGTGACCTTATAATTGTTCCGTTTTTACTTTTTAAATACGGAACCCTAAAAAAGACGTTGTCGCATCAACTCTGAGATAGAATTGAAAATAATGACGAAGGGCACCGGGTTGTCTTTTATTAGACCATTTTGCTGGATAAGACATCCACTGTTAAGGTCAACAAAATTATATTTGTGATTTATTGTGAAATTTTTGTAGCCGGCATCTCGCAAAAAAAACTTTATTTGTGTAAAATTGCATAGCCCTGACAAATTTTATTGCAGCTTTTTCATCATCAGGTTACTGCGAAATGGCTAAATCCATCTCAGCGTCAATGAAAAATGTAATTGATAATTTTAAAAAATATTTTCATTTTGAAAAATAGCAAATTAAGATCTTTTGCATGGATATGATTAAATGATAATAATAAAAGTGATTCACGTTCAATAAATAGCAATTCCCGATGTTTGGCACACTCCTAAAACTAAAACTAATTTAATTGGTTCATAAGCGAACGGCATCAAAGGTATTTTCTAATTTTATTCTCTGCAGGCGAAGGAAGTCTTTATTGTTCACCGTGGTTTGAGAACGATAAAAATCACAATATATATATATTTTTTTTTTTTTTTTGCTAAGAAATAAAATGAAACTTACAAAGTCTAAAAAAAGCTTTAAAATTAATCACTTTTATTCATTTACAGCTTATCTATACATGATGTAGATTCAGAGAAAAACTATTTAAAACCTAGGCACTCAACCATAGGTTCGTTTGAAAAGAGTTTCTCCTGAAAATAAAAAATCCCAATAATTCGAGGTTTGTTGTCTCGAAACCTACTCCTAGTGAGTAGTCCACCATGGATTGCAGTCCACTGTGGCCCTTTTTTGAGGTAGTATTGTGTACCCCATGTAAACATCAATACGAGAATTTCTTGTATGTATGTGTTCAAAGCCCTTAGAAATAGAAGGGTGCCTTAGAAATTATACTGTAGAAGTATGACATCAAAAATCAAAGTGATTGTCTTTGATGCGAGAAAAAAATACACAAGGCATAGAAGACGATGGGAACATTAGACTGCTTCTGAAGTTTTAATTATTTTTTTCATCTGAAATTTATCATGAATCTGCATGAAAAAAAATCTTGAATATACCTTAGTTCTTTATCTTCATTTATCAATTTTTGCGAAGAACAATTCTTAATACTTCTTTAAAGAAAAGAACTTTTTAAGGCTAAAAAATGTGTCCCACTGTTCCCCATGTACAGCGGGACAAATGGGACATCATATGGGGAATAAAAAAACATGCAAAATGAAAGGCAAATTACAATATTAATACAAATTTTAAGGGCAAAGTACTTTGTCAGAAATATTTTGCCATATTTTTTAATGCACGGAACAAAATAATTGACTTTATATGCAACTATTTAGCATGTGTTAAACATTATGTAAATAAGATAACTTCAAGAATTTTTTTTTTTTGCAACATCTTGATCACTTCAGTTACATAAAATTAAATAAAATAGTATTAAAAAATTATTACACTCGTTATTTTTTATTTGTATTTTCTACTTTTCAGTGTTCAAAATACTTCGTTGCTGAAGTTTTACAGTCTCTTGGCATATTTTGACGAGAGTGGTTTGTCGAAAAATTAACTCCATTGTTTTTATAACTCGTAAAGAGTTGTAAACATAAAGTTTATTTGGCTATTTATCATCTGCTGGCTAAAATGTCTTAAAATTAATTTGTTATTTCATAATTAAGTTCTAAAAATATTAAAATGGTGTATTGTCAGGCGGAAACACACATATGTACATAGTTTTTATAATTCTAGCATAGCAGAAAGTAAGTGAAAACATTTTATGAACTCCAGATTTAATTTCAAATAAAAAGAGGTAATAGTTTTGTAACAGTTTAAGTTTTTCTATTGAAAACTTCAGTACTAAATCCGTATAAAAGAGCAGTCCACTGTGGCCCTTTTTGAGGTAGTATTGTGTACCCCATGTACACATGCGATGAGAAAATGGTCAAAAACATTTTTTCTTTCATGTAAAGCCGCAAATTTTGCCTTGATTTACCAATAAATGGTAAACCAGTGATTTAAAAAAAAAAACATCTATACTTCTAATCTTTATTTTCTAAAAATCTAAAAAAGCAAAATGTTACTTTTGTAGCTAAAAATAACAAACTTTTCTAAAATTAATAAATTCTGTTTTGATCATATGATTTAATACTGAAAATATTTATAACTACGTTGTCATTTATAAGTACGAATAGGCAGTTAAAACAGTGTAAAATAAACACGATTTGAGGTGGTCCATTGTTCTCCGATATCGAGTGTTTCCCATGATATCCCGACGATATCCTGGGCTGGCATATTTCACTCTTATTTGTTGGCCAAGGCTGCGAACTGCAGCGCTAATTTCATTCATCCGAGCTATAACTATAGCATTTACATGATGAATCTTGAAATAGCACGGAAACTTCTGTATACCATGTAATTAGGTCATAATGAACAGAGGAAAGTATATTCAACTAGGTAAATTATATCTGCTATAAGGCTGCAGTTCGCAGCCTTGTCCAACAAATAAGAGTGAAATATGCCAGCCCAGGATATCGTCGGTATACCTCAGTAGGGAGAGCGTTGGTACGGCAAACCAAAGTACCCAGGTTCGAGTCCTGGTCCCGGAATATTTTCGCTCTGTTGGGAAAAATCTCAACTATGATACTCCAACCATTGGATATAATTTACCTAGTTGAATATACTACTCTGTTCATTATGACCTAATTACATGGTATACAGGAGTTTCCGTGCTATTTCAAGATTCACCATGTAAATGCTATAGTTATAGCTCGAATGAATGAAATTAGCGCTGCAGTTCCAGCCTTGTCCAACAAATAAGAGTGAAATATGCCAGCCCAGGATATCGTCGAGATAGCTCAGTAGGGAGAGCGTTGGTACGGCAAACCAAAAGTACCCAGGTTCGAGTCCTGGCATATTTCCGCTCTGTTGGAAAAAATCTCAGCTATGATACTCCAACCAATGGATATATATTTTTTGTTTGCATTTGAATATTTCTAGAAACTTTAGTACAATTATAATAGTTTTTAATTTATTAAGAAAATAAGTGTTATTTAGGATACGGTAATAAAATATATTTTAATTGAGTATTTTCAAAGATAATTATTTTTTTTCCTTACCAGCATTAGTTGTAATGATATCTAGTTACACATAGTGTACTTTAATTTAAATAAATGCTGCTTTTATATTCAAGAAGTATAAATTAAAATTTGTGTACCGCATTTTCGTTAAAGCATATTTATTTAGCGAAATAGATTTCCGCTTAAGATTAAAAAGTTTATAGCAATCAATCAGATGTATTCACAGAAAATAAAATCTTCCTCTATATTAAAAAATAACAAAGGTAAATTATGTAATAAAGTTTTTTATTTATTTTACTTGAGAAAAAAAAAGCTGTTTCTGTATGAAAAACAAGTCGATGCTGAAAGTAATACTAAACAGTCAAAGAAAGAAAATAAAGAGAACTGAAAAAACAGAAATCAGGCGACTTATATTTTATAATCTGAAGAATTTTCCACTGGATTCCAAATGCAATTATATGAGACGTTGCTGTTTTGTTTTATTTGTTTTAGTTTTTTGGTTTTATTTGTTTTAGATTTTTTGTTTTCTATTTTAGTGCTCGGATAAGTTCTTTCCGTAACTTTTAGTTTTCTTTTCACATTATAGTTTATTTTTTTAGATGCAGATGTTACTACTTTTGAAAGAAAAGGATAAATGTATTTTAAGCTGTTTCATTACATTCATCGGTGAAACAATAGGTTGCAAAGAATTAAATAATTTGAAGTTTGCCTTATTCAGAAAAAAAATACATAGGAAATGTCTTTTAAAAAGAAAAAATACAAATATATATATATATATATATATATATATATACAGTAAAACCTCCAAAGTTGACCACCTCTATAAGTTGACCGAAATTTATTAGTTTGAATGGTCCCAACGCTTTTTCAATGGAGATTTACATCTCTATGTTGACCACCTCCGTAAGTTGTATGTTGACCACTTTTTGTAGGTTTTATTCTCTGTAACTTGACCACTGATGTTTTCTCGAATTTGCTTTTTCCTCCGTTTGTTCTCCATCTGGTTTCCAGGAATTTCTTTATCAGTTATTCGGCTTATCTGAGCAGCACTCGCCCCCCTTGTGGTGCTCCATTCAATGTTCACTTCCAGTATGATGCAATGGGAGGGAAATAAATGCCAGAATTCCTGGAATCTGTCGAAAAATGTCAGGGGAGTGGGGGATATGCGTAGCGGTGTAGCTATACGTAGAATTAGAAAACAACGTGTATCGCTCCCATGTGAAACACATTCCGGAGCACATAACAAAGCTGGATTTGTTACAGCTACAACATCGGTGCAAGAGGATGAGCTTCCTCTATCTCCCTTGCAGTTTTTGATGGAGTTGATTTTGAAGATTATTCAACATGTACGATGAGTTAGTAACATGTGTTGAACCAGACTCAGAGGCAATTTTCAATGAGATACTCTCTGCAACTAAGCACAGCGAGAACTCTAAGGTACAAGAAATGGACGGTGAAGAGGATGATGATCCAAGTGACGACGAAACTGAAAAGTACCCAAGTCTGAAGGAAGACGATGTAAAGCGCATGATGTAGCAACTTAAAGATTTCGCTGCAGAAAAATGCCCAAGCATGTTTAATGGACTTGTAAACTGTGAAAGTCCTTTTTGCAGTTATCTAATGAACAGAAAAAGGACTCAAACAAAAATTGAATTATTCTTTCAAAAATTGTAAAAATGTGCTGCACCCTTCAATAAAAATAAAAATGAGTAAATGCTAATTTTTTTCTAAATTTTTCCTTAACTCTTGGGGACGAGCGAAACGTATACGTGACGCATAAGATGCTCAGAATCCTCGATTATTCCCATCAGTTATATTTTATTGTAAGTTTTGCCTTATGTGATCATTTCTGCGATTAAATTAGGCGAAAATTTCTGTTTTTTTAAAAACCGGTGGTAAAAGATTAAAAATTCTGTAAAGGGCGCTCGTCGCGAAGGGGTTAGAAAATACTAAAAAAATTTACTACATTTTTTCTAATATTGTACTAAATATTTTCTAAAAATTCCCTAAGTTGACCACCTCCGTATGCTGACCACTTAGTTACAGTCCCTTGGGTGGTCAACTTATGGAGGTTCTACTGTATATATATATACATATATTCAAGTTTTAACTGGATTTTATTCGTCACAGCATCTCTGCATTTTGGATACACTGCAGAAAGAAAGAAAAAAAAAGTTGGTTTTACAGTATAATACTGGCATTCCAGCTGCTAGTTTTATACTCTAAAATCAACAATTTTTTTTTACAGTGTACAACTAAAATTAGTTAAAAATTCAGGTGAATTGTTAATGCCTTTTTAAAAAATTACTATTTTTTATTAGAGTACAATACTGAGTATACAATACTAAACAGAAAAATAACCTTATAATACTTTATAATGGCTACCTGTAAAAAATGCCAATATAGAGAAAAAGTTTGCTTTATTAAAGCAAGCCTGTTATAGGGGTGCCCGTCTCTTTCTAACGAGACGTAATCCGTATTTACTTGAATTTTAGGTAAAAATACACGAAAATTTCTGAACGGTTAAGTAAACGGAAAACGAACGTAGAATCTGCTGTCTACTCCTTTACTGTCAACGATGAAGTGATAATGCTAAGAATGCAACAGAGAGATAGAAGGGAAGATACATGGTGTATTTTTCTAGTTTATGAGGTAATGACAATATACAGGATGTTTCAAAAATCTCTTGACATTTTCCTGAAAAGTGCTTTTAATAAGAACTTGTTAGTACAAATAAGAAGTACAAGGTATAATCAATGCATTTCAATGTGGTTGCCATGTAAGTCTAAGCATAGGTTCCATCTTTCTTGGGTGTTGCGAAAGACACCTGCAAGCATATGTGGTGTTATTTATGCTGCTGCATCAGTTATTCGTTATTTTAGTTGTTCAATTGTGTGGATCTTCACTGCGTACACCGTCGACTTCATGAACCTCCACACAAAAAGGTATAGGGAGGTTAAGTCAGGAGAGCGAGGCGCCCACACTCTGGGTGAACCTAGACCTATCCACCTATTGAGGAATTACCGTCTTACTGAAAAACAATTGTGATTTTTATTCCATCCGTTTCTAATTGGGGCTGCAAAAAAATTTGCAGCGTATCAAGATAGATGTTCCCTGTAATTGTTGGCTCCTAAAACATAAAAGGTCTCTAGATTCCATACAACTGCAGCTCTTTCTTTTATTGTAAACATTTCTTAAATGACCTGGAAAACAAAGGCATGATTATAAAACGTTCTTCCAAACATATATATATATATATATATATATATTACGATGTAGTTCAGGTACGAATGAATGGCATTAGTGACTACCGGAATCCTACCGGTTTCTTTATTATGGTGAGTAGGAGTTAGAGGAGTTAAAAAGATTTTTATTGCTTGTTATTTTTCACATAAATTGGGGATTTTTATACGGTAGCTTATTAGTGTGGAATGAATCGTATATGTATCGCATTAAGCAGAATATATCACATTATTCAAATTCTATAAATTATTATTTGCATAAAAACAAAAATGAAATCTTGAGTCAAAAAAGATAATTATGAAAGTTTTCATAATAAGACTTTCTTTGCAAAATCGAAACCTAACATCCCAGCTTCTTAACTGAAGTTTAATGCAACTAAAACTAAATTAATTAAAGTGCGTATATTCAGCTATTGAAAGCAAAATACTGAAGTCAAGATGTTGAACTCAGTTATCTACACTTTGACACTTTATTCAATAACTCAATGAAATACTTCCGTCACATATATATATGAGTGAAAACATTCCTGTGTTTCTATGGTAAATAAATAAATTACAATACCTATGTCATCGATCTCCTGTTAGTATGACGCAAGTGGGATTAATTGGTAAATTAATTAGTCCCTGTGAACAGTTTTGTTTGATTAAAACTGACTTTTTCCAATTATTTCTGTCTCATCACATTTGTTTGTTTACACAGGAAACAGAAAATTATAGCAATTTTGATCAAGTAAGACTGGGGTAAATCTAAAAGACAAACGTTTGAATTTTAGAACAAATTCAAGTTAATTTAATTAAAAACTTTTAGACTTTGAAATTTAAAATCTGTATTGAATTCCAAAAAACAAAAGCAAAATGTGTAAATTGGTTTCTATAGATAAATGAGTTTGTAGAATTCTCTTTAAGAAAACTATTTTAATTTTACCAAATATTAATTTTCATACCGAACAACAACGATAGCTTTATTGTTTTTAAAACTTTCCAACAAAGTTGAAAAGTGTTTATGAATTTGGTTTGTCTGTGTGCCTGACGTCTGTCTGTCTGTATGTTCTCTAACTCGCGTAAATATACTCGGATTCTCATCCAATTGATATATCTTATTGAGGTTTACTATGGCAAGCTCGGTATTGAAAATGAAGTGTGTAACAATTATAGTTCATTGTTCATTTACAGGGCAACTCAAAAGAATTCTTTTACATTACGGCCTATGAGGAAAATGGTTTACGGTGTAGTTTAATGATGTTGCTGCAGTTTAAACATATTGAATTTCATATATATCACTGAGGTGCATTACAGAATACTTACTGTAGATTATGTGGTACATAGCAGTTATCGTTCATTTACAGCAGCTGTTCCCAACCTGGGGTACGTGGCGGGCCTGTTGTGGGTACGTGAAAGTAATATCGGTAATGACGGAAATCACAAAAATGGTAAAACTGAAACACATAAACAAAGTTCATAATTTTAGATTACAAATCTCGTCTCATTTGTAACACCAATATTTTTATGTGTTATATAATAACTGCAAAATGGGGAAAAAGGCCCACTCCCACTAGATCTAGTTACTCAATGTCACTAACTTCGCCCACATCTAATCATATTGCATGGTGGCTTATGTTTTTTCTCCCATCTTCTAGAAAATTAAAGAGAACTAAGAACTCGGTGATAAAGCATTCAGATACTTGTTGCCTATCACAAATGCATAGCTTTTCGAAAGTGCATTTTGTCTTTTTGTCTTGCATTTTGAATACATTAAGAAAAAATATCGTAATAAGCTTCACAGTGCTCCTGACTATCTGTCTTTGAACCTGGTGTAAAAACAAAATTCAGCTTCATGAAACTTGATTCCCATTGGGAGCATTAAAAGCCATGTTTGACTTCTTGTATGTCATACAGGTCTCCCAAATGGTCCGCCAACTGAATACCAATATTTTTTAACAGAAAATTTTATGGTAGGTTTCTACAACATTTCCACAAAAATTTACCTCCGAAGGTGGCTTCTACAAAATTTGCAAGACAAATCTAAAAATATTTTTTTTTCTAAGAAAATGTCGGTATTTAAAAATCGGACCATTTGGGAGCACTGCATAATGGAAAATTGTTACAAACTTTCTTCGTAAGTTATTTAAAACTACTTTTAATGGTATATTCATGTTAAGTTAATAGTATAAAAAGTAAAATTAATTAAAATATGCAACATAAAAAATAAAATGTTAGAAATGTCAATGTAATTTCAGTCGATTTATTGTTTATTTCTGGTAATAAAATTAATAATGGAAAAAAAAAGCGTGTGTGTGTGTTATGCGGGTGAGTAAGTGTATTCTGGTCCATATTTTTATTAAAATATAAAAGTTTATGAGAAAAGGGGGTACTCCAGAATGAAAAGCCTAATCAAGGGGTACGTGAAAGGAAAAAGGTTGGAAACTGGTGATTTATAGGTACACACAAAATAATTCGGTTACCGTACTGACAATGAACAATAATTGCTGGAAGAGTGCTTTCCGTTGTTGCACGGATTTTTGAATTTAGCTAATTTGTTGAATATTGTTTGGTGTGTATAAATTCTATAGATCATATACAGGGATGCGCAAAAGATCTTGAATACATTGCCGCACATTGAAGAAAATTGACGAATGGAGATTTTTATCTGTGTTATGCGTTTCATAACTGAACAAAATTTTAACGTACTACGTAGTATATACACAAATCTACTGATCATATACAGGGATGTACACAAAAATTCGGATATTTTTCCGATTATTACTGATATTGGGTTTTCAAATATGTTAAGCGTTTTCCAACTTGTTTACTCTGATATCATCTTTCACCTTATTAATCTATGAAGTTTTGTTATAATATTCTGAAAGTGTTGGAAAGTGTTTCATAACCTATGCTTAACGCATGATTTTTTTTTATTGTTTATTATACTGGTATCCAGAAATTAAGGGTCAGTGACCAATTTCAAACGTTTCGTCGAATATCTTATTGAAACTCGTGAGGAAATGTCCGGAATGCCCTTGAAATTTGTAGATGTAAAGAACGTGTTTGGCTTCATGTATTTCAGTGAAGATTTTGTCACGAGGACAATCAGGAGGGGGGGGGGGGGGGGGCAATAATAATTTGAATAATAAAATAATATTTTCGATCACCCAAGAAACAGAAAATGCTAAAAATGATCTGTCACTGTAACAAATGACTATGTAGGTCCTGTTCAACATTTGTGTGCATGTGTGTAAGCACAGCACGTATGAATGAAAAAAGTTCTAAAATATATGCAAAATAACTGCTGTATCAGGCAAATAATTTTTTACACACCTAATTAATATTTAAAATAAATATATTTTCAACGGTTTATTTTGTAAACCTCCCCCCTCCCTTCTTCGCACATAACCAATAACACTGCAGATGAGGCAGATTTTTTATGTTTTCATTTTAGAATTATTTTGTAATGTTTCTTATTTTACATTCCATAATTTAGGATGTATGTCCGTTTTCCATGATTAGAGTTCCTTTCTAACCTATGAAATGATATGCAAAATATTTTTTAAATAAAACTATTATTATGGATTTAATATGAGAAATATTTAATATGACACCAGTGGTATGTGTGGCCATAGCAACGTCGCGCATCCAGCTGCAATATTAAATGAATGACAACCAGATTACTGATGATACCTCCAAGTCGCGGAAACATCAGTAATCGGGTTTCCATTCATTTAACATCGCAATGGAGTGTGTGATGTGGTTATGGTAACAACCTCCCCCTCCCCTGTTGGTGCCAGCTGACTGGTACATTTGTTATCTGCACCGTCTAATCTGTCATAACATACCAAAATCATCCACGTTAAAATTGGTTGAACATATGCATCATCTGCAGATTTTACTGGTAGAACACTTTTCTTATATATTTTTTACAATTATTCTCACTAAGCAGGCCATCTTCTCTACATAATTCTGGGAAAGTTTTTAAAATCTGCCTCATCTGCAGATTTTGTTGATACTTCTGCACCGGGGTGTTTGCACAAATATGCTTTTGAAATAAAAATAAAGCTTTCACTATTGTTATACACTCAGGAGCGTGAATCAAATTTCTCAATAAAATAGTTTTCTTATGTATTTTTTAAAAACATTTTAAGTTCCTGCTGCAATTTTTAATCTAAAATTATGCTAAAACATTCACTACCTGAGACTTATTGCAATAAGTCTAGATGTTGTAGACTGTTTGTTATTTTGCAATTCAAATGTAATACTTACAAAGCGCTAGAGCCTAGGTTCCGCAGCATGGAGTTATTATATTCGTTATCTTTAATTTCTTAGTTTGTTTTTTAATTTTCATTTCGGGTTCACTAATTTCTGTATTTTTTTATTATTATCATCCTTACAACTTTTTTCTCCCTGATCACATCGTATAAAAAGTTTTCACGATATTTTAACATTTTACTAACATCACATGCTACACGTGCATTTATCATTAATTTTAATCTTTTTTTTTTCCTGAAAATTTTCGAAACTTCTTATGCCAGAGACCAATTTGAAATCTCCTGGGAATTTTGAATTTCTATTGGAGTAGATTCTCTGGGATAATTTAGATGCCACGCAGATAATTCCTTTTGCTTGAAAAATCGATATCGAATTTCCTATTGTCAGACATCACTCTTGAAATCCTTCTACAATTGTATGTTACTTTCCTTTTTTCTTCTTTTCCGCTCTTTTGTATTGGTTTGGAATTTCATCCGAAAAGCATTTCTATCACCGTGTAGTATTTATTTTTAGTGCAGAAAAAGAAAATTACTTCTTAAGCACTTCAGATTTTTTTTCATTAGTTTATTTGTTTTCTATAAGACTTAGATCTATTTTTCTTTATACGCACTGTATTTTTTTTTTAATCCACTTAAAAAAACAGAGTAAATGCAAAAAACTAGTCTAGTATAGAATTAAAAAATAAATTTTATTAATTTTTTTCTGTTGGTCTGTATTAAGCATAGGGTGTATTTTTATTTATAAACTAGTTGATCAGCCCGGCGTTGCCTGGTCCCGTTAAAAAATAGCACGAAATATGAAAACATTCTAAAAATCGCTGCATGAATTTCGAATAAACTTTATTGAAAAGAGAACAAAATTTACTATATTGGGCTAGAAGATTGAAACCGGATTCCTTTTAATACTGTGGTAAAATCGCAGCGAATCGCTGGAAAACGCTAAAAGTCACGAAAATGTATTTCAAAATTCGCAGAAGACAAAGTTTACTATATTGGGCTAAAAAATTAAAACAGGATTTCTTTTATGAATGTCGAAAAATCGCCGCAATACACGAAAAAACTCTAAAAAAGCACAAAAAAATCGCGAAAAATTTTAAAATCGCTGTATGAATACCGAATAAACTTTATTAAAAAAAGGACAAAATTTACAATATTGTGCTAAGATTGGTCGAACAGGATTAGTAAACCGGATTAGTTTTACTAATGTAGAAAAATCGCCGCGAAACTATTAAAAAAACCGCTATAAATCTCATAAAAAATTTCTAAAAATACAAAATTCGCAGAGGACAAAATTTACTACAGTGGACTAAAAAATTGCAACCGGAATTCTTTCGCAAACTCAAAAAATCTACGCGAAACGCAAGAAAATGTTAAAAATCGCGGAAGAGAAAATGAACTATATTAGACAAAAATTTTAAACCAATTTCCAGTTGAATGAACTAATTGCCGTTGCAATCGTTCCCTTAGAACCCGAGAAAAGAATGCGACGTTACAATTCGAAAATGGTGGTAACTGAAGTCTGTATTTTGGAGAACATATTTTTAAATATAAATAAAGGGGGAGTTGAATGAACCAATTCTCGTTGAAAACGGGCCCATATAACCAGAGAAAATAATGCGACGTTATGTAAATAAAGGGGGAGTTGAATGAACCAATTCCCATTGAAATCGGCCCCATAGAACCCGAGAAAGAATGCGACGTTATTGTTCGAAAATGGTGGTAACTAAAGTATATATTTAGAAAAACATACTTTTAAATGTAACTAAAGGTGGAGTTAAATCAAAATGGCCTTCAGATGTCTCCCCTTCTCATCCTCCAATTCAAGTCTATATCTTAATTAGCTATCTTAATTTTCGCTCATTAGTAAAAATTCGCAATCATTTCCTTTCATTTTTGCAAAGAAAATGGAGATATCGGACGGGACACAGATCTCTTTGTAGTTCAGTTTTTAATAAAAGCCGACCCCTGTCTGAAACTTTCTCGGATTTTTTGAACTGACGCCGTCAAACTTTTCAAATTTTTTACAAGAATGTACAAAAATTGCCGGCCGATTTTTACAAAAAAATGGAAGATCGGATACAGAACATTTTTCTGCGTATGTATGGCGAGTTTCAAATCCATACTTCAAATAGTTTTCTCAACTTTTGCTAATTAGTGAAAATTCTCAAATTCATTCATTTTCGCTTGCAAATCAAGAGCAGGTATGCGTTTCTTTTGCCGGTTTCAGAAAAAAAGATCGCTTTTTTATGAATGTTTAATGAGTTTTGGATTAATACCTCGACTAACTGCGATCCGATATCTACAAAAATTGAAACTCGGAATTTTTCGCGTCGATCGGTTTCTCGAGCGCCTCTCAGCTCCGTGGAGCCTTTCACAGTAAAATGTGAAAAAGCGCTAAAAATTGCATAAAAATTTTAATTAAAAAAATTATCAAAATATCCAGTATCAGGCTTCGAGGTGCATAACTACATACATAGAGGTACCTTCCTACCAAATTTTGTAGCTCTGCTTGCAGCGGTATTTTCAGAAACCAGTCGACACACACACACATAGGCAGTCTGCGATATCCATCTATCAAACTTAATAGCTTCATTCCTCTGAGTTATCGTTAAATCGTTACTCGCCGAAAATTCGGAAGATAGCTGACTTCTTGTTGTGCGACTTCTCCGCATAAATTACTCCGTGCAACTCTTTTCATCTCAGCTGATTGCTTTATTTTAACTGGCATTCTTGCATTTTTGCATCTTCTCTATAGTTCAACAGTGTTTCAAGAAAAGCTCGGAAGGCATAAATATTATTGGAAGAGGAAATGACTATCATTCAAACTGATGTCTACTTGTGAAAACAAGGTATGTAAAAATAAATTGACGGGTACTTCAATATTTGTATCCACCAAACGCGATTCATCGGACATGGTGATTTTCACTCTCACATAGATGTAAGATGCTGATAAATCAATATAGTCTTCACCATTCCCAGAAATGTTAAATTCCACGGGGATAATTTTTTATTTACCTCTTACATGTATTTCAAACCGCATACTCTAGTTCAAAAAAAAAAAAAAAAAAAAAAAAAAAAAAAAAAAACTCGCGAAATTCAAACTCCTTTCATTAATATTTTTAATTATTATTTTTAATGTATTAATTATTTTTTATAATTGATATTTTTAAATACTATTTTTTCATTCACCTCTTACAAGTTGTATTTCAAACCGCATACTCTAATTCGAAAAAAAAAATCTTGCGAAAATTCAAACTCTCTTCATTAATATTTTTAATTAGTATTTTTAAGTTGTTTATTATTTTTAATAATTGATATTTTTAAATACTATTTTTCATTTACCTCTTACATGTATTTCAAACCGCATACTCCAGTCAGAAAAAAAAATTACGCGAAAATTCAAACTCCCTTCATTAATATTTTTGATTAGTATTTTTAATTAATTTATTAGTTATTATTTTTAATTAATATGTCTAATGAGCACTTTACTCCCTCTAGGAGGAGAAGCAGGTGGAGGAGTTTCTCAGGTAGGTGGAGGAGTTACTCAATACTCATCACTCCACCAGCCACCACTTGCTGGAGCCGATCTTTTTCTACTACTAACATCAGACTGATTGAAAAAACGGAGATGATTCTCCAGTTTGCCCGGCTCTTTGCAAACAACCTTTTTTTTTTTTTTTTTTTTTTTTTCTTTAAGAACCGTATTTTGCAATTAGCATACGACATTTATATTAAGTAAATTGCTTCTCAATGTATGTATATATTAAGTGGTATACTGAATAAATTTCTTTTAATGCAGCAATAGTTATTTTATAAAAATATAATAATTTGATGAGATTTTAAAACGTAAATAGGAATTGGCAGAGAGGGCTATTGAAAAGTTTGCCTTTCTCCCCAAAATTGAACCTCGCTTTTTAGCTCACAGGCTATCAAAGCCTGAGAGCTTATGTGCCCGCCGGTTCTGTATGTATGTATGTACGTACGTATGTATGTACGTAACGCGATTACTCTTCATAGAAATATCCGTTTTCCTTCAAATTTTGTTTATAGGTTCACTGTGTTAAGGCGCTTCCCTGATTAGTTTTCAGGATTGATTGGTTAAGTATAAAGGGGGGAACGGGGGGGGGCTAATCCCCCCCTAATTTATATAAATGGGTTTTTCATGCAGAATTATTCCGTTTTCCTTCAAATTTTGTTTATAGGTTCACTGTGTTAAGGCGCTTCCCTGATTAGTTTTCGGGATTTATTTATTAAGTATGAAGGGGGGGGGGGTAATCCCCTCCTTAATTTATATAAATGGGTTTTTCCTGCAGAATTATCCCATTTGCTTCAAAATTTGTTTATAGGTTCACTGTGTTGAGGCGCTTCCCTGATTAGTTTTCGGGATTGATTGGTTAAGTATAAAGGGGGGGAGCGGGGGGCTAATCCCCCTTAATTTATATAAATGGGTTTTTCATGCGGAATTATTCCGTTTTCCTTCAAATTTTGTTTATAGGTTCACTGTGTTAAGGCGCTTCCCTGATTAGTTTTCGGGATTGATTGGTTAAGTAAAAACAGGGGGAACGGGGGGGGCTAATCCCCCCCTTAATTTATATAAATGGGTTTTTCATGCAGAATTATCCCATTTGCTTCAAATTTTGTTTATAGGTTCACTGTGTTAAGACGCTTCCCTGATTAGTTTTCGGGATTGATTGGTTAAGTATAAAGGGGGGAAACGGGGGGTACCCCCCCCTTAATTTAGATAAATAGGTTTTTCATGCAGAATTTTCCGATTTCCTTTAAATTTTGTATATAGGTTCACTATGGTAAGGAGCTTTCCTGATTAGTTTTGGGGATCCTTTGGTTAAGTATAAAATAGGGAAACGGGGGGGGCTAACGCCCCTTAAATTAGATAAATGGGTTTTTCATGCAGAATTATCCGATTTCCTCACATTTTGTATATGGATTCATTGTGGTAAGGCACTTCCCTGATTAGTTTTGGGGGTGCATTGGTTAAGTATAAAGATGGATACGGGGGGCTAACCCCCCTTAAATTAGATAAATGGGTTTTTTATGCAGAATTATCCGATTTGCTTCAAATTTTGTATATAAGTCCATTGTAATAAGGCGCTTCCCTGAATAGTTTTGGGTGTTCATTTGTTAATTATAAGGGGAGGGAGGTGATCCCCCTTAATATATTGTCGATTTCTTTATTTTCGATAGGCTTATTTGAAATTCTTTGAAATAAGAGTATAATATACAATTAGTGTGAATGGCCTGTGAGCTCAATGCCCTCAGTTTAACTGGGCATTTTTCTTTTTTATTTCTGTATCGCGCCAACAAAGGAGTATCCTGTTGAGCTTCCTTTATGTTAAAAGACATGCAGTGAAAAATTCAGTTATAATAAATACCGATTTAGTTTCTTAATTTAAAAAACAAAATCTTTCACCTATTTTTAATGATTTCAAAAAACTTCTAACGCATTTTTAAAGAAATCAGGAAAAGTTCTTTGGAAGGTAAAATTTTCATTAATTCATAATTTGCCAGAAAAGAGACCATTGCAAATAAAGAGCGTTAATCAGAAGGAGATTAAATAAAATCTGGTTCAGAAAATATTTTGAAGAATTTATAATTTTTTGCTTAGATTTACTTCATTTAACATTGGGATTATTGCGCTTTAAAATAATACTTAAGGTAAAAATATATCATAAACTTCAACACTAAAGTTGCTGACCGAAACATTTTATGACAGCGTCATAAAACTTTAAGTAAACGTAAAGTAAAGGTCAGGAATATATATTCCTTTTTCATGTCTTAGTTTGATGTTTGCTGTTCTGTGGAAACAAGTTTCATATGAAAGTGACAAGAATTTGAAATGCTAGAAATATTTTTCGACTTTGGAATAAGCAAATACTTCTCAAATCCTCAGTAAAAATAAAAATCTTTTTCGAAAGCAATTGAATAAAAAATATGCTGATAAATAAAATATAACTTAAGTCAAATTTTGAATGTAATTAAAATGTTCAACCTTCTTCAATTTTTTACATGATTTGTTATTTAATTTTAAACAATAAACTAGAAAATATTTTGCAGTCTTTTTTATTTGAACCAGTGTTAAATTAATTCGATATCCGTACAGATATATGAATAATTAATTACACTGAAAGCATACTGAGTATTTATGAAATTTATTTCAGGAAATAAGCATTTTCATTCTATAGTTATATGCTCAATTTCATTTACTTGTTTTCATATCCAGGAAACTGATAATTTCATTTTCCTAAAAAATAAAAGAAACATTTATTTCCAAAATCATGCAATCATACTCAAAACTTGTAATCTGCTTTTAAATTCTAAGTTTTTTCTACAGTGTGGATATAATTAAATAGTTATAACCAGGGCTTTGCAAATTTTATCGAATCTAGCAGCCAGCAAAAAATCCTAGACGCCAGTAAAAAATAATTCCCCCCCCCCCCCCGTTCCCTTCTTTCTCCGTAATTTATTTTCAAAAAGCACAAAACTTTTTTATCAATTAATTGAAAAAAAATAATAACAAGCATAGTTTAGGGTTGCTAATTACATAGTTTAGAATAGAACACAATTTAGAAAGATAATATTAATTAAGTTTTCTAAACAAACTTATCAAAATTATATAACTATGGAGGGAAAGAAAAGAAATACAGTAAAAGTTTAATTAACAGGCATGTTCGGGAAATGCTCACCAAAATGAGGTGTATTCAATTTCATAACTATTTAATTTGTTAATTTTGTTTTATTAGTGTCACATTATATTTACTCCAATCGTTATAATGCTATTAAATCATTTGTTTTATTAAATGATATTATATATACAGTATGCTCTTAAAATTCGCCACACTCTGACACTAGAGTCCTGCCCAGATTGGGTTGTAGCCAACGCGAATCCTGACTTTTACCCGACAAACTCCAAGCCGAATCCGAAATATTCATACTTGAACCCGAAGTGAAAGAAAATGAATGTATATTTAAATACATTTATGGAAAAGTAATCTACAAGTTTACCATTTATGTACAAAAAATAACACATATACACCCATCAATATTCAAATATATATTTCTTTCATTTGAAAATTATTCAGAACCTCCTTTTGTATAAACAGATTAAAAACAACGAAAAGACAACCTGAAGCGTATAAAGTTTACTCGACCCATAACAAAAAAAAAAAAAAAAAAAAAAAAAAAAACGATTGAATCAACCAAACCCAAAACGAAATGCATTTCGGGTAGCCGATGCAGGACTGTAATTTCCAGTAAAACCGGACACATCCAAAAAATTTTCATTCATCGCAAACCCACCCGAAATGAAAGAAAATTAATCCATATTTCAATATGATTATGGGAAAGTAAACTACAATTATATCTCTAACAACAATTTTATCTTTTATGTAGAAAAATGATTTTTTTTTCCTCTGAAAATATTTAGGATTTCTTTGTAAACTCGGGCAACGCGAACCCGACTCAAAATAGTGAAAACCGAACTTGAACACGAAACAATTAACCCTTTGATAACGGGCCAGGATTGACGACTAATTTTGCATTCAATCGTTCTACAATTTCCACAAAAAATTTCCTCTGACAGATTTCTCTTGAAAATATCCCAATATAAGTGTATGACAGATTTCAAAAATTCGTTCTAATAGAATAAAAAAATAGTCCACTGGGACATGTATGTCCCAACCGTAGTCAAATGTTCCAAGTCAACCTGAGGCACAACTAAAATAAGCCGCGACAACCCGCGTCGTACTGCAGATTGGGTCGTGTTGCCCGACCCAATGCAGGAGCAAGGAACCTGAGACCAACGGTTTTGCAGATTTCTGAATTGTATGGAATTTAAATTATAGTCTGAAGAGGAAGGCAGAAAATGATTGCGAAAAACTTTTACTGACAGAAAATCATTAATGAAAATTTTCTTATACGGATCACAACATCTGCTAATTTCGTAACTTCTTGTTGGTGTTCGTGTGCTGATTACCTCGTGACCGATTGAATTTCACGATTTTTTTCCGTGATTGTTTCTTTTTTTCTGATTTTATAAAATTTGCTATTTTCCTGTGAATTATTGACGGAATTGATTTTTTCGACCATTTGCCTAAATTCACGACCATTTTACCGATCGACGAAATTGTCTATTTGTTTTTGCCATCTTTTGACGAAATTCGCGACTCTTTTCTACGATCGTTTGGTGAAATTCGGGAGTTTTTTTCCGCAACCAACTGACAAAAATTGCTATTTTTTTGCGCGATCTTTGACGAAATTCCGATCGTTGACGAGTTTTTTTTTTTAACTGATCAACGAAATTCGCTATTTGTTTTCGCGATCTTTTGACACAATTCGCGACTTTTTTCTGCAATCCTTTGTTAAAATTCGTTAGTCTTTTTCTACAACCCACTGACAAAAATTGATATTTTTTTGCGCGATCTTTGACGAAATTCCCTTTTTTGCGCGATTGTTTGAATAAATTCGTGATTTTTTTGCTCAATCTTTTGACGAATTTCGCGATATTTTTCCGCAATAGTTATACTAAATTCGCGATTTTTTTTCCGCGACCGATTGACGAAAATCGCTATCTGTTTCAGTGATCTTTGACGAAATTCGCAATATTTTTCCACGGTCGTTTGAAAAAATTAACAATTTTTTCCGCGACCAATTTGCTAAATTAACTATTTTTTCTAATTCCAATTCGTAAAATCCCCGATGTTTACCGCGATTGGTTGACAAATTGCTTTTGCGTAAAAAAACGAAAAAGAAAATCGCGGACAACCACTAAAATTAAAATAATAATCCCTGAAGAATCACATGTTTCTGAAAGAAGTTAAGATAAGAAGACAAAATCTCACACTGCAATTTTTATTGTGGGGGCCTATTTTGTGCACGATTTGGGCAATCCTGCACGCTATTTAAACCCTGTTCCTAGCCCCCCCCCCCCCTCAAAAAATTCTTGAAATGGCGCCCCTGCAGTAAAACCTGCAAAGAAGGAGTTGAAAAGGACTGGAAAAAAAGCTCCATTTTAGACAGATCTCCATCTTAGCAAGTATAATTGTACGGCTTTTTTTCGTCGAAACTTGTTTTTTTTCCCCGTTTGAGAAAGAATTATGTTATAGACAGATTTTGCTTAGAAACGTTTCACTGTAATGCATCTATGCTCTTCAGAAGTGCTTTCTAGAAAGGAGGTTTTAACAGTCTTAAAGAATACCTGAAAAAATGGTACCTGTCTATAACTGAAAACTTTCATAATAATTTAAAATTCTACTTGCTAAGACAAAATTCTGTCTAAAACGGAATTTTCAGATGTCCCTTGAGATTCCGTATTAGCAGTATTACTGTCTTTGTATCTATGATTCAGTAAACGTTTCTCGTTCGGTGAGGTTGCGGAGGGGGGGGGGGGTATAGCCCCCTGAACTCCACCCTTGGCTATGCTACTACTTTGCCCCCCTCCCCCCAAGAAAGTTCTGAAATGGCGCCCCTGGTTGAGTACTACAAAATCTATATCTGATAAGGCGGACATCGATAAAATAGTGAAGCAGGAAAGCAATTTTTTTTGTCTATTTTCTTGCCGAAGTTAGTCAAATAATTCTGATTTTATTATTTTAAACTTTGCATTTGATGAGCATATTTTTGCCAAATTAAAAATAAAAGTTAAAAATAGTATTATTTGAATATAATTTCTAAATCTGTTTCTTAATATTTTGTACCTTTGCAGCATCTATAATGAGATGTCTTATGAGAATTTTAATTTAACATTGTGACTAAGATAAATAACAGAAATTTTATTATTGATTGCAAATGTAGTCAAAAAAGATATTGATTGTGGGAAAAAAAAGGCCTATTTATATACATAAGCCGGTTCGAATAATAAAAATCTTTACGTGCTTATAAAATAAATCCCAATACGAAAAATATGGAACCTAGTTACGTTTTCAAAATAACTCAAGAGTTATTATGTAATATGCATTTGCTAACCACCACTCCCACGCCCGTATTACGTAATCAGAATGAGCAGATGGCTGGGAGAGGAAGGTTGATTTTGATCCAACAATCTACGATTACAATTTGAGCATAAATAAAAACCATAAATACAAACTAACTAGAAATGGGCATTATTTAACGTATTATGATCTATAACAATGTTATTGTCTTATAGTTCATTATCGAGTAATAGGTTAACGGAAAGTCCCTGTTAAATTCGGAACGCATTAACCTCTAAGTATTTAAAACAAGAACGAAAAATCATGCGTCAAGCATAGATTATGTAACACTTTCCAACGCTTCTAAAATAGTTTTACAAATCATACCGTTTAATAAGCTAAAAGATAACATCTAAGTAAACAATTTGTAAAACGCATAACATATTTAAAAACGTAATTTCAGGAATTTACAACATATACAATATTCGGAAAAATATCCGAATACTTTTATTCAGCCCTGTATAGGATCTATAGATTTCTATATATACTACATAGGATGCTAAATTTTAGTTCAGTTGGGAAACGCGTAGCACAGTTTAAAATTCTTCGTCTGGAGTTTCTGCTAATAAACGGAAATGTGTTCGCGAACTTTTGTGCTTCCTGTATAGGATTTACAGAATTTATACACACCACGTAATAGACAAAAAGCGAGTTAAAATTAAAATCGCGTTCAGCAACTTAAAACGCACTTCCAGGAATTATTGTTAACAGACAGTAGAGAATTGTTTTGTGTGTCCCTGTAAATGAACGATGACTGCTATACACACAATATTCTGTAGTAAGCCTCTTGTCATGCACCTTAGTGATATATATAAATTTCAATGCGTTTAAAATAGTGAAACATTATTTAAATAAACCGCAGACGATTTTTCTCCATAGACGTAATGTAACGGAATTCTTTTGAATGTCCCTGTAAAAAAACTATTAGTGCTACACACTTCCGTTGAAATAGGGAACATGCTACAGATAACGACAATAACATATAAAAATTGCAGAGCAATCCGAGCATATTTACGGGAGTTAGAGCACGGACAGACGGCAGACGGCCAGACAAACCGAAGTCATAAACACTTTTCAACTAGGTTGGAAAGTGTTAAAAAGAATCAATAACAATCGAAACCAATCAAAAATCTCCCTTCATGTCTTTTCAAGCCTTCCGTTAGCTTGCGAAGAAATGAAGGAGAATTAGTAAAGCATAAAAACTGGGAAGCAATATCGTAATCAATCAATCACAGTTCAATTCGCATCCAACATCATTCAGTCGTCTGTCATTCGTTGAAAAATAACATATTCTCTCTCTGCAACTGTTAAATAATTTCCAAAAAAACATTTAAGCTTCACAGTTCTTTATTTCATTGCAAAATTATCATTACTGTTGACGAGTCTAATACTGCGACTGCTGTCGTAGTTATTTAAGGTAAACAACTGTAATCTCTTATGCAGATTCGTAGAATAATTTTACACAATGAGGTTTTTTTTGGAATGAAAAGTAAAGCATGTTTTTCAATGAAAGATATTGGAAGACGGAAACACAAGAATAATTTTGATTCATCGCATTTTTGTCAAACTTAGTGCGGTAGCCATTTTTGACCACATATCTGTTTCGTTGGATTTTAATGTTTAAAAGAGATGTTTCTCACAGACTTTTTTTTAAATCAATATTCTGACGTTAGATTTTTTTTTTTTTTGGGGGGGGGGGGGGGGGCATGTGTTTTTATTTATTTATTTATTTTCTCATTTCTGTGTTTTTAGAAAACAACAGCTGGAAAACATTTATATTCCTGTGATGCCATTTTACTGTAAATAAAAAAAGCAATAGCCTCGCATTATTTGTGCGGGCGCTCAACACAATTGTAACTAATTTGAAAAACGTAATGAAAATTTATTTGGATAAATTGTTTTCGATTAAAAGTGTGTAAACAATATCGCCTTGTTCTTCTGAGATTCGCTTTGGATATGCATTAAAGTCGTGGATCATTTTTCATTTTTTTTTTCAAATCATGTTATTAAAGCGGTGTTTTATTTTATACAGCGTGTCTTTTCTTACCAAAAGCCAATTTCTAAACCTTTAGATTTAGAACTACAGTTCCTATTGCAAAAATGTTTCAAATTTATTTTGCATCATATTAAAATTGATTTACGTTAAAATATTTGTTTTTTAAATAGTTAAGAAATTAAAAATGTTTTACAATGTCTGGGCAGGGCTGTAGCTAGAAGTAAAAATTAGGGGGTGCTCAAGAAAATGTAGGGGGGCTCATATTATTTCTCTCACTGTGACACATGCACGCACAAACATAGATATATATGATCAAAGTATTACATAGAAAGGTAAATTAGTGCACATTGATATTGTAGGCCCTATGTTTCTTATTAAATTGTTTCTAATAACCTTATATGATATTAAGAAAAGTGAAGGCTGCAGACAGGGATGTAATGGAAGATATACGGTGGATACGGCGTATACCTTCTGGATTATTTTAAGGTATACCATATACCCTCTTCTCAAATACACTATAGCATATGCAGACTTGCCAAGTCTCCGGCTTTTTGAACACCAGTATTATTTTAGAGATAATGTTGTTCTTTTAAATCGCAGAATGTTCCAATTACTTAAAGCAACATTCTCTGTACTAAAATACTGGTGTCCAAAAAGCCGGAGACTTGGCAACTCTGCATATGGGCATATGCTTTTTAGAGTATACCCTCTGCCTAAAGCGTGTGCCCTTTGGTTTTTTTACAACTACATCACTGGCTGCAGAATGAAAATTTTCAGCGTATAATCATTAGAGATCGATCGAAACAGGTTTTTAAGACCGAAACCGAAAGTGTAAAAAAATATTTAAAAAATGATTAATACATGCATAACTGCATATAATTATTAATTACAAATAATAATAATTACGTTACTAATTAATTTATTAATTATACGTGTATTGAACCACATTTCTAACAAACAAACGTACCATTCCGCTTCGATTGTTCTGAAATTTTTGTATGTTATTTTCGTTTACTATAGCATGTTCCCTATTTCAACCAGGGCTGTAGCTAGAAGTATATATATTATAAATCATGTCGAGGTTTTATCCATGATTTTTCCGAGAATATAGAGTATAAACTCTATACGTAACCTAATATATATGCACCTTTTATGCTCCATATGTGCAATTTTTTACAAACAGGAGTGTCATTTGGGAAGGTTAGGGGGGGGGTCAGTTTCCTCCTCAAAGAATGTGATAAGAATGTATGATTCATTATAGGTTGTAAGGTATTGACTACTCGCATCACGTGAGTAGGCAATGTGTGAATGAGATCGTTTTTGTCCGTTAACCGACTATGTGCGTACAAGTTATAAAGGCTCTCTATCTTTCTTTAACTTTCGAAGGACAGCTGAATCCCTGAAATTGTGAGTCGCCGTGTAATTTCGATTATGCAAATTTTCTGGAGCTGGTCGATCGACACGGAAGTATATAAGCAGCGAATTTTGACTTGAGTGCAGAGCTCAGAGGAGCTGGTGAGCGCTCAGCAGAGACTTGGCCTGGGAAGTTGAATATTGCGACTGAGATTTAGGTTTAGCCTTGAGACCTCGCATCGAGTCTCGTGATTAATAATCAGCCTTAGTATTTTTATACGGGAATTTTATGCAGTGATAAAGCTGACTTGAACCTGCATCAGTGCTTATGTAATTTGAAGGATAAGAGTATTGAATCGTGATTATATATTTAAAAAGGTTAAGGTTTAATTATATTGTTTCGTTTTTGTTTAAGCTACAAGTGTTAGCAAGAACTCTTTAGTTAATTTAATTTTTTAGGAAAATTTCGTGGAGCTCGCTCAAACTCCCTACTGATTGTGTTAATAAACCAGTTTTTGGTTTTAAAACAGTTGTACTTCTTCCCTCGTGCTCTACCACACAGCGGACATTTTAAGATGGCCGCTACAAATGGCGCCCAACTTCACGGGTTGTACGATGGCCCACATCCACGAGAGATAGTCCCCAGAGTTTACTTTGCCGGACATTCTGATGTCACAGAATTTTTAAATAAATTGAACGATTATATTGCCTTTAACGATATTCCGGATAAAAACAAATATGTAGTATTGAAATGCTCTCTAAAGGATGAAGCCTTGCTTTGGCTTGAGAACATTGGACGTTTCTTGGTGACCGATGACGCGAAAAGATTTGAGCAAACATGCTCGGAGTTAACTAAAGCCTTTCCTAATCAGCGTAATGCAGCGGAATTAAGACGTGAATTCTATTGTAAACGCCAGACTATTTACGAAAAAGCGTCCGGATTTTTTCTGAGAAAGCTCGAATTAAAAAACAAGTTGGCACTTGACGTTACTCATCAGGAGCTGATGGATATTCTGCTTCCTCTTTTCGCAGTGTCAATCCAGGACTTTATCGAGCTGCGTGCCCCAGCGAATACAGCTGAACTCTATCAATTATTAATAAAGTATGAAGCGCGACATGAGGCGGATCACCATAGACCGAGAACCACACGAGAATTCAACGAGGGGGATAGGTTTATTAATAGGTCCAGGAATTATGATACTGAATATAATGGTCGTAATGTTCGTGGTCCAGTTAATTATGGGGATAGGCAAAATTTTCAAAGAGTTAGTGGTGGTTTACGGAATTATGATCAAACTTATAATAATGGTTTCAGAAGAAATGAGGGGGTGAGCAGTCGCAATAGCAATGGTTTGGATAGAAGGAACGAGGTTAACCCTCGACAGAATAGTTCGTCCAGGGTTAGACAGTTGGTGGTTGGCGAAAAAGTCGTTCAGCGTAAAGAGGAAAGATCTGGTAAGGCTAGAAATTGTCAGCAGGGGTTAAACTGGTAGGTGGCTGTTGTGCTGAAGGTCAGCAGTCACAGGTTAACTCTTCAAAGCCTTCTGTGATCGATTTAAACACGGTAGTAGTTAACCCAGTGGAATTACCTGAGTTGTTAATAGTTTTGAGTGGAATAGTGGTGAAAAGTATTCTGGATACAGGCGCGGATAAAAGTTTTATATCGTTTGAGGTGTATAAGAAATATTTTTCGTATAAAAGGTTGCGACATGTTAATTTAGTGGTTCAATCGGCTCAAGGGATACAATGCAGTATAAAAGGTCTGGTGGATTTGGATGTAGAAATACGGTCGGTTAAAGCGAGGTGGCAATTTCTAGTATTCGATGGATTAAAAGCACATTGTATTGTTGGAGTTGATTTCATGAAAGATAGAGGGATGAGCCTGGATTTCTTTTCACGTACACTGGAGGTTAATAATGATGAGAATACTTGTACAAACGAGTCCTCATCACTCTCAATTGATTTAAGTGAATCTGGTTTAACAAAGGGGGAGATAAGCAAATTTAGTAAGTTTTTACATGACTTCAGGGAAGTGTTTTCAGACAAACCGGGGTTGACGCACGTTTCCTGGCATGAAATTAATACCGGTTCACATGCACCAGTAGCAAGCAAACCATACCGTTACGATAAAGTCAAACAGAAAATCATTAATTATCACATTCACAAAATGCTCCGCGACGACATCATTATGCCCATTGAATCTCCATACGCGTCACCAGTAGTATTATGTCGGAAAAACAATGGAAAAAGCATTGAGGATCCTGAGGCTTGGAGATTCGCTATAGATTATCGAAAACTCAATTCAATAACCCAATATCCACAGTATCCAATTCCTGTAATAGATGACATACTAGGCAATATTCAAAGTACTAAATTCATGTCCACACTCGATTTAACCTCCGGTTATTTTCAAATCAGCATGAAACCGGAAGACATACTTAAAACAGCATTTATAACGCATAATGGGTGTTTCGCATTTAAACGCATGAGTTTTGGATTATCGGGGGCTCCAGCCACGTTCCAGAAGGCAATGGATACCATTCTGAAACCCCTTCTTGGTTTCGGAGTTCTGGTATACCTCGACGATATTATAGTTATGTCTGAAACATTTGAGGAACATATAAATTTATTACGTAAAGTTTTCACATTGCTCAGAAACGCGGGTCTCACTGTCAAATTAGAAAAATGTAAATTTATTCGTAAAGAGTTAAAATATCTTGGTGTTCGAATCACACAAGAGGGCATACAAACAGACAAACAAAAAACAGATGCAATTGCGGCAATGGCACCTCCAAAGAATGCGAAACAAGTAGCAACATTTTTGGGTATGGTGGCTTGGTTTCAAAAATTTATACCACATTTTTCAGAAATCTGCGAACCACTATATGCTTTAAAACGAAAGAGGGTTAAATTTGTTTGGTCGAAAGCGGCTCAAAATGCTTTCGAACATTTAAAGAATTCTTTAATTTCTTCACCGGTTTTAGCTCATCCCGATTACTCTTCACAATTTGAATTATACTGTGACGCTAGCGCAGTCGGAATTGGTGCGATGTTAGCTCAGAAAGATCGCCCCATAGCTTTTGCGTCTAGAATTTTAAATGCAGCGGAACGGAACTATTCAATTACGGAACGCGAATGTCTTGCTGTAATTTGGGCTTTGAACAAATTTAGATGTTTCTTCTGTGATATCCCGGTCAAAGTGGTTACGGATCACTCTGCTTTAACAAAGTTAACGCACGGAAAAGGTTTATCGTCTCGAATGGTTCGATGGTGTTTGAAATTGGCGGAGTTTAATATTGTAATTGAGCATAGGGCCGGAAAGGAAAACGCAGTAGCAGATGCTTTATCGAGGAATCCCCAGGAGGGTGTTGAAATAGCTGAAGAGGTTAAGGTTTGTGTTTTGTCGTCGTTGGTTTTGAAGTCAAGAGAGCAACTTATAGAGGAACAGAAAAAGGATGAGGAATTTGGTCAGTTATATAATTATTTACAGGATGCTGACATGGTACAAAGCGCGGACGCGCATATGTTCCAAAATTGGTCCCGGAATTTCAAAATTATCGATGGTCTTCTGTTTTATTCAAAAACTGTAAATTCGCGTGGTGAATTAAAAGTGTATATTCCAGCTTCTCTTCGTAAGGCCATCTTGCACGAATTCCATGACAACCCTTTAGCAGGTCACCTAGGTGTCAGGAAAACATACGCTAGATTATGTGACTCCTGCTACTTCCCTAAAATGCGGGAAGCAGTGCGCGCTTATGTCTCCAGCTGCGACACATGCCAAAAATATAACTATAAAAACATAAGACCAGCTGGCAAACTAATTTCAATTAAAAAGTCCTTTCCCCTAGAATGTATCGGAGTTGATTTAATTGGTCCTTATCCTTTAACTGGAAATAGATATAGATTTGTATTAGTAATTGTAGATTATTTTAGTAAATGGGTTGAGTTTGTCCCCCTCAGAAAAGCTTCAGGAAAAATTGTAGCTAACACTTTGTTTAACTGTTTTATTTCGAAATATGGTGCACCATCCCAGGTAATTAGTGATCACGGTCCCTGTTTTATATCCGAAATTTTTAAAGAATTGTGCACACAGCTGGAGATATCTCATTCTTTTACAGTTCCATACCGGCCACAGTCCAATATGGCTGAGAGGGTCAATAGAACCCTCATTCAAATGATTTCTTCCTTTATTGGCACTCATCATTCAAACTGGGACCAATTCTTGCAGCCTTTTGCCTATGCTTTGCGTACGGCAGTTCACGAATCCACTGGAAAAACCCCTGCGGAGTTGTTTTTGGGTCGGAAAATCATTACTCCTTTTCAACAATTGATTAAAATCTCGGGAAATGAAAATGAATATATGATTCAGGACATCGATAAGTTGGTTAAGGAAGCACAAATAAAAATGGGAAAGGCTCAGAAAAAACAAGCGTTGTATTATAATATGCGTCGGAGAGAGTTGGAAATTAAAGTTGGTGATTTTGTGTTGTTAGAAAAACATTGGTTGAGTTCTAGTCGGCAAAAACGAGTCGCTAAGTTTGGACCTAAGTTTGAGGGACCGTATAAAGTGTTGGAAGTTAAAGGTAACAATTTAATTATTGATGTTGACGGTTGTCATACCACGGTAAACTTGGATCAGGTCAGAGTTTATAAGTTTAGGGACACTAGCTCAAATGGTTCTCAAACGTCAGACGGTGAATCCTCTATGCCTCAGTCAAAGACCTCTCATTCTCCTTACGTCAGTCAATCTTCTTATGCAAATAATTCTTCTAATAATGATAGTGATAACATACGAACGGAGATGAAACGTAAATTTCCTCAAGTTAACCGAGACAGGGTTAACCAGCCAGCTGAACAGACATTACCTAAAGTGGTTCGAAAATATGGCAAAAGACAGCACCCGCATTCGATCTCGACAAGTAGTTCTAAGCCTCCAGACAAGAAGTTCATGCAGAACCCTTCTGCGTCACATCGACCACAACACAAGAGACTGTTATCAAAGTCATCGACAGACATTCCTGCCAAGAGAGGCCGGAACGGCAATCCACCAACAGATCTCAACGAATCTTCCGATAGTCAACCATCTCAGAAGTCATCACATCGACAGTGCCAAAGTGACGCACGAAAACGTGGCATGGACTATCTCCCCTCTACAACCAAACGGCGCAGGAGAATCGGCAGAAAGCGGACCTTGCCCTCCACATCGATGTCGGGAGCCTCACGGAAACGAACGCCTTTCGCTACTACATTCTTCAACCCTAGAGACAATCTTGCCCAGCGGCACCATCGCCGAGACCCGCCTAGAAATCGTCGAGTCGACACTTCAATAAGCCCGCCTAGCAATCATCAAATGGACAAATCAGTAAGCCCGCCTAGAAGTCGTCGAGTGGAATCTACGAGCAGTCGTCGAGTGGACACTACACGAGCTCCTCCCAAAGGACGTCGCCATGGTTACAACACCCGGCTGCAGGCACGACAAGCGACAGTGGCCTCTCCTTACCAGTCTGCATCCGAACGGAGTTTCGTCCAAGGATTTTGGGGACGCCGCCAGAGTTCTTCTATGAGCCTACAAGCTTCCAGTTCATCTTCACTATAAAATCAGGTGACGACGTTCCATTTTTATTAATTTCATTTAAAGTGCCTATATAAATGTCAACAAGTTCTATGGACTGGACAAAGCAGCTGAACTGTTATAGTTACCTTTCGACCATTGTTTGATTTTGTATCTCGGCTTCACAAGTTGTGCATTTAATTTCTGTTCAAAATTTTTTTTGCCAAAATTTAAGTTATGATGTCAGAGAACATCTTTCGAGATTCACTGCTTTCATGTTCGAGAGATTGTTAAATTGCTTGTATAATTGTGCTATAAGTGTTCTGTGAATATTCTATGTATAAATTATGTATATATTATGTGTATGATTGTTCTATATGTTGAATTTTGAATTTAGTATTATGGGTTTTTTACACGCGCCGCGGATAGGCGTGCACGTGTTTTGCAGTCAAGAGTTGCCCTTGACACGCGCGTTCTATTTCACTTTACTAACATTGTTACCAAATCTAACTTTCTCCCTTCGGTCGTGTTCGTGGTCGTTATCGGTTTAGTGTTGTATGTTGGGTTTTCGCAAGTTATGTCGTTTTAAAAGTGTTGTTGGTTATGCACTAGTTATGAAATTTTAAGTGTTGTTCGTTATACCCTAGTTAGGAACTTACTTATTAGTTCTGCTGTTGTTAATTATGAATATTGTTAGTGTATTTCATAGTTCTGACGTAACATTGTATGTAGATAATGAAATTTGTTCCAGGAAGTAAATCATCTTGAAGCAGATAGTCTATTTATAAGTTTTTTTTATATTTTAGTTCTCAAGAAGAAGAATTGTCTTGAAGAAATTTGTAATGTATATTTATACCTTTATATTTTATAAAAGAAAATTGGGGCGGGGCCTCCGTGGCCGAGTGGTTAAGGCACCACGCCGCTAATCGCTTGCGAGTGTAGGAGGTTGTGGGTTCAATTCCCACTGGTTCCATTGCACACACACTTTGTGTGGAACCCCCAGGTTGTGTCTCTTGTGTTGTCATGTTTCCTTGTACTATCTCGTCAAGATGTATGTAATTGTAGAATTCATGTATATGTTTCTGTGAATAATAAATAAATGTATATGGATCATTCGAGACGACAGCCTTGTAGCTATAGGTCTCAAAGCCCACCTCCCTTCAAAAGAAAATTGGGAGCAGATGTGTTACACTCACGCTAAAATGTAAACAAAAGATTGGCGACTGTTTGGTTGGCGCGATTTCCAAGACTGCGCCAAACGAATAACTTAATACAATGGCTAGGTTGCCATTAAAGTTAAAAATCCCCTAAATTTGGCGACTTTTTTCTTTTTTTTAACCGATTATTATTATTTTTTTTTTTAGCGTGAGTGTAAAGCATCTAAGCCGAAAATTGTTTCACTTTCACAGCTCTGTTAGCTGTTACTTTGTGACCATTGTAATTGAGCGAGTCATCTACATTGAATTTCGGGGATGTGAGTTTTTGGCAATTTGGGAATTTTTAGGAACGCTACTTTATTTCTTTGACAGATAGTTTTGTAGTGACGTTCTACTTTACAATTTGTTTCGGCACTTCATGGAATTTTGAAGGTAAAGTTGCGTATTTATTTTTTTTTTTTTTGGCAAGCTGTGAATTTTGTGAGGAAAATTTTGTGAGATTCTTTTGCATGATACTGCACATTTACAGGAGGTTATGTTGAAAGTGTCGTCGATCTGACCAGTTTTTGCGTGATGGGTTAAAAGTACAAAATTTACATTTGGATTCAAAATTTAAATTTACCCGTCACATGTTGTGTTCATTTTTTTTTTGGACTCTAAATTTTTAAAGGAAAAAGACGATGGTCTGCATTAAACCACCGCTTTTTCTTTCACAATTTCCGGGAGGGGTTGTAAGGTATTGACTACTCGCATCACGTGAGTAGGCAATGTGTGAATGAGATCGTTTTTGTCCGTTAACCGACTATGTGCGTACAAGTTATAAAGGCTCTCTTTCTTTAACTTTCGAAGGACAGCTGAATCCCTGAAATTGTGAGTCGCCGTGTAATTTCGATTATGCAAATTTTCTGGAGCTGGTCGATCGACACGGAAGTATATAAGCAGCGAATTTTGACTTGAGTGCAGAGCTCAGAGGAGCTGGTGAGCGCTCAGCAGAGACTTGGCCTGGGAAGTTGAATATTGCGACTGAGATTTAGGTTTAGCCTTGAGACCTCGCATCGAGTCTCGTGATTAATAATCAGCCTTAGTATTTTTATACGGGAATTTTATGCAGTGATAAAGCTGACTTGAACCTGCATCAGTGCTTATGTAATTTGAAGGAGAGTATTGAATCGTGATTATATATTTAAAAAGGTTAAGGTTTAATTATATTGTTTCGTTTTTGTTTAAGCTACAAGTGTTAGCAAGAACTCTTTAGTTAATTTAATTTTTTAGGAAAATTTCGTGGAGCTCGCTCAAACTCCCTACTGATTGTGTTAATAAACCAGTTTTTGGTTTTAAAACAGTTGTACTTCTTCCCTCGTGCTCTACCACACAGCGGACATTTTAAGATGGCCGCTACAAGGTTAGTTTAAGTAAAGGGCACAAAAGCTAAAATAATTTGTTTAATTTGACTAAAAAAGGAAAATTGGCATTAAGACAACATTTTAAGCCTAGAAATTATTAATTAATAAACTTTATTTTCCATTTCAGTATTCTCAAAGTGAGACATGTAAACATTATTTTGTACTTTAGCTAATTTTAAATATATATGTAAGGATAAAAATGTAACAGTTGTCAATTTTCTTTTAGGATGTGCACAATAAGGTCAATCTTTGCTCACAAACCGCCCCCCCCCCAAAAAAAAAAGGTTTGCCACTCCCTGCCTCCCTAGGAAAGCATTGAAATGGCTCCGCTGTTGGAAAATTTTAACTCTGGTGCCAAGTTGACTTTGTGCCGCTATCCAAATCTATTTATTTTCATATAAAATAAAACTCAATTAATTTATCAATAAGACAGAAATTGTTTCCAACTATACGAATTTCATCTAATAAAAAGATATTTTAAGTATACAGTATACATACCTCGATATATCTTTTGTAATAAATTTCGTAAATCTTTTACGAAATCCTAGAGTTTTAACAACACCTTCCTCATAAAGCATTCGAAGCAATCTGGAGTTACAAAGTAAAAATTACTATCACTGATAAGTTTGCAGCTTTTAAAGATCACGTGATAAGCGTCTTTTAAGTTTAGTCATATATGTATTGCTTGCTTTATAATTTACGCTCGCATCATAAATCAGTCATGACCAGAGCTTGACAAATGCGGTCGCCAGGTCGCCACTGGCGACCAACTTTTTTTATCTGGCGACTAACTTTTTTAATCTGACTTTTTTTGTTTCATTTATTTATTTATTTTTTACAAAAATTGAACTAAAAAATGAGCACAAACGACATTTTCTCTAAAGCGAAGTTAAAAAGGCATTTTCCATTTCATGCACATAAAACGCCATTCTTTTCCGCTCTAGTCGGCTAGTCATGTGATTAGAATGTGAGGAGAGGGGGTGTTCAATAACAAATAGTCTTATGTGGCTTCTAAAAATTGGATGCAATGATAAAAAATGCTTACTTTTTTGTATGTTTCAAATCAGATTTTTGTGTTCAGAATTAAAACTTTTAATCTATTACATTCATTTTAAAAGAATAATAACATATAAGTGATTATAAGTAATTCATTCGAAATAAATCTATAAAACTTAATTAAAATTTCAAGAATAATTCATTTTAATAAAAATATGTATTATTATTTTTAATATTTTTTCCCGGCTTAAAATGCTTGGCGCCTCACGTCTGTTTGCACCACACGCGTTGGACATTGCCGTCGTCACTCTGTCTTGGCGACAAGTGTCTGGTTCAGAGTTGTTTCTCAATAGTATTTTATATTTACATTGTTTGGATTATTATCTGCAGTAAATGGAAATAAAAAATCATTAATTGCACTTCAAAAAGTTTTTTTTTTTTTTTTTTTTAATTCTTATTGTAGATCGTTGGATGAAAATAAACCTCAGCCGGCTGCTGATTTCGATTTAATCCAGCGCGGGAAAATATATTTTTTTCTTTCCTTTTTAGCTACGAAAACAAACGTTTACGTAATAACTCGTAATATTACGCGTTAATAGCCCTCGAGTTTGCGAACATCACAACGTTTAATTAAATTTCTTATTAGATATATCTTATTAGATATTTCTTATAAAGATATCTCATTATAGATGCTGCAAAGTTACAAAATATTAAGAAATAAATTTGAAATTATATTCACACACACACATACACACACACACACACACACACAAACAAACAACAACAGAAAAAATTAACTTATTTTTAATTTGGCAAAACTATTGCAAATGTCATTAAATGCAAATTTTGAAATAATTAAATCAGAATTATTTGACTTTTTTATTTTGATAGGCTAAATAGGCATAAAATCGTTTTCCGGCTTCACTATTTTATAGATGCCCTCTCATCCGATATAGATTTTGTAGCACTCAACTATTTGAACATTTGAAGCATACGGCAATCAGCATTTCCCGAACATGTCGGTTAATTCAGAGTTTACAATATTTCCTTTATTATTATTTTTTTCACAAATATATAACTTTGATAAGTTTCCTTAGAAAACTTAGTTATTATGCACTATTATAAAATGTAACTAATAATTCTAAACTATGTTTGTTATTATTTTTTCTGACTTAATTCCTAAGCAAACGTTTGTACTTTTTAAAAATCAATAACGGGGAGGGGGGGGTTAAATTTTTTTACTGGCGACTAGAATTTATACCTGGCTACCAGATTTTTTCAAATTTGTAAAGCCCTGGTCATGACGGATAATGATAAACAGTGGAGTTCACAGCAATAAACAGTGTCTTATTTTAGCCGATACTACTCATATCAATGAGTAAAGTTGAAACTTTCCGAAAGAAGAACGAGATTTTGAAATATAGATAATTTCGGTCAGGCCAAAATTTTGGCAGCAGTTTCAACGAAAACGAATATTCGGTAAAACTACGATTTTGCGCCGAAACCGAAATTTCGGTCGATCTCTAATACTAGTGAAATATAAGTGATGATGACAATAAGTAAATAAAAAGCTGACAATTCACCTGTTTCAAAAGAGTTGCAACCTTTACTTTTTTTTCTGAATATTCCATGCTCTTAAGGATTCTAAAGTTATGTTTTTATATGATAAAAAACATTAGAAAAATCAAGGGTGTATTTTGCATTTTAAAATTATTTTCGTGTCTAGTCAAAAGCTAAAACCACTTGTATTTAAATTGGCTATAACTCATTAGAATAACTTTGTTTTATGCTAATAATGAAAAACGCTGCAAAATGAAAAATTTCAGTATATAACTAATGCAAAAGTCAATGTTTGCATCGGCAAAAGGTTGCTAATTCTGAGTATGTGCAGATAGGATGCGCGCCTATTGAAGTAGTTATTTGCAGTCTTTACACAAATACTACAATTTAGTATTTGTGCAAAACTGAAAAAAGACCCCAAAACTAAGTTGAATTTTTGAACAGTTTCATTTGGATTTTTAAAACAGAATTTCATTTGGTGGCCTTGGCAACTTTCCCAGGGGGGGGGGGGGCTCAAAAATTTTCAGGGGGTGCTTAGCCCCCCTGGCACCCCCCTAGCTACGGCCCTGTGTCTCGATCTTATAAATTTCTCCATGTTCCAACATGTAAGAAAGTAAAAATTTATTCTTCTATGACCAAAACTTACTGAGTTATAATACCTGAAATTTAATTAATTTTCAGCGTTTTTGTCATCAAAAATCGAAAAATGTATTTTTAGTATTGCATTAATAAATTACAATGATAAACAGCATTTTATTAAAAGTGTATAAATAATATTTTCATGTTCTTACGGTGTTTGCTATGGATATGCAGTGATAGATATGGCCGCAACATAACCGGAAGCCAAATTTCATTCTTTTACAAATCATGTTACTAAAACTGTTTTTATTTTTATACAAGCTGTCTCTTCTTATCATTTATCAAAATCTAATTTCTAAACCATTAGTTTTAAAAGTATAGTTCCTATTACAAAAAAATGCAATTGTGTTATGCATGCATAAATTAAAAATCAATTTACATTAAAATAGCAGATTTTTTAGATAATTAAGAAATTTAAAAAAAATTACTATGTCCAGGTTCTATAAGTTTTATTTAAAAAAGTTTCTCCGTGTTCTAACAAATGAAACAGTGAAAATTTATTCATTTATTCTCGTATGGCTAAAACTTACTGAGCTACGATACTTAGAATCAGGGCCGGACGAACACTCCGTCAATCCGTGCCCCGGCACGGAGTATTAAAAATCGAGGGGCGCAAAATTGCCTAAACAGGAGGAGAAAAAAAAATTCCAAAAAATACCCTCAATAGCTGTCTTTCACCTGAAAGAAAATTTATTCAAATCCAACGAGAAGTTCGTTTTTTATTTTTATTTATTTATTTATTCCCCCTCCAAAGCCAAAAGTTTTAAGCATTAAGCATGTTTCATGATCGGAATGCTCCGAGGAAATTATGTTTCTCTGCTTGTCATATCGTAATTGGCTGATGCGTGTCACGTGGTTAGAACGGGACGGCAACGAAAAGGGTTCTATTTGGCGCTATTTATATTTTAGGAGAGCTAAAAAGTTGTTATTCTGAGAAACATTGACCATTGATTGCATTGGGGTCTTGTTCTCCTGCATAATATCTATGAAAAAACAGACAAAGAATCAAAAGGTATGTTTTGTCGTAAAATAATATTATAAGAATATTTTAGGAAGTGTGTTAGCTTCACTTTTTCTTTATCTTTAATGTTTTTATTTAATAAGTTCTGAAAAGAGTTTATCTAATTGAGAAAAGTTTTTATCCTTGTCCTTGGGTGTGACTAAATTTAACTTTAAGAAAACCATTCTTATTACTGTATGTTTTTAAGTGGCTTGAAAAAAAGAAAGAGAAAAAAAAAGTTTAAACAATATTATACCTCTTATGTTAGTTTGATTGTGAAATATTTTTTATCGTCATCTTTTTATCTTAGTAATTAAAGTTAGTTGGTTTATTATGAATTTCATAATTTAGATAGCTTTACACACAGTCTTATTTTATTAAATTTTCCATATTCATGTATATATTTTTTTCTTTTGTGCAATTTACTAAAAATCAATACGTATGAGTTAAATTGTTTAATATACTCACATTAATTTATTTAAGGTTGTTCTCAAATTCCCTGCTCAACAACGCGAAGCTTTATGACGTTTTTTCTGACTCATTTTTAAACGTAAAAGCATAAAATTGGTAGGCCGGATTATTAAAGTGATTTGGAATCGAATAGCGTTTTCCATTTTTTGATAAATATACTAAGGTATAAGAGATTCTTGTCACGGGATGACAAGTTTTACCCCTTTCTCGCGCTACAGCGTCCGGAAATTTCGTTCAAATCGACATCTTTGACGGTATTTTCTGAAAGAGCTTCTGCCTTTATCAAAAAAAATGTAAATCGCCATTCGATTACAGAGTTTCCGAATAAGAACATCTGCAATTTCATACGTTTCCGAACAAAAATTAAGTCAGAAAGTAGCTCCTTTATAAATTTGAGAACAGCCTTAATAAAATTTATCACATTTTACGGAAAAATTGACTTATTTCAGTCAAACGGAAAACTTTTAGCATACATGTTTAGAATTTTAATTCATTCTCAAGATGTAGATTGAACTTTTCTAAATCAGGAAAAATTGTTTTTTCGTAATAAAAGTTTATCTCACAGTTGCATTCACAAACTAGGTGGCTGCGTCCTACGAGCTTCCTCTCCCCCCCCCCCCCCCCACCCCCACCGTCCAGACTTCGCAGGCTGTAAAAACACGCTAATTTGCTCTGTTTTAAAAATATTACTTGATTACGAAATATTTGATCATATATTTATATCACCACGAGTAGTGATCTTCTGTAGTCAAGTTGCTATTCATTTCTCTTTGACTTGGGTATTTCTCGATTCCCAAGGCCGGTTGACGGTGTTTTCGTGATCGATTGAGTAAGTAGGATCTATCACAATTTGAAAATCAGCTTGTATAAAACTGTTAAATAAAAAAAGTCGCTGTCTCCCGACGTTTTATAATAAATATAGAATTTTATTTCAACTTGGCACCCACTTACATATTACTTCTTTTCTTGGCCTCCCCCCCCCCTCCCCTTACAGAACTTGGTTCCCTTTTTTCACAGATATGTTTTTGTTAGATAATAAAATTCCAAAATATTTTTTTTCCAGAAAAATTGTTAATTTACGTAAAATTGTATAAATGAAATTTTTTGCTTACAGAATGTCGGACGGTAAAAAGAAATTATCTGGTAACCAGTTCAGGGCACGAAGGCAAAAAAGAAAAGCATCCTTAAAAAAACAAGCTGTGACTTTTGGAGAGTTTTTCAAAGACAAAGCTAGGCCAAGTACAAGTGCCAAAACTCAAGATGATTTTGACAACGTTGAAGAGGTCAGTGAGGACGACGTTGTTCTAACACAGCAGTTGTCTGAAGACTGTTCTGTAGATGCAGTGCCTGATCGTGTTGAGCAACAAGAAGACAAAGCGAATGAAGTGAAAAAAGTAGAAAATGCATTGCACTTGCAGATGGAGACAGAGATAGATGAAAATCGTCCTGTCGTTTTGGTTTTGAGTTCTGATCCAGGACTATGGCCTGAATGTATTTCTGATGCAGAAAGAATTTGTCTTTCGAAAGCTGGTCCATCGTCCCCAATGTACAACTTTGATTTCCCTACTGATAGCAGCGGACGTAGGTTCACTTCAAACAATTATACAAGAGTTCTCAACAACGGAGAGAAAATTCACAGAAATTGATTGGTGTATTCTGTAGCCAAAGATTCAGTTTTCTGCTTCTACTGCAAAATTTTTGCAATGGCTACAACTTCATCTTTAGCAAAAAATGGCTATAGAGACTGGCGACATATAGTACAAACCCTTGAAAATCACGAAATTACTAAAAAACATTTTGAAGCCCAAAAGTCGTGGCTTGAATTAAATCTTCGTTTAAAAACTTCGCAAACAGTAGATGCTGTTTCTCAAAGATTTTGGAATGCAGAAACCCAGCATTGGAACGCCGTTTTCCAACGTGTAGTTTCGATCGTCAAACTTTTAGGAGAAAGCTGCTTGGCATTTAGAGGTACAAACGAAAATTTGTATGAACATGATAATGGAATCTTTTTAAAGCTAGTCCAACTATTAGCTGAATTTGATCCTGTCATGGAGAAGCATGTAAGGAGGGCATTAAACAAACAACATAAAATAACCACATACTTGAGTAAAACCATTCAAAATGAGGTCATTCACCTAATTGCACATAATATCAAAAGGCACATATTAGATGAAGTGAAAAAATCAAAATATTACTCAATTATATTAGATTGCACACCTGACTTGAGTAAAACAGAACAAATGACCTTCGTTATAAGGTATATGTCGATTGAACAAGAACACATCAACATTCGTGAACATTTTTTGGGCTTTCTTCCAATTGAAAAATCAACCAGCCAACAACTTTGTGATGTCTTATTTCGAGAGCTAGAAAATCTGGAATTGCCTTTGGCCAACATGAGAGGCCAAGGATATGATAATGGGGCAAACATGAAAGGAGAACATGCAGGGGTGCAAGCAATGATTAGAAACATCAACCCTCGTGCTTTTTTTATACCATGCGGTAGCCACTCCCTTAATCTCGTGGTAAATGATATGGCCAAATCATCATTAGAGGGAGCCAACTTCTTTAATATTGTCCAAAAATTGTATGTATTTTTTTCTTCATCGCCTTTCAGATGGGCAATTCTTTTGAAACACGTTGAAGAACTAACCTTAAAACCTCTCAGCGACACCAGGTGGGAAAGTCGAATTGATGCTATAAAGCCACTAAGGTATCAAATCGGTCAAGTATATGATGCATTGCTTAGCATTTACGATAACAAAGATATAGATAGTTCTATAAGAGATGAAGCATCTGGGCTACTTACGCAAATAAAACGATTCAAATTTCTTTGTTCTGTCGTGATATGGTATGAGGTTTTAAATCATGTCAATCCCATTAGTAAACTCATGCAGGGGAAAAATTTCGATATTGCATTGGCAATAAAACTTTTGGAAAATTCTAACCGTTTTTTTAAGAATTTGAGATCGGACAATCATTTTAATGCCATCCTTGTTGATGCTGGCGAAATGGCATCCGAAATAGATGCAGATAAAAATTTTGAATCAATACCGAGACATCGAGTTCGTCGGCGAAAAAGACAATTTGATTATGAAAATCAGGATGAACCCATAATCGATGCAAAAGAAAAATACAAAATTGAATTCTTTTACCATCTTGTTGACACCGCAATCAATTCTTTAGAACAAAGATTTTCTCGGCTGCAACATCACAACAGTTACTTCTGTTTTTTATATCATATATATGAACTAAAAGATGTTTGCTCTACTGTAATTTTGGCCAAATGCAAAGATTTGGAAATCCTTTTAACAGATGGAGAATCATCGGATATAAACAGCCTGGAACTTTGTGATGAAATATCAGTGGTGTGTTCTCTATTGGAAAAAGATTTACCACCTTTGGAAGTTTTGAAATTCATAACAAAAATGAATTTTGCTCCAAACTTGAGCATTGCTCTAAGAATTTAATTACTCTTCCAATAACTGTTGCATCCGGAGAACGTAGTTTTTCCAAACTAAAAATAATCAAGAACTATTTGCGAACAACAACATCTCAAACAAGATTGTCAGACCTCGCTATTTTGGGAATTGAGTATGAACTCGGTAACAGTTTAGATGCTTCTGAATTAATTAAAGAATTCTCTGAACTAAAAGTTCGTAAAAAAAAGTTTGTCTGAATGTTATTCCTGTAACTGTTTTTTCTTTTATTAATGAAGTAAAGTATTTTAAATGAAAAAATATTATAAGTATTTGTGCCAATTACTGAGTGTGAGTTTACCTGTTGTTTTTTGGATGTTCACTGAAATATGTAAAAAAGACCATGTACTTTTTTTTTTAATGCTCACTATGTATACTTATTATATAGGGGCGCAATTTTTTACTTTTGCACGGAGTAGTTTAAAGGCTAAATCCGGCCCTGCTTAGAATTTTATGAATTTTCAACGTTTTAGACATTATAAATGGAAAAACATGTTTTTAGTGCCAAAAAATCTGAAAATGCATGAAATTCAAAGTATCATAACTAGGTAAGTTTTTAATGTTACAAAAATCAAGTGTTTAGCCATAAACTGATTTTAATGGTGTGATTTCATCTCAACAAGAAACAGTGTCTATATTTACGTTTCATAATTATTTTAAACATATTAAAGGCCTTCTAATTACAACATCCGTTGACAGCATACACTGCGGTTAGTTATATGTTACAAAAATAACAGGTTGTTGGAACCTGTTACCTGTGCAAATGTGGAACAATGGAACCTGTTAACCAAAAATAACTGTATTTCCCATCTCTTAAATTAACCTTTTGAAGTGCAATGAATGATATTTTATTTCCATTTACTGCAGATGATAATTTAAACACATCTACTATATATATAAAACACAAACGGAAATTTCGTTCCGTTCCTTTATAACTCGAGTTCTGCCGAATGGATTTTGATAGAACTTACACTGTTCGACAGATAATTTTTCAGGGAAGGTTTTAGTATATAACACAACGTTCTATGTATATTAGTTATAGAATTATGATAGAAAGTTTTGTTATTTTGACCGAAAAGGTTGCAATTGCTAATTTTTGGGCGATCTTTACTGTTGCAGAAAGAAATGAAAAGGCTATACATGTCGAAAAATAAAAGAAAAACTGTTACTAATTTTATTAAAAAAAGAAAAAAAAATGAAAGAAAGAAAAAAAAAGAGTTTTGATGAGAGAATATTATAAAACGAAAATATTTAATTTAAACATGATTGGGAATGTTCGTAATGCTTAAAAAATTATTCAAGGGGCAAGATTTCTATACTGAAACAATATTTGGCGATGTATCTTTTGTTTTGGGCGATTTTGATTTTACTTTTGACCCCAAACAATTTGATTTTAAGCCAAAAGGTGTCTTTTTTTGTTGCAGAAAGAATTGAAATGGCTATACATCTGGAAAAATAAAAGAAAAACTGCTACAAATTTTATTTTAAAAAAAAGAAAGAAAAGAAAAAGAAAAACAGTTTTGATGAGAGATTTTAAACCAAAAGGTGTTTTTTTTAAGTGTACGACTGCATTTTTGTAGTTTTTTTTTTTTTTGTACTTTTCGGTTAGCCGGGCGCCAGTAATATATGTATACATGTATATATATACACATATATCTACACAAATACATGTATATTGTTGGGACACTCTTTCTCCCTTTTAATTGAATTTACGATTTCTCTATATAAATTATTAATTATCATGAAAGAATTTCACTTTTATTCCCATGACATGATTTCTCAAAACATTGCTATAAAATAAGCTTGCAAAAGCTTCCTAATAAAACATGCTAAACTAAAATACAACAAGGTATTATGAATTTGTAATATTTTTATTCAATTAGAAAATAATCATTAATAAATACACATGAATCAAGAGAACAGAAATTTATGGAAAACTAATACCTTATAAAATTATTTAAAAATATTCATTAAACACCTTAATTCACAATTACTTTATGGTCATCAGGAATTTTTCCCAAGATACAAATTTTGAACTTAAAACACATTTCCCAATAATACTTCTAATAAACCCTTTCAATTTCTTAAAATCAATTACTTTAAAATACGATTTAAATAATTCATGCTGAAGTAGAAAAGATGCATAAAACTTGCTTACCCAATATCAATAGAGTTAAGAGGGGTTGCCTGGCCTTCATCATTGCTAAAGGATTTCCACACACCAGAGTATTTCGTTCACTAAAAAAACGCGCACATATCTAAGTACTGCTCACGATTCACTACTCAAAATAATAATTGTAAAGTGATACTTTTTTCTCTTCGCCTCTCCTTTTTCCTTCTCCCTGATTTCCCTCCAATCTTTCCCCCAAATTTCCGTAAACCAATCTTAAAACGAATTTTTACGTATATCCATCCTGACTATGCTATTGGATTTTTTTAATACAAAAACTATTCCATGATTGGTTATACAATATTTTTTGTTATTTCTTTTCTGTCATGCAATGACGCTTACCTGGACTCCCGATTTTTCTTCTTATTATTTTCCTGCATTTTATAACTTCCCCTTTGAACGGGCAAAATATTATCTCCTTTACACGCCTTAAACTGCACCTCTTTCCAATTATTTTTCACAACAACCACTGCTCTCCGCATCCCTTACACGACCACCCAAATATGAGCAAGAACAGCTGTGATTTTGTACACCTGAGTATTTTAACGAGATGGTGTAACTAAACATATATTCAGGTGCTTCTAATGTCCCTTTCACTTAGCTCATCTTGCGTTTTGTGCAAGTTTTCTTTTTATTGCCTAACATACACATGGTATTAGTGAAACTGAGAAAGAATACCATTCATTTTGTTCGATTGTTCAGTGGCGATGGTGAACAGTAGATGTCGCCACCACATGGAAGCATCAATCTGGAATCGCATTGAACTCTGAAAAAAGACTTTGGACTCTGACGTAAAAAGTGCTGTATAAACATCTTTCCTTTATTCGATCGGACTCAAAAACTTATATACGTGTACATGCTTTTTTCACATCACGCTGGCTTTTTATGGCCAAGCCTGTTAAGAAATACTTAATTTTATTAATATCTGGAAGCGTATGTGCTCCATATTTGTGATTTAATTATTGTGTGTTTCAAAGGTATATCCTTATTTTTATCCTTTTCATCATCCGTTTCAACAATAAAATTATTTAATCAAGATTCACAGATCGCCGACCATTATTGGATAATCCATTACTATAATAATAAAAATATTAATCAATCATCACTATCATTTCAGCTGTCAATAATGAGCAGCTACTAGCTATCTATGAAGAAAAAACAAGGTAAGGAATTATTATTTCCTTTTAATTGTTGAATATAAATATCCCAGTTATAAGCATAACGAATCTTGTGTTTAAATTCTGCATTAAGCTACCGAGAGCATTATATTTCATTATTATTAACAACAGATTATGAGTCCTGAAATATATATTAATAAATAAAATGCATGAGTAATTTGATAATGTGTGTATATATGAAATAAATAATAAGAATTAAAAGAGCACAGAAATAATGTGCAGCTTATAGCGAAACGAAAATAGAAGTAAATATTATTTGTTTATCATAACAATAAAACAATAAGCTTTGGAAATATGGCCGCTAGTAAAGAAATAGCTCTTATAGAAAAATTAAATGATAATAACTACATTAACTGGAGCTTTAAAATTGAGATGCTCCTTTTGAAAGACGACTTATTTGATGTCGTCACGACCGAACCAACTAACCCGCCCGCCACCGATTGGGCTAAGAAAAATATTAAGGCGAAATCGATCATAAATCTTTGTATCGAAGATAACCAGACCATTCATGTCAAGCATTTATCCACCGCTAAAGCGGTGTGGGACGCATTAAAAAATGTGCATATGAGGTCAAGCTTATCGTCAAAATTATTCTTGTTAAGAAAACTATATGGTCAAAAATTAAGTGAAGGAGGTGATATGAACACACACATTAATAGCATATTGTCTTTAAAGGATAAGCTCTTCGCAATCGGCGAAGAAATAGCTGAAACTCATATTTGTGCCCTACTATTGTGCTCTATGCCGCATTCATACGATCCCCTTGTCACAGCTTTAGAGGCACGGCCCGATAACGAGTTAACGCTAGAATTTATAAAAAAATAAATTAATCGATGAGTACAGACATAGAATTGAAAACCGCGATACTGGTTCCAACTCGCGTGATTCTGCATACAAAGTCGTAAATAAAAACGCAAGAAATAAAAAGTTCTGCAGTCACTGTAAACGCGACGGTCATTTCAAATCAGAATGTTTTTACCTCAAAAACAAAACTTTTATCAACTTCCAAAGGTACGATGGTAATAGAAATAAATTCAACAATAATTCGAACACCTCTATAAACAATTCTAATCATTATAAAAGCAGTCATAACTATTCAAAAGACTCATCAAATTATTGCTTTGAAAGTAAAGCCAACGCAACCAAAGTTTCGAGCGATTCACCCCCTCCTACTTCTTCAGGAGATGCATCAGATAAGCACTCCGCACAAATCCATCAGGAAAATGAACCACCTCTTATCAACGAAGCTCAGGCACTAAACATAAATAAATTTATAGTAGATTCAGGGTGTACTAGACATGTTGCCTTCGCAAGAGAAAAATTTGAAAATTTCAAATCCAGTAATTTTGGGAGTATCATGATAGCAGATGGAAAAAGGCTTAATTCATATGGCCTAGGTGACATAAAATTAAATACTGATTCAATAAATCAGGTCACACTAAAAGACGTTTTATATTGCCCTGAACTGCAAAGTAATTTATTATCTGTCAAAAGAGCCACTGAAAACAACTTTAAAGTTATTTTCGATAAACAAACTTGCAGCTTTGTGAAAAATAAAAATACGGTCTTAGAAGCAAAACTAAACAATAATTTATATGCAATCGAACCCAAGGACGAATACGGTTATACCACTCAAATCCCCACATTGTGTTCCAACCCAAACTGTATAACAATTTGGCATAGACGCCTTGGACACAGAAACTATGACTCCATTAAATGTCTAGTTAACCAAAACCTCGCAGAAGGGATAAAGTTAAGCGAATGCAAACACGACATTATATGCACTAAGTGCATTGAAGGAAAACTTACAAAATTGCCCTATCCTAAAAAGGCTTCAAATAGATCAACCGAAATCTTATCGTTGATACACAGTGACATTTGTGGTCCGATGAAGACAGAAACCTTCACAGGAAAGAAATACTTCATCACTTTTATAGATGATTACAGCAGGTTCACCATGATCTATTTACTCTCGCATATGGGAGAAGCCCTGACAAAATTTAAAGAATTTGTCGCACTTACCAAAAATAAATTTAGAAAGCAAGTTAAAGCGTTCAGATCTGATAACGCCGGTGAATACCTCGGAAAGGACTTTGAAGATTACTTAACCCTTAACGGGATTGAGCGCCAGCTCAGTGTAGCATTTTGTTCGCCACAGAACGGCGTTGCTGAAAGGAAAAACCGTACACTAGTCGAAATGGCACGTACCATGCTTTCCGACGCAAACCTACCAAAATCTTTCTGGGGGGAAGCAATTCTCACCGCGAACTATCTCACAAACTGTCTGCCCACAAAGGCAAACAACAATATAACACCATTCGAAATGTGGAACGGTAGGAAACCAAATTTGTCGCACATAAAAATTTTCGGGTGTAAGGCTTACGCCTACATAGAAAAAGTCAAAAGAGGAAAATTTGACGACAACGCCATCGAAGGTACTTTCTTGGGGTATGACAACAGAAGCAAGGGATACCGCATCCACATCGGTAATAACAGAGTAATAATATCCCGAACAGTCAAATTTTTAGAACATGGAGTAAACGAAAACAATCCCAACGAAAACAATGTTGAGATCCCTCTAGACAACATAAATATAGACCTAACCGACGACGAACAAGACGATGTTAAAGTCCATCAACAGGTCCCCATGGAACCTAGAAGGTCGCTAAGACATAACAGAGGCGTCCCTCTGGACCGATTGGGAGTTAGCGCAAATATTTTCCAAGTCGATGAACCGAAATCTTGGGAAGATATACTAAACATCAAAGACGACAAAATTAAAAACAAATGGTTAGACGCGACTAGAGAAGAAATGAACTCCTTAGAACAGTATAAAACATGGGTACTGGTAAAACCAATTCCCAGCAAACGCGTCATAGGATGTCGATGGACATTCAAAGCGAAAAGAGGGGCTAACGGAACTGTTGAGAGATATAAAGCAAGATTGGTCGCGAAGGGATACTCACAAAAATATGGATGCGATTTTGACGAAACTTACGCGCCCGTAGTAGCACACACCACGTTAAGAGCATTCTTAAATGCAGCAGTATATAAGAACTTAAAAATAACGCACCTAGACGTTAAAACAGCTTTCCTTCACGGTGATCTCGAGGAAGAAGTTTTTATGAGACAACCCGAAGGATACGTAAAGAAGGGGCATGAGGAATGGGTGTGTAGACTAAGTAAAGCGATATATGGGCTCAAACAAGCCGCTTGAGCTTGGAATATCAAAATTAGTAAATCCCTCAAAGATCTAAATTTTGAAGAATGTACTTCAGACCAATGTCTGTATAAAAGAAATAAAAACGGAAAAATTGCGTACATAATCGTATACGTAGATGACATCCTCATTGCGGGAGATAAAAATGACACAGACGATGTGTACACACAATTAAGTAAACAATACCAAATAAAGAACTTGGGAATAAATATTAAAGAATTGAAGAACGGTAACTTAGAACTCGACCAACAAAATAAAATAATGGAAATTGCGGAAAAGTTTAGTCTAATAAACGCAAAACCTACTTACACTCCTATGAACACCAATTATTATAACCCAGATAGTGAATTGATGCAGGACAACAAAAAATATAGGCAGGCAGTACGGGGGCATCTATACATAGCGACATTAACGCGACCTGACATAGCAGCTATTGTAAATATTCTGGGTAGAAGGAACGAGTCGCCAAGAGAAGCAGACTGGGATGCCGTTGAAAAACTCATCAGATACCTGATGACTACTAGACTCTTAAAATTCATAATTGACAAATCAAAACCACCAGTACTAACAGTATATAGTGATGCCGATTGGGCAAGTGATAAAATGGACAGAAAGTCCACCACAGGAAATCTCTTCAAATTAGGGAACAATGTTATCGCATGGCTCTCTAGAAAACAGAACTGCGTGGCATTATCATCTACCGAAGCGGAATATATTTCCGCATCCACAGCAACACAAGAAGTACAGAGGTTGTTAACTGTTTTAGAAGATCTTGAGTTATCACAAACTCTACCCATCGTTGTCTATGAAGACAACTTATTTTGTATAAAGTTATCAAACAATGATAAACATCAATCACGTATAAAACACATCGACCTGAAATATCATAACATTCGCCACTTGAAAGAAAGTGGAATTATCTCTTTACAGTACTGTCCATCAAAACAGATGATAGCAGACATCTTCACGAAACCATTGCCAAAGCCACAGTTTGAATTCCTAAGGTCAAAACTGCAATTACTACCATCACCACTTTCCAATCAAAAGTAGGGGTGTTAGTGAAACTGAGAAAGAATACCATTCATTTTGTTCGATTGTTCAGTGGCGATGGTGAACAGTAGATGTCGCCACCACAAGGAAGCATCAATCTGGAATCGCATTGAACTCTGAAAAAAGACTTTGGACTCTTCATTTTGTTCGATTGTTCAGTGGCGATGGTGAACAGTAGATGTCGCCACCACAAGGAAGCATCAATCTGGAATCGCATTGAACTCTGAAAAAAGACTTTGGACTCTGACGTAAAAAGTGCTGTATAAACATTTTTCCTTTATTCGATTGGACTCAAAAACTTATATACGTGTACATGCTTTTTTCACATCACGCTGGCTTTTTATGGCCAAGCCTGTTAAGAAATACTTAATTTTATTAATATCTGGAAGCGTATGTGCTCCATATTTGTGATTTAATTATTGTGTGTTTCAAAGGTATATCCTTATTTTCATCCTTTTCATCATCCGTTTCAACAATAAAATTATTTAATCAAGATTCAAAGATCGCCGACCATTATTGGATAATCCATTACTATAATAATAAAAATATTAATCAATAATCACTATCATTTCAGCTGTCAATAATGAGCAGCTACTAGCTATCTATGAAGAAAAAACAAGGTAAGGAATTATTATTTCCTTTTAATTGTTGAATATAAATATCCTAGTTATAAGCATAACGAATCTTGTGTTTAAATTCTGCATTAAGCTACCGAGAGCATTATATTTCATTATTATTAACAACACATGGGAGGTCTTGTGTAGAAAGAAAAATCCCCTGTTACGTTCTGCTAAACACAATTCACACCGGACCTTTTATTTTGCTGTGCCCAGTCCTTTTTCAAATGCTCTTATTTTTCATTATATTTCTTGTATATTAGGGAAATCGTCGGAGGGTTGTCCAACAATATACATACATATATCTACAGAAATGCATGTATATACATACATATATATACACTTATATGTATGAACATATATAGATATACACATATCACTGGCGCCCGGCTAACTGAAAATTACCTTTTTTTATTCAAATGCAAACTATATTAATGGCATATACTTCTATTTACTTCTACATATATGAAATTTCGTTCCGGCTGCTTATAACTCGAGTTCTGCTGAAGAGGTTTTCGTAGAGCTTAAACTGTAAGATAATTTTTCAGGGAAGGTTTTATTGTATAACATATCGTTTTACGTAGCTTAGTTATAGAATTATTAAGGGAAGTTCTACAACCAGATCAATCCGATTATCAAAGATTAGCCTTTTTAAAAGATTTTGCCGAATGGATTTCGGTGGAACCTACACTGTTAGATAATTTTCTAGGGAAAGTTTTATTATATAACACATCATTCTACGTTGCTTAGTTCTAGAATTATAGGGGGAAATTCGAAAATCGGGGGACCATTTTTTTTATCAAATATTAGCCTTTTCAATATTTGATTCCGATTGTGAAGGATTAGCCTTCTGAAAAAGTTCTACTGGACGGATTTTTATGAGAATTATATTGTTAGTTAGATGCTACTTCAGGAACGGTTATAGTGTACTACATATTGTTCTACTTAGTCTACTTAGTTCTACTTAGTGTTCTACTAACAGTTATGTGTGAAGGTTATATAGTCAGGTGAACCTGATTCCGAAAAATTAGCCTTTTTGAAAGTTTATACTGGGCGTATTTTTTGCGACTTGCATTGTCAAGTAGATAATTTCTAAGGATGGTTTTAGTATATTTCATATAGTTCTGTTAGTTTTAGAATTATGTGGAAAAGTTCTATAATCAGATGAACCCAATTATCAAGGATTAGCGTTAATAAAAACTTCTACTGAATGGATTTTGTTAGTTAATTTGTTGCCATTGTTAGTTCGATAATTTTTAGTGATGGTTTTAGTATATTTCATATAGTTTTATCATTTTAGCAAACCCTAACTGTAAATGACCAAATCAAAGAGTTGGTCCTTACCAGCTAAAATTTTGACAGCACATTAGAAAATATAATAGTGGAATGACGTCATTTTTCAGTAATGTGGAAGGATATTCCAGGTAAATATACAGATTGCTTTCAAATACAAGGTCAAATTAAACGATATATTTCGTTAGATTCAAGGTTCATTTGTAGAAAACGACCAGCGCAGCGGGCGTAGCTTGCTAGTACATATATAAAACACAAACGGAAATTTCGTTCCGTTCCTTTATAACTCGAGTTCTGCCGAATGGATTTTGATGGAACTTATACTGTTCGAGAGATAATTTTTCAGGGAAGGTTTTAGTATATAACATATTGTTCTACGTACATTAGTTACAGGATTATGATAAAAAGGTCTGTTACTTTGGCCGAAAAGGTTACTGTGGTATAGATCCATATATATGCATTTTATTATACAAAAAAAAAAAAAAAAAAAAACATTTTTACTTCTTTTGTTAAATGTTATCTCTTCTCTTTTCTTTTTATTCTAAAATCATGTCTCATTTATTAACAGTTTAATGCTTTATCCTTTTTGCAGGTAGATGCAATTTTATTCTCTCATATCTTACCTTTTTAATTACGTGTACACCGCAGCTCGAATATTAGAACAATATGTTTCTCGCTGTGTATGTATGCACTTTGTCCGGTATTATTTTCTTTCTTTTTAATTCTGAACTTTGGGCATCTGCTAGTTATCATAATACATTTACTTTTAGCCTTGTAATTATTTCAGTTTAACACAAAATTTATATACATCCGCAGTTTATGTTTTTACAAATTGTTATTTCTGTCTCGATATTTCGTGATCGTAGATGTTTTCCCAGCGCATAAAAGCCACAAAAAGGTAACTGATGAACTTTGTGATATTACACACCCCTCTTTAATCGCCAAATTTAAATATATCTATTTCTTATCATTAACGGTTATTTTTGCTAGCGTTAATGGATCTTGCCAATTGCTTTATTTTTGGTGTAAAATACTCACTGACCTGTGAACATTGTGATGATTTGAGATGATCAGCCTTTGCTGAGATGTAGAGGTGTAAAGACTTCTCTTGATACTGCCTTGCTATGGAGCAAGGCGACCACCTGTTTTGCTTTTACTGTTATGCTGCTTTTCGCTTCAAATAAAGGACTAATTTCGACAGAATGAGTTCTTATTATATCTCCGAACTAGTGTTGTTTCTCTTTACTCAGGAAACGCATCTGAAGCGTTTTGCGGTACAACGAACTTCATTTTAATAATTATGTACTATTATAGTAAAATATCCACTGTGACGATCAGGCCAACTCTTCGATAATATTATTAGAATGCAAACGTCAACTATTGTATACTAAACCTACAGTACACAAAGTGATGCCTATTTTTGAAGTAAAGTATGTACGTTAAAATGGGTGGTCTGGCCTCGCTTGCATGTCTACGTTGGTATGAAAACTTTTTCATGTGTCTATCAATCTACAAAATGGGACTGTGTCTCCTTCATAATTGATGGAATCTGTGTGCGGAATAGTTTGAAATCGAGATATTTACCGACCTGATACACTGCAATCTCCGAATATCGCAAGACTTCGATTTTCTTTTAATTCATAAGTGACGGACTATGGACTAGGCCGCATACACCGCCTTTGATGACGTATGCTTCTTTTGGATTTTCGTCTAAGCAGATCTACGGAGCGACCGTTGATAAAAAATTACAGACTAATTAGTAGCTCTGTTCAACATATTCGTGTCCGGGAGAAAAAAAATTTTCCCTTTTCGTACAGTGCTTGTGAATGGAAGTTTCTGCACGTTGTGAAATACGTCCGTTTGCATCTTTTGAATATTGTGGATTCAACAACAGTGCATGTGTCTCCGGCGGTTAGAAAAGTTTTCTTTTTTTTTTTTCTTTCTCCGTTTGTCGCTGAAGGAAGACTTTTGGAGAAATTGTGAAGGTGCTTTTTCCGTGTAGTGAAGTGCTAAAGATATGATAGTGTAAAATTATCATTCTGTAAATTATTTTGTGTGGCGTCTGCAATCGGTTAGGTACAGTGACGAGTGGAATTATAGTTTGCCCGGATGTGTTTTTTTTCCGCGTCCTCCTTATATGTTGTTTTACTTACAAAAAAAAGGGTGATTTCAAATTAATTTTCGTAAAGTGATATCGAGAAATAATTAAAAAAAAAAGAGAGCAGAAAAATTTTAAGGTATCCACTGCCTTGTGTAAAAGGTGGTTTACTAAAAAAAAGTGGTACTAAAAGTGGTTTACAGCTTACAATGTTTTTTTAACATGTCATATATGTTACTGCAATCCGTCATTTTTTTTTTTGGTAGTACAATGCATGCGATATATTTTTAATTTATATGTAAAAGAAAATGTTACAAATTTTTATTCTTATGTTTTTAAAAGTATTTAAGTGTTGGGAAAATGATAATAATGATTTAAAAAGATAAGTTTTTACTGCAGTTTAATTTTTCTCATAGTAAAGTACCGAGTTATGATATTTTGAATTGTTAAAGTTTATGATTTTAATAATAATAAATATAGGTTCTCATTTTTTTTATCTTTCATATAATAATATGCTCATGATTTTTTAAACTAGTTAGATATTTTGTGTAGATAGAAGAACACCAAGGTAGGTGAAAAATATATTTGTGCAAAATGATGGTAGTAATTTATTATTTTAATATTTTTACTGTGTTATTATTTAATTTATTATTTATATACATACTAGCAAGCTACGCCCGCTACGCTGGTCAATTTCTCTTAACGAACCTTTAATCAAACAAAATATTGACATTTCATAATTCACTTTTATATTTTAACAGAATAATAAGGATACTATAATTTGTGACTCGTGCTATAGTCAATATACACGTCAGGACACGTCGCCCTTATCATTATCTTTTTACGCGTGAATGTTTCGCTATGGTACTCTATTGTAAAATTTGGTAATTTTAGAAATTCAATAGTTGAAAAATCGCAGAATCATTAGATCATTTTTCTTTAGAAATTGTTCTTAGAACGCATTTAGATCTTATAAATAACAATCATGCCGAACTTGAAGTTTCTAGCTCTTTCAGCATCGCAAAAATCGCAATTTTAGAACGTTTTTCGCTTCTGCACCCCCCTCGGGGTAGTGGCACCGACATAAAATATAGCCTATGTTGGAGCAGGGATTGTCACCATCCATTTGCCACCATCACTTTTGAAATCGCTTTAGTAGTTCCAGACATTCCATACAAATTGTAATTTAGAATGTTTTTAGAAAATTTTTTGCTTATTTCAGCCTTTTAAATTTCGAATTTTTTTAGATTTTGTTTTTATAGAGCATTTAAATCTTGTAAGTAACGACCATACAAAATGTCAAGTTCTTAACTCCTTCATTATTGAAAATATCATAATTTTGGAACGTTTTTCGCTCCTGCATCCTCTGCGGGCAGTGGCACCGACAAAAAATTTAGCATATAATGGAGCAGGGACTGTCACCATCCATTTGCCACCATCACTTTTGAAATCGGTTCTGTAGTTTCAGAGATTCCATAGAAATTGTAATTTAGAATGTTTTTAGAACGCTTCTTCCTCATCTCACCCTTTTAAATTGCGAATGTTTTTATAATTTGTTCTTAGAAAGCATTTACATCTTATAAGTAACTACCATACCAAATTTGATACTTCTATCTCCTTCAGTACACAAAAAATCGAAATTTTAGAACGTTTTTCGCTCCTGCACCCCCTGGGGGTGGTGGCACCGCAATAAAATATAGCCTATGTTGGAGCAGGGATTGTCACCATTAATTTGCCATCATCACTTTTAAAATCGCTTCAGTGGTTCAAGAGATTACCCCTACAAACAAACAAACAATCTTTACTACTTTATACATTAGTATAGATAAGGGGGAATTAGCCCCTTGTTCCCCCCCTTTATACTTAACCAATCAATCCCGAAAACTAATCAGAGATGCGCCTTAACACAGTGAACCTATAAATAAAATTTGAAGTAAATGGGATAATTCTGCATGAAAAACCCATTTACATAAATTAAGGGGGGTATTAGCCCCCCGTTCCCCCCCTTTATACTTAATCAATCAATCCCGAAAACTAATCAGGGAAGCGTCTTAACCCAATGAATCTATAAACAAATTTTGAAGCAAACAGAATAATTCTGCATGAAAAACCCATTTATATAAATTAAAGGGGGGATTATCCCCCGTTCCCCCCTTTATACTTAACCAATCAATCCCGAAAACTAATCAGGGAAGCGCCTTAACACAGTGAACCTATAAACAAAATTTGAAGGAAAACGGAATAATTCTGCATGAAAAACACAATTATATAAATTAAGGGGGGATTAGCCCCCCGATTCCCCCCCTTTAAACTTAACTAATCAATCCCGAAAACTAATCAGGGAAGCGCCTTAACTCAGTGAACCTATAAACAAAATTTGAAGGAAAACGGAATAATTCTGCATGAAAAACCCATTTATACAAATTAAGGTGGGATTACCCCCCCCCGTTCCCCCCTTTATACTCAGCCAATCAATCCCGAAAATTATCATGCAAGCGCCTTAACACAGTGAACCTATAAACAAAATTTGAAGGAAAAGGGAATAATTCTGCATGAAAAACCCATTTATATAAATTAAGGGGGGGAATTAGCCCCCCGATCCTCCCCCCCTTTATATTAACTAATCAATCCCGAAAACTAATCAGGGAAGCGCCTTAACACAGTGAACCTATAAACAAAATTTGAAGGAAAACGGATATTTCTATGAAGAGTTATCGCATTACGTACGTACATACATACATACAGAACCGGCTGCCAAGCTCTCAGGGCTTGACAGCCAGTGTGATAACTGAAAAATCGCAATTTTAGAATGTTTTTTGCTCCTGCACCCCCTGGGGTTAGTGGCACCGACATAAAATATAGCCTATGTTGGAGCAGGGGTTGTCACCATCAATTTGCCACCATCACTTTTGAAATCGGTTCGGTAGTTCCAGAGATTACCCCCTACAAACAAACAAACAAGATTTACTCCTTTATAATATTAGTATAGATTGATATTTTTGTGCTAAAATTTTTGTGTGAGGTCATATATATATTTTTAAAAGAGAAGGATTTAAAAATTTAAAATGACTAGTAATTTTCAATTCCAAGTTGATGATTTCTTTGGAGATTCCTCCCTTGTGAATTTTTTCTTTGGTCAGATTTTAACATACGAAAAACTTAAGGGCTTGTCCCGTGATGAAACTGTGGCTTTTCTAAAATCAAAACTTAAATGTCCAGCGCGGCAATATATGATAGAAGACCCAGTCCTATACAAAGCTACAGATTTTGAGTTTATTCAAAATAGAATAACAGATTTTTTTGCTAAGACCTCTGCCCCTGCGACTTTAAATGATTAAATACGCTTACCATTTTGCCGCATGAATCTATTAAAAATTTTGCCCACCGGTTGAATGTTTTGGTAACTAAAGTTTACCCGGAAATTCTAGACAATGATTCTGTTAATCCTATAAATTTTGAAAAATTTTTATACAATTGAAAACGCTATGGCTATACACGAACACTTATACAACAGTTCCAAGCATTCCTCCACTTCATTCTCTCCTAACTTCTTATATTTTGGCCGAGAATTATCACTAATATTCGACACTTATAATTTTAATGCAAATCAACCTTTTTTGGATCAAAATGTTGAAACGTATAAACTATTTGATGACTTAAATGGCATTTACAGAAAAGCATATAACAACATTAAAAATTCACAATTTAAAAGAAACAATTATCACCAAAAGACAGCTAAATTAAGACCAATTTGTAAAAAAGACATTGTTTATTTGAAATCTGTTGACAAATTTAAACCCAAATATACAGGACCTTATGTTGTAGTCCAAAAACACTCACCTGTAGCCTTTTCTATTATGAAACTCAACTCACATCTTGATAATACCATATTTAGAGTTCACTTAGACAGAATCACCCTTGCTCCACCTCGTAATAATCATCTATTCGATACAAGTCATCACAATAATCCTAACAATTTTGTAGACATTAGACAAATTCTAAATCAGCCACATCCCTATAATTTACGCCCTCGTAATTAATATTTTATGTTGTTGTTTTGTCAGTCAATGCTACACAGGAGTTGCGCAAATCCTCGTGTACCATTTATATTTAGTTTGTAGTATTCTTGTATATGGTTGTTAAGTTTTTGATGCTCATGGCTGGTTCATGGTGTATCGTTTGTTATTTTTATATACAGGGAAACTATTTACTATATTCTTGACAAATTTCAATTCTTTTTAAAAAATAAATAAATAAATAAATATATAAATAAATAACGCTGATATTTAAAAAAAATGAATGACAATAGTTCAGGTATGTTTATCATTTAAGTCTTCATTTTTCTAATATTTTTAATTCAGATAGTCTATTTCAATGTATCAATGGTGACATTTAAATTTCTATTGTGAATTCTCTAGATTTAATTAAATAATAATAATAATAATAATAATAAACAAATAATCAAGCAATACAAAATCATGATTGTGACCTTAACTGCTCTCTGCACTCTGGAATATAACTTGAAAATTTTACCATTTTTAACTATATGTGATGACCAAAAGCAATAACCAATGGTCATATTTCTTGTAATAAATACAAGTTTAAGGTAAAAAGATTTGCATTCAGCAGAATTGAATTGCACTGAATTTGCCCGTGTGTATACACGAAACAATTTTTAATTTTTCAATTTTTATTTTCATATATATATTCTTTTTGACTTGTAATAATAATTTTGTTATTTTATAACTGTGTTTAAATTTTGCATTTTGATATATTTATGGTTTGTTAGTAAACAAACAAAGTAAGTTGAACATGTGCAACATTTTTTTTTCAAAAAAAAAAAGAAAAGAAAGAGAAAAGCAAAGAAAACTGTACTATTGCATACCACAATCTAAACATAGCTTTAGCTGCATCTCCACAAAACTTTTATGAGTTTACAAACTTTCATTAAGAAAAAGTAAACACAGCTAGTTGGTATAGTAATGCAACTTGAGATGTTCAACATGGTTTAACTTTGTTTATTTTTCACGTGAAAAGGAACATTTTACAACTGTACAAACAAACCAAAGAACTTTTTAAGAATTGCTGATCACAATTCTTTCTTTTTCATATAGCATGGCCACATTTTATACGTTTATCATCATTGCAATGTATGTATTTTTAGCAAGCTATATTTGATAATATAATGGCAGCCAGGAGAAATAGTTTGAATTTTTATTTGTTGCAAAAAAACTTTTTCAATTCGAAAGACAATTTTTTAAAAATAAGGCAAACCTTGTGAAGGCGCACTATTTTTGGCTAGCTATGGATATATGTGTGCATATATATACATATTTTTACTTGCCTTATAGCATTTTTCTAATCATATATATAAAAAAAAATAATAATAGTTACGTCCTTTATATCCTTTATATTGTAGTATTATGTGCATTATATCTCATTTTCATTTTATTGTATATGTGTTTTGTATTTAAGATGCACAGGTTTTTGGTAAGACTCATTATTTTTTTTTGCCAGCTTCGGGGTGATATATATATGGTATAGATCCATATATATGCTTTTTATTATACAAAAAAAAACATTTTTAATTCTTTTGTTAAATGTTGTCTCTTCTCTTTTCTTTTTATTCTAAAATCATGTCTCATTTATTAACAGTTTAATGCTTTATCCTTTTTGCAGGCAGATGCAATTTTATTCTCTCATATCTTACCTTTTTAATTACGTGTACACCGCAGCTCGAATATTAGAACAATATGTTTCTCGCTGTGTATGTATGCACTTTGTCCGGTATTATTTTCTTTCTTTTTAATTCTGAACTTCGGGCATCTGCTAGTTATCATAATACATTTACTTTTAGCCTTGTAATTATTTCAGTTTAACACAAAATTTATATACATCCGCAGTTTATGTTTTTACAAATTGTTATTTCTGTCTCGATATTTCGTGATCGCAGATGTTTTCCCAGCGCATAAAAGCCACAAACAGGTTACTGATGAACTTTGTGATATTACACACCCCTCTTTAATCGCCAAATTTAAATATATCTATTTCTTATCATTAACGGTTATTTTTGCTGGCGTTAATGGATCTTGCCAATTGCTTTATTTTTGGTGTAAAATACTCACTGACCTGTGAACATTGTGATGATTTGAGATGATCAGTCTTTGCTGAGATGTAGAGGTGTAAAGACTTCTCTTGATACTGCCTTGCTATGGAGCAAGGCGACCACCTGTTTTGCTTTTACTGTTATGCTGCTTTTCGCTTCAAATAAAGGACTAATTTCGACAGAATGAGTTCTTATTATATCTCCGAACTAGTGTTGTTTTTCTTTACTCAGGAAACGCATCTGAAGCGTTTTGCGGTACAACGAACTTCATTTTAATAATTATGTACTATTATAGTAAAATATCCACTGTGACGATCAGGCCAACTCTTCGATAATATTATTAGAATGCAAACGTCAACTATTGTATACTAAACCTACAGTACAGTTACCATTGCTAATTTTTTGGCGATCATTACTGTTGCAGAAAGAAATGAAAAGGCTATACATGTCGAAAAATAAAAGAAAAACTGTTACAAATTTTATTTAAAAAAAGAAAGAAAGAAAAAAGAAAAAGAAAGAAAAAAAAAGGGTTCTGATGAGAGAATATTATAAAACGAAAATATTTAATTTAAACATGATTGAGAATGTTCGTAATGCTTAAAAAATTATTCAAGGAGCAAGATTTCTATACAGAAACAATATTTGGCGATGTATCTTTTGTTTTTGGCGATTTTGATTTTACTTTTGACCCCAAACAATTTTATTTTAAGCCAAAAAGTGTATTTTTTGTTGCAGAAACAATTGAAATGGCTATACATCTGGAAAAATAAAAGAAAAAACTGTTACTAATTTTATTTTAAAAAAAAGAAAGAAAAGAAAAAGAAAAACAGTTTTGATGAGAGATTTTAAGCCAAAATGTGTTTTTTTTTTAAGTGTACGACTGCATTTTTGCAGTTTTTTTTTTTTTTTTTGGTACTTTACGGTTAGCCGGGCGCCAGTAATATATATACATGTATATATATACACATATATCTACACAAATACATGTATATACATACATATATATACACTTATATGTATGAATATATATATATATATATATATATATATATATATATATATATATATATATATATATATATATATATATATATATATATATATACCTATATCACTGGCGTCCGGCTAACCGAAAAGTACCTTTTTTTAATTCAAATGCAAACTATATTAATGGCAATATACTTCTATTTACTTCTACATATATGAAATTTCGTTCCGGCTGCTTATAACTCGATTTCTGCTGAATGGATTTTCGTAGAACTTAAACTGTAAGATAATTTTTCAGGGAATTTTTATTGTATAACATATCGTTCTACGTAGCTTACTTATAGAATTATTCTGGGAAGTTCTATAATCAGATCACTCTTATTATGAAATATTAGCCTTTTTAAAAGATTTTGCCGAATGGATTTCAATGGAACCTACACTGTTAGATATTTTTTTTTAGGGAAAGTTTTATTATATAACATATCATTCTACGTTGCTTAGTTCTAGAATTATAGGGGTAAATTCGAAAATCGGGTGACCATTTTTTTAAAATCAAATATTAGCCTTTTCAATATTTGATTCCGATTATGAAAGATTAGCCTTCTGAAAAAGTTCTACCTCACGCATTTTCATGAGAATTGTATTGTTAGTTAGATGCTATTTCGGAATGGTTTTAATGTACTACATATTGATCTAGGTTGCTTAGTCAAACAGTTATGTGTGAAGGTTATTTAGTCAGGTGAACCCGATTACGAAAGATTAGCCTTTTTGAAAGTTTTTACTGGGCGTATTTTTTGTGACTCTCATTGTTAAGTAGATAATTTATAAGGATGGTTTTAGTATATTTTATATCGTTCTGTTAGTTTTAGAATTATGTGGAAAAGTTCTATAATCATATGAAACCTATTATCAAAGATTAGCCTTTATAAAAACTTCTACTGAATGGATTTTGTTAGTTAATTTGTTTGCATTGTTAGTTGGACAATTTTTAGTGATGGTTTTAGTATATTGCATATAATTTTATCATTCTTTAGCAAACCTTAACTGTAAATGACCAAATAAAAGAGTTGGTCCTTAACAGCTAAAATTTTGATTGCACATTAGAAAGTATAATAGAGCAATCACGTCATTTTTCAGTAATGTGGAAGGATATTCCAGGTAAATATACAAATTGCTTTCAAATACAAGTTCAAATCAAAAGATATATTTCGTTTGATTCAAGGTTCATTTGTAGAAACCGACCAGCGCAACGGGCATAGCTTGCTAGTATAATTATAAAATATTCTTGAGTAAATAATGTAATAAAATTAGCAGTAATAAAATTCTTGTGTAAAATAATAATAGACCTGGTATTTAAATCAAGGCATCGTTCACCTAAAATCTAAAATATCATAACATGAATGAATACCTATATCGCAGACAAAATTGCTAATAAAAAATTATATAATTATATTTTAAACAACAAACAGTAAAATGAATGAAAAGCACTGAGATTATAAAAGTTCTAAATTTTATTCATATCAAAGAAATTTTGATCAACTTCTGTATTTTATAAGATAACTATTTGTAAAATATTGTTACAACTTTATGTTAAAACTGTTAAATATATTAAAACTGGAAAAATTGTGTTGTTCTCAAAAGGCATATCCCATGAGTATATTTATAGAATATCAAACTCATTTTTATTATAACTTAAATTATTGTTCGCATTGGCTGTCAGAATGACTACATAAAAAAAATTCTGCATACAAAGTTAAATCACAGTTTTAAGGAAAACGGCTTTTGATGAAATTGCGATTACATTTTTTTTTTTTTTTATATAAAGTGCTATTTTTCGTATTTTTTGTAAATAATTAATTATCTAACACTATACTTTTTCCACGTGAAATTTTCTGTTGTTATAACAAGTTCATTATTAGACTAAGTTGAAACACTCTTTTTCATTTTTTCTCAAATGACATATCATTATGATTAATTAGGATATATAATTAGATTTCCAATGTAACAATTCAGTTTTCATGTTAAATATTAATTATAGGTATTTAGATGCTTTTTTAATTACAATGTTTATTTTTATTATTATTATTATTGTATTTTAACGTCTTATTTAAATAATAACGTTAAAAGTAAACTGAATTAAACTTTTCTGTTTTCATATTTCTGTTTTTTTTAAATGCAGTTATGTCTTCGGGGCATTTTCTTTTCAATTACGCTACAACTCAAACAGTTCAAACTAGATTAAGCGTACAAACTACATTAAGCGCTCACTGAATCTATAATAATATTTTAAAGCAACAGAATGGATTTTAAATTAAAAAAAAAATTCTTTGGAACATATTTTTACTATTAAAATTGAGCAAAAATATAATTGCTACATTTTTTTAAGCTATCACATAATGATCATAATCGTTCAAAAGCAGTTGTTTTAGTAGGGCAATTTTAAATCACGTTTCAAAAATTGTTTTCATCCTAAAAAAATGCGTGTATCATGCAGTTATCAGCCGAAGTTATACTTTCCTGATAATTAAATAAAATCTCAAGATTATCGTATAGGACAGGTAGTAGATATACGCTATAAGTAAGAACCCGAAGGCTCTCATCCCGTGAAGAAACATATCGGACGCTTGAGGATTCCATGGGAAAAACATTTTATTTGAAGAAAGGTAATTGAAAAAATGAGGCGGTCCCCCGGCACTCAGAACGTCTATAACTTCACATCAAGAAAACTCAAAATCGAATGAGCCTTTTTTATGACTCCACAAATTTATCCGCGTCGACCCGTAGCGTACAGAAGAAAATTCGTTAGGGAGAAACACATTCTAATTTTTGAACGCAAACCGCCAAACCAGATTACCATATCAGCATCTTTATAACAACAGAAAACTAGCTGTCCGATCTTAAAATCTGCAGGAATTTTAGCATGCAGATGTATCGAGAAATAGACAATACATTTACTTTTCTTTATACCTTCTGTGAACTTAAATGTGTGCATTAGGAAGGCACGCAGATGCCAAACTGAAAATGTTTTCATTTCTCATATGAAAACCACAAGCACATACGAAAGAAAGAATTTAGACATGTACATTACTTAACAAAGGTCATTTCTAACTGCGATAAAAGAGTATGAGAATTGCTGAATTTTAAGTAGAAACGAAAAAGATTTTCTTTTCACAGAAGCGCGATAGAATTAAAAATAGCTAAAAGAGGAAACAATTAATTTATAAAAGTTTAACGATAAATATATGAATCTCCATCATAGCGTGAGTTTACAATACGTAAACAGGGTCCTTTTTAACGTTAATGTCATTTCTTTTAAGATTAATGGATAATATAAACTTCTTTTTTGCATTCAAAATTCTGAATAAACTATATACTACGTAAAACATTTCCAATCGATGAATGTAAATATCTATAAATTTTCAATAAATAATACACTGGTGATTTGCCGCTCCCCCTCCGCTTTGGACTAATACACGCTCAGTGCACGTTACCGGGTTCCTTCGTGGCTATCCAATGGTCCAGTTACTATGTACTAAAAAGTACACATTTTTATTACTAAAAGTACACATTTAAAAATATTTTTACAACTTTCAAAAATATCTCTTTATTTCTAGTGTTTTTATTAATAATAACTAGCTGGCTTCGCCCGCTAGCGGGCCCCTAAATTACATCGGTGCCTCGAATCTTTTGAATTCTCCATTTGTATAAAACCTCGAAAAGAACTAACCTCCGGCTTGCGTCCTCTCGAACCGAATGTTTTACCATTTTTCCCTCACGCTTTTATCCAGACTTGGGACTGGACTAAATCAAAGGCAGTTCAAAAGTCTGATTTGGGTGGGTTAAAAAATGGTGCCTGCATTAAAAACAGGCTGACAGTAAATCATGATTTTGCAACAATCAAAAAATAATGGCCGAATGTTTTACCATTTTCCCCTCACTCTTTTATCCAGACTTGGGACTGGACTAAATCAAAGGCAATATAAAAGTCTTTGATTTAGGTGGGTTAAAAAATGGTGCCTGATAACAGGCATGACTGTGCAATCAGTCATTAGTAATCTATATCTTTAAAAGAAATTTCAAAATTAAAAAACATACAAAACACTTTAAAATGCATATATATATATATATATATACATAATAATAAAACTACATACATAAAAAAAAACCTTAACACTACGTATAAATATACGAATATAGCAGACTCACACAAAACCGCGATCTGAAAATCGAAAAACACCTAAAAGACAGACATCGTTACAAACGTAAACAGTCAAACCAACGGTTAAGATATAAGTTAAGGGTGCACAACCTGTGGCCCGCGATCGGATTACTGGTGGCCCGCGGATCAATTTCACCGATCGGACGCGAAAAAATCACGAATTTTGCCGTTCAAGTGCGTAGAAATCGCGAATTTTGCCAAATTTCGCCCATCGGGTGCGTAAAAATCGCAAATTTTGCCGATCGAGTGCATATAAATCGCAAATTTTGCCGATCGGGTGCGTATAAATCGTAAATTTCGCCGATCGCCTGCGTAAAAATCGTGCATTTTGCCGATCGCCTGCGTAAAAATCGTTAATTTTGCCGATCGCCTGCGTAAAAATCGTGAATTTTGCCAATCGGGCCCGTAAAAATCGCGAATTCTGCCGATATGGTACGTATAAATCGCGAATTTTGCCGATCAGGTGCGTATAAATCGTAAATTTCGTTGGTCGTATGCATAAAAATCGCGAATTTTGCCGATCGGGCCCGTAAAAATCGCGAATTCTGCCAATAGGGTGCGTATAAATCGCAAATTTTGACGATCAGGTGCGTATAAATCGTAAATTTCGTCGATCGTATGCGTAAAAATCGCGAATTTTGCCGATCGGCCCGTACGAATCGCGAATTTTGCCGATCAGGTGCATATAAATCGCGAATTTTGCCGATCGGGTGCGTGTAAATTGTAAATTTCGCCGATTGTCTGTGTAAAACTCTCGAATTTTGCCGATTGGACGCGTAAAAATCGGCAAATTTTGCGGATCAGGCGCGTAAAAATCGCAAATTTTGCCGATCAGACGCGTAAAAATCGCAAATTTTGCCGATCAGGTGCGTAAAAATCGCGAATTTTGCCGATGAGGCGCGCAAAATTCGCGAATTCCGCCGATCGGGAGCGTAAAATTCATGAATTTTGCCGATCGGGCGCGTAAAAATCGCAATTTTCCCGATTATGCGCGTAAAAATCGCGAATTCCGCCGATCGGGTGCGTAAAAATCATGGCTTTGCTGATCGGCACGTAAAAATCGCGAATTTTGCCAATCGGGCGCGTAAAAATCGCAAATTTTGCCAATCAAGTGCGAAAAATTTCAAATTTTGCCGATCGGATGTGAAAAAAATTGCAAATTTCGCCGATCGGGCGTGTAAAAATCGCAAATTTTTTCGATCGGGTGTTTATAAATCGCAAATTTCGCCGAACGTGTGCGTAATAATCGTGAATTTCGTCAATCACTAGGAAAAAACTATGAATATTGTCAATCGCGCAAGGGAAAAAAAAGTTTTTTCCATCCTTTCCAACTGAATTGGGTTATGCTGACTAAGAAGGTGGTTGAGTATAGGGAGCTAACCCTCCTTTTAAAATTGGCATTTTTATGAATTTTTAGGCTGACTCCCCCCCTCCCCTCTCTACCTTCATTCATGAAAACAGAATTTTTTTTCGGCACTGGCAATCTTTAGAGCTAAATTTATTCCTTCAAATAAAGTCAAGTATTTTCACTCTTTGAAAATAATCTTCGCTATATCTCTTGTGTATAAATACAAACATAAACTGTTGATATATCATTGCCAACAGAACTGAATACGTTGACTGGAAGGAAGGAACCTAGGGTGTTAGCTAAATCTACCCTTCCGAAATTTATGTTTTTTTAATCTGATCCCCCCCCCGGTCGCACCTCCTCGAAACAAAAAATTTCTGATGGTGGCCCCCGACAACCCAGTCATATTTGTAAGTGGCCCTTCGCTTAAAAAGGTTGTGCACACCTAATATAAGTGAAGCAATAAAAGAATTATTTTGAAATTTTTTATCCATTTCATACACATTTTAATATGCAAATCAGTTTAATCTACTCATCCTTTCTACTGAAAAAAGAAACAAATTGTTTTAAATTATCCTAATTTTAATTACTGTGCACTAATACTTTATTTGTTTAGTGAATTATTTTAATAATTTATCATATTGTAAGCTATCATTGTATTTTGTAAAAAAAAAATGAAAACACGCTTTAAAAAATGTAAATAAAATTTTGATAAATAATCCAAAAAGTTATAAAATCTGTAAAAAGCTATTGTTCGAATCTATGAAGATTTAAAGGAGTCCACTGCATATACATAACATAAAAAAACAGCATTATTAATCCAAACTGTATAAAAAAATACATAAAACAAATTGTACATAAAATATATAAAGAAAACACAGAGATAAAATAATACATTCATAAATACAGTAGACTCACAGTGCACATTTTCTTAATTATATCAATAATTAACTTTATTGTAAACACAATTATTATATTTTAAATGAAATAAAAGAACATTATGAAAATCGTAAACAAAACAATGAAAAAAATTGTGAAACAAAAATCAGCAAAACGTCAGGTTTGAGCATACGCACAAATGAAGAAGTCAACTGTATATACGTAAGATAAAAACAAACAATCAACAATAATAAGTAAAAATATATAATGAGAAAATGCAGCACTAACCTATGTATAAATGAAATCTGAGAATATTCGACTGAGAAAAAGAGAGATAAAAAAAACACATACCTACAGTAATAGTTAAGAACGTAGAGACTGTTATAAAGAAAAAGAAAAGGCTAAATGAAACCGAAAACTTTGCTTAATCGCGAAATTGAACCCAAACTTGAATTCACCGTAACAACTGAAAAATTTCCCTGTAAACGACATTTTCCGTAAAAACATTATTGGAACCAGGAATTAAACGGCCTTGCTTCTTGCTGTCTTTCATCGAAACACGAATGTTACTCACTAACTTTGTTCTAGAGAAGGCAACGTAAAGCATCCCATGGCTAAAAACCGGTTGCGGCAAGAAAACACCTACTCTACTGAGCGTCTGGCCCTGAAACTTGTTGATGGACATGGCGAATGCAAGTCTAATGGGAAACTGTCTCCTCTTGAGTCAAAATGGCAAATCGGTATCCGCCGGCGAAACTTTAGCCCGTGGCAGGAAAATTCTCGATCCTGCGTTCTGTCCAGTGACAACCTCACAGTCCAAGAAATTCTGCATGACTCTCTTTACTATCAGACGCGTTCTGTTGCACAGTCCGACGAATGCATTCAGATTTCTCAAAAGCATCACGATAGCTACCTCTTTTAAATTAAGGCAGTGAGGCGGCATTCCACTTGGCGTCAAACTGTGGATGAAATCCATCTGATACTGTTCCTCTTCTGCTGGGTCAAAATTTCAATCATGTCGGCACTGCAGAAAAAAAGATTATGTCCGGGAAATCTTGATAAAATGAATTCGTTGAATTTGAGCGTTTCGTCGTTTTTTGGGTACAAAATTGCTTTGCCGGCCAAGTCTTGAACATCGAAGTATTCGTCCGAACCGAATATTTCGTCGACTATCGATTTTCGAACAACACACCCAGGTGGAATCTGAACAACCTCCTCTTTCAGCCCGCTGTCATTTGTTAGGCGGCCGTCTCCGAGTTTCAAAAGCCAATCGGAGAACTTTTGCTCGTCCGCATGCAACCGCATATTCCTGACCAGCGAGAATTCCGTGAAAAGCGACCACAGAGAAGAGGATTTGAGACAGTTATCTACTATAGACGCGCGATTATCATGCTTAACAACGGGTAAGGTCTGTCTCCAGTCGCCGCCTAAAAGAAAAACTTTTCCACCAAACGCAACGTTGCATCATGTCAAATCTCTCATCAGTCTAGCGACAGCTTCCAAAGCATGGTGAGGCGTCATCGTGCATTCGTCCCATATGAAAAGATGCGTCCCCATCAAATTGACTGCCTCAGGACTGTCGTGTCTGACACGGCACGTAGAATTATCTAAAACTGGAATCGGCAATTTAAAAGCAGAATGTGCGGTTTCCCACCGGCCAACAGAACAGCAGCAATTCCTGTCCACGCAACTGGAACGGCGACGCGGCCCATTCCCCGAACAGCATGAAGAATAGTCTCAAAGAGATAAGTTTTTCCAGACCCGGCAAAGGCGTTAAAACAAAATAATTTCCGAAGAGCGGTACGGTACCCTCATCTCGAACGGCTTCCAAAACAGCATCGTACACTACCCTCTGTTCGGGATTCAGTCTATTTTTCAATTCCCAATGTTGGTTCCAAAAAGGAAAAAATACCAACACATACACACAAAACAACAAAAGTTATAAAAATAAAAATCATTCTACTTCACTATGCTTTGCGAAAAATGAAGAAAACTTAAAATTTCACAATCACAAAACTCATAAAAGTTAAATACAGAAAGAGATTAAAAAAGAAAATATAGCTTTTCTAGTAGAAAATACAGAAAAACATACATGAGTCGTGGACAGTGGCAGTTCCAAACACGTAACAAATTCTAAAGATATGTTAACGAATTTTAAAAAACTGACAGAAACTCAAGTAACTGTAGCAAATGGAAGTAAATTAGAATCTTACGGTTCCGGTGAAGTGAATATAGAAAATGGTAAAAGTAACGGCCAGATTATACTGAAAGACGTACTATATGTCCCTGAAATAGAATCTAACCTTTTATCCGTAAGTAAAGCAACCAAGAATGGTTGTGAAGTAATTTTCGAGAAAAATCATTGCTACATAAATTATAAAAATAAAACGATCCTCGAAGGCATATTAAAAAATAACTTATACGAAATTCAACTCGTGAACAACAAAACCACCAATTGTGCGAATCTTACACACACATGCAGAAACTCTAACTGCATAGAAACGTGGCATAAAAGGATGGGTCACCGAAATTACCAAACAATTAAAACAATTACGTCCAAACAATTAGTGAACGGAATTAAATTAGATAACTGTAAACACGAAAGTATTTGTGAGGTATGCATAGAAGCAAAAACCACCGAGACCCCATATCCAAAATCGCACGAATACAGAGCGAAGAGAAAATTGGAATTAGTACACTCCGACGTTTGTGAGTCGATTAAGACACCCACAATAGGCGGAAAAATCTATTTCGTAACATTCATAGAGGACTATTCAAGATTTTGTATAATGTATTTAATGTCTAAAAAGAGCGAAGTGTTTGAAAAATTAAAAGACTATGTCGCGACAGTACACAATAAATTTGGAAGAATGCCGAACGCAATCAGATCCGATAACGGAGGCGAGTATACAAGTTCAGAAATGGAACAATATCTTAAAATTAATGGAATTGAACACCAATTAACAGTTCCACAATCACCGAGCCAGAATGGCGTTGCGGAGCGTAAGAACAGATCGCTGTTAGACATGACAAGAAGCATGCTATTGGAAGCGAATTTACCTCATAAGCTATGGGGAGAGGCTATAAGCACTGCTAACCATCTACAAAACCGGCTTCCAACCAAACCAAGTGATAAAACTCCATATGAACTTTGGTTGAATCGAAAACCAAACCTACACTATTTAAAAGTCTTTGGCTGTATAGCTTACGCTTACGTACACAAGACAAAACGCGGAAAATTAGACAGCAGAGCTGAACAAGGAACTTTAGTTGGTTACGACAACTAAACCGATAAACGAACCTAAAAGTTAGAAAGAAATGTTAGAAATAGAAAATCCGGAATAAAAGAAAAACAGGCTAATCGCTACACAGGACGAATTAAACTCCCTAAAAGAAAATAAAACTTGGATACTAGTAGATCCACCGCAAGGAAAAAGAGTAATTGGTTCCAAATGGACTTATAAAGCTAAATACGACGAAACAGGAAAAATAAAACGGTATAAAGCTAGACTGGTAGCGAAAGGTTTTTTACAAACGTACGGAGAAAATTATGACGAAACTTTTGCCCCAGTTGTGACACAGTACGATCAGAGCATTCCTAACCGCAGCAGCGTATCATAAGTTAGAAGTAAAACATTTAGATATAAAGACAGCTTTCTTACACGGCGACATAGAAGAAATTTATATGTCTCAGCCGGAATGTTACGTTGTTTATAACGAACGCAATAAAGTATGCAAATTGACAAAAGCCATCTATGGGCTTTATTATTATGGGCTAATTATTTTTTATCTTTCATAGATGATTACTCTAGATTTACGATATTATATCTCCTACAAAATAAAAGTGAGGTATTTGAGAAATTAAAAGAATTTATTGCCCTGGTCAACAATAAATTTGGCAAAAAGCCTACAGAACTCAGAACTGATAATGGCAAAGAATTTAAAAATTCTAATATAGATAATTTTCTAAAAGAAAATGGAATTAAGCGACAGCTAACAGTACCATATTCTCCCAGCCAGAATGGTGTTGCTGAACGAAAGAATAGATCATCAATTGAAATGACAAGAACATTGTTAAGTGACTCTAATTTACCATTACATTTCTGGGGAGAGGCGATCTGCAACGCAAATCACCTACAAAATCGACTGCCAACTAAAGCCAACGAGAAAACTCCATATGAGTTATGGTCAAACAGAAGACCAAATCTAAACTATTTAAGAGTCTTTGGCTGCAAAGCTTATGCATATATTAACAAACCAAAAAGACAGAAATTAGATAATAAAGCAGTAGAAGGGATCTTTGTGGGATGCGATAATTATTCCAAAGGATATCGTATATACACAAGCGGCAAAGATATAACTATAGCAAGAACCGTGAAGTTTTTGGGAAACTATCCGAAAAATTCAAATAAAGAAAAATTGCTAGAACTAAATATAGATGAAAACACTAATGCCGAAAACGAAAAGTCGGAAAACCCAAATCTGATAAAAATCGAAATTTCAAATGAAAATGATAATCAGAATGAATCTGAACTAAATCAAACCGAACCGAGAAGATCAGATAGAGTAAATAAAGGGGTTCCCCCAGATAGACTAATTTATTTGGTTAAAGATGAAAATATAAACGAACCGAAAAATTGGCAGGAAATAATAAACATGGAAAACCCAGTAGAAAAAGAAAACTGGATCAAAGCGACACAGGAGGAGATAGAATCTCACAACCAAAATAAAACTTGGACATTAGTTGACCCCCCGCCAAATACAAAAATAATAGGTTCCAAAATGGCTCTTCAAAACAAAATTAGATTATAAAGGAAAAATACAAAAATATAAAGCGCGTTTAGTGGCGAAAGGCTATTCTCAAAATTTTGGCATTGATTATTATGAAACTTTTGCTCCAGTGGTTTCACATACAACAATTAGAACATTTTTAGCAGCCGCCGCCTATCATAAACTAAACATAAACCACGTTGACATTAAAACAGCATTTTTGTATGGAAATTTAGATGAGGATATATACATCACTCAGCCGGAAGGCTATGTCAAACCTAATCATGAAAACAAAGTGTGCAAATTAAATAAGGCTATATACGGCTTAAAACATGCAGCTAGAGCCTGGCACACAAAAATTTCAGAATCGTTAGAAAAGTTAAATTTCAAACAATCAATTTCAGACACGTGTTTATTTATACGTAATACAAAAGAAAGCAAAGCATATATTATCGTTTATGTTGATGACATTTTGATATCTGCAAAAGAAAGTGAAATTAAAGAAATTATACAGAAACTTAAGATTGAATACGAACTAAAAGATTTAGGTCAATTAAACTACTACCTAGGAATTAAAATTGAAAAAACAAACGAAGGATATAAACTAAATCAAAAAATTAAAATTGAAGAATTAGTTCGAAAATTTAAATTAGAAGATGCAAAACCTTACAAAACGCCAATGGAAACAGGGTATTTAAATATTGATAACGAAGAAATACCATTGCCAAACAACATCAATTACAGAAAGGCAATTGGCGCTCTTTTGTATATCTCAACTGTCGCAAGACCAGATATTTCAGCTGCGATTAACATCCTAAGTAGAAAAAACGAAAACCCTTCACAGAAGGGTTGGAAAGCAACTAAAAGAGTAATTTCCTATTTAAATCACACTAAAAACTTTAAATTAGAAATAAATACAACACACCAACCTATACTAGCAGCATATTGTGACTCAGACTAGGCTGGAGACATACAAACTAGAAAGTCCACCAGCGGAAACCTATTTTTATTAGGGAAAAACCCAATTTTGTGGATTAGCAAAAAGCAATCATGCATAGCCATGTCAAGTGCTGAAGCTGAGTACATTTCAGCAGCAAATGCGACACAAAAAATTTTATGGTTAATTAGACTCTTACAAGAATTTGACTTAGAACAGACATTACCCATAACTATGCATGAGGACAACCAGTCCTGCATAGAAATGATCGAATCACAAAAATACCCCCGTCGCACGAAACACATTGATATTAGGTATCATTCCAATAAACACCTAAAGGACAATGGCACATCAATCTAAAGTATTGTGAATCCAAAAAACATGGTAGCGGACATCCTAACGAAGCCCACTCCCAAGCTATCTTCGAAGTTCACAGGAGAAATTTAAATTTAAAAAATCAAATTCCAGAGATTAAGGAGGAGATTGTTGATAATACATCATGATAATAATCTCCGCAAATTGATTTTTATGACAGTTCACTTAAAAACTCATCAATATAAATAGTGTTTATCCAATTTCAAAGAGGAAATGAAATATGAAGAGGTTTTTACAGACTCGTGAACTGAACAAGGAAGTAAGAGACTAAAATACGTATAAATGACGTACATTGACTTTGCGTCATTTCCATCCAATGAAAGAACTGTAAAATGACATCACTTGATAAGGAATAAAGAATGATTTCATTCTGCTATATAGAACTTTAATAGAAGAGTTTTCTCTCGCGATGGAGTTGGAACTGTATACTCCGATCTCCCTTAAACTTATCAAATTTAATTAATGTTTAAGATTAAAATTATGTAACTAATAAATATAAAATTGTAAATTAAATTCTTTAATCAGTATAATGAATGTTTTATTAATTAATAACTTATACACATTGCTTAGTCACATGGATATTCTTCAATCAAGGATTTACATATTGTGTGAGCAAAAATTAATGGATACATCAATTTTCTTAATGGATTAACCATTGATTCTGGCGGACCTACTACGCGATATATTGAGGAGTGTGGATGATTGCTGAAAAATGGAGGTAAGCAATATCTTACGTATCCTTTGTTCCAAAAGTACAATTGTTTATTATATACCTTATTACTTTAGAGCGCGCAAAATTACTGCCTACCGACAAAATTTTCATAACACATTCTAATACGCTTTTCCAACATACTATAACATATAAGCGGAACAGTTACAAAGAAAATCATTACAAATAAAAAAGAAAGAAAATCCTTACCTTAAAACGACATTCTTTAACTTCTTATTCATGAAGTATTTCCATTTCTGAGACACGATGCACAAGAATACAAATCAAAATAAACTTTATTTCTGGTGAGTAGGTTGGTAGGTTGCTTCCTCGAGTAAAGCAAGGCCGCGATGCATCCGATTTTTAGGATCCTCGGGATGTGTTGGGGACAGTACAATTCGTCGATCCATTCTTCACCGTTCTCCGGATACTCATCGGATAGTTTTGTAGGATATGACAACTACAGGATCTGTAGGATCATTGTAGAGCGTCCGAAGGACGAATGTGGTTGTCTGGGATCAGACCGTAAAACATATTTCAAAGAATTAGTAATTTTCAAGAATTAAGTAAAATGAAAGTGTAACAAACGAAAAAAAAATCAAAAAGGTGATGGGGGAAGGAGACAAAAATTAGCAAAAAACCGAAATAAATAGTATTATCCAAGAAAAATGACATAAAAAATCCCCCCCCCCGAAAAAAAATCGATTCTGCCCTTCAAGAACAGAGAAAAAATATGGTACATTCTTGTTAAGCGTAATAGTTCTTACAAAATAAAAAGGGAAAAAAATAACATAGTCAGATAAAAAATGAAATACAAAATAATTTAATTTTAGTAAAAAAATAACTTTTGATGACCAAAACATAAACCAAAAATGTATAACAGTTCGGTATTTTTCTGCAATAACATTTACGCCTTTAAACAATAGAAATCACATAAATCCAAAAACGTGCCATTTTTGATAAGTAATGCTATTTTATCAACATTAATTTTCATAAATATCATAATAATAAGTGTATAAATGTTTAACTTTTTTGTACATGAATAATAGATTTCCCCTTTTTAAGTAAAAGTGCAACAAACCGAAAAAAAACCCAAAAGGTAAGGGTGGAGGAGAGAAAGTTTGGCAAAAAAAAGATGGGAAAAAAAGATACCAACTTGTAATCAAAATATACAAATCAGAAATAAAGATTATTTTAAACAAGTGGGTAAGTTTGATCGAAGATAGCACAAAGGGTTTCGTTTAATATTCCTGTCATAACACTTTATCCTTTCTTTAATAAATCCAAATAAATTTCATTAAAAACAAAAGTTGTTTTTGATAAAGTAAAAATTTACCGGTCTATTTTCCTCGTTTGTTCGAAAATCTGAACTGATCCGATAGCGGACGAAGCCCGCTATTATACTCTGTCATAATAATATCTGTCATGTGGACTAAATGCGATATTAAAAAAAATAATAAAAATTAAACATGTTGTACACCTTCAAAATGTTAAAATATGCGAATATTTCTATAATCGGGTTTTTTCATGATTCAATACGTTCCTCAAACTCATATTATTCTCTATTACTCATATTGATACTCGCTTTGTATTATTCTCAAACATTTGAAAAATCCGTCAAATTTCCAATAGGACGTCAGATTAATTTTCTTTTTAATTATCTAATGACGTGATATTAAGCTGCTTTCTGTACTTACACATACTCATACTCCTTGTATTATTGAGAAATCTTTGAAAATTTCCGTTTTATTACCAATAGGACGTCCTATTAATCTTTATTTCAATTGGTGAAACTTTTTATTTCATTTTCATTTTTCACGTGGAAATCTTTCAATAGAAAATTAATTATTGTAGAAAGAATTTCATTGTGGATTTTTAATTGTTGGCAAATGCTATAACAAAAAATGTTTAAATTTAATAGGGAAATGCTGTTGGAATTTAGATTTTTTATCTCTCCATATTAAAATAATACGATTTTTTCATATTTTAATATTTTGAGCTTCATAGTAGGTATATAGCTGTAAGTACACAAATTTCCATGCCTGTAAGTTACAAAGTTTCTGAGAACGGCTCTGTGACGGACAGACAACGGAGCGGGAGTAATAAGGTTTCGTGAGATGGACGAAACCCTAAAAATGGAGAAAATAGTAGTACCCGTGTTAACCTTTCTATTTTTTATTTGAAAAAGAAATATTAAAAACTTCAACAAAAATCTGTAATGAAAAGAAAAAATAATTGTAGTCGATATAAACCAAAACCAAAAAAATGAAAAAAAAAAACTTAATAATCAATAATTTTTCATGCTACCCCGTGGCAGAATGTACGCGACGCTGCGACGTGCGACGCAGACTTTTTGGGCAGCTGCAGACTAAAAACATACAGCGATGCCGCGGACGCGAATCTATATCTTTAAAAGGAATTTCAAAATTAAAAAACATAGAAAACACTTTAAAATACAAATACATATATATATATATATATACATAATAATAAAAATACATACATAAAAAAAATCTTAACATTACGTATAAATATACGTATATAGTAGACTTCCACAAAGCCGCGATCTGAAAATCGAAAAACACCTAAAAGACGGACATCGTTCCAAACGTAAACAGTCAAACCAACGGTTAAGATATAAGTGAAGCAATAAAAGAATTATTTTGAAATTTTTTATCCATTTCATACACATTTTAATATGCAAATCAGTTTCATCTACTCATCCTTTCTACTGAAAAAAGAAACAAATTGTTTTAAATTATCCTAATTTTAATTACTGTGCACTAATACTTTATTTGTTTAGTGAATTATTTTAATAATTTATCATATTGTAAGCTATCATTGTATTTTCTAAAAAAAATGAAAACACGCTTTAAAAAATGTAAATAAAATTTTGATAAATAATCCAGAAAGTTATAAAATCTGTAAAAAGCTATTGTTCGAATCTATGCAGATTTAAAGGAGTCCACTGCATATACATAACATAAAAAAACAGCATTATTAATCCAAACTGTATAAAAAAATACATAAAACAAATTGTACATAAAATATATAAAGAAAACACAGAGATAAAATAATACATTCATAAATACAGTAGACTCACAGTGCACATTTCTTAATTATATCAATAATTAACTTTATTGTAAACACAATTATTATATTTTAAATGAAATAAAAGAACATTATGAAAATCGTAAACAAAACAATGAAAAAAATTGTGAAACAAAAATCAGCAAAACGTCAGGTTTGAGCATACGCACAAATGAAGAAGTCAACTGTATATACATAAGATAAAAACAAACAATCAACAATAATAAGTAAAAATATATAATGAGAAAATGCAGCACTAACCTATGTATAAATGAAATCTGAGAATATTCGACTGAGAAAAAGCGAGATAAAAAAAACACATACCTGCAGTAATAGTTAAGAACGTAGAGACTGTTATAAAGAAAAAGAAAAGGCTAAATGAAACCGAAAACTTTGCTTAATAGCGAAATTGAACCCAAACTTCAATTCACCTTAACAACTGAAATATTTCCCTGTAAACGACATTTTCCGTAAAAACATTGTTGGAACCAGGAATTAAACGGCCTTGCTTCTTGCTGTCTTTCATCGAAACACGAATGTTATTCACAGACTTTGTTCTAGAGAAGGCAACGTAAAGCATCCCATGGCTAAAAACCGGTTCCGGCAAGAAAACACCTACTCTACTGAGCGTCTGGCCCTGAGACTTGTTGATGGTCATGGCGAATGCAAGTCTAATGGGAAACTGTCTCCTCTTGAGTCTAAATGGCAAATCGGTATCCGCCGGCGAAAGTTCAGCCCGTGGCACGAAAATTCTCGATCCTGCGTTATGTCCAGTGACAACCTCACAGTCCAAGAAATTCTGCATGACTCTCTTTACTATCAGACGCGTTCTGTTGTGCAGTCCGACGAATGCATTCAGATTTCTCAAAAGCATCACGATAGCTACCTCTTTTAAATTAGTGAGGCGGCATTCCACTCGGCGTCAAACTGTGGATGAAATCCATCTGATACTGTTCCTCTTCTGCTGGGCCGACACTTTCAATCATGTCGGCACTGCAGAAAAAAAGATTATGTCCGGGAAATCTTGATAAAATGAATTCGTTGAGTTTGAGCGTTTCGTCGTTGTTTGGGCACAAAATTGCTTTGCCGGCCAAGTCTTGAACATCGAAGTCTTCGTCCGAACCGAATATTTCGTCGACTACCGATTTTCGAACAACACACCCAGGTGGAATCTGAACAACGTCCTCCTTCAGCCCGCTGTCATTTGTTAGGCGGCCGTCTCCGAGTTTCAAAAGCCAATCGGAGAACTCTTGCTCGTCCGCATGCAACCGCATATTCCTGACCAGCGAGAATTCCGTGAAAAGCTACCACAGAGAAGAGGATTTGAGACAGTTATCTACTATAGACGCGCGATTATCATGCTTAACAACGGGTAAGGTCTGTCTCCAGTCGCCGCCTAAAAGAAAAACTTTTCCACCAAACGCAACGTTGCATCATGTCAAATCTCTCATCAGTCTACCGACAGCTTCCAAAGCATGGTGAGGCGTCATCGTACATTCGTCCCATATGAAAAGATGCGTCCCCATCAAATTGTCTGCCTCAAGACTGTCGTGTCTGACACGGCACGTAGAATTATCTAAAACTGGAATCGGCAATTTAAAAGCAGAATGTGCGGTTTTCCCGCCGGCCAACAGAACAGCAGCAATTCCTGTCCACGCAACTGGAACGGCGACGCGGCCCATTCCCCGAACAGCATGAAGAATAGTCTCAAAGAGATAAGTTTTTCCAGCCCGGCAAAGGCGTTTAAACAAAATAATTTCCGAAGAGCGGTACGGTACCCTCATCTCGAACGGCTTCCAAAAGAGAATCGTACACTACCCTCTGTTCGGGATTCAGTCTATTTTTCAATTCCCAATGTTGGTTCCAAAAAGGAAAAAATACCAACACATACACACAAAACAATTATAAAAATAAAAATCATTCTACTTCACTATGCTTTGCGAAAAATGAAGAAAACTTAAAATTTCACAATCACAAAACACATAAAAGTTAAATACAGGAAGAGATTAAAACAGAAAATATAGCTTTTCTAGTAGAAAATACATAAAAAACATACATGAGTCGTGGACAGTGGCAGTTCCACACACGTAACAAATTCTAAAGATATGTTAACGAATTTTAAAAAACTGACAAAATCTCAAATAACTGTTGCAAATGGAAGTAAATTAGAATCTTACGGTTCCGGTGAAGTGATTATAGAAAATGGTAAAAGTAACGGCCAGATTATACTGAAAGAGGTACTATATGTCCCTGAAATAGAATCTAACCTTTTATCCGTAAGTAAAGCAACCAAGAATGGTTGTGAAGTAATTTTCGAGAAAAATCATTGCTACACAAATTATAAAAATAAAACAATCCTCGAAGGCATATTAAAAAATAACTTATACGAAATTCAACTCGTGAACAACAAAACCACCAATTGTGCGAATCTTACACACACATGCAGAAGCTCTAACTGCATAGAAACGTGGCATAAAAGGATGGGTCACAAAAATTACCAAACAATTAACACAATTACGTCCAAACAATTAGTGAACGGAATTAAATTTGATAACTGTAAACACGAAAGTATTTGTGAGGTATGCATAGAAGCAAAAACCAGCGAGACCCCATATCCAAAATCGGCCGAATACAGAGCGAAGAGAAAATTGGAATTAGTACATTCCGACGTTTGTGGTCCGATTAAGACACCCACAATAGGCGGAAAAACCTATTTCGTAACATTCATAGACGACTATTCAAGATTTTGTATAATGTATTTAATGTCTAAAAAGATCGAAGTGTTTGAAAAATTAAAAGACTATGTCGCGACAGTACACAATAAATTTGGAAGAATGCCGAACGCAATCAGATCCGATAACGGAGGCGAGTATACAAGTTCAGAAATGGAACAATATCTTAAAATTAATGGAATTGAACACCAATTAACAGTTCCACAATCACCGAGCCAGAATGGCGTTGCGGAGCGTAAGAACAGATCGCTGTTAGACATGACAAGAAGCATGCTAATGGAAGCGAATTTACCTCATACGCTATGGGGAGAGGCTATAAGCACTGCTAACCATCTACAAAACCGGCTTCCAACAAAACCAAATGATAAAACTCCATATGAACTTTGTTTGAATCAAAAACCAAACCTACACTATTTAAAAGTATTTGGCTGTATAGCTTACGCTTACGTACACAAGACAAAACGCGGAAAATTAGACAGCAGAGCTGAACAAGGAACTTTCGTTGGTTACGACAACCGCTCTAAAGCATATAGAATTTACATGAAAGACGGAAGAGTAATACTTTCCCGATCGGTCAAATTCGTCGAAAACAAATTCTTAAATGCTAAAAATGATGTAAATTTAAATTCAAACGAAATTACATTAAGCAAAACTGAACAACCAAGAACCAGCGATACAAGTAACATAGAAATAAGCATCGCACCCACTCCTTGTGAACCAACCGCGTCCCAACAACAAACACTCGAACCCCGTAGATCACAAAGAACAAACACAGGTGTGCCACCTGATAGATTTGCCTACACCGTCAAATATGAACCGATAAACGAACCTAAAAGTTAGAAAGAAATGTTAGAAATAGAAAATTCGGAATAAAAGAAAAACAGGCTAATCGCTACACAGGACGAATTAAACTCCCTAAAAGAAAATAAAACTTGGATACTAGTAGATCCACCGCAAGGAAAAAGAGTAATTGGTTCCAAATGGACTTATAAAGCTAAATACGACGAAACAGGAAAAATAAAACGGTATAAAGCTAGACTGGTAGCGAAAGGTTTTTTACAAAAGTACGGAGAAAATTATGACGAAACTTTTGCCCCAGTTGTGACACACACTACGATCAGAGCATTCCTAACCGCAGCAGCGTATCATAAGTTAGAAGTAAAACATTTAGATATAAAGACAGCTTTCTTACAGGCGACATAGAAGAAATTTATATGCCTCAGCCGGAAGGTTACGTTGTTTATAACGAACGCAATAAAGTATGCAAATTGACAAAAGCCATATATGGGCTTAAACAAAGAGCCTGGGACACAAAATTAAGCGAAACACTAAAAGAGTTAAACTTGACACAAAGTACTACAGATAATTGTTTATTCACCCGCGGAGTAGAGGAAAACACAGTTTACATAATTTTGTACGTGGACGATATTCTCATAGCTGGAAAAGAGAAACAAATCGAAGAAATAATCCTTAGCTTAAAATCACAATATACATTAAATGATTTAGGACAAGTAAACAATTATTTAGGAATTAAAATCGACAAAATCGAAAAATAGATTTACTCTGAACCAAAAATCTAAAATTGAAGAAATTGCGAGAAAATTTAATGTTGAGGAATTCAAACCCTATAGCAAACCTATGGATACAGGGTACTTACGTCTTGAAAACGACGACAAACAAATGCCCAACAATACTGAATATAGAAAAGCCATAGGAGGGTTACTTTACATAGCAACCATAACAAGACCCGACATTACCACAGCCACTAATATATTAAGCAGGAAATGTGAAAATCCCACAGAAAGGATTGTATGGCACAACCCAACTGTTATCTATCTTGTTATTCTTAATCATCAAGTACTTTCCGTCTCTTCTTCCGTAAAGCGGATAACCTCCAACATTCTGTTTTGTCTCTCTTAGAAAATTTTTGGGGTAATCTTTCGAACAGTCTCCATCAATCATGCAAGGTGAATTCAGATTCCGTTCTCTGCAGGGACCGTGTATCATCGAAGATTTGACGATACTGTGCAGCACGGGGTCGACTTCAGCATCTGGAAGCTCTGCGCACACCAGCGAGTCGACGCACTCGGCATCACGCAACTTGTCTTCTTCTGCCAAAATGAGCAACAGATGCATCTGTGGCAGTCCACGTTTTTGTCCACAACACCCAAAACTCGATTAACGAATAAATATTTCAATAGAGCTTTTTTTTTAATGTCCAAAACTCTGGACACAATATCCGGACGATCGTGAGCCTGCTGTCCGGCGAATAAATTTTCGGTGATTTCTGGCCATTTCGGGTTACATGTGAAAGTCAAAAGCAAATCTCGTTTCCCGAAATCACGAACAATAGCCATGGAAACCTGGTAATGCTGCTGCATTGAACGGGGACTACCAATGTGTGATGACGGCAGTATAACCGGTATTCCAGGTTTCACACCCTCTCGTTCCGCGAGCCTGTATACATGATCTGTCAGACCCAAGTATGTATCGACACGAAACTTTTTTGGTTATTCCGGATAGACCAAAGCCTATCTCCCTCTACTTTCACGTACGAATCGACAACATACTGCTGAAAAAATTTCCTCCCGTACAGGATAGAGTTAAAACAATTGCCACGGACTGAAATCCTGTGGGCAAAGAAATCTAATTCAGAAAACGGCTGGCCAACTTGAAAACCTTTTTAGCCGCGACGAAAGAAGATAACATACGTTATGGGATCGAGATTGGGATTCAAGCTCGAGATGTTGATGAACCCGCCGTTGCGTGGATGAATCGCAATATCTCTGCTGGATGGGGGATTGCCGTCTGCACCCTTGAAAATAACAGCCACTTCATTCTGTTTCGGAGCATTATAACGACGCGCATGCTCACCTATTTCGACGCCGCCCGTGATATACAAACGAATGTCTGCAGTCTCACCACCCTGTTATATCGTTTCATCTTCAAATTCCTTTAGCATCTTGTAGGCTTGCGCATATGGGTTCACATTCCTCAAAACTCTATCCAAAAGCCTCAACAGATCTGAATTCAATCTAACACGGCCAGTCATATTCATTCTTTGCCTGAGTGCCTCATCTGAGTCTAAAATGTAAAGTTGAACATATTTTTCTTGTCCAGGTATCTCGGGATGAAGGTTACTCGTCTTATGATAAATACTGCCATGTATCCTGAAGCAATACGGTCCGGAACCGGTAGGGACATCTACTTGAGCACCCATCGATGAAAAACTCATTAAAGAGTTGTATCGCCTGATATTATCAAAAAATCACCCGAAAACGGATGATCTCTGGTAAATAAATCACGCAGCTCCCTGGGAATGTTTCTCTCTGGTTCGACAATGATTCCACCGTGACAACAATGCCCATAAATTCCCGACGAAGGAATTTTGTCTCTGAAATGCAATCCCCTACCACTGTTGCATACACAGTCCATCGGACCACAACTACGTTCCTCGACACCAACAGTGACGGCAGACCTCGCAAGATTGTGCAGAGCATTTTCTGCTCGCCCAATCCTCTCGCCAAAAAGCCTCTCTTCACGTACTTCCATGGGTTCATGTTGTCTGGCCTCACGATGACGAATTGCATCTTCAACCCTCCTCATGTTAGCTTCTTCTGTTTCTTGCGTTCTTGCCTCGCGCACACGATCAGCATTTCCCGTTCGTCTAATGCTGCTTTCTTCTTCTGTTTCGTGATCTCTCGCCTCACGCATACGATCGGCATTTTCCGTTCGCCTAATGTTACTTTCTTCTTCTGTTTCCTGAGCACGAATTGCTCTATGTCGGTCAGCATCACTTCTTCTCCTTGCTTCTGCAGCAATTGCATATTCATTTTCCAGTGTACGAATTGCTCTATGTCGCTCGGCATCACTTCTTCTCCTTGCTTCTGCAGCAATTGCATCTTCATTTTCTCTTCTTCTCTTTTGAATTTCAGCTCTCATTCTACGTTCAGCATCGCCTGTAATAGTACCTCTTTTTCGCATTGGCATTCTAGTTAAATGCAAACAAAACCAAGAACCGAAACAATTACCCCAAAAAATGAAACAACGTAAGCAAAAAAAAGTAAAAGAAAGATAGAAAAAAATACGAACCTGTAATCAAAATATACAAATCAGAAATAAAGATTCTTTAAAAAAATGAAAAAAAAGCTACCTCTGCTTAACCTTTCTATTGATAACAGAAAAAACTTCAAAAAATTCTGTAATGAAATGAAAAAAGAAATTTAGTCCATCCAAACAAACACCCAAACTATCAAAAGGAACAATTTTTGTACATACCAATAAAATAAAATAAAATAAAATAAAATAACAGTTTAATATCTGTTTAACCTTCTATCCCATATTTATTGCCAAATCAATGTAAGGAAACACTAGTTTTCACAAAGATATGTTATAAAGTTTTAAATATCCTCGGGAAAATACTTGTATTTCCCTTAAATTATGAAAATATTAAGCAGGATATGTTTTTCAAACTCGTGCAATGACTAGGCTTAATTTTTTGTAATTTCATTCTGTTGATAATACATCATGATAATAATCTCTGCAAATTGATTTTTATGACAGTTCACTTAAAAACTCATCAATATAAATAGTGTTTATCCAATTTCAAAGAGGAAATGAAATATGAAGAGGTTTTTACAGACTCGTGAACTGAACAAGGAAGTAAGAGACTAAAATAAGTATAAATGACGTACATTGACTTTACGTCATTTCCATCCAATGAAAGAACTGTAAAATGACATCACTTGATAAGGACTAAAGAATGATTTCATTCTGCTTTTTTGAACTTTAATAGAAGCTTTTTCTCTCGCGATGGAGATGGAACTGTATACTCCGATCTCCCTTAAACTTATCAAATTTAATTAATGTTTAAGATTAAAATTATGTAACTATTAAATATAAAACTGTAAATTAAATTCTTCAGTCAGTATAATGAATGTTTTATTAATTAATAACTTATACACATTGCTTAGTCACATGGATATTCTTCAATCAAGGATTTACATATTGTGTGAGCAAAAAGTAATGGATACATCAATTTTCTTAATGGATTAACAAGTGATTCTGGCGGACCTACTACGCGGTATATTGAGGAGTGTGGATGATTGCTGAAAAATAGAGGTAAGCAATATCTTACCTATCCTTTGTTCCAAAAGTACAATTGTTTATTATATACCTTATTACTTTAGAGCGCGCAAAATTACTGCCTACCGACAAAATTTTTATAACAAAGATTATGAGAACGAAATATTCTAAAGTATATAAAGGATAAAAATAAAAATAAATAGTGTCCTAGAATCCTCGAATACTTAAAAGAAATTAATTAATTTTAGATATATTCTAAAATAGAAAAATGGCAACCGTCAAAGAAGGTAGTATAATTCAAAAATTAAATTCCAGCAACTATGCAAACTGGAAATTTAAGGTGGAGATGCTCTTGATAAGAGAAGAGCTCTTTGAAGTTGTCACAGACGATCCACCTAATCCAATTACAACGGAATGGTCTAAGAAAGATAAAAAAAGCAAGAGCCTTTATTAATTTAAGTATTGAGGATAATCAAATAATCCATATTAAGCATTTACAAAATGCACGGGACACATGGAACACGTTAAAAAACATCCATGAGAGATTAAATCTCTCCAGTAAACTGTTTCTCCTTAGGAGACTTTATGGAACGAAATTATCTGAAGGAGGAAATATGATTACTCATATAACCAAAATATTAGAAATTATCGATAAGTTATCAGCCATAGGCGAAGAAATTAAAACAAATCATATTTCAGCATTACTGCTCTGCTCTTTACCTCCTTCATACGACACCCTCATAACCGCATTAGAAGCCAGGCAGGAAGACGAATTAACTCCAGAGTTTATAAAGAGTAAATTAACAGACGACATTAATAAAAGAAATGAGCATTCAAATACAAGTGATAATGCCAACAAAGCCTTTAGAGCTGAAAGAAATTTAAACCCACAGGTTTTAAAAAAGAAGAAAAATACTGCACGATTTGTCGACTAAAAAACCACAACACAGTTAATTGCTGGCATAACAAACATAAAACAAATAACTTTAAACAAAATGTAAGAAAAAACTTCTCTTCTTCATTAGTCTTTCAAAAAGACGAGAAGAGATTAAAAAGCGCGGACTCAAATAAACCGAACAATAAAAGCACAGCTTATTTCGGAACCGAAGAAAAGAAAAATTGCGCATTTATAGCGAATAAATCGCAAAATAAAGCATGGATGATAGATTCTGGCTCGTCCTCCTATATATCAAATGATGAAAACTTATTTTCTGAATTTACAAATAAAGAACATACCAACGTTGTAATTGCCAACGGCAATAAACTAAAATCCTACGGGTCGGGTAATGTAAACATTACCACAATAACCTCCGACGGTAGAACACATGAAATAACATTAAAAGATGTTCTTCTAGTACCCGAAATTGAAACTGATTTATTTTCGGTAGCTAAAGCTACGAAAAACGGATGCAAAATAATGTTCGAGAATAATAAATGTTTTCTAGAATATGAAGGATTAATTCGCTTGGATGGTACAAGAAAAAACAATTTATACGAAATTCAGCAAACTAACGGAATCACAGATGAAAATTTCGTAAATATGATAACAAATTGCAAAAATAAAAATTGCGTTGAACTGTGGCATAGAAGATTAGGACATAAAAATGTCGCGTCAATGAGGGAAATAATGACTAAGGAATTAGCATGCGGAATAAACATAAATAATTGTTCCCATAGTACCGAATGTGAGCCTTGCATCAAAGCAAAAATAACTGAAGCACCATACCCCAAAAAGACGGAATTTAGAGCAAATAAAATTTTGCAGTTGGTGCATTCAGACGTATGTGGTCCTATTCAAACTCCAACCATAGGTGGGAAAAAATATTTTTTAACTTTCATAGATGATAACTCTAGATTTACGATATTATATCTCCTACAAAATAAAAGTGAGGTAATTGAGAAATTAAAAGAATTTATTGCCCTGGTCAACAATAAATTGGGCAAAAAGCCTACAGAACTCAGAACTGATAATGGCAAAGAATTTAAAAATTCTAATATAGATAATTTTCTAAAAGAAAATGGAATTAAGCGACAGCTAACAGCACCATATTCTCCCAGCCAGAATGGTGTTGCTGAACGAAAGTATAGATCATTAATTGAAATGACAAGAACATTGTTAAGTGACTCTAATTTACCATTACATTTCTGGGGAGAGGCGATCTGCACCGCAAATCACCTACAAAATCGACTGCCAACTAAAGCCAACGAGAAAACTCCATATGAGTTATGGTCAAACAGAAGACCAAATCTAAATTATTTAAGAGTCTTTGGCTGCAAAGCTTATGCATATATTAACAAACCAAAAACACAGAAATTAGATAATAAAGCAGTAGAAGGGATCTTTGTGGGATGCGATAATTATTCCAAAGGATATCGTATATACACAAGCGGCAAAGATATAACTATAGCAAGAACCGTGAAGTTTTTCGGAAACTATCCGAAAAATTCAAATAAAGAAAAATTGCTAGAACTAAATATAGATGAAAACACTAATGCCGAAAACGAAAAGTCGAAAAACCCAAATCTGATAATAATCGAAATTTCAAATGAAAATGATAATCAGAATGAATCTGAACTAAATCAAACCGAACCGAGAAGATCAGATAGAGTAAATAAAGGGGTTCCCCCAGATAGACTAATTTATTTGGTTAAAGATGAAAATATAAACGAACCGAAAAATTGGCAGGAAATAATAAACATGGAAAACCCAGTAGAAAAAGAAAACTGGATCAAAGTGACACAGGAGGAGATAGAATCTCACAACCAAAATAAAACTTGGACATTAGTTGACCCCCCGCCAAATAAAAAAATAATAAGTTCGAAATGGCTCTTCAAAACAAAATTAGATTATAAAGGAAAAATACAAAAATATAAAGCGCATTTAGTGGCGAAAGGCTATTCTCAAAATTTTGGCATTGATTATTATGAAACTTTTGCTCCAGTGGTTTCACATACAACAATTAGACCATTTTTAGCAGCCGTCGCCTATCATAAACTAAACATAAACCACGTTGACATTAAAACAGCATTTTTGTATGGAAATTTAGATGAGGATATATACATCACTCAGCCAGAAGGCTATGTCAAACCTAATCATGAAAACAAAGTGTGCAAATTAAATAAGGCTATATACGGCTTAAAACAGGCAGCTAGAGCCTGGCACACAAAAATTTCAGAATCGTTAGAAAAGTTAAATTTCAAACAATCAATTTCAGACACGTGTTTATTTATACGTAATACAAAAGAAAGCAAAGCATATATTATCGTTTATGTTGATGACATTTTGATATCTGCAAAAGAAAGTGAAATTAAAGAAATTATACAGAAACTTAAGATTGAATACGAACTAAAAGATTTAGGTCAATTAAACTACTACCTAGGAATTAAAATTGAAAAAACAAACGAAGGATATAAACTAAATCAAAAAATTAAAATTGAAGAATTAGTTCGAAAATTTATATTAGAAGATGCAAAACCTTACAAAACGCCAATGGAAACAGGGTATTTAAATTTTGATAACGAAGAAATACCATTGCCAAACAACATCAATTATAGAAAGGCAATTGGCGCTCTTTTGTATATCTCAACTGTCGCAAGACCAGATGTTTTAGCTGCGATTAACATCCTAAGTAGAAAAAACGAAAACCCTTCACAGAAGGATTGGAAAGCAACTAAAAGAGTAATTTCCTATTTAAATCACACTAAAAACTTTAAATTAGAAATAAATACAACACACCAACCTATACTAGAAGCATATTGTGACTCAAACTAGGCTGGAGACATACAAACTAGAAAGTCCACCAGCGGAAACCTATTTTTATTAGGGAAAAACCCAATTTTGTGGATTAGCAAAAAGCAATCATGCATAGCCATGTCAAGTGCTGAAGCTGAGTACATTTCAGCAGCAAATGCGACACAAGAAATTTTATGGTTAATTAGACTCTTACAAGAATTTGACTTAGAACAGACATTACCCATAACTATGCACGAGGACAACCAGTTCTGCATAGAAATGATCGAATCACAAAAATACACCCGTCGCACGAAACACATTGATATTAGGTATCATTCCATTAAACACCTAAAGGACAATGGTACAATCAATCTAAAGTATTGTGAATCCAAAAAACATGGTAGCGGACATCCTAACGAAGCCCACTCCCAAGCCTATCTTCGAAGTTCACAGGAGAAATTTAAATTTAAGAAATCAAATTCCAGAGATTAAGGAGGAGATTGTTGATAATACATCATGATAATAATCTCCGCAAATGGATTTTTATGACAGTTCACTTAAAAACTCATCAATATAAATAGTGTTTATCCAATTTCAAAGAGGAAATGAAATATGAAGAGGTTTTTACAGACTCGTGAACTGAACAAGGAAGTAAGAGACTAAAATACGTATAAATGACGTACATTGACTTTACGTCATTTCCATCCAATGAAAGAACTGTAAAATGACATCACTTGATAAGGACTAAAGAATGATTTCATTCTGCTATATAGAACTTTAATAGAAGCTTTTTCTCTCGCGATGGAGATGGAACTGTATACTCCGATCTCCCTTAAACTTATCAAATTTAATTAATGTTTAAGATTAAAATTATGTAACTATTAAATATAAAATTTTAAATTAAATTCTTTAATCAGTATAATGAATGTTTTATTAATTAATAACTTATACACATTGCTTAGTCACATGGATATTCTTCAATCAAGGATTTACATATTGTGTGAGCAAAAAGTAATGGATACATCAATTTTCTTAATGGATTAAGCAGTGATTCTGGCGGACCTACTACGCGGTATATTGAGGAGTGTGGATGATTGCTGAAAAATGGAGGTAAGCAATATCTTACGTATCCTTTGTTCCAAAAGTACAATTGTTTATTATATACCTTATTACTTCAGAGCGCGCAAAATTACTGCCTACCGACAAAATTTTTATAACACATTCTAATACGCTTTTCCAACATACTATAACATATAAGCGGAACAGTTACAAAGAAAATCATTACAAATAAAAAAGAAAGAAAATCCTTACCTTAAAACGACATTCTTTAACTTCTTATTCATGAAGTATTTCCATTTCTGAGACACGATGCACAAGAATACAAATCAAAATAAACTTTATTTCTGGTGAGTAGGTTGGTAGGTTGCTTCCTCGAGTAAAGCGAGGCCGCGTTGCATCCGATTTTTAGGATCCTCGGGATGTGTTGGGGACAGTACAATTCGTCGATCCATTCTTCACCGTTCTCCGGATACTCACCGGATAGTTTTACAGGATATGACAACTACAGGATCTGTAGGATCATTGTAGAGCGTCCGAAGGACGAATGTGTTTGTCTGGGATCAGACCGTAAAACATATTTCAAAGAATTAGTAATTTTCAAGAATTAAGTAAAATAAAAGTGTAACAAACGAAAAAAAAAATCAAAAAGGTGATGGGAGAAGGAGACAAAAATTAGCAAAAAACCGAAATAAATAGTATTATCCAAGAAAAATGACATAAAAAATCCCCCCCCCCCCCGAAAAAAAATCGATTCTGCCCTTCAAGAACACAGAAAAAATATGGTACATTCTTGTCAAGCGTAATAGTTCTTACAAAATAAAAAAGGAAAAAAATAACATAGTCAGATAAAAAATGAAATACAAAATAATTTAATTTTAGTAAAAAAATAACTTTTGATGACCAAAACATAAACCAAAAATGTATAACAGTTCGGTATTTTTCTGCAATAACATTTACGCCTTTAAACAATAGAAATCACATAAATCCAAAAACGTGCCATTTTTGATAAGTAATGCTATTTTATCAACATTTTCATAAATATCATAATAATAAGTGTATAAATGTTTAACTTTTTTTTACATGAATAATAGATTTCCCCTTTTTAAGTAAAAGTGCAACAAACCGAAAAGAAAAAACCAAAAGGTGAGGGTGGAGGAGAGAAAGTTTGGCAAAAAATAGATGGAAAAAAAGATACCAACTTGTAATCAAAATATACAAATCAGAAATAAAGATTATTTTAAACAAGTGGGTAAGTGTGATCGAAGATAGCACAAATGGTTTCGTTTAATATTCCTGTCATAACACTTTATCCTTTCTTTAATAAATCCAAATAAATTTCATTAAAAACAAAAGTTGTTTTTGATAAAGTAAAAATTTACCGGTCTATTTTCCTCGTTTGTTCGAAAATCTGAACTGATCCGATAGCGGACGAAGCCCGCTATTATACTCTGTCATAATAATATCTGTCATGTGGACTAAATGCGATATTAAAAAAAAAAAAAAATTAAACATGTTGTACACCTTCAAAATGTTAAAATATGCGAATATTTCTATAATCGGGTTTTTTCATGATTCAATACGTTCCTCAAACTCATATTATTCTCTATTACTCATATTGATACTCGTTTTGTATTATTCTCAAACATTTGAAAAATCCGTCAAATTTCCAATAGGACGTCAGATTAATTTTCTTTTTAATTATCTAATGACGTGATATTAAGCTGCTTTCTGTACTTACACATACTCATACTCCTTGTATTATTGAGAAATCTTTGAAAATTTCCGTTTTATTACCAATAGGACGTCCTATTAATCTTTATTTCAATTGGTGAAACTTTTTATTTCATTTTCATTTTTCACGTGGAAATCTTTCAATAGAAAATTAATTATTGTAGAAAGAATTTTATTGTGGATTTTTAATTGTTGGCAAATGCTATAACAAAAAATGTTTAAATTTAATACGGAAATGCTGTTGGAATTTAGATTTTTTATCTCTCCATATTAAAATAATACGATTTTTTCATATTTTAATATTTGGAGCTTCATAGTAGGTATATAGCTGTAAGTACACAAATTTCCATGCCTGTAAGTTACAAAGTTTCTGAGAACGGCTCTGTGACGGACAGACAACGGAGCGGGAGTAATAAGGTTTCGTGAGATGGACGAAACCCTAAAAATGGAGAGAAAAAAAGTACCCGTGTTAACCTTTCTATTTTTTATTTGAAAAAGAAATATTAAAAACTTCAACAAAAATCTGTAATGAAAAGAAAAAATAATTGTAGTCGATATAAACCAAAACCAAAAAAATGAAAAAAAAACTTAATAATCAATTTTTGTTCATGCTACCCCGTGGCAGAATGTACGCGACGCTGCGACGTGCGACGCAGACTTTTTAGGGCAGCTGCAGACTAAAAGCATACAGCGATGCCGCGGACGCGAATCTATATCTTTAAAAGGAATTTCAAAATTAAAAAACATAGAAAACACTTTAAAATACAAATACATACATATATATCATATAAATATAATCGCACACTTGGACGTAAAATTTTTAATTACAATTCTTTTGCAAAAAATTTGGTCTCTTCAAATTATTACCCATGTTATTGTAATGACCCAAAATATCAAAAGTATATAAATACAACACATGGTCATATCATTACTGGTGATCTTAATATTGTAGAACAACCTATTTTACAAAACTTAATGCATAATGGCACAAAATTTCGTCTTCCATATAAGTGTAATATCAAATCCATAATATTGCAGTTTATTCAAGATATTGATTTGTTTATATATAAAATTGCTGTTGATTACAATAAACCAATCGAATATTTCAGTGAATGGAGATTTTCTGTAAATGATAAATTAAAAAATGAAATTATAAAAAATTATCATCATATTACACATGCAGCTTTTAAAAACATAAATAAACATATATCAGAATTACAAAATAAATTTATAATTACTAATGTAGATAAATCTCCAAATAATTATGCTATCATTTGTAAAGAATACTATAAAGTGTTAATTCACAATGCAATCAACACAAGTAATATTTTTAATAAAACTAAATTAAATATTGAAATAAATAACAGAAAATTATTAAATTATCACAAATTACTAAAAATCAAATGTAATAATTTTAATTATCCTTATCTTGTTATAATTCCAAAATTTCATAAAAATCCTATTAAATTTCGCACTGTTACCATCGGTTGTAACACATATAATAAAAATGCAAGCAATTTACTACTTAATATTTTAAAGCAGATATATGATATAACGTTAAAACATAATATCCAACATTGCCTAAAAAATAGTTTTCAACTCATTAATAAAATACATAATATCAATCCGGTAAAATTCATAAAAACATTGGATTTTAATGATTTATTTAATAACATTGATATAAAAGACTTACATAAAACAATGTGTATATTATTTAAAGAATTTAAGTCTCAATTAAAATTAAAAGAACATATTTCAGTAAATTTTTTTAAAACTTTACTAAATTTTACATTGCATAATAATTACATTATATATGACAATGTTATCTATAAACAATGCCAGGGAATTCTGCAGGGCGGAACCGCATCTAGTATTCTCTCTAATCTTTACTTATATTATTATGAAAGAAATATAAGTCCGAACAATGATTATGTATTTTATCGCTATATTGATGACATTATCATATTTTATTTCAATGAAAAAAATTGCACATCACCACTCAATTTTTATCCTACTCAGCTTAAATTAAGCGAAAATGATTTAATTAATAATAATATAAACTTTCTTGACTTAAAAATTAATATTACTAATAATTATAAATTAATTTTTGATATTTATGATAAGAGATTTGATTTCCCATTTAAAGTAAATATTTTTGCCAATTTTGCTTCATGTTTACATAAATCTGTTTATAAAAATATAATTATCAATTATCTACATCGTATAAAATACTTATGCTCAGATATAAATAAAAACAAAAATATTAGATATATTCGAGATCAAGCAAAAATATATGGATATCCAATTTTTATGATAAATTCAATCATCAACTCTTTTAAATAACATTTATTATATAATTTAAATATAAACATGGTATGTAATAAATTATTGTTTTGGTGTGCGATAACATATAACAAAAGATATAGAAAATAATAATTATAACATACATTATTACAATTATAACATATTAGGAAATTTAATATTTAATATTTGTTTGAACATTATATACACTTTATATAGAAAATTACAATTATAACATACATAATTACAATTATAACATATTAGGAAATTTAATATTTGATTGAACATTATATACACTTTGTATAGTTGTGATTGTGCGTTGCCGATCACCTCTGTTTAAGGTGTTATTGATGTGCAGTTTTCATACATTTATAAATTAACTTATACAATAACAAATTAAATTATACATGGATAACATTGGTGATTATAACTCATAAACATATCTATTTGCAATATATATAAATATAAATATATATAGTTTTTATTTTTGTCTATGAATAATTAAATTTAACAAGTATTTTAATTACTGCATTGCATTAATTTGACTGAAAAACAGTAGTAATACTATTAATTATCAATTTTATAAATTTTGAGATATTATGAATTGTTTATGAATTATTTAATTAGATATTTAAATTAATCTATGAAATATAAAATATATTTACAATGTAGTATAAATTAAACATTAATTATTTAATAATATGTCTATAATATCAGTGGATTAACACAGCTGGCAGCAAAAACAATTTAAATTAAAATAATATCTCTTTTACATAATATATTCTTGTTAAGAATATCTGAAATGCTGTGCAAGTTGAATTAATTCTGCGTAGATTTATTCATATAGTAGTATTATATTTTATTTGAATTTAAAGTAAAACTACAAGTTAGTATTGTTTTTTAATGTTTATTTATATAATTAAATCTAATGAAGTGAGTATGTAACTAATAAAGTGGATATCTAACTAAATATTAATTATGAATTATTATAATACCAATAGATGGCGACACTTTACCTTTCAGGTAGTTGTTGATAATATTGTTAATATTATATTTAATTTAACTATAGAGGGAGCTATTGATTGTATATTAATTTTACTTTCAGGAATTAAAATTGGATGGAGTAATATATATTCACGGATATAATTTTGTTATAAGTGTATTAAAACCAGAATTATTTTGTGTGTTTTTGTATCATTTTGTGTTTGGGTGTCATCGATGGGGATGCGTTTTAAAAAAATGTGCTCTCAACTTGTCTTTCAAATCATTTCTCTCAACTCGACTTTGTCAACATGTATGATGCATTGCCATGTGGATGTGAATATTATGCAGAAGTTGTGACATTTTAAGGATTCTGTATAATTATTGTGAGTAAAATATTTTATCTACACTTTACGCGTTCATATTTCCAACTTTATTATTTCAAAACTGTTATCTCGTGGTAATTTCGTGAGGTGTTAAATACAGTTTTTGGGATAATCGATGTGAGTGAAATATATAGTATATTCTTAATGGTTTTTTATTTCCTATTTAAATATTTCCAAATTTTAATATTTCCAATTGTTGTCTGTTAATAATTCAGTGTACCTGGATGATTCTACTGATCTTAGCATTATGCCAGTAGAATTATGAAACACTGAATTATTATTTAAAACACATGTGGGTGCATCCAGGCTGATGAGTACATGTGCATGTGCTTTTTCATATCCAATTCATATTTAATTCTCATGTGATCCAATTTTCCATTGTATATGGTTCATATTTAATTTATTAATCCATTTGTATTTACTTAATTGCAACTCCAATTTATAATTTTTTTTCCCTTTCTCCCTATTTCTTTTTTCTTTTTTCAATATTCTTTAGGTATGAGTAAAATTTGGCCAATTACCATTGAAGCACAAGCTATGGTAATATTATGTTTGCATATGTTAATTATTAGCTATGTGGTATTCTGTATACACAATATCATTAATTATCTCTTTGGAAATTTAAGTAGAATGATAATAGAACCTGAAATGTTTTTTGAAATTCATAGATATTATAATTATATCTACCCTATATATATAAAATCCTAATGTAACAAATTTGTGAAACGATTTTATGAAACGAATTTATGAAATGATTTTATGAAACGACTGATTAAACGACTGATTATGTTTCAGGGCTATTTTTAATAAAATATTAAACGCTTGATGGTGAAATTAATACCAATTGTCCATAAAAATCCGCGGATGTCAAAACTGGTAATAGAATTTTGAAATTGGAATTAGTTTTCGAGATATTAATTTTTTTCTAATTTTAATGATATTTCTGTAATGATGGCAACTAATTACTCAGTTTTTTTGTGATAAAAAAGGGAAAAAATTGAAAAGGATCCCGATAGGGATTATTGATTTTTTTTTTATTCGTCATTTTCAAATTGAAATTGAATTTATCTTTTATTTCAATCGATAATGAAGACAAGATTGTGATTAAATTATGTTTTTCAGGAAAATTTGAAAAAAAAAATCACATTTCTATCGTCAGGATTCAATCGTCTGTCAGCATTTAATTTAATTTATAAACTGAAAATATTTTGAATAAATTCGTCCAAATGACGTCATTTATGTAAACGCAAAAGAAAGGAGCAAAAAAATATTTATACAATTTGCTTAGCGTAAAATGTAATTTATCCTATTTTATATATAATCAGAAGTAATTTGTATAGAAAAAACAATAATAATATACGTGTAATTAAAATACGCATATAAACAAAAAAATCGTCGAATTTGTTTCCATGGCTGTTTATGTCATTTGGCACCAAATCTCACTTTCTGATGCCCGAATTGCGCCAAGCTTTATAAAAAAGCGTCAAGACCCCTATAATAGAAAAGCACCAAAAGCTCATTGGGTTTATTTTCATAACTTTTGGCAACAAATCTATGTATATTAACGAATCTATCCCTTTTCGAAGCTCAAATTACGCCAAACCTAAAAGCAAAGGATCCTATAATGGAAAAGTTCCCGATTTTCTTATGGACAATATTTAAGTGACATAACAAGGTGTAAAATTATCGCGGTTAGCAAATTTGTTTAAATATGTCATCAATTGATGCCGAATAAATGCAGGCATGCATGCACAAAATATTTAATTAATTTTGTATGATAATTATTAGAAAATTCGTATATACATATTAATTAAAATAAATAATTTACATATTTAAAATAACATGAAAATATGCATGATGGTGCACTAAAATAGAGAGAAAATTAAAACCTGTTACTGAAAATGTCTATAACAGTACTTTTCAATACCGTGTTTCTTAATGTTATTCACAAGCAGATGGAATTTTTCTCATCCTTAAACGCAAAGGAAGAATAGAATACAGATCGTTGTTATAAAAGTCCGAGTGGTAGCCACAATTTAAACCGAACCATTTTATACAAGCTGGTTTTCAAGTTGTAATTGATTTTACTTATCAATCCCGAAAACAGTCGTCAGTTGTCGCAACAGTTGTGTATGAGGCCATGATAATCAAAAAATGCCCCATTAAAACGTTAAAAGCATGGCAACCCAATTACAGATTTGCCAATATTTTTAAAACAAAGCATGCTGTCATGTTTTTAGAGGCTTCGAAGTCTGAGTGGGGGTTGGCGAGCGTAGCTCGCAGGGGGTAGGCCCCCTAGTATATATATATATATACATAATAATAAAAATACATACATAAAAAAAATCTTAACATTACGTATAAATATACGTATATAGTAGACTTCCACAAAGCCGCGATCTGAAAATCGAAAAACACCTAAAAGACGGACATCGTTCCAAACGTAAACAGTCAAACCAACGGTTAAGATATAAGTGAAGCAATAAAAGAATTATTTTGAAATTTTTTATCCATTTCATACACATTTTAATATGCAAATCAGTTTCATCTACTCATCCTTTCTACTGAAAAAAGAAACAAATTGTTTTAAATTATCCTAATTTTAATTACTGTGCACTAATACTTTATTTGTTTAGTGAATTATTTTAATAATTTATCATATTGTAAGCTATCATTGTATTTTCTAAAAAAAATGAAAACGCGCTTTAAAAAATGTAAATAAAATTTTGATAAATAATCCAGAAAGTTATAAAATCTGTAAAAAGCTATTGTTCGAATCTATGCAGATTTAAAGGAGTCCACTGCATATACATAACATAAAAAAACAGCATTATTAATCCAAACTGTATAAAAAAATACATAAAACAAATTGTACATAAAATATATAAAGAAAACACAGAGATAAAATAATACATTCATAAATACAGTAGACTCATAGTGCACATTTTCTTAATTATATCAATAATTAACTTTATTGTAAACACAATTATTATATTTTAAATGAAATAAAAGAACATTATGAAAATCGTAAACAAAACAATGAAAAAAATTGTGAAACAAAAATCAGCAAAACGTCAGGTTTGAGCATACGCACAAATGAAGAAGTCAACTGTATATACATAAGATAAAAACAAACAATCAACAATAATAAGTAAAAATATATAATGAGAAAATGCAGCACTAACCTATGTATAAATGAAATCTGAGAATATTCGACTGAGAAAAAGAGAGATAAAAAAAACACATACCTGCAGTAATAGTTAAGAACGAAGAGACTGTAATAAAGAAAAAGAAAAGGCTAAATGAAACCGAAAACTTTGCTTAATAGCGAAATTGAACCCAAACTTGAATTCACCGTAACAACTGAAAAATTTCCCTGTAAACGACATTTTCCGTAAAAACATTGTTGGAACCAGGAATTAAACGGCCTTGCTTCTTGCTGTCTTTCATCGAAACACGAATGTTATCCACAGACTTTGTTCTAGAGAAGGCAACGTAAAGCATCCCATGGCTAAAAACCGGTTGCGGCAAGAAAACACCTACTCTACTGAGCGTCTGGCCCTGAGACTTGTTGATGGTCATGGCGAATGCAAGTCTAATGGGAAACTGTCTCCTCTTGAGTCTAAATGGCAAATCGGTATCCGCCGGCGAAAGTTCAGCCCGTGGCACGAAAATTCTCGATCCTGCGTTATGTCCAGTGACAACCTCACAGTCCAAGAAATTCTGCATGACTCTCTTTACTATCAGACGCGTTCTGTTGCACAGTCCGACGAATGCATTCAGATTTCTCAAAAGCATCACGATAGCTACCTCTTTTAAATTAGTGAGGCGGCATTCCACTCGGCGTCAAACTGTGGATGAAATCCATCTGATACTGTTCCTCTTCTGCTGGGCCGACACTTTCAATCATGTCGGCACTGCAGAAAAAAAGATTATGTCCGGGAAATCTTGATAAAATGAATTCGTTGAGTTTGAGCGTTTCGTCGTTGTTTGGGCACAAAATTGCTTTGCCGGCCAAGTCTTGAACATCGAAGTCTTCGTCCGAACCGAATATTTCGTCGACTATCGATTTTCGAACAACACACCCAGGTGGAATCTGAACAACGTCCTCCTTCAGCCCGCTGTCATTTGTTAGGCGGCCGTCTCCGAGTTTCAAAAGCCAATCGGAGAACTCTTGCTCGTCCGCATGCAACCGCATATTCCTGACCAGCGAGAATTCCGTGAAAAGCGACCACAGAGAAGAGGATTTGAGACAGTTATCTACTATAGACGCGCGATTATCATGCTTAACAACGGGTAAGGTCTGTATCCAGTCGCCGCCTTAAAGAAAAACTTTTCCACCAAACGGAACGTTGCATCCTGTCAAATCTCTCATCAGTCTAGCGACAGCTTCCAAAGCATGGTGAGGCGTCATCGTACATTCGTCCCATATGAAAAGATGCGTCCCCATCAAATTGTCTGCCTCAAGACTGTCGTGTCTGACACGGCACGTAGAATTATCTAAAACTGGAATCGGCAATTTAAAAGCAGAATGCGCGGTTTTCCCACCGGCCAACAGAACAGCAGCAATTCCTGTCCACGCAACTGGAACGGCGACGCGGCCCATTCCCCGAACAGCATGAAGAATAGTCTCAAAGAGATAAGTTTTTCCAGCCCGGCAAAGGCGTTTAAACAAAATAATTTCCGAAGAGCGGTACGGTACCCTCATCTCGAACGGCTTCCAAAAGAGCATCGTACACTACCCTCTGTTCGGGATTCAGTCTATTTTTCAATTCCCAATGTTGGTTCCAAAAAGGAAAAAATACCAACTTATACACACAAAACAACAAAAGTTATAAAAATAAAAATCATTCTACTTCACTATGCTTTGCGAAAAATGAAGAAAACTTAAAATTTCACAATCACAAAACTCATAAAAGTTAAATACAGGAAGAGATTAAAACAGAAAATATAGCTTTTCTAGTAGAAAATACATAAAAACATACATGAGTCGTGGACAGTGGCAGTTCCACACACGTAACAAATTCTAAAGATACGTTAACGAATTTTAAAAAATTGACAAAAACTCAAATAACTGTAGCAAATGGAAGTAAATTAGAATCTTACGGTTCCGGTGAAGTGATTATAGAAAATGGTAAAAGTAACGGCCAGATTATACTGAAAGAGGTACTATATGTCCCCGAAATAGAATCTAACCTTTTATCCGTAAGTAAAGCAACCAAGAATGGTTGTGAAGTAATTTTCGATAAAAATCATTGCTACATAAATTATAAAAATAAAACAATCCTCGAAGGCATATTAAAAAATAACTTATACAAAATTCAACTCGTGAACAACAAAACCACCAATTGTGCGAATCTTACACACACATGCAGAAGCTCTAACTGCATAGAAACGTGGCATAAAAGGATGGGTCATCGAAATTACCAAACAATTAAAACAATTACGTCCAAACAATTAGTGAACGGAATTAAATTAGATAACTGTAAACACGAAAGTATTTGTGAGGTATGCATAGAAGCAAAAACCAGCGAGACCCCATATCCAAAATCGGCCGAATATAGAGCGAAGAGAAAATTGGAATTAGTACATTCCGACGTTTGTGGTCCGATTAAGACACCCACAATAGGCGGAAAAACCTATTTCGTAACATTCATAGACGACTATTCAAGATTTTGTATAATGTATTTAATGTCTAAAAAGAGCGAAGTGTTTGAAAAATTAAAAGACTATGTCGCGACAGTACACAATAAATTTGGAAGAATGCCGAACGCAATCAGATCCGATAACGGAGGCGAGTATACAAGTTCAGAAATGGAACAATATCTTAAAATTAATGGAATTGAACACCAATTAACAGTTCCACAATCACCGAGCCAGAATGGCGTTGCGGAGCTTAAGAAAAGAAAAGATCGCTGTTAGACATGACAAGAAGCATGCTATTGGAAGCGAATTTACCTCATAAGCTATGGGGAGAGGCTATAAGCACTGCTAACCATCTACAAAACCGGCTTCCAACAAAACCAAATGATAAAACTCCATATGAACTTTGTTTGAATCGAAAACCAAACCTACACTATTTAAAAGTCTTTCGCTGTATAGCTTACGCTTACGTACACAAGACAAAACGCGGAAAATTAGACAGCAGAGCTGAACAAGGAACTTTCGTTGGTTACGACAACCGCTCTAAAGCATATAGAATTTACATGAAAGACGGAAGAATAATACTTTCCCGATCGGTCAAATTCGTCGAAAACAAATTCTTAAATGCTAAAAATGATGTAAATTTAAATTCAAACGAAATTACATTAAGCAAAACTGAACAACCAAGAACCAGCGATACAAGTAACATAGAAATAAGCATCGCACCCACTCCTTGTGAACCAACCGCGTCCCAACAACAAACACTCGAACCCCGTAGATCACAAAGAACAAACAGAGGTGTGCCACCTGATAGATTTGCCTACACCGTCAAATATGAACCGATAAACGGAAAAGTTAGAACGAAATGTTAGAAATAGAAAATCCGGAATAAAAGAAAAACAGGCTAATCGCTACACAGGACGAATTAAACTCCCTAAAAGAAAATAAAACTTGGATACTAGTAGATCCACCGCAAGGAAAAAGAGTAATTGGTTCCAAATGGACTTATAAAGCTAAATACGACGAAACAGGAAAAATAAAACGGTATAAAGCTAGACTGGTAGCGAAAGGTTTTTTACAAAAGTACGGAGAAAATTATGACGAAACTTTTGCCCCAGTTGTGACACACACTACGATCAGAGCATTCCTAACCGCAGCAGCGTATCATAAGTTAGAAGTAAAACATTTAGATATAAAGACAGCTTTCTTACAGGCGACATAGAAGAAATTTATATGCCTCAGCCGGAAGGTTACGTTGTTTATAACGAACGCAATAAAGTATGCAAAATGACAAAAGCCATATATGGGCTTAAACAAAGAGCCAGGCACACAAAATTAAGCGAAACACTAAAAGAGTTAAACTTGACACAAAGTACTACAGATAATTGTTTATTCACCCGCGGAGTAGAGGAAAACACAGTTTACATAATTGTGTACGTGGACGATATTCTCATAGCTGGAAAAGAGAAACAAATCGAAGAAATAATCCTTAGCTTAAAATCACAATATACATTAAATGATTTAGGTCAAGTAAACAATTATTTAGGAATTAAAATCGACAAAATCGAAAAATAGATTTACTCTGAACCAAAAATCTAAAATTGAAGAAATTGCGAGAAAATTTAATGTTGAGGAATCCAAACCCTATAGCACACCTATGGATACAGGGTACTTACGTCTTGAAAACGACGACAAACAAATTCCCAACAATACTCAATATAGAAAAGCCATAGGAGGGTTACTTTACATAGCAACCATAACAAGACCCGACATTACCACAGCCACTAATATATTAAGCAGGAAATGTGAAAATCCCACCGAAAGGGATTGTATGGCACAACCCAACTGTTATCTATCTTGTTATTCTTAATCATCAAGTACTTTCCGTCCTCTCTTCTTCCGTAAAGCGGATAACCTCCAACATTCTGTTTTCTCTCTTAGAAAATTTTTGGGGTAATCTTTCGACCAGTATCCATCAATCATGCAAGGTGAATTCAGATTCAGTTCTCTGCAGGGACCGTGTATCATCGAAGATTTGACGATACTGTGCAGCACGGGGTCGACTTCAGCATCTGGAAGCTCTGCGCACACCACCGAGTCGATGCAGTCGGCATCACGCAACTTGTCTTCTTCTGCCAAAATGAGCAACAGATGCATCTGTGGCAGTCCACGTTTTTGTCCACAACACCCAAAACCTGATTAACGAATAAATATTTCAATAGAGCTTTTTTTTAATGTCCAAAACTCTGGACACAATATCCGGACGATCGTGAGCCTGCTGTCCGGCGAATAAATTTTCGGTGACTGGCCATTTCGGGTTACATGTGAAAGTCAAAATCAAATCTGGTTTCCCGAAATCACGAACAATAGCCATGGAAACCTGGTAATGCTGCTGCATTGAACGGGGACTACCAATGTGTGATGACGGCAGTATAACCGGTATTCCAGGTTTCACACCCTCTCGTTCCGCGAGCCTGTATACATGATCTGTCAGACCCAAGTATGTATCGACACGAAACTTTTTTTGGTTATTCCGGATAGACCAAAGCCTATCTCCCTCTACTTTCACGTACGAATCGACAACATACTGCTGAAAAAATTTCCTCCCGTACAGGATAGAGTTAAAACAATTGTCACGGACTGAAATCCTGTGGGCAAAGAAATCTAATTCAGAAAACGGCTGGCCAACTTGAAAACTTTTTTCGCCGCGAGGAAAGAAGATAACATACATTATGGGATCGAGATTGGGATTCAAGCTCGAGATGTTGATGAACCCGCCGCCGCGTGCATGAATCGCAATATCTCTGCTGGATGGGGGATTGCCGTCTGCACTCTTGAAAATAACAACCACTTCATTCTGTTTCGGAGCATTATAACGACGCGCATGCTGACCTATTTCGACGCCGCCCGTGATATACATACGAATGTCTGCAGTCTCACCACCCTGTTATATCGTTTCATCTTCAAATTCCTTTAGCATCTTGTAGGCTTGCGCATATGGGTTCACATTCCTCAAAACTCTATCCAAAAGCCTCAACAGATCTGAATTCAATCTAACACGGCCAGTCATATTCATTCTTTGCCTGAGTGCCTCATCTGAGTCTAAAATGTAAAGTTGAGCATATTTTTCTTTCCAGGTATCTCGGGATGAAGGTTACTAGTCTTATGATAAATACTGCCATGTATCCTAAAGCAATACGGTCCGCTACCGGTAGGGACAGCTACTTGAGCACCCATCGATGAAAAACTCATTAAAGAGTTGTATCGCCTGATGTTATCATAAAATCACCCGAAAACGGATGATCCCCGGTAAATAAATCACGCAGCTCCCTGGGAATGTTTCTCTCTGGTTCGACAATGATTCCACCGTGACAACAATCCCCATAAATTCCCGACGAAGGAATTTTGTCTCTGAAATGCAATCCCCTACAACTGTTGCATACACAGTCCATCGGACCACAACTACGTTCCTCGACACCAACAGTGACGGCAGACCTCGCAAGATTGTGCAGAGCATTTTCTGCTCGCCGAATCCTCTCGCCAAAAAGCCTCTCTTCTCGTACTTCCATGGGTTCATGTTCTCTGGCCTCACGATGACGAATTGCATCTTCAACCCTCCTCATGTTAGCTTCTTCTGTTTTTTGCGTTCTTGCCTCGCGCACACGATCAGCATTTCCCGTTCGTCTAATGTTACTTTCTTCTTCTGTTTCGTGATCTCTCGCCTCACGCATACGATCGGCATTTTCCGTTCGCCTAATGTTACTTTCTTCTTCTGATTCCTGATCTCTTGCCTCACGCATACGATCGGCATTTTCCGTTCGTCTAATGTTACTTATTTCTTCTGTTTCCTGAGCACGAATTGCTCTATGTCACTCGGCATCACTTCTTCTCCTTGCTTCTGCAGCAATTGCATCTTCATTTTCTCTTCTTCTCTTTTGAATTTCAGCTCTCATTCTACGTTCAGCATCGCCTGTAATACTACCTCTTTTTCGCTTTGGCATTCTAGTTAAATGCAAACAAAACCAAGAACCGAAACAATTACCCCAAAAAATGAAACAACGTAAGCAAAAAAAAGTAAAAGAAAGATAGAAAAAAAAAACGAACCTGTAATCAAAATATACAAATCAGAAATAAAGATTCTTTAAAAAATGAAAAAAAAAAGGTACCTCTGCTTAACCTTTCTATTGATTACAGAAAAAACTTCAAAAAATTCTGTAATGAAATGAAAAAAGAATTTTAGTCCATGCAAACAAACAGCCAAACTATCAAAAGGAACAATTTTTGTACATGCCAATAAAATAAAATAAAATAAAATAACAGTTTAATATCAGTTTAACCTTCTATCCCATATTTATTGCCAAATCAATGTAAGGAAACACTAGTTTTCACAAAGATATGTTATAAAGTTTTAAATATCCTCGGGAAAATACTTGTGTTTTCCTTAAATTATGAAACTATTAAGCAGGATATGTTTTTCAAACTCGTGCAATGACTAGGCTTAATTTTTTGTAATTTCATTCTGTTGATAATACATCATGATAATAATCTCCGCAAATTGATTTTTATGACAGTTCACTTAAAAACTCATCAATATAAATAGTGTTTATCCAATTTCAAAGAGGAAATGAAATATGAAGAGGTTCTTACAGACTCGTGAACTGAACAAGGAAGTAAGAGACTAAAATACGTATAAATGACGTACATTGACTTTACGTCATTTCCATCCAATGAAAGAACTGTAAAATGACATCACTTGATAAGGACTAAAGAATGATTTCATTCTGCTATATAGAACTTTAATAGAAGCTTTTTCTCTCGCGATGGAGATGGAACTGTATACTCCGATCTCCCTTAAACTTATCAAATTTAATTAATGTTTAAGATTAAAATTATGTAACTATTAAATATAAAATTGTAAATTAAATTCTTTAATCAGTATAATGAATGTTTTATTAATTAATAACTTATACACATTGCTTAGTCACATGGATATTCTTCAATCAAGGATTTACATATTGTGTGAGCAAAAAGTAATGGATACATCAATTTTCTTAATGGATTAACCAGTGATTCTGGCGGACCTACTACGCGGTATATTGAGGAGTGTGGATGATTGCTGAAAAATGGAGGTAAGCAATATCTTACCTATCCTTTGTTCCAAAAGTACAATTGTTTATTATATACCTTATTACTTTAGAGCGCGCAAAATTACTGCCTACCGACAAAATTTTTATAACAAAGATTATGAGAACGAAATATTCTAAAGTATATAAAGGATAAAAATAAAAATAAATAGTGTCCTAGAATCCTCGAATACTTAAAAGAAATTAATTAATTTTAGATATATTCTAAAATAGAAAAATGGCAACCTTCAAAGAAGGTAGTATAATTGAAAAATTAAATTCCAGCAACTATGCAAACTGGAAATTTAAGGTGCAGATGCTCTTGATAAGAGAAGATCTCTTTGAAGTTGTCACAGACGACCCACCTAATCCAATTACAACGGAATGGTCTAAGAAAGATAAAAAGGCAAGAGCGCTTATTAATTTAAGTATTGAGGATAATCAAATAATCCATATTAAGCATTTACAAAATGCACGGGACACATGGAACACGTTAAAAAACATCCATGAGAGATCAAATCTCTCCAGTAAACTGTTTCTCCTTAGGAGACTTTATGGAACGAAATTATCTGAAGGAGGAAATATGATTACTCATATAACCAAAATATTAGAAATTATCGATAAGTTATCAGCCATAGGCGAAGAAATTAAAAAAAAACATATTTCAGCATTACTGCTCTGCTCTTTACCTCCTTCATACGACACCCTCATAACCGCATTAGAAGCCAGGCAGGAAGACGAATTAACTCCAGAGTTTATAAAGAGTAAATTAACAGAAGACATTAATAAAAGAAATGAGCATTCAAATACAAGTGATAATGCCAACAAAGCCTTTAGAGCTGAAAGAAAATTTAAACCCACAGGTTTTAAAAAAGAAGAAAAATACTGCACGATTTGTCGACTAAAAAACCACAACACAGTTAATTGCTGGCATAACAAACATAAAACAAATAACTTTAAACAAAATGTAAGAAAAAACTTCTCTTCTTCATTAGTCTTTCAAAAAGACGAGAAGAGATTAAAAAGCGCGGACTCAAATAAACCGAACAATAAAAGCACAGCTTATTTCGGAACCGAAGAAAAGAAAAATTGCGCATTTATAGCGAATAAATCGCAAAATAAAGCATGGATGATAGATTCTGGCTCGTCCTCCTATATATCAAATGATGAAAACTTATTTTCTGAATTTACAAATAAAGAACATACCAACGTCGTAATTGCCAACGGCAATAAACTAAAATCCTACGGGTCGGGTAATGTAAACATTACCACAATAACCTCCGACGGTAGAACACATGAAATAACATTAAAAGATGTTCTTCTAGTACCCGAAATTGAAACTAATTTATTTTCGGTAGCTAAAGCTACGAAAAACGGATGCAAAATAATGTTCGAGAATAATAAATGTTTTCTAGAATATGAAGGATTAATTCGCTTGGAAGGTACAAGAAAAAACAATGTATACGAAATTCAGCAAACTAACGGAATCACAGATGAAAATTTCGTAAATATGATAACAAATTGCAAAAATAAAAATTGCGTTGAACTGTGGCATAGAAGATTAGGACATAAAAACGTCGCGTCAATGAGGGAAATAATGACTAAGGAATTAGCATGCGGAATAAACATAAATAATTGTTCCCATAGTACCGAATGTGAGCCTTGCATCAAAGCAAAAATAACTGAAGCACCATACCCCAAAAAGACGGAATTTAGAGCAAATAAAATTTTGCAGTTGGTGCATTCAGAAGTATGTGGTCCTATTCAAACTCCAACCATAGGTGGGAAAAAATATTTTTTAACTTTCATAGATGATTACTCTAGATTTACGATATTATATCTCCTACAAAATAAAAGTGAGGTATTTGAGAAATTAAAAGAATTTATTGCCCTGGTCAACAATAAATTTGGCAAAAAGCCTACAGAACTCAGAACTGATAATGGCAAAGAATTTAAAAATTCTAATATAGATAATTTTCTAAAAGAAAATGGAATTAAGCGACAGCTAACAGTACCATATTCTCCCTGCCAGAATGGTGTTGCTGAACGAAAGTATAGATCATTAATTGAAATGACAAGAACATTGTTAAGTGACTCTAATTTACCATTACATTTCTGGGGAGAGGCGATCTGCACCGCAAATCACCTACAAAATCGACTGCCAACTAAAGCCAACGAGAAAACTCCATATGAGTTATGGTCAAACAGAAGACCAAATCTAAATTATTTAAGAGTCTTTGGCTGCAAAGCTTATGCATATATTAACAAACCAAAAAGACAGAAATTAGATAATAAAGCAGTAGAAGGGATCTTTGTGGGATGCGATAATTATTCCAAAGGATATCGTATATACACAAGCGGCAAAGATATAACTATAGCAAGAACCGTGAAGTTTTTGGGAAAATATCCGAAAAATTCAAATAAAGAAAAATTGCTAGAACTAAATATAGATGAAAACACTAATGCCGAAAACGAAAAGTCGGAAAACCCAAATCTGATAAAAATCGAAATTTCAAATGAAAATGATAATCAGAATGAATCTGAACTAAATCAAACCGAACCGAGAAGATCAGATAGAGTAAATAAAGGGGTACCCCCAGATAGACTAATTTATTTGGTTAAAGATGAAAATATAAACGAACCGAAAAATTGGCAGGAAATAATAAACATGGAAAACCCAGTAGAAAAAGAAAACTGGATCAAAGCGACACAGGAGGAGATAGAATCTCACAACCAAAATAAAACTTGGACATTTGTTGACCCCCCGCCAAATACAAAAATAATAGGTTCGAAATGGCTCTTCAAAACAAAATTAGATTATAAAGGAAAAATACAAAAATATAAAGCGCGTTTAGTGGCGAAAGGCTATTCTCAAAATTTTGGCATTGATTATTATGAAACTTTTGCTCCAGTGGTTTCACATACAACAATTAGAACATTTTTAGCAGCCGCCGCCTATCATAAACTAAACATAAACCACGTTGACATTAAAACAGCATTTTTGTATGGAAATTTAGATGAGGATATATACATCACTCAGCCGGAAGACTATGTCAAACCTAATCATGAAAACAAAGTGTGCAAATTAAATAAGGCTACATACGGCTTAAAACAGGCAGCTAGAGCCTGGCACACAAAAATTTCAGAATCGTTAGAAAAGTTAAATTTCAAACAATCAATTTCAGATACGTGTTCATTTATACGTACTACAAAAGAAAGCAAAGCATATATTATCGTTTATGTTGATGACATTTTGATATCTGCAAAAGAAAGTGAAACTAAAGAAATTATACAGAAACTTAAGATTGAATACGAACTAAAAGATTTAGGTCAATTAAACTACTACCTAGGAATTAAAATTGAAAAAACAAACGAAGGATATAAACTAAATCAAAAAATTAAAATTGAAGAATTAGTTCGAAAATTTAAATTAGAAGATGCAAAACCTTACAAAACGCCAATGGAAACAGGGTATTTAAATTTTGATAACGAAGAAATACCATTGCCAAACAACATCAATTATAGAAAGGCAATTGGCGCTCTTTTGTATATCTCAACTGTCGCAAGACCAGATATTTCAGCTGCGATTAACATCCTAAGTAGAAAAAACGAAAACCCTTCACAGAAGGATTGGAAAGCAACTAAAAGAGTAATTTCCTATTTAAATCACACTAAAAACTTTAAATTAGAAATAAATACAACACACCAACCTATACTAGAAGCATATTGTGACTCAGACTAGGCTGGAGACATACAAATTAGAAAGTCCACCAGCAGAAACCTATTTTTATTAGGGAAAAACCCAATTTTGTGGATTAGCAAAAAGCAATCATGCATAGCCATGTCAAGTGCTGAAGCTGAGTACATTTCAGCAGCAAATGCGACACAAGAAATTTTATGGTTAATTAGACTCTTACAAGAATTTGACTTAGAACAGACATTACCCATAACTATGCATGAGGACAACCAGTCCTGCATAGAAATGATCGAATCACAAAAATACACCCGTCGCACGAAACACATTGATATTAGGTATCATTCCATTAAACACCTAAAGGACAATGGTACAATCAATCTAAAGTATTGTGAATCCAAAAAACATGGTAGCGGACATCCTAACGAAGCCCTCTCCCAAGCGTATCTTCGAAGTTCACAGGAGAAATTTAAATTTAAGAAATCAAATTCCAGAGATTAAGGAGGAGATTGTTGATAATACATCATGATAGTAATCTCCGCAAATTGATTTTTATGACAGTTCACTTAAAAACTCATCAATATAAATAGTGTTTATCCAATTTCAAAGAGGAAATGAAATATGAAGTGGTTTTTACAGACTCGTGAACTGAACAAGGAAGTAAGAGACTAAAATACGTATAAATGACGTACATTGACTTTACGTCATTTCCATCCAATGAAAGAACTGTAAAATGACATCACTTGATAAGGACTAAAGAATGATTTCATTCTGCTATATAGAACTTTAATAGAAGCTTTTTCTCTCGCGATGGAGATGGAACTGTATACTCCGATCTCCCTTAAACTTATCAAATTTAATTAATGTTTAAGATTAAAATTATGTAACTATTAAATATAAAATTGTAAATTAAATTCTTTAATCAGTATAATGAATGTTTTATTAATTAATAACTTATACACATTGCTTAGTCACATGGATATTCTTCAATCAAGGATTTACATATTGTGTGAGCAAAAAGTAATGGATACATCAATTTTCTTAATGGATTAACCAGTGATTCTGGCGGACCTACTACGCGGTATATTGAGGAGTGTGGATGATTGCTGAAAAATGGAGGTAAGCAATATCTTACCTATCCTTTGTTCCAAAAGTACAATTGTTTATTATATACCTTATTACTTTAGAGCGCGCAAAATTACTGCCTACCGACAAAATTTTTATAACAAAGATTATGAGAACGAAATATTCTTAAGTATATAAAGGATAAAAATAAAAATAAATAGTGTCCTAGAATCCTCGAATACTTAAAAGAAATTAATTAATTTTAGATATATTCTAAAATAGAAAAATGGCAACCTTCAAAGAAGGTAGTATAATTGAAAAATTAAATTCCAGCAACTATGCAAACTGGAAATTTAAGGTGGAGATGCTCTTGATAAGAGAAGATCTCTTTGAAGTTGTCACAGACGACCCACCTAATCCAATTACAACGGAATGGTCTAAGAAAGATAAAAAAGCAAGAGCGCTTATTAATTTAAGTATTGAGGATAATCAAATAATCCATATTAAGCATTTACAAAATGCACGGGACACATGGAACACGTTAAAAAACATCCATGAGAGATCAAATCTCTCGAGTAAACTGTTTCTCCTTAGGAGACTTTATGGAACGAAATTATCTGAAGGAGGAAATATGATTACTCATATAACCAAAATATTAGAAATTATCGATAAGTTATCAGCCATAGGCGAAGAAATTAAAACAAATCATATTTCAGCATTACTGCTCTGCTCTTTACCTCCTTCATACGACACCCTCATAACCGCATTAGAAGCCAGGCAGGAAGACGAATTAACTCCAGAGTTTATAAAGAGTAAATTAACAGACGACATTAATAAAAGAAATGAGCATTCAAATACAAGTGATAATGCCAACAAAGCCTTTAGAGCTGAAAGAAAATTTAAACCCACAGGTTTTAAAAAAGAAGAAAAATACTGCACGATTTGTCGACTAAAAAACCACAACACAGTTAATTGCTGGCATAACAAACATAAAACAAATAACTTTAAACAAAATGTAAGAAAAAACTTCTCTTCTTCATTAGTCTTTCAAAAAGACGAGAAGAGATTAAAAAGCGCGGACTCAAATAAACCGAACAATAAAAGCACAGCTTATTTCGGAACCGAAGAAAAGAAAAATTGCGCATTTATAGCGAATAAATCGCAAAATAAAGCATGGATGATAGATTCTGGCTCGTCCTCCTATATATCAAATGATGAAAACTTATTTTCTGAATTTACAAATAAAGAACATACCAACGTCGTAATTGCCAACGGCAATAAACTAAAATCCTACGGGTCGGGTAATGTAAACATTACCACAATAACCTCCGACGGTAGAACACATGAAATAACATTAAAAGATGTTCTTCTAGTACCCGAAATTGAAACTAATTTATTTTCGGTAGCTAAAGCTACGAAAAACGGATGCAAAATAATGTTCGAGAATAATAAATGTTTTCTAGAATATGAAGGATTAATTCGCTTGGAAGGTACAAGAAAAAACAATTTATACGAAATTCAGCAAACTAACGGAATCACAGATGAAAATTTCGTAAATATGATAACAAATTGCAAAAATAAAAATTGCGTTGAACTGTGGCATAGAAGATTAGGACATAAAAACGTCGCGTCAATGAGGGAAATAATGACTAAGGAATTAGCATGCGGAATAAACATAAATAATTGTTCCCATAGTACCGAATGTGAGCCTTGCATCAAAGCAAAAATAACTGAAGCACCATACCCCAAAAAGACGGGATTTAGAGCAAATAAAATTTTGCAGTTGGTGCATTCAGAAGTATGTGGTCCTATTCAAACTCCAACCATAGGTGGGAAAAAATATTTTTTAACTTTCATAGATGATTACTCTAGATTTACGATATTATATCTCCTACAAAATAAAAGTGAGGTATTTGAGAAATTAAAAGAATTTATTGCCCTGGTCAACAATAAATTTGGCAAAAAGCCAACAGAACTCATAACTGATAATGGCAAAGAATTTAAAAATTCTAATATAGATAATTTTCTAAAAGAAAATGGAATTAAGCGACAGCTAACAGTACCATATTCTCCCTGCCAGAATGGTGTTGCTGAACGAAAGTATAGATCATTAATTGAAATGACAAGAACATTGTTAAGTGACTCTAATTTACCATTACATTTCTGGGGAGAGGCGATCTGCACAGCAAATCACCTACAAAATCGACTGCCAACTAAAGCCAACGAGAAAACTCCATATGAGTTATGGTCAAACAGAAGACCAAATCTAAATTATTTAAGAGTCTTTGGCTGCAAAGCTTATGCATATATTAACAAACCAAAAAGACAGAAATTAGATAATAAAGCAGTAGAAGGGATCTTTGTGGGATGCGATAATTATTCCAAAGGATATCGTATATACACAAGCGGCAAAGATATAACTATAGCAAGAACCGTGAAGTTTTTGGGAAAATATCCGAAAAATTCAAATAAAGAAAAATTGCTAGAACTAAATATAGATGAAAACACTAATGCCGAAAACGCAAAGTCGGAAAACCCAAATCTGATAAAAATCGAAATTTCAAATGAAAATGATAATCAGAATGAATCTGAACTAAATCAAACCGAACCGAGAAGATCAGATAGAGTAAATAAAGGGGTTCCCCCAGATAGACTAATTTATTTGGTTAAAGATGAAAATATAAACGAACCGAAAAATTGGCAGGAAATAATAAACATGCAAAACCCAGTAGAAAAAGAAAACTGGATCAAAGCGACACAGGAGGAGATAGAATCTCACAACCAAAATAAAACTTGGACATTTGTTGACCCCCCGCCAAATACAAAAATAATAGGTTCGAAATGGCTCTTCAAAACAAAATTAGATTATAAAGGAAAAATACAAAAATATAAAGCGCGTTTAGTGGCGAAAGGCTATTCTCAAAATTTTGGCATTGATTATTATGAAACTTTTGCTCCAGTGGTTTCACATACAACAATTAGAACATTTTTAGCAGCCGCCGCCTATCATAAACTAAACATAAACCACGTTGACATTAAAACAGCATTTTTGTATGGAAATTTAGATGAGGATATATACATCACTCAGCCGGAAGACTATGTCAAACCTAATCATGAAAACAAAGTGTGCAAATTAAATAAGGCTACATACGGCTTAAAACAGGCAGCTAGAGCCTGGCACACAAAAATTTCAGAATCGTTAGAAAAGTTAAATTTCAAACAATCAATTTCAGATACGTGTTTATTTATACGTACTACAAAAGAAAGCAAAGCATATATTATCGTTTATGTTGATGACATTTTGATATCTGCAAAAGAAAGTGAAATTAAAGAAATTATACAGAAACTTAAGATTGAATACGAACTAAAAGATTTAGGTCAATTAAACTACTACCTAGGAATTAAAATTGAAAAAACAAACGAAGGATATAAACTAAATCAAAAAATTAAAATTGAAGAATTAGTTCGAAAATTTAAATTAGAAGATGCAAAACCTTACAAAACGCCAATGGAAACAGGGTATTTAAATTTTGATAACGAAGAAATACCATTGCCAAACAACATCAATTATAGAAAGGCAATTGGCGCTCTTTTTTATATCTCAACTGTCGCAAGACCAGATATTTCAGCTGCGATTAACATCCTAAGTAGAAAAAACGAAAACCCTTCACAGAAGGATTGGAAAGCAACTAAAAGAGTAATTTCCTATTTAAATCACACTAAAAACTTTAAATTAGAAATAAATACAACACACCAACCTATACTAGAAGCATATTGTGACTCAGACTAGGCTGGAGACATACAAATTAGAAAGTCCACCAGCAGAAACCTATTTTTATTAGGGAAAAACCCAATTTTGTGGATTAGCAAAAAGCAATCATGCATAGCCATGTCAAGTGCTGAAGCTGAGTACATTTCAGCAGCAAATGCGACACAAGAAATTTTATGGTTAATTAGACTCTTACAAGAATTTGACTTAGAACAGACATTACCCATAACTATGCATGAGGACAACCAGTCCTGCATAGAAATGATCGAATCACAAAAATACACCCGTCGCACGAAACACATTGATATTAGGTATCATTCCATTAAACACCTAAAGGACAATGGTACAATCAATCTAAAGTATTGTGAATCCAAAAAACATGGTAGCGGACATCCTAACGAAGCCCTCTCCCAAGCCTATCTTCGAAGTTCACAGGAGAAATTTAAATTTAAGAAATCAAATTCCAGAGATTAAGGAGGAGATTGTTGATAATACATCATGATAGTAATCTCCGCAAATTGATTTTTATGACAGTTCACTTAAAAACTCATCAATATAAATAGTGTTTATCCAATTTCAAAGAGGAAATGAAATATGAAGTGGTTTTTACAGACTCGTGAACTGAACAAGGAAGTAAGAGACTAAAATACGTATAAATGACGTACATTGACTTTACGTCATTTCCATCCAATGAAAGAACTGTAAAATGACATCACTTGATAAGGACTAAAGAATGATTTCATTCTGCTATATAGAACTTTAATAGAAGCTTTTTCTCTCGCGATGGAGATGGAACTGTATACTCCGATCTCCCTTAAACTTATCAAATTTAATTAATGTTTAAGATTAAAATTATGTAACTATTAAATATAAAATTGTAAATTAAATTCTTTAATCAGTATAATGAATGTTTTATTAATTAATAACTTATACACATTGCTTAGTCACATGGATATTCTTCAATCAAGGATTTACATATTGTGTGAGCAAAAAGTAATGGATACATCAATTTTCTTAATGGATTAACCAGTGATTCTGGCGGACCTACTACGCGGTATATTGAGGAGTGTGGATGATTGCTGAAAAATGGAGGTAAGCAATATCTTACCTATCCTTTGTTCCAAAAGTACAATTGTTTATTATATACCTTATTACTTTAGAGCGCGCAAAATTACTGCCTACCGACAAAATTTTTATAACAAAGATTATGAGAACGAAATATTCTTAAGTATATAAAGGATAAAAATAAAAATAAATAGTGTCCTAGAATCCTCGAATACTTAAAAGAAATTAATTAATTTTAGATATATTCTAAAATAGAAAAATGGCAACCTTCAAAGAAGGTAGTATAATTGAAAAATTAAATTCCAGCAACTATGCAAACTGGAAATTTAAGGTGGAGATGCTCTTGATAAGAGAAGATCTCTTTGAAGTTGTCACAGACGACCCACCTAATCCAATTACAACGGAATGGTCTAAGAAAGATAAAAAAGCAAGAGCGCTTATTAATTTAAGTATTGAGGATAATCAAATAATCCATATTAAGCATTTACAAAATGCACGGGACACATGGAACACGTTAAAAAACATCCATGAGAGATCAAATCTCTCGAGTAAACTGTTTCTCCTTAGGAGACTTTATGGAACGAAATTATCTGAAGGAGGAAATATGATTACTCATATAACCAAAATATTAGAAATTATCGATAAGTTATCAGCCATAGGCGAAGAAATTAAAACAAATCATATTTCAGCATTACTGCTCTGCTCTTTACCTCCTTCATACGACACCCTCATAACCGCATTAGAAGCCAGGCAGGAAGACGAATTAACTCCAGAGTTTATAAAGAGTAAATTAACAGACGACATTAATAAAAGAAATGAGCATTCAAATACAAGTGATAATGCCAACAAAGCCTTTAGAGCTGAAAGAAAATTTAAACCCACAGGTTTTAAAAAAGAAGAAAAATACTGCACGATTTGTCGACTAAAAAACCACAACACAGTTAATTGCTGGCATAACAAACATAAAACAAATAACTTTAAACAAAATGTAAGAAAAAACTTCTCTTCTTCATTAGTCTTTCAAAAAGACGAGAAGAGATTAAAAAGCGCGGACTCAAATAAACCGAACAATAAAAGCACAGCTTATTTCGGAACCGAAGAAAAGAAAAATTGCGCATTTATAGCGAATAAATCGCAAAATAAAGCATGGATGATAGATTCTGGCTCGTCCTCCTATATATCAAATGATGAAAACTTATTTTCTGAATTTACAAATAAAGAACATACCAACGTCGTAATTGCCAACGGCAATAAACTAAAATCCTACGGGTCGGGTAATGTAAACATTACCACAATAACCTCCGACGGTAGAACACATGAAATAACATTAAAAGATGTTCTTCTAGTACCCGAAATTGAAACTAATTTATTTTCGGTAGCTAAAGCTACGAAAAACGGATGCAAAATAATGTTCGAGAATAATAAATGTTTTCTAGAATATGAAGGATTAATTCGCTTGGAAGGTACAAGAAAAAACAATTTATACGAAATTCAGCAAACTAACGGAATCACAGATGAAAATTTCGTAAATATGATAACAAATTGCAAAAATAAAAATTGCGTTGAACTGTGGCATAGAAGATTAGGACATAAAAACGTCGCGTCAATGAGGGAAATAATGACTAAGGAATTAGCATGCGGAATAAACATAAATAATTGTTCCCATAGTACCGAATGTGAGCCTTGCATCAAAGCAAAAATAACTGAAGCACCATACCCCAAAAAGACGGGATTTAGAGCAAATAAAATTTTGCAGTTGGTGCATTCAGAAGTATGTGGTCCTATTCAAACTCCAACCATAGGTGGGAAAAAATATTTTTTAACTTTCATAGATGATTACTCTAGATTTACGATATTATATCTCCTACAAAATAAAAGTGAGGTATTTGAGAAATTAAAAGAATTTATTGCCCTGGTCAACAATAAATTTGGCAAAAAGCCAACAGAACTCATAACTGATAATGGCAAAGAATTTAAAAATTCTAATATAGATAATTTTCTAAAAGAAAATGGAATTAAGCGACAGCTAACAGTACCATATTCTCCCTGCCAGAATGGTGTTGCTGAACGAAAGTATAGATCATTAATTGAAATGACAAGAACATTGTTAAGTGACTCTAATTTACCATTACATTTCTGGGGAGAGGCGATCTGCACAGCAAATCACCTACAAAATCGACTGCCAACTAAAGCCAACGAGAAAACTCCATATGAGTTATGGTCAAACAGAAGACCAAATCTAAATTATTTAAGAGTCTTTGGCTGCAAAGCTTATGCATATATTAACAAACCAAAAAGACAGAAATTAGATAATAAAGCAGTAGAAGGGATCTTTGTGGGATGCGATAATTATTCCAAAGGATATCGTATATACACAAGCGGCAAAGATATAACTATAGCAAGAACCGTGAAGTTTTTGGGAAAATATCCGAAAAATTCAAATAAAGAAAAATTGCTAGAACTAAATATAGATGAAAACACTAATGCCGAAAACGCAAAGTCGGAAAACCCAAATCTGATAAAAATCGAAATTTCAAATGAAAATGATAATCAGAATGAATCTGAACTAAATCAAACCGAACCGAGAAGATCAGATAGAGTAAATAAAGGGGTTCCCCCAGATAGACTAATTTATTTGGTTAAAGATGAAAATATAAACGAACCGAAAAATTGGCAGGAAATAATAAACATGCAAAACCCAGTAGAAAAAGAAAACTGGATCAAAGCGACACAGGAGGAGATAGAATCTCACAACCAAAATAAAACTTGGACATTTGTTGACCCCCCGCCAAATACAAAAATAATAGGTTCGAAATGGCTCTTCAAAACAAAATTAGATTATAAAGGAAAAATACAAAAATATAAAGCGCGTTTAGTGGCGAAAGGCTATTCTCAAAATTTTGGCATTGATTATTATGAAACTTTTGCTCCAGTGGTTTCACATACAACAATTAGAACATTTTTAGCAGCCGCCGCCTATCATAAACTAAACATAAACCACGTTGACATTAAAACAGCATTTTTGTATGGAAATTTAGATGAGGATATATACATCACTCAGCCGGAAGACTATGTCAAACCTAATCATGAAAACAAAGTGTGCAAATTAAATAAGGCTACATACGGCTTAAAACAGGCAGCTAGAGCCTGGCACACAAAAATTTCAGAATCGTTAGAAAAGTTAAATTTCAAACAATCAATTTCAGATACGTGTTTATTTATACGTACTACAAAAGAAAGCAAAGCATATATTATCGTTTATGTTGATGACATTTTGATATCTGCAAAAGAAAGTGAAATTAAAGAAATTATACAGAAACTTAAGATTGAATACGAACTAAAAGATTTAGGTCAATTAAACTACTACCTAGGAATTAAAATTGAAAAAACAAACGAAGGATATAAACTAAATCAAAAAATTAAAATTGAAGAATTAGTTCGAAAATTTAAATTAGAAGATGCAAAACCTTACAAAACGCCAATGGAAACAGGGTATTTAAATTTTGATAACGAAGAAATACCATTGCCAAACAACATCAATTATAGAAAGGCAATTGGCGCTCTTTTTTATATCTCAACTGTCGCAAGACCAGATATTTCAGCTGCGATTAACATCCTAAGTAGAAAAAACGAAAACCCTTCACAGAAGGATTGGAAAGCAACTAAAAGAGTAATTTCCTATTTAAATCACACTAAAAACTTTAAATTAGAAATAAATACAACACACCAACCTATACTAGAAGCATATTGTGACTCAGACTAGGCTGGAGACATACAAATTAGAAAGTCCACCAGCAGAAACCTATTTTTATTAGAGAAAAACCCAATTTTGTGGATTAGCAAAAAGCAATCATGCATAGCCATGTCAAGTGCTGAAGCTGAGTACATTTCAGCAGCAAATGCGACACAAGAAATTTTATGGTTAATTAGACTCTTACAAGAATTTGACTTAGAACAGACATTACCCATAACTATGCATGAGGACAACCAGTCCTGCATAGAAATGATCGAATCACAAAAATACACCCGTCGCACGAAACACATTGATATTAGGTATCATTCCATTAAACACCTAAAGGACAATGGTACAATCAATCTAAAGTATTGTGAATCCAAAAAACATGGTAGCGGACATCCTAACGAAGCCCACTCCCAAGCCTATCTTCGAAGTTCACAGGAGAAATTTAAATTTAAGAAATCAAATTCCAGAGATTAAGGAGGAGATTGTTGATAATACATCATGATAGTAATCTCCGCAAATTGATTTTTATGACAGTTCACTTAAAAACTCATCAATATAAATAGTGTTTATCCAATTTCAAAGAGGAAATGAAATATGAAGTGGTTTTTACAGACTCGTGAACTGAACAAGGAAGTAAGAGACTAAAATACGTATAAATGACGTACATTGACTTTACGTCATTTCCATCCAATGAAAGAACTGTAAAATGACATCACTTGATAAGGACTAAAGAATGATTTCATTCTGCTATATAGAACTTTAATAGAAGCTTTTTCTCTCGCGATGGAGATGGAACTGTATACTCCGATCTCCCTTAAACTTATCAAATTTAATTAATGTTTAAGATTAAAATTATGTAACTATTAAATATAAAATTGTAAATTAAATTCTTTAATCAGTATAATGAATGTTTTATTAATTAATAACTTATACACATTGCTTAGTCACATGGATATTCTTCAATCAAGGATTTACATATTGTGTGAGCAAAAAGTAATGGATACATCAATTTTCTTAATGGATTAACCAGTGATTCTGGCGGACCTACTACGCGGTATATTGAGGAGTGTGGATGATTGCTGAAAAATGGAGGTAAGCAATATCTTACCTATCCTTTGTTCCAAAAGTACAATTGTTTATTATATACCTTATTACTTTAGAGCGCGCAAAATTACTGCCTACCGACAAAATTTTTATAACAAAGATTATGAGAACGAAATATTCTTAAGTATATAAAGGATAAAAATAAAAATAAATAGTGTCCTAGAATCCTCGAATACTTAAAAGAAATTAATTAATTTTAGATATATTCTAAAATAGAAAAATGGCAACCTTCAAAGAAGGTAGTATAATTGAAAAATTAAATTCCAGCAACTATGCAAACTGGAAATTTAAGGTGGAGATGCTCTTGATAAGAGAAGATCTCTTTGAAGTTGTCACAGACGACCCACCTAATCCAATTACAACGGAATGGTCTAAGAAAGATAAAAAAGCAAGAGCGCTTATTAATTTAAGTATTGAGGATAATCAAATAATCCATATTAAGCATTTACAAAATGCACGGGACACATGGAACACGTTAAAAAACATCCATGAGAGATCAAATCTCTCGAGTAAACTGTTTCTCCTTAGGAGACTTTATGGAACGAAATTATCTGAAGGAGGAAATATGATTACTCATATAACCAAAATATTAGAAATTATCGATAAGTTATCAGCCATAGGCGAAGAAATTAAAACAAATCATATTTCAGCGTTACTGCTCTGCTCTTTACCTCCTTCATACGACACCCTCATAACCGCATTAGAAGCCAGGCAGGAAGACGAATTAACTCCAGAGTTTATAAAGAGTAAATTAACAGACGACATTAATAAAAGAAATGAGCATTCAAATACAAGTGATAATGCCAACAAAGCCTTTAGAGCTGAAAGAAAATTTAAACCCACAGGTTTTAAAAAAGAAGAAAAATACTGCACGATTTGTCGACTAAAAAACCACAACACAGTTAATTGCTGGCATAACAAACATAAAACAAATAACTTTAAACAAAATGTAAGAAAAAACTTCTCTTCTTCATTAGTCTTTCAAAAAGACGAGAAGAGATTAAAAAGCGCGGACTCAAATAAACCGAACAATAAAAGCACAGCTTATTTCGGAACCGAAGAAAAGAAAAATTGCGCATTTATAGCGAATAAATCGCAAAATAAAGCATGGATGATAGATTCTGGCTCGTCCTCCTATATATCAAATGATGAAAACTTATTTTCTGAATTTACAAATAAAGAACATACCAACGTCGTAATTGCCAACGGCAATAAACTAAAATCCTACGGGTCGGGTAATGTAAACATTACCACAATAACCTCCGACGGTAGAACACATGAAATAACATTAAAAGATGTTCTTCTAGTACCCGAAATTGAAACTAATTTATTTTCGGTAGCTAAAGCTACGAAAAACGGATGCAAAATAATGTTCGAGAATAATAAATGTTTTCTAGAATATGAAGGATTAATTCGCTTGGAAGGTACAAGAAAAAACAATTTATACGAAATTCAGCAAACTAACGGAATCACAGATGAAAATTTCGTAAATATGATAACAAATTGCAAAAATAAAAATTGCGTTGAACTGTGGCATAGAAGATTAGGACATAAAAACGTCGCGTCAATGAGGGAAATAATGACTAAGGAATTAGCATGCGGAATAAACATAAATAATTGTTCCCATAGTACCGAATGTGAGCCTTGCATCAAAGCAAAAATAACTGAAGCACCATACCCCAAAAAGACGGGATTTAGAGCAAATAAAATTTTGCAGTTGGTGCATTCAGAAGTATGTGGTCCTATTCAAACTCCAACCATAGGTGGGAAAAAATATTTTTTAACTTTCATAGATGATTACTCTAGATTTACGATATTATGTCTCCTACAAAATAAAAGTGAGGTATTTGAGAAATTAAAAGAATTTATTGCCCTGGTCAACAATAAATTTGGCAAAAAGCCTACAGAACTCATAACTGATAATGGCAAAGAATTTAAAAATTCTAATATAGATAATTTTCTAAAAGAAAATGGAATTAAGCGACAGCTAACAGTACCATATTCTCCCTGCCAGAATGGTGTTGCTGAACGAAAGTATAGATCATTAATTGAAATGACAAGAACATTGTTAAGTGACTCTAATTTACCATTACATTTCTGGGGAGAGGCGATCTGCACAGCAAATCACCTACAAAATCGACTGCCAACTAAAGCCAACGAGAAAACTCCATATGAGTTATGGTCAAACAGAAGACCAAATCTAAATTATTTAAGAGTCTTTGGCTGCAAAGCTTATGCATATATTAACAAACCAAAAAGACAGAAATTAGATAATAAAGCAGTAGAAGGGATCTTTGTGGGATGCGATAATTATTCCAAAGGATATCGTATATACACAAGCGGCAAAGATATAACTATAGCAAGAACCGTGAAGTTTTTGGGAAAATATCCGAAAAATTCAAATAAAGAAAAATTGCTAGAACTAAATATAGATGAAAACACTAATGCCGAAAACGCAAAGTCGGAAAACCCAAATCTGATAAAAATCGAAATTTCAAATGAAAATGATAATCAGAATGAATCTGAACTAAATCAAACCGAACCGAGAAGATCAGATAGAGTAAATAAAGGGGTTCCCCCAGATAGACTAATTTATTTGGTTAAAGATGAAAATATAAACGAACCGAAAAATTGGCAGGAAATAATAAACATGCAAAACCCAGTAGAAAAAGAAAACTGGATCAAAGCGACACAGGAGGAGATAGAATCTCACAACCAAAATAAAACTTGGACATTTGTTGACCCCCCGCCAAATACAAAAATAATAGGTTCGAAATGGCTCTTCAAAACAAAATTAGATTATAAAGGAAAAATACAAAAATATAAAGCGCGTTTAGTGGCGAAAGGCTATTCTCAAAATTTTGGCATTGATTATTATGAAACTTTTGCTCCAGTGGTTTCACATACAACAATTAGAACATTTTTAGCAGCCGCCGCCTATCATAAACTAAACATAAACCACGTTGACATTAAAACAGCATTTTTGTATGGAAATTTAGATGAGGATATATACATCACTCAGCCGGAAGACTATGTCAAACCTAATCATGAAAACAAAGTGTGCAAATTAAATAAGGCTACATACGGCTTAAAACAGGCAGCTAGAGCCTGGCACACAAAAATTTCAGAATCGTTAGAAAAGTTAAATTTCAAACAATCAATTTCAGATACGTGTTTATTTATACGTACTACAAAAGAAAGCAAAGCATATATTATCGTTTATGTTGATGACATTTTGATATCTGCAAAAGAAAGTGAAATTAAAGAAATTATACAGAAACTTAAGATTGAATACGAACTAAAAGATTTAGGTCAATTAAACTACTACCTAGGAATTAAAATTGAAAAAACAAACGAAGGATATAAACTAAATCAAAAAATTAAAATTGAAGAATTAGTTCGAAAATTTATATTAGAAGATGCAAAACCTTACAAAACGCCAATGGAAACAGGGTATTTAAATTTTGATAACGAAGAAATACCATTGCCAAACAACATCAATTATAGAAAGGCAATTGGCGCTCTTTTGTATATTTCAACTGTCGCAAGACCAGATATTTCAGCTGCGATTAACATCCTAAGTAGAAAAAACGAAAACCCTTCACAGAAGGATTGGAAAGCAACTAAAAGAGTAATTTCCTATTTAAATCACACTAAAAACTTTAAATTAGAAATAAATACAACACACCAACCTATACTAGAAGCATATTGTGACTCAGACTAGGCTGGAGACATACAAATTAGAAAGTCCACCAGCAGAAACCTATTTTTATTAGGGAAAAACCCAATTTTGTGGATTAGCAAAAAGCAATCATGCATAGCCATGTCAAGTGCTGAAGCTGAGTACATTTCAGCAGCAAATGCGACACAAGAAATTTTATGGTTAATTAGACTCTTACAAGAATTTGACTTAGAACAGACATTACCCATAACTATGCATGAGGACAACCAGTCCTGCATAGAAATGATCGAATCACAAAAATACACCCGTCGCACGAAACACATTGATATTAGGTATCATTCCATTAAACACCTAAAGGACAATGGTACAATCAATCTAAAGTATTGTGAATCCAAAAAACATGGTAGCGGACATCCTAACGAAGCCCACTCCCAAGCCTATCTTCGAAGTTCACAGGAGAAATTTAAATTTAAGAAATCAAATTCCAGAGATTAAGGAGGAGATTGTTGATAATACATCATGATAGTAATCTCCGCAAATTGATTTTTATGACAGTTCACTTAAAAACTCATCAATATAAATAGTGTTTATCCAATTTCAAAGAGGAAATGAAATATGAAGTGGTTTTTACAGACTCGTGAACTGAACAAGGAAGTAAGAGACTAAAATACGTATAAATGACGTACATTGACTTTACGTCATTTCCATCCAATGAAAGAACTGTAAAATGACATCACTTGATAAGGACTAAAGAATGATTTCATTCTGCTATATAGAACTTTAATAGAAGCTTTTTCTCTCGCGATGGAGATGGAACTGTATACTCCGATCTCCCTTAAACTTATCAAATTTAATTAATGTTTAAGATTAAAATTATGTAACTATTAAATATAAAATTGTAAATTAAATTCTTTAATCAGTATAATGAATGTTTTATTAATTAATAACTTATACACATTGCTTAGTCACATGGATATTCTTCAATCAAGGATTTACATATTGTGTGAGCAAAAAGTAATGGATACATCAATTTTCTTAATGGATTAACCAGTGATTCTGGCGGACCTACTACGCGGTATATTGAGGAGTGTGGATGATTGCTGAAAAATGGAGGTAAGCAATATCTTACCTATCCTTTGTTCCAAAAGTACAATTGTTTATTATATACCTTATTACTTTAGAGCGCGCAAAATTACTGCCTACCGACAAAATTTTTATAACAAAGATTATGAGAACGAAATATTCTTAAGTATATAAAGGATAAAAATAAAAATAAATAGTGTCCTAGAATCCTCGAATACTTAAAAGAAATTAATTAATTTTAGATATATTCTAAAATAGAAAAATGGCAACCTTCAAAGAAGGTAGTATAATTGAAAAATTAAATTCCAGCAACTATGCAAACTGGAAATTTAAGGTGGAGATGCTCTTGATAAGAGAAGATCTCTTTGAAGTTGTCACAGACGACCCACCTAATCCAATTACAACGGAATGGTCTAAGAAAGATAAAAAAGCAAGAGCGCTTATTAATTTAAGTATTGAGGATAATCAAATAATCCATATTAAGCATTTACAAAATGCACGGGACACATGGAACACGTTAAAAAACATCCATGAGAGATCAAATCTCTCGAGTAAACTGTTTCTCCTTAGGAGACTTTATGGAACGAAATTATCTGAAGGAGGAAATATGATTACTCATATAACCAAAATATTAGAAATTATCGATAAGTTATCAGCCATAGGCGAAGAAATTAAAACAAATCATATTTCAGCATTACTGCTCTGCTCTTTACCTCCTTCATACGACACCCTCATAACCGCATTAGAAGCCAGGCAGGAAGACGAATTAACTCCAGAGTTTATAAAGAGTAAATTAACAGACGACATTAATAAAAGAAATGAGCATTCAAATACAAGTGATAATGCCAACAAAGCCTTTAGAGCTGAAAGAAAATTTAAACCCACAGGTTTTAAAAAAGAAGAAAAATACTGCACGATTTGTCGACTAAAAAACCACAACACAGTTAATTGCTGGCATAACAAACATAAAACAAATAACTTTAAACAAAATGTAAGAAAAAACTTCTCTTCTTCATTAGTCTTTCAAAAAGACGAGAAGAGATTAAAAAGCGCGGACTCAAATAAACCGAACAATAAAAGCACAGCTTATTTCGGAACCGAAGAAAAGAAAAATTGCGCATTTATAGCGAATAAATCGCAAAATAAAACATGGATGATAGATTCTGGCTCGTCCTCCTATATATCAAATGATGAAAACTTATTTTCTGAATTTACAAATAAAGAACATACCAACGTCGTAATTGCCAACGGCAATAAACTAAAATCCTACGGGTCGGGTAATGTAAACATTACCACAATAACCTCCGACGGTAGAACACATGAAATAACATTAAAAGATGTTCTTCTAGTACCCGAAATTGAAACTAATTTATTTTCGGTAGCTAAAGCTACGAAAAACGGATGCAAAATAATGTTCGAGAATAATAAATGTTTTCTAGAATATGAAGGATTAATTCGCTTGGAAGGTACAAGAAAAAACAATTTATACGAAATTCAGCAAACTAACGGAATCACAGATGAAAATTTCGTAAATATGATAACAAATTGCAAAAATAAAAATTGCGTTGAACTGTGGCATAGAAGATTAGGACATAAAAACGTCGCGTCAATGAGGGAAATAATGACTAAGGAATTAGCATGCGGAATAAACATAAATAATTGTTCCCATAGTACCGAATGTGAGCCTTGCATCAAAGCAAAAATAACTGAAGCACCATACCCCAAAAAGACGGGATTTAGAGCAAATAAAATTTTGCAGTTGGTGCATTCAGAAGTATGTGGTCCTATTCAAACTCCAACCATAGGTGGGAAAAAATATTTTTTAACTTTCATAGATGATTACTCTAGATTTACGATATTATATCTCCTACAAAATAAAAGTGAGGTATTTGAGAAATTAAAAGAATTTATTGCCCTGGTCAACAATAAATTTGGCAAAAAGCCAACAGAACTCATAACTGATAATGGCAAAGAATTTAAAAATTCTAATATAGATAATTTTCTAAAAGAAAATGGAATTAAGCGACAGCTAACAGTACCATATTCTCCCTGCCAGAATGGTGTTGCTGAACGAAAGTATAGATCATTAATTGAAATGACAAGAACATTGTTAAGTGACTCTAATTTACCATTACATTTCTGGGGAGAGGCGATCTGCACAGCAAATCACCTACAAAATCGACTGCCAACTAAAGCCAACGAGAAAACTCCATATGAGTTATGGTCAAACAGAAGACCAAATCTAAATTATTTAAGAGTCTTTGGCTGCAAAGCTTATGCATATATTAACAAACCAAAAAGACAGAAATTAGATAATAAAGCAGTAGAAGGGATCTTTGTGGGATGCGATAATTATTCCAAAGGATATCGTATATACACAAGCGGCAAAGATATAACTATAGCAAGAACCGTGAAGTTTTTGGGAAAATATCCGAAAAATTCAAATAAAGAAAAATTGCTAGAACTAAATATAGATGAAAACACTAATGCCGAAAACGCAAAGTCGGAAAACCCAAATCTGATAAAAATCGAAATTTCAAATGAAAATGATAATCAGAATGAATCTGAACTAAATCAAACCGAACCGAGAAGATCAGATAGAGTAAATAAAGGGGTTCCCCCAGATAGACTAATTTATTTGGTTAAAGATGAAAATATAAACGAACCGAAAAATTGGCAGGAAATAATAAACATGCAAAACCCAGTAGAAAAAGAAAACTGGATCAAAGCGACACAGGAGGAGATAGAATCTCACAACCAAAATAAAACTTGGACATTTGTTGACCCCCCGCCAAATACAAAAATAATAGGTTCGAAATGGCTCTTCAAAACAAAATTAGATTATAAAGGAAAAATACAAAAATATAAAGCGCGTTTAGTGGCGAAAGGCTATTCTCAAAATTTTGGCATTGATTATTATGAAACTTTTGCTCCAGTGGTTTCACATACAACAATTAGAACATTTTTAGCAGCCGCCGCCTATCATAAACTAAACATAAACCACGTTGACATTAAAACAGCATTTTTGTATGGAAATTTAGATGAGGATATATACATCACTCAGCCGGAAGACTATGTCAAACCTAATCATGAAAACAAAGTGTGCAAATTAAATAAGGCTACATACGGCTTAAAACAGGCAGCTAGAGCCTGGCACACAAAAATTTCAGAATCGTTAGAAAAGTTAAATTTCAAACAATCAATTTCAGATACGTGTTTATTTATACGTACTACAAAAGAAAGCAAAGCATATATTATCGTTTATGTTGATGACATTTTGATATCTGCAAAAGAAAGTGAAATTAAAGAAATTATACAGAAACTTAAGATTGAATACGAACTAAAAGATTTAGGTCAATTAAACTACTACCTAGGAATTAAAATTGAAAAAACAAACGAAGGATATAAACTAAATCAAAAAATTAAAATTGAAGAATTAGTTCGAAAATTTAAATTAGAAGATGCAAAACCTTACAAAACGCCAATGGAAACAGGGTATTTAAATTTTGATAACGAAGAAATACCATTGCCAAACAACATCAATTATAGAAAGGCAATTGGCGCTCTTTTTTATATCTCAACTGTCGCAAGACCAGATATTTCAGCTGCGATTAACATCCTAAGTAGAAAAAACGAAAACCCTTCACAGAAGGATTGGAAAGCAACTAAAAGAGTAATTTCCTATTTAAATCACACTAAAAACTTTAAATTAGAAATAAATACAACACACCAACCTATACTAGAAGCATATTGTGACTCAGACTAGGCTGGAGACATACAAATTAGAAAGTCCACCAGCAGAAACCTATTTTTATTAGGGAAAAACCCAATTTTGTGGATTAGCAAAAAGCAATCATGCATAGCCATGTCAAGTGCTGAAGCTGAGTACATTTCAGCAGCAAATGCGACACAAGAAATTTTATGGTTAATTAGACTCTTACAAGAATTTGACTTAGAACAGACATTACCCATAACTATGCATGAGGACAACCAGTCCTGCATAGAAATGATCGAATCACAAAAATACACCCGTCGCACGAAACACATTGATATTAGGTATCATTCCATTAAACACCTAAAGGACAATGGTACAATCAATCTAAAGTATTGTGAATCCAAAAAACATGGTAGCGGTCATCCTAACGAAGCCCACTCCCAAGCCTATCTTCGAAGTTCACAGGAGAAATTTAAATTTAAGAAATCAAATTCCAGAGATTAAGGAGGAGATTGTTGATAATACATCATGATAGTAATCTCCGCAAATTGATTTTTATGACAGTTCACTTAAAAACTCATCAATATAAATAGTGTTTATCCAATTTCAAAGAGGAAATGAAATATGAAGTGGTTTTTACAGACTCGTGAACTGAACAAGGAAGTAAGAGACTAAAATACGTATAAATGACGTACATTGACTTTACGTCATTTCCATCCAATGAAAGAACTGTAAAATGACATCACTTGATAAGGACTAAAGAATGATTTCATTCTGCTATATAGAACTTTAATAGAAGCTTTTTCTCTCGCGATGGAGATGGAACTGTATACTCCGATCTCCCTTAAACTTATCAAATTTAATTAATGTTTAAGATTAAAATTATGTAACTATTAAATATAAAATTGTAAATTAAATTCTTTAATCAGTATAATGAATGTTTTATTAATTAATAACTTATACACATTGCTTAGTCACATGGATATTCTTCAATCAAGGATTTACATATTGTGTGAGCAAAAAGTAATGGATACATCAATTTTCTTAATGGATTAACCAGTGATTCTGGCGGACCTACTACGCGGTATATTGAGGAGTGTGGATGATTGCTGAAAAATGGAGGTAAGCAATATCTTACCTATCCTTTGTTCCAAAAGTACAATTGTTTATTATATACCTTATTACTTTAGAGCGCGCAAAATTACTGCCTACCGACAAAATTTTTATAACAAAGATTATGAGAACGAAATATTCTTAAGTATATAAAGGATAAAAATAAAAATAAATAGTGTCCTAGAATCCTCGAATACTTAAAAGAAATTAATTAATTTTAGATATATTCTAAAATAGAAAAATGGCAACCTTCAAAGAAGGTAGTATAATTGAAAAATTAAATTCCAGCAACTATGCAAACTGGAAATTTAAGGTGGAGATGCTCTTGATAAGAGAAGATCTCTTTGAAGTTGTCACAGACGACCCACCTAATCCAATTACAACGGAATGGTCTAAGAAAGATAAAAAAGCAAGAGCGCTTATTAATTTAAGTATTGAGGATAATCAAATAATCCATATTAAGCATTTACAAAATGCACGGGACACATGGAACACGTTAAAAAACATCCATGAGAGATCAAATCTCTCGAGTAAACTGTTTCTCCTTAGGAGACTTTATGGAACGAAATTATCTGAAGGAGGAAATATGATTACTCATATAACCAAAATATTAGAAATTATCGATAAGTTATCAGCCATAGGCGAAGAAATTAAAACAAATCATATTTCAGCATTACTGCTCTGCTCTTTACCTCCTTCATACGACACCCTCATAACCGCATTAGAAGCCAGGCAGGAAGACGAATTAACTCCAGAGTTTATAAAGAGTAAATTAACAGACGACATTAATAAAAGAAATGAGCATTCAAATACAAGTGATAATGCCAACAAAGCCTTTAGAGCTGAAAGAAAATTTAAACCCACAGGTTTTAAAAAAGAAAAAAAATACTGCACGATTTGTCGACTAAAAAACCACAACACAGTTAATTGCTGGCATAACAAACATAAAACAAATAACTTTAAACAAAATGTAAGAAAAAACTTCTCTTCTTCATTAGTCTTTCAAAAAGACGAGAAGAGATGAAAAAGCGCGGACTCAAATAAACCGAACAATAAAAGCACAGCTTATTTCGGAACCGAAGAAAAGAAAAATTGCGCATTTATAGCGAATAAATCGCAAAATAAAGCATGGATGATAGATTCTGGCTCGTCCTCCTATATATCAAATGATGAAAACTTATTTTCTGAATTTACAAATAAAGAACATACCAACGTCGTAATTGCCAACGGCAATAAACTAAAATCCTACGGGTCGGGTAATGTAAACATTACCACAATAACCTCCGACGGTAGAACACATGAAATAACATTAAAAGATGTTCTTCTAGTACCCGAAATTGAAACTAATTTATTTTCGGTAGCTAAAGCTACGAAAAACGGATGCAAAATAATGTTCGAGAATAATAAATGTTTTCTAGAATATGAAGGATTAATTCGCTTGGAAGGTACAAGAAAAAACAATTTATACGAAATTCAGCAAACTAACGGAATCACAGATGAAAATTTCGTAAATATGATAACAAATTGCAAAAATAAAAATTGCGTTGAACTGTGGCATAGAAGATTAGGACATAAAAACGTCGCGTCAATGAGGGAAATAATGACTAAGGAATTAGCATGCGGAATAAACATAAATAATTGTTCCCATAGTACCGAATGTGAGCCTTGCATCAAAGCAAAAATAACTGAAGCACCATACCCCAAAAAGACGGGATTTAGAGCAAATAAAATTTTGCAGTTGGTGCATTCAGAAGTATGTGGTCCTATTCAAACTCCAACCATAGGTGGGAAAAAATATTTTTTAACTTTCATAGATGATTACTCTAGATTTACGATATTATATCTCCTACAAAATAAAAGTGAGGTATTTGAGAAATTAAAAGAATTTATTGCCCTGGTCAACAATAAATTTGGCAAAAAGCCTACAGAACTCATAACTGATAATGGCAAAGAATTTAAAAATTCTAATATAGATAATTTTCTAAAAGAAAATGGAATTAAGCGACAGCTAACAGTACCATATTCTCCCTGCCAGAATGGTGTTGCTGAACGAAAGTATAGATCATTAATTGAAATGACAAGAACATTGTTAAGTGACTCTAATTTACCATTACATTTCTGGGGAGAGACGATCTGCACAGCAAATCACCTACAAAATCGACTGCCAACTAAAGCCAACGAGAAAACTCCATATGAGTTATGGTCAAACAGAAGACCAAATCTAAATTATTTAAGAGTCTTTGGCTGCAAAGCTTATGCATATATTAACAAACCAAAAAGACAGAAATTAGATAATAAAGCAGTAGAAGGGATTTTTGTGGGATGCGATAATTATTCCAAAGGATATCGTATATACACAAGCGGCAAAGATATAACTATAGCAAGAACCGTGAAGTTTTTGGGAAACTATCCGAAAAATTCAAATAAAGAAAAATTGCTAGAACTAAATATAGATGAAAACACTAATGCCGAAAACGAAAAGTCGGAAAACCCAAATCTGATAAAAATCGAAATTTCAAATGAAACTGATAATCAGAATGAATCTGAACTAAATCAAACCGAACCGAGAAGATCAGATAGAGTAAATAAAGGGGTTCCCCCAGATAGACTAATTTATTTGGTTAAAGATGAAAATATAAACGAACCGAAAAATTGGCAGGAAATAATAAACATGGAAAACCCAGTAGAAAAAGAAAACTGGATCAAAGCGACACAGGAGGAGATAGAATCTCACAACCAAAATAAAACTTGGACATTTGTTGACCCCCCGCCAAATACAAAAATAATAGGTTCGAAATGGCTCTTCAAAACAAAATTAGATTATAAAGGAAAAATACAAAAATATAAAGCGCGTTTAGTGGCGAAAGGCTATTCTCAAAATTTTGGCATTGATTATTATGAAACTTTTGCTCCAGTGGTTTCACATACAACAATTAGAACATTTTTAGCAGCCGCCGCCTATCATAAACTAAACATAAACCACGTTGACATTAAAACAGCATTTTTGTATGGAAATTTAGATGAGGATATATACATCACTCAGCCGGAAGGCTATGTCAAACCTAATCATGAAAACAAAGTGTGCAAATTAAATAAGGCTACATACGGCTTAAAACAGGCAGCTAGAGCCTGGCACACAAAAATTTCAGAATCGTTAGAAAAGTTAAATTTCAAACAATCAATTTCAGATACGTGTTTATTTATACGTACTACAAAAGAAAGCAAAGCATATATTATCGTTTATGTTGATGACATTTTGATATCTGCAAAAGAAAGTGAAATTAAAGAAATTATACAGAAACTTAAGATTGAATACGAACTAAAAGATTTAGGTCAATTAAACTACTACCTAGGAATTAAAATTGAAAAAACAAACGAAGGATATAAACTAAATCAAAAAATTAAAATTGAAGAATTAGTTCGAAAATTTAAATTAGAAAATGCAAAACCTTACAAAACGCCAATGGAAACAGGGTATTTAAATTTTGATAACGAAGAAATACCATTGCCAAACAACATCAATTATAGAAAGGCAATTGGCGCTCTTTTGTATATCTCAACTGTCGCAAGACCAGATATTTCAGTTGCGATTAACATCCTAAGTAGAAAAAACGAAAACCCTTCACAGAAGGATTGGAAAGCAACTAAAAGAGTAATTTCCTATTTAAATCACACTAAAAAGTTTAAATTAGAAATAAATACAACACACCAACCTATACTAGAAGCATATTGTGACTCAGACTAGGCTGGAGACATACAAACTAGAAAGTCCACCAGCGGAAACCTATTTTTATTAGGGAAAAACCCAATTTTGTGGATTAGCAAAAAGCAATCATGCATAGCCATGTCAAGTGCTGAAGCTGAGTACATTTCAGCAGCAAATGCGACACAAGAAATTTTATGGTTAATTAGACTCTTACAAGAATTTGACTTAGAACAGACATTACCCATAACTATGCATGAGGACAACCAGTCCTGCATAGAAATGATCGAATCACAAAAATACACCCGTCGCACGAAACACATTGATATTAGGTATCATTCCATTAAACACCTAAAGGACAATGGTACAATCAATCTAAAGTATTGTGAATCCAAAAAACATGGTAGCGGACATCCTAACGAAGCCCACTCCCAAACCTATCTTCGAAGTTCACAGGAGAAATTTAAATTTAAGAAATCAAAATCCAGAGATTAAGGAGGAGATTGTTGATAATACATCATGATAATAATCTCCGCAAATTGATTTTTATGACAGTTCACTTAAAAACTCATCAATATAAATAGTGTTTATCCAATTTCAAAGAGGAAATGAAATATGAAGAGGTTTTTACAGACTCGTGAACTGAACAAGGAAGTAAGAGACTAAAATACGTATAAACGACGTACATTGACTTTACGTCATTTCCATCCAATGAAAGAACTGTAAAATGACATCACTTGATAAGGACTAAAGAATGATTTCATTCTGCTATATAGAACTTTAATAGAAGCTTTTTCTCTCGCGATGGAGATGGAACTGTATACTCCGATCTCCCTTAAACTTATCAAATTTAATTAAGGTTTAAGATTAAAATTATGTAACTATTAAATATAAAATTGTAAATTAAATTCTTTAATCAGTATAATGAATGTTTTATTAATTAATAACTTATACACATTGCTTAGTCACATGGATATTCTTCAATCAAGGATTTACATATTGTGTGAGCAAAAAGTAATGGATACATCAATTTTCTTAATGGATTAACCAGTGATTCTGGCGGACCTACTACGCGGTATATTGAGGAGTGTGGATGATTGCTGAAAAATGGAGGTAAGCAATATCTTACCTATCCTTTGTTCCAAAAGTACAATTGTTTATTATATACCTTATTACTTTAGAGCGCGCAAAATTACTGCCTACCGACAAAATTTTTATAACAAAGATTATGAGAACGAAATATTCTTAAGTATATAAAGGATAAAAATAAAAATAAATAGTGTCCTAGAATCCTCGAATACTTAAAAGAAATTAATTAATTTTAGATATATTCTAAAATAGAAAAATGGCAACCTTCAAAGAAGGTAGTATAATTGAAAAATTAAATTCCAGCAACTATGCAAACTGGAAATTTAAGGTGGAGATGCTCTTGATAAGAGAAGATCTCTTTGAAGTTGTCACAGACGACCCACCTAATCCAATTACAACGGAATGGTCTAAGAAAGATAAAAAAGCAAGAGCGCTTATTAATTTAAGTATTGAGGATAATCAAATAATCCATATTAAGCATTTACAAAATGCACGGGACACATGGAACACGTAAAAAAACATCCATGAGAGATCAAATCTCTCGAGTAAACTGTTTCTCCTTAGGAGACTTTATGGAACGAAATTATCTGAAGGAGGAAATATGATTACTCATATAACCAAAATATTAGAAATTATCGATAAGTTATCAGCCATAGGCGAAGAAATTAAAACAAATCATATTTCAGCATTACTGCTCTGCTCTTTACCTCCTTCATACGACACCCTCATAACCGCATTAGAAGCCAGGCAGGAAGACGAATTAACTCCAGAGTTTATAAAGAGTAAATTAACAGACGACATTAATAAAAGAAATGAGCATTCAAATACAAGTGATAATGCCAACAAAGCCTTTAGAGCTGAAAGAAAATTTAAACCCACAGGTTTTAAAAAAGAAAAAAAATACTGCACGATTTGTCGACTAAAAAACCACAACACAGTTAATTGCTGGCATAACAAACATAAAACAAATAACTTTAAACAAAATGTAAGAAAAAACTTCTCTTCTTCATTAGTCTTTCAAAAAGACGAGAAGAGATGAAAAAGCGCGGACTCAAATAAACCGAACAATAAAAGCACAGCTTATTTCGGAACCGAAGAAAAGAAAAATTGCGCATTTATAGCGAATAAATCGCAAAATAAAGCATGGATGATAGATTCTGGCTCGTCCTCCTATATATCAAATGATGAAAACTTATTTTCTGAATTTACAAATAAAGAACATACCAACGTCGTAATTGCCAACGGCAATAAACTAAAATCCTACGGGTCGGGTAATGTAAACATTACCACAATAACCTCCGACGGTAGAACACATGAAATAACATTAAAAGATGTTCTTCTAGTACCCGAAATTGAAACTAATTTATTTTCGGTAGCTAAAGCTACGAAAAACGGATGCAAAATAATGTTCGAGAATAATAAATGTTTTCTAGAATATGAAGGATTAATTCGCTTGGAAGGTACAAGAAAAAACAATTTATACGAAATTCAGCAAACTAACGGAATCACAGATGAAAATTTCGTAAATATGATAACAAATTGCAAAAATAAAAATTGCGTTGAACTGTGGCATAGAAGATTAGGACATAAAAACGTCGCGTCAATGAGGGAAATAATGACTAAGGAATTAGCATGCGGAATAAACATAAATAATTGTTCCCATAGTACCGAATGTGAGCCTTGCATCAAAGCAATAATAACTGAAGCACCATACCCCAAAAAGACGGGATTTAGAGCAAATAAAATTTTGCAGTTGGTGCATTCAGAAGTATGTGGTCCTATTCAAACTCCAACCATAGGTGGGAAAAAATATTTTTTAACTTTCATAGATGATTACTCTAGATTTACGATATTATATCTCCTACAAAATAAAAGTGAGGTATTTGAGAAATTAAAAGAATTTATTGCCCTGGTCAACAATAAATTTGGCAAAAAGCCTACAGAACTCATAACTGATAATGGCAAAGAATTTAAAAATTCTAATATAGATAATTTTCTAAAAGAAAATGGAATTAAGCGACAGCTAACAGTACCATATTCTCCCTGCCAGAATGGTGTTGCTGAACGAAAGTATATCATTAATTGAAATGACAAGAACATTGTTAAGTGACTCTAATTTACCATTACATTTCTGGGGAGAGACGATCTGCACAGCAAATCACCTACAAAATCGACTGCCAACTAAAGCCAACGAGAAAACTCCATATGAGTTATGGTCAAACAGAAGACCAAATCTAAATTATTTAAGAGTCTTTGGCTGCAAAGATTATGCATATATTAACAAACCAAAAAGACAGAAATTAGATAATAAAGCAGTAGAAGGGATCTTTGTGGGATGCGATAATTATTCCAAAGGATATCGTATATACACAAGCGGCAAAGATATAACTATAGCAAGAACCGTGAAGTTTTTGGGAAAATATCCGAAAAATTCAAATAAAGAAAAATTGCTAGAACTAAATATAGATGAAAACACTAATGCCGAAAACGCAAAGTCGGAAAACCCAAATCTGATAAAAATCGAAATTTCAAATGAAAATGATAATCAGAATGAATCTGAACTAAATCAAACCGAACCGAGAAGATCAGATAGAGTAAATAAAGGGGTTCCCCCAGATAGACTAATTTATTTGGTTAAAGATGAAAATATAAACGAACCGAAAAATTGGCAGGAAATAATAAACATGCAAAACCCAGTAGAAAAAGAAAACTGGATCAAAGCGACACAGGAGGAGATAGAATCTCACAACCAAAATAAAACTTGGACATTTGTTGACCCCCCGCCAAATACAAAAATAATAGGTTCGAAATGGCTCTTCAAAACAAAATTAGATTATAAAGGAAAAATACAAAAATATAAAGCGCGTTTAGTGGCGAAAGGCTATTCTCAAAATTTTGGCATTGATTATTATGAAACTTTTGCTCCAGTGGTTTCACATACAACAATTAGAACATTTTTAGCAGCCGCCGCCTATCATAAACTAAACATAAACCACGTTGACATTAAAACAGCATTTTTGTATGGAAATTTAGATGAGGATATATACATCACTCAGCCGGAAGACTATGTCAAACCTAATCATGAAAACAAAGTGTGCAAATTAAATAAGGCTACATACGGCTTAAAACAGGCAGCTAGAGCCTGGCACACAAAAATTTCAGAATCGTTAGAAAAGTTAAATTTCAAACAATCAATTTCAGATACGTGTTTATTTATACGTACTACAAAAGAAAGCAAAGCATATATTATCGTTTATGTTGATGACATTTTGATATCTGCAAAAGAAAGTGAAATTAAAGAAATTATACAGAAACTTAAGATTGAATACGAACTAAAAGATTTAGGTCAATTAAACTACTACCTAGGAATTAAAATTGAAAAAACAAACGAAGGATATAAACTAAATCAAAAAATTAAAATTGAAGAATTAGTTCGAAAATTTAAATTAGAAGATGCAAAACCTTACAAAACGCCAATGGAAACAGGGTATTTAAATTTTGATAACGAAGAAATACCATTGCCAAACAACATCAATTATAGAAAGGCAATTGGCGCTCTTTTGTATATTTCAACTGTCGCAAGACCAGATATTTCAGCTGCGATTAACATCCTAAGTAGAAAAAACGAAAACCCTTCACAGAAGGATTGGAAAGCAACTAAAAGAGTAATTTCCTATTTAAATCACACTAAAAACTTTAAATTAGAAATAAATACAACACACCAACCTATACTAGAAGCATATTGTGACTCAGACTAGGCTGGAGACATACAAATTAGAAAGTCCACCAGCAGAAACCTATTTTTATTAGGGAAAAACCCAATTTTGTGGATTAGCAAAAAGCAATCATGCATAGCCATGTCAAGTGCTGAAGCTGAGTACATTTCAGCAGCAAATGCGACACAAGAAATTTTATGGTTAATTAGACTCTTACAAGAATTTGACTTAGAACAGACATTACCCATAACTATGCATGAGGACAACCAGTCCTGCATAGAAATGATCGAATCACAAAAATACACCCGTCGCACGAAACACATTGATATTAGGTATCATTCCATTAAACACCTAAAGGACAATGGTACAATCAATCTAAAGTATTGTGAATCCAAAAAACATGGTAGCGGACATCCTAACGAAGCCCACTCCCAAGCCTATCTTCCAAGTTCACAGGAGAAATTTAAATTTAAGAAATCAAATTCCAGAGATTAAGGAGGAGATTGTTGATAATACATCATGATAGTAATCTCCGCAAATTGATTTTTATGACAGTTCACTTAAAAACTCATCAATATAAATAGTGTTTATCCAATTTCAAAGAGGAAATGAAATATGAAGTGGTTTTTACAGACTCGTGAACTGAACAAGGAAGTAAGAGACTAAAATACGTATAAATGACGTACATTGACTTTACGTCATTTCCATCCAATGAAAGAACTGTAAAATGACATCACTTGATAAGGACTAAAGAATGATTTCATTCTGCTATATAGAACTTTAATAGAAGCTTTTTCTCTCGCGATGGAGATGGAACTGTATACTCCGATCTCCCTTAAACTTATCAAATTTAATTAATGTTTAAGATTAAAATTATGTAACTATTAAATATAAAATTGTAAATTAAATTCTTTAATCAGTATAATGAATGTTTTATTAATTAATAACTTATACACATTGCTTAGTCACATGGATATTCTTCAATCAAGGATTTACATATTGTGTGAGCAAAAAGTAATGGATACATCAATTTTCTTAATGGATTAACCAGTGATTCTGGCGGACCTACTACGCGGTATATTGAGGAGTGTGGATGATTGCTGAAAAATGGAGGTAAGCAATATCTTACCTATCCTTTGTTCCAAAAGTACAATTGTTTATTATATACCTTATTACTTTAGAGCGCGCAAAATTACTGCCTACCGACAAAATTTTTATAACAAAGATTATGAGAACGAAATATTCTAAAGTATATAAAGGATAAAAATAAAAATAAATAGTGTCCTAGAATCCTCGAATACTTAAGAGAAATTAATTAATTTTAGATATATTCTAAAATAGAAAAATGGCAACCTTCAAAGAAGGTAGTATAATTGAAAAATTAAATTCCAGCAACTATGCAAACTGGAAATTTAAGGTGGAGATGCTCTTGATAAGAGAAGATCTCTTTGAAGTTGTCACAGACGACCCACCTAATCCAATTACAACGGAATGGTCTAAGAAAGATAAAAAAGCAAGAGCGCTTATTAATTTAAGTATTGAGGATAATCAAATAATCCATATTAAGCATTTACAAAATGCACGGGACACATGGAACACGTTAAAAAACATCCATGAGAGATCAAATCTCTCGAGTAAACTGTTTCTCCTTAGGAGACTTTATGGAACGAAATTATCTGAAGGAGGAAATATGATTACTCATATAACCAAAATATTAGAAATTATCGATAAGTTATCAGCCATAGGCGAAGAAATTAAAACAAATCATATTTCAGCATTACTGCTCTGCTCTTTACCTCCTTCATACGACACCCTCATAACCGCATTAGAAGCCAGGCAGGAAGACGAATTAACTCCAGAGTTTATAAAGAGTAAATTAACAGACGACATTAATAAAAGAAATGCGCATTTAAATACAAGTGATAATGCCAACAAAGCCTTTAGAGCTGAAAGAAAATTTAAACCCACAGGTTTTAAAAAAGAAGAAAAATACTGCACGATTTGTCGACTAAAAAACCACAACACAGTTAATTGCTGGCATAACAAACATAAAACAAATAACTTTAAACAAAATGTAAGAAAAAACTTCTCTTCTTCATTAGTCTTTCAAAAAGACGAGAAGAGATGAAAAAGCGCGGACTCAAATAAACCGAACAATAAAAGCACAGCTTATTTCGGAACCGAAGAAAAGAAAAATTGCGCATTTATAGCGAATAAATCGCAAAATAAAGCATGGATGATAGATTCTGGCTCGTCCTCCTATATATCAAATGATGAAAACTTATTTTCTGAATTTACAAATAAAGAACATACCAACGTCCTAATTGCCAACGGCAATAAACTAAAATCCTACGGGTCGGGTAATGTAAACATTACCACAATAACCTCCGACGGTAGAACACATGAAATAACATTAAAAGATGTTCTTCTAGTACCCGAAATTGAAACTAATTTATTTTCGGTAGCTAAAGCTACGAAAAACGGATGCAAAATAATGTTCGAGAATAATAAATGTTTTCTAGAATATGAAGGATTAATTCGCTTGGAAGGTACAAGAAAAAACAATTTATGCGAAATTCAGCAAACTAACGGAATCACAGATGAAAATTTCGTAAATATGATAACAAATTGCAAAAATAAAAATTGCGTTGAACTGTGGCATAGATTAGGACATAAAAACGTCGCGTCAATGAGGGAAATAATGACTAAGGAATTAGCATGCGGAATAAACATAAATAATTGTTCCCATAGTACCGAATGTGAGCCTTGCATCAAAGCAAAAATAACTGAAGCACCATACCCCAAAAAGACGGAATTTAGAGCAAATAAAATTTTGCAGTTGGTGCATTCAGACGTATGTGGTCTTATTCAAACTCCAACCATAGGTGGGAAAAAATATTTTTTAACTTTCATAGATGATTACTCTAGATTTACGATATTATATCTCCTACAAAATAAAAGTGAGGTATTTGAGAAATTAAAAGAATTTATTGCCCTGGTCAACAATAAATTTGGCAAAAAGCCTACAGAACTCAGAACTGATAATGGCAAAGAATTTAAAAATTCTAATATAGATAATTTTCTAAAAGAAAATGGAATTAAGCGACAGCTAAAAGTACCATAATCTCCCTGCCAGAATGGTGTTGCTGAACGAAAGTATAGATCATTAATTGAAATGACAAGAACATTGTTAAGTGACTCTAATTTACCATTACATTTCTGGGGAGAGGCGATCTGCACCGCAAATCACCTACAAAATCGACTGCCAACTAAAGCCAACGAGAAAATTCCATATGAGTTATGGTCAAACAGAAGACCAAATCTAAATTATTTAAGAGTCTTTGGCTGCAAAGCTTATGCATATATTAACAAACCAAAAAGACAGAAATTAGATAATAAAGCAGTAGAAGGGATTTTTGTGGGATGCGATAATTATTCCAAAGGATATCGTATATACACAAGCGGCAAAGATATAACTATAGCAAGAACCGTGAAGTTTTTGGGAAACTATCCGAAAAATTCAAATAAAGAAAAATTGCTAGAACTAAATATAGATGAAAACACTAATGCCGAAAACGAAAAGTCGGAAAACCCAAATCTGATAAAAATCGAAATTTCAAATGAAACTGATAATCAGAATGAATCTGAACTAAATCAAACCGAACCGAGAAGATCAGATAGAGTAAATAAAGGGGTTCCCCCAGATAGACTAATTTATTTGGTTAAAGATGAAAATATAAACGAACCGAAAAATTGGCAGGAAATAATAAACATGGAAAACCCAGTAGAAAAAGAAAACTGGATCAAAGCGACACAGGAGGAGATAGAATCTCACAACCAAAATAAAACTTGGACATTTGTTGACCCCCCGCCAAATACAAAAATAATAGGTTCGAAATGGCTCTTCAAAACAAAATTAGATTATAAAGGAAAAATACAAAAATATAAAGCGCGTTTAGTGGCGAAAGGCTATTCTCAAAATTTTGGCATTGATCATTATGAAACTTTTGCTCCAGTGGTTTCACATACAACAATTAGAACATTTTTAGCAGCCGCCGCCTATCATAAACTAAACATAAACCACGTTGACATTAAAACAGCATTTTTGTATGGAAATTTAGATGAGGATATATACATCACTCAGCCGGAAGGCTATGTCAAACCTAATCATGAAAACAAAGTGTGCAAATTAAATAAGGCTAAATACGGCTTAAAACAGGCAGCTAGAGCCTGGCACACAAAAATTTCAGAATCGTTAGAAAAGTTAAATTTCAAACAATCAATTTCAGATACGTGTTTATTTATACGTACTACAAAAGAAAGCAAAGCATATATTATCGTTTATGTTGATGACATTTTGATATCTGCAAAAGAAAGTGAAATTAAAGAAATTATACAGAAACTTAAGATTGAATACGAACTAAAAGATTTAGGTCAATTAAACTACTACCTAGGAATTAAAATTGAAAAAACAAACGAAGGATATAAACTAAATCAAAAAATTAAAATTGAAGAATTAGTTCGAAAATTTAAATTAGAAAATGCAAAACCTTACAAAACGCCAATGGAAACAGGGTATTTAAATTTTGATAACGAAGAAATACCATTGCCAAACAACATCAATTATAGAAAGGCAATTGGCGCTCTTTTGTATATCTCAACTGTCGCAAGACCAGATATTTCAGTTGCGATTAACATCCTAAGTAGAAATAACGAAAACCCTTCACAGAAGGATTGGAAAGCAACTAAAAGAGTAATTTCCTATTTAAATCACACTAAAAACTTTAAATTAGAAATAAATACAACACACCAACCTATACTAGAAGCATATTGTTACTCAGACTAGGCTGGAGACATACAAACTAGAAAGTCCACCAGCGGAAACCTATTTTTATTAAAGAAAAACCCAATTTTGTGGATTAGCAAAAAGCAATCATGCATAGCCATGTCAAGTGCTGAAGCTGAGTACATTTCAGCAGCAAATGCGACACAAGAAATTTTATGGTTAATTAGACTCTTACAAGAATTTGACTTAGAACAGACATTACCCATAACTATGCATGAGGACAACCAGTCCTGCATAGAAATGATCGAATCACAAAAATACACCCGTCGCACGAAACACATTGATATTAGGTATCATTCCATTAAACACCTAAAGGACAATGGTACAATCAATCTAAAGTATTGTGAATCCAAAAAACATGGTAGCGGACATCCTAACGAAGCCCACTCCCAAACCTATCTTCGAAGTTCACAGGAGAAATTTAAATTTAAGAAATCAAAATCCAGAGATTAAGGAGGAGATTGTTGATAATACATCATGATAATAATCTCCGCAAATTGATTTTTATGACAGTTCACTTAAAAACTCATCAATATAAATAGTGTTTATCCAATTTCAAAGAGGAAATGAAATATGAAGAGGTTTTTACAGACTCGTGAACTGAACAAGGAAGTAAGAGACTAAAATACGTATAAACGACGTACATTGACTTTACGTCATTTCCATCCAATGAAAGAACTGTAAAATGACATCACTTGATAAGGACTAAAGAATGATTTCATTCTGCTATATAGAATTTTAATAGAAGCTTTTTCTCTCGCGATGGAGATGGAACTGTATACTCCGATCTCCCTTAAACTTATCAAATTTAATTAAGGTTTAAGATTAAAATTATGTAACTATTAAATATAAAATTGTAAATTAAATTCTTTAATCAGTATAATGAATGTTTTATTAATTAATAACTGTACACATTGCTTAGTCACATGGATATTCTTCAATCAAGGATTTACATATTGTGTGAGCAAAAAGTAATGGATACATCAATTTTCTTAATGGATTAACCAGTGATTCTGGCGGACCTACTACGCGGTATATTGAGGAGTGTGGATGATTGCTGAAAAATGGAGGTAAGCAATATCTTACCTATCCTTTGTTCCAAAAGTACAATTGATTATTATATACCTTATTACTTTAGAGCGCGCAAAATTACTGCCTACCGACAAAATTTTTATAACAAAGATTATGAGAACGAAATATCCTAAAGTATATAAAGGATAAAAATAAAAATAAATAGTGTCCTAGAATCCTCGAATACTTAAAAGAAATTAATTAATTTTAGATATATTCTAAAATAGAAAAATGGCAACCTTCAAAGAAGGTAGTATAATTGAAAAATTAAATTCCAGCAACTATGCAAACTGGAAATTTAAGGTGGAGATGCTCTTGATAAGAGAAGATCTCTTTGAAGTTGTCACAGACGACCCACCTAATAAAATTACAACGGAATGGTCTAAGAAAGATAAAAAAGCAAGAGCGCTTATTAATTTAAGTATTGAGGATAATCAAATAATCCATATTAAGCATTTACAAAATGCACGGGACACATGGAACACGTTAAAAAACATCCATGAGAGATCAAATCTCTCGAGTAAACTGTTTCTCCTTAGGAGACTTTATGGAACGAAATTATCTAAAGGAGGAAATATGATTACTCATATAACCAAAATATTAGAAATTATCGATAAGTTATCAGCCATAGGCGAAGAAATTAAAACAAATCATATTTCAGCATTACTGCTCTGCTCTTTACCTCCTTCATACGACACCCTCATAACCGCATTAGAAGCCAGGCAGGAAGACGAATTAACTCCAGAGTTTATAAAGAGTAAATCAACAGACGACATTAATAAAAGAAATGCGCATTTAAATACAAGTGATAATGCCAACAAAGCCTTTAGAGCTGAAAGAAAATTTAAACCCACAGGTTTTAAAAAAGAAGAAAAATACTGCACGATTTGTCGACTAAAAAACCACAACACAGTTAATTGCTGGCATAACAAACATAAAACAAATAACTTTAAACAAAATGTAAGAAAAAACTTCTCTTCTTCATTAGTCTTTCAAAAAGACGAGAAGAGATTAAAAAGCGCGGACTCAAATAAACCGAACAATAAAAGCACAGCTTATTTCGGAACCGAAGAAAAGAAAAATTGCGCATTTATAGCGAATAAATCGCAAAATAAAGCATGGATGATAGATTCTGGCTCGTCCTCCTATATATCAAATGATGAAAACTTATTTTCTGAATTTACAAATAAAGAACATACCAACGTCGTAATTGCCAACGGCAATAAACTAAAATCCTACGGGTCGGGTAATGTAAACATTACCACAATAACCTCCGACGGTAGAACACATGAAATAACATTAAAAGATGTTCTTCTAGTACCCGAAATTGAAACTAATTTATTTTCGGTAGCTAAAGCTACGAAAAACGGATGCAAAATAATGTTCGAGAATAATAAATGTTTTCTAGAATATGAAGGATTAATTCGCTTGGAAGGTACAAGAAAAAACAATTTATACGAAATTCAGCAAACTAACGGAATCACAGATGAAAATTTCGTAAATATGATAACAAATTGCAAAAATAAAAATTGCGTTGAACTGTGGCATAGATTAGGACATAAAAACGTCGCGTCAATGAGGGAAATAATGACTAAGGAATTAGCATGCGGAATAAACATAAATAATTGTTCCCATAGTACCGAATGTGAGCCTTGCATCAAAGCAAAAATAACTGAAGCACCATACCCCAAAAAGACGGAATTTAGAGCAAATAAAATTTTGCAGTTGGTGCATTCAGACGTATGTGGTCTTATTCAAACTCCAACCATAGGTGGGAAAAAATATTTTTTAACTTTCATAGATGATTACTCTAGATTTACGATATTATATCTCCTACAAAATAAAAGTGAGGTATTTGAGAAATTAAAAGAATTTATTGCCCTGGTCAACAATAAATTTGGCAAAAAGCCTACAGAACTCAGAACTGATAATGGCAAAGAATTTAAAAATTCTAATATAGATAATTTTCTAAAAGAAAATGGAATTAAGCGACAGCTAACAGTACCATATTCTCCCAGCCAGAATGGTGTTGCTGAACGAAAGTATAGATCATTAATTGAAATGACAAGAACATTGTTAAGTGACTCTAATTTACCATTACATTTCTGGGGAGAGGCGATCTGCACCGCAAATCACCTACAAAATCGACTGCCAACTAAAGCCAACGAGAAAACTCCATATGAGTTATGGTCAAACAGAAGACCAAATCTAAATTATTTAAGAGTCTTTGGCTGCAAAGCTTATGCATATATTAACAAACCAAAAAGACAGAAATTAGATAATAAAGCAGTAGAAGGGATCTTTGTGGGATGCGATAATTATTCCAAAGGATATCGTATATACACAAGCGGCAAAGATATATATAGCAAGAACCGTGAAGTTTTTGGGAAACTATCCGAAAAATTCAAATAAAGAAAAATTGCTAGAACTAAATATAGATGAAAACACTAATACCGAAAACGCAAAGTCGGAAAACCCAAATCTGATAAAAATCGAAATTTCAAATGAAAATGATAATCAGAATGAATCTGAACTAAATCAAACCGAACCGAGAAGATCAGATAGAGTAAATAAAGGGGTTCCCCCAGATAGACTAATTTATTTGGTTAAAGATGAAAATATAAACGAACCGAAAAATTGGCAGGAAATAATAAACATGGAAAACCCAGTAGAAAAAGAAAACTGGATCAAAGCGACACAGGAGGAGATAGAATCTCACAACCAAAATAAAACTTGGACATTTGTTGACCCCCCGCCAAATACAAAAATAATAGGTTCGAAATGGCTCTTCAAAACAAAATTAGATTATAAAGGAAAAATACAAAAATATAAAGCGCGTTTAGTGGCGAAAGGCTATTCTCAAAATTTTGGCATTGATTATTATGAAACTTTTGCTCCAGTGGTTTCACATACAACAATTAGAACATTTTTAGCAGCCGCCGCCTATCATAAACTAAACATAAACCACGTTGACATTAAAACAGCATTTTTGTATGGAAATTTAGATGAGGATATATACATCACTCAGCCGGAAGGCTATGTCAAACCTAATCATGAAAACAAAGTGTGCAAATTAAATAAGGCTACATACGGCTTAAAACAGGCAGCTAGAGCCTGGCACACAAAAATTTCAGAATCGTTAGAAAAGTTAAATTTCAAACAATCAATTTCAGATACGTGTTTATTTATACGTACTACAAAAGAAAGCAAAGCATATATTATCGTTTATGTTGATGACATTTTGATATCTGCAAAAGAAAGTGAAATTAAAGAAATTATACAGAAACTTAAGATTGAATACGAACTAAAAGATTTAGGTCAATTAAACTACTACCTAGGAATTAAAATTGAAAAAACAAACGAAGGATATAAACTAAATCACAAAATTAAAATTGAAGAATTAGTTCGAAAATTTAAATTAGAAAATGCAAAACCTTACAAAACGCCAATGGAAACAGGGTATTTAAATTTTGATAACGAAGAAATACCATTGCCAAACAACATCAATTATAGAAAGGCAATTGGCGCTCTTTTGTATATCTCAACTGTCGCAAGACCAGATATTTCAGTTGCGATTAACATCCTAAGTAGAAAAAACGAAAACCCTTCACAGAAGGATTGGAAAGCAACTAAAAGAGTAATTTCCTATTTAAATCACACTAAAAAGTTTAAATTAGAAATAAATACAACACACCAACCTATACTAGAAGCATATTGTGACTCAGACTAGGCTGGAGACATACAAACTAGAAAGTCCACCAGCGGAAACCTATTTTTATTAGGGAAAAACCCAATTTTGTGGATTAGCAAAAAGCAATCATGCATAGCCATGTCAAGTGCTGAAGCTGAGTACATTTCAGCAGCAAATGCGACACAAGAAATTTTATGGTTAATTAGACTCTTACAAGAATTTGACTTAGAACAGACATTACCCATAACTATGCATGAGGACAACCAGTCCTGCATAGAAATGATCGAATCACAAAAATACACCCGTCGCACGAAACACATTGATATTAGGTATCATTCCATTAAACACCTAAAGGACAATGGTACAATCAATCTAAAGTATTGTGAATCCAAAAAACATGGTAGCGGACATCCTAACGAAGCCCACTCCCAAACCTATCTTCGAAGTTCACAGGAGAAATTTAAATTTAAGAAATCAAAATCCAGAGATTAAGGAGGAGATTGTTGATAATACATCATGATAATAATCTCCGCAAATTGATTTTTATGACAGTTCACTTAAAAACTCATCAATATAAATAGTGTTTATCCAATTTCAAAGAGGAAATGAAATATGAAGAGGTTTTTACAGACTCGTGAACTGAACAAGGAAGTAAGAGACTAAAATACGTATAAACCACGTACATTGACTTTACGTCATTTCCATCCAATGAAAGAACTGTAAAATGACATCACTTGATAAGGACTAAAGAATGATTTCATTCTGCTATATAGAACTTTAATAGAAGCTTTTTCTCTCGCGATGGAGATGGAACTGTATACTACGATCTCCCTTAAACTTATCAAATTTAATTAAGGTTTAAGATTAAAATTATGTAACTATTAAATATAAAATTGTAAATTAAATTCTTTAATCAGTATAATGAATGTTTTATTAATTAATAACTTATACACATTGCTTAGTCACATGGATATTCTTCAATCAAGGATTTACATATTGTGTGAGCAAAAAGTAATGGATACATCAATTTTCTTAATGGATTAACCAGTGATTCTGGCGGACCTACTACGCGGTATATTGAGGAGTGTGGATGATTGCTGAAAAATGGAGGTAAGCAATATCTTACCTATCCTTTGTTCCAAAAGTACAATTGTTTATTATATACCTTATTACTTTAGAGCGCGCAAAATTACTGCCTACCGACAAAATTTTTATAACAAAGATTATGAGAACGAAATATCCTAAAGTATATAAAGGATAAAAATAAAAATAAATAGTGTCCTAGAATCCTCGAATACTTAAAAGAAACTAATTAATTTTAGATATATTCTAAAATAGAAAAATGGCAACCTTCAAAGAAGGTAGTATAATTGAAAAATTAAATTCCAGCAACTATGCAAACTGGAAATTTAAGGTGGAGATGCTCTTGATAAGAGAAGATCTCTTTGAAGTTGTCACAGACGACCCACCTAATCCAATTACAACGGAATGGTCTAAGAAAGATAAAAAAGCAAGAGCGCTTATTAATTTAAGTATTGAGGATAATCAAATAATCCATATTAAGCATTTACAAAATGCACGGGACACATGGAACACGTTAAAAAACATCCATGAGAGATCAAATCTCTCGAGTAAACTGTTTCTCCTTAGGAGACTTTATGGAACGAAATTATCTAAAGGAGGAAATATGATTACTCATATAACCAAAATATTAGAAATTATCGATAAGTTATCAGCCATAGGCGAAGAAATTAAAACAAATCATATTTCAGCATTACTGCTCTGCTCTTTACCTCCTTCATACGACACCCTCATAACCGCATTAGAAGCCAGGCAGGAAGACGAATTAACTCCAGAGTTTATAAAGAGTAAATCAACAGACGACATTAATAAAAGAAATGCGCATTTAAATACAAGTGATAATGCCAACAAAGCCTTTAGAGCTGAAAGAAAATTTAAACCCACAGGTTTTAAAAAAGAAGAAAAATACTGCACGATTTGTCGACTAAAAAACCACAACACAGTTAATTGCTGGCATAACAAACATAAAACAAATAACTTTAAACAAAATGTAAGAAAAAACTTCTCTTCTTCATTAGTCTTTCAAAAAGACGAGAAGAGATGAAAAAGCGCGGACTCAAATAAACCGAACAATAAAAGCACAGCTTATTTCGGAACCGAAGAAAAGAAAAATTGCGCATTTATAGCGAATAAATCGCAAAATAAAGCATGGATGATAGATTCTGGCTCGTCCTCCTATATATCAAATGATGAAAACTTATTTTCTGAATTTACAAATAAAGAACATACCAACGTCCTAATTGCCAACGGCAATAAACTAAAATCCTACGGGTCGGGTAATGTAAACATTACCACAATAACCTCCGACGGTAGAACACATGAAATAACATTAAAAGATGTTCTTCTAGTACCTGAAATTGAAACTAATTTAATTTCGGTAGCTAAAGCTACGAAAAACGGATGCAAAATAATGTTCGAGAATAATAAATGTTTTCTAGAATATGAAGGATTAATTCGCTTGGAAGGTACAAGAAAAAACAATTTATACGAAATTCAGCAAACTAACGGAATCACAGATGAAAATTTCGTAAATATGATAACAAATTGCAAAAATAAAAATTGCGTTGAACTGTGGCATAGAAGATTAGGACATAAAAACGTCGCGTCAATGAGGGAAATAATGACTAAGGAATTAGCATGCGGAATAAACATAAATAATTGTTCCCATAGTACCGAATGTGAGCCTTGCATCAAAGCAAAAATAACTGAAGCACCATACCCCAAAAAGACGGAATTTAGAGCAAATAAAATTTTGCAGTTGGTGCATTCAGACGTATGTGGTCTTATTCAAACTCCAACCATAGGTGGGAAAAAATATTTTTTAACTTTCATAGATGATTACTCTAGATTTACGATATTATATCTCCTACAAAATAAAAGTGAGTTATTTGAGAAATTAAAAGAATTTATTGCCCTGGTCAACAATAAATTTGGCAAAAAGCCTACAGAACTCAGAACTGATAATGGCAAAGAATTTAAAAATTCTAATATAGATAATTTTCTAAAAGAAAATGGAATTAAGCGACAGCTAACAGTACCATATTCTCCCAGCCAGAATGGTGTTGCTGAACGAAAGTATAGATCATTAATTGAAATGACAAGAACATTGTTAAGTGACTCTAATTTACCATTACATTTCTAAAGCCAACGAGAAAACTCAATATGAGTTATGGTCAAACAGAAGACCAAATCTAAATTATTTAAGAGTCTTTGGCTGCAAAGCTTATGCATATATTAACAAACCAAAAAGACAGAAATTAGATAATAAAGCAGTAGAAGGGATCTTTGTGGGATGCGATAATTATTCCAAAGGATATCGTATATACACAAGCGGCAAAGATATAACTATAGCAAGAACCGTGAAGTTTTTGGGAAACTATCCGAAAAATTCAAATAAAGAAAAATTGCTAGAACTAAATATAGATGAAAACACTAATGCCGAAAACGAAAAGTCGGAAAACCCAAATCTGATAAAAATCGAAATTTCAAATGAAAATGATAATCAGAATGAATCTGAACTAAATCAAACCGAACCGAGAAGATCAGATAGAGTAAATAAAGGGGTTCCCCCAGATAGACTAATTTATTTGGTTAAAGATGAAAATATAAACGAACCGAAAAATTGGCAGGAAATAATAAACATGGAAAACCCAGTAGAAAAAGAAAACTGGATCAAAGCGACACAGGAGGAGATAGAATCTCACAACCAAAATAAAACTTGGACATTTGTTGACCCCCCGCCAAATACAAAAATAATAGGTTCGAACTGGCTCTTCAAAACAAAATTAGATTATAAAGGAAAAATACAAAAATATAAAGCGCGTTTAGTGGCGAAAGGCTATTCTCAAAATTTTGGCATTGATTATTATGAAACTTTTGCTCCAGTGGTTTCACATACAACAATTAGAACATTTTTAGCAGCCGCCGCCTATCATAAACTAAACATAAACCATGTTGACATTAAAACAGCATTTTTGTATGGAAATTTAGATGAGGATATATACATCACTCAGCCGGAAGGCTATGTCAAACCTAATCATGAAAACAAAGTGTGCAAATTAAATAAGGCTACATACGGCTTAAAACAGGCAGCTAGAGCCTGGCACACAAAAATTTCAGAATCGTTAGAAAAGTTAAATTTCAAACAATCAATTTCAGATACGTGTTTATTTATACGTACTACAAAAGAAAGCAAAGCATATTATTATCGTTTATGTTGATGACATTTTGATATCTGCAAAAGAAAGTGAAATTAAAGAAATTATACAGAAACTTAAGATTGAATACGAACTAAAAGATTTAGGTCAATTAAACTACTACCTAGGAATTAAAATTGAAAAAACAAACGAAGGATATAAACTAAATCAAAAAATTAAAATTGAAGAATTAGTTCGAAAATTTAAATTAGAAAATGCAAAACCTTACAAAACGCCAATGGAAACAGGGTATTTAAATTTTGATAACGAAGAAATACCATTGCCAAACAACATCAATTATAGAAAGGCAATTGGCGCTCTTTTGTATATCTCAACTGTCGCAAGACCAGATATTTCAGTTGCGATTAACATCCTAAGTAGAAAAAACGAAAACCCTTCACAGAAGGATTGGAAAGCAACTAAAAGAGTAATTTCCTATTTAAATCACACTAAAAACTTTAAATTAGAAATAAATACAACACACCAACCTATACTAGAAGCATATTGTGACTCAGACTAGGCTGGAGACATACAAACTAGAAAGTCCACCAGCGGAAACCTATTTTTATTAGGGAAAAACCCAATTTTGTGGATTAGCAAAAAGCAATCATGCATAGCCATGTCAAGTGCTGAAGCTGAGTACATTTCAGCAGCAAATGCGACACAAGAAATTTTATTGTTAATTAGACTCTTACAAGAATTTGACTTAGAACAGACATTACCCATAACTATGCATGAGGACAACCAGTCCTGCATAGAAATGATCGAATCACAAAAATACACCCGTCGCACGAAACACATTGATATTAGGTATCATTCCATTAAACACCTAAAGGACAATGGTACAATCAATCTAAAGTATTGTGAATCCAAAAAACATGGTAGCGGACATCCTAACGAAGCCCACTCCCAAACCTATCTTCGAAGTTAGCAGGAGAAATTTAAATTTAAGAAATCAAAATCCAGAGATTAAGGAGGAGATTGTTGATAATACATCATGATAATAATCTCCGCAAATTGATTTTTATGACAGTTCACTTAAAAACTCATCAATATAAATAGTGTTTATCCAATTTCAAAGAGGAAACTTTGTTTGAATCGAAAACCAAACCTACACTATTTAAAAGTCTTTGGCTGTATAGCTTACGCTTACGTACACAAGACAAAACGCGGAAAATTAGACAGCAGAGCTGAACAAGGAACTTTCGTTGGTTACGACAACCGCTCTAAAGCATATAGAATTTACATGAAAGACGGAAGAATAATACTTTCCCGATCGGTCAAATTCGTCGAAAACAAATTCTTAAATGCTAAAAATGATGTAAATTTAAATTCAAACGAAATTACATTAAGCAAAACTGAACAACCAAGTACCAGCGATACAAGTAACATAGAAATAAGCATCGCACCCACTCTTTGTGAACCAACCGCGTCCCAACAACAAATACTCGAACCCCGTAGATCACAAAGAACAAACAGAGGTGTGCCACCTGATAGATTTGCCTACACCGTCAAATATGAACCGATAAACGAACCTAAAAGTTAGAAATAAATGTTAGAAATAGAAAATCCGGAATAAAAGAAAAACTGGCTAATCGCTACACAGGACGAATTAAACTCCCTAAAAGAAAATAAAACTTGGATACTAGTAGATCCACCGCAAGGAAAAAGAGTAATTGGTTCCAAATGGACTTATAAAGCTAAATACGACGAAACAGGAAAAATAAAACGGTATAAAGCTAGATTGGTAGCGAAAGGTTTTTTACAAAAGTACGGAGAAAATTATGACGAAAGTTTTGCCCCAGTTGTGACACACACTACAATCAGAGCATTCCTAAGCGCAGCAGCGTATCATAAGTTCGAAGTAAAATATTTAGATATAAAGACAGCTTTCTTACACGGCGACATAGAAGAAATTTATATGTCTCAGCCGGAAGGTTACGTTGTTTATAACGAACGCAATAAAGTATGCAAATTGACAAAAGCCATCTATGGGCTTAAACAAAGAGCCTGGCACACAAAAATAAGCGAAACACTAAAAGAGTTAAACTTGACACAAAGTACTACAGATAATTGTTTATTCACCCGCGGAGTAGAGGAAAACACAATTTACATAATTGTGTACGTGGACGATATTCTCATAGCTGGAAAAGAGAAACAAATCGAAGAAATAATCCTTAGCTTAAAATCACAATATACATTAAATGATTTAGGACAAGTAAACAATTATTTAGGAATTAAAATCGACAAAATCGAAAAATAGATTTACTCTAAACCAAAAATCTAAAATTGAAGAAATTGCGAGAAAATTTAATCTTGAGGAATCCAAACCCTATAGCACACCTATTGATACAGGGTACTTACGTCTTGAAAACGACGACAAACAAATGCCCAACAATACTCAATATAGAAAAGCCATAGGAGGGTTATATTACATAGCAACCATAACAAGACCCGACATTACCACAGCCACTAATATATTAAGCAGGAAATGTGAAAATCCCACCGAAAGGGATTGTATGGCACAAGGGCGCCCATATGGGGGGCAAGGGGGGGCTTGAGCCCCCCCCCCTAGATTTTGGTTTTGTCAAATTTTTTTAATATAAATCAGTTGCAAGATATGAAAATGTATCTTGTATGAACAAAGCATAATAAAATATGACTCGACAACATCAGAAGGCACCGGAATAAATATCCGTTTTAGACGGGTTTCCGTCTTAGCAGGTATAAATGTTGAAAATTCATTTTGTCACAACCATATTTTTTTCTTTTAAAGCTGGATTCTGTTTTAGACAGGTTCTGTTTTCATAAGTTTTTAATTAGTCCTTTCCAATAGTCTGCTTCTAACAAAGAGAAAAACCACAAGATAGGAAACAAATTCCGTTTTAGACGATTTTTATCTTAGCTGGTGTTACTGTGTAGTTTTTTCCTACAAGACGGTAACACTTTTTCTGCATAAGGAAGGATTTTGTTATAGACAGGATCTATTTTCACAGGTAAAACTGATTTTGCATGAACAAAACGCGAAGAAATTAGAGAGAGATTTAATAATAAGATGTGAACGGTACAGTGCAATTTTTAATTGAAAAATTATTTTTCCCGAATCTAATAAAGATTAGAATCCTTAATGTGTCAGATTGTACGCAGCCCGAACTCGAAAATTCTATCTTAAGTCTACAGAACACGACAAAATAATTTTCGTCGAATTCTTGTAAATCACACTTTCCTGGTCTATGTGAAACAATGTGGTCAGAAAAGTATAAGTCCACACTATATTTTTCTAATTGTTTTGCCACTGTTAAAGAAAATCTCTGTAATCTTTCTCTAGACAATAATACGAACCAAGAAACACGCTCACAAGCCATTCATTTAGATGCTGCAACGTCATATATAAAGTTTATTGTACATCTCAAAATAATTTCTCGATATTTTTTCTATCTGGAGCCAGTTGTAAACATATTACAATCTGTAGATTAAGATTTTCATTCGGTTTATCAGAACATAAAGATGGAACTTCTTGAGATTTTTCTTATGCACAGAATGGAATCAGAAGTAGAATTTTCAGAAATTTTCATGGAGCTAATGGAGAATTGTTATTGTAAGAAATCGAAATCAAAATGTTTAGAACGTCTACCGTTAGAATCTTATCGTTCGAACCTTCCTATGGCCACTCCTCTTGAATATTACAGAGCAGCATTTCTAAATCCATATTTAGACTCTTTAATTATATCCCTTGAGTCAAGATTTTTGAATCGAAATGAAACGTCATTCAAAGCAATTTTACTTCATCCCAATATGATGAAAAATATGAAAAAAAATGTTTTTGTCAAAGAAATCAAGGAGCTATCTCATTTTTATAATATTGAGAATTTGGAGTCGGAAGCAAGAACATGGCTTGATTTGTGGAAAAGCAAAGACTGTGGTGAGAATACAAGAGAACTAGTCGGATGTGCCAATCCCAAAACTTTCTTCTATCTCAGTCATGTTAATACTTCAAAATTCGCTATCACATCGCCAATAAAATCAATATTTTTCGTCATTCTGTTGCACGTCAGTTGCTTGCGAATCGTTGGATTACAGGGATGCGAACAACCGATGTATACTAAACTACGAAAAGTCCTTCTGGCCTGAACCGACAGGAACAAATAGCCTCCCTATTCCTTGGTTTTACGATTTTAGCTAATTTTACTGGAAAACACGAAGGTAAAATGCGTGGAACCTAAATAAAGAAGATTCAATCCCAGTTTTCGTCAACATTGAATTTCAATGAGGATATCGCCAAATTAGTTCTCTACAGCCAAGTTGGCTTCATTTATGGCAACTTATTTTGGTCGCCAAATTTAGCGATATTCCGCCAACTGTCGCCACGTTTGGCAAGAATTTGACGTTGGCGAATATAAATAAATAGTGATAAGCATGTAATAGGATTAATGGTTACAACAATGAAAAAAAATTTGCCGAAACCATCTTAACTAAAACTCATAAATTAAACCCGCTTATGGATGAATTCTGCTGTCTTGTTTGAAAATGTCAGCCACCCTAAAATTTCAAACCGCTATATCTCAGCTATTTTTTAAAATAGAGGCAAAACAAAAATTGCTCCGGATCAAGGCCGAACATTTAACGAAAAAAAGTTTTAGGATTTCTAATTTTTTTGAATTTGCACATCTTTTTGAATTTGAAATCTTTAAATGGCTATCACAGCGCCCCGTTTCGTCGGAATATCCCCAAATTCTAATAGAACCTGCTTGCCATAGCCAAAAACCTAGAAAAAAAATTGGTTCAATTTGAAGTATAACTTTATACACTCTTCGATGATACAACAGTGAAAATGGAACAAAAATATCGATCACAGCACCCCCCTTTCGTCGAAATATCCCCAAATTCTGATAGAACCTGCTTGCCATAGCCAAAAACCTAGAAAAAAATGTGGTTCAATTTTAAGCATAACTTCATACACTCTTCGATGATACAACAGTGAAAATGGAACAAAAATATCGATCACAGCGCCCCCTTTCGTCGAAATATCCCCAAATTCTGATAGAACCTGCTTGTCATAGCCAAAAACCTAGAAAAAATGTGGTTCAATTTTAAGCATAAATTCATACACTTTTAGATGGTACAATAGTGAAAATGGAACATAAATATCGATCACAGCGCCCCCTTTCGTCGAAATATCCCCAAATTCCGATAGAACCTGCTTGCCATAGACAAAAACCTAGAAAAAAAAATGTGGTTCAATTTGAAGCATAACTTCATACACTTTTCGATGATACAATGAGGTTGGACAGACGGACAGACAGACATTTTGTAAAAACATGTTTTTCGAAATCTCTGACCCTTAAAACGTATAAATCCGTCAAAAACCGGAAGTCGAAAAAAATTTCGATTACAATACTTTCTTCTATTATAGATAGAAGAAAGTAAATGTACTGCAAAATCTGTTTTTTTTTTAATAGTGGTGCAAATAGGATAGAAAAATAGTCTCCCGTGGCAGCCCTGTATATGTCATCTGTTTACAGACTATGTTTAATGTGGGAGTGGATAAAACAGATTTTATGCACCTTCTCAATGGACTATATTATTTCTTTTCAAAATGGACTTTGTCTACTATGGTTGTGAGCCCCTTATTCAGTACCCTCAGGTCAGTAGTGAAGGAGATTATGTTCCGAATTGTCTGAAAATTTAAGGCATTTGGTTCCGAAAATTCGAACATAAAAAATGTCACGGAAGAATATCACAAATTTTGACAAATGATCATAGAAAACACCAATCTCGTCAATCGTTCGCAGAAAAAAGTCTCTAATTTCGTCAAAGGATCACGGGAAAAAGACGAATTTCGTCAAAAGATTGCGATAAAAACGCAAATTTCGTCAAGGAATCGTGGAGAAAACTCAAATTTTGTCAAAAAATCGCTAAAAAAACGAAATTTCGTCAAAGAATCGTGGGCAAAACGCAAAATTTCTAAAGGAATCGCAGAAAAACGCAAATTCGTTTAAGGATCACGAGAAAAAATACAAATTTTGTCCAATAGCGGAAAAAACGCAAATTTCGTGAAAGAATCGCAGAAGAAACACAAATTCCGTTAAAGATTCGTAGAGAAAAACGCAAATTTCGTCAAAAGATTGCGGAAAAAGAAACTCAAATTTTGTCTAAGAATCGCGGAATAAAACGAAATTTCGTCAAAGAATCGCGAAAAAAAACGCAAATTTATTCCAATATTTGCGGAAAAAACGAAAATTTAGTCAAATATTTGTGGAAAAAACGCAAATTTCGCCAAAGGATCGCGAAAAAATGCAAATTTCGTCAAAAGATCGCGGGAAAAAACTCAAATTTTGCCAAAAGATAGTAAAAAAACGCAAAGTACTTTAAATATTTACTAAAATGTATGATAGCTTTGGTGGAAGTTGAGATTTTTCTCAGCCCCCCCCTAAATTTAATCATATGGGCGCCCTTGGTATGGCACAACCCAACTGTTATCTATCTTGTTATTCTTAATCATCACGTACTTTCCGTCCTCTCTTCTTCTGTAAAGCGGATAACCTCCAACATTCTGATTTGTCTCTCTTAGAAAATTTTTGGGGTAATCTTTCGAACAGTCTCCATCAATCATGCAAGGTGAATTCGGATTCAGTTCTCTGCAGGGACCGTGTATCATCGAAGATTTGACGATACTGTGCAGCACGGGGTCGACTTCAGCATCTGGAAGCTCTGCGCACACTAGCGAGTCGATGCAGTCGGCATCACGCAACTTGTCTTCTTCTGCCAAAATGAGCAACAGATGCATGTGTGGCAGTCCACGTTTTAGTCCACAACACCCAAAACCTGATTAACGAAACAATATTTCAATAGAGCTTTTTTTTTAATTTCAAAAACTCTGGACACAATATCCGGACGATCGTGAGCCTGCTGTCCGGCGAATAAATTTTCGGTGATTTCTGGCCATTTCGGGTTACATGTGAAAGTAAAGTCAAAAGCAAATCTGGTTTCCCGAAATCACGAATAGCCATGGAAACCTGGTAATGCTGCTGCATTGAACGGGGACTACCAATGTGTGATGACGGCAGTATAACCGGTATTCCAGGTTTCACATCCTCTCGTTCCGCGAGCCTGTATACATGATCTGTCAGACCCAAGTATGTATCGACACGAAACTTTTTTGGTTATTCCGGATAGACCAAAGCCTATCTCCCTCTACTTTTACGTACGAATCGACAACATACTGCTGAAAAAATTTCCTCCCGTACAGGATAGAGTTAAAACAATTGTCACTTACTGAAATCCTGTGGGCAAAGAAATCTAATTCAGGAAACTGCTGGCCAACTTGAAAACCTTTTTCGCCGCGAGGAAAGAAGATAACATACGTTATGGGATCGAGATTGGGATTCAAGCTCGAGATGTTGATGAACCCGCCGCCGCGTGGATGAATCGCAATATCTCTGCTGGATGGGGGATTGCCGTCTGCACCCTTGAAAATAACACCCACTTCATTCTGTTTCGGAGCATTATAACGAAGCGCATGCTGACCTATTTCGACGTTGCCCGTGATATACATACGAATGTCTGCAGTCTCACCACCCTGTTCTATCGTTTCATCTTCAAATTCCTTTAGCATCTTGTAGGCTTGCGCATATGGGTTCACATTCCTCAAAACTCTATCCAAAAGCCTCAACAGATCTGAATTCAATCTAACACGGCCAGTCATATTCATTCTTTGCCTGAGTGCCTCATCTGAGTCTAAAATGTAAAGTTGAGCATATTTTTCTTGTCCAGGTATCTCGGGATGAAGGTTACTCGTCTTATGATAAATACTGCCATGTATCCTGAAGCAATACGGTCCGGAACCGGTAGGGACATCTACTTGAGCACCCATCGATGAAAAACTCATTAAAGAGTTGTATCGCCTGATATTATCAAAAAATCACCCGAAAACGGATGATCCCCGGTAAATAAATCACGCAGCTGCCTGGGAATGTTTCTCTCTGGTACGACGATTCCACCGTGACAACAATTCCCATAAATTCTCGACGAAGGAATTTTGTCTCTGAAATGCAATCCCCTACAACTGTTGCATACACAGTCCATCGGACCACAACTACGTTCCTCGACACCAACAGTGACGGCAGACCTCGCAAGATTGTGCAAAGCATTTTCTGCTCGCCTAATCCTCTCGCCAAAAAGCCTCTCTTCTCGTACTTCCATGGGTTCATGTTCTCTGGCCTCACGATGACGAATTGCATCTTCAACTCTTCTCATGTTAGCTTCTTCTGTTTCTTGCGTTCTTGCCTCGCGAACACGATCAGCATTTCACGTTCGTCTAATGTTACTTTCTTCTTCTGTTTCGTGATCTCTCGCCTCACGCATACGATCGGCATTTTCCGTTCGCCTAATGTTACTTTCTTCTTCTGTTTCCTGATCTCTTGCCTCACGCATACGATCGGCATTTTCCGTTCGTCTAATGTTACTTTTTTCTTCTGTTTCCTGAGCACGAATTGCTCTATGTCGGTCAGCATCACTTCTTCTCCTTGCTTCTGCAGCAATTGCATCTTCATTTTCCAGTGTACGAATTGCTCTATGTCGCTCGGCATCACTTCTTCTCCTTGCTTCTGCAGCAATTGCATCTTCATTTTCTCTTCTTCTCCTTTGAATTTCAGCTCTCATTCTACGTTCAGCATCGCCTGTAATACTACCTCTTTTTCGCTTTGTCATTCTAGTTAAATGCAAACAAAACCAAGAACCGAAACAATTACCCCAAAAAATGAAACAACGTAAGCAAAAAAAAAGTCAAAGAAAGATAGAAAAAAATACGAACCTGTAATCAAAATATACAAATCTGAAATAAAGATTCTTTAAAAAAATGAAAAAAAAGGTTCCTCTGCTTAACCTTTCTATTGATAACAGAAAAAACTTCAAAAAATTCTGTAATGAAATGAAAAAAGTATTTTAGTCCATGCAAACAAACACCCAAACTATCAAAAGGAACAATTTTTGTACATGCCAATAAAATAAAATAAAATAAAATAAAATAACAGTTTAATATCAGTTTAACCTTCTATCCCATATTTATTGCCAAATCAATGTAAGGAAACACTAGTTTTCACAAAGATATGTTATAAAGTTTTAAATATCCTCGGGAAAATACTTGTATTTCCCTTAAATTATGAAACTATTAAGCAGGATATGTTTTTCAAACTCGTGCAATGACTAGGCTTAATTTTTTGTAATTTCATTCTAATACGCTTTTCCAACATACTATAACATATAAGCGGAACAGTTACAAAGAAAATCATTACAAATAAAAAAGAAAGAAAATCCTTACCTTAAAACGACATTCTTTAACTTCTTATTCATGAAGTATTTAAATTTCTGAGACACGATGCACAAGAATACAAATCAAAATAAACTTTATTTCTGGTTAGTAGGTTGCTTCCTGGAGTAAAGCGAGGCCGCGTTGCATCCGATTTTTAGGATCCTCGGGATGTGTTGGGGACAGTACAATTCGTCGATCCATTCTTCACCGTTCTCCGGATATTCACCGGATAGTTTTATAGGATATGACAACTACAGGATCTGTAGGATCATTGTAGAGCGTCCGAAGGACGAATGTGGTTGTCTGGGATCAGACCGTAAAACATATTTCAAAGAATTAGTAAGCGATTGTAAAATGAAAGTGTAACAAACGAAAAAAAAAACAAAAAGATGATGGGGGAAGGAGACAAAAGTGAGCAAAAAACCGAAATAAATAGTATTATCCAAGAAATATATGACATAAAAAATCCCCCCCCCCCGAAAAAAAATCGATTCTGCCCTTCAAGAACACATAACAAATATAGTACATTCTTGTCAAGCGTAATAGTTCTTACAAAATAAAAAAGGAAAAAAACAACATAGTCACATAAAAAATGAAATACAAAATAATTTAATTTTAGTAAAAAAAATAACTGTTGATGACCAAAACATAAACCAAAAATGTATAACAGTTCGGTATTTTTCTGCAATAACTTACGCCTTTAAACATTAGAAATCACATAAATCCAAAAACGTGCCATTTTTGATAAATAATGCTATTTTATCAATATTAATTTTCATAAATATCATAATAATAAGTGTATAAATGTTTAACTTTTTTTTACATGAATAATAGATTTCCCCTTTTTAAGTAAAAGTGCATTAAAACGAAAAAAACCAAAAGGTGAGGGAGGAGGAGAGAAAGTTTGGCAAAAAATAGATGGAAAAAAAGATACAAACTTGTAATCAAAATATACAAATCAGAAATAAAGATTATTTTAAACAAGTGGGTAAGTGTGATCGAAGATAGCACAAAGGGTTTCGTTTAATATTCCTGTCATAACACTTTATCCTTTCTTTAATAAATCCAAATAAATTTCATTAAAAACAAAAGTTGTTTTTGATAAAGTAAAAATTTACCGGTCTATTTTCCTCGTTTGTTCGAAAATCTGAACTGATCCGATAGCGGACGAAGCCCGCTATTATACTCTGTCATAATAATATCTGTCATGTGGACTAAATGCGATATTAAAAAATAAATAAAAATTAAACATGTTGTACACCTTCAAAATGTTAAAATATGCGAATATTTCTATAATCGGGTTTTTTCATGATTCAATACGTTCCTCAAACTCATATTATTCTCTATTACTCATATTGATACTCGCTTTGTATTATTCTCAAACATTTGAAAAATCCGTCAAACTTCCAATATGACGTCAGATTAATTTTCTTTTTAATTATCTAATGACGTGATATTAAGCTGCTTTCTGTACTTACACATAATCATACTCCTTGTATTATTGAGAAATCTTTGAAAATTTCCGTTTTATTACCAATAGGACGTCCTATTAATCTTTATTTCAATTGGTGAAACTTTTTATTTCATTTCATTTTTCACGTGGAAATCTTTCAATAGAAAATTAATTATTGTAGAAAGAATTTTATTGTGGATTTTTTATTGTTCGCAAATGCTATAACAAAAAAAATGTTTAAATTTAATAGGGAAATGCTGTTGGAATTTAGATTTTTTATCTCTCCATATTAAAATAATACGATTTTTTCATATTTTAATATTTTGAGCTTCATAGTAGGTATATAGCTGTAAGTACACAAATTTCCATGCCTGTCAGTTACAAAGTTTCTGAGAACGGCTCTGTGACGGACAGACAACGGAGCGGGAGTAATAAGGTTTCGTGAGATGGACGAAACCCTAAAAATGGAGAAAAAAAAAGTACCCGTGTTAACCTTTCTATTTTTTATTTGAAAAAGAAATATTAAAAACTTCAACAAAAATCTGTAATGAAAAGAAAAAATAATTGTAGCCGATATAAACCAAAACCAAAAAAATGAAAAAAAAAACTTAACATTCAATTTTTGTTCATGCTACCCCGTGGCAGAATGTACGCGACGCTGCGACGTGCGACGCAGACTTTTTAGGGCAGCTGCAGACTAAAAGCATACAGCGATGCCGCGGACGCGCTATAGTGCGTAAATTACGCGAAAAAACCGCAAACTTCGTCGAAGGATCGCGAAAAAACGGCGAATTTCGTCAAAGAATCTTGGGGAAAACGCGAAATTCATTTAAAGCTCGTGAAAATGGCTATTTTCGTTGACAGATTGCGAAAAAAACGCAAATTTAGTCAAAAGGCCGTGAAAAAACGTGAATTTCGTCAAAAGTCCCTCAAACAAAACATGAGTTTCGTTGAAGGATCGTGGAAAAATGCGAATTTTGCAAAAGGCTACGGAGAAAACGCCAATTTTGTCAAAGGATCGTGGAAAAAACTGTTAATTTCGTCGAAGGATCGCGAAAAAATGGTCAATTTCGTCGAACAAACGGCAAATTTCGTCATCGGATCGCGAAAAAATAGAGAATTATGACGACAGATCGCTAAAAAACGGCCAATTTCGACGAAAGATCTAGAAAAAACGAAAAATTTTGTCGAAGGATCTCGAAAAAATGATAAATTTCGTCGAATGATCTCGAAAAAACGGAAAATTTCGTAAAAGTATCTCGAAAAAACGGCAAATTTCGTAGAAGTATCTCAAAAAAAACGGCAAATTTCGTAACAGTATCTCGAAAAAACGGCAAGTTTCGTAGAAGTATCTAGAAAAAACGGCAAATTTCGTCGGAGGATCGCGTCAAAAACGCGAATTTTGCCTAAAGGCCAAAGAAAAAACGCGAAATTCATCAAAGGATCTGGGAAAATGGCTAATTTCGTTGACAGATTGCGATAAAAACGCCAATTTCGTCAAAGTATCGTAGAAAAGACTGTTAATTTTGTCGAAGGATCGCGAAAAAACGGTCAATTTCGTCGAAGAAACGGCAAATTTCGTCATGTGATCGCGAAAAAACAGAGAATTCTGCCGACAGATCGTTAAAAACGGCAAATTTCGTCGAAGGATCGCCAAAAAACGGTAAATTTCGTCGAAGGATCTAGAAAAAACGAAAATTTTGTCGAAGGATCTCGAAAAAATGGTAAATTTCGTCGAAGGATCTCGAAAAAATGGTAAATTTCGTCGAATGATCTCTTAAAAACGGAAAATTTCGTAGATGTATCTCGAAAAAACGGCAAATTTCGTAACAGTATCTCGAAAAAACGGCAAATTTCGTAACAGTATCAGGAAAAAACGGCAAATTTCGTAGAAGTATCTCGAAAAAACGGCAAATTTCGTCGGAGAATCGCGACAAAAACGCGAATTTTGCCCAAAAGCCAAAGAAAACACGCGAAATTCATCAAAGGATCTAGGAAAATGGCTAATTTCGTTGACAGATTGCGATAAAAACGCAAATTCCGTCAAAGGGCCGCGAAAAAACTTGATTTTCGTCAAAAGACTAAAAAAAAAAAATGAGTTTCGTTGAAGGATCGTAGAAAAAATGCGAATTTCATCAAATGGCCGCAGAAAAAATGCCAATTTCGTCAAAGAATCGTGGAAAAACTGCGAATTTCGTCAAAGGATCACCGAAAAATTGCGAATTTCATCGAAGGACCACGAAAAAAAACGTGAATGTCGCCAAAGGATCGCAGGGAAAAAAAGAAAGGCTAATATCGTCAAAAGTTCACGAAAAAAACGTGAATTTTGTGAAAAGATGCAGCATTCCTTTAGAAAACAGCAGACACACAAAGTTCTATGCTTATTAATATAGGCATAGTTTTTAATGTGAATCAATATACTGAACTAACTTTTGAAAAATCGGGTTAACACGAACCTAATTTGCAAGAATCTACACTCAGCCTGAAATCGACTTGAATCAAAAGCAGAGTTAATCCGACCTGCAACAAGAACAATTGTTGCCGAGAGGGGATTTTCTCCCCAATTATTTTTTTACTCAGACAGGCTGATAAATGCTGATACCTTAATTAATTAGCACTACAACTACAACAGCAGCAAGAATAGATTTATATGATATATTGCGTATTGCAGACTATTTTTGAAAACATTATTAGCGTTGCACAGGGGTGCAGAAAATGTTTTTACTCCTAACATTTCCCCCAATCCATATGAAAATTTCCCCAAAATAAATTCTGTATTACCGTAGGTATATAAAATTTTGCAATATAGTACAAGTTGCCTCTTTAAAAACCTATAGACTGAACTTGTAACATGTCTAGTTATTGGAAAGGTAAATTAATGCATGTAAGTTATAATCTAATTCTTATGCCTAATATTTATTAATAAATGCACAATTTTAACCAACAAATACAATGTTTCTGATTACCTTTTATGATAAATTGTCAATTATTGAGAAACTGCTATCTTCCACTGATTTTGTGGATGTTGTCAATCACTTTTTATGTTTTGTAGATCTTGAGTCTGTTTCTTGGAGAAAATCTAGTGAAATGATAATTTCCATCATGAAAATGATGTCTGTTTAAGGATGCTTTTAATAATTCCATACTTTATGCACTGAAGGTCCATTCCATAATATAAATACTTCTTGAAAGAGATTATCAGATTTTAGGGTTCGGTTATAAATGTGTTTTCCAATAATAGAGGTAACAGATTCACAAACACATTCACTGCAAATTTTCAAGGAGGTAAACTATTTCTGGTACATCAGCGTTCACATCAGGACTGGTAAAGTCTTGAATTATAAAATAATACCGCTGTCTTGATTTAGAAATGATGGTTTCTTTTCAGAATTTAGGATTTTTTAAATTAAATTCAGCTTTTAGAATGTTTTTCTTCAAAGTTGTCCACTGATTAAGAAAACTTTTCTCATTATTAAATTTAAATTATTTTATATTTTTGCTCATCCATTCAGTGTGAGCTTGTAGTGAGTTTTCCACCAATGGTGTTGTGAGATCTTCTTGATTTAATTATCTTTCTAAAGATGGGGTAGAGCTCAAAATGAGTTTACTACTGAAGCATTGTCTCATGTTTTACAACTTTTAGTTCACATATTCTTTGTTTAAGCTGAGCAGAGGTTTTTAATATTTTCCACCAATGGTGGGGTGGGATCTTCTTGATTTGATTATTTTAAGATGGGGTACTACTGAAGTATTGTCTCATATGTTTTACAATTTTTGACTCACATATTCTTTGTTTAAGTTGTTTAAGCTGATCAGAGGGGGTTTTTTTAATTTTTTTTTCTTGGGAGTTTGAAACACTCCCTTTTTTTATGTTTTCTTGTGCAATGTTTAAATTCCTGGTCGTCACCGGCCACAGGGCGACTAAATGTAAAAAAACTGGTGGCATTATGCTATGCATCTGATCGCCAAAAAGGCGATTTCTATTTTCCATGTAGCAGTACATCCGATTTCATAGCGCCATTTTGTTTCCAGGGATGCCACTTGTCCGGTGAATGGCAGATTTCCGCTTCTTAATTTTTTTAAAAATCTAATCGGCAATTTCTGCGAAAAACAATCGTAATTTTTGTCAAGTAATCGCGTAAAAAAGTACAATTTTCGTCAAACTATCGCGAAATATAATCGCGATTTTCGGCAAGGGACCGCGATATTAAACCGGGATTTTTGTCAGATGATCGCGAAATAAAACAGCGATTTTCGTCAAACGATCGTGAAATAAAATCGTAATTTTTGTCAAATGACGGTGAAATAAAATAATGATTTAGGTCAGGCGATCTCAAATTAAAACCACAATTTTCGTTAAACGATCGCGAAATGAAACCGCAATTTGCGTCAAACGTCGGTGAAATAAAATAACGATTTAGGTCAGGCGATCGCGAAATAAAGAAACGATTTTTGTCAAATTATCAAGAAATAAAACCGCGATTTTCAACAAGAGACCGCGAATTTCGTCAAACGATCGTGAAATAAAACCACGATATTCGTCAAATGATCGCGAAATAAAACCGTGAATTTCGTCAGACGGCAGCGAACTAAAACCACGATTTTCTTCAAACGATCGTGAAATTAAACCACTATTTTCGGCAAGTCACAACGAAATAAAACTGCAATTTTCGACAAACGATCGCGAAATAAAACCGGGATTTTCGTCAGGCGATCGTGAAATAAAACTGATTTTCATCAGGCGATCGTGAAATAAAACTGATTTTCATCAGACGATCGTGAAATCAAACTGTGGTTTTCATCAAACGATCGCCAAATAAAACCGCGATTTTTGGCAAGGGACCGCAAAATAAAACTGCAGTTTTCGGCAAACGATCTCGAAATAAAACTGCAATTTTCTATCTCGGGAAATTATGTAATTCATTATTAAAATCGAAATCAATTGTATATTTTCCCACAAAATTTCCCCAGATGGCTAAAATTTCCCCCGATCCTAGATCGCCGGATCGGACATATTCTGCACCCCTGGTGTTGCAGACACTTGAAGATAGTTCTGTCACTGGGGCTAAAAAAAAGAGTTTAATATCTCATCAAAAACAACTCGTTGTAAATGATCCCGCCAAGCCACAAACCTAAAACGTCAGTCATAAAAAGAAGTGATATCACATAAAAAGAAGCGATATAGAAGTGCATACTCCGAGTCCCGTGTAAAAATCTATCACCACTCATAATGTTTCCAAAGGACTCGGAGTGAGGTACAGTATGGGAAAACTGCATGGATTTAGTTTAATGTTTTTTTTTTTTTAACCATTTGGAAAATGGTTGTTGTTTTCGGTCGAGAATAGACCTCTTGACGTCGTCACTTTATTTTTTGAGCGTTTTAAATGAAATTCTCTAATTTTAGAAAACGAAATTCTGTAACTTTACAAGAATTTTTCTTTGAATAGGCGATAGAAATGCATAAAATCGTTACAAAAATTAAAATTACAAAAAGGATAGATGCAAATTATCAGATATGAAAAATAAAGTAGTAATTTGGTACTTTCGTGTTATAGCGGCCCTCAAGAATGAAATATTTTTGTTTCTGTTTTCATTATTTTTTGTAAATTTGGTACTTTCTGTTATTGCGGCCCCCAAGGATGAATCGCCAAGCGACCAAGATTTATCGCCAAATTATAAAGCATGTATGACATTATAATAATATGATATATATATATATATATATATATATATCATTTCTTGACGTATGTGGCCAAGTTATAGTCATGTATGATGCATATATGATACATGTATATGACATGTGTATATGATGTATATACGACAGATAAGACGTAAATAATATGTGGATAATGACGTAGAACTTTTTTTCAATGGTTATTGTAATTTGTTAATTATTTATTTATTTTTTTTGGGGTGGAGGGGGAAATTGATTGTTCATGAAATACATTTCTGTGATAATATCTTTCAATAAAGTTTATTGCTAACCGTTCTCTTCTCACCCCTTCACCTTTTTAATTTTTATTTGTTTGTTTTATATTTCTTTGAAATATGCTCATTTTTCGGTGTGATGATCATAGAAACTCGACAGAGTTTCTCGCCAAGCATAAGAAACAGCAATGCATTGAACCGTAAATGAAAGGAATTTCGGCCAATGGATGCCAAACGATTTTACAATTTTTTTTTTTGCACTCTGTCTAGTTTATATTTTGCGGACGGGACAAAACGGGTTTTTGACACATCTACATCTCGCGTACTATTTATGATAGAAACAAAATCCTTGATTCTGTGGAATGGGGCGTGCCAAGTGACCAAGAATTCAAAAGTAAAGCAAAATCCGACGAATAGATTTTCAGTAAATGCGATGTTAAAAGTGCTGTTTTTTGCACTTTTTAAATCTTGTTCAGAACAAAAACTGTTGACAGGGCTACAGCAATGTGTAATTATCGGATTTTTACGCGGTTTACGTCATTTGAATTGTTTTTATGAGTAGTTCAAACCTTTGTAAGTTTTATGTAAAAATATTAATTAGTTTTTGATTTATATCAGTTTAAAGTTATTGGTTCCAATACTTAACATAGAGAAAAAAACTGTTGACAGGGCTACAACAATGTGTAATTATCGGATTTTTACGCGGTTTACGTCATTTGAATTGCTTTTGTGAGTAGTTCAAACCTTTGTAAGTTTTATGTAAAAAATATTAATTAGTTTTTGATTTATATCAGTTTAAAGTTATTGGTTCCTATACTTAACATACAGCAAAAAAATAATAAATGACCCAACTCTTTTAGGATTGGTCTTATACACATGATATGTTAGTACAGTCGACCCAAGTGAGCTTCCTATTATAAAAAAAAATAGTAACATTTAAGGTTCGTTTACAGGTTCTCACAAAAGATCTTTTGATATAGGGCTAAAGAGTTGTGTAATTATCCGATTTTTACGCGGTTTGCAGCATTTGAATTGTTTTTATGAGTAGTTCAAATGTTTAATATTTCATGTAAAAATATTAATTTGTTTTTTATATATACCTCTTTAAAGTGATTTATTCTTATTCTTAAGATGAAGCAAAGAAATATTAAATGGTCTAACTCTTTTCAAAAAGACCGTATGCGCATGATGTTAAAATATGTTACTACGAACGACCTAAGTTAGCTTCCTATTGTAAAACAGAATTGTAGAATTTACTGTTCGTTTACAGGGTAACTCAAAATATTTTGTAATAAGACTAAATAGTTGTGTAATTAGCGAATTTTTACGTTGAAGTACTTGATTCCTGTACTTAACACAGAGGAAAAACAATAGTAAATAGCATAACTTTTGTCAAAGTGGCTATATACACAAGACAAATGTGTTATCCGATTCATTTAAACTCTCTATTGTAAAGCGGCATTGAACCATATACGTTTCGTTTACAGGGTCTCTTAGAAGATCTTGATTACATTACAGCCGAAGTATATTTACTGAGTGAGATGTATTTTAATGATTTTATACTGTTTCAATCTCTGTAAGGTTTTGTTATCTTGCTTTAAAATTTAATACGAGTTCATTTTGTCCGCCTGAAAGCTCGTCGATCTTAAGCTCTAAATCTATTCAAATATAGTATTTTCATCGATTAAAAAGAACTGTATTTATTTATACATATATAATTCTAGCGTATCAGGAATTGATTGAAATAGCGATTACAAAATTCCAACTTTACATTCATGCGCTGAGTAATAGAATGTAAAAATGTTGCTACCCCAAGATTAGAAGTTTTGCGTTTAAATATTTGCCGTTCATCGAATCTCCGCCAAGACGAACTTAAAATGCTCTAAAAACGGGCCTAGAGCACAATGAATAGGAATAAACATAAGCATAATTATTTAAATTCTCCATAAAAGTTTAAAATGCTAACTTTCGTATACAATAGGTGATCGGCAACGAACTGTTCGGTTTACAAACAAATCAGTTAACGAACACTTTCGCGTGAGATTTTTATGTTCGGATAACGAACACATGTTCGGTTAACGAACACTTTCGAGAGATTTTTATGTTCGGAGAACGAACACCCCACGAAACAAAGCCATGATGAAGCAATGCCGTGTTTCATATTTGCCGAACTATACTTATTGCCTCTATTGTCGACTTAGAGAACTTAACAGTTGCATACATATGTCCAAATTAATTCATGGACTGACGGGGATTGGGGACCTATATTTTAGGATCTCCGAATTGGAATGGACAGACTAGAAACATTAATTATGTATTTTGTGTCTTTATGTATTTTGTGCATTTAGTAAATATAGTCGGTCCTTTTTGGTTTAATCACGCTCCTTTTTAAAATATAATTTAAAGCTTTATGAATTATCAGATCAAAAATTTTAATAAAATTTTACATCTTTTTAAACGGTTTTCATTATGTAAACGCTTTAGTCTTTGCGGTATATTTACAAAATCACACCAAATTTTGGAATACATGTCATGGTCACACCATGTCCATGTCCATGTCCATGTCCACCATACACCATTGTCGCCAAACATACATACATACATACATTTATTTTAAGATTTTGATGTGAATTATTTGCGTACATTTATAAGGCGAGTTTCACTGAATAAATCAAGAAAAAAAAATCTCATCATTATACATATTTAGTTACGCATTATTAATTATTTACTTGGCCTTTACTTTTAATATTTCAAACTTACAGCTGAATGTAACTATTAAAACATTTGAAATACTGTATTCGTAAAATGAAATTAGCTTAAACACTCGACAATTACTTTTAGTTATGCATTATTAATTATTTACTTGGCCTTTACTTTTAATATTTCAAACTTACAGTTGAATGTAACTATTAAAACATTTGAAATACTGTATTCGTAAAATGAAATTTCAGCTTAAACACTCGACAATTACTTTTAGTTATGCATTATTAATTATTTACTTGGCCTTTACTTTTAATATTTCAAACTTACAGCTGAATGTAATTATTAAAACATTTGAAATACTGTTTTCGTAAAATGAAATTTCAGCTTAAACACTCGACAATTACTTTTAGGTTAAATTCAGGTTTTCTCAGTGACGATCACAGTATTTTTACCAAATAATTAAAAGTACTACATGCATGCATCTATCTATCTATCTATCTATCTATATTAGAAATTGTGCAGGTTTCTGGTCACTGTTTTGTTTACATATTTTAAACAAAAATTTCAATTTAATAATGCACTGAAAATTATAATGAATGCTTACAATTAAACACAACAACACAAAACAAAAAATTTCACAAAAACACATTATTTCCCCGATATTTTCCCACAACTAATCAATAAATTTCATGATATTTTATTGCGATTTTAAACCATGAACTTTAGTACTTTTCTGTTATACGGACACTATGCCAAAATGTATGTATGTATGTAAATATATGTATGTATGTTTGGCGACAATGGTGTACGTATAACGGAAAAGTGCCTGAATTATTATTTTTATATATATATATAAAATATGAACATAATTGGCGACACAGCAAGTTTTCTGGATTTCTCCCTGGCTCTCTAACCACATTGTTAACAAAACAAAAAATTCACGAAAAACACATTATTTCCCCGATATTTTCCCACAACTAATCAATAAATTTCATGATATTTTATTGTGATTTTAAACCATGAACTTTAGTACTTTTCTGTTATACGGACACTATGCCAAAATGTATGTATGTATGTATGTTTGGCGACAATGGTGTCCGTATAACGGAAAAGTGCCTGAATTATTATTTTTTTATATATATATAAAATATAAACATAATTGGCGACACAGCAAGTTTTCTGGATGTGAAAGGCGGAGATGAATTTCATTCATTCAATGACCTTTTTAAAAGTTTCAAGTTTGGATTGAGTGCACATGAACATAGAAACCGATACCTATTTCTATGTTTATGATTGAGTTATTTGGATATCTTTTCGTATAGCACAGAAAATCATTTCTCCCGCTTTCGTAATACAGATAAATTCTGGTGTATTTTTTTTTCTTCTTTTTATATCATAAGTACTTTTCTACTTTAAATTTTTTTAACCTAATAGTAATTGTCGCGTTTCTAAGCTGAAATTTCATTTTTCGAATGCAGTATTTCAAATGTTTTAATAATTACATTCAGCTGTAAGTTTGAAATATTTAAAATATTAAAAGTAAAGGTCAAGTAAATAATTAATAATGCATAACTAAATATGTATAATGATCAGAATGACATATTAAAATGTGTACAGAATGACATGAAAATTTTAAAAAACTGAAATTTTGCACTTGCAACTTAATTGTAAATTTCATTGTTTACATTGGAAACGATTTGTGGATTTTAAGAATTTGCAGAACTTCGTGTCACCAAATTACTAAATCTCTCTCTCTCACTCTCCAAAAAAAAAAGGGTTAGTTTAAAAAAATTCAAAGTAGCAAAATACATACAACACAAAAATAAAATAAATACGGTAAAATGAAAAAATTACTTTAATAATAGAAATCCATAAATTTTCAACGACGACATCAAACGAATGCGACAGATCGACGAACATTGTGTTTTTTAAGCGACTGATCGACGAACCTTGCGTTTTTTGGGGACATATCGACGAAGTTTGCGTTTATTCCACAATCGATCGACGAAATTTTTCTTTTTTCCCTGACTGATCGACGAACTTTGCATTTATTCTGCAATCGATCGACGAAATTTGCTTTTTTCCGCAACTGATCGACGAACTTTGCGTTTTTTCCGCGACAGATCAACGAACTTTGCGTTTTTTCTGCGACAGATAGACGAACATTGCGTTTTTTAAGCGACTGATCGACGAACCTTGCGTTTCTTGGGGACAGATCGACGAACTTTGTGTTTATTCTGCAATCGATCGACGAAATTTGCTTTTTTCCCCCGACTGATCGACAAACTTAGCGTTTTTTCCACGACAGATCGATGAACTTTGCGTCTTTTCCACGATCGATCGGTGAATCTCAATCAAGTAAAATCTAAAGTCAGAAATTTATTTAACAACCTAATTGTTAAGGGTCCCTAACACATTTAATGGAACTTGAAAAATACACTGCATATATAAAACTTAACTTTCTTCCCTTTTTTATAATAAAAATAAACATTTTACATAATCATTCTCAGTTGACTTAATTTTTTCAATGGTATTTTGTCATGTCTGTATTAATGTAATTCTTTAAATAACACGTAAAATAATAGTGGGGTTTAAAATTTTTTTTTCTCCCTCCCAAACATTACAACTCCCCTCCATTTAAAAATGTTGGTAGGGAGACTCCCGTCCTTGGAAAAATTGAATTTCAAGCCCTGCCTATAATATGTTTGTGTGTATTGAGGTTTGTATAGATGTTTGTGTGTGTGCTGTTTTTAATAAAGACAGTTTCATTTTTCACACGAACCTTTCAAAAAATTCACATTCTTTGCACAATCCTTTAACAAAATTCGCATTTTTTTTCGTGATTCTTTAATGAAATTCGCATTTTTTTCTGTATCTTTTTTTTGTCGAGATTCACAATTTTTTCAGCTATCCTATGACGTAATTCGTGTTTTTTTTTCAGCGATAATTTGACGAAATTTGTGTTTTTTCTGAGATTTTTTTTTTTCACGAAATTTGCGTTATTTTCCACGATTCTTTTATGAAATTTGCGTTTTTCTGTGATCCTTAGACGAAATTTTCTTTTTTCGCAATGCTTTGATAATAATCACATTTTCTCTGCTGCCTTTTGATAAGATTCATGAATTTTCAGCAATCCTTCGATGAAATTCGCGTTTTTTCAGCAATCTTTGAAGAAATTCGCATTTTTCTCGCGATACTTTAATGAAATGTGCGTTTTCCAGCGATTTTTTGATAAAATACATTTTATTCCGCAATTTTTAGACGAAATTTGGCAAGAAAGCGCTATCTTTTGGTGGAATTTCCTGTTTTGCGATTCTTTGACAAAATTTGCTCATCTTTTGCGTAAATCACGTTTTTCTGTGGCCTTTTAACAAAATTCACGTTTTACATGATCCTTTGATGAAATTAGTGTTTTTCCCGTGATCATTTGACGAAATCTAGGATTTTTTTCCCCGCGAAGATTCATTATATGTTTTTAGTCTGCAGGTGCCCTAAAAAGTTTGTGACGCCAAACAAACAAAATTCATCCTAAAGAATTATTGTTTCGTTTCTGGAAATGAACGACTGTCAACTCATTGGCTGAATTATAAAGGGTGAAATGTGTAGGCACTGAGTATCATCTATACTATTAACAGAGTTTCCCCCAGGTTTAAAAAGGGGCAAGGTGCTGCTGGTGAGAAAAAGGGCACTTTTTTTATTCTTAAGGGCACTTTTTGGATTTTTGAGGGCACTTTTCAGAATCTTAAGGGCACTTTTTTAATTGTTAAAGCTTAAAGGTATTCTTTTGGTTTTTAAAGCCACTTTTGATATTTCAAAGTCAAAACACTCTTTTTAAGACAACATTGAGTCAGTTTTTATTATGAAACCAAATTTTTTAATGCAAAAAGGAGAAAGGGCACTTTTTTTACTGAGAGCAAGAAGGGTGCTAATTATTTTGCTGGAGGGGCCAAGAAGGGTGCTAATTATTTTGCTGGAGGGGGCAAGAAGGGTGCTAATTATTTTTATGAGGGGCAAGAAGGGTGCTATTTTGCAAACCAAAGGGCAGGCAGGGTGCAGCACCCTTCTCAAACTGTCTGGGGGAAACACTGCTATTAATGTCGGTAAACGTCTGTCTGTGTGTGTGTTGTTGTGTCTGGCGTCTGTAAGCACAAAACTCTGCATGCAGACGATGGACATAAGTGCTTTTGGTATAAAAAAATTCGGAAGGGGAGTTTAAAATTCACAACATTTTGCGGGAGAAGAGGGGTGCGAACGAATTTAAAAAATGAGTCCGCATCAATAATTATGGCGGCGGGGGGAGTATGTTTTGCCCACACGGGGCGGAAACTTTTCTTTGCTGACACTCATATGATATATCGTTCGAAAGGCCTGCGACTGCCTTTTCATGTTATGCATCTGTGTGGTCCATTCCCCCCCCCCCCCGTCAATTGGGGCACTTTTCTAAATTTTGCACATACCACTCATGTTATATATCGTTAAAAAGGTCTGTGACCGCTTAATCATATTATGCATCTCCGGTGTTCATCCCCCACTTTGCCCCCCCCCCAAGGGGGTACTTTTGTAAATTTTTCACAAACCCTTCATGTTACGTATTGTTGGAAAGGTCTTTGACTGCTTATTCATGTTATGCATCTCCGGGGTCCATCCCGCCATTTCCCCCCTTTTAAGGGGGGCACTTTTCTAAATTTTGTTGACACCCCTCATGTCATATATTGTTGGAAAGATCTGTGACCGCTTAATCATATGCATCTCCAATGTCCATCTCCCCAATTTGCCCCCCCCCCCCAAGGGGGCAATTTTCTAAATTTTGTTGACACCCCTCATGTCATATATTGTTGGAAAGGTCTGTGACCGCTTAATGATATTATGCATCTCCAATGTCCATCTCCCCAATTTGTCCCCCCCCCCTCCCCCAAGGGGTACTTTTCTAAATTTTGCAGACAACCCTCATGTCATATATCGTTGGAAAGGTCTGTGACTGCTTAATCATATGCATATCTCCAATGTCCATCTCCCCACTTTGCCCCTCCCCCAAGGAGGTACTTTTCTAAATTTTGCAAACAACCCTCATGTCATATATTGTTGAAAAGGTCTGTGACCGCTTAATCATATTATGCATCTTTAATGTCCATCTCCCCAATTGCCCCCCCCAAGGGGTCAATTTTCTAAATTTTGTTGACACCCCTCATGTCATATATTGTTGGAAAGGTCTGTGACTGCTTAATCATATTATGCATCTCCAATGTCCATCTGCCCACTTTGCCCTCCCCCTCCCCCAAGGGGGTACTTTTCTAAATTTTGCAGACAACCCTCATGTCATATATCGTTGGAAAGGTCTGTGACTGCTTAATCATATGCATATCTCTGATGTCCATCTCCCCACTTTGCCCCCCCCCCCCAAAGAGGTACTTTTCTAAATTTTGCACACAACCCTCATGTTATATATCGTTGGAAAGGTCTGTGACCACTTAATCATATTATGCATGTACCGTGTCCATCCCCTACTTTACCCCCCCCAAGGGGGTACTTTTTTAAATTTTGCACACACCCCTCATGTTACATATCGTTTGAAAGGTCTTTGACTGCTTATTCATGTTATGCATCTCCTTGGTCCATCCTGCCATTTCCCCCTCCCCAAGGGGGCACTTACCATTTACTTGCACAACAGCGCTAAATGTGTCAAATGCAAGAAATTCCGCGAGTGCATGTGCCAGTGAAACTTAGCCAATTGCTGTTCTTCAACCTAGCTTTAATTCAAAGTGGGTTTTTTATTTATTTGGATTATTCTGCAAAAGTTTCAAACATTTTAAAGCAGCTATGAATTTTATTTTTATGGTACTATCAAGTTTTTTGCCGTCAAATTTTGACGGGTTCCATCTAAAATTCTCAAATTCAAGAAACAATTCTAGAATTTTTTCTCATTTCCACCCTTTGATAATGGCCAAGTTCTGGTCGAAAGCGCTCGGGACTCCGATGAATGTTTTTAACATCTTAAAATGGTTTTCATGGTTTAGAACTTTTTTATTTTTACACCTATTTTAGTAATTACACAAATTGTGATCCATTTTAATGGTTTCATATTTCAATTAATTAAGACTACATCAGTACCTGGTATTAAAATAAAAAGAAAACTGCCCAGTTAAACTGAGGGCTTTGAGCTCACAGGCTATTCACACTAATTGTATATTATACTCTTATTTCAAAGAATTTGAAATATGCCCCTCGAAAAATAAAGAAATCAACAATATATTAAGGGGGGGGGGGGGTCATCCCCCCGTTACCCCCCTCATAGTTAACTAATGAACCCCTTAAACTAATCAGGGAAGTCTCTAATTACAATGAATATATATACAAAATTTGAAGAAAATCGGATAATTCTGTATGAAAAACCCATTTATCTAAATTAAGGGGTATTAGCCCCCCTTTCCCCCTTTATACTTAACCAATGAACCCCCAAAACTATTCAGAGAAGCGCATTATCACAATGAACCTATATACAAAATTTGAAGAAAATCGGATAATTCTGCATGAAAAACCCAGTTATCTAAATTAGGGGGGTTATCCCCCCCTTTCCCCCTTTATACTTAACCAATGAACCCCCAAAACTATTGACAGAAGCGCATTATCAAAATGAACCTATATACAAAATTTGAAGAAAATGGGATAATTCTGCATGAAAAACCCATTTATCTAAATTAAGGGGGATTAGCCCCCCCTTTCCCCTTTTATACTTAACCAATGAACCCCCAAAACTATTCAGAGAAGCGCATTATCACAATGAACCTATATACAAAATTTGAAGAAAATCGGATAATTCTGCATGAAAAACTCATTTATCTAAATTAGGGGGGGGGGGTATCCACTCTTTCCCCCTTTATACTTAACCAATGAAACCCCAAAACTATTGACAGAAGCACATTATCAAAATGAACCTATATACAAAATTTGAAGAAAATCTGATAATTCTGCATGAATGAAAAACTCATGTATCTAAATTAGGGGGGGAGAGTTATTCCCCCCCTTTCCCCCTTTATACTTAACTAATGAACCCCCAAAACTATTGGCAGAAGCACATTATCAAAATGAACCTATATACAAAATTTGAAGAAAATGGGATAATTCTGCATGAAAAACCCATTTATCTAAATTATGGGGGGTTAGTCCCCCGTTTCCCCCCTTTATGCTTAACCAATGAACCTCCAAAACTAATCAGGGAAGCGCCTTATCACAAGGAACCTATAAACAAAATTTAAAGTAAAACGGTTAGTTCTATCAAGAGTTATCGCGTTACGTACATACATACATACATACATACATACGTACGTACATACAGAACCGGCGGGCACATAAACTCTCAGGCTTTGATAGCCTGTGAGCTAAAAAAGAATTAAAAAAAATAGAGACACATAAAAAAAACCCTCTTTAAATGGAAAAATTGAAGTAACATTATACCGAAATCTCCCCCTCCGCCCCCCCCCCCCCCAAAAAAAAAAACGCGAATCTGATATTGAAGAACACATAACAAATTTCGTACATTCCAGTGAAGGGTAATAGTTCTTACAAAATAAATGGGAAAAAATTTAATATCAACAGACACAAAATAATTTAATTTTAGTAAAAAAAAAATAACTGTTGGGGGCCAAAACATGAAACAGAAATGTATAGCATTTATGTACATTTCTGCAATAACATTTACGCTTTTAAACAATAGAAGTCACATAAAAATAAAAAATGCGCCATTTTGATAAATAATGATATTTTATCAACATTAATTTTCATAAATATCCTAGTGCATAAATGTTTGCAACTTTTTTATATGAATAATAGACTCCCCCTCCCCCCCCCCCTCACTAAAAAAATAATAAATCCAAATAAATAAAAAATAAATCAGTCAAGTACGAGTATAACTCGCGCTCAAAGGGGTACATGAACATTACATTTATTAATTAATCAGTACTACTACCTCTAATTTTTTTATTATTTTTCGAAAATAATAGGGTTGGGAGAGGATATTTTTCCAGAATTTTTTCGACGATATCTCTGAAAATATAATATCTAAAATGAGAACAAAAATATTTTTGAGTTCGATGTTTTAAGATCTTCGGAACGATATCCTACACGATATCTAAAAAGAAACTATTTTTTTTCAAGTGACTTAATTAATATGTCGGCTAATTATCTACAATTGTTTTCGAAATTCATTTTCGAGTGTCCTTCGCTTTATAACTTTTCCAAGTTTGAGCTTTCCATGTCCTATAGTTCATGAGAAAAAGGGCTGTGACAGACAGACAGACACAGACGTGTTCTTATAATGGTTCCGTTTTTACTTTTTAAGTATGGAACACGAAAAAAGCATTTAAAACGATTAATCCTTAAATTATTCTCAGAAAAGTGTTTTAAAAATCTTACAATAGGTACAGGTAAGAGAGAGAGACAAAAAAAAAAAATAAAAAAAAAAAAAAAGAATGTCATTTTAAAAGCATAGAAACTCTTTTAACAATAGAAATCGCAATAAAATCATGAATTGTAACTTACCTATAAAAGTCTAAATGTAATCGTCTGATCTCACTGAAAAACAGCAAACACATACGTAAAAAATGAAACGATCTGTTTTATATAAACATGTTTTTGAAGTTTTACGTAAAACAAACAGCATAGCACGGAGTGCAGCATAGTATTATACAACACGGAATTCTAACTGCCAATGTTGGGGCTGTTCAGAACCGAAGATCAGGCGAAGCGCGGGCTATGGAGATTAAAATATGGAGTGAGTCTATACTGTGAAAGAAATTGAAAGGCCTGCGTTCATTATCATTGATTTGGACATCCAAATCAATACACGGTCCTTCATTTGACTAATTTACGTATTGTGACATGTTGAAAATTTCACATGCTCACATACCTGGAAGATAATGATAATCCCTTAGGAATGAAAGGCCTTTTGTGAATTGTCACTATTCAAGTAAGAGTGCTATATAGAAGGGTGACAGGTGGACGTGAATCAACTAATCAATTACTTGGAAAAAGGGGATAATCTCCTAAGAATGAAAAAGAGAACTATAGAATTGGGGTCTTTCATTGTCACCTGGAGATAAGAGACTGGAGCAGGTGTGGGAGTGAAAGAATGTTTTCTGCAGAAATTCCTGGGATGCAATGAAAGCCCCTAGGAAGTGAAATTGCAGACGGGAGTTGGTTGTGAAACAAGCTAGAGTGAGGTTGTCTTTGAGCGGACTTCAGAATCTTAAGATTTTCTGAAATTGTAATTTCACAGCATGGAGATGAATAATCATATTTTTTCATTTTTACTTTTTTTTTTTTTTTAATGTGTTAATTTAAAATAAAGTTTTTTTCGTTACAAACGATAAATGGATTTCATTAATTATATATACATGTGTACATGCTACCACAGTATTTTAATGATGTTTTGTTGAAATTTAGAAGTGAACTTGGTGGCCGAATGGTTAGAGCACTGCTCTAGATTCTGGAGGTTGCGGATTCGATCCCCCAAAATTTCTGTTTGATTTTTCTATTTTTTTTTTTTTTCATTTAAAAATGTTTATCGGTTGCTTTGTATTTTTCATGATTAATGGAATATATTTTATAAAAGTAAAATTTGATATTATTAACAATTACTTATTTAATTAAATACGACAAATTCAGCTATTTTACGATTAAAATTTTACATTGCAGTGTCTTTTAATATTTAAACATTATTATTTTTTTTTCTTTTTAGCAAATGTAAAATAAGGAATGGAAATATAGTCAATTTGCACGAATTTCTCCATGTTTTTATAATGAGTACTTCAACATTGAATTTTTAGTGCGAATAGAATGCAAAGCATATTTTACAATGTAAAAAATATTATAAAAATAAAATGTAAAATATATACATTATTTAAACTAGAAATATCAGTACCTATTTTTGTAAAGAGGTAAAATACATGTGGTTTACCGTCTAGTTTCGTAATGAATATAAATAAAATATAGTTAGAATGTTTATAAATTTTCTACTGAATGTATAAGTATTTTAGCATTTGTTTCTCGTGTTTTATGATGTTTATTGCAATATAATAAATAATGCAATTTACATCAAAAAATGAATTTCAAGAAAAATAAATTTTTAGAAATTAATAATTATGTTTCAACAAGGTTGTTATCGAAATATATATTTTAATAAAATATTTAAAAGCTTTTTTATAAAATTTTAACAAAGATTTTATTTTACTATTACAAATAAAGAAATAAATCTTTTAACATGTTGATATCACGACCTTGATTTATTAACATTCTATTTATCCCAAAAAATATAAAGCAACTAATAAATAATTTTAGGGAAAAAAAATCGGAAATAAACGGCGAGCATTCACTTTGTATCCATAGTCTCCACCGCCGATCGACGATTGGGACTTTAACGCTTTCTGATTATTTGTAAAATCAAACGCTTTTTAAGTCATTTCCGTATTTTGGAGGACTATGAAGATTTAAGAAGATATGATATAAGAAATTAATATATATTATTAGATTATATAGAAATATTAGATTATATAGAGATTAGATTATATAGAGATTAGATTATTTAGAAATTAATTAGATTATATTACTATAATATTTATTATATTACAGTTATAAATTAATTAGATTATATAGAAATTAATAGATATTATATAAGAAACCAAGTTTAGCCAGAAATGACTTAAGAAGCGTTCGGTTTAACAACTAATCAGAAAGCGTTAAAGTCCCAATCGTCGATCAGCGGTGGACAGGGAAATTATGCAACCGGGCACCAGTGAAACAAATATAAATATATACACTGACACATATATATACATACATATATACACAAACATATATGTAGATATATATTTATATTTTTTTTACTGGCGCCCGGCTAACCGAAAAGTACCAAAAATTGTTATGTACTTTACTGACGTTTGGGTTGTCCTACACAGATGAAAAGTAGCATAATTTCCCTGTCCACCGCCGGGCGCCAGTAAAAAAAATATAAATATATATCTACATATATGTTTGTGTATATATGTATGTATATATATGTGTATATATTTATATTTGTTTCACTGGTGCCCGGTGAATACCTTTTTTTTTTTTTTTTTTTTTTTTTTTTTTTTTTTTTTTTTAGAGTTTACATTAATTTTATTGAAACCACCAATACTGTGTTTCAGGAATTCGGTGATCCGAACGTCCTCTCCCTTGTTAGTTAAAGGTGCACTGGTTATAGAAAATTAAACTTTATTTTATTATATGCATTGTTTTGTACAATATATATATTTATGTAACTGCTATCAACTAAACTAATATATCAGTTTTAGTAGGTGCTGTAATTTTAGACACATATAAGTTGACAGCAGTTATGTAACTATATGATGTATATATATATATATATATATAATAATAAACACCAATGGAAAATCACTTGCAGAACCATTATCACAAATGCCAACCAAAAACTTTAAACCACTTAAATTCAATACTAGAAAAACAAAACTAAACAAACTACATTTACACAGAACCAGAAAACGCAACTAATTACTTAAACTCAAAACAAAAGAACACAACAAATTGCAGCAAAAATTTAAAATGCCAATAAACAACAAAGAAAAGCTAAAACAACCTGTGTCAGGTGGCATGGCTTGAGACATGCACTGCTGGGTTAAACTAGTTTTACGCATGCAACACTCCCCCATACCTGACAAGTACAGACTGAAAATGAATGAAACAGACATAACAAAAGGAAGCAAACTAAAGCCAGACTACACCAACAAATTCTCGATTTACATCACAGTAAACAACCCACTACACCGACAAACTATAACTAGACTACAACATCAATTTCTCAACTTACATCATGGCAAACATCCCACTACACCGACAAACTATAACCAAACTACACCAACAAATTCTCAACTTACAGCACGGCAAACATCCCAGTACACCGACAAACTATAGCTAGACTACACCATCAAGTTCTCAACTTACATCACAGCAACCATCTCACTACACCGACAAACCATAGCCAGACTACACCAACAAGTTTTCAACTTACATCACGGTAAATAACCCTCTACACCGACAAACTAAAACCAGACTTCACTATCAAATTCTCAACTTACAACACGGTAAACAACCCACTACACCGACACTCCCACAAATATCACATCAACAAAACATCGCTCGTATTGAACACTCCTAACAGTTCGTCACTATAACCTTTATTTCTGATAAATTTGTATGTTAGATCGGACAAAAACTGAACCGGATAACCTTGTGATAACGCCATATAATAAAAATCAGCTATATTCCTAGCAATATTTGCATAATTAGAGCACAATTTCTCAATACGGCATAAACCATTTATAAAAATATTTCTGAAAATGGACAAATGCACATTTGAAGTGAAATGTAACATTTTAATAGTATCAAAATTAAAATAATTTCTCTTATCGTAAATATTTGTTACAAGTTCACCATTAGAAACATCTAAAGTTACATCCAGAAAATCGACACATTTTGAATTATTTGACGCAATTTTCAGGCTTAAACTATTTGGATAGTGATTAAAGCTGAAATCTTTCAAGGAATTGTTAATCCCGGCTAATAGAACATCATCTATGTATCTGTAATATATTACATTTTGATTTGCAGTATCTTCTTTTTCATATGTATATAAATAAATATCAGCTAGGATGGAGCTGCAGCTCCCACCCATAGGAATACCTTTAATCTGTTTGTAAACCCGTTTACCATCATATAAATAATTTTCTTTAACTACAAAATTAAAAAGAGTTGTGAACTGTTCAGAGCTTATATTTGTAGTATTGAACTCCTTAAAAAAATCCATAATTTTACTCTTTAAATCATCTAAATTAATACTATTGTATAAATCTTCAAAGTCATAAGTATGAAATTCCATTATATTGCACAATTTTCTTAAATTGTCAATCAATTCAAAACTGTTTTTAATTATACATGTAGATTTTTCTTTTAAAACTTTAGCAAATATTTTGTTTAGAATGTGTAGAAACTTTTTATTTGCTGTAACCAAATATGAACCGAAACCACATGTAATAGTTCTAAAGGTCACAGGAGTTTTGTGAAATTTAGGGACTAAAACAAGATACGGCAGTTCGTTGCTATGTTGTTTAATATTTAATTTCTTGTAGAAAGCCTTGATCCTATTACCAACTACTTGTTTGCTTGATTTTAAGAGCTTATAATTCGCCTTATTATCATAACTACCTATATATAATTATAATATCTATGAATTTCAAAAAACATATCAAGTTCTAATATCATTCTACTATAATCTATAAAGAGATAATTAATGATATTGTGTAAACAGAATACCACATAGCTAATAATTAACATGTGCAAACATAATATTACCATAGCATGTGCTTCAATGGTAGTTGGCCAAATTTACTCATACCTGAAGAACATTTAAAAAGAAAGAGAGAGAAAGGGGAAAAAATTATAAATTGGAGTTGCTATTAAGTAAACACAAATGGATTAATAATTCAAATATGAACATTATACAATGGAAAACTGGACCGCAAGAGAACCAATCAAGAATTGGATATGAAAAAACACATGTAGATGTACTCGTCAGCCTGGTTGCACCCACATGTGTTTTAAAAAATAATAATTAAGTATTTCATAATTCAACTGGCATGATGCTAAGAACAGTAGAATCAACCAGGTATACTGAATTATTACCAGACAACAATTTGAAAAATGAAAATTGGAAATAAAAACCATTAAGATATATATATATATATTTCACTTACAACGATTATCCTAAAATCTTTAAAAATCACCACACTAAATTACCACCAGATATCAGTTTTGAAATAATATTGGAAATTAGAATCCATAAATTGTAGAAAAAATATATTACTCACAATAATTTTCCAGGATCCTCAAAATATAGACACTTCTGCATAATGTCCACGTCCACATGGCACGCATCAAACATTTTGACAGTCGAGTTGAGAGAAATGATTTGAAAGACAAGTTGAGAGCTCATTTTTTTTAAACACAACTCCATCATTTACACTCCAACACAAAATGATTCAAAAACACACAAAATTTTCTGTTGATAATACTATTATAACAAAATTATTTCCGTGAATATATAATTACTCCATCTAATTTAAATTCCTGAAAGTAAAATTAATATACAAGCAATAGCTCCCTCTATAGTTAAATTAAAATTAATATTTATAATATTATCATCAACTACCTGACACGTAAAGTGTCGCCATCTGTTGGTATTATAATTATTCATAATTAATATTTAGTTACATATCCACATTATTATTGACATAATCACTTCATTAGATTTAATTATATAAATAAATTTTAAAAAACAATACTACCTTGTAGTTTTACATTAAATTCGAATAAAATCCTACTTTATGAATAAATCTACCAGAATTTATTCATCCTGCACAGCATTTCAGATATTCTTAACAAGAGTATATTATGTAAAAGAGATATTTTAAAACAAAGTGCTATGCTGCCAGCTGTGTTAATCCACTGATATATATTATAACCTTATAATTAAATAATTAATGTTTTATTGTTACTACTACTTAAAAATATTTTAGACTTGTTATTAAATAATTAACGTATTATTTATACTAATACTTAAATATATTTTAGATTTCAGAGATTAATTTAAATATCAAATTAAATAATAATTAGTATTACTACTGTGTTTCAATCAAATTAATGCAATGCAGTAATTAAAATACTTGTTAAATTTAATTTTTCATAGATAAAAAATAAAAAACTATATATATATTTATATACATTTCAAATAGATATGTTTGTGAGTTATAATTACCAATGTTATCCATGTATAATTTTATGTGTTATTGTATAAGTTAAATTATAAATGTATGAAAACTGCTCATCATTAACACCCTAAACATATGTGATCGGCAACGCACAATCACATACTATACAAAGTGTATATAATGTTCAATCAAATATTAAATTTCCTAATATGTATAATTGTATTAATGTATGTTATAATTGTAATATTATATCTATTGTTATATGTTATCGCACATTAAAACAAAAATTTATTACATACAGTGTTAATAATTAAATGATATAATAAATGTTATTTAAAAGAGTTGATGATTGAATTTATCATAAAAATTGGATAACCATATATTTTTGCTTAATCTCGAATAAATCTAATATTTTTGTATTTATTTATATCTGAGCATAAGTATTTTATACGATGTAGATAATTTATAATTATATTTTTATATACAGATTTATGTAAACATGAAGCATAATTGGTAAAAATATTTACTTTAAATGGAAAATCAAATCTCTTATCAAAAATATCAAAAATTAATTTATAATTATTATTAATATTGATTTTTAAGTCAAGAAAGTTTATATTATTATTAATTAAATCATTTTCGCTTAATTTAAGCTGAGTAGGATAAAAATTGAGTGGTGATGTGCAATTTTTTTCATTGAAATAAAATATGATAATGTCATCTATATAGCGATAAAATACATAATCATTGTTCGTACTAATATTTCTTTCATAATAATATAAGTAAAGGTCAGAGAGAATACTAGATGCTGTTCCGCCCTGCGGAATTCCCTGGCATTGTTTATAAATAATATTATCATATATGATGTAATTATTATGCAATGTAAAATTTAGTAAAGTTTAAAAAAAATTACTGAAATATGTTCTTTTAATTTTAATTGAGATTTAAATTCTTTAAATAATATACACATTGTTTTATGTAAGTCTTTTATATCAATGTTATTAAATAAATCATTAAAATCCAATGTTTTTATGAATTTTACCGGATTGATATTATGAATTTTATTAATGAGTTGAAAACTGTTTTTTAGGCAATGTTTGTTATTATGTTTTAACGTTATATCATATATCTGCTTTAAAATATTAAGTAGTAAATTACTTGCATTATTATTATATGTGTTACATCCGATGGTAACAGTGCGAAATTTAATAGGATTTTTATGAAATTTTGGAATTATAACAAGATAAGGATAATTTAAATTATTACATTTGATTTTTAGTAATTTGTGATAATTTAATAATTTTCTATTATTTATTTCAATATTTAATTTAGTTTTATTAAAAATATTACTTGTGTTGATTGCATTGTGAATTAACACTTTATAGTATTCTTTACAAATGATAGCATAATTATTTGGAGATTTATCTACATAAGTAATTATAAATTTGTTTTGTAATTCTGATATATGTTTATTTATATTTTTAAAAGCTGCATGTGTAATATGATGATATTTTTTTATAATTTCATTTTTCAATTTATCTATAACAGAAAATCTCCATTCACTAAAATACTCGATTGGATATATATAATATAATTATATTATGATATATATATATATATATACACACATCATACTTTCATATTCTATTATTTTATGTTGGATCAAAGGCTTAAAAAAACATTTTAGAATGTTAAAAAGTTGAAAATTTTCAGATATCCGATCATGTTGCTACAGCTGTATCAATCAACCTACCAAACCAAGTAAGACACAAAAAGCCCAATCACGTGATCAAATCGCCCACAGAATTTTTGTGAGTCACCCGCGCGCAGCCCGCGCTAAAAATTTGCAGGTTATGAACGCTGATCGGGCTATCTGATCACGTGATGCTTTTCATGAATGTTTCGGGGGTTTGTTATGATAAATAAAAATAGATATTCCTATTATAAAATCCATTTTTTTTTTTTGGAGGATAAAGATGTGTAGTCGCTAGTTTCACCTAATCCGAGCCACAGAAGCTTAAAATAATTAAATTATTTCAATATATTAAATTATTTCAATTTCCGATAAGACCTACTCCATAACGATTCTCTCCTTCGCCCGCGCGCCGCGCGATCTTCGTTCTTGAACACAACCGTTCAGTGCTTGTTGCCAATTCCCGTTTCTGACCAAAAGTACATGTATGACGTCATAGAAAACATGTAACATAATAATAAATAAAATAGTGTTTCCGAAACAAAGAAAATTATTTTAGATGAAAAATATAGACAATTATTTGAAAAACATTAAACCTAAAAAATAAAGAATTGTTCCGGTGTTGACTTTGTGGTTTATTTGAAAGTGTTCGAACAGGAAGTTTATTGTCTACATATCATATAATCTCTGATCCGTCGTATATCGTATAGAAATTTTGTATAACTCACATGGCAACGTTTATTTCCGAGAAATATAAGAAAGAAAGTTTTTTAAAACGACACTAAAAAATAGTAAATGCAAGAAAATAACAGAAATACTTATACCGCTAGCTAATATAAACTCTTAGCTTTCAGGAAAATTAATTTTCATTAAAATCGAATGGCAATTACTATTTTTAATTATATTTCTACAAAATGTCAACAGTAATGTATTTCAATGGGAAAAAGCTAACGAAAAATTAAAAAGTGGCACCCAAAAAAGAATTTATTTTAAATATATAGTGTCACCACATAAGCACAAAATACAAAACAGAGAGTTAGTCAAACTATATAGAATCCGAAATATAAAAAATTCCTGACGGCTCGGCCTACAGGCACAGGTAGATTTCGAAGGCGCGACCGTGGGGCGCCTGTTTGTCGGGAATTGCGGAAGAAATGACCTTTTTGCGATGATGCTGCAGTTGGAACCGCCTACTTCGAAACCAAACTTGTTTGCAGGCGGAGCCAGCAAGGACTCTTTTTTTTTTTTTTTTTTTTTTTGCTTTAAGAGTTGGTCCTATAAAAAACATGCCAATATAAAAGTTTTAGATAATACTAAGAGGATTTATAATAAATTTAAGCGGATTTGAAAGCTTGGGAATTGACGAAGTTATGAATTTTTTTCTTCAAAAACCTCCCTCCCCCCTTAAGGCAATTTTTAATTATATCAAAAATCTGTCATACATAAATTTTCGGCCCTTCTTCTAGAAGTAATAATAACTTCAAACGGATTCGATACGTATCATAATTAAGAAATTATGGGTTTTTTTCTGTTTTCACAAAAAGTCCCCCCCCCCTTGGTTCGATTTTACCCATTAACGAACTTGACCGAGATTTTATGCCCCTTGATTTTATGTATCAGTTTCGAAAAGAAGCGGGAGTTGGATCCGCCTACATCGAAAAATAACTTGTTTGCAGGCGGAGCCGGCAGGGATTTTTTTGTTTTTAATTTTTTTTTGCTATAAGGGTTGGTCCTATAAAAAACTTGTCAATATAAAAGTTTTAGATACTATTAAGAGGATTTATAATAAATTTAAGCGGATTTGAAATCTTGGGAATTGACGAAGTTCTGATTTTTTTCTTTTAAAACCCCCTTCCCTCCCCCCCCCTTAGGGCAATTTTTAATTATATCAAAAATCTGTCATACATAAGTTTTTGCCCATGTTCCTAGAAGTAATAATAACTTTAAACGGATTCGATACGTATCATAATTAAGAAATTATGTTTTTTTTCTGTTTTCACAAAAAGCCCCCCCCCCCCATCTCCCCCCCCCTTGGTTCGATTTTGCCCATTAACAGACTTGACCGAGATTTTATGCCCCTTGATTTTATGTATCAGTTTCGAAAAGATGCGGGAGTTGGAACCGCCTACTTCGAAAAATAACTTGTTTGCAGGCGGAGCCGGCAGGGATTTTTTTGTTTTTAATTTTTTTTTTTTGCTATAACGGTTGGTCCTATAAAAAACTTGTCAATATAAAAGTTTTAGATAATACTAAGAGGATTAATAATAAATTTACGCGGATTTGATATCTTGTGAATTGACGAAGCTATGATTTTTTTTCTTCTAAAACCCCCCTTTTTCCCCCCCTTGGGGCCATTTTTAATTATATCAAAAATCTGTCATACATAAATTTTCGGCCCTTTTCCTAGAAGTAATAATAACTTTAAACGGATTCGATACGTATAATAATAAAGAAATTATGAGGGTTTTTCTGTTTTCACAAAAAGCCCCCCCATTTCCCCTCCCCCTTGGTTCGATTTTGCCCATTAACGAACTTGACCGAGATTTTATGACCCTTGATTTTATGTATCAGTTTGGAAGAGATTTATGCAGAATTTTTCCAGTTATCGTGGTCAGAAAAAAGTGACATAGATAGATAGATAGATAGATAGATAGATAGATAGATAGATAGATAAAGTTTTGAACTGGGGGTGGTTTTGGGTTCTGGGAGTCATGATCGGCGTAGATCTGCAAAAATTTTTCTAAATTTCCAACTTAGGTGAGAATGTAATAGGTAGTATTTCTTATGAAATCTACCTAAAAATGGAATCAAAAATAATTTATTTTGATATACTTTGAAGCTTTCAAAAAAGTAAACAAATCAATGCATTTGTAATATCGGATGTCGCTTCAGAATACAAATATCCTAGTAGAATAGAATTTTAACCACGAAAATATTATTATTTCTCAAGAGTAATCATATGTTCGGAAACCCCATTCAATTCTGTACGCAAAATGAACAACGATTTTTGGTTAAAAATCGTTAATAAATAAGATAATTATGGCCAAAGCAAAGTTACTTATTACACTTTAATTAATCTGTGCTTGCGCCGAAAAAACGCTTATTTCTAGAAACGGGTTTCACAAAAGAATTTTTTTGAAACGGATAATGATCGAATTTTTTAAAGTCAAAGGCGTCTTTCTAGATCTGAATGTATGCACTTTTAACCTCTTTACTCGAAATTTGTGTACTTTGAAAAAAAAATTCCTGCGACGGAAGGGTACACATTGCCAAATTAGCAGAAATCGCGAAAGTGAGTTACGGGAACGACCGGTTTCTAAAGGGTTAATGTACATATTTTTTAAAACCGAAGAATACGTTTCAAAGAAGAAGAACGTGGCTATGATCTGGTGTCGTCTAGTTGTCGCTATTCGCATTTACCGAGTCGATGTCAATTTTTAAATATGTAACAAAACATATACAAAAACCGAAAAACGAAAATTCACGTGAGTGAGTTTCGGAAACGATTTTTTCCGAAGGGTTAAAAAACGCATTTTTCGAAACTGATACCAGATTTTAAAAAGCAAAGGAACGTAGATTAGGGTCGGTATTTTTAGTTTTTCGTATCTTGTTTGAAACCCGGAATAAAATTTTTAAAGATTGTAGAAATTGCTCAAAAAGCTAAAAAGACTTACGAAAGAAAAAAAGTTTTCGAAAGGGTTAACAGTAATATTTTTTAACTAAAGGTTTCCTCGTGATCATGAAAGATCGTAAATGTCCTTGGGTGTGTTTGTTTGTTTTTTTGTTCTTTTAGAGAGCCGATGCGAGATTTTAAAAATGGCAGCGAATCAAAATTTGCAAAAGTCAGTCATACGCGCGAATTTTTTTCGAAGGATTAATATTCGTATTTTTCGAAAACGATCACAGATGTCGGAAAGGGAAAAAATATAGCCAGATAATTTGAAATGAAAAAATAAATTATGAAATTATTATTCGAAAAAAGTGGTATAAACTCAGAAACTTTTTAAAATATTATAGAGGGTCCTTATTACGTTAATTATAATGTTTGGAATCAGTTTCGTGGAAATCCGAAACATAGTTTCTGAGTTATGGAAACGGGCCATAGTTAAGAGCAAAAACCCTGAAGAGGGGAAGAAGGGGGAGGGGTGATGACACTACTTTTTCTGAAACAACTGATTTAGACTACCGGGGTACTTGTTCAAAGACTGGGACTTGTAGAAAAGCTTGGGACTGAAAAATAAAAAAATCTGAATTTACTATTCGAAAATACTGGAAATTTCTATACATAAAAGTAATTAAATGTTACACACGAATTTAAAAATGTTGAATTTGTTAAATGGAATTGGTCCTGTGCAAATAAGATCAGTAGATCTGTATTAATTAAAAAGAGTGTGAAATAACGAAAAAGCAGATGAAAAATCCTCCGCCAGGGTGCGCGAGTTGATGTAGAATAAATGCAATATTTAATAAAAAGTCGTCGCCCGCCCCTCATTTCGCCATTCCTGCAAAAATATTACAAATATGCAAATGTTTCTTAATTACATCAACTGTCCCGATCCAATAGCGAGCGAAGCCCGCTCGTGCTACGCACGCACCGGATAATCCCTTAAATTGCACATCGAATAGTATAAAAATCTAACTCTAACTCTAACTCTATAAAACTCTAACCTCTAACGAACCTCCGGCCACGGCTTTTCTGAAATCTCTTAAGGCTGCGGCGCATGTTTTGTGACGTCATGATAGCAGTGCGGTTGGGAAGGGGAGAAAAATAGCGGCAAACCTAAAGCCGGAAGTTGTTACTTGTTCTTTCTCAGGAGTGTTGTTGCAACTGACTTATTGATATTCAGTTAAAACCGTTATAATTCCTTTTTTATTCACGCTTTATTATTTTATTTTGGATACTATTTTGAGGTGAGTAATTTAAATCGCTTTTTTCAAAATGCCAAACATGTGTACCAAATTGTACGTCAAATTAAAGGAGTAGTAAAAAAAATACTCCGTGTTTTTCATTCCCAAAAGACCCTATTTTAAAGGCTAAATGGTTAAAAAGTATACTCAGAAAAGATTATAGCCCAGGTGTACATGCAGTTATTTGTGAAAAGCATTTTGATCCTGGTGATATAATTCGAGTTGACAGTGTTAAAAGAAATGATGGCACTATATTAACATGTGACAGGGTTCGCCCAAAATTGAAAGAAGGAGCAGTACCGATAATCTTTCCAAATTGCCCGAAATATTTCACAACAGAACCATTAAAAAAGGCGAACAAATTTAGATGAACAAGAAGAACGCTTATTAAATATAGCTATCAATGAAAGCAAAAAAACGTATGAAAATTTTATTAAGGATAATTCTTTTGATACCTTTCAAAACCTCACAGATTTATTAAAAACGAAAATAAATTTTTATGAAGATCAGGACTGGCAGGTAATATTTTCAGATAGCTACATTTTAATTGCTAACATAACTGATCAACCAGAACCCAAAATACATGCTTCTTTGAAAATAGATAAACATCTTTCTGTTACAGCCTACAGTTATAATAATATTATTCGTCTTTCATCATTAAAAAATATTTCAAATTTAAATTCTTTTTCTCAAATTGATAGCTGTTTAAATGAGCTTAAAGCACTTCTGCATGTTCAGAGTGATAATGATATCCTAAATTCACTCATAAATGGGGTATGTGATACTCTGAAGTATGTAATTAAGGAAGAGCTAATTTCCAATTATAAAATTTAAAAAATTACATTTTTAATGGAGCAGTTAGGGTTGTTAATGCAAAACAAAAATTCATACAGATATATAGTAAACAAACTCTACTGTGGTGCTTAAAATTATTCATGCAGTCTTCATCAACCTATAAACAAATGTATGATTTTGACTTTATTAATATACTGGATTTTTTGTAAATCACATTTCAAACATTTATAGTTTTGCCTGATCATATTAAAATTATGTTTTTATTTCATCTGTCTGTTAAGAAAGAAGAAAAAATACATTTTTATTAAAAAATTAAATGGTTCTGCAATTCTTAATTTAGTAAATAATAGAAGTATATATATATATTTTTTTTTTTTTTTTTTACGAAGGGAGAGACAAAATATACCATATTTATGAAAAAAAAAAACGAAATTTATCTTCATTTTTTCCTTTTGTTTAGTGTGTTATGTTTAACTAGGCGACAGAAATATATCCAAATGTTGAAAATAAATATTTTTTCTTCTTTTTTTTTTTCAACCGCAGAAGTGAAAAGAAATTAATAATGGCACATGATAGAAAAAAGTTAAATTGCTGCTATATAAATAAAATCTTTTCGCTGGAATAAATAAAAAAGCATAAACTACTGAATTGAGTCTTGAAGGAAAGAGATTTTAAATTTTTAATATACTTAAAAGTGTTTAAAGAATTTAATTTAAGGCAACAAATAATTTTAAATACTTTATATAGTAACAAATGTATGATCTTATCATAATGTTAATAAAATAAATACGTTAATTGTTAGGGTGTTTTTATGTAATTTAAATGTATAAATTGAGAAAGATACTTAAATTGTTTCATGAAACTCATTATTTACATTTTTAACAAATATTGATTGTATAACATTCATTAAAAAAATAATAATTGCATAAATATTAAATATATTTGTAATTCAATTATGTATATATCCTCCAAAAATGCTTACAATAAATAAATTTGAATTTAAGGAGGGAAATATTGATATATTTCATTTGATAAAATTTGAATTTGACCTTTTCAGAATTAAAATATATTAAAAAAACTCTGATTCTCAACCCTAATAAATTATATTTATACGACATATCCTCTGTGTTATATATATATATATATATATATATACATCATATATTTTTATATTCAAAATATGTTTAAAAAGTTAATATTTACATATATATTAAATCTTTTTGTAATTAAATAATGTATTTTTTTCCGCTTCACAAATGTTTAAGGGGACAGTACACCTTTAAAATGGTCAAAAATTCAATTTCAAGGTCTTGATGTCAGTAAATAGTGCATTTTATTCTGAGTAGAAAGGTACCAATGTTTTTCAGATGCGATAATTATTGACGAAGATATAAAGTAAAACGCAATCGTCATTCTTTGTTTTTGAATGGAGAGTGAAAACTTTAAATGCATTTAATTCACAACAATGATTTTCAAACTTGCGCGCACGATTTCTCCAAAAATAATTTAGATAGAACCTCAATTTTTTTCAAATTTATTAATGTTGTAACAATGAACAAAATGAACTAGAATCTTTTAATTTGATCCATAAATTAAAAAATAATTAACTGTAATTAAATTAAAAACGCATTTTGAATGCGCTTTTCGATGAATTACAGTTAATTATTTTTTAACCTTTTTTTTTGGTACCTTTCTACTCAGAATAAAATGCACTATTTACTGACATCAAAACCTTGAAATTGAATTTTTGACCATTTTAAAGGTGTACTGTCCCCAAGGTAAATAAATTTGATTTAAGAAGAAAAAGATCTTCACATATTTAATTTGAAAAATATTGTTTTAAATATATTAAAGTATCTCAATTTTTAAATGCAATTTGGTAGAAGCAATGGTGTATTATGGATGCACCCTTCTTTATCGTATCTACTCTTTCGAAAGAAAACCAACGCACTGCTACTGTGACGTCACTCACTCCAATTTCAAGAGGCGCCATAGCCTTTTCTGAAGGTAGCCGTGGCCCGGTGCGAACTTCGAAAAAGAGGAGTGGGGGAAGCCCCCCGAAATCAAACTTATTTGTACAAAAAAAAAGAAAGGGTTAAAATTCTCATTTTTATGCGGTTTGCGGCGTAAAAAATACGAAATTTAAGATGTTTTTAGTGTGTCCGTATTTCAAATGGTTCGGCCTACGCGCGTTTACAAAGACGGGGCGAAAAAAAAGCCTCTCGGTCTTTCCTTTCTTCTTTTCGGGGAGGTTTGCGGAAGCATCTTAGCTGCGCAGCGGTTTGCGCGCTCAAAACAGAATGCTTATATAATGAACGCTCGTTTTGGTTTTTAATTAATATCTCGTTTAATTTGTTAGACAATATTTACCTAACGAGTATTAAGGCGTGAGAACGGTTAATTACCTCCTTTATTTTATTTCTAAATACTTAATCATTTTTCTTCACAACATCTTATAGAAGTAAAAAGGAATGTTCTTACCGTTTGGTAGCTTCGTCAGTGATGTATCTGAGTTAATCCGTTTGAAACAACTTTGTTTGTTGTTATGTGAATATTATTTTGTTTGAAGTATCCATTTGAAAGAAATTATATGATTTCACTAGATAGATGATCATTGCTATAAAATTATGTATTCCACAGTATTGTAGTGGTATACTAAGTACAGAAAATCATCTTCACACTTTGAAAAGGAAAAGAAAGAATTTAATATAAGATAAAATTAAGACTGAACATTCTGCACCCTCTCAGTCGGGTGTTTAAGCACGAAGTGAGCAAAAAACATATATAAGAAAATAGACACGTGCTTTTCTCAAAAAGTGGGTTACATTTAAAAGGTTATATGCGTGATAAACATCATTATCTAAAATTGGCCATTTTGCATCATTAAAAGTCAAATTCAAGTGTTTATAAAAAAGAGTCAGTAAAAGGCTCGTTAAAAAGAAATTGAGCTAAACTGTTTTTAAAATGTCCGACGATACTTAACACAAATATTCTGCAGATGGCTAACGAATAAAGTCTTTTCTAACAGGCAATAAATGTGCCTCGTTACTGTCAGCTAACCAGATGTGAGCGGCACAGAAAGATTGTCCAGACGTAAGTTCTATAAGATGGAGATTTAACTTTTTCTTTATTTTTGTTTTAACACTTATCTTAATTAGGAGGCTTAATTTCGTAAAACGGGCAACAAAGCCCCCCTTAAGCCCCTAATAAAGATCACTTAGCAGATTCAGTTTGTCCCTGTTTCTTGAAATACAGGTTTGGGTTCCGGTTTGGTAAACACGTCTGCAATCATAGATTTGCTTGGGCAGTAACAGATTTCTATTGTTCCATTTTCCTTCATATGTTTGATTGAGTGGTATTTCAAATCAATATGCTTTGTTTTGTTTGTACATTTGTCTGATTCAATCATCTTAATGCATGAAATGTTGTCTTCATAGACAGTAATCGGAAGAGATTGGGTTAAATTTAAGTCTTCTAACAATCTTAATAACCATGTAAGTTCTTGAACGGCTGTTGCAGCTGCTACAAATTCAGCTTCTGCTGATGATTGAGCTATACACGACTGGAGCTTTGTTATCCAATGTATTGGATTCTTCCCTAATATAGGTATAAATTTCCAGTAGTAGATCTTCTGGTTTGTGTATCACCGGCCCAATCAGCATCGGTGTACACTTCTAACACTGGTGGATGTTCGTTGCTGATTACCAAATTTAGATATTTACTGTGATTTAGGTAACGAATAAGCCGTTTAACACCTTTCCAATCTTCTTCGGACGGATTTTCACATTTTCGACTCAAAATGTTCACTGCCAATAATATGTCTGGCCTTGTAATTGTCGCGATATATAATAACGCACCGATCGCTTGTCTAAATTTTGTGTTATTGGGCATTGGATTTTCTTCCTTTTCTTATCTTAGGAAATTCGTTTCCATTGGCGTCGCGTATGGCTTTGATTCTTCGAGATTAAATTTCTTAACAATTTCCATTATTTTCGCTGTTTGATTTAATTTAAAGCCATTGTGTGTTTTCTGAATTTTTATCCCAAGATAATTGCTGATTTCCCCTAAATCTTCGAGTGTGTATTGTGTTTTTAATTTATTTATGACATCTTCGATTACATGGATGCTTCCTGCAACAAGAATGTCATCGACATACACAACTATATACACTGTATCTTCCCCTTGTCCTCTAGAAAATAGACAGGTGTCTGCGTTACTCTGTATAAAATTTAACTCTTTAAGCGATTCAGTAATTTTTGTATACCAGGCCCGGGCTGCTTGCTTCAGCCCGTATATGGCCTTACGAAGTTTACAGACCTTTTCTGGTTCGTTTGCGTTCACATACCCTTCGGGTTGTGCCATGTACACTTCTTCATCAATTTTTCCATGCAAGAAAGCAGTTTTTATATCTATTTGCCTAACATTAAGATTTTTGTAAGCTGCGACAGTTATGAAACATCTTAAGGTGGTGTGTGATACTACGGGAGCATATGTCTCATCGTAGTCTATCCCGTATTTTTGCTTGAAGCCTTGAGCCACCAATCTGGCTTTATAACGCTTTATTTGTCCGTTTTCATCATATTTAGCCTTGTAGGTCCTTCTGGATCCAATTACTTTGGCTACCTGTGGTGGTTTCACCAAAATCCAGGTTTCATTTTCCATAAGTGAATTTATTTCGTCTCGCGTCGCGTCAATCCAGTTATTTTTTTCTTGCGGATTCTCAATGTTTAGCATATCTTGCCAACCTTTTGGCTCATATACCGGATCGTACCGGACTGCATATACAAACCTGTCCGGTGGCACACCTCTATTGTGTCTTTCAGATCTTCTCGTTTGTTGTGTTTGTTGAGACGCGGATGGTGTATCTGGAGCAGTTTGGTTTGGTGTTAGATCAAATTCTACTATACTAGTGTCATTCTGTTGCGCTTGTTTGTTTGTTTCTGACATCAGCTCAATTGTGTCAACATTTTTCTCAACATTTGAATTACACATGTTATTTTCAGCGAATTTGACGGTTCTGGCTAAAATTACTCTTCCGTCTCCTGTAAATATTCTGTACGCTTTACACCGGTTGTCATATCCCACGAACGTGCCTTTCTCAGCTCTGTTGTCTAATTTGCCGCGTTTAGATTTATGAATATATGCGTATGCGGTACACCCAAATACTTTCAAATATTTTATATTTGGTTTTCTGTTTAACCATAGTTCGTAGGGGGTAGAACTAATGGATTTCGATGGTAAGCGATTCTGCAAATGATTGGCTGTACATATGGCTTCTCCCCAGAGTCTATGTGGGAGATTAGCCTCACTTAACATGCTTCTGGTCATGTCTAAAAGTGATCTATTTTTACGCTCAGCGATCCCGTTCTGGTTCGGGCAGTACGGTACTGTGTGCTAATGCTCAATACCGTTATACTTGAGGTATTCTTCTAATTCATAACATATTCTCCGCCATTGTCGGATCTGATGGCGGTTGGAAATTTTCCAAATTTATTTTTCTCGGTCGAAATGTATTCCCTTAACTTTTCATACGCTTCACTTTTTTTCGTCATTAGATAGATGACACAAAATCATCTATGAAATCATCTATGAAAGTGATGAAATAACGTTTTCCCCCTATGGTAGGAGTATTTATCGGACCACACACATCACTGTGCACTAACTCTAACCTTTTTGTGGTTCTATATGCGACCGATTTTGGAAATGGGGTATCGTTTGTTTTGGTTTAATGCATACCTCACAATAGGTGTTGTGTTTGCAGAAATTTAGGGTTATACCATTTACAAGTTGTTTTTGTACAATGGTTTTAATTGTATCGTAACTTCTATGTCCAAGTCGCCTATGCCATAAGTCTATACATCTTGTATTTGTACAATTGTGCGTAATGTTCGCGTAACTATTATCCCCTGGTTTATTATTATTTACATGCACTTCATATAAATTATTCTTCAATCTACCTTGTAGAATTATTTCCCCATTATGTATGATGTCACACGTATCTTTATCGAACTTTACTTGACATCCGTTTTTAGTAGCCCTGCTAACTGATAGCAAGTTTGTTTCGATATCGGGTACATACAATACGTCACGAAGTGTAATTTGCCCGTCTTGTTTTCCAGTGTTTATTACTATTTCACCTGACCCGTATGAAATTAATTTGTTACCATTTGCAACAGTCACATTTGTCTCATCGTTGCTGGTTATTTTCAAGAACATTTCTTTAGAATTAGCAATATGATTTGAACTTCCACTATCAATAATAAATGTTTGTTTGTTTTCCGATTGTTCAGTTAATAACGCTACGTTTTTATTTTCAGTTTGTTTTGTATCACGCCGTTCCGCGATTTTGTCGGGTACATTTTCTTCAAAACACAAAGAAGTAGAATGATTTTTATTTTTGAACGGTTTGTTATGCTGTACTGTATATTATTTTTCTTTTTTGAAACCAACATTCGCTGTATGAATGATTTTTCATTTTACAATACGAACAAAATTTAATGTTTCTTCTTTGATCTGTGTAGCCTAATTTACCCTGTGTTTTATAGGCTTTAAACCCGTTGCCTGAATTTTCCGAATTCTCGACTCTGCGAGTATACTCATCTATAAGCTTTCCTTTAATAAAATCAGGCGTTAAATCTATTTCATTTCTCGCTTCAATCGCGGTAATCAATGTATCGTATGACGGGGGTAACTAACATAATAAAATGGCAGATATGTGTGAATTTGAGATATCTTCTCCTATTCCGGCCAATTTATCTACAAGTTCCAATAATTTGGTAATATGTGTTATTAAATTCCCTCCTTCATTTAGCTTTGTGCTATAACGTTTGCGAAGGAGGTGCAATTTGCTTGAAAGATTAGAACGCTCGAGTATATTTTTCAAAGTGGTCCAGGTTTCTTTAGCTGTATTAAGATGCTTTATATTTATTATTTGGCTATCTTCGATACTAAGATTTATCAAGGCCCTTGCCTTCCGGTCCCGCTTCGTCCAATCAGCGGTTATCGGATTTGGAGCTTCGTCGGTAACGACTTCAAAAAGCTCTTCACGTATCAATAGCATCTCAACTTTAAATCGCCAATTTGAGTAGTTGTTCGCATTTAGTTTTTCTATAGCCGCACTGTCCTTTGCGTATGCCATTATCTCTCTTTCTTTTCTTTTAAGTTCTTCAAGTTAATTGAATATATATTTTTTTTTCTTTTAGCGGATTACCGGATTTTTCTTTATTATTTGAGGATCTGTTTTATTTTATCTACCTAATGAGACATCTCAGTCTCCAGACGTAAGTTCTATAAGATGGAGATTTAACTTTTTCTTTATTTTTGTTTTAACACTTATCTTAATTAGGAGGCTTAATTTCGTAAAACGGGCAACATAATTATCAAAAAATGAAAAATCTGAGCCTCGGGTGCATTCGGACTTGCCTTGCACCATCTTGATCCAAATTTTCAGATCTCTACGTAGGGTACATTTTCCGAGCCATCGCCGATAGATATACACACAGAGACAGGGTCAAACATTCTTTTATTAATATAGATACATGTGTGAATGCATGTAACATAGTTTTAAAGCATACTTACGTTGTTAAAAAATAAACATATAAATTCTGTCAAACAATGTATATTTATATATATTTTTTTTTCTACAGGACAATTGGGAAAATAATTTTTGATTTAAAAGTGCGAAAGTGGATTTTAATGAACAAGTACGATAGCCATTAAAAATACACAATTAACTAAAAACCATAAAAATTATATATACTACGAAGAAAAATAACAATACTTTCGAAAAGTAATAAAACAATTACTTTCAATCATGTTTAAACTATTCTGTAATAATATTTGCAATCTCTTTAGGAAATTTTGTGTGAAAAAATTCAGGTTTCAGTCGGCCGATTCAATTCTCAGCTTTTGAAGAGTAGCCACTTAAATCATCCATGAAGTTTATGCTTTTTATAAAAGTATATAATTTAAAATTTATTAATTACATTGAGTATATGTCCAGTGTCTTTAAAAATAATTTCGTAAATAATTTTCCCAATATTTGTTCTTGTTTATGTAGCTGTAATTACATATGTTAAATTATTTTTTATTTTTAAGCAAAAAAGCTCAACTTTTATTTTTTTATTTATTCTATATTTATTCTATTTTAACTGGTAAATACTATCTTCATTTTTATCTCTTTGAACTTTCCTCGAATATATATCTGCCTAAAAGAACATTTTCGCTCTTAAAATTTCTTACTGTTTGAAAGGGTTAATTTCTAGTGTAATATGAAACGCACCCTCCGGTTTTTCTCTAATGATGTATGTGCTGTTAATTAGAAAATATAATTACTTTTCAAATGCAACATAATAAAATATTAATGATCCTTCTTTTACATAATTTTAATTTATGTAATTTATTTTTACCGAGATGCATACTTTTTCGAAGTTGAATTACAACTTTGGGCCTTAAATCAATTAAGCTTATGTTATTATATCCCCTTTAAACAAGAATTTTTTTTTAATTAAAAAATTTTTTAACTATCCCTTTGGGATAGATAATTAAACAACTGACATGCAGCAAATAAGGATTTATATTCTCCTCACAGCCTGTTTAATGTGTGATAACAATTATATTCTGATTAACATTTGGAAGATATGATTTAAATCATGTTTCTGAATTATAACTTGAGACTATTATAAGTTTGTATTAAGTATAAAATTATTTTATTACTGGATGATAATTCCAAAATCTTTCCAATTTATAATTGCAAAATAAGATAAAAGTTCAGATTAAACACAAAACACGAGGCCAAAAACCTTTGACGCAATTTAAATTTCAATACAAAATCATGCAATGGGTGTATAAGAGTACACTTTATACTCATTATGAAAAATGTTGTTTAAACAAATAAGAATTTTGTTTCAAATTTTATTGATATATGGCATCATAGCTAAAAACTTGAGGATACATAAAGCCAAGCTGTTACAACCTATTTATTTTGTATAATACACTGCATATTCAATATATGCACGTGTACTGCGATTTATGCTGTTGATCTGATTCAGATATCAGACCAGATGCTGTGATCAATAAGGTTAACTGGGTGAATTAGTTCAGCCATATTCGACCAGGATGGCTCAGTTGGTAGAGCATTGCAGCTACAACCAAGAGATTTCAGGTTCGAATCCTGTCCCGGATATTTTTCGTCCAGTTGTAAAATTACAACTCATATGAATTTGTTAAGTTTTTCCCTCTCTTCTTAGGTATGGTACAATCTATTGACAAAAAATTAAGCTACTTTTCATATACTTAACAAAAATTTTCATTACGAAAAGTACTACAATTTAGTGAATACTCTTCTTATGCCAATTACTTGATTTTATATTAAATTGTAAAATGTGTCACGGATTTTGGCTCACTCTAAATATTCTTATATTTTCATTGGAATTAAAACAAATAAGTTTTGTCTAAATCTACTGTTTAAATTGGTGGATTTAACTTTGTGCCGTTATATTAAAAAATAAATGAACAACGTAAAATAGCACAAATAAAAATATATAAAATGGCAAACAGCTGTTTCGGAGCCCCTAAAGCTCCATCATCAGTGCCAAATTTAAAAGATTAAAAACCGATTAAAAAGCTCAAGCCATGTAAATATGCTTGCGTCTCCCTCACGCGCCCAAGATTGAATGGCGGTGATCTTTTCAAAACAACAGCGGAGTCAGGAAACACATGTGATGCAGGACACCAATAGAATCGCCCGGCCAAACTGGACGAGTTAAGTACGAAGAAGAAAAAGGGTGGGGAGTGGACGAATAGAATGAATTAAATGAAAGGCAGCCAGACATTTGAAAAATTTGGTGTACTGGACATATCATTAACTAAGTTGCCTGAATTCTTCCATGTACGATAAGCTTCCCAAAAATCAAGATCGTAAATAGATGAGCATTTCCGAATTGTTGAACCCTCTGAAAAATTAAAACTGTGATTGTTAGACCAACAATGGTTAGCAATCGCAGATCGTTTAATTTCACAATTTTTAACATAGTTTTATGTTCCCCCAACGGGTCGTTTAGTTTGACCTATGTACATTCTATCACACTCGCAAGATATCTTATAAATTCCCCAATGTGAAAATCTGTCAATTGGATGCTCTCTCAAACATCTCGTGTATAGTGAGATAACAAAAATTTTGTTTTACATCCAGATATTTTGTGTAATCATGCGCGCTGAAAAAAAATGAAAGAAGAAACATGCATCTATTACCACATTTTTTATTATTATTAATTTTTTTTTAATGTATACCTTTTTAAGATATAAAATGATAAAAATTGTCATTTTTTTTTTCATTTTTCGTCATTTTAAGAATCCTGTTACTCCCTTAAATAAAAGAATGTAATAAGTCTTCAATGTATTACAAACGATTTGTGATTGTTTTAATCTAAAAATTACAAATAAAATAACCAGAAATCGAAATATTTTAAAAGACGTCATTTGATACCGGTAGAAATAGTGTTAAATAGCTTCGCCTTTTCCTCCTAACAGAATAGATATAAGTTAATCTATATTTATAAAAGAGTAGCTTGATTTTCTCATAATCAACGCCGAGCCTCAACCATTTGTCCCCTAGAACTATGAAATTTGGAATACATGTTCATTACACAATGTAGGCGCCCACTAACAAAGGATTTTTGAAAATCGATACCCTAAGGGGGTTAAATGGGGGGGGGTCGAAAGTTTTAGATAATTTCGTCTTTTCGGCATATCTCAGAAGGAGTTTTAAATAAGAGCGTAAAATTCGGGATAACAATTCTACAAAAGAATAGTTAAACATGTATTTCAGGCGATTTTAGAAATTCAACCACTAAGTGGGTTAAATGGGGGGTCGACCATTTTCGGTGATTTCACATTTTCACCATATCTCATCAGCAGTTTCAGGTAAGAGCGTGAAATTCAAGATAATAAATCTACTAAAAAAATAATTAAACACGTATTTCAGCGATTTTAGAAATTCAACCACTAAGGGGTTAAATGGGGGGTCTAAAGTTTTCGGTCATTTTGCCTTTTCGCCATATCTCAACGACAGTTTTAGTTAAAAGCGCGAAATCTAGGATAACAAATGTTCTAAAAGTTAGTTAAATACATATTTCAGCGATTTTAAAAATTGAACCACTAAGTGGTTTAAATAATGGGTCTAAAGTTTTTAATCATTTCGCGTTTTCGCCATATCTCAACAGCAGTTTTAGGTAGGAACGTGAAATTCAGGATAATAAATCAACTAGAAGAATAATTAAACACATATTTCAGCGATTTTAGAAATTCATCCATTAAGGCGGTTAAATGGGGGGTCGAAAGTTTTAGGTCATTTGCCTGTTCGCCATACCTCAGCAGCATTTTTAGTTAGGAGCTCGGAATTCGGATAAACATGTATTTCAGCAATTTTAGAAATTCAGCAACTAAGTAAGAAGTCAAATATTTTAGGTCATTTTGCCATATCTCAGTAGAAAGTATAGGTAGAATCATGAAACTCAGGATAACAAATCTACTAAAAAAATAGTTAAACACGTATTTCAGCAATTTTAGAAATTCAGACACTAAGGGGGGGGGGTTAAAAGGAGGTCGAATATTTTGCGCCATTTTGTCATATCTCGGTAGAAGTTATAGTTAGGAGTATGAAATTCGGGATGACAAATCTACTAAAGAATAGTTAAAAATGCATTTCAGGCGATTTTAGAAATTCAACTACAAAGGAGATTAAATGAAGGGTCGAAAATTTTCCGTGATTTTCTCTTTTCACCATATTTCATCAGCAGTTTTAGAAAAATGCGTGAAATTCAGGATAAATATCCTTAAAAAAATAGTTAAGCAAGTATTTCAGTGATTTTAGAAATTCGGCAACTAAGGGGGGTTAAATAGTGGGTCGAATGTTTTATGTCATTTTGCCATTTCTCAATAGAAGTTATAGGTAGGAGCGTGAATTTCGGGATAACAGATTTACTAAAGAATAGTTAAACATGTATTTTAGGCGTATTTAGAAATTCAACTACTAAGGGGGTTAAATGAAGGGTCGATAATTTTCGAGGATTTCGCCTTCTCACCATATCTCATCAGTAGTTTTGGATAAGAGCGTGAAATTCAGGATAACAAATCTGCTATAAAAATAATTAAACACATATTTCAGCGATTTTAGAAATTCGGCCACTAAGGGGAGATAAATAGTGGGTCGAATGTTTTATGTCATTTTGCCATTTCTCAATAGAAGTTATAGGTAGGAGCGTGAATTTCGGGATAACAGATTTACTAAAGAATAGTTAAACATGTATTTTAGGCGTATTTAGAAATTCAACTACTAAGGGGGTTAAATGAAGGGTCGATAATTTTCGAGGATTTCGCCTTCTCACCATATCTCATCAGTAGTTTTGGATAAGAGTGTGAAATTCAGGATAACAAATCTGCTATAAAAATAATTAAACACATATTTCGGCGATTTTAGAAATTCACCCATTAATGGGGCTAAATGGGGGTAAAAATTTTAGGTCATTTCGAATGTTCGCCATATCTGAGCAGCCTTTTTAGTTAGGATCTTGAAATCACACATTCAGGCTAACAAATTTATTAAAAAATAGTTAAATATGTATTTCCGAGATTTTAGAAATTCAGCCACTAAGGCGGGGGGGGGGGTTAAATGGGAGTCGAATTTTTTATGTCATTTTGCCATTTCTCAGTAATAGGTAGGAGCGTGAAATTTAGGATAACAAATGTACTAAAAAATAGTTAAATATGTATTTCAGCAATTTTAGATAATAATCCCTCAAGGGGGTCACACTGTGTGTGGAAAGTTTTAGGTAATTGTGCCATATCTCAGCAGCAGTTTTAAGTAAGAATCTGAAAGATCTCCGTTTTACAAATCTACTAAAAAAAAGGAGTTAATCATGTATTTCAGCGATTTTAGATCTAGCAAGACGAAAAAGAGAATTATTGTCGATATTTTATTATATATTTTGTGTGACATTTTTTCCAAAGAATATGTTTTTCAATTTCCCATTTTATAATCTTTTATTCGATTTTCTTCTTTTAGCGATCGGCTTTAAAATTTTAAACAAAAGATTACACTTCCACCTTTATTCAAAATACAATTTTTTAAAGTAAAAATTTGTCATTTAAATACTGATTTCCATATTTATGGGCTAGAGTATGCACAAGGAGGCCTTATGGTGATTACCGTATAGTCAGATTACAAGGGTGCAACCGAATGGGTCCTGTTAAAATTACTTCATTTTAATTATTTATGCACGCAAAATAACTGAACCACGTTATAGTGATCGCTGCATTAACGATGTATTCGAAAAAGAGAATTATTGTCGATTTTTTATTATATATTTTGTGTGACATTTTTTCCAAAGAATATATTTTTCAATTTCCCATTTTATAATCTTTTATTCGATTTTCGTCTTTTAGCGATCGGATTTAAAATTTTAAACAGAAGATTACACTTCCACCTTTATTCAAAATACAATTTTTTAAAGTAAAAATTTGTGATTTAAATACTGATTTCCATATTTATGGGTTAGAGTATGCACAAGGATGCCTTATGGTGATTACCGTATAGTCAGATTACAAGGGTGCAACCGAATGGGTCCTGTTAAAATTACTTCATTTTAATTATTTATGCACGCAAAATAACTGAACCACGTTATAGTGGTCACTGCATTAACGATGTATGGCTGAGAAATACACAGAGCCCCATTATTTTGATCACCTCATTAATAATTTATGGGCGAGACAGTTCTCATTTACAATGATCGCCATTTATCTTAGGCAATCCCATTTTTATTTATTTCATCTGAAAGTTCTCCGCTCATCTTAGATAAACACACACAGGACCAGTAGTATTTTGTCAGAGGGATTATGGAAATAATATTATTAATGTCACGAAATATATATATATATATATATATATATATATTATTTAGTATTTTCGTATAGTTTAAAATAAAGTATTTTACTTAAATTTCTCTGTTTGCATGTCAAAAGCCAATTTCTGGGCCCCAAGAGAAGTCTACGCTGTAGAATGTATTTGGGCCCCACTCAGAAGCGATCGGCTAGTAAAAGTATAAGAGATCAAAGGGAAAACAACTAAAAACTACAAAACTTTGTTAGTTCAAATAAAACTTTAAGGCAAAATTTATACGGTTTATTGAAATGAAAATCAAACATAAAAATGGGTATTAATTCTCTTGCAACAATTATCATATTTTAGACAATGGTAAGGAAAAATACTAAAACATTTAAACCCAAATAATTCTGCAATATCCATACTGCCCGTACTGTTATATTGCAATATTCAAAATACATCATAAAGTAAATAATAGACAAATCACTGTTTCAGGAATAAATATCTGTTTCTATATATACGTTACGAGTAATTTAAAGCTTAGAATTCATATTTTCATCACCGCCATAGACCATTAAATTCTAACTATTAACTTTCATTCAATTTTAATATGTAAATATTAGAAAATTGAAAGACTACATCTAATATTCGCCGAATTTCAATTTAATGAAATCACTGAAGTATATGTCATTCACAATTCAGTGAATTAAATATCATGTTATTGAAAGGCATTGCTTATGCATTTTCTAGATAATAAAAGTTTAATCGAGCATTCAAACTCGAATGAATGCTTTCAGAACTTTTGTGAAACATTAAAAATACATAGTTGAATGGAAAACGATGAAAATCGAATGGAATCATGCGCAGAAATAACTGGAAATATAGTACGGCTCTAAATTATATAAAATTTTAAATACCAAAAATATTAAAGCTATTGTCTCTTCAGTCGTCGCATGACTTGTAATACAATACTTCACTTTTTTCTTATTACATGTTTGATGATGTAAAATACCCACAAAACAATTATTTCGCACATTAAACAATGTTAAAAGTGCTGTAGATAACAATTATTATTCTTTTCACCAACAGATAGTAAATCATGAGTACCATTTTTACTTTCTTCTATCCATAACAGAAATAAGTATTGTAATCGAATTTTTTTTCGACTTCCGGTTTTCGACGGATTTACACGTTTTAGGGGTCAGAGATGCCAGAAAATGCTTTTACAAAATGTCTGTCTGTCCATGTGTGTGTCTGTGTGTCCTCTTCGTACCATCAAAAAGGGTATGAAGTTATGCATAAAATTGAACAAAATTTTAAATATATGTTTTTGGCTATGGCCAGCAAGTCCCAGTTGAATTCGGGGATATTCCGCCGGAAAGGGGCGCTGTGATAGTGATTTGTGCCATTTTCATTACTGTATCATCGAAAAGTGTATGAAGTTATGCATAGAACTGAACAAAATTTCATATATATGTGTTTGCCTATGACCAGCAGGTCCCAGTTGAATTTGGGAATATTCCGCCGGAAGGGGGTGCCATGATAGCGATTTCTGTGCCATTTTCTTTATTTTATCATCGGAAATTTCCCCCGAGATTGCACTTATACTCTAAAGCAAAAGCTGAGTTCCCGGGGCGGTTATCCCTCGCCATCCCTTGTATCCTTAGAAAGTGTACGAAGTTATGCATAGAAATAAATAAAGCATCATATATATGTTTTTGACTATGGAAGTCAGGTCCTGGGGGAAAATTGGAATATTCCCCCGGAAGAGGGTGCTATGATAGAGATTTTCTGCAATTTTCTCGATTTTTTGCAGTTTAAGTGAACAATTTATTAATATTTTTCGACAAAAATCTACAGGGTGATTACAAATGAATATCCCAACTTTGAAGGGCTATTAACCCTTTGAGGGGCGGTGGTATATATTATATACCACCTAATTTTAATCCGATTCAAACCAGACACTTTTAATTAAATTTTACTTTTTTAACTTTGACGAGAAAAAGTTGAAAAATTGCTTTTTCTTATTTTGAACTAAATTCTTTCCTAAATTCCGGTAGGAATTCAACGTTACAGAAGCACATGTGCTTGCCCCTGAAAGGGTTAAAATAAAACAAAAAAAAAGTACGACCTTGTTGTTAATCAGAAACCAAATCTAACAGTTGAAAGTTTAAATTCAACACAGTTATAAGTGTTCAATGTGAGTCCCTCTAGAAACACGAATGATATCGAGGCGGTACGATAACTCATCACTGACATCAATCCATGTGATTTTTTGGTGGGACCTCATCAAAGATCAGGTGTTTGTTCCACCGCTACCAACTGACGTTGATGAATTTAGTACACGCATATCTGCAGCCATTCAAAGAGCCACACCAGACATGCTGAAAAAAAATGTTCTATGAGTTACCGTACCGCCTCGATATCGTTCGTGTTCCTGGAGGGGCTCGCATTTAACACTTATAACTGAACTGTGTCTAATTTAAACTTTCAACTGTGTTATATTTGATTTCCGATTAACAACAAGGTTGTACCTTTTTTTTGTTTTATTTTAATAGCCCTGTAAAGTTGGGATATTCATTTGTAATCACTCCGCATATTTAGATGTAATGTAATAAACCAAGGTTTGTATAAAATTTTGAAAAAAAAATCGTCCTAAAAGTGACGTTATGGTAGCGAATTTTGTTCGATTTTTAGGACAAGATAGCAATAGAATAAGCTGTTGTGCTGTCGTATAGCAGCTGCTGACGTGACGGCCTCGCGGGAGCAGGATTCTGGGGAACCGTTGGTGTGTGAGTAGATGATATACGTTTTGACGAACCAGAGAAGATGAGTGGGGAATCGTACAGAATCATCCAATTGTCCAATCTATGTTTAATTTTCGACTTCGACTAGTTTAATTTCGAGTATTAACATGTATGAGATAGAAGAAAGTTTTGGAATTGGCACATCTGACTAGTTTGTATTGTTTTTAAGAAGAACACGATCGCTGAAAGTTGTCCCTGTGTTTTACGAAAGCTCGATCGCACTTTATTGAAACGATCTCCATATTTATTTTCTATGCATAAATTCCATATTTCTTGCGACATTTTGATGCCATTGGATAGCGTTGACTCTAGCTCAAAATTTCCATCATAGTAGAATTTGTCTTAGTAGATTCATGTCCATTTTCTTTCCCACTTCTTGGATCGTTTTCTCAAGAAAAGTTTGCTTTAATAAACTGAATGCAGAAAATTTCATAGGGAAAGAATAAAATGAATTTACAAGTATTTCTTGAAATAGGACACAATTCATTCAGGTTTGTGATTCTTTTTTTGCTAACTGTGTGGCGGACCCTTCGGGTGCGTCACCTAAGAAAGTAGCCATGGCTCAAGATTAGCACTACAAACAGTTTATTTAAAATCAATAATAGATGAAGATAGCAATGGAGTGAGAAAATATAAAGATGATCGAATTCAAAGTTCACGCAATGAGCTAATGAGAGGCAGAGACACTAACCCCAAGGAATCCCTCTAAATTCTATCACAAACTCCAAACAAGATGGCTACGTCGATAGTTCTGCAGGAACCGACAAAGATCATCTTAACTCGTTGTAAAATATCACTTGAAATATTAAATATATCACCATATAAAATATCCCTGATTGAAGGGGTTCCAAAATATTGTATATATAAATATCCTGTGGATTCCAAATATAATTTATTTGAAGTAATTAACACAACACATTGCTATTTAGGCTAACTTCTCAGTTGAAGAATCTTAATCCAAATTCGATAGAACTTGAGCGACACTGCTAGCGATATGTGGGCGGCTCGATGAAAGCTCAAGCTTGTCTTGATCTTCAACGATAATGTTCATCTTACAGATTTGGCGCTGACGTTTCAATTGGCATTCAGTGATTCTCTCACTAACCAAAAATTTACAAATAATTTATTATTCTTATTATTAAGTTAAAAGAAAAAAATGCATGAAAAATTATCTTTTAACGAAATGAATTTCATTATGAAATATATTATATGATATTACGTATATTTATTATTGCATATAATTCAATTATTATTATTATATATAATTCAGTTATTATTATTATATAATTCAATTATTATGTAAAATTCATAATTCTAGATATTATTCATTATGAAATATATTTCATAATTATACAGGGTCATTCATAATTCCGTCCGGGGTTTCGAAACGTTATAGTAAAAAAACGAAGACGAATATGAAAAAAAGAAACATATGAAATTATTCCGAAACTATTCAAGTTTTACTTACATACATTACAGGTGTTCTATATGTGAACCCTTGGTCACACGGCATACATCCATGCGATAGTCCAGTTCCTGCCATACTCCGTTTCTTTAAATCTGAATCAGTGGTGTCAGTTCAACGGGCCTTTCGTAATAAATATCGAAAACAGGGACCAATTGACAAAACAATTCATGTGTGGTACCGGAAATTTAAAGAAACGGAGTATGGCAGGAACTGGACTATCGCATGGATGTATGCCGTGTGACCAAGGGTTCACACATAAAACACCTGTAATGTATGTAAGTAAAACTTGAATAGTTTCGGAATAATTTCATATGTTTCTTTTTTTCATATTCGTCTTCGTTTTTTTTACTATAACGTTTCGAAACCCCGGAGGGAATTATGAATGACCCTGTATATTCATTTTGAAATACATTCAAGCATGCATAAATTTTTTTATTAATTTTCGAAAAAAATATGAATTCTAACTTATAGATTTTTTCAACAGAAATCTATTTCTAGAAGCTTTAAATATGCTATTCCAATATTATAGCTCATTCCACCAAGTAGATTTTGAGTTATGTTTTAAAAAAAAACTACTGACATTGCAATTTATTTTGCAAAGATTAAAAAGGACTTTAACATCAGGAGTTCCAAATTTTAAACATTCATAATTCCTAAACTCCTATTACTCTATTTCACACCTACACTACTTAACCGAATCACTTTCTGTTAGGTGTCTGAAGGTAAAATTTACCGAAGAATCCAAATATGATGTCAAAAACAGATATTACTATTGAAAATGTTGAAATTTGATACAATTTCTATATGCATGCGACTCTTTAAGAAAAATTTAAGCGTGTCATTAAGTTATTACTATTAGTAATCCATTGGTATCAGTCATATTTTATACGATAATTTGCGGCACACTTGGTAAGGAATGTTCTCATCTCGCTCCCTCTGTATTTTTATTTTGAAAAAAATCACATGTATTTCATTAAAAAAATAGTTGACGATTAATTTTCAAAAGGATTCAAGTTGAATGATTGAATATTGGTCGAGCTAAAGTATCTAGTGATTTTGAAAATACTGTTCTGAGGAAAAAGTGTTTAAATTTTTCGTTACTGTGACACACTGTATTTCGACAGTTACAAAATCGTTCTTTCACTTTCGATACCGATTTCTAACTAGTAAATTATGATTTTCATGTGTATAAAGAATACTTCAAGCGAAAAATTTGGAAATTTTGTGACGGTCAAAGTGGTGTTACTTCTTAACTGCTATTTCATAAGATGAAAAAAAAACATAAACAGGTCAAAATTATTATTAAAAAAAAAAATTACTGCATATAATATTTTAAAAATAAGTTGGTGTATAGTCATTTTTTCTAAGTGTATATACATATATTGCATTTCAAAAAGATGATGAAACATCCATTTAAAAAAGGTTATTAAATTATATTTAAAAAAAACAAACACTACATAAAAGAACGCTCAAAATTGGTTTTCAAAATACTAGCGTTTTAAAAAATGGTTTAGAACTTTTTCCGTATTTTATGCCTTATTGTAAAATATATATCCAGAATTCTGAGAATTTGTTTTCCCTTTTAAAATAAATATTTTTGTAAAAATAAAATTTTAGCTTAAATACAGTGACAAACACTGTGTTATGTTTTTAATGTTTATATACAAACTTTATTTCTGAGAAAGAGACTGGAATATAAAATTCTTGTTTCTCTGCCATTTCTTTGAAAAGAGATCCCCTAGGAATTCGGTATTCTGCATTGATGTTGGAAAATACGATAAGAAGAATAAAATCTATCCGTTGAGGCGTTTCTTTCACACAAAGCTAAAATTTATTTTACAAACAGATATTTCAACAGGAAGTATTGGATACCAAAAATGATAGCATTACTTTCTTTTAAAAAATTGCTCGTGCAATACATATTACACTATTTCACACGTGAAGATATGTCCTCCCTCAAGGAAAAAGTTGGCTATTTTTTACGATAAATTACTTGATGTTTCATAAACACAAGTTTATGTAAAAAAAGTAATTGTATAGAGATAATTTAAATGCTGTTGAACCGGCTTATTGAAATAGCCATTTTGACAAGATAAATAATACTAATGAGTGAAGCATTAGATCGTCTGAGACTAAGTAAACATTTCCATGTTCAACAAACATGTTTTTCAGACAAACATGATAAATTAACAGCATTAAAATTAAAATTAATGTTATTTTATTGCCCTTTCATTTATAAATTCAGTTACGCAGCTGAAAATGTTTAACTGATAACTGATAGTATCCTAAAAATCTACATTCTGGTTTCAGAACATATTAATACACTATAAAAATTACTCGGAAATGTTTCCGAAAATCAGTGGCAGGAAAGGGAACTGTTTTTATATGTGTTTCTTTAAATCTCGAAAATATATTGGTTTCTGTGGTTTCTAAAGATAAAGAACACTTTTCGGACTCGTGGGTAACTCAAAATAGCTTATTCTATATTTTATTTTCGTTCTTATATTATATTTTCGTAAATTCAGAAACTTTTTTTTAACTGTGTGATGTAGCTTAGAAAAAACTATATTTACAAAACATAATCAACTTGATGAACCAAGGTGCTCCAGCAGCATCTATTGGTATTGGACAAGACCTGGAACTAAACCAAAGAATGCCCTATATAAAATGCCTTTTCCAAGATCAAATACACCTCAAAAGTGAAACCTGTATGCTAAGGACAGATTATAAGGTTGAGGAGAAATCCGTAACTTGTCACTTAAAGCTCAACGTTTAAACTTTAACGTTCATTTACAGTTTTTAGGACTACCCAGTGACAACAGCCTGAAATTGTGGTCTAAAGAGTTTTTCCATGATGATATGTAGCAACTTTTTCTGTTATTATTATTGTTTTTTTAAAGGTTTGAAGTGAAACTGTGTTCTTTTAAAAATGTTTATTAACCTAAATGTTTTGATAAAGATCGTGTTACTTTATATATAGTAGATGGTAATTTAACTATTTGCAGAGTTTGTAGGAATAATACATCATATGGAAGTTTCTTTCACCAGGAAAACGATGGGCTAAAGTTTTCATACTACTACTAAAGAATAGGTGTTTGTCTAACATTGTAAAAGATATCTTTCCTATAATTCCGATTGTTTCAAACATGTTAAATTAAAAATGATTCAGTAAAACCTATAAAATACTGTGAAACATGAACCTCCAGAACCTGTCTATATCAAAATTCAGCCTTAAATGGAAAATTTTCATGATCCTAGCGCAAAGAACACTATACAAATGTACCTACTTAGACGGAAACATATCTAAAAAGGAATATTTTTTTGGTCTCTTGCGATTCTTTCTTGGCAAGTTTTACTGTATCTATAAAATTCTAAAATTACTCTGTAATAAATCATATTTTAACCATAACACTAAAACTGTCTAGATCTAGATCATCATCAGATGCAGTTCTCATATGTTTTCAATATATTTACTTTCTTTTGAGAGAAATATGATGCTAGCACAAGATGTGCATGTGCTGATAGTATGCTTTAATTTAGTAATTTTTGGTGTACGTACTGCCAACTACATTCTGTAGTATGAAGCGTCTAGCTTTGTAGTTACTATTTAGAGAATTTCTCATATTTATCTCTCAAAAATGTTTAAATATAATAGGAAAAGGCTGTTAGACTTTTGGTTTTTTATCTCTATATATTAAAATAATACGATTTTTTCAAATTTTATTATTTTGAGCTTCATAGCAGATATTCAGCTATACATACAGAAAATTTCATGCCTGTCAGTTGTATAGTTTCTGAGAACCGGCTCTGTGACGGACAGACAACGAAGCAGGAGTAATAGGGTTTCGTGAGATGAACGAAACCCTAAAAAGATTAATATGACGTCATATTGGTAATAAAATGGAAAATTTCAAACATTTCTCAATAATAATACAATGAGTATGAGTATGTGTAAATACAGAAAGCAGCTTAATATGATGTCATTAGAGAATTAAAAAGAAAATTAATCGGACGTCTAACATTTTGAAGGTCTCTATACAACATGTTTAATTTTGAAATTGAGTTTTTTAATATTGCATTTAGTCCACATGACAGCACATGACAGATATTATTATGCCAGAGTATAATAGCGGCCTTCGTCCGCTATCGGATCGGTTAAGATTTTCGAAAAAACGAGAAAAATAGACCGGTAAATTTTTACTTAAAAAAAACATGACTTTTTTTTATTTTTATTAAAATTTATTTGGATTTATTAAAGAAAGGATAAAGTGTTTTGAAAGGAATATTAAACGAAACCCTTTGTGCGATCTTCGATCACACTTTCCCACCTTTTTTTTTTTTTTTAATTATTGGAAACTAATAGATTTTTTATTTGGATTGCCCGTGGACAACACTAAAAAGATTTGATTTTGAAAAATATTAATAATATTCAAATAATGTTTTGAAATTTATTAAAAGTGATGCATTCCTGGTTAGCCGCATGCCAGATGTTAATAGCGGAATAAATCGCCAAAGATTTTACTACTTACCTTTTTTTATTATGATAATTTCAGTGGTCTAGGCGTGTATTTCGGTTATATGTCTTTTGAATTTCTGTTTTATTTATATTACTTTATTATTTTATTTATTTATTGATGAAGTTTTAATTTTGTGGTTGAATATTAGCCGGGAAAATACTGAATTTTTTATTTGTTTTAAGTGCAAACGCATTAAACTTTCGTAATCGAAATGCGCCTGATAGAGCTAGACTTTTTTTAAATATTCATGCAGGAAAATTATTTTAATTACCATAAAAAAAAATCCGTAAATTAAAAAACAGTTTTCAAACAAATTGCATTTTAAAGAACATTTGTTTTGTTATTCGACGGTGTAAAACTTGAAATTGTGCGGTGTTTAGAAGTTGAAAGAATTACAGTAAAAAGGAAATTTATTGGTTAAGTGTTGCCATCGTCAATATGACGCCAGCGTTTTCCATGGACATGTTTTTTGCTCTATAATATATATTAGGTCAAATTAATTCTATAAAATGAACAAAGATCCTTTCGAATAAAATATGTGTCCACATCAATGCATTAATGCATTTTATTTGTTTATAATTTATAATTCCACTAAATAAGGAGTTGGCAGATAAAATGTATTTATAAATTACATACTTGATATCTCAATAAGATCAAATTTCCATTATTTATACGAATAAATAATCTGAAATGCAATCTTCCTTTTCGAACAAATAAGAATGTTTAACAAATTCTACATCAGCAGAATACACAAGGCAATCTCAAAAGCAATCTAAAGGCTACACATAAAACTCAATTCCAGCTTTCAAATATGAAAAATGAAATAGGAACAAAATACGCATGTCAGAGATAAATGCATTTGAAATACAAGAAGAAATCCCTGAGATTATAAAAGATTATACGTCCGAGTTGTGTGTCTTATTTTACAAACTTTAAGCAAGAGTTTTCTTTTATAAAATATATTCTGGAGATATTTATGTTGGTGTAGTAAATTGTTCTGGGTTTCTTTATTATTATTAAAGTTACTTCTGAAACTGTTTTCTAGAAATAATTTTAATAAAGTAACGGAGATATATATAAACGGAAGGATATGTGATGTAAATTGTTGGGAAGGAAAAATCTTATCAAATATTTTTTTGAGAAATCTTTACAAATCCTCCTAAAACTCTCTAAAGTAACTGTCGTTAATATTATTTAAATTAATGTTTATGGTAAAGCTCTAGTGAAGGAGCATTAAAATTTAAATTTGAAGTTAAAATTTTGCTAAGGGAAGAAAATGTGATGAAGAAAACATGAGAATATAATTAATGAAAAAACTACACAGTAGTTCTTAGAAAAAACATTATATGTTTTGTATGTAGAAAGAGAGCTTTAAGTAGCACTATATACACCTTAAATTGAAAAAATTAATAAATAATAATTAAAAAATGAAAACTATTGAACAGTTTTAAAAGTTACCAATCTATAAATGAGAAGTTAAAATAATACGTTCACGTCTGGGTTAATTCATATGAAGCCATACAGAAAAAAAATTAGGATTGCTAGACAATTAAAACAAAAAAAATATTTTGCCTGCAATTCACTTCTATGTTGAGAGTTTAAAAAAACTATTTTATTTGTATTTGTTAAAGCATAACGGCCTTTTTTGTATGACGGCGCCCTTTTTTTTTTCCTTGGCAAATTTAGTCTTTAACGGTAACCTCATTTTCTCAGCTCTGGTAAATCCTAGGATTAAATTCCTGTATGTATCGTTTTTATTTGCTGAGAACACTCTAAAGTTCAATTTTGAAAATTATATAACACATCTAAAAAAATTCCTTCAATATAAATTTTTAAGCCAAGGTTTTTCTAAAAAGTGTTAAAATTGTGAACTAAGCGGTAGTTGGTAGAGGTAAAGGCAATTTTTTGGAGGCTTGCCCTTTTTTATACCTATTTATATAATAATATTTTAAGTTGAAAATTACATGAAGTTTGGAGAACTGCATAATTCTTTTTTTCGACATGGTATCAAAAAATGCATTTTGGAAACGAAAATGCCAACTTTAGCCCTTAATATCTCTGGTGGGCAAATATTTATAAATTTCAATAATTACACATTACTACTCTATTGAAAGTATCTACAGATAAAAGGACGAGTTTGAGGCTCGAGAAGTTTCAGAGATATAGCCTTGCAAAGTTGGAAAAAAATTCAATGATTCATATTGTGTTCCAATTACTTATCTTAAATGCATATTTTTGAAGCAAAGATGACCATAATACACAAGAAAAGTACATTTTAATTTCTTCGGGACTGAAATAAAATTTAATTAAAAAGCGTGCTTAAAATGTAAGATATTTTTCTAAGTAGTGCAATATACGTTATAATATTTTCATTAATCATTACGGCTAGGTGAATATATAAAGTACTATTATGTTTTATTTTCTATGTTTGTTCATCAATAATGAATTTTTTTTCAGAGTGTTTGTATTACGTTATTAGAATACAAGATTGCTGCAAATAAATCTAGGAGGGGGGCGCTTTGTTTTCTTAACACATTTGGAAATGGTACCTACAATTTATCTTCATATGATTTTTCGAAGGAAGTTCTATGTCCAGCTAGGCGAAAGATTTTTACAAATATATCCTTTTTCTCTAAACTAATGTTAACAATGACCCTCAGCTCCCACTGGTCATCACATATGCATGAAATGTTATCGATGATTTTGTTTGTTTGTTTGGGTTTTTTTAAGGATAGTAGGACAATTCCTTTGACTATGCATATATCCTCATATTCTTCTTATTTCGATGTTAATGTATACGTCTCACAATATTTTCTGATTTTGCGCCATATCGCTGACAGCTCATAAATATATTTTAGGACTCTTCTCCAAGAATTATTATTTCATCTCTTTTAACACAGAGCGATTCCGGGTGAGCTGCCGCATATTTTTTTTATTTGTGTATAAAATTCCACAGTGCACATAAACTAAAAAAAATCATACTGCGCTATTTATTGTTAAACTAGCTGGCGCCGCCCGCTAGCGGGCCCCTAATTTACATTGGTGCCTCGAATCTTGTAAAACCTCGAATAAGATAAACCTCGAACCGAACGAACCTCCGACCCAGGTCCCCGCTGCCTTCGGCACCGGATAATTCCTTAATTTGCACATTGAATAGTATAATCCTGTAACCGAACGGACCTCCGACCCTGGTCCCCGTTGCCTTCGTCACCGGATAATCCCTTAAATTGCACATCGAATAGTATAAACCTCTAACTGAACGAACCTCCGGCTCGGGTACCCGCTGCCTACGGCACCGTATAACAATCGTGCTGCGCACGCGCAGCAGTATACGTTACTTCCACCTTCTACCACCAGGTGGTGCAATCTGTTTATACGATCATAACTGAAATTGTTAAGGCTTTCGATGTCGAGTCGAATGAGCCATACCCCGTCGTTTTCATGGCCATAGAGCCAGAAATAGGAAAGTGCCCCCTGGTGGTTAAAAAACGAACTAAAATCGGTAAGCTCTACCGATGTCGAGTCGAATGACCCATACCCCGTCGTGATCCTTCCCATAGAAACAGAGATAGGAAAGAGTCCCCTGGTGGGGAAACTCGGAACAAAAATTGAAAAGCTCTAGTATCCTCTATCGATGTCGAATCGAATGAGCCATACCCCGTCGTGATCCGGCCCATAGAGAAAAGATAAGAAAGCGCCCCCTGGTGGCGAAAAAACGAACTAAAATCGGTAAGCTTTGTCGATGTCGAGTCGAATGAGCCATACCCCGTCGTGATCCTTCCCATAGAAGCAGAGATAGGAAAGCGCCTCCTGGTGGTGCGCTTTCCTATTTCTAGCGGGCCCCTAATTTACATCGGTGCCTCGAATCTTTTTAATTCTCCTTTTTATAAAACATCGAAACGAACAACCCTCTGTCTCACATCCCCCTCGAACCGAACGAACTTCCAAACTGGGTTTCCGCTGCCTTCGGCACCGTATGCCGGTCGTGCTACGCACACACCGGACAATCCCTTAATTTACACATCGAATGCTATAAACCTCTAATCGAACGACCCTCCGACCCGGGTCCCCGCTGCCTTCGGCACCGGATAATCCATTAAATTGCACATCGAATAGTATAAACCTCTAACTGAACGAACCTCCGGCTCGGGTTCCCGCTGCCAGCGGCACCGTATAGCAGTTGTGCTGCGCACGCGCTGCAGTATACATTAGTCCCACCTTCCACTACCAGGTGGCGCAATCTGTTTATACAATCCTAACTGAAATTGTTAAGGCATTCGATGTCGAGTCGAATGAGCCATACCCCGTCGTGATCCTTGCCATAGAAACAGAGATAAGAAAACGCCTCCTGGTGGTGAAAAAACGAACTAAAATCGATAAGCTCTAGTATCCTCTATCGATCTTGAGTCGATTGAGCCAAACCGCGTCGTGATGTAACCCATAGAACCCGAGTTGGCTGAAAAATCCTTTAATTACACCTTCCACCACCAGTTGGCGCAATCTGTTCTATACGAACATGACCCAAATCTGTAAAGCTATCGAAATCCAGCCGAAAGAGCCAAACCCCGTCGTAATCAGGCCCATAGAACCCGATTTCTGGAAGCGGGCCCTGGTGGTGAAACTTGGAACTAAAATATGTAAGCGCTATCGATATCGAGTCGAATGAGCCAAACCGCGTTGCGATTGGACTCGTAGAACTCGAGATATTATGAAATAAATATATAAAATCTGATATTATTATTCGAAAAGAGTGGTATAAACTCAGAAACTTTTAAAAATGTTATAGAGGGTCCTTATTACTTTAATTATAATGTTTGGAATCAGTTTGCTGGAAATCCGTAACATACAGTTTCTGAGTTATAGAAACGGACCATAGTTAAGAGAAAAAACCGTTCCCCTGGTGATAAAAAAAACGAACTAAAATCGGTAAGCTCTATCGATGTCGAGTCGAATGAGCCAAACCGCGTCGCGATGGGACCCATACGACAGGAGATATTTTGAAAAGAAATAGATAATTCCTTAGCTTAATTTTTTTTCCCCATACAAAAATCGGGATTTTGCTAAAATCAAAAATTATGGTCCGAATTCGAAAATTTTTTGAATCCCTGAAATGTCAGCCCACTCTGAGCAAGGATGCATATATTTCAGATTCGAAAATCCGATAATTTAGAAAATTTTATACAGCATATTAAAATTGCAATCATCTTCAAATGCATCATTTTATCTCTTTCAGAAATAAAGTATTTACAGACGATTTGTCTGGATTTAGTGTTGAAATAAAAAAGCAGGTGTCTTTTTGAAATAGAAATAAATTCATTTTCCGTTTCAGTAATGAGTTTTATTTTATATCTTTAAAAAGTTACTGGTCGAATTTTATGAATTTCAGCTTCCTAAATTCGCGATTTTTTTTTTTACGTCCGTTTGTAAATTTTCGTGACGATGTGACGATTTTTTAGATTTTTCCGAAAGAGGCTGGAAAGCGTATAGTACGCCATGTTTATCCAAGCCACGTGATTTTCCTCCTTCGTCCTTCGAGACATCTGTCGCCCGATCAGTCTGCGGTCTCCCAGCTGCGTGTGGAAATCTTTTTTATCGATCGATTTTTAAAGGATTTTTGAGAATCGTCTCGACTGGCAACCCTTTGAGGAGAACTTTTAGTGATTTCGAAAAATGACGAATTCCTTTGCCAGATAGGTTTCGATTCGAGTAATTAAAACAGTTTTGTTAATGAATAACTCTCTGGGTCCGGGTCGGACTTCCGATCCGGCTAAACTTGGGGGTCTATTTTTACGAATTTTTCGGTACCGAAGCGGTCTCGGTGCGTCGCTTGGTCGCGAAGCCTTTGCGTGTACAGACCGGGAATGCACACACACACACACACAGACAGACGTTTACCGACATTAATATATTAAGCGATATACAACACGTGTACTGCAACAAAAATTATATAAAAAATAATTAATCTTTTTTAACAATTTTTTCTAAAACATTACACTGCGACGCGTCACTCGCACATTCAGGGTGAGACGCCGCACTTGTGAGGGAGTTATGCCGCGCTTGTCATAAGAGCAGAATGAAATTATATATAAAAAATAGTCAAACAAATATTCATATCTGAACTATAATTAACTATGTAAGAACAAAAAGTAACTAAATGAGTACAATGAAACGTACTAATAGGTTCAAATTAATATTAGTCTGTCTACTTTGTTCACTACTAAAATTTTCTACTTATTGTTTAAAGATTGGATTTTAATTGTTATTTCAGCAGCAACATAACATCAGTGTATTAGATAGGGAACAGAAAAAGTAAAATACTGTTTACATTGTTTTATTTGTTAAAAGACCTGTTTTCCGACCGCAATCTACACAAAAAGTGTCGAAAATAGTACTGTCTTCATGTAACCACATTTGACACATAATGCAACGAAGCCAATCAGATTTCTACTTAGTAGTTTTGGAGTAGTTTTCTACACATTCCTTGCAAAGAACGTCTGCGTTACATGTGTGATTCAACTTTTCCTTATTATCATCTTGACTTACATCTTTCTTTGCCTTCTTACTTTCTGTTTTCCCTTTTTCCCCTTTTGATGTAGTAAACTTCATACTGTTTGAACATTCACCAATGTCTGATGAACTGAATTTTATTAATCGCGTCATCCCGTACAAAAGAAACTGCAGCATGTATACCGGATCGCAGTACGGCATGTATCCCATTTTGTACGGTACAGACGTAGCATATCACATTGCCTGCCCAAATAAAGGAAAATGGCCTAATCATACACACAGTACTCTATACAAACGCTACACTTAGTTTTGACTTCGAAATCATGCATGAATTTACTAATTAGTGCATAAAAAGTATTTAAGCATAACGTGTTTAAAAGTTTGGATAATTAAATCATACTCTTACTTCAAAATAAGGATTGTACAGCTACAAGTAAACATCGAAATGGGATTCATGCTATACACTGGTTAAAATAATCTCATTGCGCACCTATACGGTGCGCTGACTGTCATCTATCGATAATTACAAGAAATACAAGGGGTGCGGCATCTATCCCAGATGCGGCAACTCTCCTGGAGTTACTCTATATACAGGGTGTTTTTTTTTAAACTGACACTATTCAGAGCCGTCTGTAGCTCGTTCTAATAACTGGATTGACACAAAATTTTGTGAATGGACTAAGAAAACCATGGGAAAAAAGATTCCAACAAAAAAAATTAGTTCCAATCACCGCCGATAGGGGGGAAACCCGTGAGAAATGCTGAACTATGAAAACTTCAAAAAATGGGTGTTGGAAAAACTTCTTCCTAATTTGCAACCAAACAGTGTCGTATGTATGGATAATGCTCCGTATCATACAACTGTTGAAAACCTCACTCCTACAAAGTATTCTACAAAAAAAGTTATGATTGACTGGCTGAAAAACAACAAAATATACTGCGACGAACAAATGCGGAAAGCGGAACTATTCTCTCTTATAGACAGCAATCGTCCAAAGAAAATCGTCTATAAAATTGATAATTTAATAGAAAAAGATGAACATGAAGTTCTACGACTCCCCCCTTATCATTGTGATCTAAACGCAATAGAATTTGTGTGGTCCTCTGTAAAAAGAAAAGTAAAAGAACGAAATGTTACTGGTGATTTAAGTTTGGACAATCTAAAATCTTTACTTCAAACAGCTATCACTGAGGTTACTTCGGCAGAATGGGCAGCACATTGCAAACACGTGGAAAACGTTGAAAATAATTACTGGGAAAAAGATGGACTGTTAGAGGATCTATTAGACGAACTGTCATTTAACATTAATACCGACGACTCTGATTCAGAAGAAACCGAGACTGCTGAGAGTGATTCAGAAGAAACCGAGACTGCTGAGAGTGATTCAGAGAATTTTCACATGCTTGAATAAATTCTAAAAGTTTAGAAGGTATTATTATTTTTTCTATTTTTAATGATAAAACAAATTTTCCGTCCTTGCAAATTGTTTGAAAATACATACTGAAATCTATAATAATCACTGAAGTTCGGTCATTGTATTAATAATTTAAAGTCATTGATAATTATTAATGGTTATGAAAATATCAATTTTTAAACAATTATTTAAGTTAATTTAATTTCATTTTTACAGTAATAAATTTCATGATTAATTCATATTGATTCATATTTTATTTTCATTTGTAAAATCTAAATATTATCATATAAATAATATATGAAACAGTTTTCTTTCACTCGATGAATCGATTAAAATAATTACAAAAAAAAAAAAAAAAAAAAAAAAAACAATAATAATAAAAGCGTTTAGTAAACTATTGTGAATGCCTATCTTCTGGTTTCCCCTGTCGAAAATGGAGCGAGTCTTGTTCCCACGGCAACAGACAGGCGCAGACTTCTCGGCGAGAGCTATTCTTGTGATCGACAAACAGTACTTTTGTTTGTTTGTTTGTTTTTAGTCAATCAGCAATAGTTTGCAAATTTTTAGTCTTTGTTATTGTGTGCGAGTCATAATCGCTCTTCATATGAAAATAACGTTAGTGATTCTATTTTTAATTATGAACTCTGCTCATGCTAAAGCTCTGCTCTGCACATTTACAAAGTCACTTTCATTCGTATGTAGATATAATTGTCATGTATTGTTATTCCGATAGAAAGCAATCGAACAGTGTTTTCACTTTTCCTATAAAAGCATAGGATCTTTCAGATAACGGTGTCAAATTTTTAATTTAAGCTACTTTTCAGGAACACGAAATATTGCTTTAATTAAGGGATCAATTATAATTTACGAAAAAAACCTTTTATAGGAAATAGAAAACGTTGTTCGATTCTTCGGCATAGAAATAGTAATTTCTGCAAATTTTCTGCATTTATTCATAAAAACGCACTTCGTTAATGTGTCATTCAGATTTGCTTGTTCGAAGAGAAAAAATATCCAAACTGCTCTTTTGATAAGATTGAATGTAAATCTCCATAACATTAATTATGTCCACGGGATTAACAGTTATTTTAAAGTACAGAGTTTTTTTAAAAAATGAGATATTACTTTTAAAACATTTTTTTAATATTATGCATTTTTTTTTATCGGGTTCGGATGGTCTCGGGCTCTGAAAAAACAAAATGTTTCGGGCTCGAGCGGACTCGGAGTTAAAATCGTCGGACTCGGGCGGCAAAAAGAGAGCCCGAATTCATCTCTACTCTGCACGGGATCGGCTAATTTTAAATAATCTCTGTTTGCTTTAGTTTTAATGTAAGAATAAGGTCATGTGTTTAGCTGATTTTGTTTTGTTTTCTTAACTTCCATGAATTAAAACAGTAGATTTTTTTCCCTTTAATTTATTAGATCAAAACATTCGAATTGTTTTCTGTTCTTTCTTTCAATCTTGTATATTGAACATTACTATAATACAAGTTTAACCTAAAAGGAAAGAAAACAAGAAATAAAAACGTTGTGAATTACTGTTGCAGAACATGCTTTGACAGCTCAATAAACTCTGCTCTTATATTTCCCCAGTTGCCGATTAATGTGGGCGACTGTGAACAAAAATAACTGCTTTTCTCCAATTAAAGATTCGGGGAAATCCGACTTTGAATATAGGATTTTAAATATCAAAAAGTTTATAGGAAAAAAGGGTACAAAACAGAAAAATCGAATATACATGTTCCTTGGCATAGAAGGTTATCAAGAAATTTGTTATAATAAATCAGTTTAAGTTACTTATAACCAAATAAATAGTAGACATTAGTATAAATTAGTTTATTTAGTTTCAGTCTTTTTTATGATAAATTGTAAGTTTAGAAAGTGATAGTTTGGTAACAAACATTCTTTAAATAATAATTATGGATACTGAGAAAAGGCTAAATCGTCTATTACTATTATATCACGATAATCTACATGTTCGATTTTATAGTTTTATATTTAAGGGCATTTCTCATTTAGATAAGCATATAAAACTTTTGAATTAAGCTCTAAATAAATATCAAAATTTGATTTGAAAAATGACAAAGTAGAAATCATTTTTTTTTAAATAATAATAAACATAAATACAATAGAAAATACTAACCAACAGTACCCCTACGTTTTTAAAGAAATATTCACGGAAATGCATTTAAAAAAATCACTAATAGAAACCTGGACTCAGAGTTCAAAGAATATAAATAATATTCCCACATTTACAAAACGTATTCTAAGGTTGTCTTTAAGTGTTACTTTTTTCTATAAATCAAAACAAATTATAACAATTTCATTTCGTGAAATGATACAGATATTTTTACTGCATAATTAACTTATAAAGATATTAAATTATTAGATATTTTATTGTCACGAAACTTTATAACATCATAACGTATCTAATACTACGCCATTGTCTCATTTAATCATCTTTAATACCACGAAAAGCTTTTGAATAATAATAGATCTTCAAGAGCTTATTACACTAAGCAGTTAATGCATTTTAAAATGTTGGCACATCTTCAAGAGTCAATCAGAAATGTTGCTTTTTTAAACTAGAAAGTATACGAGTAATTTTTAGAAAAGAAATACATGGCAACATAATGGCAACATAGATATAAATCAATTTTTAATGAACTTACAAGTACAATTGCATTACATTCCTTCTATGTAATCACCAGCAAAGCTTATTACCTTTTGCCAAATGTCGGGAAGCTGTTGTAGACCAGTGGCAAGGTGTTGATTGTTGATGTGAGCGACCGAGCGCCATACTGCGTGGAGTACAGATGACTCAGACCAACCTCTAAGGATAATTCTCGGACAGTCCATCGGCGGTTTATGGTAAGGAGACGCTCAGGATGTCAATCTGCTCTTGAGGAATGGAGGGCCGACCTGTGCGTTGCAAATCCGCAGTCTCATTCTGCCCCGAACGAAATGCTTGAACCCATCGTGCTACTGTCCTATACGGTAAAGTATTTGTGCCACAGGCTTCGACTAATCCTCAATAGCATTCTGTTGCATTTTTGCCACGGGAAACCTTGATCAGCCACGACCGCTGATCACCTTTTGAAAACATGCTTTAGAGCGATGGAAACGAAACTCCTCACTTTAACGCCACACAACAACTACCCTTTTAAGCAGATCGACTGTTTTTTGCACTCTACACATCGACAACAGCGCCACCTCACCGCTCCCATATCCATTTGCGCATGCCCGCCCTTCTGCGAGTTTCAAGGTTAAGTTGCCACTATTTAATTTACAACCCTCGTAATAACAATTTAAAAAATTTAAAAAAAATTGTAATTTAACAAATTACAACCACCATTGAAAAAAATGATTTTTTTTTCTTTGGACAATCATTATTAGAAAGACCGTTTAAAAATGTTTAAAGACTAAAGTCTAAGTTAACAGTATTGAACAAAAACGCATTTTCCATTACTACAGTTGCATTATCTGCCCTCGCAAAAATATTCGACTGAACCATCTACTACACAATCAATCTCTCCATCGCACCCCTGACAGAGTTGAATGCATTCGTCATGCTATTGTAAGCAATGCGCCATTCCATCATCACATGTCGATGTATCAGATGTTTCAACCAGCAAACGATAAATGTTGCGCGATACATAATAATATTTAACAACATACTGTCTGGAAGAATTGTTTAAATGAGTAGGCTGATAAGAGAAGCAACTGAACGTTATTGAGTAACATTAAGTCCTGCAAATAAAGGGAAAGTGGTAACCAATAGATGTTAACCAATATACTTTAATATTTTGTCGGGTCTTTCCAACAATAACTTTAACTCTTGTTTAGACTGATGTCTGAGCTAAAGGTATTTAGAGGAAATTAAAGTTGAAGACCACGTTTTTTGCTTTATAAAACGATTTTTCCTCCGATGTCAATTTTTGGATTCGGCTTTTTTTCATATCTGACAATTTGCATCAATCCTTTTTGTAACTTTAACATTTTTGTAACGATTTTATGCATTTCTATTGCCTATTCAAAGAAAAATTCTTTTAAAAGTAAAGAATTTCTTTAAAAACGCTTTAAAAAAATAAAAATTCTTCTAAAAGTAAAGAATTTCTTTAAAAACGCTTAAAAAAATAAAGTGACGACGCCAAGAGGTCCATTCTCGACCGAAAATAACAACCATTTTCCCAATGGTTAATAAAAACACTGAATTATCTTTCATTTAACTTCTTAAATATATAAATACAAAAACTATTAATATATGTCACTTTTTTTGTAATATGTAGATATGTATGTTTAAGAAACATTAAAATATATTGTTAGAATTGTTTTTGTGGTGACCTTTTAACATTTTATTCTTGAAAGAAAATTTGGAGAGAAATCACATAGACATCATATTTTGAAAGTTATTTTGCGAGAACTATCACATCCTATCTCACAAAATCATATGTTATTTTCGTCTACAGTCCTAGAAAATAAAATACGGATTCTGACAGGTAAACATTACTGTCTTTATTTATGTCTATAAAGCTGTCCTTATGCTTTTTTTTCTGTAGTAATAAAATTGTTTTTGTTAAGAACTTCTAATGTTGCGTGAAACAAAAGGCAACTTTCTAGATATTTTTTTAAATAATATATACATATATATATATATTAGGGTGGAGCGCTCGCCTATGGAAAAATATTTTTTTCTCCAAATCAAAATGGGACAGTGTGGGAAAGTTGCTCTATCATAACCTCATTCTGAATATAAAATATCTTTGAAAAATATTAATATTAAATACTTCCCCAAGGTCATTGAATATTGAGAAAAAACGTAAAAGCGCTCGCCTATGAAAAAAAAAATTTTCACCAAATCAAAATGGGGTGGTGTGGGAAAGTTGATCTATCATATCCTCATTCTAAATATAAAATATATTTGAAAAACATTAATATTAAATACTGCCCCAAGGTCATTGAATATTGAGAAAACACGTAAAAGTTGTGCATTTTTCCATTTTTTTCCTCAAATATACAAACTATTAATAATAATTTAATTTAAAAGGATGATCATCGAATTATTATTATTATTATTATATATTTATAGTAAAATTATGTAATATTTATATCAAATTCGATTTTATTATACTAACTCAACGACTATACTTTTTTTAAATATATTAAATTTGGGTAATTGTAATTGTTTTATATTTTTTACTTAACCTATGTAAGAAAATATAATTTCTAATTATTTTTAAAGAACTATTGTAATAAGGTAAAAAATAATTTACTATTATAATTTACAAGCAATGAAGTTACCATTGTATAGTAGTCCATACTGTTTTTTGGTTTCAAAAACTGGCATTTTTTTCCAAGACTCCAGACAAGTGTTAATGAACCCATTGCGTCTCAAAGGACTACAAACAGCTGAAGAAGCCTACGTAACAAGTTTCACACATCTTTCAGTGGCTTGATTGTGACAAGGGAATAGTTTAATCTTAGGTAAGATGTCTTCATCTATTGCCTTTGGATTTAGGATACACTTTGTAAGAATATTATGATCTAATTACTTAGTTAATGGTGGTTCTGTTACGGTCACTTCCAATTTCTAAAATCGATAAACTCTTTGGATTCAAAATTGATCTCAGGTAACTTGAACGTACGTAAAGAATTTCTTGACTTTCGAGATTTTATTATTCTACGTAGTGCCAACACTCTTACATAGTCCCTATCGTCAGCCAACATGGCAATCAAAATATTTTCCGGATGACAAAAATATCCATTTCGTTGAATTACGGGATCTATTATTGTTTGTAATTCCTTTGATAAATAGCATGATAACCTAACTGTTTGATGCAAATGCTTAGCTCCGTAAATGCATGAAGGCTTAGTTTTAATTTGAAACCATATAGTTGAATAAACTCTTAGTATAAAATTTGTCAGAATTAACAAATTTTCAGACGGTTCACTTGAAGAAACTTATAGCCTAAGAATTTTATTTACCACTGTAAGCCCCCTAGAATGTACAATTTTACCAGGATTTCTTTTATACAATTTTTCGGGACACAATCCCGAAGAAATTGCTTCACATATCTCAAGCAAATAGAGTTGATCCGTGCTTAAATCCTTTTTATTAGTAATTTCTAGCAAAGCACAGCTTATTCTCTTATAATGTACAAGAGGAAGAAGTTCATAATCTTTTAGAGGTTTGCCAATAGATCTTGTAAAACTTTGAGGCCCATTTGTTGTACCGTCAAGATACTAGAGCAAATAGCTCAAGATAAGCTCATTGGCATGTATTTGGCAAATGAGCCATTGAAGTGGTTTTCCTTCAGTTTCTTCTAGAAATCGCATGACACCTTCTTTGTAACCCGTGTTAACTGTAGTTCCGTCACAGCCAATTGCAACAAGCTTACTGGTATCAATATTTTTTGTAGCTAATTTTTTTTTTCTTCACTTAAAATTAAAGCCATTCCAGATTGTAACGAAAGGTGCCCCAAATACTCAGAACCTTGTTCCTTTATTAAGCTTATAATGCTTGTAAATTGTAATAATAAATTATTTTTTCTTGTTATTCTTCATCTTCAAGTATAATTTAAAAAAATATATTCTTACGAAGTATAAAATATAACACAATTTTGTTGTTTTGATTATGCTTTACAATTACCCAATTTTTATACATTTTTCAAAATTTTGAAGTCATTGGGGCAGTATAAGACACCTGGATTTGATATCAATATTACATAGTTTCACTATAAGCGTATAATAATAATTTAAGAAGAATACTTTAAAAATAATTTAATATTAATAATATTTGTGCATTTTATATGTTTGACAAGAAAATGGGAAAATGCACAACTTTTACAATTTTTCTCAATTTTCAATGACCTTGGGACAGTATTTAATATTCATATTTTTCAAAGATATTTTATATTCAGAATGAGGATCTGATAGAGCAACTTTCCCACCCCGTCCAATGTTGATTTGAAGAAAAAAAAAAATTCGCTCCACCCTAATATATATTGTATATTTTTTTAAGGTATTTAAGGAAACAAAATAGAAAAATAGTGGATTATTGTAATAAAAGAAAATATATTTTTTTATTATTATTCAAAAAGACGACAAATAGTGGATTATTGAAGTAAAAGATTTTTTTTTACTGTCTTTTACTGTAGTAAAAGAAAGTGACCTTTTTTTTAATTCAACAAGACGACAAATGGTATATTACTGTAGTGGAAGAAAAATACTTTTTTTATAATTTAAAAAGACGAAAAACAGTGGATTACTGTGGTAAAAGAAAATGTTTCTTTGTTGTTATTGATTTTTTAATTCTATAAGACGACAAAATTCTAGATGCGGAAAATAAAAATAGTCATCTTTTTTATTGAATAAATTTAATGAATTATATTTTTTAAATCGCTTTATTGGATTTTTTTTCTTTTAATATAATAATGGAGTTCATAATCTTGCTTTTTTATGGTCATTAAAGACAAGTAAAAATAATCATACTTGAGATTTGCTTTTAAAATATTAAAAGCAATTTTATGCTTGAATTTTACGTGTCTGTAATTAAAATACATTCGAAAATACTCTATGTGCATTCAATTTGAGCTTAACTTTTATATGTTTATAGTAATATATTTATTCAAGCTTCACATTATTTTGTTTAACTTCATTAAATTACATTAATATTTTTTTTTTGTAATCGAAATATCACTTTTAATTTTGTGTAATTTGTACTAATTAGCTCTAATTTCTAATGTTAACTTACATTTGTTATTACTTAAACTAACTAACATGTATTGAATATAATTTAGGGTATATTATGCAAAAATATTCAAATAATCCTTTAATTTGGGATGAATTTGGAATCTTTCCAAATTTAAAATTGTATGGGACATCTGTTATCGATAAAACCGAATTTTAAGAGTATAAATGACATTACTTACATAAACATAATGCTTATTTGATTGCATAAAACGTCAAACGCAAACTTTCTTTTGATGACACATAATTATAGGTAAAAGCGTCAAATTTTCTGCTAAACTTTGACTTTTTAAAAATACACTGCCACTTTAAAACAGATATTTGCTAAAATTTTAATTTATTCTTTGGTATACTACAACTGACTTTTTCTTATGACGCTTGTAACTGTTCCTTGGATAAATTTTTAAACTGTTTCTTTCTTTATAAAGAAAAAGGGCTTCCCCTGTCATTGCAAACCGCTGTAAAATCCATAGTATCGTCAAATCTAGAGACTAATTCAACGCAAACTGCTTTCCACCATTATTTGATAAGAACTCCTTTTCAATGTCAGATTAAATTGTGTTTCCTATTGTGATTTAAATTGTGTTTTAAATCTCATAAAGATGCCTTTATTCTCTTACTGAGTCGATTTGCATCATCAGCGTATATATGCGTCATTTCAGAAATTTCTTTTTTATTCAAAAATTCCGAAAGAAGAATTTTTAATTTATGTAATCACAAAACGTCTGTCATTAAATAAAGCAAAAATTACCATTCAGAGTGACTGGTATGAATTTGGAATTTCTGAATAAAAAAGAAATTTCTAAAATGCACACTTCGGGTGCAAATGGGTTAATATACGTTATTGCTTGTGGCTCCACTTCCTCATTTTCCTTCTAGATTTCGTTGTGATGGAACTCCTATGGAATGGCTTTGTAAAATGTCTTTCGCTGATTGGGTTATAGGAGGAGAAAGTGACAAACAACTTTTTTGTGTGTACTACGGATAAGATGTGCGCTTGATCGTTATAGCTATCTCACTCGGTAAGCGATCCGAGTGTTCCCTCAACACCTTATTCGATGTTTTTCCTGGAAAATAGACTCAAATTATAGATGGGTTTAAAAATCGGGGGAAATTCCATTGGATTATATGGGATTAAATCCTCTTATAAGAAAGAAATCGAATTTGTCAATTAGCTCACCGTATTGCCGGTATCTTTCTGAATTTTCACGAGATTTCGCCGGTCTTTTTTATATGAGTTACTTTATAGAATTGACTACCATATCATGGGAAAAAAATCTTTGGTATAGTTCGCGCATGCGCAATTATAAATTATTTCATACAAATGCCCATATCTCATCAAATACTCAATATAATAATATTTAATTGCAGTATACTGTTTCTACTGTTCTTTAAGTCAAACATGGGCTTTACATCCTCAAATTTCCAGAACAATGTCAGAAATTTCAGTAGATATTCAACAAACCGTTTAAAAAGCGAAAGCTCCTTAATTTTGGGACAGCAGTGTACATCGGACCAAAACATTGTAACCGGAATTCTTTCACGAACTCAAAAATCGACGCGAATCACGAAAAAATGCTAAAAATTGCATTGAAAATCTCGGAAGACAAAATGTTAAGCTAAAAGTTTGAAACCGAATTCCATATGAATGAACCAATTCCCATTGAAATTTGCCGCATAGAATCTGAGAAAAGAATGCGACATTACTGTTCAAAAATGGTGGTAACTAAAAACCATATTTAGGAAGACATACTTTTAAATGTAACTAAAGGAGGAGTTGAAAACAAAATCTCATTAAAATTGGTCCCATAGAACATTGTGCGTTTTTTTTTGTTTTTGTTTTTTTTTTGCCGTTGTGAGACAAAATATCGCTCTTTTGATTTGTTTTTTTAATCAGTTATTAATTAATATCTCGGCTAATTTCGGTACGATTTCTTCAAAAATTATATCTTCGAATTTTTGGAAATTTTGCGCGGTCGATTCTTACCTTGAGCGCTGCTCAAGTCCAGAGCCTTTCCCTGCAAAACACGGAAAAACGTTAAAAATCGCATAAAAATTTAAATTAAACAGAATCTAATCAAAAAATCCAAAATCGGACTTCGAGGTGCAAAATAACATACATAGAGGGTACCTTCCTACCAAAACCACAGTCGACAAACACACACACACAAACTTATTTCCTTATTATTATAGATACTACTAGTGGACATTGCACTAAACAAAGATCACAATAAAAGTTGTTATTTCGGTTTTAAAAGTTGGTGGCGCATAGATTGCGCCTCCTGTGTCTTTATCTTAGTTTAAACCGACCGTGTTTTTAAAAATTAATTTTAAATTTAGCCAAATCTGAATTTAAACCAGTATTCTGTTCTTCATTATCAGTCTGTGTGCTTAGAAGCCTCAACTGTCAATTGTGTCAACCTTTAACTGCTGTTAGTAGTCTCATGGACCGCTATTATTTTCAATTTTCACAGTTAACTTCTAACATTCAGCTCAACTACAGATACTAGTTTAATTTTGTTTCCTTTGGAGCCCAAGTACTATCGATAGAGAATTCTAAATAGGTAAATTTTAATTATAATAGTTCTGCACATAAAGTTCAGTACAGAAACAGCATCCTACGAATCGATCATTTTATTCATCTTTCGATCAAACGGTAATCAGAGGTTCCATGTCCCCACAGTAGCTATGCGACAATTTCTGTCACAGAAGTTAAAGGTTAACTTGTAATTTAGCTATAGATACTAGTGAAATTATGTTTCGTTTGTAACCCTAGTACATCGCTAGAGCCTTCCGAATAGATGAATTTTAATGGTCCTGTAAGTTTAGTACAACAACAGTATCCTTATGGATTAATCGAGTATTTTATTCATTTTTCGATCAAGCTGTCTCAGAGACTGCTCACAGTAGTTATGCAACAATTTTTGTCACGGCAGTTAAGGCTTAAAGGTCTTATCAAAACAGAAACACAACAATTTGCAACTGAATTAATTTTAAAAATTTTAGTTAAATCTGCATTAAGACCATTATTACTTCATTATCAAAATCTGTGCTCGGAAGCCTCAATTGTCAACTGTGTCAACCTTTAAACCAGGGCCCGATTAACCTCTGAATCTGGGGGAAGCACGGTATCATTTTGGGCACCCCTTTCATTTGGCAAATTTTTTCTTAATTCTGCATTCGTGAAAACTCACCAATGATACTAATATTATTCCCGGGAGTAGCTTAGCCAAGGTGACATATATTTCATTAAACAGCTTTTTTATGTTCCCGGTATATACTTCCGTTTAGTACATATAGCTGTATGCTCAATTTTCCGGGTGGCTTCTAACATGCATATCAGGGTGTTATATGATTAATTAACATCCTACTGATGGCACCTCACCAGTGGCTGAGAGGTTCTGCTCTCAAAGCTGGTAGACGGGAGGTGCTGGGTTCAAACCCCTGTCGCGCTCGTCGACCTAATCGTTCGGAGTTTTCCGTGGTTTTCTTCAAACCTTGCCGTAAATACGGATTAGGATCCCTTAAAAAGACCCCCACGGAGGGCACTCCCCCCTAGGGCCTATATCCCTCGTGTTGATAATTTGCCGTCAGAAAATCAACCCAACCCTACTGATGACATTCATAGAACCTACATCAGTCATGCGAAGAAACGCGCAAGCTAATGTTAAGTATATGGGAAGGTTCTTGGCAGATTTCTCGCTCATATTTTAATATTTTTAAATGATTTTTTTGCATAGGATAGCTGAGGTCGATCTCTAACGTTGTTAGTTTTTACTTTTTCGATTTTGGTTCCAGTTTTTTTTTATATAAGGATACTTTCACTTTCAGAACCGGTTCCAACAGGTTCCAAATTTAAAAATGTCCGCTTATTAAAAAAGTATAATCAAAATAAAAATAAAAGTAAAAACTAACAACATTAGAGAATGATCTCAGCTATCCTATGCAAAAAAAAAAAAATCATTTAAAAATATTAAAATGCGAGCGAGAAATCTGCCAAGAACCTTCCCATAGACTTAACATCAGCTTGAGCGTTTTCTTGCATGACTAGTGTGGGCTTTCAATAAGCTTCGTGAAGTAGTGCGTGAATTTCCTCTTGGATTACACAAAAAATTAAAAATACTAATAATTTCTTTTCCAAAAAATTAAAAATACAATGTAAAAAAAATTTAAATGGGGATTAGAGGGCCCACTTTACAGTCACTTTGAGGCCCCCCTTTTTAAATTTTAGTGAGTAAGCACATGCTTCACGTGCCTCAGGCCTTTCTTTAAACTGCTATTAGCAGTCTCACAGACCGCTGGCTTTTGTCAATTTCCACAGTTTAACTTGTAATTTTCAGTTTAACTATAGATACTAGTGAAATTGTGTTTCGTTTGATGCCCTGGTACTATCGCTAGGAATTCCTGAATAGTTGAATTTTAATTATAATACTACTGTACATAAAGTTTAGTACGGAAACAGTATCCTATGAGCTAATCGACGATTTCATTTAATCTTTCGATCAAGCAGTCTCGGAAATTGCTCCCAGTAGCTATGCGACAATTTTTGTCACAGCAATTAATGGTTAAGTCGAAATAATTCATATAAAACTAGAATTTTGAAAATTTTCTTAAATTGAAATAACACTTGTAATTTTTTTTTTTGTTTTTCTTTTAATCGGGTTACGTCAAATTCGTATCTAAACAAAATTGAGTGTACTTTATTTAACACCTAAAAGTGCTACTGGAGAATGAAATGACTTCAAACGTTTGACCCCCCCCCCCTTAACCCCTTTAGGTGGTGAATTTCTAAAATCGCCGAAATGTGTGTTTAACCAGGGGTCGATCCAGGTAAAATTTTGGGCCTATTCAGTTCCCCTTCATAAAAATCAACTTGATAAAATGAGTCCCTTCACAAAATTCAATTTGATAAAATGGGCCCCTTCACAAAAATCAATTTGATAAAATCGGACCCTTCACAAAAATCAATTTGATAAAATGGGACCCTTCACAAAAATCAATTTGATAAAATGGGTCCCTTCACAAAAATCAATTTGTTAAAATGGGTCCCTTCACAAAAATCAATTTGTTAAAATGGGTCCCTTCACAAAAATCAATTTGATAAAATGGGTCCCTTCACAAAAATCAATTTGATAAAATGGGTCCCTTCACAAAAATCAATTTGATAAAATGGGTCCCTTCACAAAAATCAATTTGATAAAATGGGTCCCTTCACAAAAATCAATTTGATAAAATGGGTCCCTTCACAAAATTCTATTCCATAAAAACTTACTATTTATTATTTATTTATTATTTTGTGATGTTTTAAAATGTGTAATTTGTTGTAAACAAGCAAGTTCACCAGAGAGGAAAACTTCAGCAAAAGGATTTTAAAAAGTTTGTCTATAAATGCTTGGTTTGAATTTGATTAACTGAATATCAACTTTCGTTGCAAAATGTTATTTTTCACAAAAATATAAATTTCACAAAAATAACCTTTACTTTTCACAAAATGGGCCCCAAGAAAAAAAACCTGCATCGACCCGTGTTAACACTTTTTTTAGTGGATTTGTTGTCCTGAATTTCTGCTCCTACCTAATACTGCTGCTGAGAGATGGCGAAATGACCTAAAATATTCGACTCGACCTCCCCCCCCCCCTCCATTTAACCCCTCTAGGGGGTGAATTTCTAAAATCACTGTAATAAGTGTTGAAACTGAAATACGCGCTGCAATACGTTGTTGAATTGAAATAACACACTAAAAAAACGTTTTTATTTTAATCGGGTTAAATCAAATTCGTATAAAAACAAAATTGAGTGTACTTTATTAAACAAACAAACAGTCTCCACCAAATAAAACAAATCAGTTTCTTTTTTTATGTGTTCTTACATTTTCACTAAACATAGAAGAACTGCATAAAAATGCTTTTGAAGAAAACTTTAATAGCTAAAGTAAGTTTTTCGGGTAGATATATTTTTGGAAAAAAAAAAAAACTTTTATACACAGACGTTTATAAAATGCTATACACTTTTCAATACAAAGTAAAAGAACGAAGTTTGCATGGTTTTTATTAAAGGCCTCATATCAAAAAAGCATTTTCAGATATTTGGTGAAAAATTTTATAAATTTAATTCGGTGCTTTCAAAAATAAAAGCTGCCATTCAACATGTTCAGTTAAGCGGACCATTTTGAGCCTTTTTCTGGGATTTGTTTCTACGAAATACGAAGTTTTTATAAAGAAAATCCTTTTACACTAAATTACTTATACATACGTTAATATAGAAAAATATATTTATTTGATATATTAAATAATCGGTCAAGTGCGAGTTTTACTATGTTTTTTAATTTAACATATTTTTAATGTTTTTTTAAAATATGACATTTTTATATAAAATTTAAAATTAAATAAGTTTTACAAACAAATTTATTTTTATCATTATTTGCTTTAGTTAAGGGCAAGGTTTAAAATCTTAAATTTTATTTTCAAATGCAAATCTTTCTAGATTCATGCTCCTCCCCCCCCCCTGTCAAGAACCTTCCCATAGACTTAACATTAGCTTGAGTGTCTTCCCGTGACTAGTGTAAGCTCTTGATATACCCGAAATGTCAAAATTTATTTTTAATCCAGTATGTTACCCCTTGACAATGCCTTTGTGTATTTGCTCATATTTCGCAAATGAAATTCAGACTTGAGGGGGGGGGGGGGGGTTGACCATGATGTTTTGAATGGTGACTAAGGAGTGATTAAGGCATCTTATGAATATAATTTCGTTAATATTGTAGAAATAGTTTAAGCTAAAACGTGCATGATGCTTGTGTTTTCACGAAATATTAAAACAAAAGTGATGAAACAAATTATTCTACTGTCTAAGCCTAAATAACCGATGCCTAACTAATTCTTTCAATCATTGACTGGTCTCAGTTCTAAAACAATTTAAATTTCACTAACCTCTCCTTCGAAAATTTATAAACACTAGCAGACATACCCGGCGTTAATCTAGGAAAGGAGACCGGAGGGAATAAAAGTGAGATAACTAATATGGCACCCAAAAGTTTTGCCAATCATCCCACCTTTTAAGAAATTTGCTTCTGACCACGGTTTCCAATGTATATTTAGCGTATTTTGGCCGAATCGTCCACAATGTGAGCTGCTTTTTCAATCTTCACAGTTTAACTTGAGTTCAACCTTTAACTGCTGTAACAAAATTTGTCGCATAGATACTGTGAGCGGTCTCCGAGACCGCTTGATCAAATAAATAAAAGGCTCTTAACTTTATAGGACACCGATTCTGTATAGGATTATTATAATTAAAATTCAACTATTCAGAAGAAGTCTTTGGCGACAGTCTTACGGCACCAAACAGAACAAAATTTCACCAGTATCTATAGTTAAACTGCAAATTACAAGTTAAAACTAATTTTTTTTTAAAGCAGAAGATCTGCGAGACCGCTAACAATTAAGGGTTAATTGATATTGTTTCTTTGTGGATCTATTACTGTGGCTAGAGACTTCTGAATAGGCGATTTATTTAAAACAGTCCTGTACATAAAGTTTAACTCGTAAGATACCGTTTCTGTACTAATCTAGCATTTTATTAATCTTTCGATCCAGCGGTCTGCGAGACCGTAACTATGGGACAAGTTTTGTCACAGTAGTTAAGAGTTAATATGGAGGCCAGTATTTAAAATCGCACATCTACTCCCAAAACACTTTTGAGGAATGAAATTTAACTATTGTGTAAAGATTGAAATACAATTGCTGAAACAACTTCTAAAAACATTAAAAGACTGAAAGATTCATCTGGAGAAATGTCTTATACAAAATTAAAGATCAGCAACAATTATCTTAGTTGTCTGATCGTCAATAAACCGGTCTATAGCGAAGGTTGGATATAAACAGGAGTGAGGCTGGAACAATGTAGTTAAAATCACGAGGGCGTCAATGGTTAAAATAGTAAATCAAATCACGATCGCCAATATACACCAAACTGCTTAAAACCCGACTACGGAAGAATCCCTTGTTCTTCAAAATCCCATTTAGGGTTGAATTTCGAAAAAAAAAAAAAAAAATTGCCGAAACCCCATGTTTAATGACTTCAGATTCGTTATGCCGCATATCACACTCTTACCTAAAACTGTCGAGATATCCTGAAAGCTTCAGACAACCCTCCCCTTTAGAACATAAACTTATCGTAATGGATTCCTAATGTTTAACAAATATATAACCAAAAGTTCCTAGCTTCAATAGTTTGTCTGCACATTTATGAATCAGTCGGGACAAAACCTCTTATTGGGTATAAATTTGTATTTCAATCCCCCCCCCCTCTTCCCACCCTAGTTTATTACAATAAACTGTTAAGCATATGGCTTGGTAATTGAACATTTGAAAATTTCGCCCAGTAAAAACATAAGTGAAGCGATAGCTTAGCACGAAAAGGATATACTACATAGTTAGAGCCTACACCATGTCGGCATAAAAATTCACAAGCTAATGCATGTACCCATGGAAACGTTAGTTGTGAACTTCTTGTGAGAAGAAAACACTATTATATTTGCATAGATTATCTGGTGGAAGGTTTTTTTTTTTTAGTACAAAAGGATATTTAATTACGAAGAAATTTCTTCCAAAAATGAAAGTATCCTATCCTCAGAAAGAAACTTCTGCCAATATCAAAATAGAAAGTCTAAAGCAAGCATGCAGATTTAAATTCTGCAGAGAAGCTTGCAAAGAATGCCGCCCTTGGCAACGTTAGCTTGCGAATGTTGTCGCGGGATTAGTGTAGGTTAACAGTATCATACCATCCCAACCACGCTTTAACGAGTTAGAAGTGAGCTCTATTTATAGAGCTTAACTCCGTTTTTAGAGTTAAAATTTCTGAATACGTTGGCGAAATATCAATTGAAAAAGTTTCATAGCTCCACATCACATGCAAAAGATTCAGGGATCAGAATTTTTTGTATATTGATAATTAAAAATGTTTGACCACCATTATTCTTACTTTATGGTTGCAGTGAATGTCTTTTGGTACATTATACCATTAACCCTAGAGTATCAAAGACACTTTCTATTTGACTTAAAGTTCTTCGCACCCACTATATATATCGAAATATAGTGAGTGCCTGGCGCCTGTAAAAATCTCATGAATATGCTACAAAGTTAAGGATTACACCAGAAATTAAGATTCTTAATACAAGTAAAAAAAAAAAAAGTTAAGAAAAATTCATGCATTGAAGGGTTAGACAGCAGAAATTTAAGATAAACTTTAGTAACATATGTATGCTAATTTTACAGGATTAATCTTTCTATATAAAGTGTCTGCGAACTTCATTTAAAGTTAAGATTTGATACCTTATGCATTTGAGGGATTAAAGAAGCTTCGATCGCCTTAAGCAAATTGCAGTATTTAAGGTCTATTTTACATGCTAAAATTTACTATTTAGCATTAAAACAAAGTTTAAAAGATTTAGATACAGAATTCAGATTGAGAGAATTTAAACCTCCTCGCGCACAAGCTAAAATTGAAGATCGAAATCGTTAATACAAATTGAAAATTGTTTTTATTCCGAATTGCCCTTCTCGCTTTTAACCTTGGAATAGAATGATCGCTCTCAAGTCTAATTACTTCTTCCGAGTACAATTACCATGTTCATTTCTTTCAAAAAATTACATTAGAGAAGGATTCCTCCCCATAATGCCGATAGAAACGCCTTATATGCTCATTTAAAAACATAGTGCCTAGCAATTCAAAAACACAATGCAATAAAAATAACCTTCACCGCCCCCTCCCAAATCAACGAGGAAATCAGTTTCAAAAGGATAAGTTAGATCCGACAAACTATGCTGCTAGCTTTTATTAAATCAAATAAACTTAAAAAGCTAGGATTTGAAGAAAGTTATGAGACATTCCTGAACAATAAAACAACCTATTGCACAATGGCTCTTAACTTTCATTTTACACAGCATCGTAACAGTTTCAGAAAGATTTACTTCCTGCACTCAGACTTCAAATAGTGGAGAGATTATAAATCTCTAGAATAAATATCGAAAGCCATCTCAAAACACTTTGAGTTAAAAGAAAATGAAAGGTCAAAAGATCGATGCTCATACAAGCCTGCAAATGAAGGTCTTTAGACACTTATCGAAATGAGGAGCTGGATACCCAATTGCAAGAAGTTGTTTTCGGCGAAGTCTCAGAAAATTGATAGTTTGGTCTAAACTAAAAACTCATTTGAAACTTTTGGGGATTCAAAGGAATTTAAAAATGACTTTCATGAGAGCTTATTAAAAAAAAAAAAAGCTAAGAAATTCTTTCCTAACGGGTTTAAACCATTCTAATTAAGCTCCCATTGATCCATATTCACCCCCCCCCTCCAACCTCCCCTTAAAGAACTTTGTAAAGTGAAGCAAGAGCAAGCTAAAAAAATTGCATACCTTAAATTTAACTTGTTTAGAGCAAGTTAAGAGAATTTGCATGTTAAAATTAAAAATTCATGAAACAAAAAGTCTTAAATACAACAAGTTTATTCAACGTTTAAACAAAAATCTAAGACACTTAATGTGTGGATTTTTGCACCAAGTCTTTTACACTCTTTGCTATTCTGGTACCACGAATGTTATCCAACCATGGATATTTTTCTGGGCACTTTCCACATACTTGCATGTACCGAACTTCTGCCCGAGGTCCATCATCAACTTTCACAGCACATGTTCGAGGAATGTTACATCCAGGTTGCCTGTTCCTTGGACACTTCCAACCATCAAAACTAGGAGCCATGGTAACAGGTACAGGATTACGCATCCATTGTAAAGCTTGCTGCATGGTGACAAACCACGTACCTGGATAATTTTCCAACACATGGTCTATGAAAACATCAAGTGCCGATATCTTGGATTCATCAGTTACCCAGTTGACGTGCAAGTTCAGCAAGAAAGGTGCTCTGTTACTTTCATAATGAGTTTGGAAGTTGTGAAGCAAGAAATCAAATATAACCTCTGCATCATCAGGAAATACGCACTGGTCAAGTAAAACACATGATCCACCTGTTCCGTCGTCCATTTGGAAAGTATTCAAAGGAAATTCCCATATTCCAGGAAAAGATCTGCTTGGGCAATTGTCTGAGAGACATTTGTGTGGAATATGAAAGTCTAGGGTGTACGGCCACAAAGGAACTTCAGACGGTGGAACAGCTAAAGAAGAATCGTAGTCTAGTCCGTAGTCGTAAATCATTGACATCATGTTATTACCCCCAGTCTTCATGAATGGGGCTCTTACTCCCAAGAGATCATCTCTGGAAACATTTGCAAATGTATGAATAATCTCTTTCATTCCAATGACTTCGTCCACCCAATCATCAATAGAAGCCCTTGACCAGAAGTCTTCTGGACGATTTCTGGAATAGTTTTAGATCATTAAAAATACAAATAAGCCACAGCATTCATCAATACCAATAGGAAATTACTTACGTTACTGTTTGCATGGCGATCTCGTGTCCTTGTCCATACAGCTTTTGCACGTAGTAATAGCTTGCGTACTCATGGGGTACAAAGAAAGTAGCTTTAATAGGACATCCATTGGGGTTCATCCTTGTTTCGTTTAGAAGATAGCCAAATGGTTCAGCATTCAGAACGTTCAACGCTCCACTAAAAGCCAATATTATCATTTGAGGAGTCTCCTTCGGCAACAGGTTACCAGGGATTTGAGTGCCATCTTCACTACAGAAGCAGTCGGGTAACTTGCATGACGAACGAACACAAGTTGGTGCAGCATTAGTATCCGGAGTTGTGGGAGCCTCTGTAGCTATAAATAGGAATTAGCGAACCGTTTATTTTCTAAAGTAATACAGCATTACGTTTGTGTCGGTGTAGAATGACAAAAAGGGCCCAACTTACTCATTGCAACCGGTCCGCACTGCAAGTCTTTAGTCTTGTATACACACATCTTCTTAGCATCGTCGAAGTACAGAGGAGTGGGACATGGAGTATCGTACGGCGTAAATCCATTGCAAGTATAAAATCTTCGGCAGTTATCCGGATTCGCAAATATTCCAAATTCAAAGGGGCACTCAAATGTACTCTTCTTTCGAAACCTTCCGAAAGCGGAATCCCCTGAAAAGTGAAAGATTAGTCAAGATCATGCCACAGATTTACACTTTAGAAATGGTAAAAGGAACTTTGAATGAATTCCGATCGGGTTGTCAGGATAGCCAATAACAGTTTTGTTAGATGAATTTGAAATCTAAATGCTCGAATATTTACTTCAGGTCTAAATATTGAAACCTTCTGCCCACACCTAAAGGAGTGTGTGGGGGGGGGGGGGGGGAAGAGATTGCTTTATCGGCACAATATTACCGCTAGCAAAAAGATATCTATAGCCCTCGCAAGACAATCTTCAGATTATAAAAATCAGAACAAGAGACATTAGAGCTGCAAGAAAAAAAAAAAAAAGGGGTTAGCCATACCCTTTAAAAATAAGATTTCTTTAATCATTTTACACTACAGCCTTTTTCAACTCTACACAAGTTAGGCTTTTAAGAACAAAAAGTAAAAATTAAATTTCAGAAATTCGGTGCTAAATTATGGTCTAGGTTATAGGCAGTAAAGTTAAGAGTTCTGCTATTGCAAGTTACTCTCATTAAGTAAAGAGAACTTCCTCCGCATTCAGACCCATAGCTAAAATTAAGACTTGCTATTAAATACTAGCAATCAAAACTTGTTCGAGCGACTTTCAATGAAAGTTTACAGTAAAAAAAAAAAAAAAAAAAGCTCATTTGACTAGAGTATTCGTATCAGCGACAAACAAAAATGTAACCAAAATTTCTTGGAACTTTTTCCGCTTAAGAACAGAGCATAGAAATAAGGAAAGTTTTAGTAGAAAGTTACTAAAACTCCACTTACTATTCAATTACATTAAGGGGGAGATCAGGTTGAGCAGCCTGAAAATGACAAATCGGTGCGAAAACCTGGTTTTTTTTAAACCAATGAAATACAAATTTGCAATTTTACACATTCTTTAAGTTAAAAAAGGAAATCTAAATTATATTTAGGAATATTAATGATGAGTTTAGAAATAAGTTGCCTAAAACAAATCCTAACTTCAGACACTTAATATTTCATTTTACACTGAACCCAATTTAAAAGTATATTCAAATTAGATAGCCAATATTCACCAATTAACCTAAAATTTTAGATTTTACTCAACACAAATTTTCTATGACCAAAAATCAGACTAAAAGTAGGTTCAGCATAAGAGTATAAATTAAAATTATACGCAAAACTTAAAGGTTCTAGGATAATTAGTTTTCAAATAATAGTGCGCGAAATGTCAAAATGCAGTTGTGAAAAACAGGGCTTCAAACGTAACTTTATAGCACGACAGGAATTTTTTTTTTTTTTTTTTTTTTTTCTTACAAGATATTTTTACCTATAACTTCTGTTCTAATTGGAATTTGTAAAATTCCTTTTTGCAGTGCATTTGTAATATTTAGAGGTTATCCATCCTAATTTTATAAAATTAAGAAAAAATAAAATTTCCTTTTAACGTGATAGTCTCCCCTTAAATGAGAAATGCAATCTTCTCAAGTCCATTGCAGCCTTTAACAGACATAATGTAGCCGCCCCTCTAAGTTTCATACGAGAAATTAAACTCCCATTCATACAAGATTAAACCAAATGAAATTAAGCCTAGAGGCCATCGAACTAAATACAAGGGAAAGTAAAAATAGAGTTCAGATACTAGCGAGACCAAAGTTAAATTGCAAGGTCTTTAAAAACAAAGTACCTGCCAAAATGCATATTTTAATCCACATACACGTAAGCCTCGAAAACAATTGCAAGATATAATCTAAAACGCAGATTTTCGTTAGGAAGTAGTGGTGAGCAAAATTTTGATTTATTATTATATATATAAAAGACTACGTCGAAAACGGTAAACTCCATTTACCGTACAATTACATAAACACGATAATTCTTGCTGTTATTTTTTGGCACATTTAACAACACTAAGCATACTACCTATGGCTCCCAGCGCCAAGAAAACGACAAAGAATAATAGTACACCTTCCATTGCTACTATTGCAACCAGGGTGAAGTGATTTCAGATCTGAAACATGAGTCTTTTATACACCGATAAACGGGTTCTCAACCAATGAAAACAAAGGAGAAAAATCATTCCGGTGCATTTCTCTATCTGATACAATTCTTGTTCCGAATCGATTCTTGATTCTCTCAAATGAATACGCATTTTATGAAATTTTACCAATGCAGGCTAATTTACACGAGTCAAAGGTAAATAAGATACAAAAACATTTCCTCAATATCATAATTATTTATGCCATATTAAGGATTTCACCCGTCAAAAATGGAGTACCTTTATAAGGAATGACGACATATGGGCAATAGAATTTAATTCATCGAAAAGATTTAGCAGCCAGACATGGGGATAATATAAATCCTGACTATATTGCTAAATTAGTGTTGGTACGGCTTTCATGTCGAATAGTGGCGTTAATGTCGGAGAGAATGGGGCCCGATTTTGAACTCTGTCATTATAGATTTTGATATCGAAGGAGTCGTTGTTTACATGGCGACATACACATGAGGCGCATACTCAGACTGAAGGTTTTGTCCAAACTATGGCAAACTACATTCCAGAACTTGGCGATACTCATCCGGATGAGTTTGATTAGACTAGTGTGCCTCTATATGAGAGTGGCAACATACGATGTTCAGACTGTGCTTAGAGAGACGCGTTTGTCTAAACTATGACAAACCCACAGATTAAATATAGTCATACATATTTGACAGCGGAGCGAAAACCCGAACTGGCGCTATATAAGAGCTACTACTGAGAACAGTCAAGAACTAACACACACGCGCGCGATCAATAAACTGTCAGAATGTTGCGGTCACATGTACCTGTTGGCAGTTTTATTTATTTAATATCGACACGACAGCTAGTTCAGTATTTCATTTTACAGTATTTCCTTTTCATAAAAGTTCTTTTCAGAGCTATTTTTTTAATATAATTAATTTATATTTCCAAGTGCTCTTTTCAGGGCTGTTTTCTTTGCAATTAATTAGTGCAAAATGTCAAAAAATGTGGTATTTTGTCAAGCACAATCATGTGCGTTTACGTTGTTTAAAATGTGGTACTAAATGGAATTTTTAAATATGCAACATTTATTACTTTTTAAATAAAAAATATTTAAAATCGTATTAAATAACTCTGTTTAAAATGTTTCACTAGATGGAATTTACAAATAAAAATTATTTAAAATAGTATTAAAATAACGTTGTTTAATACTGGTTTGTTTAAAATTTAATACTAAATAGTATTTCTAAATATGCTATAAAAATTTATTTTTTAAATAACCACATATACATCGTTAAGAAATATAAAAGTGGTTTTACATACTTTACAAAAAATAATATGTACAAAAGTAAAAGAAACTAATGCAAAAAAAATTCAACTCTCTAGAAAATTAATATAGACAAAGTATGCCTGAACAGAATATATGTCAGCTAACAGAACTTAAACAATTTTTATTGTTAAGAAAACATTCGAATCCTCACCAAATCACAGCCTCCATTGTTGTAAAGCTAATGAGTTTTAATAAATGATAATAACTTAACGTCAGAGCGTAAAATCATAAGTTTCATGAATTCATAATAAAAAGTCCATCTTAAACTTTTCAGAACAATGCCTGAATTTTCAAGAAAATAAAAAATTCAAATTGAAAAATGACTGGTTTTGTTTACATTCAAAACTCCTTCAAAATTTCCAATATTCCTCAAAATTCCGGGTTTATTCACCAAAATTTCCAGGTTTATTCTCGTCTCTCAAAATCTGCGGGGGTTTTTTTGCAACTCTAAATCTATGTCTTTATTTAACATCGAAATGTAACGACAGGTTTCAGAATCAAGCCCTTTGTTTATATCGCTTCTTTCTTCAGATATTTAAAGTTATAATATACTTTCAGTAATCAGTCAGTTTATAGATGATAATTTATATTCTCTGTTCATTTAAATTAAAAAAATAACGTGAATTGTGATCAGAAGAATATTTTTCGAAAAATATTTTAGACTAGTTGAATTTTCTGTCTTTTTATTGCGTATACCTAGAGCGTATAGTTTATAGAAGATGTGGAGATGTGGTAACTTGCTATTCCCGAAAGTGCTAAAAAATATGGTGCTAGATTATGAGAGTGGCGACATACGGCGTATAAACTTTGATTGGTTTTGATGATTTTTGACATAAATGAATCGCCAAGCGCGACCTACGTTATAAGAAAGATCAGCTGACGTCACTCAGACGAAAAACGAGGCTAGCGAAAAAGAAAGGCTACCGCGGTGCTTTACGCCTATCATTTTTTACAGACCGCCGGAATCACGTGATACTCGAATGAACCAATACAGGTGTACTAAAAGAGCATCACGTCACTCTAGCGGTCTGTAAAAAAAGATAAGTGGAATGCACCGCGGTAGCCTGTCTTTTTCGTTAGCCTCGGACGAAAAATGATTGGTTGGAAGAGGGGGAGATTGATTGACGGCAGTGTTTGTTTGTATACATGCCCTTTCTTTATACAAGGTCGGTTCATGACTTTTAAAACGTCGCACGGATTGGATAATCTTAACAAGGTGATTGGCACAAAACGATGGGCGCGACCAGGGCTACCCAAGATACCGGGCTGGCTCATTCATTATCATGACGTCACAAAGGGTGGCTGGCCGCGACCAGTGATTGGTACAAAGCGAAACGACAAAACGAAAGTCATACAGTGATTGGCACAAAACGATGGGCGCGTCGTTTTGTACCAATCGCTGGTCGCGGCCAGCCACCATTTGTGACGTCATGAGAATGAATGAGCCAGCCCGGTATCTAGTGTAACCCACAGATTAAATATTACATTTCAATGGTAACCGAATCACAACTTCAGAGCCCCTAGTGACAACAGTCGCAACAGGGCCGTAGCTAGAGGGGTGCCAAGGGGGGGGGGCTCAACAACCCCTGAAAATTTTTGACCCCCCCCCCCCCTGGAAAGTTGCCAAGGCCACCAAATAAAATTTTCTTTCAAAAATCCCAATGAAACTCTGTTCAAAAATTGAACTTAGTTTTGGAGGCTTTTTACAGTTTTGCATAAATACTAAATTGTAGTACAGTAAAACCTCCATAACGGACACCTCCGAATAGCGGACACCTCATTTAATGGACACTTTTCCAATCCCCCACTCCCAAAACCTAAATTTTTGTATGTTTAACCTCTGAATAGCAGACATTCCGAATAGCGGACAGTAATTTTGGCGATAAAGGATGAAAAATAATTTTTTAACGAGAAAGAAAATAGGATAAAAGTAAAAAGCATCTAAATTTGTCAGACCATTTTCCAATCCCCACTCCCGAAACCTAAATTTTTGTGTCTTTAACCCATGAATAGCGGACAGTAGTTTTGGCGATATAGGATGAAAAATAATTTTTTAACGAAAAAGAAAATGGGAAAAAATAAAAAGCCTCTAAATTTATCAGGGCAATTTGTCACTAATTATGTGACCACAGATGAATGTAGGGGGTGGTCTGTGGAAAATCCCCAGTGGCCTGGGTAATCCCCCAATTTTGCAATGTATTGTCCCGCAGTGGCGCGGACGGTAAAAAGCTCGGCTCTCGTAAGATCGCCGAAAGCCAAGCAGCATCGACCAAGGTCAGTGCTTGGGAGGGTGCATCGTCTATCCTCTCTCGTCTGTCACTGCTGTGGGACCGTGTACGTTAATGGGAGCTGGTGCACGTTAAATCTGTTCGTGGCTCCAAAGTCCTCCAAGTTCTATATAAGCGCTACCTCTGGGGGTGCCAATCCAGATGCAAATCTCTCATCTGGAATTGGTTCAAAATTAGGAGATTTAGGTGTCAGGATTATGGAATTAGCGTAGTGGATTATGACAGCTATATAGAAATAGAAAGCTGCAAAATTGGGCCCTTTGGGTCATTTCAACAACAACAACAACAACAACAACAGCAATGTATTTTGTAAGTAAATCTGAAAAACAAAAATTCAGTTTACGGATACTTGCCGAACGAAAATAGGTAAAACACAAGTGGTAGCGATTTTACAAAATAAAAGAGAACTAAGAAATTTGTGGATTACTAACTCTAGCAAGAACACCAAAAATGTAAAATTGAGGTATACTGATTCCATTGGACTTGATTCTATAATTTTGAATTGGTTTACTTAACTTCGTTTCAAAAAAGTACTATCAGTAAGCCTTTGATTCAGGAAAAAGCTTTAGAAGTCGCCAAAGAATTCGTATTACATGATTTTAAGGCTTTGAGTGGATGGATGGAAAAGTTCCGATCTCGGCACAACATCTTTTTCAAAACAATATGAGGAAAATAAAAATCTGTGGTTCTTAAAAAAGTGGAGAATTTGTATGAACGACTGCAATCAGTTTGTGAAGGTTGTGCGGAGAGAAACATTTTTAATGCCGATGAAACCGGACTCTTTTTCAGAATTTTTTCGAATAAGACTTTGTGCTTTAGAAAAGATGACTGTATCAACGAAAAAAGATCAAAAGAGAGAATCACCATTTTATTATGTTGCAATGTATTAGAAGAATTTGAACTCCCTCTTATAATTGAAAAATCTCTGAAACCCATGTATTCCCAGGCGCGGATCCACGGGGGGCGATCGCCCCCCCCCCCTCACCAAATTGTTCTTACTCACCTGTTTTTATAGTATATCATTGTTACAATGAAAAACAATTACATTTTTTTTCATAGAAATTTTGCGAAATGTTTAAGAAAAGGTAACGTAAAAGAGTCAAAATATATCATTCTTTCCAATTGTCAGTATCATAGTGCGGTATTTTCAGAACCTAATAGATTGCTGAAGATCCATCAATCAACAATAACCCTCCTAAACAACTGCCTCCGCCCCAAGGAATTAAACCCTTTTAACTTCTTTAGAAAATTCCTCTCTCGAAACATACAGGGGAGTATGAAATGAGTTACACACAAGAAGCCAGATTAGTTAAAAGAACTTTTGTATTGACATTTTCTTTTCTTAATATACTATGTGCTTCATCTTATCCTTTCCGACTTCCAGCTAATCTTTTGGGACAGGTTTTCTTTCTGCGACAAAATTCAAATACGGTTAAACCCATGAAAACATAACCAGTCTGTGATTCATGATCCTAACGAATGGAATGCTATACAAGTATACTTGCTAAAAATAGAGGGTTTTTTTGGTCCCTAACGAGTTTTGGCAGGTTTTACTGTCATGTGTAAATGTTTAATAACCAATGCAAAGATAAACACACAGTCACATAGATTAAGTTTGCAGCTATATACTAGATGATGAGTACGAATGAAGCTTGTTTCACAGCTTTAAAAAGGAGCCCTCCTCTTCTTTATGAAAAATCACAGAAGCAAAGATACTGTTCCTGTTTCTCAATATCTTTTATATTGTATTTTGCACTGAAAAGGTAAGCCATGAATTTTTTAGATATTTTCGCATTTTCGGTTTAATTATTTTTCATTATTTTTAACATCGCAACACTACAGTTTTTGTACTTATCCGTTTTTAATTGTTATTTAAGTCTTAAATACTTTCTTTGCGTGCGCCAATGTAAATACAGTAAAACCTACTAAGACGGAATCACTAAAAACAAAAAAATTCCATTGTAAACAGGTTTTTGGTCTTAGCAGGTATAGTTACATGCTATTCCTTTTGCTGGAACCATGAAATATTTCCGGTTAAGGCAGGATTCCCTCATACACAATTGAGGATTCCATTATACACCGTTTTTACAGATTTTATTGTATTTCGAGAAATACTATTAGCTTTATGCAAATAGCTTCAGCATACATTTTCTACTTTTGAAGAACTAAAATTATTTCATAAAAAGAAATTCTAAAGGTAATAAAATAGTTATGATACAGTAAAACATTTGAAAACAGGATCGCTAGGAACTGAAAAAAAAAAATTCATTTTTGACAGGTTTCTATCTTAGCAGGTACAACTGTATGCAATTCCTTGACGGTATTATGGAATTTTTCTGTTTAAGACAGGATTTCGTTAGGGTACAGTGCCTAGAAGTATATAGTGTTGTTATCGGCGTCAATATTATACTTCAGAAATAGAGGACGCCGATAGATGGCGCCAGTGTTCTCGCCGCGGCTATGGTAACTTTCGTTTTTACATACACCTCATTTTAAATCTATTTTTTTCTGTATAAATCAGTACTTTAAAATGCTCTGGATAAAAAATAAACAAGGAAAAAAATTCTAATAATGAATATACAGTTGAAGAGAAATGTAATTGATTTCATAACAATTAATTGTAATGAACTCAAACAGTTACAAACTTTATCATAGGACAATGTTTTTCTTCCTACAATATTTAGTTATTTCTAAAATTGGATAAATACAATATATTGGATAAATACAATATATACGATAAATACATTATACTATGATGAATTCTTGCAAAAACATGTCCCTATTTTGACAACTTTTTAATCGGTATTCATTATTATTATTACATAACTTGTTTACATCCTGTTAACAAACTAAGAGTAAATTGAGTTGTTAAAAATTTCTGATATTTCGGAGCTTTAGTTTTGAGTAAAATAATTTAAGGTATACTAGCAAACATCAAACATTAAATTAATGATAATTTCAAATCTAGAAAAAAAAATAATTACTCTCCTAAAAGTATGACAAGAATGCATTTTCTTTAAATTAGGGTAGATGCGCCAATCATCCTTAAAAAATTATTTAAAAATTATTTTTGATTAATAGTTATTATTATATATATATATATATATATATATTATTATTATTATTATTACATTAAGTTATCAATAATATTTAACCATTCTCATACTCACATTTCTCAAATGTGAATCAAAATTTTAATAACAGAAATAAATCAAACACTTTCCAGTTTTTTTCGAGTAATAGACACCCTACAAAAAGTAATACATTGATTTTGTGAATGTATTTAAAACCATGATTGAATGAAAGCATACTAATGAAACAAAATAGTCATGTTAAAATAAATTTTAAAGTTAGGATATCAATAATTAATAAAATATTTATGATAATGTTCATTGTTTAAATTATTTATTGTCATTATCACAAGATAAATATTTTAATTATTTTAGATAGAAAAATTAAAATACTAAATTAAAAATAATTGAGCAAATCTTCTTTCCCTTCAATAGTGTATTTGTAATTTTTCTCAATAAATCGCTCATGAAAATGCGATTCACATTAGAGTCCTGCATCGGGTCGGGTTACCCTCACCTGACCCGTCCCGCGGTTCGGGTCGGATTGGCGCTCTTTTTCTGTTGAGGTTCGGGTCGGGTTGACTTCTACTTTTTGCTGCGGGTCCGGTTGACATTCACTTTTTCGGGTTCCGGTTGGGTTTTTACTCTTGCGGGTCGGGTTCGGGATGACCCGCTTTTTCAAAAGAATGTCCAATATTTTTTCAGATTAAGGAAATCGAGGTAAATTTTTTGTCGGGTTCGGGTCGGGTTGCTAGTTGACTTCAAATGAAATTTGCGGGTCCTGCACGGGTCGGGTTGTACCCGACCCGTGCAGGACTCTAATTCACATGCAACTGAATGTTGGTTCAGATCTTTGTCGGCACGAGGAATGACTTTTAACCATTTTTCAAATTAGTTTTAGTCTTTGGGGGGGGGGGGGATAGAATTATGTTAGTTTTGTTGCTTTTATATACACTAGTATATCCGGGAACGAAGCATGTTCAGGGCTTAATTTGCGCCGGACCCCACCAGACCTCAGCTCCGGTACTTCTCTATTTTTAGTAAATGTTTAAATATTGGCCAGAATTCATCGGAGCTCATAAACACTGCGCTCCGGAGCCCAGTGCAATAACGCTTCCGAAAAACGAATTCTAAATTACCCTTTCCTTTCCCTCCCATCCCCAATTTTTTGCCTGCTTTTGTATCAAAACACTTATAAGTGAGGTAATGTGTCGCTCACGTAAGAGATTGAGATAAAACGGGCTCGGTTTTTATATCAGTCTTGGGAGGCTTGAACTCAATTTGTCTTAAATTCAAATTTTATTTATTTCCATTTCAAATCATTTTAATGCTATTTTGATCAGAATAACGAGTAAACAGAAATAGTCTTTTTTCTATTCCGCATAGCTGCGAACTATTAATTTTTTGTGTTAACACTATTTCCGAATCATAATCCTGAGCTTATTTAATCGCAGAATTCTGCGATTAATTAACATTAAGATTAGGTAAAGCAAAGGTTTCTATTTGGAAGTAGTAATAACAAAAAAATGGAACAGTTGATATCTAAGTATACGCAGATAGATGTATTTAATTATTTTTATTTTGCTAAAAAAAAAAAAAGTGTTTTAAATTTTGAAGATAATGTATGAAATATAAATAGGCAGACTGGAGTGACGGTGGGGGGGGAGGGGGGTGCGTGTTAGTACCGCAGAATATTAGGGCTCCGGCACTTTTTTTCTTAGAAATTAAGCCCGGAGCATGTTCGATCAGCTTTTCTTTTCTTAGTATTAGCAGATTTATCCATACTGATTTATCATTAAACAGGCATAATATATGTTTACTTTAAAATATTATAGAAGTAGAAACATTCGTATAGTTTGTTTGAAAATACAGCGTTAATTACATTGAAACTAACATTAGGATCAAGCCTGTTAAATGAAACTTCAAACGTTAATAACGGCGGTGGGAACTCGACGCCCTCTCGCGGAGAATCTGGTTTTCCTCCTGTTAGGGACATTTTTTTTGATTGCGGTTGTATTGGCGATAAGCACACTACTTACTTCTAGGCACTGTAGTTAGGGTCAAGTAACCCTTCACAAATTACTCTATAAATATTACTGAAATTTTTTTGAAAATTAAGGTTATCTTAATGCTCGCTTTCAAATGTTTGGAAAAAACTATTACCTCTACGAAAGTCCGCAGCATTATCAAATGGTAATAAAATACAATAAAATTTGCTAAGACGGAATAGCTAGGGAATAAGGAAAAGTACCGTTTTAACCAGGTTTTCGTCTTAATACGTACAATTGTTTAATATTCCTTCCGACATGTGAAAGTTAAACCTGTCTTTTATGGAATCCTCTCTTAAACGGAAATATTTCACGGTCCCGACGGAAGGAATACCATAACAACCTATCTGCTAAGACGGAAACCTGTCAAAACGGATTTTTTTTCGGTTTCCAGCGATTTTGTTTTCACTGATTTACTGTATTGCTATTCATAATTCCCTAAAACTACACATAGTAGTATTACTTTTCTATTAATTAAACAATTCTGTACTAATAAAAAAAGGTTTGTCTCTGTGTGTGTGTGTGCGATGGGGTGTGTGTGAACTTCTTTGCGAAATCAGCCGCACGTAGAAGTCTGAAAATTTAGTGCACCTGGGGCACAGATTTTTAAGTTTTTAAGGCCCGGCCCCCACGGGGTCCTTTTAAGTTTTTTGCTCTAAATTGTTAATAACTTGCCCCTTTTTTATGCGATTGTCTTCGTTTTTGGGGCTCTTTCTCCATTTAGCTTGTAAAGCTAAACCATAAAGTAGTTTGTATTTAAGGCCCCTTTAAGTTTTGTTTGTCTTTAGGGCCCCTTTAAGTTTTTTGCCCTAAATTGTTAATAACTTGCCCCCTTTTAATCCGATTTTCTTCGGCTTGATAAAATCGGCTTGATTTTAATCATGATTTAAATCATGATTAAAATCAACTTAAAAAAAATTAGGTCAAGCTATTTCGTAATAAATATTATTTTTTGACAAAAAAACATTGTAAATTTAAGGAATGGGAGAGACTAAGAACTCAAAATCCATGCTTTTTGGATTTTAACTAAATCAGATATCACACTTAAATAATAATCTTAATTTAAAAATAGAGAATCTAAGCTGAAAAATGTATAAATTTACCTATTAAAAAAATCTAAATCTTATGTAAAAATTTTAATACAAAAACATGGAAACTTTCTGCAACGATTTTGAAAATGTTAGAATAAATAAATATTAGTCATTCAAAAGTATTTTTATTGATATTTATGTAGACATCTCATTACTTCCTTGTACACATGTAAATAACAAATTGTTCAATATCCCAATGTAGTTTATTTATGGAAAGATTTGTAAAAGAAAAATGATTTCATGGTTAGTAATACTCTGAAATGTTTTTATATACAGTTTTAAATATAATTTCAATTTTAATTACTTATTAAGCGAATTGACAGTTAAAATTTTTAATCTTAATTTTTTTTCTTTTTTTTTTTTTTTAATCAAATAAATCCAACTTTGATTCACTCTAAACTCTGTAATCACTTAAGAGCTCATAAAGCTGTAAAATTGGTGTTTCTTTTCAAACATTTTAATAACAAAGAAAAATATTTTCAGATCCATTGAAATTTATAGCATATAACCATGATCATCTTAAGTATGTATGATACATGCTCCAAATTCATTAAATGAATATTGTATATAATCGAGATCTAGAATAAAATTTTTAAAATTTCATTCATAACTGTTTTCTTTTTTCTGAATAAAATGCTGACATTATCCTTTATATTTAAAAATCTTTAATAAAGTAATTGGGTTAAAACAAAAAGTTTTAGCTTTTAGTAATGAAGGGTGCATATGCTTTTTATTTTATTAAATGGACAATTTAAAGCGGTACATATATATATATATATATATATATATATATGTGTGTGTTATATAGAGCAGGATATTTGTTAAATTGCAATTAGTGCAAGTAAGTGTTAGTATAACCAAGACAATTTGTTTTTATTTATTTCGTAATAAGTTTTCCCCTTTTAATCCGATCGTCTTCGTTTTTGAGGCCTTTTCTCCATTTACTTATTCCATTTAGTTTTTCTCCATTTAGTTCTCCATTTCTATACTCCAGTTAAGACCCTGGGACACCTTAAACTTTTTGTGCGCCATGCATTTTTCACCCCTCTAATTGTGGCATCCTCCCAATACATAACTTTAAATTTGAGTCTTTGACTCCGCTCCCCGGGCTACCACCCTCATATTTTTATTGGGGCCTAGGGCTCTTTTTATGTCTTTCTTTAAAATATTATTCTAATGATTAATTCATACCTTATTGCTTAATTTCGACTAATTGAAGATCTAAAGCGCTAAGTACTAGGACCACTTGAGATGTTATCATCTTAGGGCCCTGCTCAAAACTATCAGTTGGCCTTCTTTTGGTCCCCCTACTATAGCTCCCTTAAAAATCGTCCGATTGAGTAGCTTTTTTTTCCTAACAACTTCTTAGGTCCTCCAGCTACTACATGAACGACAAAAAATTTCTCGGACTTCAGATACCACCAATTTTGAACCCTTTTGGGCCTCCTACTATAACTCTCTTAAAAAATCGTCCAATTCAGTAGCTTTTTTCTTTTCCTGACAACTTTTTAGATACTCTAACTACTACACAAACGACAAAAAAAAATTCTCGGACCTCAGCTACCTCCAATTTTGAATATTAAGAACCTTCCATGGGCCCTTGGTGCAGCTTCTTTAAAAATGATCAGATTAACTTTCAATTTTCTTAGGGTCCACCTGCTACCTTATAAAGTACTAAAAATTTCCTTAAACCCCAAATTCGCTTTAATACAAAATCAAGTTCACGATATAAAATCATACAAATGTGAGGTTTGTTTTAATTTATTATCACGGGCCCGGGCAACGCCGGGCGGGTGAGATAGTTAATAATATACTACAATTATAGTAAAAACTCATGAAAACGATTCAGCTATGAGCTGGAAAAAAATTATACAATTTTCTGTTTTAAAGGATAGAGTTGTATAGTATTCCTTCCACCAAGACTATAACTTTTTTTCATTTAAGATAGAATTCCGGTATAGGCAGGTTCACTTCTTAGAGGTTTTACTGTATGAATTAACCAACAGGAATTATGACTAATAAATAATTGTAAACAATAAATCACTGTATTCTTTTACATACAGCAAATCCTGTAAAAACGGAATCGCTAGGAATCAGACAATAATTCCGTTTTAGACAGGTTTTTGTTTTTCTGGCATATTTGTATGGTGTTTTTTACGTTGGAACCAGGAAATTTCTCCGTTACAGACAGGTTCCATTTTCAAAGGTTTTACTATAATATTACTATGCCTATTATATGTAACAATGTATCGCCCCCCCCCCACAAAAGGACACTCTGGATCCGCCCCTGTGTATTCCTCAAAGAACATCCAATTTAATAAATTTGGTGTTATGTGGAAAGCGAATAAAAAAGCGTGGATGACCAGTTCTTTAGTGATTAAATGGTTAACTTCCTTTGATAATAGGATGAAAAAAGAAAAAAAAGTTCTCTTGTTTTTGGACAGTGCAACTTCTCATTCAAAAATTTGAAATTGGGCAACATTAAAACTGGGGTTTTCCCCCAAAACACGACTTCCGTATGCCAGCTCCTTTATCAAGGCGTTATACTCAATTGTAAAGCCTGGTACAGAAAGCTTTTAATAAGTCACATTCTTTCGAAGTTAGGATCTATGAATACAATTGAAAACCACCTAAAATTAGTTAATGTTCCCGATGTTTTCTAATTTGGATTTATTCAGCTGTAAAAAAAACATATAACCGGAAAGCGTACGACAATGTTTCAGAAAAGCAGGCTTTATATTAAAAGAAAATGAAGCATTTATTTTCAATTGAAATGAAGAATTGAGCGCAATAAGTGAATTAATGAAATGTATCAGGAGTGAAGAAACTGCCGAAATATTCATCAATATTGATGATGACCTACTGAAGAAGAATCAGTTGATGTATGCGATTATATATTCCTTTACAATCTTCAACAAAAGCTGACTCTATTAATGATATGAATCAGATACTGAAACCAGGCGATGTTTCCTGCAATATCGGGAATTTCCAAGAAGCAGCAAAATACAGTGAGCAGTTGCACATTTTTTTTTTCTTTTTGTAAAAAAAGATGATTCAGAAAGATTAAAAGTATTGACAGAATTAAAGATTCGAACAATAAAGATTCAATCCATAATAATAAAGATTCGATCCATAGAAAAACATATTACGTGTAATTGCAAGCAAAAGCAAACTTTTGTAACAGATTTTTTTTCGTAAGAAAGTAATAAATAATGGGAAAATTTATGTACAATTTCATTTCAATTTTATTGCTTAAAAAATAATATTAATTTATTATTAATAATATAATAGAAGTTCTCGGACATATAAAAGCCAATTAATGAAACATTAAGCATTTCTTAGCGATTTTGTGAATCTCTGAGGTTTTCCCAATAGCGGACAATTTCTGCGCTCCCGAGGTGTCCGTTATTCAGAGGTTTTACTGTATTTGTTTAAAAGCTGCAAATAAGTGCTTCAATATTCGTGCATCCTATCTGCAGATACTCAGAATTAGCAACCTTTTGCTGATGCCAAACATTGACTTTTCCATTTGTTATTTACTGAATTTTTTCATTTTGCAGCGTTTTCCATTATCAGCATAAAACAAAGTTATTCTAATGAGTTTGATAGTAAATATGATGCCTTCTGGTCACTTATTATTTCACTGAGTATAATTATACACTGAAAATTTTCATTCTGCAGCCAGTGATGTAGTAGTAAAAAATCCAGAGGGCATACGCTGTAGGCAGAGGGTGTACCCTAAAGAGTATATGCTATAGTGTTTTTGAGAAGAGGACATTCGGTATTCCTTAAAATAATCACGAAGGGATACTACATATCCACCGTATTACCTCCATTACATCCCTGTCTGCAGCCTTTACTTTTCTTAGCATCAAATAAAGTTATTATAAACAGTTTAATAAGAAACATAGTGCCTACAATATGAATACGCGCTAATTTATCTTTCTATATAATACTTTGATCATATATATCTGTGTTTGTGCGCGCATGTGTCAGAGAGACAGAAATAGTATGAGCCCCCCCTACATTTTCTTAAGCACCCCCTAATATTTACTTCTAGCTACAGTCCTGATGGGGGAACGAAAAATTGAAAGTGCCCTGGGCACAAAAACTTGCTAGTCGGGTCCTGGTTTAGATAGAGAGAATCCACTGTACTTCATTTACAGAGATACTAAAATTAATGCCGTTACATTACAATGCATGGGGAAAAATCGCTTGCGATGTATTTTACGGTTGTTATACTTTTCAAACATATTTAAATATATATGTTTATGAGGTGCACTACAAGAGGCTTACTAAAGAATGTGTTGTACATAGAATTCCTCGTTCATTTACAGGGGCACATAAAAGAATTCGGTTGCAGTACTGTCTGAGAACTAAGAACAATAACTGCTGAAAGTGCATTTTGAGTTGTGGTACGCGTTATTAATTTTTTTCCCTATTACTTGATGTGCATAAATTCTTTAGATAATCCGCTTATAATGTGTCAGAACTCTTTACTTTATCATTCCCATTGGTCATGACGTAGATTGTACGCGTATTCCGTATTCTCGCATTGGCTAGAGCGCGCGTTACCTCATGATTTGGTATCTTTCCGCTTTCAATCCGATTTTGGCCGAATTTCCAGTAGTTAAACAATCCCCTGGCTGTGCGTTTGAATGACCATGTATTCCAAATGATTTAAACTAATACTTTGATGGAGAGTTATGTTAGACATCTTTTAGAAACAGCTTGTAACAACTAACTACTTAGAGATGGCACTGCCCCTTTAATCATTTGTGGACTGCTTCCTTGATGATTGTTAAATGAAAGCATGGAATTATTCATCGCCTTGTTTTTTTTTTTTTCATCTTGGAAACACAACCACTATTTCAATTCATTTTCCCTTGTCCAGCCACTACTCGATTGTATGTCCATAGTATTGCACTTCGAATGGCAGACTGATATAATACTGCTTCCATCCAATCTCAATATTCCATCGTATCGATTTCGGGTGTTGTCGTACACAATCTTCCATCTCATCGACTTCAGCGTATTCTAACATATATATATATATATATATATATATATATATACATAAATTAATTAAAAAATGTAATTTTGTTTAAGCATAAATTTTTGGTTTTACAAAATTTGAAAAAATGGAGACAGCTTTAATGTGAATTTTTAATATAAAAAAATTAAATTTTTAATTAGTCACATTTTATATTTGTCACCTTCCTTTTCTTTTCTTTTTTTTCCTATTAATAAGTTTCTAAATTAAATGTATTAATAATTATTTTAGACATTAACTCGTTTGTCAGCTTATATATGCATTAAAAAAAATAATAATTTTTAATTCTTTAACAGTATTAAAGTATTAATAAAACCAATTAAAATATTTGTCTTTCATTTAAATAAGATAAGAAAAAAAGACATATTCAGTGGTTTAAGGAGCTGGAAAATGACAACATGAAGGATGGGATTTACAAACAATTTATTTAAAAATATTTCCAATAAGTAAATACCAGTATAACACTAATTAGATTACAGATCCTTTACTTTCAAAGTTTTTAATGAATTAATCAAATAGAGGCGCATAAATTAGGATACTAATAAAGAGATTTCTAATATGTATAACACTGAAAACGTGGGCTATTTTTTCACCCTGCCCTTAGAGTCATCATGGTCTAATTCGAGGCTAACGAAAAAGACAGGCTACCGCGGTACATTCCACTTATCTTTTTTTACAGACCGCTAGAGTGACGTCATGCTCTTTTCGTCCACCTGCATTGGTGCATTCGAGCATCACGTGACTCCGGCGGTCTGTAAAAAAAAAATACTCGTAAAGCACCGTGGTAGCCCTTACGGACCGCCGAGTCCGATCTCCTATTAGCATAATTTCCCTGTCTACCGCCGATAGACGATTGCGATTATCATGCTTTCTGATTAGTTGTTAAACCGAACGCTTCTTAAGTCATTACTGGTTGAACTTGGTTTCTTATATAATATCTATTAACTTCTATATAATCTAATTAATTTATAACTGTAATATAATAAATATTATAGTAATAAAATCTAATAATTTCTATATAATCTAATCTCTATCTAATCTAATATTTCTATATAATCTAATAATATATATTAATTTCTTATATTATATCTTCATAATCCTCTAAAATACCGGAAATGACTTAAAAAATTTTGATTTTACAAATAATCAGAAAGCGTAAAAGTCCCAATCGTCGATCGGCGGTGGAGATGGAAATTATGCCTCCTATTATGTTGTTACTCTGATAATTAAAGGTACTGTATTGTGTTCCTATGGGTGGGAAGTCACTCTGATTATTTGACTTTCAAAACTCAATGATCAGAAATTTTCACTAGAAGTAATGCCTACCCCTGCTTCAGGATATGTACAATTAAATATCTTATTTACAATTTACATACAAATTTTGTTTTTGATCTTGTTCGGGTTAGGAATATTCAGCGATTATAATTTCATTTTAAAGTTTATTCTTAAAATTTTCGAGTTTTTTTTATAGGTACTTATTATCTTTAAGATATGGATATGCTCAGATTGTAGTCATCTGTTTTGTTTAACTTGTTTATATTAATTTTATTACTATGTAGAATGCATATATTAATTTAATGATATGTAACGTGATATATTATGTCATATAGCCTCTTATTTCAAGTAAACTTGTTGCATGCTTATTCATAATAAAAAATTTCTGATATTATAGTTTCCAAAAATTTTACTATTATGAATAATAGAAGATATATTCACATATATCATGTCGTATGCATAAATCATATGTGAATTGAGGATGTCAACATAGGAATTAGATTTCGATTCCTTATTATTATTTTTTTTGTCATAATCTACTCTATGCTAAAATATGTGTTTTTATTGCATTCCATAACTTTTAGTGTTGCTATCTTTCTAAAACGGTACACCAGGGATCAATGCAAGTTTTTTTTTTTTTTTCTCTTGGGGCTCATTTTGTGAAAAGTAAAAGTTATTTTTGTGAAATATATCATTATTTTTAATTTATTTATTATGTTTCTGTGAAAAATATTTTGTAACGAAAGATGAAATCCAGCTAATAAAATTCAAACCAAGCATTCAATAATAATAATTTCTTTAAGTCCTTCTGCTAAGTTTCCCTTTCTGGTGAACTTGTTTTGTTTGCAAATTGAACATTTTAAAATCTAACAAAATAAAAAGGTACTTATGCATTATCTGGGCCAGGTTTGAGTCAACAGTCAACTGTTCCATGCATGGCACTAATATTACCTACTAATTATAGTAATAGTAACCCTTATTATTATTTTGTTTCTACATGGTAACTGCAATTAGCGGCTCTTTCGAAGAGTGACGCACAATAGAATGATTAGTCCATTTAGAAGTCCCAATATAGAAGGTGAGGATGGAGGAAAATAGGAGATCAAGAGAAGGGGAGAATTAACATCTAGCCTCACTCCTGATCTCGGCTGGTTTTTCTGCTTATTTATCTTCGAGTTTCGAATGTTAGTAGGTTGGTTATTTTTTGTGATAGCCGCATGTTCTGGCAAATGCATGTTTTCTTTCTAATTATTGTTTACCTGATGACAACTTGACACTGGACCATGGCTAATGTTTCTCCAAATCTCGGAATTACTCAAACTATTTCTCAGTGATTGGCGGCATTAACAAATTTCATGTATTTTTGGGAATTTCAATACAACTAGGTTGCTGCATGATTATTATTTTTTTTCATGTTTGCGAAGTATATATGCGGTACAGTGATTGCTACATTAATGAATTTCGTCTATTTTTTAGGATTCCAATACAATGGGGTTGCTGCATCCAGTAATGTTTTTTTTTATTATGTTCGAGAAGCAATCATATGCACACAGTGATTGTGCAGTGATTGTGGCATTAATGAATTTCTTGTTTTTTTTTTAAAACTTCATATTGATTGTTAACTTTTTATGTAATTTTGCTTAAATGTGTATAAAAACATTGTTTCTTACTGCTCATATTATCTTTTTTATATCTGTCTTATTAAATTTGTTAAATAAAATATTTATATTTTACTCATAAATGCAATATAAAAAAAATAAAATAAAATAAACTCTACCTGGGCCTATGACACCTGCTAAAAATAGTAGATTATTCCCAGGCATGCACAGTTAAAATCTCCCATACCATTGTGTGTTGCACATTTTATTTATTTATTTTATATTATTTACCATTTTTAACAATGTTATGTATTTAATAATTTTAAATTACTGTTTTGAGCATGATTGGCAAAGATAAACCAGATTGGTACTTGGTAGCCATTTGGTAACCATTTTTGGTGATCTATTTCCTAGCTCAGATAATATGTAAGTTGTAAGTACCAATAAAAATAAATGGAGAGTATATTTTTATGGAATGGAATTTTGTGAAGGGGCCTGTTTTATTAAATGGATTTTTGTGAAGGGACACTAAATAGGTCGGAAATTTTTCCTGGATCAACCTCTGAACACTAATTGTCATTTGGAGCAATATAATTCATGAGATAACCCTGATGAATGGGAAATTTTTGCCTTTCCTAGTTTGCAAAATGTATCAGTAATGCGAAATAACATATATTTAATATGAATATTCTTATGAAGCTCCTCTGAAGATTCCATAAGATATTCATAGTTTTCCATTTTTGATGTTTCATTTTATTAAGTTTAATTCCTGCTGTGTCCTTTCCATTGCTTTTTATAATATCTCATCCTTTGTTTTTCACATAAGTTTTCATTTATATATATATATATATATATATGTGTGTGTATATATATATTTCACTGGCACCTAGCTAACTGAAAAGTACCAATTATTCATTAAAAAAGTAATAAGTTGACATTTTACAGTGATTTCTGCCCAATTTCAGAAATTGAACATCCAAACAAAAGTGAAAATCATAGTACAAACATAGAAAATTAATATAGATAGTAAACAATAGTCAATAAAATATGTCTTGATGTTTCTTTTTGCTGTCACTTGGTGTGTGGCTCGCAATGCTTAGGGTACCATGCAAACTAATGGAAGTGTCACATCTGTCTAAGTAAATAAACTGTGATTCAGGATAGCTTAATGCCATTACATTTAACTTGTTTTAAAGGAAATTATTTTCCTAAAAATATGTTCCTAACATAACTTGTTTTATTATTGTTTTTCTTTTTTTCTCTTGATTTTAGAAATGAAACAAGTTTTGTTTTTTTAGTCCTTACCTGATGATGCTACTTTTTTTTTTCTTTTTTAATAGTATGTTGCATGTATTAATAAAAATAATTTTCAGTTAAATATTTATTTTGAATATGACGATAAGCAAACATTTTTATTATTTATTTATTTTATTTTTTAGATTATTTAAATTATGTCCAGTTTAACTTGTGTTCGACAAGCCTTATGTTGTGTTAATTTACTCTTTTGGGTGAGTAATCAACTTCCCTCCTCCCCTCATTTCTTTTTTTTTTTTCAATGTTTTGTTCTCTTATTATAAAAAAACTAATTAGTTTTACCTTCATTTATATTATGTTTCATTTTTTATAATCATTTTGTTTCTGTCACTCTATTTTACTTTATTTCGGTTTATAATGCATCTTTTTAAAGAAATCAGTGATAAATTGGTTTGAATGATATTTACTGAATAAACATTGATAGTTTTAAATCTACGAGGGCAGTTTGATAAGTTCTCCGACTAACACAGAAATGGAACAAGTATGACCAAATAACAATGTTGTTTGTAAAGTATGATCCTTTAGATGGCATGCCACCGAGTTTCAGACGCGTGAGTTTAATGGTTATTGCTGGGCAATAAAGTAAAGTAAACAAGTTTTGACATTTTCGATGGAAAAAATTGAAGTTTGAGCTGTCATAAAATACTTTGTTAAAAAATATTTAACCCCAACAAACATACAAAAAGAGTTACACTCTGTCTTAAAGAATTCTTGTCCTTTATATTAGATGAGAAAAAAGTGGGTTGTTGAATTTAAGCATGGTAGGAAATCAGTTCACGATGAACGCTCAGGACGCCCAAAAACCACTATGACCGACGAAATCGTCCAAAAAATTCACAATGCCGTATTGAATGATTGCCGATTTAAGATACGCAAACATCTCAATAGACTGTGGCAACCACATTTTATATGATGTTTTATGTATGAAAAAGCTGTCTGCTTTATGCGTGCCGTGCTTGTTGAACGTCGACCAAACACGCCAGAGACGGAACATTTCTCAAGAGTCTTCTGAAATGTATTGTTTAGCAAGTTGAAAAATAAAATTAAATTCATATTTAATACGTAAATTTTTCCATAGAAAAATTCTCTCGCCTTGCATTCATAATATTCAAATTTTAATTGCTTAATAGGCATATAGCCAACATAGTGAAAAAGTACCCAAGCCGGGACTCGAACCCGGGTCATCAGATTAGCGCACTGACGTTCTACCAACTGAACCACTTGGGAACGATACTCAGCCTGGAACTTTTTCACCATAACTTGTTGGCAAGGCTACAAACACAGCACAAGATGGAATATTTTCCGTGAGCCGCCAACACTGGGGCAAACACGAAATCTATGAATGTTTGAATATTATGAATGCAATGTGTGAGAAATTTTCTATGGAAAAATTTACAAGTATTAAATATGAATTTATTCAATTGTCGATGCTGGATTTTCTTTGATTTCGTGTTTGCCACAGGGTTGGCAGCTCATGGAAAATATTCCATCTTGTGCTGCGTTTGTAGCCTTGCCAACAAGTTATGGTGAAAAAGTTCCAGGCTGAGTATCGTTCCCAAGTGGTTCAGTTGGTAGAACGTCAGTGCGCTAATCTGATGACCCGGGTTCGAGTCCCAGCTTGGATACTTTTTCACTATGTTGGCTATACGCCTATTAAGCAATTAAAAGTTTGAATAAAATGAAATATTGTCAAAAATCTTGTATTTTCTTTTTCAGGCCGGGAACTTTTCAAACCATCATCGTAGAAGGTTTCACTAAAGAATTCGTACACAAGAGTGTATCTTAAATGTGTTGTGTTGCAAGGGGACTACATTGAAAAATAATATGAAATTATGTCAAAAATCTTGTGTTTTCACTGTCAGGCCGAGAACTTATCAAACCACCCTCATATGTAGAATTGAGAAAGTTGTACAAATGAGAGTATTACCAAAAGTTATAAAATGCTCTGATTATGGAAGATTTCTCAATTTAAAAACTCTTTGTTATATTGTACATACTGTGAGACAAGTAAAAAGCAAGCACAAGAGCATTACACACAAGCGCATTAAAAATAATAATAAATGTAATAACCAGCAAATAAATGTTTTAAATTTGTCCCCAAAATGTTTAAGTTATTTAAAAAGTGGGATTAAAGTAGAACTTATTATTTTTCAGTAGAGAATGTAAAAATATTGATATATTTGAATGAGGAATACAATGAAGTGCTATACAATGAGAAGCTATTGTATATATTTATTAAGAATTACTTGAATTGAAATTTGTTTTAAATATACAAATTAATCCATGTATAGTGAATTTTTAATCAAATTCCTTTTAGATTCATCATAATTAACTCTCATTTTGCTTTTAATATACAATGCATTGGCGTTCTTTTAATTATTATTACCGTAATTTCGGGAATATGCACCGCACCCATCGTAAGCGCCGCGTCATTGAAAAATCAGTACAATAAAAAAACAAATATACACGTAAGTGCCGCACCCATTAGAAGCGCCGCATCATTGAAAAATCGGTAAAAATGAAATAGTCAAAAAATGATCAGGTAAATTGGATTAAAAGTAACAAGAATAGCGATAAAATCTTACAAGATATATGAATTAACAATAAAACACAGGTTATCTTAAAATACAATAGGAAAAAAAATCGTAAGAAAAATTCAATTTAATAAAATTGTCTATGCTTACTTTGAAGATGGATGCTTTGAAGAAGATTAGGCTTGAATTACTATTAAAAATTCATAGAATTTCCCTTTAGAAAAACACATTCTTGGTTTATTGTAAATGATAAAGGTAAACAGAACATATAAATAAAACTCAAAGACTTGTCTGTCGCCATCTCTTGGAATAATAGCGTACTACGCCAATCGATTATTCGATTATCGTTTTAATCGAACATCGCAGTATGCCATGAATGAGAATAGCAAAACATAACTAAAGCGTGGCGTTTGAATGTTTATGAAATAAATATAATTTATCAACTATTGTAAAGTATACAATAAATACTTTTAAAGAGTGAGCTATTAATATTGCACAGAAAATAGAGAAATATGGGTAAGTTAAATATATTTTGACTATAGTAATTACGTTTTTATAATAAACTGTTTATGAACTTTATACTGAGATTAAATGAATGTAAATAAAGGTGAAATATGAATGAATGTTAATGAATCCATGTGTATAAAAGTGTATTTGAGGCAGTAAGACTAAAAAAAAACATGAAATGAAGGCTTTTCACAATATTGAGATACTGCTATGTTGAGAAAAAAAAAATCATTGTACCCGCCGCCCTTGCGTATGCGCCGCATCGCCGATATTTTGAACTTTTAAACACGTATGCACCACGGCGCTTACTCCCGAAATTACGGTAATTATAATTTTTCAAAAGAAATAAAACCTCTTAAGAATTGTGTAATAATTAATCTATGTTCGTTTCCATTATGTTTGTTATGGAGAATGTATCATTGAAATATTGATCACTGTAATTTTAAATTTCATAAAATTAAATTTTAAATATGCAATTTTTCGGGGGGGGGGGGGGAATGCAGGTCTTTTTTGTTATCTGAAAAAGGGGGATATATTTTAAAACATTTATTTACAGCTAACTTTCAGTTAATTTTCAGCCAAAATGTCTTTTTTAACCTCTTTGGGACTGGCAGTTTGTTTTTACACAAATTTTATTCAGTTGGCTCCACTTTTTTAAAAAAAGCTACTTTTGTTTAAACTATCACAAAAATTAGAGGAAGCGAATATTACTTTTATTTTTTACTGGTGCCTAAAACAAATTCTGTATGCTCTTTTTGATTGTACATATATGCACCCATGGTCCCGAAGGGGTTAATCAGACTCCTGATAGATTCATCATGATTAACTATCATTAACATATTTTGTTGTGAATATGTGTAAATATCTGTGTTCTTTTTATTATTATTTATTTATTATATTGCTAAAGAAATAAAGCCTCTAGCGAAATACATAATAATTAATCGTATGTTTCGTTTTGTTTTTTACCCATAAAAAATGCACCCATCGCTGTTATTTTAAATTTCACAAAATTAAACTTTCACAATATAATTTTACTTTATTTTTTAACTTTTTTACAGGTCTTTCTTGTTATCTGGAAAAGGTTATTTTTTCTTATATTTAGATAATTTATTTTGAAGTGGTTATCAATTGATATCTGTTAAATAAATACCTGCGTCCTAAAGAAATGTCTTCTTTAGGTATTAGGATGTGGCATGCTTGGCACTGGCATTTGGATGCATCTTGCTTACCAAGGTTATTCAAAACTTCTCCTGTCACATCAGATGCTCAGTGGTGATAGTTTAATTATTGTTGCTGGAGTGGTGACATTTCTCTTGGGTTTCTTGGGTTGCTGTGGATCATGGTTTCAGAACAAGTTTCTCTTGCGAATGGTAATCTAAATATCTATTATTATTAAAAAATTAAATTTATTTATTTATTTATTTATTTTTTTAATATTACATATATTATTGTTGATATGTGTTATAGATCCTCAAAAGTCTTAAGATATTCTGTTCCTAGAGGTTGTTAGCTTCTGATTGTTTTAATTTCATATTGTTGTGAGCTCGGGGTTCGAAAGGACTGATGCCAATATATAAGAACAATAAAAAGGCTTTATTCACTATAAACAGTGCAATATGATCACAAATATCTTCTGAAAATTACAAGATATTCAGTAATCTTCAAATCCAATAAAAGCGCAGCAAAATTTCACACAGAAACAATGCGTTCAATACGACGTATCAACGACAAAATCAATCTGAGTAACACAGTTCTCAATGCAAAGCCTCTCGTATGAATTCAATCGCAGTTGACAGACAACTCACTCAACTGAACTGGTGGAGGTCCCTTATATAGACTTCAGAGATCTTTCCAGACTATTCCAGGGTTTTCTAATGCTAGAAATTACCAGAAGGTCCTCCAACTCTCGATAGAGTACTCCAAACGTGAAAGGATCCCAATGTAAAGGTATAAGGGGGGGTGGTTGCACAAAAAGTCGCCAACTTGGCGACATTTGGCGATATATCGCCAAATTTGGCGACAAAAATAAGTCGCCAAAACCATCGCCAACTTGGCGATAAACCCATTCCTTGGCGATATTTCAATAGACTTCCATTATAAAGATGAGGGTGTAAGGTTGTTTTCCTTGCAAACCATCTGAGGCCTTTAGCATTGAGTTACATGATGCTCAATAGGAAATACATTAATAATACTGCAATTTTCACAATAATAAAATAAAATCAATTAAAAAGAATGAAATATTTACAAAATTCATAACATTGCCCCCCTCTCAAGGACTGCACGTCCCGGGCAGTTCAACCTTTGATCGGAAAGCAAACCCGTTACCTACAAATGCTATACTATTCAAAGCACTTAAAGCAAATATGGAAAATAACAATTAAACAGGCTGAATTATAAAGCATAGACACCATTACATACAAGTATTTAAATAATAATAACAATAATAATGATAATGCTAAGCAAAATAAATAATTACATTAATTTATATACAAGACCATGGTCATGCTAATTTACATTATTTACATTACACTATTTACAATCAATGAACTAAGTACTATGGCCATAGTATGGAGCCAGCCTGTCGTAATGAACGACTCTAGGCTTCGCACTTGGTGACTTTCGGATCCGAATTACGACATCGTTCAGTCTGTTTAGGACTGTATAAGGACCGTCCCAGTGCGATTGCAGTTTGGGAGAAAGTCCTTTACGTCGAGTCGGATTATAAAACCAAACCTTGTCACTTTCTTTGAATTGATGTCCCGTGGCTTTTGTGTCGTTCCTGGTCTTCATCTTCTCCGTCTGTATATTGATCCGCTCTCGAGCCAAGTTGTGGACGTCTTCAAATCGTGCCTGGAGATTCTGCACGTATCCCTCTGGCGATGAAGGCGCATCTGGAGGGCGACCAAAAATCAGATCACAAGGTAGACGAAGATCACGACCGAAAAGCATCTGAGACGGGGAATAGCCGGTTGTTTCATGGACGGCGCTGCGATAGGCGAGAAGAAACAAGGGAAGTTTTTGGTCCCAGTCTTGTTGATTCCTTGAGACTAGCAGTGAGAGATTGTTGAGGATGGTACGATTAAATCTCTCAACCATGCCATCCGACTGTGGATGTAAAGGCGTCGTCCTAGTTTTGTCCATTCCGAGAAGTTGACAGAGACCCTCAATCACAGCAGAGATAAAATTTCTCCCCTGGTCCGAATGCATTTGGAGAGGGACTCCATACCTTGATATCCACTGGTGTGCCAAGGCATCCGCAACCGTAGAAGCTTCTTGATCAGGGATGGCATAGACTTCAGGCCATTTCGTGAAATAGTCTATGACAACAAGGAGGTATTTGTTGCCATCAGCACTTCTTGGCAGAGGGCCTAGGATGTCAAGGGCGATGCGTTCGAAAGGTGCTCCTACATTGTAGAGAGGTAGTCTTCCTCGGCTACGTTTCTTTGGTCCTTTTCGAGCTGCACATGCATCGCAAGATTTGCACCATTGTTCGACGTCAGCTCTCGCTTTTCCCCAGAAGAAGCGCTCTCGGACTCTGTGTAATGTTTTCATGACTCCAAAATGGCCTCCGGTGGGACTGCTATGTAATTCTTTGAGGACCTCTGGGATTCGGGATCGAGGAAGTACCAACTGCCACCGAGATGTCTTCCCATCTTCCGATTCGAATTTTCGGTACAGGACACCATTCCTGACGTGGAGGGAGTTCCAAAGAGCCCAATATTGCTTCGTCGTAGGTCTATAAGTCGAGATGTCTTTCCAACTGGGCTTCGTGCTAGAAGATTCTAATAACTCCAAGATTGGTTTGATGTCAGAGTCGGCCATTTGATCTTCTCGAATCTTCTCATCACTCCAGTGATCTGGTGGCGTTGATAGTGAAGCCTTCGTCTGGCGTATGACATGTTCAGGATTATACTTGTTCTCCGCTCTGGAACAATAGCGACAACTTTCGGGACACGGTCTTCTTGATAAGGCATCAGCATTTCTATGCGATGAGCCTTTACGATGCCTGATGTCAAAGTCGTATTCCTGGAGTCATTGTATCCATCTGGCTACTTGGCCCTCTGGGTTCTTAAAATTCATCAGCCATGTTAGGGATGCGTGATCAGTACGAAGGAGAAATTTCCTGCCATAGAGATAGTGATGGAAGTGTTCTATGGCTTTCACTATAGCTAATAACTCCTTACGAGTGACGCAATAATTCCTCTCTGGTTTCGATAAACATTTACTCCAGTATGCTACGACTCGTTCTTGGCCATCTATTTCTTGAGAAAGTACAGCGCCGACACTTTCGTGACTGGCATCCGTGTCCACAATGAATTGTTTGTCGGGGTCTGGATAGGTAAGGACTGGAGAGGATGTGAGAGCTTCTTTCAGCCGCTGGAAGGAATTCTCGCATTCTTGTGTCCATAGAAATTTCTGCTTGCTTTCAGTGAGCCTATGCAATGGTCTTGCGATGTTGGAGAACGCCTGGACAAACTTTCTGTAATAAGTGCATAGTCCCAGAAAGCTTCGCAACTGATGGACATTTTCCGGACGCTTCCAGTTCTTTACTGCGGACACTTTTTCTGGATCTGTTCGAACACCTTCAGCTGAGATGATGTGTCCTAAATAATTTACTTCGCGTTGGAAGAACTTGCATTTCAGAGGGTTCAGCTTTAAATTCGCCGCTCTTAGCTTCGTTAACACTTTTCGAATATTTTCTAGATGTTCTTCAAACGTGCGGCCACCAATGATGACGTCATCTAGGTAGATGAGACAAGCTTCAAAAGTCAGGCCTTTTAACACTGTCTCCATGAGGCGCTCGAACGTTGCTGGAGCATTGCAGAGCCCGAACGGCATAACTTTAAATTGCCAAAGTCCTTGTCCAGTAGTAAATGCAGTCTTCTCTTTGTCATCAGGATGGATCTCTACTTGCCAATATCCACTCTTCAAATCCAGCGTGGAAAACCATTTATGTCCTGAAATCTAGCGTGTCGTCTATTCTTGGTAGAGGATAGCTGTCCTTCTTCGTGATATCGTTAAGTTTACGATAATCCACACAAAATCTTGTGGAGCCATCTTTCTTTCGGACCAACACGATGGGAGAGGCCCACGGACTTGATGACGGTTCGATGATGTCACTATCCTGCATCTCTTGTAAGAGCTTAGAAACCTCTTCTTGTTTTGCGAACGGCAAGCGTCTTGGATGCTGTTTAATCGGTGGATGGTCGGCAGTGTCAATTCTATGACGTGTCAGAGAAGTGCGACCTATATCACCCTCGTTTTGTGAAAACACATCCTTAAACTCCTGGAACAGTCGTTCTGCGGCATGTCTCTGCTCAGGAGATAAATTCTCATTTTGTCCAATTTCAGGTGTTAAACTTGTAGGCGGCTCCGACAACGACAAGCTCGGGTCTTTGCAAACACAGGTGACTGGAGCACACGTTGCAAGCACTTCACCCTTCTGGATAATTCTAGATTTTTCACTTACGTTCGCAATTCTCACAGGTATGACATCTCTCGACAGATCTACCAGCGCTGATGCTATTAGCACTCCTTTTGGGCTCTTCTCAGGATATCCAACCAAGCCACATTGAAAACTACTTTCTTTCTCAGTTAATCCAGGTATCATCATTTCGGTCCGAGGAGGGATGATAACATCTGCCTTGGCTGTGATCCGTTGAATAGACCCGGACTCATTTCCAAGTTTGAAAATAGTGACATCTTCTTGAGCAGAGCGTAACTCATTCTTCTTAAAATCCAATGTAAATCCATGCTCTTTTAAAAAGTCCAGTCCGAGTATGAAAGGGTCTGAAATATCGGCCACATAGACTGTATGATTGTAAGCGGCGTTCCCAAACTTTATTTCCAGTGTCATTCTTCCAAATATGTCGATCTTATCTCCTGTCACAGTTTGAAGGATTACACGTGGCGGGGTCCAGGAGGGTTTTTCTTTCAGCCGCTGAGCTAGATCTTTCCGAATGATGGTCACATTGGCTCCTGTATCAATGATCATATTACAGGGCAAATCATTCACACTTCCGACTAGATAAACTCCGTTCTCGCCGCAACTTCTTGCAGAAATTTCACATACTTGAAAATGAGGCTTCTTAAGATCTGGAAAGCTCCGCCCCGCAAGATGGTCAATAATCAGTTTTCTTGCTCCTCCGTTAGCGGGTGAGCTATTACCTTCGGTGCTGGGTCGTCTTGGGCAGTCGATTTGGATATGGCCTTCTCCACCGCATCTCCAGCACTTGATCTTCCTGTAAGGTTTGTTGGCCATTAAGGAGTTCATCTTTCTCATTATGTCATTCATCTGCTGCTGTAAGCACTCCACAGCTCTATCCGACGTCTCAGGCAGGTTGGCTGCTCGCACAAAGTGTCGATCTTTCCTAGTAGCTTGCTGGGCTGCCTCGAATTTCAGAGCGTAAACCAAAGCCCCTTTTAAATCATTGAGATCTGCAATCCGGAGTGCTGTCTGGATCTCAGGGTCACGCACACCATCAATAAAGTGTTGCAGAGCTAAACTTTCTCTAATTTCAGTCGGACAGCCAGGATAAGCAAGATGTGAAAGTCTCTCGACATCCGTAGCAAGCTCTTGCAGGGATTCAGTGGATTTCTGCTGTCGAGATTTGAGCTGGAATCTGCTATATTCCTTCATGCATTTCTCGCCAAAGCGTAATTCTAAGGCACTGACGAGCGTTTCAAAATCCAGCGGTTCATTTGCAGGCAAAGTCTGTAGGACGTCGGCAGCCTCAGCTTGTAGAGAAGCAGCTAACTGGCAAGCCTTTGTCTGGGAATCCCATCCATTGGCGTCCGCTACGATCCCAAATTGTGTCTTAAAAACTGGCCATGAGGATTTTCCGTCATAGGTTGAGAGTTTAATAGAGGCCCGAGGAAGCATAGCTTGATACTTGACATCTTCGGGATAGTTTTCGGCAGTTATCTTCTGTTTCTTGACTTTTTCCAAATCTTTTTTTACATTCTCTATGTTTTCTTCAACGGTCTTGGCGATCTTTTGAACTTTTTCTTCGATTCTTTCTTCTACGGTTTTGGCTGTCAATTGAACATTTTCTTCTATTTCTTGAAATCTTCCTTCAAATTTGTTTTCCACGCTGTCAATTCTTTCATTTAAAGATGTTATTTTATTATCTATTAATTCTTTCAACTCGCCAAGGTTGGTTGACATCTCCTTCATTTCAGCCTGGTTTGCAGTCATTTTCTCGTCTATCGCTGACATTTCCTTCTTCATTTCTTCCGACATTTCCTTCATTTCAGCCTGATTCTCAGTCATTTCCTTCTTCATTTCTTCTTTCAACTCGGCAAGGTTGGTTGACATCTCAGCCTGATTCGCAGTCATTTTCGCATCCATCTCTCCTAATTTCTCCAATAATTTAGTCAGTTGCGCCTCCATTGCTCTGGTAATCGGCATTCAACCCCACTCCTGACACCAAATGTTGTGAGCTCGGGGTTCGAAAGGACTGATGCCAATATATAAGAACAATAAAAAGGCTTTATTCACTATAAACAGTGCAATACGATCACAAATATCTTCTGAAAATTACAAGATATTCAGTAATCTTCAAATCCAATAAAAGCGCAGCAAAATTTCACACAGAAACAATGCGTTCAATACGACGTATCAACGACAAAATCAATCTGAGTAACACAGTTCTCAATGCAAAGCCTCTCGTATGAATTCAATCGCAGTTGACAGACAACTCACTCAACTGAACTGGTGGAGGTCCCTTATATAGACTTCAGAGATCTTTCCAGACTATTCCAGGGTTTTCTAATGCTAGAAATTACCAGAAGGTCCTCCAACTCTCGATAGAGTACTCCAAACGTGAAAGGATCCCAATGTAAAGGTATAAGGGGGGGTGGTTGCACAAAAAGTCGCCAAATCCGTCGCCAACTTGGCGACATTTGGCGACAAAAATAAGTCGCCAAAACCATCGCCAACTTGGCGATAAACCCATTCCTTGGCGATATTTCAATAGACTTCCATTATAAAGATGAGGGTGTAAGGTTGTTTTCCTTGCAAACCATCTGAGGCCTTTAGCATTGAGTTACATGATGCTCAATAGGAAATACATTAATAATACTGCAATTTTCACAATAATAAAATAAAATCAATTAAAAAGAATGAAATATTTACAAAATTCATAACAATATTATACTTCCTCATGATAAACAATATAAAATGAATAAATCTCTTCTACATCACCAAATTATTCATTATTTCACATTTTAAAGGAAGGTGGTGATTAATCCGGTAATATAAAGTTATACAATGCTGCATACATAAAATTATACACTCTTTAATTAATAAAAATGAAAAAGTATTATGCCTTCTGTGTGTTTTCTATATCCAAATTGTCAGTTGGGAATTGTATCTCATCATCAGCAGTATCTAGATTGTAAAGTTTTCCTAAAATTGTCATCAAACAAATTGATATTCCTATTCTCAACTGTGATATTATATTATTGTTGTTGTTTTCTATAATTTTTCTTGCTTTATCTGATACTCCAACATATCTTTGATGTTTGCTGTAAGGATTATTCTAGTGGTCTGCATGGTCTGAAATTTCCAGTCTAAGGCTTGACCCATACAAAATATTTATTGGCCCAGCAAGGTATAAAAGCTATAACTCTGGCCCAACTCATACAGAAAAGTTAAAGAAATTTAATTCTGCAGAAATACGGGCTTGGGCCTGCTTCGGGCCAGGCCCAAGCCCGTGCACACCTCTACATTATTCACCCTATTGTTTTTAATCTTGTATGTTCTGTATATTAGGACATTATGTCTAGAATCTCATCTAAAGTTAATTTTCACTGCTATCAAATTGCTACATTTATATAGATCTATATTCAAGATTTTGTGTCAGATCCTAGTTTGATTTGCTTGAATTATTCATGCAAATCCTTTGAGCATCAAACTATAACTTTTAGAAATGCAGCGTAATTAAAAATGTGTGTTCCATAACTTTATTTACTGTCATAAGTACTGAGGAAATATTATTTATTTTCTTGAAAAAAAAAAAAGAAAGAAAGATAAAAAAATCCTTTTTGGCAATATGTCCAGACTTTGACACTGCCTTATTGATTATATTCAGATCAATATCATTTCTATCTCTCTCCTTTTTTTTAATGATAATTAAAAGTTTTTTTTTCTTTTAGTTATCTGCTTTAGTTTTAAAGTAATGTGAGAAACTTTATTCTACTTTTATTATTTCTGAAATTTTCTGCTAAGAAGGCTCTTCCTCAATTCCTTTACTTTTGCATTTAATGAAATATTAAGACAATTACAAGAGCCTCATTTCAGTCGATCTTACTTCTTATAGTTGTCTATTTGTAATAGTGCTGTAAAAGTAACGACTAAATGAACACCCATCATATATATTCGTTACTTTCAAACTCACTACCCGTTAGAAAATACTTGTTACTTTCATTACTATTTAGAAAACGGATATTAAAAATCATTATAAATACTACATATATATTCGGTGTATTTTCTAATTTTCAGAGGGTTCTTTTGATTATAATTAATTTTAACTATTCACTAAAATAAAAAATAAAATCTATCTGGATTCTTGCTCTGATTTACCATTTCAGAAAATATAAAACCAAGCATTTAAAGTACTATGTGTCAAATATATGTTCACAAAACTGCAGCAAATCTAATTATACTGGTATATAACACCCGTCAAAAATGACAGATAGTTGATCTGCACTGCATTTTCATACAAACAAACAGCATGAAGCAGCTACAAATACAAATAATGAGGTTCTTTTTTTTTTTTTTTTTTTTTTTTTTTTAACTCTATATTAAATTTTTGAAATAGTTCAACGATTGGACAAAACATTCAAATTAAGTAGTAAAAAGTAATCCATGTGCGAAAATTTTTGTAAAAAAGTGTTATCAATGAGTTTCTAAAGAGCTTGACTCACCACATAGCTAATTTTTTTATTACATAAGCAAAATTAAATGGAAATTACTCGGTGCTATTTAATCCTTATATTTTAATTATGTTTTATAAGAAAAAATCATTTTATTTACGATGGAAACAAAATTTCAAAATTTGTTTGTATTATCTGCCAGTAGATGGCACCAAAATATATTTTTTTTTAAGCGTACTATAATACTGGATCGATAACCGCAAAGCGTCCCTACAAAAGCTGTCACTGCTATTTCTGAAAAACGTGTTTACAGAAAAAATTGACAACAGAAATGTTGATATAGATGTTTTATATGAAAATATGCTGAACAGACATGATTTGAGGCAGAAGAAATTATCATTTAGTTGTCATATGTTAGCATATGTTTTTCGTTAAGCCTAACATGGCGTTTCTCTACGCTTGGGTTTGCCATGGAAATAGCATCTTGAAGTAGCAGTGTTCGCATCTCTGACTTGTTCTACAATATACTTTCCCGCACTTGGATTTGTCGATAGATGACTGCTAAAATAGTTTTTGAAGGTTTTAAACAAAATTAAAATATTTAAAAGCTTTAATATGCTTTTACAAATATTTTAAGAGCAGAATCGGATATGAAGCTTTCAAAGAGTCGTTCATTTGTGATTCATTTGAATTTCTATTGCTTTGGCAACAGTGTTCGTTTGTTTATATCTAGGATTCCGATGTTTAATCTGGATTTTTAATTAAGAACTGAAAACATTATAATAGGATATGATATACGTCCTATTTTCAACATGACAGTGTGGATAAACAGTATCATAGTTGGAAAGATATATTTTTAAGATCCTTTAAATATAAAAAAGGGTAATACATACTGGTGAAAGGTAACAGAGCTTGTTTTGTTTGCTCTTTCTTTACATCCATAGGCACAACTGCTTGCTACCATGATATTTTTTAATCGCAAACATGCAATCATCGAATATTGTCCATAGAAACCAATGCTACTGGTCCATTCAGTGGAATGCTTCTTGCCCCGAGTCACATGACTTTATCTTTGCTGCAGACAGGGTAGAGAGATAATCCCTCTAAGTATGGTTACTCTGAGATTTCAACATATTGTGTGTGAACATCCGCTGTTAGATCAACAAAATTGTACTTAAGGTTCACAGTAAAGTACTTGTAGTCTGTTTTTTCAATCTTTTTTTAATTGTGTCCTTTTCAGCAGTCAATGTAGATTTTTGATTAATCTTCTACATGTTCACAATTGTTTTCTATGAGTGTACTAGCATCTCTATTTGAGATTTGAACAAGAAAGCATTTGCCATTTTCCCTGCATATACCTTCCACTGTTGTCAGAGTACCTTACCTGTTTTTTGTTTTTTTTTGACATACGAACAGACTTTCGTCAATATCAACAATCAATACTAAAATTTTCTTATGTACATGCACTCACACATAAAACAAAGAAAATTTTCTGCTAATTCAGAGAAATTTTGTCAAGCGTTAATGGAAAGATATATTTTTCAAAATTTATCTAACACAATTTTAATTGTTTTTAAAATTTATTCAATAAGATTTTCATGTAGATTACACAATATTACTAGTTCAAATATATATATATATATATATTTCTACTGCATTTTACATTATTACCCTTTTTCTTCATGAGTAATTTTCCTCTGAAAGTATTAACTTTATCTGAAAATGTGACATGTAATTTTTGTAATTTTCTCAAAATATTCTTATGAAAAGCATACCAACACTGAAATAAATTTACAATAAATGCAACTTTATGGCACTAATCTTTAGTATAAAATAAATATTATAATATCAAAAGATGTATGTTAAATTAAAAATATTTGTGCTAAATCATAAAATTTTGACTGAACTTGACTTTAAATTTTTTTGACTTATCTGAAATTCTTTCATGGCACACCAGTGAAGAATCAGTTGTATTTCTTAGGTGAGCAGTCTTAACAGTACAAGTCAGTTTTTCGTCAAATCAGTATATTTGCATATTTCACACTGAAAATATATCTATGGGCAGTTAAAAATGTATAAGTCAAGGTGGAAGGTAACAAACTGTTTTAGCTGGTGATCATAACAGTACAAGAAAGAAATGTTCGCTATTATATATATTACAGTACTCACTGCACAAAACCAAACAGTAACGGTTATTACTTTACACTATCAAAACACATTTCATGGTTAAATACATTGATATTATCCAAAACAGCCTGTACCCAGTTAAACCGAAAACAGGCGTATATACAGTTTTTTCACTTTCCTCTAAAATTGCAATTTCGGACTTGTACTGTTATGACCGCCCACCTAAGATTTGATACTAGCTATCAAAGATTTTCAACTTCCACAATCATGCCAAGATCTAAGCTTAACAATAATGACAATTTAATCTAACATTTATTGGCACAAAATAGTACAAATTAAATAGTTTTATAAATTTGCAAATTACTTTTGTTTTGCATGCATATACATAATTATTTCATTTTGTCTCATTTTAGTACTTTATCTTAGTCATTATTGTTCTTCTAATGGAATTTACTATTGGCACTCTTGGCTTTGTTTACAGAAGACATGTAAGTATAACTTTTTTTAATAAAGCTTTGACCCATTTTGAAAATTTCCTTTGTTCCTGAAAATAATGACTTAAAATGTTACATTTCAGTGATGCTGTTAAAGTATAATCTCAAATTCCTAGGACAAACACCTTCGAAACCTGTCATCTTTTTTAGAAGTGAAACCTCTTTTAGTAATAAGTAGTCGGTCATAGACTTAGAATTTTCATGTGTTGCCTGTATTTTTGCTTTGTTTCTATGGGAAATTCAATTCTAGCTAAAAATACCATAATATTCATAAATATGCTAAAAAGATTAGAAAGTAATGATTTTTATTAGCCCATGTATATTCATATTTTGGACGTGCCTGTACTTTGATTAGATTGCCTATTTATCCCCATATTTCAATATATTGTTTTTTAATCTTTAAAGTATAACTTCTGATAAACTTCAAATAGGAAAAACTATAACATCACTAAAGGAGATTAGATAAATGTTATGCAAGTAAAGGCAGATTTGCTAAAATCAAGCAGATTTGCTAAAAGGAAGCTTGAAGTTAGTTTAAACTAACTTTTAGTTCAGTATTTTTTTTATAAAATAAAAAAAAATACTGATGTTGCAAAGTTTGGTTATTGTCCATATGTCAACTTTAGATTTAAAATAAAGTGTGCACCTCTTACATCTGTAGAGATAGAAAGTTCATTTTTCATTTATTAGAAGAAAAAAAAAGGCAATAAATAAACAGAATTTTTAATTTTAGAAAATCGAATGTAATAAAATTTAATTCTTTTTAGTAAGTGCATCTTTAATAAAATGTACTTGTGAGCATTAGAATTTCAAAATTCACTTATTTTTGATTAACTTCTATGGTGTTTCTCTTTTGTAATTTCTGTTTTTTGACCCATAATTTTGGTCCTTTTTTCTCATAGAAATCATAAGTCTAGCAATGACAATTTCTACCTATTACTACAAAATATCTCTTGCTTTAATTACAAAAATTTTTGTTCCTTTCAAGAAGAAAATAACATATCTTGAAAAACCTAAGCAATATCTATTATGTATCCCTACTCCAATTTTGCACATAATTAATACATAAGAGCACTTCTGCAGCATCACTAATATTTCATAAAAATGTTAATCTTATTATTGAAGCAGTAGTTATAAATGCTGACTGCTGCATTTGTGAGCAATATTAGAGATTAGTTTTATTTTAAGTATAATTTCAGGTGGGTGAAGTACTTCAAGAAGAACTTCTTGTTGGATTGCAATTTCGTTATACTCTGAATAATGAACATGGTCTGAGAGATACGTGGGATCACATTCAAACCCAGGTTGCTATTGTGCTTTTTATGTTATTTTAAATTATGTTAATCTCTTGTCTTATAATTTACACAAAAATATTTTTTATTACTCAGTTTAAATGTTGTGGCGTTAAAAGCTATCAAGATTGGTTCCATATATCTGCATGGCCAGACCAAGAATGGGTTCCTTCAAGTTGCTGTCTTCCAAAATTTTCTAACATGTCAGCATGTGGTCAAATGGAAGATATAGCTTTCCTCTATCAATCGGTAAGCTTAAAAAGAATTTTTTTTTTAAAGGTTTTTCAATATTTCGTTAGATATCAATATAAGAATAATTTATCACATTTCATTTCTAAAAAATTACAGTTTTTACTTTCTTCTATCTTTACAAGAAGAAAGTATTTGTTTCATGAAAATTTTCGACTTCCGGTTTTCGACGGATTTATGCGTTTTAGAAGGTCCTGAACACGATTTGACTGTTTTTAGAAAATATCTGTGACTCTGTCTGTCTGTATCTGACAAAAATTTTCCAGGCACTCTATCTCAAGAACTAATGCACGAAATTTAATAAAACTTTATATTCAGTTAGACCTTGATATAAATTGGTGCTGATTAGTTTTTGGTGTAAATCGCCCAGCAGGTGGCGCTGCTTTGCTACAGTTTTCATGATTTTCACTATAGCTATATCTCAAGAACTAATGCAAATAATTTAATCAAACTTCAGATTCGGTTAGACCATGACATAAATAGACGCTGATTACGTTTTGGTGTAAATAGCTCAACAGGTGACACTGCTATGCTACTTTTTTCATGGTACCTATATTTCAAGAACTAATGCACAGAATTTGATCAAACTTAAGATTCTGTTAGATCTTGACATAAATAGATGCTGATTTCGTTTTGGTGTAACCGGACCAACAGGTGGCACTGCCGTGCTACTTTTTTCATGATTTTCATGATAGCTATAGCTTAAGAACTAATGCACAGAATTTCATCAAACTTCAAATTCATTTAGATGTTGACATAAATTGTTGTTGACAAGGTTTTGGTGTAAATTTCCCAACAGGTGGTGCTGCTATGCTGCATTTTTCATTATTTACCCGATTTTAGCAATAGTCATACCTCAAGAACTAATGCACGAAATTTAATAAAACTTTAGTTTCAGTTTGACCTTAATATAAACTGGTGCTGATTCGTTTTTAGTGTATGTGACATGTGAGAAATAGAAGAAAGTTTTAGGATTAGCACATCCGACTAGTTTTTAATTTGTTTCAGTGCATTATTTAAAATTTATCGTAAACTAGCTGTGTGGTAACCTGATGTGTTGCATTTACATTACATGAGATCTTTCAACTTCTTAAGAGAAAAATAAATTCAATATTATTGTACATTTAGAAAAAACTTTTAACATTTATTTGGTTAAATACTAAATTTCAAGTAAGAAATTGTATTTATAATGTAGGTTCAACTGAAATTGAAAAATTATATTTTGCAGATTACACGATTTTTAACTCAAAACTTTGTCAAAAGTATATTGTTTTTTTAAGATTTGGTTTCTAATTTCACTGCTGGTGAAATAAAAATGACATCATTTTGACAAACTTATAAAAAATATTTTAGCACTTTGAATTAAAAAAAGATGCTTTGCAAGGGAAAAAATGTCATTTTTACCCAATATACAATTTTATTTTTAGCACCTTTATGAAATGTTTGAATCATCATCTTTCATAAATAATTAATTGAAAATAGTATTTTCTTTTTCTTTAAATGTAATTCTTGTGAGTAGGGGCCAATAATTGTCCACCTAATCCTAAATGCAAGAAGTTTAAATCTGCCTCCTTTGTTGAATGTAAAGCTAAGAAAAATCTACGATGTAATGATTTCTAAATGTCAATATGTCAACCGACGATTTTTGTTTTTGTGCAATAAATTCAGTCATGAAGCTTGAATAAGTTTTCCTTTTTTTGAATTGTTTTGGAAATTTTAATTTAATCAAGAGATTTTTCACCATCTTTTTAAATTCAGAATAATTTCTCTCTTCAATTTTAAAGAAAAAAATGATGTCATAAAAACTAATAATCCCTATCATTTCTCCTTTTCTCTCTTTTGTCCACAAAAATTGAGTAATTCAGTTTCTAACATTGCAGATATGTCATTAAAAATTACAATATATATATATATATATATATATTTTCATAGATATACATAATTTCATTGCATATGGTCAGTTGCTTCTGTTTCAATGGTTAATTTTTGCAATAAGTTTTTATATATATATATATATACATATCGGAAACTGATTCATTTCTTAAAATTCTAAAACTTTATGTGATATCCTTATATCTAAACTGATAACTGTTGTTAATTTCATCAACCAACATTCAATATTCTAGGAGAAGTAGATGTGAAATAAAAATAGATAGGCATATTTTAATATAATAGATTATATTATGTATTTCTAAATGTTCCAGATGCTTTTTTAACCATCCTGCTCTGTGCCTGACTCTTGGTCTGATAATAAAATGGCTGATTAAACTTCCAGTATTAAAATAAAGAGCAATTTACTTGTCTGTACTTTAAGTCATTAATATAGTGTTTTAACAATATTTCACAATTATAAAGTTTTTTTAGTTACATTAAATAAGTTAAGCTGAATAGGTATACTCAGGGCCCGACTAATGCAGGGGCATGCAGAGCAACTGCCCCAGGCCCCCCATTTGAGGGGGGCACCCCTAGGGCAGATGTAGGATTTCATTAAAGGGGAGTCAAATGATAAAAATTGTTCAACATTCTTTTTTTATTTCAGATTTAGGGGAGAGGGCTCTCTTTCTCCGTCTGCGTTCACATAGATTCTAATTTAAAGTGTATTTCATTTTGGAATATTTAATTTCTTCCTTCAGGTTTGATAAAGATTTTTCAAACTAGAAAAGTTTAATTAAAAGATTACTGTAATTTCATACAACTATTATCTGCTCTTTTATGTTTAAAATAACTAAACTATTTGTCATAATATGAAATGTTATACACATAAAAGTACTTTAGTGCATGAGGAATGCAGTAATAACATAACAAGTGTTGAAATTTGTTGCTATTAGTACAAATGCATTGCACTTGCCTTTCCATATGATGGAATCACCGAAATACATTGACAAAGGATGTGAATTAATTTTCACTTTTCTAAGCAACGCATAACCAACAGAGTGAAAAATGTGTCCAGGCCGGGGATCGAACCCAGATACCCTGGTATAGCGCACCAAGTGCTTTAGCATTTACACCATCTAGACGACATCAGTCTGGCATTTTTCACTTATGCATTGGCAAGCCTGCAACTTCGCAGTGCAAGATGGAATGTCAAACATGAGCACACTATCCAGTTTATCTGGGTTCGATCCTCCGTCTGGACACCTCTTTTACTTTGTTGATTATGCGTTGTTTAGCAAAGTGTAAATTAATTCACATCCTTTGTCAGTGTTATTAAATTTACGCATAGTTTCAGTCCTGCTGAAATTTTAATTGGAAATTTACCCAAATACCTGTTGATGCAATATAGAAATTAAATTTTATACTGTCATAGAAAATGTTATGATATTACGATAAATAGCCGAAAATGCTTGAAAGACCTGTATTTAACATTACTTTAACAGCTCACATTTGTCCTTGTATTCCTATAACCAAAACAAAAGGTGTATTTTATCATCTCTTAAAGTTATTATCATATTTTTTGTGGCACCCTGTATACAGATGTGAATACCACTTGTTTATGTTTACATACAATAGGTATGAAGATTAGTATTAGTCACTTCAGCATAATTCTTGAAAAAACTTCACCGGATACATAGAAGGGGGCCCCCCGACTAATGCTTGCCCCAGGGCCATAGATAGTCTAAGTCGGGCCCTGGGTATACTTGTAAATGTGGAAAACTCAAAGCAGTATTAATGATTGGGTTCTCCTGTAATTTTTTGTTTGGCCTTATTTTTTATTGAAATTCATATAGCTATTCATCTGTCCCTTTATTTGATGCAAATTTATCATATTTTTTACTCTTGTTGGAAAAATAAAAATATTTTCTCTAGGCGATTACCTCAAAGGCTATATAAAAGGCTAAATAATTGTTTTTTTTACAATTGTGACAATTTTCAGGAGTGAAGCCTTTTATTCCGAATGACAGAATGCAAAATTATTTATGCTTGATTAACGTCCTTAATGACATTTCTTCTAAACAACTGCTGTGAAAGATTCGGATACTATAGAAAATGTGTTGTGTTTAACTTTTTCTCTTTTTTTTTCTCTTTTTAATACTTTCCAACCTTGTTGAAAAGTGTTTATGACTTCGGTTTGTCTGGCCGTCTGCCGTCTGTCCGTGCTCTAACTCCTGTAAATATGCTCGGATTGCTCTACAATTTTTATATGTTATTGTCGTTATCTATAGCATGTTCCCTATTTCAACTGAAGTGTGTAACACTTATAGTTTTTTTACAGGGACACTCAAAAGAGTTCCGTTGCATTACGGTCTATGGGGAAAAATCATTTGCGGTTCATTTTAATGATGTTACACAATTTCCAACACATCGTAATTGATATATATCACTAAGGTGCATTACAAGAAGCTTAATATGGAATAGGGTGTGCATAGCACTCATAGTTACTTTACATGGACAGTCAAAAGAATTCCGTTACATTACGTCTATGGAGAAAAATCGTCTGCGGTTTATTTAAATAATGTTTCACTATTTTAAACGCATTGAATATTATATATATCCCTAAGGTGCATTATAAGAGGCTGATTACAAAATAGTGTGTGTATAGCAGTCATCGTTCATTTACAGGGACACACAAAAGAATTCTCTACTGTCTGTTAACAATAATTCCTGGAAGTGCGTTTTAAGTTACTAAACGCGATTTTAAATTTAACTCACTTTTTGTTTATTACGTTGTGTTTATAAATTCTGTAAATCATATACAGGGAAGCACAAAAGTTCGCAAACACATTTCCGTTTATTGACAGAAACTTCAGAAGGAGAATTTTAAAATGTGCTAGCGTTTCTTAACTGAACTAAAATTTAGCATCCTATGTAGTATATATACAAATCTATAGATCATATACAGGGCTGAATAAAAGTATTCAGATATTTTTCCGAATATTGTATATGTTAGAAATAAATGTTGGAAATTCCTGAAATTATGTTTTTAAATATGTTATGCGTTTTCCATATTGTTTACTTCGATGTTATCTTTCAGCTTATTAAACTGTAATGATTTGTAAAATTATTTTGGAAGCGTTGGAAAGTGTTACATAATCTATGCTTGACGCATGATTTTTCGTTCTTGTATTTATTTATTTTTTATTATTATCACTAAGATATAGTACTTTAACATTTAATGCTTGATAGTATATTTTAAACAAATACCTATTTTATTAGGAATATTAGTTTGATATTATCAAATTTATATTATGTGAATGAGAATTCAATGAAAAATAGAGTTTAATAAATTATAATATTGTATTAATAAATATTTTATTTTCCAGGGTTGTTATCCTAGATTGCACACATGGTTGATGGAAAGATTGTATATTGTTGGTATTATCAGTTTGATTTTTGCTTTTATTCAACTTTTTGGTATAATATCTGCATTGATTATTGTGTGTTCTTTGAATAATAAGGAAAATAGATTTCCTTAGGCTTTCTGGATTGGTAAAATGCCTTATTGAGACTATTCTGGCATAGTGAATTTGCTATATTTTAATATGAAAAGTGCCTTTCATATCTTTTATGTTATCAGTGAATCTCTCTAATTATCTAAATTTGAGGCTTGCATTTTAGATCATGATCATTGTATTTAAAACTGAGTCATAATATCTTTAAACTTTCTTCCACATTTGAAAGAAAATGTAGTGATACCAAGTACAAATTTTTATTTGTTACATCTCACAGTTTATTTTTTGAATGTGTACACATTTCGAATTAAGAATGGCTTAAGAGTATCTCTTCTGTCTGAGGAAAAATCTTACTGTACATTAAAGATATAAGTGAAAAGTTTAAAATCATTATACATGTACTTTTGTATATAAAATTATATATGTAAATTTAATGTCATTTACAATGTTTGTTATTAATAATTTATGTAAAAACGTATTACAGTATAGTTACTAAAATGTTATATATGTTTATATATAATTACTTAGTAATAAATTCTAACACTGTAATAGTTATTAGAAAATTGATTTTTAAAGTGCTTGGCTGTTCATTTTTTTAAAATTATTGTTAATGAAAAGTGCATTTACCTGACAAATTGGTTAGCTTCTTGTTTCAGAAGAATTTTACCATTGATCTGTAGGAATCTTTTATTCATATTAAAAACTGCTACTAGCAAATAAATATGTTTTTGATATGCTATACATGTTGGTTTTCATTGAGAAGTGAGTATATTTGTATTTATTAAAACAGGTAATTTCAAGATTAACTTGTTGATATTAATCTTAGAAATAGCGATAACTGAAATTGTTTTTTTATGTTAATTCTTACTCAAAAATGTCCCGGAAAATGATGCTTTTTATTGATCAAAAAATTTTATTATTTCTTTATCATTGACTTGTGCCTATAATTAATTAGTTAATTAATTTGTTGTGAGAAAGAGAACATAAAGATTAATTGAGCATGGGATTGATTGAGATTGATAGATAATCCTTCACCTTCATACTATAAAGTAAGCATTATAATGTATTTCAAATTTCAAAAAGTGATATTTATTCAAAACATTTCTGAAGGAATTACAATTATTGATTTTTCTTATGAATTTATAAAAGGAGAAAAATGACATTTGTGCTTAATCACATAAGTTTTATTTCACATTCTACATAAAGCGGACAATTAATTGTGTTAAAGGAAAAAGTGTTTTCTGAATACTTAATATCTTTGAATAATAATCTATTTTTATCTCAAACATGAAATCACGAATTAATTTACATAAACTTTAAAAGATTTGTTAATGTATTTTCTATTTTCTATTTTCAATTATAATAAAAAATATTAATTGAAAATTTTTAAAAGTATCATAGAAAATTAATAATAAAATAAACCAGTTTATATATATATAAATTTGCTAAATAAATAAATGTTACTATTGCTGCATTTTTAAAAAGACAGAATATGGTATTATGATAGATATTCATTAATTAAGCAATAAATTTTTGTTGCTTTGCATTTCAGAAATAAAGTACAGTACTTATTGATTTTAACAAAAAAAAAAAAAAAAAAAAAAAAATCTCAATATCTGACATTTTTAATGAAATCTGTTGTGAACAAAACAATGAAAGATACTTACACTGTTGAGCATTCTTTCATTGATTGTAGAAAAAAAGATTTGTTACTCTTTGCATTTGAAATTATTTATAAATATATACATACATACATCTATCCAACATATGTTGGGTTTATGCATTTTTATATGATGTATACCCTCATACATAAATATTGTGTATGAAGAAAGGGATGCATCTGCAAAGGTGGTTAAAAATTTCAAATGCACCTGTGATAATAAAAAGGTTGACAATCCACAATATAATTTTTTTTATGTAGTCATCATGACATTGATTCATTGACCATCTGTAATCAATTTGAAGATAGAGCAGGGATGGCAAACCTTTTCATATCTGCATTCCAATTTTTTTTTTTTTTTTTTTTTTCAAAAATATTTCAAGTGACCATGTGGTGCCAACAACCTAAACAAAAAAAAAATTACAAAAATAATGAATTGAAATTATCCCTAAAAAATAATTAAATAAATATGCATAACATACCTGTAGTTGATAATACATAGATATTAAATAATGCATAATATAAAAAATTCATACCCAAACAACTTGTCACATGGCTATAAAATTATTAAAAACTCAACTTGAAATCTGTAATAATTATGGTAATACAATGAAACCTCATTAAACTGTTAACCCTTGGGATCTAGTAGTTGTGACGTTTTAAGCAGGGTGATGATACAAGCAAACTACATTATTTATTATTTTATATGGGATATATTCCTTTTTCAACGAACATAAAGTCCATTAAAATTTATTTACAAGGTTTAATATTAGTTAACTTCATAATAGATGTAATTCTGTTTTAAAACAGACAATGAGAAAAGAAACAATTAAAAAAAAAAATTCATTTACAAATCATATCTGCAAAATATTTGTTGTACAGCTGCTGTTAAGTGGAAAATTATTATTTAAAAAATATATTACAATGCTTAAGAAATTAGCAAATATAAAAAACATTACCTAAGTCTGTCAAAGAAATCTGTTTTCTCTTTGGTTTTGTTGATTCAATTTTATTTTCTAATTTCATAAACATTGCAAAATCCTCCTCTTTTTTGCAGAAGAAATTAAAAAACTGTTAGATAGGTAATGCAGCTACATCATCTTGGAATTTTGGGGTTGTCGATTTCTCTTCTCCAAGTTCGTTATCATGCTCATTTAACTTATTGTCGGAAATGTTTGTTTCTGCAATGGTTTGTACAAAAAGGGTATATCATTCGTCGAAGGTGACATTTTAACAGATCTCATACTTTTTAAGTGAAGGTTTATTAGGATTTTTTTACTGCTATTTCCTTATCTCTTTGGCTGGGACTTTAAGAAACTGGTGTTATATGCAGAGTACTGCTTTAAGTGAGTGACAGTTTAGCAGTGTCTTACTGTAGTTATATTTTTAGAAAGTTTAAAAATATATTATTAATGTGATTTCTGCTGTTATATCTTGGATGTCAAATGAATGATATCAGGCTCATAGTTGGTTATTATTTTTAATAGAATACCTGATGTACTAAAGTCAGCTGACAAGTTGCTTTGATTTGAATTTTTAATATTGTTCACCTCTAAAAATAATGATTTGCAAATATAAGTAGAGTAAAAGATTGTTGGTTATGTGTTGTTTAGCAAAGGGAAAATTAATTCACATGCTTTGTCAGTATTATTAATTTACACACAGTTTCAGTCCTGTTGAAAATTAATTGGAAATTGAGTAAAAGATTGTCAATGTGGCAAACACCAACTTCTTCAAACAAATATATGTGTCTGGAATTGAATTCCAAGTGGACATAATTTTATTATCAGCATTTTTGTTTATGATGCTTGATAGTCCTTTTTTTATTATCTCCAAATCCTCTCTCAATTTAACAAATTTCTGAGCCCATATTGAGCTTGATTGGAAGTCGATAAGTTCCATTTCAATATCTGCAATGTACAACGAATCGAAGATCATCAAGTTCAGCTTATTTGTTGGAGTCACATATGGACATATACATTTAAATGTTTTCAAAACTTCTTTGAATTCACTAAATATTGATTAAAATCTTTGATTAATGCATTTATTACTAAAATAATCTCTTCAGTGAGATTTGCTTCATCAATTTTGTCATGTAAATTCAAATCACCAGCTAATATTTTTTAAGTTTGGGAAATAATAGTTTTTAGAAACAATATATTTTCTAAAAATTTGTTTCACTTCAAAAGCTCAAATCATATCTATCATGCTAATAATAGTTTTGTTTATGACTTGGAGCTTTGGGTTGGTTGTAATTTATAATGATGATAACAATATTAATTCCTCATCAATGTCATTTTCAACTAATTATTGTAAAAACACAGCTAATAAAGCAAATTGTTACATATGTACTTTCATTAAGACACAGTGAAATGAAAGGAGATTAAGATTTTTGGATCAGATATCAGATTTTTGGTGTTCTCTTCCATTTACTGCCATTTTTTAGAATTTTATCTTTGACTGTATTTCTTAAATAAAGGAATATCTTTAAAATGCTGAATTATTTGAAAGAAAGGGCATATTTTATTAGTTTTATTAATACTTTTGTAATTTTAAATGAATTAATAAATTATAGTAACAATTAATTAAAGCCTCATAATGCAGATCAAGATGAGTTAAATTATACAGAAATTTCAGAAACATTAAAGCAAAAAAATAATTGAATTTGCTAGTTTTTTTTTTTTCTTTCTATGTGCATCATCGGCACTGGCAAAACAAAATTGAGAAAGAAAGGTGGGGGTGAGATTTTTCTAAATGGGTAATTCAATAAAATGATGAATACACGAGTATTTATTATAACACAAAAGCTATTTTCAGTCAAGGTTGTGTATTAATGGAAGTTAAAGAATAATGAGATACAGAATTATAGGAAGTTTGATTGAATTTTTATTTAGAACTTTAATCAACAATGTGCCAAAAAATATCTTCTCACGTGCCATAGGTTTGCCATCCCTGTAATAGAGCATATAATAACATGAACTTTTCTTTTTTATTTACGAAATATATTTCTAAAAACAATTACTTTTTTATCTTGTTTGTAATCTATTTTTAATAATATTAATAAAAATAACTTGCAATTTAGCATTATTTTTGCTACTTTTACATCTGTGTTAAAAGAAAGATTGTTGTAAAGTTTTGTTTTTTAAATTCATATTAAATTAAGTGTTTTTATATATGTTCATGTATATAATCACATATTATATATGCATGTTCCCACATTTTTAAAAATGTTTTTGAACAGTAAATGTTTTTACACAGTATTAATATTTATATGTCTTGTTGCAAGTTTCAGAAATTTTGTGTACTTGAAACTGTTTTGATATAGGAAATCTAAATTTTTTATTATATTTGTAAAACATGTAGTAGTGTTTTGGTTGTGATTTATTAATTTTTTGAAAATTCTTTTCAGTTCATTCCCTTTTTTTTTTTTTTTTTATTTACCTATGAAAAATTATATTCTGTTGTTTTTTTCTATCAATATTAGCCTGTTAAAGATAAAAATACAAAACATTAAACTATTTCTTGATGCTTTTAGCCTAATTTCTATAATTTATTTACCTTTTATTATTATTTTAATATATTTCTATAAGATTTCATTCTTTAAAAGTTTAATATGTGGACAATGATGTGTATGGTATATTGATATATAGAGAGTTTTTAAATAAATTCTTTTTGCTATCATACATTTTACTTATAGTTTTAAATTAATGAAATTTATTTGAAGAATTAAACAGATAAAATTTAAGAGAAAATGTATATTATCATAAATATTTCAATAGTATTTTATTATCTGCATCACATTTTTTTAAATTGCTTTTGATTTCAAATTTGCTCCTTTTTTTAATAAAATTGTTATATGAAATGAGTTGATGTCTCTAATAACAGAAGGCAATCCACTTTCTTTATTTAAAAAAAAAAAAAAAAGTATTTAAATCTTTTCAGATTTTGTTTGAATTCACAATTGAAATCTTGAAATATAAACTGTATCCAAAATATTGTAATTTGTAATCGTTTACATTATGCACAACACTGTGTGAGAGAGATGTACTTTTCCCTCGCATTTTTATTGCTTCCTTTTAAATTTCCAAGTAATGAAATGCATGCACAAAATGTGACAAGGAAGAGCAGTGCAAATTTATAGTTACAAGAAGTATCTTATTAATTTAATACTACTTAAGAGGGATTACATACTACTGTTAAATTTTCACTGATAATATATATGCTAATTTTTTCCCTAAATTAAAAAATTGTTCAAACATAAAAACAAAATATAACATTGTACATAGCATTTATGGTATATATTAATCAGTATTTATATATTTTGATCATTCTGTTTTTCTCTTATCTTATTATGTATATTTCTTTCTTTGGACTGTTGCATAGTTTAATGTTTTTATTTACTAGATTTTGTAAAATCTATTGTGATATTTTCATGCCTTAATCTTTTGACTTTATAGTAGTGCCATTTTGGAATTATTTGTTGTACAGATTCATGGATTGTTATGCACTTTCTTGCATTGTTTTAAATATAGTACTTCTTTTCATTTATATGTATTGTTTTTGTATTCTGCTTTAAAAAAAAAAAAAATTATTTAACCTCTTCAAGGGTGATTGTATTTTAGTAGTAATTGCAAAAATTACTATTATCATTATTAGTTTTTATTCACTTTATGAAAAGTAAGGATTTTTTTCCATGTGACACTAAGATTTTTTATGATAGTGAATGTACCTTTATTTTATCAAAATTTAAGTTATATCTCCATGTCTATGAACAAGCACTTGAAGAGGTTAGCATGTTGTTGTTAATATAATTGTTAATATCTAAAAAGATACAATCTTGTTTTAATAGTGTCATTGTGTATAAAAGGCACAAAAATTTTTACCAAGTTTTTAAATCATTGACTTAAATACTACTGGAGGGTTATTCTATGGGAATGATTACTTTTTTACTTTTTAAGTGTAAAAATTTAGCCTAAAAAATTATATATGGATATCTATAATTCCTATTTCACTTCTTAGAAGATTTATATAGGTGGGCATATAGTCTTTTCATTATTTAAAGCTTAATTTATTTTCTAAGGATTTAAGATCTAATTTCCTTAATAATATTGTAATGGAGCATAAAAATACATAATGCTTTGTTTCATAATGTCATGCTTATTTAGGGTAGAATATGAAACTTAAGTAATATGAATTACAAACTTACTTTTATTAAATAAATGATGCTAATCTTTTAAATCAAGAATGAAGGATACATAAAGTTCATGACCTTTTCTAATTCAGCGAGAACATCAAATTAATGACAAACAACAATTTGCCCATTCATGGCTAACAACTAAAATTAAAAAAGGGTGACGAATGCTACTATTTTTTGGAAGTTATTGCACATAATTTTATTGTAATGGAGGATACAAGAAAGGATTGTAACAATAATTGAAGCATATTTTTTTGAAAAAAAAATACATTATTGAATGAGTGATATCTTTATTACATACACAAAATAAGTGAAGATGCTAATAAAGAAGTTGTTGCATGTAATGGAGGTGTACCAGTATACCTCCATTCATTTTATCAAAAAAAAAAAAAAAAAAAAAAATCAATAAATAATCATCAATTTTCCTTAAATATATATATTTAATGTGTTATATTTTGTAAATCTTCTAAAACATTACATATTTATTTAAAATGAAATCACATGCGTGAATAACAAAGGAAGAGATATTATAAAAATCAATGGAAAGTGTACTGCAAGAATTAAGCTAAATAAAAATCAAGAATGGAATATTATGAATATCTTATGGATTCTTCAGAGGAGCATCATAAGAATAATTCATAGTAAATATATGTTATTTCCTCAAATATTGTCAGCATTAAGCCTAAAATTGACAATATTATGCCCCTATTCTGTTAAAAATTAACTATCATTTATTAAAAAAGTAATTAATGTTTCTTGTAGAATGACCCTTCCCTGTTTTTAAAAGATCATGTGATACATTTCATTTTTTTTTTTTTTTGGGGGGGGGGGGGGGGGGGGAGTTACTAAACTTGATAATATATTTTTTTTTCCACTAAGTATATAATAATAAGTAAGTACTTATACGATAATGCTTTTTAAAGCTTGGTAAGAAACATTTTTTAAATTTTATACCTTAATATAATGCATGTATTGTAAATGTTTGTTGAATCAATAGTAAAATTCTGTAAATTGTTAAATGCATATATTATGTTTTTGATAGATTTACTGCTTGTTTGAAATGCTGTCCCACCATGCATCCCATGTTCTAATTTTAGTGACGGCTGTTTCTCAGTATTGAATTCAGAATTTTTCCTCTAAAATCGATTTTTTTTCTTGTAGGAGAGACAAGGTAGAATTTGTCTTTCTGGTCCATTAACACAATGGAAAATTTAAAATAAGGGTGGTTGGGTGTCCCTTTCCGGCAACTTTCTGAATTCATCACTGTTGTTTCTATATCAAGTAAAAATCTTTCTTAGACCTGAAAAAGAAAATAAAGATTCATGGTTATAATTTCAGATTCAATTAATTAGCAGCTCCCTTTATCAAGTAGAGTAGAATACAAGTACACCACAAGAATATATTTAAGTCTGCACAGAAATTTTTAGTTTCATCTAAATAATAAGAGAGAGACATGCAGAAGTGATCAAATAAAATAAATTTACTGATACAAAGAGTGAACATTAGAGTAAGTGGACTGACTCCTGGGATGTGAAAGGATAAATCCTTCTCATGTAAGTAAAAGAAAATCTTCCAGAGATAACAAAATATTTCTAAAAATAAATAGTGAAAGAAATTAGGTTAGATCTGAGAAGACTGAAATGCAAAAAAGAGATGAAAGAATTAATTAAAATTAACAGAAACTCGGCAAAATTAATATTAAACAGTGAAAAGGAGAACTTTTGAAATCAGTGTGCACAATATTAAGGAGCTAAATATTTTTGAAGGTCTTCTTACTATTTAGATAAACTCTGAGGGCGGGGGGTGAATGTAACTAGAGATCGACCGAAACAGGTTTTTAAGACCGAAACCGAAACCTAAACCGAATTTCGGTGATCTTCCCATTTTCGGTCGAAACCGAAACCGAAACCGAAAGTGTTCAAAAATTTAAAAACTGATTAATATATAATGCTGCATATAATTATTAATTAATTAATTAATTAATAGCAAATTAATTAATAATTACTTAATAATAACTAATTACGTTACCAATTAATTTATTAATTATACGTGTATTGAACCATATTTCTAACAAACAAACGTACGTAACAAACGAATATGTGTGTGTATAAGTTTCAAACAAAAATGAAACACGAATAATACAAATTTTATATTTTATTATTTTATAACAACTAATAATTATAGGCATTTATTAATAATTAATTAACAATGTAGTTAAATAATGTGAAACAAACTCAATAATGAATACTTAATTTTTAAATGTATTCATATTTTCAGTTCGTTAATATTTTGCATTTAAATTGTTTAAGTAAAGGTTTAAGTACTGGTTAAGTAAAACTAATTGTTTAAATAAAAGTTTAAGTAAAGGGCACAAAAGTTAAAATAATTTGTTCAATTTGACTAAAAAAGGAAAATTAGCATTAACACAACATTTTAAGCCTAGAAATTATTAATTATAAACTTTATTTTCCATTTCAATGTTCTCAAATTGAGACATGTTTAACATTATTTTGTACTTTAGCTAATTTTAATATATATAAGGATAAAAATGTAACAACAGTCAATTTTCTTTTAGGATTTGCACAATAAAATCAAAATAAATCTTTGCTCACTCACCACCTCCTCTCCCCCCTCAAAAAAAAAAAAAAGCTTTGCCACTCCCTGTCTCCCTAAGAAAGCATTGAAATGATACCCCTGTTTGAAAATTTTTTCTCCGGTGCTAATTTGACTCTTAATGCCTCTATCCAAAATTATTTATTTTCATATATAATAAAACGTAATTAATTTATAAATAAGACAGAAATAGTTTCCAATTATAAGAATTTCATCCAATAAAAAAAATATTTTAAGTATACATACCTCGATATATCTTTTGTAATAAATTTCGTAAATCTTCATATGTTATAACAACACCTTTCTCATAAAGCCTTCGAAACAATGTGGAATTTCAAAGTAAAAATTTTCCCTTACTGTTAAGTTTGTATACTGCAAATTCCCAGAACACATTGAAAACACATTTGTAACACTTTGATTCAAAAAAAGTGTTCCAGTTACCTTAATGTGCACTGAATGTGTTCCTTTAATATGTTCCGAATATGCTCCTCTATAAAGAAAGTGTTCCAAAAGTGTACCGAAAGTTTTCTGCTCAGGATATTTGTTAAATCTAAACCTGGAAACACATTTGAGAACGGATTGGGAATACGCTTGGACACACTTATTAAATCCTTTCAAAAAGTGCGCTAGAAAGTCTGTTGAACAAGAGAAGTGTTCTCAGAAGTATTCTAAAAACTGTTTCAAAAAGTGTGCATCAAAGTGTACTAAAAAAGGTGACAAAATAAGTGTTCTAAAAAAATGTTCGGAGAAGTGTATAAATATTTGCCCTGTAGCTTTTAAAGATCACGTGATAATAGTCTTTTAAGTTTAGTCATATATGCATTGCTTGCTTTATAATTTACACTCGCATCATGAATCAATCAGGATGGATAATGATTAACAGTGGAGTTCGCAGCAATAAACAGTGTCTCATTTGAGCCGATACAACTCATATCAATGAGTAAAGTTGAAATTTTCCGAAAGAAGGAACAAGATTTTGAAATACAGATAGTTTCGGTCGAGTTTCGGTCAGGCCGAAATTTTGGCAGCAGTTTCGCCGAAAACGAATATTCGGCGAAACTCCGATTTTGCGCCGAAACCGTAACTGAAACCGAAATTTCGGTCGATCTCTAAATGTAACCCAGATATTTGAACCAAATTTATCTACAGCATGGAAAAACTTATTCTAAAATTCTCTATCTCATTGTTTGATATTAATTTTTCTGCTTGTCTGTTAATTTTAATTAATAATTTAATCTCTTTTTTAGCATTTTCCTCTTTTAAGATCTAAATCATCATATTTTATTTATTCTAGACATTTTCTGCTATCTCTAGAATATATTTCCTTTCCACACATGTGAGAGGGTTTCTTTTCCACTATTGACTATAGTTATCCATTACAGTTAATTAATTGCTCCTGAAAATATAGTTCTATGCCCTCATGTTCTTTTTTTCTTTTTCTTTTAATTTTGAGCTTTAAGAAGGATTTCTATTTGATATAGTTTTTATTCTCCTATTTAACTACATTATCTACATGGCTGTTTCTATCCGTCCCATTATTAATTATAGCGATGTTAAGTGCCATAATGATGAAAACCCTTATTTCAGCATTTGTAGGCTGTTTGATGCTAGATGATGAATTAATCTGTAAAGGTTCAGGTTTTATTACCACTTTTATTTATTAGATATAGTTGCAAAAAAGTTTCTTTTTTTAGGTCCATTGTAGAACAATATGTATTTAATATATTGTACTGAAAGATATGTATTTAATATATTATATTGTTTGTTAGTGCTTCGTTTTCTCTGTATTTAATAATCAGTATAAATTTATTTTCATTCGTCATGACAAAAATTAAGTTCTATGTAAAGGAAGTAAAAAATTGATTCCTTTTCTGAAATAAGAAAAGTGAGCTTGAGGAATTTCAATTGGCCCTTTTGTACTTCATGAATATATTTTTATTGAAATGTTATATGTATGTATTGCTTTAAATAATTGAATAAAGCTGGAAACATTTTATTACAAAATTTTTATTTTTGTTTTCATCTCATTTTGAAGCATCTGTTCTTATTCAGCATCAGCTATCTGTAACTGAAGTTTAGAGAGAGGGGGCATATATATACATAATATCAGCTTATAACTGAACTTAAAGTTCTGTGCATTAAAATCAAAATATTTTTCAAAAAATTTTATAAAAGAATTAAGTGAGATATGAATGTAACTCTTTTTCGTGTTTTTAGAGACATTTTGTATTTCATTTTATTTTTAGCTAATTAATAAACCTTACCATGGAACCTGAAGGAGTACATGTTCATGTTTTTAACTGATGTTGTGCATAGCAGCTTTGCTAACATATACAGGGTGATTTTTTTTAAGTTGTGAAAGTAAAACCCTATAACCACAGAACTACTGATCCAAATGACCTGAAATTTCACTAGTTTGCTCCCAAAGCAATGGGAATTTTTTAGATGTGGTTAAAAAAAAACTTAAAATCCCACCGACAGATGGCGCTGTATATACAGCAAAGTCGGGAGACGATCTTGTGCACGACACACGTACAGTGGCGATAAAAACGTGAAGCATGCACACCTCGTGTTCATTACTCTACGGATATCCTCGCAATGACTGTTTCATTGACGGACCTGCGTTGATAGTGAAACTGTATTATCAGAATAATGACAGTGCAGCAACTGCTCTTAAAGAGATTTAGGACACTTAAGAATTTAAGAAAATGTCCAATGACGTTAGAAGACTTACGGAAGATGGTTTTGAAATTTGAACAGACTGCTTCACTGAGCCTATAACCCAGTAGAGGAAGGAAACCAGTTGATGTTAACCCACAGCGCCATCTGTCATTGCGATTTTAAGTATTTTTTTTAACTATGCCTAAAAAATTCCCATTGCTTTGGGAGCATACTGGTGAAATCTCTGGTCATTTGGATCAATGGTTCTTTTGTTATAGGGTTTTACTTTCACAACTTTAAAAAAAATCACCCTGTATATTGTGACTAATCTGCAGCTGAATATGAATCTAAATATTAATAATTAATAAATACCTCTAAAAAATAAAGCACTATTAATATTGCAAAAGGAATCTACCCTGTATATATAAAATCCTGTTAGAGACAGAGAGTTTTTGTTTGTTGAAACAGGCACTACGTGACATCACTAAACATGTGCTCTTTCTGACTTGTTTTATTAACCTTTAAAGACACAAATGATTTGTACTAACATGAAGACATGGGTGGCACATTCTATGCGCCATTGGTTTTTCTAAGTCTAAATAACAGCTTTTAATGATAATTTTGTTTAATACAATGTCTAGTAGAAGTATAAAAGTAATAAACATCAAATTGTTAAAAGAAAGGACTAATTTAATTAGAATTAATCCCATAATTGCTTTGAAATTGGCAACTGTTTTTTTTCAATGAGTTGCACACTCAGTATGCCGTCTGTGTCTTCAAAGGTTAAAGAAGCTGTCACTCACTCAGTAGTATTATTTCTGTTGTGTAAAAAGCTTAAAAAGCCATAGAGATAAAAATCCCATAAAATCTTATAAGATTTTGTTCCAAAGCAGCTTTCATTCAAAACTACTGATAGGCATTATATCCAATACCAAATGTTTCAACTGATTTGCAAATTCTTCTATTCAAGTTTCTGTTTTGATGTTGTGTGTGTTGCTACCAGTATTGAATGTTTGTCTTCAATTTAATAAATTTGTTTTCATGTTAAGAAGAAATCAGTATTTAATTGGATAAAGCATAGAACATTTTAAGTAAAGCTTTAGTATTAAAAGCTTTTAACTTATTTTTAGGGTTCTTTACTTAAAAAGTAAAAATGGAACCATTATAAAATCACTTCTGTGTCTGTCTGAACATAGAGCTGAAAGCCTCAAAGGTCCTTCAGTAGCTTCAGAGCCCCTAGCCTAACCCTTCCCGCTTTTCAAGATGTTTAATTTTGTTCATTTTTCCTTTTAAATTTGTGCGGTTTCAATTTTCAGATTTTTTCTTCCTTTCTACCTGGCTTCCACAAATGTCTTGGTGTAAAAGGGACGTAGCAAAGGACCCTCAAGTGAAACGTCGCGCTCCGCGAATTCTGCGGCAATTGTTTTTCTTGAAAACTATTGAACATGGTAAGTTCAAACTCTGGAAAGTTATAAAACTTATCGACCCCCATATTTTCAGATTATCAGCCATTCACAAATATGTTTAAGAAACATTTTAGGGAGGCTGATTAAATTATTTGAAATAAAAAATCAATTTTCTTTTTCTATATCATGTGAAAGATCTCGTAACACTGAATTCAAATATATACTTGTTTTAATTTTAGGTATTATATTTCCAGAGATATCGTCGAAAATGCACTGCAAAAATATATTCCCCCCCCCCCCCCTTCTATTTCCAGATCTACTGAATCTAAAATTATGAAAAAGTTAGAGGTAGTAGGAATTTATTTAAACCTTGCAGGAAAACTATAGTGATTTCCGTACGCCACATAGGTTTTGAGAACGTATTTAAATGGTAATTGGGTTTTAAATACTTAAATGGTAATTACGCTTTAATTAACGCTTTAAATGGTAATTAGGCTAAATCCAAGCATTTGAATAAACAAAATTTCTGTTTTTATTGCAAAAAGAATAATCTCAACCCTGAAAATATAAATGCCTATTTGAGGTGGGGGAATTAATTTGTTTTAAATAAACCACCTCCCTTGAAAGGGATGAAATAAAATGTTATAGTTTAATCGGTCTATATTCATAAAATGAACAGTTTATCCCTCTTTGGACAATCTAGCATTGTGACGAGAAAGCCCACCACTATGAAATTTGTCTTAAAAAATCTCCTCCTAGAGGAACTGAAAATGTCTCTGTTTTTTCCAAAATCAATTTGGATTTTTTTTAATTTAACTTTAACCGATTTTATAATTTTTATTATATTGGATGCCATTGTCTTTCTCTTTCACCGTGCTTACCTTCACTTCTAAATATCGTGGAATTAAAATCTTTATATCATCCGAATAGAGCGAAAAATGTGTGTTCAAATAAATGTTTTTCAAAATTTTATGTAATTTATAGATTTATCATGATTTTTTAAATATAATTTTCAATTATAAAAACATTGTTTTTAATTTTGTGTATCAAATCGCAAATCAACACCCTCCATTTTGTTCTTTTTCACATATCCTGATACCAATAAGGTTACTGTTTCTTCTTATCAATATCAAATGCCTGATTTTGATCCATTTCATCCGAATATGAGTTTACAAAAAAATGGTTGAGGACCTGAAATGAGGATGACATATTAGGTTTGTTTATAAAATTGTCAAAAAGCGTAAGTGCAGGGGTATTCAGTGCTAAAAGATTGTAAAAAATTATTAACCATTGTCGATACGATATGTTTCATAAACCTATCTAAATTTGGTATGGATATAAAGTAATTCTTGATGCAAAATATGTTGTATTTAACAAGTGTCAATACAGAATGTTTCATAAAGCCAGGAAATGCCAAGATAGCTATTTCGTCAATTTTGATGAAAGGTATTTTATAAACCTGTAATGATCGAGTCTGAATACTAGGTGATTAATGGAATTAAAGGCGTATTAATTAATGTTGAATTTATTTCAAATATGTTGTATTAAATCAAAATAATATTATTAACAAAAGCATATAAACAATATGAATGATGTTAATTTCCATAAGAAGATTGTGGCCATAAAGTTCAAACTTTATTTGCACTAATCTCAAAATCTAACGTACTGAACGTCAAACTAAAGGATATTTTTCCTCTTGGTGAAGTACATAGGCACTAGTGGGCAAGAAACCTTCAGCATATTTTGTATCTAGGGGACAAAAAAAAAGCTGAGTTATAAAGATGAGTGAAAATTTGTTTTATTAAATTTGCATGTAGCTTAAATTCTAAGTAAGATATCAAAAAATGTCCTAGTTAAAAACTTACTAAATGTTTTTTATTTTGCTAAATATCATTAAAATTCGTATATTTATTTTCAAGATACGAAAGGATAAGCATAAATCTTCTATAGATTAAAGGATAGCACCACTTTGATACCCTGAAATTTCTCAGCCTGAAGCACTCAGCCCACCCTGCACCTGTATGTTATGGCCCTACTTTCATAAGAAACAAAAGTTATCATTTCTGTGTCAAATGTTTAACATTCTGTTTTTGGTCAAAATTAAAAAAAGGTTACCGTCGGATTTTCCCAAAATTTGCATTTTGGGAATCAGAAAAATAAACAACGTACAGACTATGAGTCTGTGAGTTTCAGTTCAATACCTCCAATACTTTTCTTAATACTCGAGGATGAGTGAAAATGAAACTATTTCGTTGCCTGGAATTATCAAGCTGGTAACTTTATTTCGCAGTTTCAATAAAAATAGCCATTTTCGGCGCATGCGCAGGAAAATCTTTTAGTTCCACCGCCAGAGGATGTATTCAGTTCTAAACAAATTTCCGACACATGTTCCCGCTGCCTACGATACCGTGTATAGCAGACGTGCTGTAAAGTCGTTTAGTTCCAGTTTCCACCACCAGGTGGAGCATTGTGTTCTAAATAAAACTTTTTCCGAACAAAACTCCGACACTCGTTCCCGCTGCTTATGGCACTGTGCACGCACGGTAAATCTGTTAGTTCCACTTTCCACCGCACTCTGTCCTAAACATACCTTTTTCTGAACGAAACTCCGACACGTGTCCCCGTTGTTTATGGCACAGTATAGAAGGCGTGCTGTGCACCCGCTAAAAATATTTTAGTTTCACTTTCCATTGCTAGGGGGCACCAAATCTATGTCTTAATTAGTTATCTATATCTTAATTAGTCAATGAATGAATCAATTCTCACTGAAATCGGCCCTTTGTTTGAATCGGACCAATTTTAAACGCAAAATCTTTTAATCCCATTTCCTACCACTAGAGGCACACTTTGTTCTAAATAAAACTCTTTCCGATCGAAACTCCGGCACGTGTCCCAGCTGCCTACGACACCGTATAACAGGCGCTTTACGCATGCACTGCAAAATCTTTTAGTTCCATTTTCTACTGACAGGTGGCACCAAATCTGTATCTGAATTAGTTATCTATATCTAAATTAGTTCTTATTAAGTTGAATGAACTAATTCTCGTTGAAATTAGGCCCATAGAACCTGAGAAAATACCCTCTATGCCAGGGGCGTGCCGAAGGCTGTTTTAGTGAGGGGGGTGTGAACTGAATTTTACCGAGTATGGGATCGGGGGTGAGAAAGGCTTTGTGATAGTTCCCCCCCCCTCAGCAACGGAGTCAACTGTTCTACAATACTGTGAATTTTTAAAAAAAATCACAAAGTCCTAAGTGCTCACCTGCATTCTGCCTAACCACAGTCAAAATTAAATGCTGTTATTCAGTATGTGTAAAAAAATGTTTATTCTTTTACTATATAAGTAGAGTTGAGAATCCTGTTATTAATTAGGATTCTGCTTATGATTTAAAAGGAAATGTGTATGGATGTACCGTACATTAACCAGTTCTCAAAAGTAACAATTTAAGAATGTTGAAGTACTTCGGAAGTTATGTTTCTATAAATAAAATCGCATGCTGTTGTGTTATGTAAGTGTATACATTTTGGAATATGTAAAAAAGACAAATCTTGCTTGTTAAAAATAAGATATATATTAGTATAACAGACTAAAATTTATTCTTCTCTATATTTTTAAATTACCACCCACCTATCCTTCAAAATAGCCCATTTTCCCGCTAAATTGTCTAAATCCAACACGTCAGTTATGCCTGCTTCACATGTTAATAGCATCAGTTCATCCAGTCTCTCTATACCGACATGGTGGTATGCAAGTACCTTCCGCCAAAGTCTCAAATTCTCAGAAAAGAAATTCTCTCTCTCTATCTTAGCCCTGGACATCACCCCACGGCCTGCACTGGAGTAGGCCATGATCACCCCCTCTCTCTGACAACCCCTCCCTCCTACACAGAATCATGCACAATCTTCCGTTCTGTGTGAGAAGATCTTTCTTTTCCCCTTTAAAGACGGACAACAGAGAATTGAAATGAAACTGACGACGGGGGAGGGGACTTTTTTGCAGGAAGTGTTTTTAACTTTCTGACTATTCTAAACTTTACCAACTCTTAAAAATAAGTGGGGGAGTGTTACACCCCTAACACCCCCTCTCTCTCCCCCCCCCCCACCCCGCTAGGCACGCCCCTGCTCCCTGGTGATTAATGTTCAGAAATAGTGGTAACCAACCGAAGTTTATCTAGTACCTGAGGGACCGTGCAAAGAGAAAACGGCGCCCGGGGCAAAGATTCCATTTGGGGCCCCCCTTAACCTATTCACTTCTCTTTGTAACAGGTGTCAAAGAAATTGACAAACTTCAGAAACAGAAATAAATTCTATTGAATAAATATTTCGCGTTTATTTTTTAAATTTAGAAGATTTAATTTTAATTCAGAAATTCCAAACAACTAAATAACATAAGACAATTGCACTAATTTCCTAGAGAAATCATGATGTTTCGTGGCAGAAAATAAGAGAATGACGAAGAGAGAAACTGAAATTCCCCGGAAAATCATGCGTCAAGCATAGATTATGTAACACTTTCCAACGCTTCGAAAATAATTTTATAAATCATTACCATTTAATAAGCTGAAAGATAACATCTAAGTAAACAATTTGGAAAACGCATAACATATTTAAAAACGTAATTTCAGGAATTTCCAACACATACAATATTCGGAAAAATATCCGAATACTTTTATTCAGCCCTGTATATGATCTATAGATTTGTATATATACTACATAGGATGCTAAATTTTAGTTTAATTAGGAAACACGTAGCACAGTTTAAAATTCTCCTTCTGAAGTTTCTGTCAATAAACGGAAATGTGTTCGCGAACTTTTGTGCTGCCCTGTATATGATCTACAGAATTTATACACACCAAGTAATAGACAAAAAGTGAGTTAAATTTAAAATCGCGTTCAGCAACTTAAAACGCACTTCCAGGAATTATTGTTAACAGACAGTAGAGAATTCTTTTGTGTGTCCCTGTAAATGAACGATGACTGCTGTACACACAATATTCTGTAGTAAGCCTCTTGTAATGCACCTTAGTGATATATATAAATTTGAATGTGTTTAAAATAGTGAAACATTATTTAATTAAACCGCAAACGATTTTTCTCTATAGACGTAATGCACTGGAATTCTTTTGACTGTCCCTGTAAAGTAACTATAAGTGCTATGCACACCCTATTCCATATTAAGTTTCTTGTAATGCACCTTGTGATATATATCAATTACAATGTGTTTGAAATTGTGTAACATCATTAAAATAAACCGCAAATGATTTTTCCCCATAGACCGTAATGGAATGGAATTTTTTTGAGTGTCCCTGTAAAAAAAACTATAAGTGCTACACACTTCAGTTGAAATAGGGAACATGCTATAGATAACGACAATAACATATAAAAATTGCAGGGCAATCCGAGCATATTTACGGGAGTTAGAGCACGGACAGACGGCAGACGATCAGACTAACCGAAGTCATAAACACTTTTCAACTAGGTTGGAAAGTGTTAAAAATTGCTCATGAAGATATGTCAGAGGGATGGATCCGCTCTCCTGCAGGTGTGCGCCGATTTTTAGGGTTTCGTTCATCTCAGGAAACCCTATTCGTCTCGCTACGTTGTATGTCCGTCACAGAGCTGGTTCTCAGAAACTATATAACTTACAGACTTGAAATTTTGTGTACTTATAGCTGAATACCTACTATGAAGCTCAAAATCATAAAATAAAAAAATAAAAATCGTATTATTTTAATATAAAGAGATAAAAAACCAAAAATCTAAAAGCCTTTTCCTATTAAATTTAAACATTCTTCGTTATAGCTGTTGCCAACAATTAAAAATCCACAATAAAATTCTTTCTACAGTAATTAATTTTCTATTGAAAGATTTCCACGTGAAAACTGAAAATGAAATAAAAAGTTTCACCAATTGAAAAAAGATTAATATGACGTCATAAAGGTAATAAAACGGAAATTTTCAAACATTTCTCAATAATACAAGGAGTATGATTATGTGTAAGTACAGAAAGCAGGTTAATATGATGTCATTAGAGAATTAAAAAGAAAATTAATCTGACGTCATATTGGAAGTTTAAGGGACTTTTTCAAATGTTTGAGAATAATACAAAGAGAGTATCAATATGAGCAATAGAGAAAGCAAGCAGATATGACGTCAGCAAGTGACTATAACGTCATATGAGTTTGAGGAACGTATTGAATCATGATAAAAACCGGATTATGGAAATATTGGCATATTTTAACATTGGCATATTTAACATCGCCCGCTATCGGACCGGTTCAGATTTATGAAAAAACGAGAAAAATAGACCAGTAAATTTTTACTTCATAAAAAACCTAACTTTTTATTATTTATTTATTTATTTATTTTTTTTGAAAATCAAATTTATTTGGATTTCTTAAAGAAAGTATAAAATGTTTTGAAAGGAGGAATGTTAAACGAAACCCTTTGTGCGATCGTCGATCACACTTACCCACTTGTTTTAGTTATTATTTCAGGAAGAGGGGCATAATCTGTTATAGAAGTTGCAGAAATCTATTGAATATAAAACACGCCTTTTTTTTTTTTTTTTTTTTTTTTTTTTGGGGGGGGGGGGGGGGTGTCAACATCCCATTTGAAAAATTCCAGAAAGAGCACGTACTTCTTTTCGCCCCCCCTCCCTTCCCTAGGTATAGTCGGCGGCTATGTTTTGAAAAATATATTTTTAAAAAATTACGTGCCCTCCTGGAATTTCCCCCTACTGTAAATTATTTTTAGTTTCCTCCTTTCGTGATAAGATAACGCTATGCACTTAAAAAGAATATTAATAAAATTTATAAGGTTTCGATAATCCGACAGCAGCAGAATTTTCTTGTGGAGAACTTACAGAACCATATTAATTGTGTTTTATGGTGCTGCCATCTGTTGCCTATAATGTTCTCCAGAAACTGAAACTATAAAGAATCACAAGTTTTTAACTACTACTTTTTTTTTATTTAAGAAAATAAAAATACAGCAATGTATTTATTCACAAATATTAGTTTTATTACATTTGTTATAACTGATTATTCACACAAGATTAGGGCCCGTTTTTGATTATATGACCACTTTGAGCAAATTTCACCTGAAAGTCTTTTCTCAAAACCGAATTTTCCATGGCTTAGAAAACACAATATTCTAAATTTTTGTTATGTTTTAATTAGTGCTGTTGTTATTCGTACTACAATGTGTGGATTTTCAAGTATTTTATTTAACTTTAAGGCAAGAATATATATCTCTAAATAATTATTCGATATATATATATTCTCAAATAATTAACACCGAATTCTCAATATGATTCTTATTTATTTGTTTATTTTAAATTTCTTCTTAAGTTGAATAGTGTAGAAACATTTCTCTAAACAAAATTAAATAAGCATAATTTGGGTTGGATACACTGCAGACTGAATGTAAAAGAATCGAAGTTTCTTGTTTATTGATTTATTTTTCAAATAAAAGTCAAATATTTTTTCTGCAAACATCAAATGAAGATGTATGGTATTTACTCGTATATAAAGCACACCCTGCGTTTGATAGGGTGGAATTCGGGGGGGGGGGGATATTACTGGTATATAAAGGGCACTATGCTAATTTAACGGCATAAAATCGGAGAACTTGATTTAAAAAATAAAAAAAAATGTAGAAATCTTTATTAATTTTTTTTCGGACCTAAATTACTATACTCATTCACGTATATTTCCTTCCTTTTTTAAAATACCATAAAATTAAATTTTTGAAATGCGTATTTTTCTCATAACTTTGTATCAAAATAATCATCGACACCAGAAATCGTTAGCATATATTTGTTCATAATATGCTAACTACAGCACTAAAAAGTAAAATTATTTCACTTATCTTACTACTTCTATATATGTAGACTTTACACCACAATATTTCCGTGTTGTTTTCAGTGACTTAGTGAAAGCATGTGTGGTTTCACGTTCACGTAGCTCCGTAGCTGTAAGAAGTATCTCGTGTATAATGCGCATCTAACGTATTTTAGGTCTAAAAGTTTGGAAAGAGAGAGCGCACTATACACGAGTAAAAATGGTGTTAGCAAACAATGAACAAAAGTCGTCTTTTTCCGTTTAAGTTTTAGAAACATGTTTCGACAAAATAGTTAGCTTCGGCAGTTACTGTAAAGTTAGCAATAAAAGTTGTGTCGCTTTTCTTTTCTTTCTTTGTCTTTATATTACTCAATTTTTAATTAACAATAGCTACTTTTTGATCTAAGCTGAATGTACTGCGATTTACTTTCTGTTGGGGATACGAAAATTAGTAGGATTCCTAAAAAATCTATATTACTTATCGGTTTAATGTTATTTTCATTTGATTGTGTATTCAAAGTGAAAATAAACACACTTATTACACTTAAAAAAAATAATCGGCATCGACGAGGATGGGATTCGAACCCACGCGGGCAGAGCCCAATGGATTAGCAGTCCATCGCCTTAACCACTCGGCCACCTCGTCACGTTTGTCGGTAGAAATATGAGTATTAAAAACAAAATTAATGTGAATAGTGGAATTGTATTAATTTTTTCTTAAATATAGAATATGTATATATAACGATCGTTAAACAAACAAAACTAATGGTTTCATATCCATTTTTAATTCAAAGAAATTTGGATTTTTTTGTTTTATGTGTGAACAAAAATTGGCAAAGCATTTCAAAATTGTTATATCACATTAGGTTCCTATTGCTTGTAAAATCACAAAGAAATACAACAATTGCACTTTATTTTCTTTAAAAAAAAGTAGAATTATAAGACAGCTTATTTTCTAATGTTAAAAAATGAAAATCGTCGGAAATTAAAAAAGTAAAATTATACATAATATGAGCAGTTAGTTGTCATATCATGACGCCAAACCAAATAAACGCCTGAAATAAAGGACCCGTAATAATATTCTCCTGTTTCCACTTCTGATATGACTGAATTATTGGAAAATTTTGATCTCATGCAAGGAAAATAGCGAAAAGCGTATCTGAATTTGGATTTTCTATTTTCCCTGTGTCAAAACGCGGAGTAAAAAAAAATCCCCATAGGGAAAATTCTGAACTTCGTCGATCCGAGAACAGAGAATGATCGGTTATCTTCTTCTCGTTCCGCTCTTCTACCTGTTCTCCTCCTCCTCCTCCGACATTCCAATCGGCGCCGTTCTTTCAAGTTAAAAAAAAAAAAAAGACAATAATTATGCTAACAACATGCTTTGTGCCTAAATCAAAAAGAAATACCTGGAATTTCCATGGAATTTCTTGAGCGCTGGCAAAGGAAAGGACTGGGAAGGTTCTTCCTGCCAGGGCAGGGCTGCAAAGGGGAAGAAGTAGAGCTGGTGCAAATTTCCAGCACCGGACTCTCTTCTAAGGCCACATTTTAAAATAAAACAGCAAAGAAATAGACTCTTGATCTTGCATGGGCCATGGGCGACAACAGAACGAAACCCAGGTAGAGGTAAAAGTTTGAAACAGATGTGCCTGTATGTAATTCGCATTCGCAGTTAGAATAAAGAATATAAACATGAAATGAGCTAAACTAAGAATATAAAAAAAATCAACAATATACGTCTTTTTTCTTCTTCTTTATGGAGCATTAAAGCAGTTTTTTCTGTTGTCAGTTGGAGCTCACCTTTTTTCTTGATTCCCATTTCCCCCACCCCGTTTAAGATAAATTTTAAACACATGAACGCATAAATAATAAAAAGAAGAACTAAAAATTTTATTTTCGGTGGGGGGGGGGGGGAGATCCAAGGACGAAAAACCCTTAGTTCCCTTCCCGTTACTCTTTGTGTTTAATTTATGTGCCACTTGAAAAGAATAAATTTTACTATTTTCTTCGAAATCAGATACGAAAATATTTATTTAGTTAATAATTTGCAAAATCTAGGGAGCGCCCATGAACTCCTGCATATTTATTTTACATAAAATTTTCAAGTTAAAATAACGAAAAAGATGAAAAAAAGTCAGAACTTGACTTATATAATTTGTGTACTTATGTTAATATTATTACACAGCGCTAAGAAAAAACAAAACAATTAAAATAACGATTTTCATTTACTAATAATCGTCAGATGTGGTGAAACGATATAGAGTGTCCAAAGTGACAAAATACTAGGCACTTCAGAGAACTGCGGTAGCTCGGTACCATATCAATTTAAAAATTAGTCCACAACCACAAAAGTTTCTTTTTTTTTTTTTTTTTTTTTTTTTTGGGGTATATTATACAATGTTTAAATTTGAAACAAATATTATTTTTTAAAATTAATTAATTAACAATTTTATTTTCTAGTACAGTTAGCATTTAAAAATAAAAATAAAAAAATAAAAAAGAAGAGAGAAAAACATTCCACACAATTTAATCACCAAACTATCTCATAAAAAAAGGAAATAAAATAGCCATTTGACTTGTAATTACATCTTCTTTTAACTTATGTTAAAATAAATAAATAAGCTCATTGGTCGTCTTCATACAAAAATTGTATCAAACTCTGACATTCTCAATACGAACGCCTAATTTTGACATATTTACCTTTTCCATAGGATACCAAACGGAAGTCATTCGATCAAACAGTTTAGGAATTATGAATGTTTAAAGTTTGTGACTCCTATGTTAAATTCTTTTGTAATCGTTGCAAAACCTATTGCAATGCGGTTAGTTTTTTAAGTATAACTCAAGAACTATTAGGCGGAATTAGCTGTAATTTTGGACTCGCATATTTGAAGCTTCTAGAAATCGATTTCTGTTACAATATTCATAAATTTAAATTCATAATTGCTTGAAAAATTAATTTCGAAAATATATATTTTTGAAACTAATTTTCGAAAAACAATGACTTGCAACTTTTTTTTTTTTTTTTTTTTTTTTTTTTTTAACAGAAATAAATTTCTGGAAACTTCAAATATGCAAACCCAAAATTACAGCTCATTGCAATCTGCTTTGCAAAGATTAAAAAGGAATTCAACATTATAGAAGTTCCAAACTTTAAATCTTCAAAATTCCTAAACTGTTTGACCGAATGACTTCCTGTTTGGTGACTTACATTAAAATTTACCGGGAAAAAATTATTTAGTCAAAATTGGGTGCTTGTATTGGAAATTTCAGAATTTGGTACAATTTTAGAATGAAGACGACCCCTAAGTTTATTATTATTATTATTATTATTAAAACGTATGAGGTGTTCTCTCTCTCATTTTTTTCCCCTTGACGACTGTACACACTCAAGGAATCAGGATTAGCAGACTTTCTCTGCTATCCTGAAAAGAAAACTTTCTTTTAACATTTAGTTGCATTAAATTTTCTTATGAAAATCTTTTTAAAATTCTATCAATACTTTCTCACTAGCTTGGGGTTAGTTTTATTAATTTAATTTAATTTAATTTCTTTATTAGCTATTCCGCCCGGCGTTTCCTGGGCCCGTGATAATAAATTTAAACAAACTTCAAGTTTGTATGATTTTATATCTTTAACCCGATTTTTGTATGAAAGAATTTTTAAATAAAAAATTCGCGAAAAAATATTGATATTTAGAGATAAAAGCACTCGTAAGAAGACAGTTTCTTTCTTTTTTTTTTACGTATGGTTGTTTTATAATTTAAAAAAAAAATTCTTGTTGTCCGAACTCTTTGAAAATTTTATTGGTTATAAATATAACGATTTTCCAGCCCGTGTAGTAGTTTCGTGAAAAAAATATTGTTATCTAACTGTAAAAAAAATGTTTTCTTCTCACTTTTTTTGTTTGTTTGTTTGTTTTGCGTTTGTTCTTAAAAAGAAAAAAGTGCGTTAGAAAAATGTATGCACATTTTGAATAATTAAAACACCAGTTTTATTTTCAGATATAATTTATATTTAAATTGCAAAAGAATCTATATAAAATGTATAACTTTTCCTCCTTCTGGAGATGTTCAAAATTATTATCGTTCTGGTCAATACATTTCTTATAACGGTAGGCTATTGATTGACAAACTTCAACAAACATTTCATTTGGTGTTGTAGCGCATTCTTGCTCAATTGCGATTCTATATGGACACCAATTCGTGTCAAACTTCTGACGCACCTTATATATATAGTTCTCCTCTTCCGAACTCACTGAAATTTTAATCGGTTATAAATATAACTGTATCCAAGTTCTCTTTAAAATTTCGTGAAAAAAATATGCATATTTAGTAATGAAAATGTGAATCGAAGCAGAGCGAAGCCACGCCGAAACACCCGCTTTTTTGCGGGTTTTTTTTTTTCCCGAAAATTTCTTAGTTTTTCTTTTTTTTTTAATTACTTCTATACGTCCGAATTTTTCGAAAATTTTGTAGGTTATGTAAATCTGGTATACCGAGATGATATTGAAAATGAAAAGATTGTGTCGAAATACGGACGTTTAGTTACTTTTAGATCGTTTCCGTGAAGGCGAATTGACCTCTGTTTGCTTGTGTTTCTGAAAGGGTTGAAATTCGTATTTTTTAAAACTGATTGCACCGTCCATTAGAAGAAGGTTTCAGCTTTAAGAGCACATTTTTGTTTTGCAGGTACCTCTAAAATTGCGCCCTGGAGAGACGCTGCCATAAGGGGAAAAACGACCCTTTTGATTTTTTTTTTCAAAGTGTTAACAACAATATTTTTTCGAATTGACTGCGACATTTGAGACTGTACGGTCTTTCTGAATGCGTCTTCAAATTTTAACTACCGGTTTGGCCGATTTAGGTTAAAACAAAACAACGAAAATAACAAAAAAAAAAAAAAAACAGCTCGTTCGGTTCTTTATTTCCTAACGATGCCTTAAATCGGGATTTGGGCATACGCGAGCGCTTTTGCCGGCTCGGAGTTTTTAATTAATATCTCGGCTAGTTACCAAAAAATTAAAAATCTGAGTCTCGGGTGTATCAGGACCTGTGTTGGACTTATCCTCACCCAATTTTTCAGATCTCTGGGTGCGGTAGATTTCGCTAGCCTTCGCCAACAAACAAACAGACAGACAGACACAACGGACGAAATTTTCTTTTATTAATATAGATTTAATTGAAAATAAATACTCCTGAAAACTCTGTCGAAAATATTTAATGTTTTCATTAAAAAGGGGAAAGGAAAAGAAAGAAAGAAAAGAAAATTATAATTTTTAATTATATTTTTCGAGGAAAATATCATTGTTTTTATAGTTTAAAAAAAATCATGATATAAAAAAAATCCCCATATTAAAGATGACATAAATATTTACCGAATAAAGACACCAACTTCTATTTAAATCAGTTAAGTAGTTTTCGAAAAATAATGTAAACTGATTTGAAAAACTATCTTATAGCTTCGAAAAAAAAAAAAAAAAATCTTTTAAAATTTCATTTACAGATTTAACTGATTTAATATGCTTATTCATTACATTTTACCTTCTCTTTGTCACACAGTAAAATTTTTTAAAGCCATAATTTTCATTAGCATTAAAAAAAGTAATGAAAATTTACTCAAAAATTGCACTATATCCGCGTATTTTTGTTTATATATTAAAAAACGGCTATGACAAAAGACTACATTATTTATTGCATTTTAAAATGGTTTTATTTTCATTTTACATAATACTCGATGAAGATATATTGTCCATTGCATATACTGTTTTTTACGATAGTACTCATACTTCAAAGAACAACACATATAATTATTGCAAATTTAAAAGAAAAAATATCTTTGGAAATGTAGGTCAAATTCTATTCTACAAAAGCTAACTAATGATTTTCCCCGGATATTTTGTTTCTTTTACCGACACAAAACTAAATAATAATAATAATAATAATAATAATAATAATAATAACAATAATAATATAATAATAATAATAATAATAATATAGTAAAACCCGTTTTTGATGGAAAAAATAGGGACCCATTTGAGAAAGACTTTCGTCTTAGTAAGTAATAATTGTATGGTCCTTTTACTGGAACCATGTTTTTTTTTTTTTTTTTTTTTTTTTTTTAGGGGATTTGTTTTATTCTTTACTGTAATAATAATAATAAATATCAACATTGGAATTTTATAATTATTCCTAATAATTATAAATTCCTCCAAACTGTACTGCATTTGGTGTTCGAGGAAATTGATTTATTTACAAATGTCCCCATATATGTATAAAATAAGTTTTTTTTTTTTTTTTTTTTTTTTTTTTTTTTTTTTTTTTTTTTTTTAATAAAAAATATCAAAGTCTTTAGTCAAAGTTAGTTTTTTTTTAGCCCAATTCGTTAGTAATTAATTTATTCTTATTGGTACGAAATGTCAGGAATCGTTTTCCAGCTTCGATACTATTAATGCTGGGAAAATAGTTTTACAAGTTTAAAAAAAATCATCTACACTGCAAAAAATAAAAGTGTTGATTTTACAGTATAATACTGGCAGCTGAGGTGCTAGTATTATACTGTAAAATCAACACTTTTTTTTTTTTTTCAGTGTAGACTAGGAAAAATAACACTGAGTTAAGGAAATCTGTTTTTTCAAACACATTGCTCTGCATAGAAATCTGAATTCCTTATGATGATCATGGATTAATTGCCAAGCATTTTGCTTTGTTAAGTGTTCACTGATGCATCCAAGCCGGTTCAAAATATTATTCATTGTGTAAATATAGGCATTCAATTACTATTACATTTTTACTTACCACCAATGTTGGAAATGATCATCGGTGAAATTATGAATTGGAATGAATGTGCCTACAAGGGGTGGAATCTGTCATTCATGTGAAAGGCGACTAAAGAGTAATTGTATTGTATTGATGTTTAAAAGAAGAAAAAATAACACAAAGTAATTTTTAATTTCTTCTATATTCATGAAAAGAAAAATATTGAATTCGCGACAATTGTTAACTTCCTTTCTTCTAATTAATTAATTGTATTTATTACGTTTCGGATATCCTGGATACGATTTGACCATCTTTGATCGATGTCCGTCTCTATGCTACTTGAATTTTTACTTTCTTCTATCTATACAAGAAGAAAGTATTGGATTCATGAAAATTTTCGACTTCCGGTTTTCGACGGATTTATACGTTTTAAAAGGTCATGAACACGATTTGACTGTTTTTAGAAAATGTCTGTCTGTGACTCTGTCTGTAAGTGACAAAAATTTTGTGGGCGCTGTATCTCAAGAACTAATTCACGAAATTTAATAAAAATTTATATTCAGTTAGTCCCTAATATAAATTGGTGCTGATTAGTTTTTGGTGAAAATCGCCCGACAGGTGGCGGTGCTATGCTGCATTTTTTGTAATTTCCACAATAGCTCTATCTCAAGAATTAATGCAATTATTTTTATCAAACTTCAGATTCAGTTATATCTTGACAACAGGGAAATATGAATGTCATCAATAGAATGTTAATTAACCATACAGCATCCTGATGTGTCTCTTAGAAAACACCCGAGAAATTGAGAATACTGCTATATGTACTAAATATATCTGAAGTATATACAGGGAACATTTTTATACTTTTACACGTATATAAAAAAGATGTTTAATGAAATATATGTGACCTCGGCTAAGTTACTCCCGGGAATAATACTAGTATAATTGGTGGGTTTTCATGAATGAAGAAAATTTTGCCAAATGAAAGGGGGGCCCCAAAATGATACTGTGCTTCCCCTAGATTCAGATGTTAATCGGGCCCTGATCGCCTACGATCAATATTAATAGAATAATTCATATATTATTTAAAATCACATCCCATCTAGTATAATGCTTGCAATAATAATAGTAAATGTAATAATAACCAGTGGACCCGTGCGAGGACTTCGCGCTGCAGTCTAATTTTTTTTACCAATATCTAATATATTATAAACTTCTATCTAATATATTTTAAACTTCTAAAGAAAAATTAAGGATTAAAAATAAATGCTAACAACATTAGTCAAGCCAGAATATCATCAGTAAAAACTGATCGAAGAAAGCAAAAGACACGCGCGAGAAAAAAAAAAAAAAAAAAAAAATTGTATTTCAACTGTATTAGAGGATGACGTCATCCGCTTAGGAAAAAACACGAGACAAAGAAAAATGAATTAATACATATAAAATACAATTTAATTTAATATAACAAATCATGTATTTTAGGCTACACGTGAAATACGACTGCTTCGATCGATGCTGTCTTTTTCTTCTAAACATTTGAATTTTGCTTTTTCATCATAAATATAAAATAAGCTCGTGCAGAGACTTCCCACTTTATCTTTTTTGTACTATTTACTATTTTTTTTATGTATGTAATCATTGTTGAGCACGATATAAATGCGGTACCTTATTTTTGTGTCAACATATTTGAGAAAAACCTTTCATTCAATTTATGAAAACAATTCTGATTTAATTTTTAATTAACTGTGATTTTTAATCAAAAAACATGTTTTAAAGAAATGTGAGTGTATTATGTCAGAAGCCGGTTCAAAAACCTTACACCGCATTCATTGTTGCGCGTTTTGTAAATGCATAGAAAAAGGGATGTTGACAACAGAAATAATATATATGATAATAAATTATAAAAATTAAAGGTTTGTCTTAAAAAGTAGAAAAGCTAATATTTGTATCTTTTAGTGAATTTTTTGTTATGAATATCTGTCACAGTTATTTATCCTCATTGTCCCATCCTATGTCGAGACTTTTGACAACTACCGTTTTACTTACTTAGCAAATATCTTTTTCTTTTCATCAGTCAATTGAAAAATTCAGTGAGTTAAGAACATTATGAAACTGTCTCCAGAATGTTCTCTTAAAACAGTGCCAGCTCGAGGATATATGACACAGAGGCGAATCCAGACCTCCGTTTATAGGGGGGAGGGATGTCATGTCTCCTCAGAGTAAAAATATAAGGTCTTTATTAGGAGGTCTATGCATAGAAAAAGTAATAACTTATATAATAATTTTTATATTCCTTTATATAATAAAATTTATATTCCTTCTTCTATGGGTCTATGCATGTCTCCTTTTTTTTGGGGGGGGGGGGGAGCGGAGGGAGGGGCAGATATCTTCATTAGCAGATTTTTTATCTTTTGATCCAAATTGGCTATTTTCTGAGATATACCTGAATTTACTTCCGTTCGGAAATGCATGGAAATCTTCAGGTATATCCGTAAATGAATAAAATTTGCATGAGATACGTGGTATTTGTTCAGAGTTTCCTATTTTCTTATAAAAGAGAAGAATCTTACAGAAAATGTTCTCAAAGTTCGCATTTTAAACCGACTTTCGGGGCTCGAAAATCATGAAAATGTCGTCTTCAGGAAGCAGTTGAATATAATTCAAGATGAACCACATTTATATTAAAATGAAAAATGTTCTTCGATTCTTTGGTGCTTAAACAATAATGCTACAATTTTCATGCATTTCTGTATAAAAATAACTCCATGAATCTTTAGAAAGATTAGCATTTTTAAACGGAGAGGGGAGGGGGAATGAAAACACTTTTAAAGCATATTTATATTTAAAAAAATTATTCAGATGTTCTTCATGCGTCATGACCCCCATGGCCCACCCCTTGGAACCGCGCTTGATGTGACAGACACTCCAAACCACTTTATTTCATTGGTAGAGGCCAACTTAGGCCCTGGGAAGAAAGTTTCCAAGGAAGCTCCTATATATGTATTCACATAAAAAGCGGGAAAATTAAAAGATATTAATGATATTTATTAAATTGGTTATTTTAAAATTAACTTATTTTTTAATTAATTTCCTTTTTTAAAACAGATCAACTTTTAATTAATAAGTTTTATTATTTTTTATTTCTATGCAAAAAATACATACTATTCAGATATAATAATTGTATATCGTAGCACATGTAACTGTATGTTTGTATTATGAGTTATAAAAGCAAATTGGAAGCAATTTTCCACACCAACGTATGCTTTTATAGTAGCAAGGACTAATGAAGGGGCCCTTTTTTCAGGGCCCGCTTAAGACTTAGAAGTAGGGGAAACCCAACGTCACAGAGGGGGGGGGGGGGGGCTCTTACTCTGCCAATTATTCTTCAACAATTTGAATTTTTACCATCAAAACTTCGAGTAAACAACACTTTTAATATTAAACTAAAACTAACTACCTATATACATATAAAAAATATTTTATTATATACATAATTATACATAACAAATTAATTTTGTAAATGAATTTACAAATATGGAACAGGTGTGAATATTTGACCTTCAAAATATATTTTATGCTTTACAACTTGCAGGATTTGCCAGTGCTAAGAACAATGCAGGGACAGCAAATATTTGACGTAAATTTATGTTTGGCTGCTACACAATTTTGCTTCTATTTTATAAACAGAAAAAAAAAAAGAGTATAAATGTGTTAGTAATAGACTGGGGGAAAATTTAATAGCTATAATTTAAAAAAAAAAAAAAAAAAAAAAAAAACATTTTTTTTACCCTGACTGAATTTCCCCCCCCCCCTAAAAATTAGTTTTGAAAAGTAAGTTGTTTAGGGAGGCCCTTTGTATTTCAGTGGGTAAGTTCACGGGCCTATTCGGTAAACAGGCCCTGCCTTTTCTAAGAGGGTTTCGGAGATTTTCCCCACCTGTCCCCCTCCTCACTGTTCATTGACAGCCCCTTATTCATGAAAGATAAAAATATATCTATATATAATATGAATAATTTTACTAAGATCATTGCGAGGCGCCCCTAGATAGAGCTTATAAATATAGTGTGTCAACTAGCCTGCTCAAATATTCAGATACATTTTCAACTCATGAGCCGTGACTCGTCCCGCCGTGAAAACAGTGATTCTCTTCCGAAACTCGAAACGGAAATAAAAGAATGCAGTGTTTTCCGCTAAAAAAAATCCCTAATAAGAAAACATTTTTTCCTTATCTTGTCTTCGCTTTTTACTTACCTGCGAACACATGCGAAGAGCGGAATCTCGGACGCTGTCGTCCAATTAAGTGAAGTGTTATTTTCTAAAAGTTTGCTGCTTAAATGGCATAATTATGCAAGAATTGATTGCTTTTACAATCTCAATATTTTTATTTATATTTTTTGACTCAGTTAATTCCTTTTCTGGTGCATTTTACGCAGATAATGGCCGTCAACAAAGTATTTTGTACAAAAGTTTAACAAAAGAAGATAAAACTGAGCTTCGCGAAGAAATTTTACATTTGTTAGGACTTCAGCACCGACCTACTAAAAAAGGAAATAGGCGCAAAAAATTAGATGTTCAGAAAAGTTCTGCCGAACGTTATTTGTTAGATTTATATAAGAAAATAGAAGAAGAAAATGCAGATTATGAGAATATATGTAGAAATAGTGCATGCGACTTCTTGAGTGATTCAGATTTTATTGTCAGCTTTCCTAACAAAAGTAATTATTTTATAAGTAATCTATTTGTTATTATAAAAATTTGTTATAATTTCAATGCTTTAAAGTGCAAAAGTACAGGATGTTATTTTGCATTTTAAACACATTAATTTTGCTTTAAAAAAAAACAAATGTTTGTGATATGTCAAAAAGTAGAGAAAGTTTGACCACAAATTTTAAATATTAAACTTTTAATGTATGAGCTTTATTTAATATTAGTGGTAGGAGTAGTAATATAATGTTTTATAGAATTAGTACCTATCATTGCATAGCTAAAAGTTTGATTACTTCAAAATGTCAATTTCGTGTGTCATAAAGTATAGTTATTTTCTAAATTTCATAGTTATTCAACTTTGATTTTTATTGATTTAATGGATTTATTTGATTATTATCCATTTAGTTCATCATCAGTTTCCACATCTGAGACATGAAAGAGATAGAAGGTTTTATTTTGATGTAATGAAAATTCCTCCAGAGGAAGAAATAGTTAATGCTGAATTGAGGATTTACAGAAATAATACTAGAAGAAGTCGAATGAATAAAAAATACAAATATGCCCTTTCTCTATTTGCAGTAACAGAGGATGGTAATAGGTAAGAATATTTATTTTATTTGCGTTCATAATTAAAGTGTAAGACTTTAACATTTGTAAAATGTAATATTGTTTAATTTGATTTGAAATGCTTTTCATATGTAAAAGGTAAAATGTTTAGAATGAAAATATTTTATTTTATTTGTTATTGTGGTATTTATTAGTTTTGCTTGGTATCAAGAAAATAGTCTTGATTACACAATACTCTACCATCCCTCTCTTTCTCTCTCAATATGTACACACATACACACACATATTTAATCTAACTCATGTTTTGGAAGGGGAGAAATATGCTTAAGTAATCGATAACTCTTTGAAAAACTTATACAGTGTCTCACATAAGTGATGGGACACTTGTGCTTTACAAAAGGAAACTAATCAAATAAATTAAAAAAACATGTACACATTTTTTTTGTGGGTGTGTTTCATACTTAAATTTAGTAAAGATTATTACATAACATACATTTTGTCAAAATATTAAAATATTAATTTAATAAAAATACAAATGTTTAGAACGGAGCAAAAAATAGCTCACATAAGTGATGGGACACCATTATATATGCAACAAAAATCGCCTGAAATAAGCAATAAAAATATTTTTTGGGGTTTTATTTTTACTTAAAAGCAATTGGCAATAATTTATAAAATCGTCTGCAGTATTTCTCTCCAGTTTGTTTTGGAATTTTTGTGTTTTTTAGCTCTGTGTAGTCATGAATGCTAAACGAAAAGAAACTTCGCCTGAAATTCGAAAATTAGTTATTAATTTGCATATTGAACGTGGAAAATCTATTAGAAAAACTGCTGAAACAGTTAACTTGAGTCGTTCAACAGTTTTCAATATCATTAAACGATATAAAAAGAATCATATGATTCAGGATAAAAGAAGACCTGGCTGACCATCAAAGCTATCCAATGGAATAAAGCGAATTATCGTTCGAAATATTAAAAAAAATCCAAGAATTAGTGCTTCAAAAGTTGCTGCTGATTTACAAGCATTATATGGAATAATTGTTAATCCTGAAACTATTAGAAGGGTAATTCGATCTGCTGGATATCACGGTAGAGTAGCCAGGAAAAAATTCTTCGTAAGTGAAAAGAATAGAAAACTCAGACTAGCTTTCGCAAAATCCAACATAAATAAGAATTCTGATTACTGGAATAAAGTTATATTTGCTGATGAGAGTAAATTTAATATATTTGGTTCTGACGGTAGAATCTTGGTGTGGAGAAAACCCAGGGAAGAACTTCGCAAACAGAACTTGGTACCAACAGTAAAACATGGTGGAGGAGGAGTTATGGTATGGGGGTGTATGTCGTCCGCTGGAGTTGGTAATTTTGTTTTTATTGACAGTATAATGGATCAGTACAAGTATATTGATATTTTAAAGCAAAATTTGAAATCTTCAGCACGAAAATTGAACCTTCATAACGATTTTAAATTCTACCAGGACAATGACCCCAAGCACACTGCTCTGAACGTTAGACTCTGGCTGCTATATAACTGTCCTGAAATAATAAAAACACCACCACAATCTCCAGACTTAAATCCCATAGAGAATATTTGGCAAGAATTGGAATCAAGAATTCGCAAACACACCATTTCTTCAAAACAACAACTAAAATCGGTGCTTCAAGAAGAATGGGGTAAAATCACTCCAGAAATCACAAAAAAAATAGTCGAATCCATCCCAAAAAGATTAAGTCATGTTTTAAAAGTAAAAGGAAATCCAACAAAATATTAAAACCTTTTAAAAAGTAAAATTTGTGGATAAATATTTGATGGAAAAGTAAGTGTCCCATCACTTATGTGAGCCATTTTTTGCTCCGTTCTGAACAATTGTATTTTTACTAAATTAATATTTTAATATTTTGACAAAATGTATGTTATGTAATAATTGTTACTAACTTTAAATATGAAACACACCCAAAAAATTTTTGCACATGTTTGTTTATTTATTTTATTGCAGTTTCTTTTTATAAAGCACAAGTGTCCCATCACTTTTGTGAGACACTGTAGCTCTGTTAAATACAGGCTGATGTTACTGTATATATCTGTAACAATAAAACTTAGCTACTACAAAAAATAGTAGGGGAGACCGGTACACACTGGACCACCCCCTAATATTTTATTCATTTAAATTTTTTTAAAGCTTCTCTTCTATCCTAATAGACAACAACACTGCACTGTTTATTTATAGCCTTCAGAAAATATGTTTAGCTCAGATTGAACTATTTTATTCTGATTGGTTGTTTTGAGCTTCTAAAAGTAAAATTTTTCATCATCCTATTTTTATTTTTTTAGTAATTAAAAGTTGTAGATAAATAAGATAAAACAGCTTATTTCCAAAGCTAAGATACTTGTTTTTATTTAACTTTAAAGCTAATATGTCTAAAAGAAAGCTATAAACAATATTAATATGATTATTTATTGAACTTCAACATGGGGCACAGTGGACCACCCACTCCTGGGGCACAGTGGTCTACAATCCACTCTTCTCCTGTAATGCAGAATGTTCAAAATATTTAATAATTGCCTATTTTCTATGAAGAAATATTGTTTTTAAGTAATTATTTAACTGTAAAATAAAGTAAACAAAGAAAAATAACAATTTATTTAACATAGTAAGAAATATTTTGTTTTCTATTTACTGCCTTTGGTAAATATAACTGTAGTCTAATTGGTGATGATTTTATTCAAGTAAGATTAATGAGAAGCAAATTGAATGGAAATCAGTTTATTTTTCCCAAAACTGTAGATAAATCTGTTGTTGATGTAAATGATTTCATAATGTAGCTTCCAGACACAAAAGTCTTTCAGGAAAATTCCAGGCTCAATCTTACTCATAAGTATTTTGGAATTTCATTTGCAAATTTTAATGTGCACTGATTTTTTTATACTTAAGCAATAACTTCAACTAAATTGCAATTGTTCCTGTATTAATCTGTTATTATTTTCAAAATATAATTAATTTTTTTTTTGTTTCTGTTTTTGTTTCAAAATGTTACTTGTAAATTTATATATGTTATTTTGCGATAAAGGAGAAATAAAAAAGAATTAGATTAATGAAAAATAGATTTATATTGTATTTCAAATAATACCTAATAGCGGTCCACTGTACCCCGGTGGGTGGACCAGCGTGCCCCAGAATTGGGGCACACTGGTCCACTTTACGGGTGCATATAAAATTTTTTTTTATGAAAAATGTATTGAAAACTATGTTCTGAGAAAATTATGATGAATGTATAAAGGCTTAAGGGATATCCAAAAATATTTTCATACAGATCGGTTTGTCTACTAAAGAAAAAAAAAAATAATTTAACTGAAAAAGTGGTCCACTGTGTACCAGTCTCCCCTATACTGTTAAATTTGATTGAGAATGCTTTTCACTTGTTAAAGAGTAAAATCATTCACAATGAAAACAATAATGATAAAAGTCAGACCTCAGTTGCGTGTGCAGCATTTTTAAATAAATAATTTCATACAAAATCATGTTAAAGATATAAAATCATACAAGCTTTAGGTTTGTTTAATTTTATTATCACGGGCCCGGTCAATGCAGGACAGGTCAGGTAGTATTACAGGGTAGATGTGCCAGTAATGGGCCACCTTCAATGTTTTTGGTTTATAAAAATATAACCAATAACAAATTCAGCTTTTTATAATTTCATTAATATGCTTTCTTTAAATTCTAGTTTTAAATACAATCATAATATCAATTATCTCTTACTTTTTGTGAGGTGTCCATTACTGGAATTTAGGGTGTTTTGATTTATTTCTATTATTTACAATTAAATTTCGATTCACATTGGGAAATGTGACTATGAGCATGGTTAAATATTGTTGGTAGATTAATATAGTATCAAAAAATGTGGAATATAACAATTATAACTATTAATTAAAAAATAATTTTTAAAGAAATTCCTTAAGAGTGTCCATTACTGGCACATCTACCCTATATTTTAATGCATTCACTTTCTTGTGGACAAACAAAACCAGTAGCGTAGCCAGGGTGGGGGTCCAAACGCTCTGGATACCAGTAAAATTATAAAGTTTGCTTCGCCTTGATTATCGCAGAAAGTTCTCCGATTGTAGAAGGCAAATAAAACTGTACAAAATTTGTGGTATAAAGAGCATCTGGACCCCCACCCTGGCTACGCCACTGAACAAAACTTTGTTTGCAGGTTTGGCAAATGTATGGCCTAATTTATGTCTACATTAACTTTTTCTTTTAAACTAAGAATGATAATGCTTAATTTTAGATTTATAAATTAATGAATATTTATTTTGAATACTTATACTATTTTTATATCAAAAGAATTTCAAATAGTACAATTGTAATGTGCTAATATAAACAAGGATACAAATCTTCCATTGATCTGGTATTTCTTTCTTTTTGTTGTATTTCTTTGATACCAAATATTGAATATTTTAAAATAATATAATTTGTACTTTTTTTTTTCTCTGTATATGTATCAGGGGTGGATCCAGGCAAAATTTGGGGCCTATTTAAAGCCCTTTCACGAAAATCAATTTAATAAAATGGGCCCCTTCACAAAAATCAATTTGATAAAATGGGCCCTTCACAAAATTCCTTTTACTAAAATAGGTCCTTTCACAAAATTCTGTTCCATAAAAACTTACCATTTATTATTTATTTATTATTTTGTTATGTTTTAAAATGTGTAATTTGTAAACAAACAAGCTCACCAGAGAAGAAAACTTCAGCAAAAGGATTAAAAGACATTTTTGTTTATAAATGCTTGGTTCAAATTTGAGTATAACTGGATTTCAACTTTTGTTACAAAATGTTATTTTTCACAAAAATATAATAAATTTCACAAAAATAACCTTTACTTTTCACAAAATGGGCCCCAAGAAAAAAAACCTGCATCGACCCCTGTGTACATCATCTTCATCATCAACAAAGATTTTTCCCCCTTAGTGTAACAGCTAGAGATGAATAAAACTCAACAATATAATCTTTAAAAAAATAAAGAAAAAATCATGAATTGAAATTAAAAAAATTAATATTTTGATTCATGTTACAGAATTAGTAGAAATTTGTATTTGTTTAAAATTATTTTTTTATCTTTGATATTTGATAATAAGTAAGGTTGTATCAGGGCCATATTACTGCATGGGTAAAATAGGCAATTGCCCAGGAGACCCAGACTAGAAGAGGAAACACACTTTGTAACTAAGCAATAAAATAACTCGCTATTTGAAAGGAGTTCCTTTCACTCTAGATTGTCATTATTATAGCCTGGGTTGCATCAATTTGTAGTGTTTGTGAATTTGTGATTTAGTTGAAGTAACCTTAAGTTAAATAGTATCAATTAATTTAAAACAATTTTGTAAAACTGTGTACTCTTATCATTATTTTATTATCATTTTAAACTGTATTTCAAAAAGAAATGATATCTGATAGCATATATCTGAAATATATGTGTAAGGAATTAAAATTAGAATATGGATAAAAGGTTATTAAGTTAAGAATAAGATTTTAAAAATATTTAATATATTTACCAAATATTCCAACTTTTATAGGCAAACGTTGAAATCCATTAAATTTATTATACATTGTTCATGATGTAATAATAAAGCTACTGCTATGCAAAAAATAATTGCAGTAAAACCTGTCAAAATAGAACCTGTGTATAACAGAATTCTGCTAAGAATGTAAAAATTTCATGGTTCTGAGAAACAAAAAAAAAAAAAAAAGATTATTCATTCATTAGAGAAGATGTATCTACAGTCTAAGATGGAAACCAAACTAATTTTTCTCCAGCCCCTTGCATTCCCATCTTGGTTTTTTAATTATATACAATTAAAAAAATATTATTCAGAACTGTATACACAGAACTGAACAATTATAAAAAAACTAATCTTTTTTCACCTTAAATGTTTAAACTGTTTCATCAGGTTCCATAAAAGTCATTGTCATAAAAGAAAAAGTTTGACTTTGGAAAGGTCGACTTCATACATAAAAATTCAACTGGAAATGAAAAAATCGTCTGTAAATGAGAGATAAAATTTACGATACATATAAAAAATATTAAAAAATATATATATATCTCTGTAAATTAAATATCTCTTCTATAGATTTGATAATAATATATGTTATTTGTACAATTTTATTTTCATGACTAAACTTAATAGAATGCTGAAAATAAATAAATAAAACAATAAATGATTATTTTATGTACTAAAGCTTATATGAATGTAATTATATATGCATGTATAGAAGATACTGTACATTGTAAAATATATATAATACTATATAGTATTATTCTTTGTAATTTTATTGTTAGTTCAAATACATTAGAATTAGTGGATCAGCTTATTATCAATGGAGCATCTTCAAAGGGATGGCTTGTATTCAATGTCACATCACAAATTATGAAATGGATTGCTTTCCCTAAGCAAAATCTTGGCTTGTATCTGAAAATAAAGTCATTAACAAAATACAGAGATAAAGGTTAGTAACTTCTCATTTAAAATGCTATTTTTTGCCATATTTTATATTAAATTATTTAGTCTGAAATTAGGCTATTGCTGGCCAGTAACTGTTGAAAATAAAATTGTCAAATGATTAGTGAAGTAAATGTATACTAATTAAAACTTGTTTTCTAAAAATGGATGAAAAAATATAAATAAATAAATAGTATATATGCATCCATAAAATTTTAGATAATTGAGAATATTGGGTACTTCTCCATTATCCCGTCAATCACTTTTCATAACAAAAAACTATCGCCAAATTGTAATGCCAAATAAAGAAATGGGGAAATGTTGCCATTGGAATATCAATCAAAATAAATAAATAAAATACAAGAAATTCGGAAAAGCCACACTCACCAAAGAGTCAAGTATCAGTAAGTTTGAACAAAAACAATTACAATATATTAATTGAAATAGAAAAAAAATAATCTTGGATATTTATTTATTTACATTATTTTTCTTAATTATCCCTCTCAGCTGGTGAATAAAATGTTTGTGACGTCAATTGAAACTGGTTAAGTGAATGGGACTGCATTTTTGGTATTAAATCCTATAGTTTGGCAATAGTTTTTTGTTATGAAAAGTGGTCGACGGGTTAATGGAGAAGTACCGAATATTGTATTCTAACTATAACTAGATAAATGACTGGTCTGAGATTGTGATATTGCTGGTAGCAAATGTTGAAAATGAACTTTTCGAATGATGATTAGTCAAATAAATGTATTCTAATTAAAACTTGTTTTCTAAAAAAGAATGAAAAAAAAAAAAAACATAAATAGAATGTGCATCCATAAAATTTTAGATAATTGAGAATATTGTAATCTAAACTAGATAAACAAGATTCCTGGGACACATTTACTTTGAATCTGAATATCACTTAGTATTATATATTCTACTAGCAACCCGCTACGGCTTCGCATCAGTGCCATGATGTTTTAAAGATACCTCTAATGCATATATCTGTAAAGTTCAAACTCAACATCATTTTTAATTTGCACAAATAAAAAATTACAGATTACATGTTTTTTTTTTTTTTTTAAATTCTATCTAGTAAAAACACTTTCGACTTCATATATAAAAATTCAACTGGAAATGAAAAAATCATAATGAGAGATAAAATTTATGATACATATAAAAAATATATTAAAAAAATCATCTGCTGCGACTGTCACGACTTTCATATATATCATAAGGCAAGAGACCCTAAAAGTACATTTTTTTCTTATCCAGGTGTCAAATATAGGGAACAAAAGTGATAAATTGCCAAATATTGTTCTACCTTTGACAATGAATACTTCTTTTAAGCCGTACAAACATTCCTTTCATATTTAAACTAAATATCTTCATTTTATAATATTATTTCTCATTAAAACTTTTTTCTTTGCATTTTAGTAAAGTCAGTAATAGTTGTTCTTTATTTTAGTTTTTGAGGTGTTTGTATTATTTTATCTCTAACTGATACAGCCATTTTCTAAAGACCATTAACCAAACGATAGCATAATATACCATCGCCAAGATGAAAAACCAATGGGCAACCTTTTCATCCAAAATAAGGATAAAATACCAAATTTTATTATCATGGAATCATGGTTATACTGGTATATTATACATCATAATAACCATTGGAATTTTCTCTATCTGATGGTGCAAACCGCAAAAAAATCCATCTGGTAGTTTTGGAAATTACGTCGGATATACACTTTTAGGGTTTCTTGCTTTATAATGTATATGATGATTATGTACAAATTCACTAATAGGTCTGAGTTTCTTGCACACAGGGCTGCAGAGAAGGGTATATTGGTGGTATATACCACATACCTTCTGGATTTTTTAAAGAAACTCCATTTATACTCTGCCTGTCATGTAAAGCTATAGTGCATATCTTTGATAAAAATTAAATTTAAATGTGAGAAACCTCACAATACCCTCTTGTTTTTTGTTTTTTTTTACAACATCACTGTTCACACATACTCTAAAATAATTACTGTCCTAATAAGAAAGTGGGGACGTTATTTATAGGTGTGTATAACATTATGATTCTCTTTAAAATTAAAACAGTCAAGTCTGTTGCAACAAAATCAAATTAAAAAATAATATGTATATTTTAATGAAGTTGGTAGCATTGTCCAGCAATTTCCCCAATTAAAAAAATGTAATTTTATTATAATGAATTTTGATTATGAAACTTTTAATTATGGAAGCTTGGCGATCTCATAGCGTTCATTCTAATGGGGCTTGACTATAATTTTAAATCGGTCTATTTGTGGTAAACATTTTAAAGTAAAACATTAAATTTTTTTTTAAAATTAATTATTTGTTATACAATAAAACCTGTGAAAATGGAATCTGACTATAATGGAATACTGTTTTAAATGGAAAATTTTCATTGTTCTGGTGAAAAGAATACAATTAAATTTCAACAGACATTCTGCTTGCTAAAATGGAAACCTATCTAAAAGAGAATTTTCCTTTGGTCTCTTGCGATTAATCTGTAATTTCTGAAATAATCTGCAGCGTCCACTGTCGTGTTTCTGCTGTTGGGTCAGCAAATAAAGTCAAATTAGATTTTAGGAATATCGTTTAGTTCTTAGATTATATTCTTCGGCTTAGAATTATTTTGTGCACATTTCTCTGTAACTTAATTGATTTCAAAAAGTTGATTATTGTATTACTTTTTTTATTATGACCTTTCTTTTAGGGCAGACAGTTGATCCTCATGAAATTGGCATTGTTTCATCAAGAGCACCAGATGAATATAAAGCTTTCATGGTTGCCTATTTTAAAACACCTAACCATATTCGGATTCGACGACCAAGATCTGCTCGGAAAAAGAAACAAGAGCGTTATTATGATCTAGCTGGGTATAATCCATATAGTATGTTTCTGTTTTAAAATTTTACTGTACTCAGAAATGTTTTATTTTTAATCTGTTTTGCCTCCTTTTTTTATAGTATGAAATAATAATAATGACAATATTCCAAACATAGTCTATAACTTCAGCTCTAATTGATGCAAGAAAGGGAAAAAGAAAAGTACCATTTAATTCATGAACAAATAGGAAACAAGTCTGGTCGCCAGCAAAAAAAATTCTAATTGCCAGTAAAAACCTTTGTATCCCCCTCCCCCATGCATATTCATAGATTTTCAAAAAGCATGTAAGTTTTCTTTATAAATTGATTGAGAAAGAATAATTACTAGCATAAAAATGATATATCGTGAATTACTTTAACTCAGTTAATGAATCAATTTTGAAAAGTAATATAAACACAGTTGAAAGTTAAAATATTTTGGTAGCCAGTGGCGATCTGGTGACTGCTATTGTAAGCCCTGTTCATTATTTTTTTTTTCTAATTAAACATGTTTTTTTTTTCCATAAAATTTCATCTATATAATTAAACTAAACCTAACTTTTCAAGAGCAATACCTTACTTTATGTAACATATTTGAATTCAGCATCTAAAAAATTGCCAAAACGTAAAGTTTCATTAATTTTTAATAAAATTTCAAAAAAGCATAAAGTTTTGAACAATGAACCAAATACTACTAAAAAGATATATCAATTATTTTGTTGTAGGCACCAGAAATTATGTATTTTTACTACTTTTTTATGACACTCTTTGAAAGACTAAACATGAAGTTTGAGCATTTTTTGCATTAAACTGTTTTTGAATTTAGTTAATAATTAATAATATAATTAATTAAATAATAATAAACAACATTTTAATACTTTTTGACCCAGCATGGTTGAAAATTACCAACTTTTTTTTCATTGTGATTTTTGGCATGCAAATATTCGAAAACAACTATGTTGTGTGTCTATTTTCTAGATAAAAATTGAAATTTCAGGTATGCTAAATATTAGAAAGCAAGGACATATTTATAGCAGATATACAGGACCCAGCAGGTGTAGCTGCGCACATGCTGAATTTTATTCTTTCTCGGTATAAATCCATAAATTACAGATTAGTTGTAAGTTGCAAAATATAATGATTAGCAAAATAGTTTTATACTTGTCTTTGTTAAAACCTTAAATGCAGTTTTCTTGAAACAATATTTTTCAGCATGCCATATAAAGAACGTTTAAATGGATCAATTAATCAACTTTTTTGTTTTTGGAAATTAAAGATTATTTATTTTATGGGGCCATGAAACCTTTCATATGTAAAATAATAGTAATAATAATATGTTTAAGCCACATTGAAATCAGAGGGGAAAAAAGGTGAAAAAATGACTTTTTTTTTTTTTTTTCAAACGACTACCAATTTACCATATTTTATTCAATTTCACTAAAAATAGGCTCATCTGCCCCCCCCCCCCCTTTTCCAAATTCAATGTTTCTAAAAAATTTTGATTTTGTTTGTTTCAGCTGATTTTGACAGGCTGTGCACTACACAGTGCAGGGTGATTCATGCGCATCATATCCATATGCAACTGACAACATCTCTATCAATTTTAATGATCATTATATAATAAAAATATTTTTTATAGTAAAAATTATGAATAATAAGTGTGTAAATTCAATTTTTGTGCTACTTTTCTATATAAATAAAATAGAGTAAAATCCCGAAGTTGACCTACTTTTCAGGCCAATGAACAGTTGGTAACCTACCCTTAACCCCCCACCACACACATACATATGCTTATTTTATGGTTCTTTGATAATTTAGGTGAAATAACAGCAACCTATTAACTGTTAACTTGTAATTTTTCTATGTATTTGTAACACTCACTTTTCCAGTTCATATGGTTACTGATATTTTTAAGTGAAGATTTTCTATTGCTTCATTTGTTACATTGGATTTATAGTTAACGATTTCTTTTTTAACACTTTCCAACCTAGTTGAAAAGTGTTTATGACTTCGGTTTGTCTGCCGTATGGCCGTCTGTCCATGCTCTAACTCCCGTAAATATGCTCGGATTGCTCTGCAATTTTTATATGTTATTGTCGTTATCTATAGCATGTTCCCTATTTCAACTGAAGTGTGTAGCACTTATAGTTTTTTTACAGGGACACTCAAAAGAATTCTGTTACATTGCGGTCTATGGGGAAAAATCATTTGTGGTTTATTTAAATAATGTTTTACTATTTTAAACACATTGAAATTTATATATATCACTAAGGTGCATTACAAAAAGCTTAATATGGAATAGGGTGTGCATAGCACTTATAGTTACTTTACAGGGACAATCAAAAGAATTCCGTTACATTACGTCTATGGAGAAAAATCGTCTGTGGTTTATTTAAATAATGTTTCCCTATTATAAACGCATTGAAATTTATATATATCACTAAGGTGTATTACAAGAGGCTTACTACAGAATATTGTGTGTATAGCAGTCATCGTTCATTTACAGGGACAAGCAAAAGAATTCTCTACTGTCTGTTAACAATAATTCCTGGAAGTGCGTTTTAAATTACTGAACACGATTTTAATTTTAACTCTCTTTTTGTCTATTACGTGGTGTGTATAAATTCTGTAGATATCATATACAGGGAAGCATAAAAGTTCGCGAACACATTCCCGTTTATTGACAGAAACTCCAGAAGGAGAATTTTAAACTGTGTTATGCATTTCCTAACTGAACTAAAATTTAGCATCCTATGTAGTAAATATACAAATTTATAGATCATATACAGGGCTGAATAAAAGTATTCGGATATTTTAAATATTTTATATGTTGAAAATTCCTGAAATTACGTTTTTAAATATGTATTTTCCAAATTGTTTACTTAGATGTTATCTTTCAGCTTATTAAACGACATGATTTGTAAAATTATTTTGGAAACATTGGAAAGTGTTACATAATCTATGCTTGACGCATGATTTTTCGTTCTTGTTTCCATTCATTATGAGAATATATTTATTATGAATTTTTCTATTGGTATTGATATAAAAGTTTTCTTATACGAAATTCAGGATTGACCCATTCTTAATTTTCCATTATTCTCATATGTGCTGTTGTAGTTAATCAGCAATTTGAATATAGAAATTTCTGCTTAATTGCTTGCTATATTCAAACAGAAACCACTTGCAACTTCCTTATATTGATAAAGTGTTTCACAATATAAGTTTTCATTTTTTTATTGTAATGTTTATACCTGCTGTTTTTAGATTATTTTTCTCCCCCTTTTTATTAATCAGTGCATTCAGCAATATTAGATTGATGCTATTTTCTAACATATTCTAACAATTTGTTAATTTCTATAGTGCCATTTATCTTGTGATTTAATAACTATTTTATTTGCAAAAAGTTTTATAATACAGTAAAGCCTCCTTAACAAACACTCCCGAATAGCAGACACCTCTATTTAACAGACACTTTTCCAATCCCCACTCCTAAAACTTAAATTTTTGTATGTTTAACTTCTGCATAGCAGACAGTAATTTTGGTGATAAAGGATGAAAAATGAATTTTTAACGAGAAGGGAAATGGGGGGAAAAAGTAAAAAGTCTCTAAATTTATCAGCGCAGTGTGTCACAAATTTTGTGACTACAGATAAATATAGGGGATGACCCATGGAAAATCTTCTCCTACCATCAAAATCAAAGCGTCCCTCTTTGGAATAGTTTGGATTTCCTGCTGATTAATGTCTAGAAGTACAAATTTCCCCATCCTCAGAATTCCATAATAAACAATGCATAATTTTCTTTTTTGATTTAAATGCACGTAAAAGAACCTCGTTTTATAATTGGTTTGGAATTTCAGAATAGATAATATGCTGATTATTTTTGTTTCTGTGTACCCAAGCTCAAACAATATTTCGGATAATCTAATAAAGTGTAGAAAAACAAAACAGGAATATCTTTTCATTTTAATAGGATTTGTTCATAAAATCCAAACATTAATTAACTGGATTGAATCATTGCATAAATAACATGGAAGAGAGCAACAGACATCACATGGTGCCACTGGAAATGTGGTTGATATATAATCTAAGTAAAAGAAAAATAAATAGTCAACGAAAACCTAACATACAATTGTATTTATTTATTTTTATTTTTTTATGAAACAAAGAAACAAGTTCTTTCTGAAAATTTTAAAATAGATAAAACACAGGTGGGAGAGATTTTATGAAATAAAGGAGGAATAAGAAATTTGTGGATTACAAACTCTAATGAGAACAAAAATATGAAATTGAGAAAGACTGACTCCATTGAAATAGATTCCATAATTCTGAATTGATTTACTTCACTTCGTTCAAATAACATTCCTATCAGTGGACCTTTGATTCAGGAAAAGGCTTTAGAAGTCACTAAAGAACTCAGATTACATGATTTTAAAGCTTCGAGTGAACTGCTGGAAAATTTCCAGTCTCGGCACAATATCTCTTTCAAAATAGTATGGGGAGAAGCAAAATCTATAGATGTGAAGGGAGTGAAGGATTGGCATGAACGACTGTAAGCAATTTGTGAAGGTAATGAGGAGAGAAATATTTTTAATGCCGATGAAACCGGACTCTTTTTCAGAACTTTTCCGAATAAGACTTTGTATTTTAAAAAGGATGACTGTATCGACGAAAAAATTTCTAAAGAGCGACTCACTTTTTTTATTATGTTGCAATGTGTTAGGAGAATTTGAAACCCATCATATAATTGGAAAGATGTTTCCCAAAGAACATCCAATTTAATAAATTTAGTGTTGTGTGGAGAGCAAGCAAAAAACGTAGATGACTAGTTCTTTAATGATTGAATGGTTAACTTTCTTTGATAATAGGATGAAAAAACAACAAAGAAGATTTCCCTTATTTTTGGATAGTGCAACTTCCCATTCAAAACATTTGAAATTCAACAATGTAAAATTGTGATTTGTTCCATAAACATAACTTCCACATGACAGGCTGCTGATTAAGGCGTAATGCACAATTGTAAAGCCTGGTACAGAAAGCTTCTATTATGCGACATTCTTTTAAAGTTAGATTCTATGAATACACTTGACAACTGCCTAAAATTAGTTAATGCTTTCAACGCTATAATTTGGATTCTGCAGCTGTAAAAAACATAAAACCAGAAAGCATACGACAATGTTTCAGGAAAGCAGGCTTTATATTAAAACAAAATGGAACACTTATTTCTGACACAAATGAAGAATTAAGCAAACTAATGAAATGCATTGGGTCATCTAGAAAGTTCTGCGATTTTTCAAAGAGAAGCACAGTTTCGTCTTATTTTGCTACTGCTGATAAGGAGTGATCCTGAATGACCCAGATATTTACATTCAGTCTTTTCTGCTTACATTGCATAATTCTAGTTTGGGCTGTAACATAATTTGTGCTTCAATGTGGTGTTAAGAATGGAAAACCAAAAAATTCATTTTCGTCAGTTGTGCTATTTTATTTCAAGAAAGGTAAAAATGCTAGTCAGATTTCTCGTAAAATTTATGCTGTATATATTGACAAAGTGCTGTTTCAGATTACACAGTGCAAAGGTGGTTTGAGAAGTTTAAGTGCTGAAATTTCAGCCTGGAAGGTAATGCAGCTTTGAACGACCATCATCTGCAAAGGAGGACACCTTAAAAAAAGCTATCACTGAACATTCACGTTACACAGTTTAGAAGCTATCACACATACTAAATAGTCCAAAAAGTACAGTGTATGATCATTTAGTTCTTTTAATATGTTCTCCTTTACAGATGATGATGGTCATCCAGAGTGGGCATCATCTTCGAGGCTGAAATTTCCATGCTTAAACTTAAACCCCTTTCGAACTGTGTCATCTGAAACAACACTTTGTCCATATACAACACAAATTTTATGAGCAGTCTGACTAGCATTTTTACCTTTCATAAAATAAAACAGCATAATTGACGAAAATGAAATTTTTCTTCTCCATTCTTAACACCGCACTGAAACAAAAATTATGCCATAACCCAAGCAAGAATTATGCAACACAAGCAGAAAAGACTGATTTTACATATCGGGGTCATTCAAAGATACTCCTTATCAGCAGTTGCAAAATAACTAGATGAAACCACGCTTTACTTTTTAAAAAAACTGTAAAACTTTCTGGATGACCAAATATCAGGAATGAAGAAATTGCTGAAATTTTCATTAACAGTGATTATGAGTTACTTACTGAAAAAGAATCAGTTGATGCATGCGATTATTTTCCTTGAGAATCTTCAACAAAAGCCGATTCTATTAGTGATGATGAATCAGATATGGAAACTGGAGATGTTTCCTGCACTATAAAGAATTTCCAAGAAGTGGCAAAATACACTGAATAGGTATTCAATTATCTTTGTAAAAAAGATGATTCCGAAGGATTAAAACTACTGAAGAGTTAAAACTTCGCATAGGAAAACAAATTACATGTAACCGCAAGCAAAAGCAATCTTTTGTAACAGATGTTTTCGTAAGAATGTAATAAACAGTGGAAAAATGTATGTACAGTTCCATTTCAGTTTTATTGCTTAAAAAAATACTTTTATTTCTTATAAATCATATAATAGAGGTTTTCGGACATGTAAAAGCCAATTAATGAAACATTAAATATTTCTTATGATTTTGTAAATATTTGAGGTTTTCCCCAATAGCGGACAATTTCCATGCTCCCGAGGTGTTCGTTATTTGGAGGTTTTACTGTATGTGTGTTTTGTACTGTGTGTGTGTACTACTGTACTGTGTGTGTGTACTACTGTACTGTGTGTGTTTTGTTTGTAGTATATATAAAGTGGTACCTTGGTTAATGACAAATGGGTGTACAGAAAAAAAAAACTCTTGGTTGACTACTCTGGATTATCCAATAACTTTAATAAAATGCATCACAGAAAGGCAGTTGGGGCTGACAAAGCAGCAGCATATGAATTTGTCATTAGCTTAGCAAGAGTTATAGAAGAAGGAGAATACTTACCTCAGTAAGCCTACCCTTGTGATCAGACTGGCTTATTTTAGTAGAAAATGCCCAACTGGACATTTATAAAAGTTTATAAAATTATGAAAAGAAAAGAACATTTCCTGGACCTAAACCAATGAATGATAGGTTACCATTGCTTTTAGCAACAAGTATAAGTGAAGATTGCTGATGAAAGGGGCTGTGAATCAATGTTAATTTACCACTCTGAGAATACCTGCACATTCAAAAAGTTTAGTATCTTTAAATCAATCCCAGTGTTTCATGGTAGTCAAATAACAAAATCTGGGTCACAAAAATAAATTTAGTGTTTGGATTTGCATGGTGTTTGAGCCAATTGTCAAAGCCTATCTTGAGCAAAACACTCCGCCTCCAAAAAACATTTTAACATTATATAACACACTTGGCTTTCCAACAGACATACAAGAAGAGATACCAGAACAATTAGATTTTATCAAGGGAATTTTTCTTCATCATAAAGCTGCATCTCTGATTCAACCTAAGGATCAGCTGATATTTGTAAATTGTAAAAATCTTTACACAAGGACACTTTTTAGCAGGTGCTTTGGAATGCTATCAACATAATCCCGAAAAAATTTTGGTAGGAATAATTCAACACTGCCATAGCAATTAAGATAATTATTAAGGCTTGGAAAGAAATAACAATGAATTTCCTCAAAGAAGAATGGCAGAAACTGTGTCTTTCCTATGGTAATGAAGAAACTTCAGACACAAATTGGTAAAAGATATTGTGGTAACTAAATGCTTATGATCTTAACTTGTAAGCTAAGGAAGATGTTGAAGAATTGAGGGGCACTCTGTAATAATAATGCAAGTGGAGTTACCTTGATTTCAGGTAAACCATTTAAAAAGACGGCTTGTTGATCTACCTTGCTATTCCTCAGGTTCTATTTCGTATTCAAACCCTCATGGCTTGTAAAAACTTTTTTCAACTCTCACATGTCTCAGTTTTCTGATTGTGCTAACAGGTGATGTTATTGTCTGGGACCCTTTTAGCAAGTACTTGTAGAAACGAGGACACGGTATGGTCAAGGATCAGTTCTATAAATGACTCCTGTGGCTGTATCTTTTCAACGTACATGTTCACGATGCAAACACTCAGATTTCCTACATGTTCTACTTAATGGAAGGAGTTGCGAAAAAGGTGCCAACACTATGTGTTCCTTCCTGTATCATGCAATAAAAATGAACTTTGATGATGAAAAGCCTGATAGAATCATTCTGTTCTCAGATGCCTGCTCAGGACAAAACAGGAACTAAACTTTGTTCCATCTCCTGTGTATGCTATGTAGATCTCTAAATGTGCAAATAGTGCATCTGTTTTTGGTTAGGGGGCACTCATATTGCCAATGCGACAGGAACTTTGGGAACTATTTTCAGAGGTTGAAAAGGGATGGAGGTGGTGGAAACTGAGCAAGTATATGTGGATATGATCGAATCGAGCAGATATCCCCCTTTTATAATGGTTGGAATGTGAGATGACATCCTGTTCAACTTTGAGCCAGCCATGAAGGGAAGATTAAGAAGGGCAAAAACCTCCATATCTCAAAGGCTGTAAGGGTAACATACAAAGCCAATGGATCTGTGTCAGTTTCGGAAAACTACTGTGCCATAGAAGAAAAAGCCTATCCAGTTCAGGCACCAAAACTGAATACCATTCTGTCATCACTCAATAAACCAGAAAAACTGAAAATCAAGGATTCAAAGAAGAAGGATTTTGAATCTCTGCTACGATTTATTACTCTTCAAAAGCAGCATTTTACAAGAACCCTGATTGTGTATTGGGATCAGAGGACCAGGAGGCAGAGTCTGAAATGGATGAATCAGATTTGGAGTTTTAAACAGGGCTGAGGACAGTATTAGGATTTTTTTAACAAGAAAAATGCTAAGATGATTTCATATTTTGTAAACACTTGTGTTGCACTATATAAAAGTTGTAAAAAAAGTCATTATGTGCTTCAAAAGTACATTTTCTTTCACCCAAAACCATAAGATATGCAATAATAAAGTGTTCAATTTTCAGATTTATATAATGTATTATTCAGCATATAAGAAAATAAAATATTATGATCATCAGCAAAGAAAAGATGCTAGAAAACTCTTCTTAATAGGAATATATGCAAAGAAGTTATATTCTAAATTAAAATGTTGAAAGTAAATTTAAAAGCTTTGTATCTGAAAACTCCATTTTTCACTTAGTTTGTTATTGCAGAGGGCCCCTCAATTATTGTAGAAACATGGCTATGAACTGACTACTGACAAGCTAACAGGATTTCTCTATCAGTAATGTGAAGAAAATAAAATGAAAATTTCATCTATAGATAAAGAAAAAAAAAAAGTTAGGCAAAGTTAGAGGAAGTTTGAAATGTCGCTATGAAATAAAATCCAAACAAATCTGTGGTTATCAGAACTACATATCTATTTAATGTTAAGTCCCTGCAGTTTTTCAGAAACTGTTTTTTTAAAAAAAGGCAGTTATCAAACAGGCATAGAAATGTTTTTTACAAGTTTATTTGTTAAAATACTCCTAAATGAACTGAATTGTCCTTCTGTTGAAGATTGGTAATTAAAAAATGTTTTCATGCACAATTCATTTTATTAAAATTATTATTATTTTTTTTTCAGCTAATGTAATAAATAAATGACATTTATTAAACTTTTAGGACATTTTAAATGAGTTTTATATGCATTTTTAATATGTACTATGGTTGTAGGGAGGGGTCGGAACAAATTGATCAATTAAGTCATATGGAAAATCGCGCCTTGGATAACAAACTAATGCAAAATGGTAATCCTTGCATGGGCTACCTAGGTACCACTGTATATTGTCATTAAAACATCTCACTCAAGAAGGCTTACGCCTTGAAAATACAAACAAACATTCATTGCATCTCAAAAAAGCAAAGCGATAGTAGAAGTTTTAAGTGTTGACAAAAAAATAAAAATAATAAAGAGAGAGGAACATATTTAATTTGCACAAGAATATATTTTGATTGTACTGCCAAAAGTAGAATGCCCTAAGAAAGGAATTCTTGAGGAAGAATGTTGTGATTTCTCGTTAATGTGCAAATAAATTCAGAAAACCTTTCACAGTCATCCTGTTCTGGCCAGCTCAGATTTGAATGAGCAGAATTCTGTACCAAATTCTATTTCATAGAAAGAGAGCTAGGTTATCTACTCTGAGTAAATAGCTTATCTAATTAAGTAAATAGTGTATATACTCTGAGAGCTGAGTAAATTCATAAAAAATGAAGAAGTATAAAATGAAAATAAAAGTAGTTAATTGACATTTCAATTTTGAATCTATACAAGACAGTACATAATTGACTATATTAGTTTTTAACAATTTAGTGAGTGTTCAGAAAGTGGAGGGGGGGGGGGGGGGAGGCTGCATGTGCCTATTAATGTTTTGTGTTTTCCAACATTAAGCAATTCATTTTTTTTAAAATATTTTTCACTATGCGAATTATTTTGTATGAATTCTTATTAGTAGTTATGTATTTATTTATTCTTATTGTATTGTAAACATTTAGGCTCACATAAAGACAGATATCATTCAAAAGCAAGAAATTGTGCACGATTGACCCTTTATGTTAGTTTTCGAGATTTGGGATTTGAAGTAAGTAAAAAGTTTAATTGCTGTGTATGTGCTGAATATTGTATCTAAATTCCTTTTGATACAATTACAATCTGTAATTGCATGTTTTGTAATTTTTTTTAACTTAGTTTATTTGTGACTCAATTCAATATTTATTGAAAGTCACTTTTTATCTTTAAAAATTGTCCAGTTCATAAATTTTGTACCATACTAGCTGCAGATACATTGTTTAGCTCTGACAAGAAAGCATTTGATCTTGGAAGAGGTCACTACACTACAGGTACAGGGAAAATAAGCGGATCACATGACTGGGTAGTGAAGACGGTGACTGGTAAATAACGCAACTAAAAGGGAGATATAAATGGGGAAAATAGGGGAAAATACTTAAGATATGGTTTTCGGCATTGACTTTTCAAATCATTCGGAGGAATGGAGAGTGAATGGGGAAAAATTTGTGTTCTGAAACATAAACCAGTGAAGACATAAATAATAAGAAAACTAGGTTATATACTTATTACTTTATTTAATGAATGGACTCATCTAAAATCATAAAAGTGAGAGTGATATATATTTTCACAGGAAATAATTTGCATATTTCATGAAGTGTAAGCAAACTAAAGGTCGGATAGTAGCCTCCATAGTAAAACTTAAGTAAAGTATATATAAGTAAATTTAGGTAAAAGAAGTTAAGTAACTTAAGGCATGTTATACCTTTTTTTTTTGCATATTTTCACTCCTTAAACACTCAAAAACTTTGTGGTAAAGCAGGTTTTTTGAAATTCGTATTGGTTTAAAAATTATCTATCTTTTGGCATTGCAGTAAACAGGTTCATTTTTAGTGTATTATGTGTGGCATGCAGGTAGAAACAAAAGAATTGAGGAAGAGGAAGTCAGGAGGCTTCGTTATATTCGCCTGGTATAGATAATTTTATGTAAGCTGAAAATTGTCACTGTTATCTATGTCTGTTTAAAAATGTAAAACTTTAAACCTGTTTTTCTCGAAACTCTGTTTTACAAATTGGTACCAGGTAGAACTCGAGATTGGATCGACCGATTTGGTTGAAATTTTATGCTTTTGTAGTATATACTATATTTTAGTCCCTCATGGATGCATTTTTTAATATTCGAATTGTAAATATTTTTTTTGCATAATTTAGATCCAAAAATGTTTGTAACTGAAGTTTGAACAGTCACCATTTTCTTCAGGATCGAAAAATTGATAAGCCCATCTGCCTACAAAATATCGTAAATTTTAAGGTTTTTATTTGTTCTTTTGTTACAGATAAACAGATTCTGAGATTCATCAGGTACCACTGGAACACTTCACTTTTTGCACACTGCTGTATCAAAGGCCGCCAGAGCATCATTTTTTCAGCCAAAACCCAAATGAAAAGTTATTTTGAAAACTTCAAGATGTGCTTTTTCTTTTGCAAAAAACCCCATTATTATTATCGTATAGTTGCGGTAAAAAAATAGTAAAAAGTTGAGAAATTTTCAATTTTTTTTAAAGTTATAATATGCCTTAAGTAAAATATATAAAATATTGAAGTAACCCTTTTCCTTATTTTTGAAATGTGTATTTTATTTCAAGATATTTTCTTTTCTTAATAGTCAATTAACATATTGTTTGTTTATTTAATTAGTGACCTGGATATCTGAGAAATCACCTTGTTAGTATTATTCACGTTGATTTATATCTGTTAACTATGGAGATTACATTGTCAATCAGGATTGCTAAAAGTAATCTTGAAAGCACCCTATAATTATATGTGATTGTAAACATTTGTTAAAACCGCGATTTATGATCAGATTAATATTAATTTGAAGTCTTACAGAGTATTCTGCAACATCAGCTTTTAACCTATTGTACGATTCCTTAATAAAATTTAGATTTTTTATTTTCTGCTAAATTGAAATCCACATGCTCATGAACCCATGAAATTTACATATTTTCATATTTCAATAGATATTTCAAGTAAGATTTGTACTTAATAAAAGTCAGAATACTATTATATTTTCAATTTGATTTTACTACACTTAATCATAACTGCCAACTTCTATAAATTTTTGTCACCACTATTTCTGCATAGTAATCTTCACCTTATTTAATTGCAGAAATCTACAATTAAATAAAGTGGGAATTACTATTTGAAAGCAGTGGTGACCAAAGAAAATCATAGATATTGGTGACTATGCTTCATTTTAATTTAAATTTCAGGTTAAAATTTAGCTGTTTAAACATTTATTCATGAGTATTTTGTTGTTATTATTATTTTTTTAACAGGATTGGATTATTGCTCCAGATGGGTATGCTGCATTTTATTGTGATGGTTCTTGTACTTTCCCACTCAATGCTCATATGAACGCCACCAACCATGCTATTGTTCAAACATTGATGCATTTAATGGACCCTACAGCAGTTCCAAAGCCATGTTGTGCACCTACACAACTAACTTCAATTACAGTATTGTATTTTGATGACAATTCAAACGTCATTTTGAAGAAATATAAAAATATGGTTGTGAAATCATGTGGTTGCCATTAACTTGAAATTGTGTACATATTTATAATTTTTTTAATTGGATGCAATCTCATTATTTATTGTTTGTAAATCTTTGAACATTTTGTGAAAGATATCATTTACATACATACAATTAAAAAGGAATGAAATAATTTTAAAGAAATTTATGAAAAGATTTTGTAATGAAGAGTTCAAAATATTTTATTTTTTTAAATCCCACATAGCTTAGATATGAAATTAAATAATGCATTTTCTTAGATTATTATTACATTTATGTAATATAAAAATATAAAAATTCATTTTCTCCAAAGCAATGCATTAAAAATATTTATATATTTAAATTCTAATTTTAATCTTTCATACCTGTTTTTAATTAAAGAAGTTAAAAAGCATGTCAGAAACATGTAAATGACATATTTTAGACAAACTTGTTTTATATAAATTTTATTGAATGCACATGTAGAGTCCTGCAAGAAGAGCACCGCACTCTGCTAACTCTGCTGCAAATCATTGTATAAAAATGTGACTGATGCCAATTGATTAGTAATAACATCTACAAATTAATGCTATACTTATTATTATTTATTTTTTTTAGAGAGATTCTCGTACATATAGCAATTGTAATAAACTTTAAAATTTTCAGGATGAAAACATAATTTTGACATCATATTTGGATTATTTGGCAAATTTTACCTACGGATACCAAATGGGATGTCATTTGGTCACGTAGTTTAGGCATAATGCAGGTTTAAAGGTTGAAACTTCTAATATTAAATTCATTTTTAATTGTTGCAAAACAGATTGCAATGTGGGTAGGGTAGTTTTTTCAGCATAACTTGAAACTACTTAGTAAAATGAACTATAATTTTGGATTCGCATATTTGAAGCTTCTAGAAATATATTCCTTTGAAAAATTCCTAAGTTACAATTCATATTTTTTTTTGAAAAATAATTTTTTAAATATATATTTTTTCAAAATTTGAAAAAAATACTATTTGTAACTTTTTTTTTTTTTTTTTTTTTTTTTTTTTAAACAGAAATTGATTTCTAAAAGCTTCCAACATGCAAACCCCAAATTACAGCTCATTCGGCCAAGTAGTTTTCGAGTTAGGCTTAAAACACCATCTGGATTGCAATCTGTTTTGCAATGATTAAAAATGAATTTAACATAGGAGATCCAAAACTTAATCCTGCATAATTCCTAAACTACTTGACCAAATGACATCCTATTTGGAATATGGAGGTAAAACTTTCTGAAAAATCCAAAAATAATGTCAAAATTAGGTGTTACTTTGAAAATTTTAGAGGTTTGTCACAATTTCTGTATGTAGACAACCCCCTAAGAAAAATTGAAGTATAGTATTAATAAATGTTATTTCTAATTGATTGGTATCGGTCATATTTTTATACGATGATTCACGGCAGAGTTAGAAGGGAGTGGTGCTGTTTTTTTCCAGGGCTGTACATCACTGTGGATATATATGAACATAATTGTTGATAAAAATCAAAAATTACCACCCTGTGTAATTTTTTTCTACATATTCAAGATAAGTAAGTGTGCATTATTAACATTACTTTACCAAATGAAGTATGTTGTATGGATGCATCACTATATGTATCTATATTAAGTCTGTTGCTGTTAGTCCCATGCAGCTTCCAGTTTTCTTTAACATACTTCACCACTAGAGATGACAGGCGTACTTTGAATATAAACACTTGATGTCTGTTTGAATGTATAACTGGTTAGTTAAGTGCTAAAACTTGTAACTAACTTATAATTAAAAATTATTCATGTCAATTAAATAGATACTAGGTCGGAAAGGATTAGTCTGTTTTTGTCTAATTTTTATAAACACTTCAGTTGAAAATTTTTACTATAATTACTTTTCATAAATGAAATTTGCTTTTTAATAGTCAATTCAGTCCTTTGTAATATTCAATTGTGCCATTTCATTATAAATGTCTTTCCCTTTTGTTCACTACAGTTTGACTATTCTTTTTTGTTATTGTTCTTTTGTTACTGTTGAAATTTCATTCTTGTTAAATTATTTTTGGAACATAGAATATTATATTTATTACAGCATAACACACACACACACTTTTTCTGATCTTAAATTATGTTTATGTGTGCTGTTGTGTTATTTTTATTTTTTTAAATCTAGTTTTGTGTAGACTATTGTTAGATAGTACTTCAGTTATGAGCATGGGCCTTTTGCGTTCCATATACTTTATATTCAATTTTAATGTCACAATTTCATGAGTTAAATGTTAGTATATTGCATTTTAACTATTTTAGATTGTTAATTTTATAAGTGCATGATATTTTCTTTTATTTGTGTTCTGTGTCACTTCAGCAAATTCAGGCATTCTAGACATCATTATTTTTAGAAAGATTTCTTTCACATATTTTCTTAAAAGGCTTTCTTACCAAGTGCCTAATATGTAAAAGAAAAATATATATCTATATATTTCAGAGAAATTCTGTTATTTTTTTCCTTTTTATTTCTATTATAAAATTTAACTCTAAAATTTTTCTTGCTTGTTATTTGCATATATTCTTTGATATATTAGTGAATTTCACTCATTTTTTATTTGATGTGCAAGTTATATATTAATGCGATGTGTATACAGGGTATTTCAGTACAACGTTTACAAACTTTAAGAAGTGGTAGAGTACATTATATAACAATTAATTTTTCTAATAAGAAACCAGAGTTGTAATCTACTCATTCAATCAAAATTACAGGATGCTTTACTTTAATCTGTTCCCAAATACTTCATGATAACTTTAATAATAATGAAGATATTTTAACATATTTAGAATAATATTCACTTGTTGTCTGCAAAATAAGATGAAATCATAAAAAGTGCTAGATGTGCACTGCAATTCGGATGGTGAGTCGTATGTACTGTCAAGAACATTCCGAAAAGTGAATTGTCTAATTTAGTGCTGATTGGATGCAGATGGTGGCCACTTTCACGACATGTGATAATATTGTTTCATTTAAGCTGGTAGATATGACAACCATCCCCATTCAATCTGTGCTAAATTAGACAATCAGGCTTGCAGAATACAGTTGACATTACATACAATTCACCAACTGAATTACTGTGTACTTCTATCACTTTTCATGATTTCATTACATTTTGCACACAACAAGTTGATTTTGTTGTAAATATCTTTTTTATTGTTAAAGTTATGATGAAAAATCTATGCTCAGATTGAAGTGAAATAGCCTGTAATTTTAACTAAATGAATAGATTATGATACTGGTTTACTATACAAGAATTGTTTGTTGTAGTGTATTCTAACCACTTCTTAAAATTTGTAAATGCTATACTGAAACAGCCTGTATATCATTTAATAATTTAAGGTTCATAGGGAACTCATAGGTTCATTGGATATCCTGAAAAATAAAAGCATAAAGATAAATTAAAAAAATATTTTTGATAGTGATTGGTTGGAAAACTAAAGTAACACCTTTTGCTCACAAATGCTAGAGTGGGACCAGCTTAAAATATAACTCAAACCTAGTACCTCTTTACTAGTAAGCCAACTACTACTTAACTAACACCAACTTCTAATCACAATAAAACTGATAATAATCTGAATAAATTATAGGAATACTTTTATTTATTAGATATAGCAAAAGTTTTTGTTTTTCTCAATGATTTAATTAGCACAATTATAATTTTGTTAATCAATCAAACACAATATAATTTTTTATTCTAAATTAATTAGTAAGGTTTGATTATAATATGCTTCAAATATCACAAAGATCCGACACTGAAATGTGGCTTATTATATTAGATAGTTATAAATCGGATGGCTTATCTAAAGATTCGTGTAAGATTTGAGATGATGAAGGAAAGAAATGAACTGCTCTTAATTGAATCATAAAAAAATTGGTACTTTTATGTTAGCCAGGGGCAAATTTTGCCAACAACATTTTCCCTTGCCAATAACAGCTTTTATTGTATGCGTGTGGAAATTAAAAATACTTTGATGATGAATATATATATATATGCTTTATGGTATTATTTCTTATTTCCTTTTTTTTTCTGTATTTTTATTAAAATGAGTGAAAGGCATGTATTTTAAATGTATGTAATATATGTATTTCAAATGAAAGTTATGTATTTTAAATGAAATGAGTGAACAGCTTATATTTAAAATGAAATTAATGCAATGCAAATGATGGCGATATGAAAAATATTTGGAGATTTATCACCTGCACCCGGCTAACATAAAAGTACTAAATAATTAAATCCTCCTGGATGGATTTAGATTTGCTGATACCATTTAGTATCATATTTTGATTGGTGTGCAGTTAGAGGTGACAAAACAATAAATTTTATGTGAAATAGCTAAGAATTTGCTATTAACTTTTGATTTGATTACATTTAAAGTGGTTTAAATATATATAATTCTAATTGTATTAAAGAAAAATTGCAGCTTGAAAAATACATACCATCTAATTATCATGATTGATTTTTAAATACTCAACAATTATCATATGAATATCTTTAGAATATAAACATGAAAAAGAGCAACATTAGATTGTTAATAAATATGTAAACCATGATTTTGCCTTGATGATTAATGTAGTGATACATTATTTAACAAATGTCTCTGCAATTGAATTTTTCAGACTCAGCAATGTATGTTTTGTTGGATGTGCTTGTAGCCATTAGCATAAAGCAGTGATTTTGCAATTTAATTGGATGGCAAATCAAGTTTCAGTTAACTAAGATTTCAGCTAACGAATATGATTCTGAAATTACCTTTGTTAGCAGAGGTATCACTGTAGTTTGTTGTATTTATATAATTGTGCCATATGTTACTGGTGCTTTTTTCAATATCTGATTTTTGTTTCTATTTATAAAAATATATGTATATAAGAACAGTTTTTTTCAAAGAAAGAATGTGTTTTATATTTTCTGACTTTCTCCAATTCTGTTGGTTCTGTAGTACTTAAAAAAAAAAAAATAATAATGATGTTTATGTCAAGGAATATAAATCCATAGATTAATAATTATATATTTTGTAACATACTTAACAGAAGTTTTGTTCAAAAGATAAAGGAGAGATAGGCTATTCGTAACAGATTTTTAAACTTTTTATGTTTTTAAATGCTTCAGTCCATTTTGTGATGTATTATTATTTTGTAACCATTGTACTTAATTGTATTAATCAAAGGCATTTATTTATTTGAATTATGCAGATTTTTTGTATTACTTTTTCTTTCATTTTATTTTCTGTTTAAGCATTAGTTTGTTATTTTTAACTAAATAATGAAATATTTAAATAAATGTACCACCTAAGAAATAGTATGATAAATCAGTGATGTACAAGAACATACCTATGCCTAAAATACTTAATACTTCCATAATAAACTGCAATATCAATGATATTATAGTGATAATCTTATTGCATTAATAATTAAAATTCTCCAGGGATTTTAATTAAAAATTATAATGAAAAAATGGTTTAAATATTATGTATTCAGTACACAATCATTTAATTGATAAAGTTCATCAATATTAACACAATAACAGTAAGATTTTATAAATGCAGACATTTAACAGAATCTTATAAAATAGCTTTCTATCAATAATTTTAGAAAATATTTATAAAGATAATACACAATATGCATTGGATTCTGAAATAAATAGAATACCATTTCCTCAAGTATGTATTTAGATTAGATTATTAAGGTTTCTTATTGTTATTTTTAAATGTATTACAATGCAAAATTAATTCTACCTGAGGAAATAATTAACCCTTACCTTCAATAATGTGAACTTAAAATTGAATTGATGTCTAATATGAATTCATTGTTTAAGATGTATGTTACTTAGTGTTTTAAAATATTTGTGTGAATAACTTATTTTTATTTTTACATTACCATTAACAGTCCATAAAACTGATGTATTTAAGAAATCTACAAGGAGCTTATTGCTTGAAATTTGCACATTTTAAATATTGTCATGATTGAACATTTATTGTGGACAAAATGGGTCGAAATTCAAGGAAAATTCCCTCAAAACATTAAAATTTTCACTGAGAAAAAATTTATTGTATTCAATTTTGCTAATTGTAAGCTCCTTTTTCCAATTTTTTACCTTAGAAAATTACATTTTTATGCCTTCAAAAAATTATACACAGGGTTCTTTTTATTTAAAAAAAAAAAAATGTCTGTGCTGTTGCAGACCATGTAGAAAAAGAATTTGTCATTTTTAAAAGAACAGAATCAGGCAGATGTTCTTATCCTTGTTGGTTAAATATATTTATCAATAAGTTATTTTAGGTAGGTATTTTTATATAATACCTACACATTAATGCATTACATACTTCTTTGTATTGTTTATGTTTCTGAACCGCCAAAACTGTTTATAACATAATTAATTTTTTTGTAAGTAAGAAACAATCTTTTTACATTCTAATTACATTAACCGTCTGACTGTCCAGCAAAAGGCCTAAATTGTAATATTGTTTTCTCTGTATTTTATTTTAAATGCTAAAAAAGGGTAATTATTCCAAAATTATATAAAACACTTAATTATATATATATATACCAATGTAATCGTTGAGGGTATCAATCATTACTCAATATGTTAAAAGTGCATTATATACGTAGAATTATATTAATTAAAAAAATTCTTGTACTTCAGTGGTAACCAGGAGCTTAGTGAACATATTAACACAGGCTTGTCAGTGAGAGGATTAAATTCCAACTAATACATAAAACATACTTGAGAGAGATACCACTTAATAACATTGAAAAGAAACAGGGATATTGATTGAAAATAAATTTGTATTGACATGATTTTGTTATGAATTTTAATTTGAAAGACTTTTGTTTGCTAAATTTGAGTTATTATAAAAATATTAAAAGCCTTAATTATATAATTAAATGTAGAAAAATCTTGAAATAGTAAAGAATTTTTTAAAAAGTTGCACCATTTAAAAAATATATCTCATAATTAGAGAAAAAACTAAACAAATCGCAAAAATTCATGCTGCAACAAATGTTCAACCCTAAATAATGGACATTTACTAAATAAATAATTTTAAACTAGCTCTTATAATCATTATTTTTCAAAGGAAAAATGTGGTTGAAACATTTAAAAGATTAAAACACATTAAAGATTTTAAATTTAATTTATTGTATACTTAGGTCTACAATGAAAAATCCTTTTTGATCATTTTAGTTGTTCTTAATGAAATTTTTGGTGTTGGATTTAAAAATTATGATAAAAATTTTGTATCTTATACCACTTTTCCACAAATTTGACTTTTATAATGTGTAAGCAATCTTACGATCTTCTTATTATAATTGCAATGCCTAATTTAAATGAAATGGAAAAACATTTGTTTAACAAAGTATTTTGTTATTCCACAAAATTAAATGTGTGTATGGTTACACATTTCATTCGAAACAATTATTTCTCTTATTTTGAAATGCAACTTGAAAATCGATGCTAGACCATTTAATTACATTGCCAAAGGTAAAAATAAGCCTTTAGATTTTGTATCCCATAAGTATGGAGCGGGTCAAAATACTACACTAATGACGATCTTTTTTTCTCATGTCATATTAGTGGTTACAAGTTTAAAAACAAAAAAGCTTTTATGTATCCAAATCTTCCTCAGCTTTATTACTTGTTCCACACGGTCTACAAATTTCTGACCTTGTTTTACAAAACATATTTAAAGACTAGTTTCAAATAATGTAGCTGATGATGATTTTCAGTGTAATATAAACAATGATGCCCCTCAACTATACAATCAATCTGATTTAATAAGATATTTGGGAATGTCTTGAAATTTCCAGACTAAAAGAAAAACTTGGTACCTCCTAAAGCATCTACTATTGCATGTATAACCAGAGAACAGTTTCTTTCTTGCTTTCTACAAGATATTGACTAAGCTTGACTGCAAAGACATTAACGGACACACAGGTTTAGCATTAAATATAAAGCCTAGGAATAGAGACTTTTTGTATTGACAATACTAAAAGACGTCTTAAAACTGTTTTTTTACATAATGGAAGCAAACATGTCTCTGTATCTATTTTACCAGGGATGTATGATTGCTGGATATTTAAACGTGAAAATGCAAGATCATTACAAAACAGAAAAAAAAGGCACTATAAGACCTTTGACTATGAAAAATAAATGAATTTAAATCTATTTTAATGAATTCTGTATGTATACATATATCTATATATAAATTTTCAAATAAAATTGTTCTATTTTATTTATTTGCCATTATTAAGTTCAGCTGGCTATATATATCAATGTAACACATGTTCATGTAGATTGTGAAAAAACTGTACATGATATAAAAGAACTGAGGTCATTTTTGGAATAAGCATCTCAAAAATATATAGAATATATATACAGTAATCCTGTAACATTTTTTTTCGCAAGGTTACGTTCGAGTAAAACCTTGCGAGTGTCAAATCCGCTAATGTTGAGTATATCACTCTGCACTAAAAAAGTAGTTTCAATTAGAGTGGCATCGCATTTCAAAGAACAAAAGAATATATGTATTAATAGTATGTTATGCATAACACATATTTAGAAGGTGAATGTACACATTCGTGAATATGAAATTTATTTATTGAATATAATTCTAATTAACTGACTGGAGAAATAATTACAGCTAAAAAAGCATAATTTTTTGTATAAATTAATTTTGAACTCTCTCTATTCGCAAAGAGATGATATAATGTCTTAGTGGGTCGGTATCAGTATGCAATACAATATTAAAATATAGCTAAATGCTTCAGAAATCTAAGTCCCGCTTTAGCTGGATCTCTACAAGAACCTGCATATTTTAAATTAATAGATTGAAGATGGCTTACCACTTCTAATATCCCCATTGAAATGAGTATTCTGTTATTATTTTGGTTTCCTAGAACACCCGTTCGTTTTTTAGTTGACAACTGTAGGGCTCCCAAATGGTCTGCTTTTTGAATACCAGTATTTTCTTAGAAATTTTTTATTTTTAGATTTTTCTTGCAAATTTTGCAGAAATCACTTTCAAAGGTAAATTTTTGCGGAAATGTTGTAGAAATCTACTATGGAATTTTCTGTTAAAAGATATTGGAATTCAGTTGGTGGACCATTTGGGCAACTCAAAATTGGTTTGTAAATAGATACGAAGTATACACAGGGAAAATAATCTTTAACTATTAAAATTCTAAAAATGAAAGAGATAATAAAAAAAAATTGCGAATAATCAAGTCAGATTCTCGCGAATGTTAGTTTTTTCTGCATTTTCATATTCACGAATAATCAAAACTCGTGAATGTTAAAGCCACGAATGTTGAGGGATTACTGTATATATAAGATTTTGCAATAAAAGTTAATTTAAAAAACATAAATTTTGTAGACTTGACCTGTGAATTGTTATGGCATAACCAAAAAAGTCTTCTGTAGATTAAAAAAAGAAAAAAAAATCCATTTATATGTTTTTAATGAATTTTATATATTATAATACTTTTTTATTTTTATAAAATAAAATTGTTTTTTAAACAAAGAATGTAAATATTTCTGAAAATAAATTTTTTAAATTTTGTATTTTACAATTTATTTATGAATGTTTCATAATTATTATTAGCATACTTGCAAAGCAATAATATTTTTAGCACTAAACATTAAAAATATACATAGTTCTTTCTGTCCTTCAATTTTAAGAATTTTTAAAGGGATTATTGCTTGAAATCTGCATACTGTTGAATTTAAAAGATTTTAAAACTAGGATAACAAAAGTTAGAAGACTATTCAGAAAAAAAGCTGGTAACAAAACTTGCTCTTTTTAAAAATATATTTCTGAAAGAATAAAACTGGCTAAAATATTTTATTAATAGCCACAGGCACCCATAAGAGGTTAGGGGAGGTAACTGCCCTGCCATACATTTTCAAATTTAAATAACTTTTTTTTTTAATCTAGTGATTTTTAAAAAATAAACTTTAATTATTTTAAATTACTTGAGAAAAATAAATATTTGAAAAAAGGACTAAGGATTTTTCACCAGTTCCATCAGTGGGACTTTTTCCTACCTGACAAAAAAATAAGCTTTCAATTCATTTTGAAAAAAGCCAATAGAAGCTTATTTTTGGATTTTTAATATTTCTTATTTATTGTATTTCTGTATTACTTATCATGTCGACGTGTTTAAAAATTGCCTTACATAGAGAGTTCTGACAAGAAATTCTTAGTTTAGATTATTAAATAGTTTACATTCTCCATTTTTAAAAATGTGGCCTTTATCTGGATTTTGTTCTGTGGGCGTTTATGTCAATAGCTACTACAGTTTTAGCAAAAATATTTCTATTTGTATATTTACTATGTAGAACCTGATCTTAAATGCATAAATGCTATGGTCCCAGTGAAAATAATACAATACGCTTACAATAGATGGTGTATGTAGGCTCAGACTGGCCCATCAGCCCAAGAGCTAGTGTGCACCTGTAGAGGGTATGTAACAGTATTAATGGAATTCTTGAAAAGAGAAGTTGCTGAGGAAGAAAGAGAAAATTGGCCAGAATGAGTTTTGAAAAATTTATTCCTAAAGACGAACATGGAGAAAATTTCTGAAAAGGGAAAACAAGGCTATTTAACACAAAATAAATCATTTGTTTATTTTGTAATATGTCGCATGAAAGCAAAGACTGCATTATGGCTAAGTCCCTTTCCTTTTAAGAAGCAAAAGTTAGAGATATAAATTGTTGCCTCTAGTGTCTTGTTTTGATCGCTGTGCTAAAATTTGTAAAGTTGTCACGTATGCTCTAAACCTCATACAGAACTATTTTGTCCTCAAATGTCAAAGCTTAAAGAAATGGAAAATAAAACTAATTTCCCTGAAGTAATACAAAGTACTACTGCGAATAGACAGTGTTCTAGTGAAGTAGCTCTAATCACTTTGGAAATAATTATTTGATTCAAAAACCAAAAAAAGTAAGAGCCCTATTAAACAGTGGGTCGCAAAAGAGTTGTATTCTAAAGAGTATGACTAAAGAATTAGGTTTACATCCCCTATTCAGAGACTATTGTTCACACATTGTTTGGGGGTACACAAACAGAAGCATAACCTCACAATAAATTTCATGTTGAATAAGTGTCCGAGATTGGTAGAAACAGACTAAAGTAGTCTTTGAATTCTTAGATCAAGATATAATTTGTAGAAACATTCCTTGCATACCAAAAGAGTCATTACTAAAAGAATTTACAGAAAATAAATTGTAGTTCTGACATAGGAACGGAAAATCTGAAAAGAAGCGATATCTATGTCCAACTTCTGAAAGGTCGAGTGACACATTTAAAGAGCAATCTGATATGAATACAGATGAAACTTAGATGGATAGTTTGCAGTCATTTAGAAAGCATCACCATCTTGCTTAATAAAGATTAAAAGTTTCGAACCTGCATAGCAATTGATATGCAGGGAAAATGACTTGAGTTCATTAAAATATTTGCAGCCTTGGAAAATCCAAAGTTTGTGCCATTTTCTCTGGCCCAGTGCGACTCTGGGTGTACCTTTTAAGATGGAAACCTGTTTTTTTTCCTTGTGATTCTGTTTTACTTTGCAATTAATATATTCACTCAAACTGTGAATAAATGTAGGCTAGTCAATAAAAATTGGTATATTTTAAAAATTACAAATGATATATGACAACAAATTAAAGCTTTGTAAATAGCTCAGATATCATCCAATTGGAAAAACAAATTGCAATTAAATTTAGGTATACAACTGGCTAGAATAATGCACATGTTCTTTTGCCTATGGTAAAATGGAGTCTGTTGAAAAATTGGCTTGTCTTTGTTGTTGATGACAGGGTTTCTACGCGACTGGAAAACAGGGAATTGTCAAGGAAAATGACAAGTGCTCCAAAAGTCGGGGAAAATTACAATTTTTTTCTAAAACCTGGAAAAGTCGGGGATTTTATTTTTCTACGCTCTATCACATCTTAAGATTCTCCCGAGTTCCAAAGTTCGTCCGCAAAAAAGTTCCAATTTTTCATTTCATGGATCACGATCACATCAAATTTGAATAGCGTTCTGTGCATGTCTGCTCCACTACGAAACTTAGTCGCCGTGAAGCTCGCCTCGCTAGCGACTAATCAGAGTCCGTTAATGGTGATAAAGCTTCGCCACGAAGCCTCACTGCTGGATAACTTTGAATGGTTGCTTTCGAGCCGAATTTCCCAGGTACTAAAGATCTGATTCCACTTCGGAAGCGAACCTTCTTTCTTTGGCGGTTTCATTTGAAATCATAATGAATCTTCACGAATTATTATAACTTAATTCTCAAGTGTTTGTTTCTGCGATCTTTTGAGGAAATTAAAGATAATTTTCCTTGATTGTTTATCGAAATTTGGGATTTTGTTTTCTTCAACCAATTGACAAAATTCGCGATTTGTTTTCTGCAACTGATTGACAAAATTCGCGTTTGTTTGCAGGACCATTTAACAAAATTCGCAATTTTGTTTGTGGGGCCATTTAACAAAATTCACAATTTTTTTTTGCAACCGATTGTTGAAATTTGTGATTTTTTTTTAGCAACCGATTCAAGAAAATCGCTATTTGTTTCTGATATCTTTGACAAAACACAATATTTTTCCACAATTGTTCGAAGAAATTCTTGATTTTTTCCGCAACAGGTTCATAAATTGATTTTCTGAAATTCTGCGGTAGAAAAAAAATCGCTGACTTTCAAGAAAATTAATCATTGAAGAATCATATGCCTGTGAAAGAATTTAAGGGAAGAAAAATACCACACAGCATTTTTTATTATGTGGGATTTTCCTATTTTATGTGTGATTCGCTCAATCCTGCATTTTTTTCAAACACTGCCCCTCAAAGAAAATGGCACCCTTGCTTCTGAGGAACAAATTCGCCATGTAAGTACTCACATAAACATAATTCACTAATGTCCAAATTTTTGGAACTGAAAGCCTTAAATTTTCAGAACTTATGAAACAGGATCACCTTTGGCTCCGAGAAAATCGATGCAACGTTCTCAGAAAATCGTCGATACATTTAAAAAAATTATGTGGCAAACTAAAAAAAATCACACAGCGCACCTAAACAATAGCATGACGGACTTAAAAAATCATGCCTCGTTAAATATGCCTAGAGTAATCTCAAGTGTAATAAAATATTTTAAGGTAGTTATGCAAAACAGATCTTCCCCCTCCAATTTTCTATTATAAATTATCAGAAAAAAAAGTTAGAGTAGATGGTTAGGAATAAAAATACACAAATAATTAAATTACCCTGTATTCAAAAATGCATATTATGATTCATTAGTTAATTAAATTTATAGGTCCTTAATTTTTTCTGCTTTTGGTCCTTGAAGCCCTTAAAATAAAAGTCCTTTATTTTTATCAACTAAAGAAATGTGTACAAACCCTGTTTTTGCATAACTACCCCCATTGGTAAATTGAATAATAGTTCTAATCAATACATATATAGGAAGCATGCTCAGCTCTTGTGTTGAAGATCCAAAGAAATGTCTCCCCGTTATTACTTTATTAAAATAAATCAGGTTTATTTTACTTAAGTAAATCTGTGTAGGTAAGACATTTGTATAAAGAGACACATTTGCTTTTGCTAAATAATACCAAAATTGACTTAAAAAAAAAAAAAAAAAAAAAGGCAGAGTGCTTCTTTGTATTGCTTAGAACTGATTTTTCTTCTGTATTCACTTAATTTGCTTACAACAAATATAGTCAATATGTCATTAGATAGTATAATTATTTATTTCTTTATTGTAAAGCATAAAGCTGTATGTATCGACACTTGACAGCACATTAGTAGTTTTGTAACTACTAACTAAAATATAATTTAGATAGATCAAAGAAAAAGGACATGCGTATTAAAGTAATGCATTTTTGTGGAAATTAGCAACTGTCTGTAAATGGGAGGTGTCCATTGCAGAGTGTTTTACAACAATATATAAGCTAAATTTTTATCAAGAAAGGTCAGGGAATTTTTGTAAAAATGTAAGGGAAAAGTCAGGAAATTTTTTTGCTAGAATTGTGTAAGAACCCTGTGATGACTACTTGAAAACAGAACACCAAGATGACTAATATATTTCGTGATAGATTCATTTACATTCTTTTTTGACTAGTGTCTTTTGTATTCAAAATAACCAGTTTTAAATGTCAATAATATGAATCATTTTTTCCTTCAAATGTATAATTTAGTGTCTCTTATTATGGTTAACCAGTACCTTTTAAAATAATAATAACCATTGATACTTTGAATGAACAAAAATATTGAAATAAGAGATTTATTTATTTATTTTTTTTTTAGAATTCCCTAATTCTATAACTCCATACTTTCATGATCAGTATGAATTTAAGGGGTAGCCCAGATGCAGAGTTGCCACTGGTGATTATTTTTATAGTCTATTTGCACCACTATTTAAAAAAAAAAAAAAAAAAAAAAAAATGTGCATCATCTCTCTGGCACATGTTATCAAAAGTATGTGAAATATTTCTGTTTTGAGAAAGTGGTGGAATTAAAAAATAGTAGGTGCACAACTAAGTTTTGGGGTTTCACACATAGATGGCGCTAATGGCCCATGTAGTTGACATACATGTCTAAAGTTGTGTTTTTCTAATAGCTTGAAACAACACATATCGAAACGCAAAAATATTTTTTCTAACAACGAAAATGTCAAGTTTTGTGCCAAATAAACAGCATTAGCGGGAAGCTTTGCTTTTCTGCTTTAACTTGAAAAATAAAAGCAGCTGAAGCATGTCGTTTGCTTGAGGAAGCCTATAGCGAACATGCACCATCGAAAACTACCTGTGAAAATTGGTTTAAATGCTTCAGAAAAGTCGATTTCGACACTGAGAACAAGGAACGCTCCGGAAGATAAAAAACAATTGAGAATGCCGATCTGCAAGCGTTATTGGATGAAGATGATACGCAAACACAAGAACAACTTACAGAGGCATTAAACATAACTCGCCTAGGTATTTCCAAACGTTTACATGCCATGGGAAAAATTCAAAAGGAAGGAAAATGGGTGCCACATGAGTTGACTGAGAGACAGATGGAAAATCGAAGAGCCACTTCCAAAATTTTGCTTTTGTGGCATGAAAGAAAGAGTTTCCTGCATCGAATTGTTACTGGCGATGAGAAGTGGATATATTTGGAGAATCCCAAATGCAAAAAATCGTGGCTTTCACCTGGCGAAGCATCAACATCGAAGGCATGGCCAAATCGCTTCAGAAAGAAGACAATGCTCTGCGTTTGGTAGGACCAGAAAGAAATCGTGTACTATGAGCTGCTGAAACCGGGCAAAACTGTTAATGGGAATCGCTATCGACAACAATTGAATAATTTGAACCATGCATTGCTCGAAAAACGACCAGAATGGGACACGAGACATGAACGAGTGATATTGCAGCATGACAATGCTCTGTGCCATCGCACTTCCATCGTCCAGGACACCATCAAAACACTGAAATGGGATCTGTTACTGCCCTCGCCGTATTCACCAGACCTAGCCCCTTCCGATTATCATTTGTTCCGGTCGATGGCGCATGACTTGGTTGGGCTGCACTTGGCCAATTTCGAAGAAGTGCAAAATTGGTTGGATGAATGGTTTCGGTCCAAAGACGCGTCTTTTTATCGATGCAGTATTCATGCATTGCCAGAGAGATGGCAAAAATGTGTAGCTAGCAAGGGACGATACCTTGAATAAATCCTTTTTTGCATTTCTCTTAAATTTTTTTATTTTTTATAGATAAAAAACCCAGAAACTTAGTTGTGCACCTAGTAGTCACCAGTGGCAGCCTTGAGAGGAACATTCCCTCCCCGTAGCAAGGAACAGAGAAGCACTCCAAGCTGATCAAGAACTTAGCTTTTAGAGCAGAATAGTCCTGGAAAGCCGACACTAGTCCACCAAGTAAATTTAACAATAAATGTAGTTGTGTACTTAAAGCTTATACTGATATCATGTGTACAAGTTTTGGGTTAAGTTATAAGCAAGTTATACAACGATCAATCTAAATACAAAAACAGTGAATAAATGGATACAGTAGAGTAAATAATTTGCCGAAAAAAGAAAAACAATATAAAAATGTTAGATGTTTTCCACAGACAATTGGTCAAAATCAACAAAACCAATATACAGTGACAAATTCTCAAAGATTGATTCATCAGTTGAAATAAAATGCATACAATTTGTTATTTTGATCAGTAACTCAAGGTGCTATAGTAAAAAATTACTCCAACTGGAACGCGATAGTGTGGAGGGTTTTTTAATGTGGTATGTATTAGTGAAAGGACAAGCCAAAATATAATGTAATGAATGAGCATAATTTTTGCAAATACAATTTGAAGAACATTTTCCCTATTTGATAAGATGGGATTGACAGGGGCCATGTTTTGTGAAAAAAAATGTATATTTTCTAATAGTAGATTAGGACTTACATTTGGAAAAAATTTTTGGTGTAGCATCCAGTTGTTGAAAGTTTCCATTTACTTTGTCAATTTTGCCATGGTTGTGTTTTAGATTTGTTTTTCTTTTGACATAGCTTTTAGGATAAGGAAGAAGATAAAATGAAACCAACTGATTTGGAAGTGCATCTTCTGCAAGGGAATCTGCCGTCTCATTTCCACTGTTCTAGCATGGATCTTAACCTATGTGAAAAGTATTTCTTTTGAGTGTGAAATTTCATGAATTAAATGAACAATTTCATCAACTAAATTAACATCAGAGTTACAATGCTAAAAGACTCAATACACTGTCTGGTGATTTCTATGTTGATGAGAACCTGTAGACTACTGATAATATAGCATAAAGTTCCACCTAAAAATTTGAAATTTTTTTTATAAGCGAGTTTGCCAGGTGTTGTTAACCTTTTCACCGTCTGAAGATATTCCTGCATTTTCAGAAGTATGCTTGTAAATTGCAGAATACATAATTTTTTTAATTGGCAGTTTGATGCTCTATCTTGTATGTCCCCTCATTTTATATATGGTTGAAACCAGAATTCTGTTGAAAATATTTTTGTCTACAGCTATTTTAACATAATTTCTAAAAACAGAAAAACACAGGCCTAATGGTGAAAAGGTAAAGTAAACTCAAAAAGCAGCACTAGTCACGTCTTCTGATTTAAAGCCATCTGTAAATATTTTTAATGGGCCTTCATAGTCTATTAAAGTTTTACAGTATATTGCATCTATACTGTTGAGTACTTTGATTTTTTAGAATATATATAATGGCGGAGTCTATTTGTAGATCTGTGCTTGGTATATTTAAATGCAGTGTTTTCACGTAATTTGATTCATAGTTCAGGAAAAATCTAATGGTGGGAGACCAGTTAATATTTGAAGGATTAGTCTATGGGCCATTCCATGTCAAGTGGATTAAATTTGGATATGGTTCCTGCTCATCCCCCACAAATTTTGATGCAATCACAAAAGGACATACATAAAACTAAGATGGACATCTACAAACTGTCAGAGTAAGAAGTAGTATAGCTGGATTACTAGGTGTCCTTCTATAAATTACGCCATTTCACAGTTGCACGAAAATGATTAAATCACTAAGTTTGTCATCTTATTGCTCGATACAAGAAACTATATTTGTTGCAAATATGTGATGTAGTACAACTTTTTGTACTAAAAAACATAATTGCAGTATTAAAGATAAAAAATCAATACATTCATCATTATTAGCCTCAAAATAGGCCATACAGCCTGTTGCGATGAATTTGACCCTTACTTTAACAAGCTGTAACTACAGAATAAATTACTTTAAAAGTTTCTCACTTTACCTTGTTACCTATGAACATATCATAGAGCTGCTGAAGTTTTTCCTCTCCTGCTTAAATATTCATTCATTCATTAATTCATTTTCAAAATCCCATGAAAAACAAATTCAACCATATTTTCAGAAGCTCATATCTCAAAAGGGACATTCCTGATTAGATTACCATTAGTACCACTGAAAATTACGCACTTTAATTGACAAAAAACTTTTGTTTCATTTTGGGCCTCTTCGATAAAAGGTAAATAAAGCAAGGTTCAAAACACCTACTTTGTGTGAGATTCGCAACTATATGTACCATAGAAATTGATTCTAAAAATGTCTCTGGAAGTTGAAAAGATTGAGAACACTGCACAAAGCAATAACACAAAAGTATATGAAATAGGTGGGTCATTCCATGGCAACTGGCCTAGGGGGTCCTAGCCTAGTGCAGAGTAATGCCCTGGTACCTCAAATATATCTTAAACAGATAAAACTAGAATAGTGGAATATATGTATTATGTCTATAGTAAAATGACTATGTGCTATCATATAAGAATGGTTGCAGCAGCCCCTAGTGGCAAAATTCGGAAAATGTCAACACTATCTCGAAAAATATTTGAGATGGCAGAAAAATGTCAAATACAAAAGTATAGAGCATCCTCAATCTATACTAATATTATAAAGGAGTAAAGATTGTTTGTTTGTTTGTTTGTAAGGGGTAATCTCTGGAACTACCGAACCGATTTCAAAAGTGATGGTGGCAAATTGGTGGTGACAACCCCTGCTCCAACATAGGCTATATTTTATGTCGGTGCCACTACCCCAGGGGGGTGCAGGAGTGAAAAACGTTCTAAAATTGCGATCTTTTCCATACTGAAGCAGCTAGAAATTTGAAATTTGGCGTTGTAGTTACTTATAAGATGTAAATGCTCTCTAAAAACAAAATAAAAAAAAATTCCAAATTTAAAAGGGTGAAATGAGCGAAAAGCGTTCTAAAAACATTCTAAATTACAATTTCTAGGGAATCTCTAGAACTACCGAACCGATTTGAAATTTGGCGTTGTAGTTACTTATAAGATGTAAATGCTCTCTAAGAACAAAATAAAAAAAAATTCGAAATTTAAAAGGGTGAAATAAGCGACAAGCGTTCTAAAAACATTCTAAATTACAATTTCTAGGGAATCTCTAGAACTACCGAACCGATTTGAAATTTGGCGTTGTAGTTACTTATAAGATGTAAATGCTCTCTAAGAACAAAATAAAAAAAAATTCGAAATTTAAAAGGGTGAAATGAGCGAAAAGCGTTCTAAAAACATTCTAAATTACAATTTCTATGGAATCTCTAGAACTACCAAACCGATTTCAAAAGTGATGATGGCAAATTGATGGTGACAACCCTGCTCCAACATAGGCTATATTTTATGTCGGTGTCACTAACCCCAGGGGGGTGCAGGAGCGAAAAACATTCTAAAATTGAGATCTTTTTTATACTGAAGGAGCTAGAAATTTGAAATTTGGCGTTGTAGTTACTTATAACATGTAAATGCTCTCTAAGAACAAAAAAAAAAAAAAAAAAAAAATTCGAAATTTAAAAGGATGAAAAGAGCGAAAAGCGTTCTAAAAACATTCTAAATTACAATTTCTATGGAATCTCTGGAACTACCGAACCGATTTCAAAAGTGATGGTTACAAATGGATGGTGACAACCCCAGTTCTAAAATTGCGATTTTGTTTATACTGAAGGAGCTAGAAATTTGAAATTTGGCATTGTAGTTACTTATAAGATGTAAATGCTCTCTAAAAACAAAATAAAAAAAATCGAAATTTAAAAGGGGAAAGCGATTTGAGAGATTTTTTGAGCGAAAAGCGTTCTGAAAACATTCTAAATTACAATTTCTATGGAATCTCTAGAACTACCGAACTGATTTCAAAAGTGATGGTGGCATATTGGTGGTGACAATCCCTGCTCCAACAGCCTCTTTAATAAAAAACTATGCGTTTCTGACGACTGGGTTTTTCGCTAATTGTTGCCACAGATTAATCTCGGAAAATGAAACATTTGAAGTTACTGAAAAAAAATAGTAGCTCGAAAAATATTTGTCCGAAAATTGTTAGGCAAACTGCGTTTGAAAGGTAAAAAATTGTATTTTTCTTGATATTAATTTCAAATCTAATGATTATGCCATTTTTCAAATATTGAATTTTAAAAATTATCAAATTTCACAATGAAGTACCATAGCGAAACCTTCATGCGTAAAAAGATATTGATAAGGGCGTTGTGTCCTGGCGTGTATATTGGCTATAGCACAAGTCACAAATTATAGTAGCCTTATTATTCTGTTAAAATATAAAAGTGAATTATGAAATGTCAATATTTTGTTGGATTAAAAGTTTGTTATAAAAAATTGACCAGCGTAGCTTGCTAGTTTAGTATAAAATGACATCTTACATGCAAAAATAACTTTATTAGAAGCTCTGAAATGTTAATTTTTTGATAATCAATCACCGGCTTAAATATGCCACTAATCGAATTGAACGGTAATAAAATCAGAAGTGTCCCTTTTGAGATATAAACTTCTGAAAATGGGATTGAATTTATGAATATTAACAGCTCTATGACATATCCATAGATAATTACTTAATTGGTAAAGTTACAAACGTTTAAAGTAATTTGTTCTGTAGTTACAGTTTGTTAAAGTAAGGGTCAAATTCATCGCGACAGGCTGTATGGCTTACTTTGAGGTCAAGTACTGAGGAATGTATTTATTTTTACCTTTAATACTGTAATTATGTTTTTCAGCACAAAAAATTTTACTAGATCACATATTTGTAATAAATAAAGTTTCTTGTATCAATACAATAAGATGACAAACTTGGTAATTTGATCGTTTTTCTGCGACAGTGAAATAGTGAACTTTACAAAAGCACCCCACGATACTCTAACTATACCACTTCTGACTCTAATAGTTTGCAAATGTCCATTTCAGACTTCTATGTATGTCCTGTAGCGATTACAATCAAATTAAAGGGGGCTGAGCAGGAACCTTGAGGCCAGGTGACATGGAATGATCCCTATGTATTTTGATTTGCTCTAGAAGCCAGTTGAAGATAATGGTGCTGAGTAAACTGCATATGGTGAATGCCATATACGGGAACCATACTGAGCAAGCATATGCTGTTGTTTTTTTCTTTTAAAAGGATTGTTAAACCCTAAGTTTTTAAAATATATAAGGAAAGACTGCAATTTAATGACATGAATTTATAATTTTTTTTTTTTTTTTTTTTTTCAATTCTTGATTCATAAATGAGTTAAAGATGAAATTTATTTATCTTTTATTTCCAAACATTTTAGTTCATTTACATTTTTAATATTTCTCTTATTAGGGTGTCTAACCAGATCAGCAATGGATTTCCCTGACTTTTCCATACCAATAAAAGAAAAATTCCAGGTATCGAGATTTTGTGATGTTACAAAAGTAACAGTTTTTAATATTTCTCTTATCAGGGTGTCTAACCAGATCAGCAATGGATTTCCCTGACTTTTCCATACCAATAAAAGAAAAATTCCAGGTATCGAGATTTTGTGATGTTACACACAAAAAATCTTAAAAGTTGTCAATTTGAGAGTGAAACTTTCACAACTAATTCTGAGGCCCAAATTACTGATTTGTTACGTAATTTTTTGCAAAAGTTACAAATTGTTGAATTTTTTACCTGCTAAACATTACGCAGATACACACTTTTAGCATCAGGTTCTATCCATTTTGTCAAATCAGGATGAAATTTTTAATCACATCAGTCACAGTTAAATACAGATTGCTTTGACATATTTTAATACAAATAATAAATATTCAATAAATTAAGCTAACAAATGTTCAGTTCCCAAACAAAGATAAGTAAGCAGAGTGAAACACCTAATCAATCCTACAACTACAGCGCCTAGAATACATAGTGTGGAAAACGGTTTTACCGTTTTTTAATTCAAAATTTTAGAATTCAAACTGGAAATTCTGAAACAAGAATTTTTACTTTAAGAAGTCGCGAAATATTTGCCATTAAGTAACGAAAAGAACATTATAGGAAATTTCTGGTATGAATGCGAAATTTCGGAATTAAAAAAAACCAAACTGGTAATGCTGTAAAAAGTGCTAAAAAATTGTAGCTGATAAACGTGCAACGATGTGTTGACAATAATAAGGCGATCACAGCGACATCTGCTTTAAAAATAGATTTAACTCTAGCAAAAGTAACCGTTTCACTATTGACAGCATGAACATAATTTTTGTTAATAAAATCTTCTTGTAAGTGTATATTTCAGATATAACTGATTTTGAAGTTACTTTTTTATCATATCAGTGAATTAATCTTTTCCACTCTTCTAGCAGAGATTCATCCTTTGGTATGCTAAATAGGGATGTTTCTAGTTTGCTGTCTTGCATCAAGTACTGCAACCAGGCACAAAAGAATGTGGATCACGCTTTTTGGCCATGATCAATATCATTCATATTTGCAAAGCTTATGAAAATCACTATCCAAGTTAAAGGAAATAGGGTATAAATTAATTATTTAAAAAAATATTTATCACCAGCTGAAACGTTTTCTCGGTTCGATTCTTATACGATGTTTGCGTTGAAAAGGGCTAGCATACAGTGGCATAGCCAGAGAGGGCGGTCCAAATGCTCTGGAAACTAGTAATATTATACAGTTTTCTTCGCCTTCAATATCGCAGAAAATTCTCAGATTAGATAAAGCAAAAATATTTTTATAAAATTAGTGGTATCCAAATCATCTGGACCTCCACCCTGCCTATGCCACTGATAGAAGATGTTGCTGCGATCGACCCATTATGTTTTCAACATCGTTCTACATTTATCGGATTAAATTTTTTAGTACTTTTGTAGCCGTTTTCCACACTGTGTATTCTAGGCGCTGTACTACAACATTCAGTAGAAAGTTTCAGTGAAAATGGAACTGAAAATTTCCGAGTTACAAAGAAGAACTAAAAAGGGGTAGACAAAATGATTTGCATGAGACGTTGAAATACTTTTTACAGTACCTATAAAAAGCAAAGTTTGATTTTAATGGCGAAGTAATATTTTCCTTTTTTTTTTTTTTTGAAAGTTTAAAGTTTTTTAACTTTTTCTCAGAATTTTCAAATTTTCCTGAGTTTTCCTCAGAAATGGTAAATTTCCCTGACTTTTCCAGTCCGTATAAATTTCCCAGGTTTTCCACGTGACTAGACTTCTAGGTGGTCTTACTTACTTTAAAAATTGATTCCCTATGTAAGGTGTGTTGTATTGGCTGAACTAAATTTGTAAGTTGTTTGTGACCGATCAGTTTCAAATAAGGGATAATGTGTTATTTTGCATTGAAATGATTCCTTCTCCTGGCAGATTTGTGATTTTATGCTTATTAATGGTCTAGAAATATGTGCAGTATTTCATATTCCCCAGTCCTGCGATTAAACCTTAAATGAACCCCAAATAAAAAATACTGATAAAATCAGTGATAAAAGTACTCGTAAGAAAACAAAAAAAAAAGCTTTTGTTGTCCAAACCCTTTAAAATTTTTAATGCTTATAAATATAAAGGTTTTACAGCCCATGTAAAAATAACATCAGAAATGTTGTTATCTGGTTGTAAAATAAATGTTTTCTTCCCCAGAAAATGATCTTTTTACAAATTCTACAGAAAGGGAGAATTCCCCCCCCCCTTTTCATTTCTCTTTCTAGCCTTCAAAAAAGCGAAAGCACATTTTTCCCTTTCCCTTTTGTTCACCTCTCTCTCAAACAAAGCAGGTGGTAGAATGGATGCTCCCTCCAGGAAGGGGGAATAAAAATAGAATGAAGGCGTATTTTCTAGGGATAGGGTTGTGAGCAGTCAAAGCCAATAGACAAGCTATTTTTTCCCCAACCCTCTTGATTCTCTTTAAATCTATTTCCTGTGTTATTCACCCTTAGAAAAAAGGTTGAGGCATGCACAGTAAGGTTGTATTTACACTGAAAAATGAAGACTTTTGCTTCTCCCTTTCATATATTAGATGGGAGCAGGATTAAAATTTTATAGCAATATCTATCTTCATTTATCACCTATGTGTCCTCAAATAATGTTACATTTCTTTTTTTTCTTTTAAATGGGAAATATAGACACCTTGATCTTTATTTGAATAACACTGCAGAAATTGCAATAAAACTTTACTTAAATACTGTAATTTTATAAAAATAATATTCTTTAATAAAATATATCATACAAAAAACATTACAAATTTTTTCAGGAAAAAAAGATGAAAAATTTTTAATAAAGATTTTACAACAGAAGAAATTTTATGTTTTGATAAAATTTATGTTCCCAGTGCTTTTTTTTTTTTTTAATTTTAGAAGTGTATATATGTATTTTAAGTATCCCCAAAAACATTTTCACCTAATACAAATAAGATGAAGTAAATGTATTATATACATAAAATTAAACATATATTTTCAGCATTGAGAAAGAAACTATATAGCCAATATATATATTTATCCAAAATCACACATGCTTTTGGAAAAACAATTCAATTTTATAGAAAAACTTATACCATCATAAAACAAAATGAGTAAGAAAGTTTGTGCATGATTCATAAAAATAATATCTATAAAAATATTCTTGCTGACAAAATCTGCATCCCTGGACAGACACAATATGAGAGAAATACTATATTTTTCGACACCAACACATGAATCTAGGCATAATTAGCTGGGGAAGATTATTTTTTTTATTATAAGTAGCCTGAAGCTGCTCAGTTTTGCAATGTGTTAGTAATTTATTTGCATAATACTTGCATTATGAAATTAAACTTGTATAATTGTTTTAAAATTTCCATATTCATCACACACATTGATCTTTTACAAAATATTAATCCTTTCAACAATAGATTAGAAAAAAAAATTGTGTATCATCATTCAGACGAATCATAAAATAATGTAAACAGAAAATGTTTTAAATTGTTTAAGTCAATGCAATGCTGTGCACAGAGAAAAGAGGTCAAAATTAGTAGTTGTATAGGGACTCGAGATGAAAGGTACCAAATTAAGATTTCATATAAAATCTCTACTCTCCAGGTATGGGGTTCAAAAGTATTATCTGAACACAACTTCTGCCAATAGCCCTGTGTAAATGTACTGGAGGAGAAAATTTTTTAAAGCAGTGAAGGCGGCTAGAATTCTGTGCATATAAATAAATGTACACGTTCAACACTAGGATTGAAGTCATCTATACTAATATAAAGAAGTAACGTTTGTTTGTAGGGGGTGATCTCTGGAACTACCTAACCGATTTCAAAAGTGATGGTGACAGTCCCTGATGTAACATAGGCTATATTTTATGTCGGTGCCGCTACTTGATAGGGGTTCAGGAGCAAAAAACGTTCTAAAATTGCAATTTTTGTGATACAGGAGCTAAAAACTTGAAATTTGGCATGGTAATTACTTATAAGATGTAAATGCTTTCTAAGAACAAATTAAAAAAAAAAAAAAACGAAATTTAAAAGATTGAAATGAGCAAAAAGCATTCTAAAAACATTCTACATTACAATTTCTATGAAATCTCTGGAACTACCGAATCGATTTAAAACGTAATGGTGGGAAATCGGAGGTGACAGTCCCTGATCTAACATAGGCTATATTTTATGTCGGTGTCACTATTCCAGAAGGCTGTGGTAGCTAAAAACGTTCTACAATTGAAATTTTTGTAATAATGAAGGGGCTAGAGATTTGAAATTTGACATATGGTAGTTACTTATATGATGTAAATGCTCTCTAAGAACAGTTTCTTAAAAATTCGAAATTTAAAAAGGGTGAAATAAGCTAAACGTGTTCTAGAAACATTCTAAATTACAATTTCTATGGAATCTATGAAACTACCAAACCGATTTTAAACGTAATGGTCACAAATTTATGGTGACAGTCTGCACTCTAACATAGGCTATATTTTATGTCAGTGCCGTTACCCTGAAGGGGTTGCATGAGCGAATAAGTTTGTAAAATTGCAATTTTTATGATACTGAAGGAATTAGAAACTTGAAATTGGGCAAGGTAGTTACATATAAAATATATATGCTCTCTAAGAACAATTTCTAAAAAATTTGAAATTTAAAAGGGTGATATGAGGGAAAAGTGTTCTAAATTACAATTTCTATGGAATTGTTAAGGACAGAAACTTGAAATTTGACATGGTGGATACTTTTTAAGACACAAGTAAGTGCACACACAGAATAGTTTAAAAAAAATTGAAATTTAAAAGGGTGAAGAAGGAAAAAAAAACATTCTAAATTAAGATTTTTTTAAAAATATATACTGACAGGACTAGAAACTTCAAATTTGGCATGGCAGTTACTTTTAAGATACAAATGCTCACTAACAATTGTTTGCAAAGAAATTCAAAATTTCAAAGGGTGAAATGGGCAGAAAGCGTTCTAAAATACGATTTCTATGGCATTGTTAGGGATAGAATCTTGAAATTCGACATGGCTGTTGCTTTTAAGACATAAATGGTCACAAAAAAAAAATTGAAATTCAAAAGTGTAAAAGAGCGAAAAGAGTTCTAAATTATCATATATTTGGAACTTTAAGGATAGAAACTTGAAAATTCACAAGGTTGTTACTCATGTAAATGATCATCCAGAACAATTTACTAAAAATGCGAAATTTAAAAGGACAGGAGCAAAAAAAAAAGAAAGAAAAAACATTCTAAAATTGCAATTTATGTGGTACAGCTGGTATATAAGCTTCGTATTTGTCATGGTGGTTACTCTTAAAATGCAAATGCTCGCTAAGACCAGTTTTTAAAAAATTGAAAAGAGCGGGAAAACATTCTAAAAATGTTCTACATCATGATTTAATTGGGTTAGAAATTTGAAATTTAGAATAGTGGTAACTTTTAAGATGCAGACGCTCTGTATAAAGAGTTTATAAAAAATTCGAAATTTAAAGGTGTAAAATGAGCAAAAAACATTATGAATTATGTTTTTTTCTAAATTGTTAGGGATAGAAACTTAAAATTTGACATGCCTGTTATTTTTTAGACGTAAGTGATCCCACAGAACAGTTTTTACAAAATTCGAAATTAAAAAAATTCCTGACGGCTCGGCCTACAGGCACAGGTACATTTCGAAGACGCAGACCGTGGGGCGCCTGTTTTTTGAGAATTACGGAAGAAATGACCTTTTTGCCATGATGCAGCATTTGGAAACGCCCACTTCGAAACCTAACTTCTTTGCAGGCGGAGCCAGCAGGGATTTTTTTTTGTTTTTAATTTTTTTTTTTTTGCTATAAGGGTTGGTCTTATAAAAAACTTGTCAATATAAAAGTTTTAGATAATATTAAGAGGATTTATAATAAATTTAAGCGTCTTGGAAATCTTCTGAATTGACGAAGTTATGAATTTTTTTCTTCTAAAACCCCCTCTTGGGGCCATTTTTAATGATATCAAAAATCTGTCATACATAAATTTTCGGCCCTTTTCCTAGAAGTAATAATAATTATAAACGGATTCAATATGTATCATAATTAAGAAATTATGTTTTTTTTTTCTGTTTTCACAAAAAGTCCCCCCATTCCCCCCCCCCTTGGTTCGATTTTGCCCATTAACGAACTTGACCGAGATTTTATGCCCCTTGATTTTATGTATCAGTTTGGAAGAGATTTGTGCAGAATTATGGGAGTTATCGTGTCCATAAAAAAGTGACATAGATAGATAGATAAAGTTTTGAACTGGGGGTGGTTTCGGGTTCTGTGAGTCATGATCGGTGTAGATCTTCAAAAATTCCAACTTAGAAGAGAATGTAATAGGTAGTATTTCTTATGAAATCTACCTAAAATTACACTAAAAATGCTGTCGTATACTTAAAAAATCCCTGACGGCTCGGCCTACAGGCACAGCTAGATTTCAAAGACGCAAACCATGGGACGCCTGTTTGTTGGAAATTGCGGAAGAAATGACCTTTTTGCCATGATGCGATAGTTGGAACCGCCCACTTCAAAACCTAACTTGTTTGCTGGCGGAGCTGGCAAGGATTTTTTTTTTTTGCTATAAGGGTTGGTCTTATAAAAAACGTGTCAATATAAAAGTTTTAGATATATTAAGAGGATTTATAATAAATTTAAGCGGATTTGATATCTTGTGAATTGACGAAGTTATGAATTTTTTTCTTCTAAAACCCCCTTCCCCCCCCCCCCCCCCCCATTGGGGCCATTTTTAATGATATCAAAAAATCTGTCATACATAAATTTTCAGCCGTTTTCCTATAAGTAATAACTTTAAACAGATTCGATTTGTATCATAATTAAGAAATTATGTGTTTTTTTCTGTTTTCACAAAAATTCCCCCTATTCCCCCCAGGTTAGATTTTGCCCATTAACGAACTTGACTGAGATTTTATGATCGATAGATTGATCGATCGATAGATAGATAAAGTTTTGAACTGGGGGTGGTTTTGGGTTCTGGGAGTCATGATCGACGTAGATCTGCAAAATTTTTTCAAATTTTCCAACTTAGGGGAGAATGTAATAGGCAGTATTTCTTACGAAATCTACCTAAAAGGTACAGAAGCAAACAAATTTCTAAAATTGAGATTTTAGTGAGAGCTGCTGGTCTAGAAAGTTGAAATTTGGCATAGTGGCTATTTTTAAGATTTCAATGCATGCTAAGAACGGTTTTTAAGAAATTTATATCATGGATACCCTCATATAAAAGCTACACAGTGTATATGAGTAAATACAGTATATATGCATCTTGTAGATTAGAGAATTATAATAATAATTGTATCCATAATAACCAAATGCCTCTCATGACATTGTTTATTATTAATGGAGTGCTGTTTTTTCTATCCTAGACCATACATTATGATAGAAATGGATACATTTTCATTCAAACAGTCCAAGACTCAATGAGCCATATTTTCAAAAAAGTGATTCAGACTAAGATAATTTATATTTTCAAGCATGTGTAAAATTGTGCATTTTTATCATAATTATTCTGTTCTACTGAGGCATATGAATATGGCAGCATGTAAATATGGCACTTCCATCTAAAGTGATGGCTGAAAAAATGAACTTACTTTAAGGTTTAGAAACATTTAAAAAATGATAGAAAATAACAAAAAGGAAAAAAAAAAAGAAACTTGTAATAAATTTAGTATTTTTTTTGCATCAGGCTGATTTATTTTTGCTGTTAACGTGTATTTCAAATGTTATAACATGATTTTTTACACTGCAACAATGGTTTCCAACATGGGGTAAATGTACCACAAGGGGGTATTAATTAATTTTTAAGGGAGGGAGGGGGGGGGGGGGAGCAATTTGAGAATGGTTATTAACAGTTAATTTCTTATAGTTAAAACACCTCTTACATAATATATATAAATTTAATTTGTGATGCATCACAATTTTCAAATAAAAATCAGATTGTATATGGGGGTCAAATCATCACAATAGTGAAAGGAAAGCAAGTACCTTTGTTTTACTTTATAGTATTATTAAGTGATCAAAGCATCAGAAAAAAGTTCAAACAAAATAATTTTATTTCTATGCATTTCAGTTTTCTAATTATATGTTTTGAATCTTCATTTGCTTTTTTTTTGTGTGTGTTTAGGTAGGGAATGGCTACAAAAAGTTGGGAATTACTGCTTTACAAAGTTAATTCTTCCAACAAAACAAGTTGTGTGACATCACTAAGGCAAGAGCAGAATGTACCAGTGTAAATAGATAAGTTTTGTAAAAGATAATATCCAGACAAATTAACATTAATTCAATGGCTGAATTTATTTATGAAAAAAAAAAAAAAGTTAGTGCATTTGATTGATACAATGAATAAGGCAGAATGCAATAATGTCACAAAATAATAAGAAAACAATTCAAGCATAGACATAAAAGTGAAGTGTACAGAAACAATGGCAATAATGAATAGCAGTATAACACTTGCTTTCCCTTTTTAACTTTTATGCACAGATGCATTTTTTCATATACAAAAAGCTAAATGTAAACACAAAACCACATTTTACAGCCCTCCCCGCCAGCAAAAATCTAAAGGTACTGACATTTACTGTATGCTTGCAAGCATTCATCTTAGAGCATAAAAAAATAATCAATACATAGCATATTAATAATATAAAAAAATAAACAACAAAATAAGAGATAGCATATAAATACAGAAGATGTTACTTTCAATCATATAAGAGAAATAAAAGCTTCTACATTTCATAAAATGTTGGTTACAAGTTAAAAATTTAAATTACAGGAATCTTTATATGATATGTTAAGGATAAGAAAATACCATTCACCTAACACTTTAGATACTACTTGAAATTAAGCATACATTTACATACAGAATAACATAATTATTTCATAAAATAAAAGAGTAAAATTAATAAATCAATAATCTATGTCTGAAAACAATGAAGATTGCTGAAATACAGTAGAAGATCTTTATAACGCAAACCTAAAAACACGAGGTTGTGCATCGCATTTCACACATCATTAAACTTACCTTGTAAACTTGGCAATATACAGTAGAGTATCTTTAAATTGCATTCCTTGGGACCACAAGTTGTGTAGATTGTAAAGTTTGGCATAATATAGACCATTTCACACATTGTTAAATTTTATTTTATAAACATGGTCCAAATATGCTTGGACCAAATCATTCATTATGTTATTAATTTTAAAAAATATTGTAATAATAGTAATTTTTTCATTAAAAAGCTCTGAATTGAGAAGATAAAAGATGAAATAATGTATTAAGTTTAGTCTTCTAGAGAGTAGTAATTTTTTTACAATGTGGAATGCAGGCCTGTTACAACTGCAAAATTCATTGTTTACATTCCTGTTACAAGTGCTGCGTTATATAGAGAATTGCATTATATAGAATTGCGTTATAAAGATCTTCTACTGTATATCTTTATTACTGCAACTCAGGTTATACAAAATATTGCTAAGTATAGTTATGATTAAATAAACAATAGCAGAAATGCAAAACTACTGTTTGATCAGAAAATTCTTTGTTTACTTTCATTTATACAGTGTAGATTACAGGCGTTTGCGAATTGCAGGTACTCTACTGCATTACTAATTTGATTGATTTCCTGAATTTTTTTAATCTTTTTTTTTGTACTTTACTTTTTTATCACACATGTATGGTAAACAAAATCTGTTGCAAACAATGTGGTTTAAAGCCAATAATGGATAATGGACTATGTAAAGTCGCCCAAGGAAAAAGAGACACCCCATACATTTTAACCACCAGATTGTCCTAAAAGAAAAAAAAAAAAAATTGCCATTCAACTAGAAATTATGTTTTCTTTAAATTTATGTTTAAAAAAAAAAAAAAAAAAAAAAAAAAAAGGCAACGTGAAAAATTATGGCAAGGAAATATCTATTAAAAAAAGGAATGTGGATTGAAGGCTCCAAAATTACATTTTTGACTGTCCTAAAGTTAATTTACAGTTAAACGGGGAAAAAACAGTTGGATTTGATCAACAAAGATAGTGATCGCATACACACATCTATATGAAACCTTTACAAATTGGCTATTCGAAAATTAATAAGGGTTATATGAACTCTACCTATACTAAGGAAAATTATTAGCCAAGTAGCAGAAACAGTGCAGAATGGTAACAAGTACTGCAGATTATTTTAGACCTTGCTGATTTATCTAAAAATCTTAAACAGAAATGCTGGGATAAAAAATTGCTAAAATTTACTTTATGTCTCTAGATTATTGCATCTTCTCATTGCATTTTTTTTTTTTAGAATTCAAATTTGGCATTATTTTATAGTTTATTATTATTTCTGATGATAATAGACTTGGTCTGGCATTGTTGGATTGCAGATAAATTTAAGTTTGCTGCAGATTAACACAGAAAATTATGTTACTGGGAATATATAAGAGAGGCGACGCCTTTTGAAAATTAAGGGGGGGGGGGGTCAATCATGGAGCTTGCTGGGGGGGGGGGGGGGTTCATAGTCAATCATAGAGCTTGCTGAATTCAATTGAAGAGACAGACCTCCCATTATTTATTTTTACTCTTTCAGGAGGAGGAGAGCAATGTCCCCTGCCCTGAAAATTCTCAGACGGGGCATCCCTTTGTCCTTCATAGTTGGCACCTATGGATATAAATATGTTCTTCTGTCATGCTTATCCATTATTGGCATTAAGTAACACCGATTGATGACATGTATATATATAGACAACAGAAAGAAATTGACAGAAAAGTAAACAAGTACTAAAATCTTTATGTAATGTTATAAAAAGACATTCATCTATCTACCACAAAATTAAAAACTATCTACAATGAGATTTTATTTTTAAACTGTTTTTGAATTCTATTGATATGGTACACAGATTTTTTTTTTCCTCCCTTTGTAAATCGAGAGAAATCTAGATGAATACAAATTAAAAATCAGAACCATTCACATGATGTTAGATAACAGACAGCTCATTTTGGTACTCGCAGCTAAGCAATAGAAAGAGAATTCTACATTCTTTTAAAAAAGGAGAAAATATACAATTCAATATTATGTCACAGAGCTTGAATAATTTCTATTAAATTCTTTAAGTAGGGAATGTTCAAGGACTGTAATTATACAAAAATGAATTTAATGCTATTAAGTAGATAAGTTCTACTTACACTTAAAATTGATTGCAATGCAGTTGATTGGGACTAAAACTTAATTTTCATTTGTTTTTACCTAAGATTGTTTTTCCATACAAGAAAGACAAATAAACTCTCTTTAAATAAAATATCAGTATAAAAAATTTACAACTTCAAATTTATATTAAAAAAATATTTATGCAAGAATATCAATTTTAGCAAGAATATTCATTTTAGCAAAATTTTAGCAGTCCTTACAATATCCAGGCATAAAAATTGTAAGTTTTAGTAACTTTTCTGAAGTAGGAAATGATACATTCAAAAATTTAATGAAATGCAATTATATTAACATAAACTTACAAATTACAACCACTACATCATTATAATGAATATAATATTTTGCTTTTAAGCTAAGTTTTGCCAATTCAGATTCAGAATGTTGCAGAACATAGTAGTAGTTGCAGTATAATTATTTTTTACAAATATACATAAATATATAAAGGGCTCAGGTGTAAAACAAGGTAACTAACAAAATGAAAGTTTAGAGATCTTCAAGATTCAAATTTCCTAGAGAAAACTACAACTAAAAGGTTATTCCTCCAAATAACTAATTTATTAAGACTGGACATTCAGTTAACTTATGTGGAACACTTTTTGTCTGACAGATTTGATTTTATTGAACTTACCTGCAAAAAGTTTTCGTTATTAAAAATCATATCTAAAATTTATCTTTGATTATTATAGCATATATTGAGTAAAATATAAGCTTTGTACTTTTAAAAGGATGCAGTGAAAAAATTGTACATGAAAATCAGAAAAGAATCATAAATATCAGTAATCAAGTTTTACACCAGAGCTCTTTATATATAAACCACAATATTTAAAAATAAAACAGTTATAATAGTGTTAGAAAATATTTTTTAATTATTAACTTTGATATTTTTGTAAAAGAAAAATATAAATAATGACTAAATTAAAAAAAAACTAGCTTGAAAAACAAACATATATAATATCTTACAACATAAAATTCAACAATATCTATAAATAATTTCATTTTAACATTAATATATTCTCGTACAAGTTTTAGTTTAAATTATATACAAATAAACATATCAACAACAACAAATAAATTTTAAAAATATAGGGGATATACAAAAGTCTGATAAATTAGCGATTCAGGCAGAAATAACAAGTTTAATAGCTTGTTCTTAAAATGAAAAAAAGTAGATTGACTTCACGATATAACAAGATTTTTAAGGATCTTTATTAATGAGTAAGAAAACTGCTAGTTCATGCATTTAACAAGAGTACAAAGGACAATATTTATGCACAAACAATTTTAAGCATTAAAGTAATAATGCATTTCCTAGATTTTGAACATTTTGCTACTTTTACAAATTATTATTATTAATGCCAATTGTAATAAATCATTTTTTTACATCTTAATGTGCCTTTTTATATGCAGTTAAGTACTAAAGTTATAATGATAGTTTGTTTTAAAACATTCAGATTCCCCCTCCGCAAGATACTGTTTGTTTTAAAACATTCAGATTCCCCCTCCGCAAGATACTAATTAAAATATTCTCCATAATTTAACTGCTTTACAGAGTGATAATCCTTCCTTTGTTTAATTCATTTTAAATATACTCTTATTTCATATTATTTACTTATAATTTTAAGGGTATTTTTAATGTAATATTACAATAAATAACCCTCTTACAATAAATAACCTTTCATTTAAATTATGAAAAAAAGAAGACAATTTACCACCAAACTTTAAGCCCACTAAGCATATTCAAAAACATATAAGTACCATAATATCAAATACCAAACCAACTGTAACAGTTACTTGATAAATGAATTTAGAATTTATGCACAACAGTTTCTCCTTATAATAACTATTTTTATCTTGAACTTTCACAAATGAGTAAAATTAAAAGAACAAATTGGTCCTGTAAAATCATGAGTGTAAAAAAAATTAAAAATCCAATGAATTATAAAAAACACATAACTTTTTATTTAGTGTAACTTCACTCTGAGTGTTTCACAGACTAATAAGTTAAATTTTTTTCAATTCATACTATACATAACTTATTATTTAAAAAATTTTAGAAAAAAGAAATATTAAAGCAGGCAAATGAAGGCTATTTTAACAAAAGTAATAAATAATAAATTGAACCAAAAAAACTAAAGTGTAAAATTTATGGTCAACTCGAAACAGACAATGACAAAACATTTACAATAGGATTAAATAGGGGAACAAAAAGTATTTATATCAAGATCAATATTTATTGATATTCTGCTCCAAATTGACAATAGTAATAATTAGAGTTGACAGGGACATTCTAATATTCAGGATGAAGAGATTTAATAAAAAAATATAACCTATAACTGAAATAATTCATTATACTTACAAGGAGAGGACCAAGCTTGATAATCACAGATTTTGATTATTTTTATATATGTTGTAAGGTAGAAGCCCCTTAGTCTCTCAGGTTCAACAGATTTTATACAACGCTTCTTAGTTCTCGAGAAATAGGGGTCTAATATTATATCACAACTTAAATACTTACTTTGTAACAAAATTGCTGCATTGGTCGTAGCTCAGTTGTTATGGCGTCTGCTCGAGGGCCTGGATTTGAGACCGGGACAAGCTACGTTTTTTTTTCTCATTTTTTGTTTTATAAGGAAACATTTTATTGCCTTAACAAGGGAAGTCAATGCGATGAAAATACCACTCTGTTTTTAAAGTAAGAAGCATAATTATATTAAAATCTAGCATAAGAATTAAATTACAACATATTTTTTTGCATATTAAAGATTTTTAAATTTGTAATACGTATGCTTGTGCTTTGAATTAATTCATAATTAATAAAATAAGGTATGATTTTGTAATGATTTTGGAATTTTTACTAATCAATAATAGATCCATTTTTTAACAAATCTCTTTAAATGATGAGAAATCTTTAAAAATGGCATAAAAATCAAATAAATTAAATTTAAATATGTTAACATTATAATTAATGTACAATATTAAAAATTTTAATTGAGATTATTAAATTATAATTACAAGTATACTTAAAGAACAAAAAATGAGAAAAACAAACGTAGCTAGCTCGTCCTGGTCTCAAACTCGGGACTGCGGATCAACGAGCTGACGCCATAACAACTGGGCTATGACCAACGCAGTAATTTCGCTACAAAGTAAGTGTTTTAGTTATGTTAAAATATTAGACCCCCTATTTCTCGAGAACTAAGGAGCGTTGTATAAAATCTGTTGAACCTGAGACTAAGGGGCTTCTACCCTACAACATATATAAAAATAATCAAAATCTGTGATTATCATGCTTGGTCCTTTCCTTGTTAGATATTTTTATGCCAGAAGTATACAGACAGAGAAATATTTATTGAATCGGAGGAAGTTTTTTTTATATTAGTCAGTAGGAGGGGATAAAATTGTATGTTTTAAAGATAATCTTGCACTAAAAATCAAATAACATTTAATGTTGACTCTAACTAATATTTTCATTTATGTTTGAGAAGGAGGGCCAGTATTTGGTAATGAATTTATTAGACGCCAGCCCCCAATCATTATCATTCAAGGCCATTTGTTCATTAAGAATTTAGAAAGTACATTTAAATAACCTGTCATTAATAAGAATTAGTTTGTCTTTAAATATTTATTATTTATTTTTTTTTATTCTGCCAACTAATAAAAAAAAACAGGGGGGGGGGGGGGGGGACAAAAAAATGTTACTTAAGCCAGTTATAGTGGATAGCAGTCAAAACTGAAATGAGAGGATCTTCAGATTTAAGTTATGTTTAACAATAGCTAGCTAATTCAATGCAATTTTATGTAGGAACTGCATTGGTAAGTATTAGAGCTAATATGAAATAAATGAAATACTTCATAGAAATATTTAAAAAATTTTAAATGCAATTAGAAAAGTATTTTTTAAAAAATAAAGAGTTTTTCATCATAAAATGCTTTTATAGTAGAAAAACAACATCACATGATACAAATTAAAAATATTCTAATCGTACATTTTATTCCATAGGAATAAATATAAATATATGTATGTACATGCAGGAATATAAATATATGTACACTATTTCTTTAATTTTTTCTTTCGCTTTTTTAGTCGCTCCATTTCTAATCTCTCTTCTTCTAAATCTTCCAGATAGCCCAGTCTAGCACTATAAGAATTTTAAAAAAAATGTTAAGAAGCACATTGCTTGGTTTTTATTAACTTGAACTAAATTAAAAATTCAAATCAATATGAAGTTGTTATGTATGCATACTATTAATATTATATTTAAGTATGAAAATTAAAATAAACAAAAAAACTGATAGTCATACCGGTCCAAAACTAAGTTTATTTAAAATAGATTTTATCTAACTATGAAGATTATTATACAATTATGAAATATACTAAAATTTTATATTGCATTTTAAATAAAGTTGCTACAGTGTAGGGGATGATTATGTTTAATTCCATTATCATTTACAGTCACTTACGACAGTAAGTGTTACATGATGCGTTACGACAGTAAGTGTAAACAGTCACTTACGAACATAAAATTCATTAAAAGATTTCATTAAATATGGCTTATTTCATGAAGCTAAGTTTTAGTGCAAGTAGCTATCTAACAATATTTTTCAACATGTATGCAATTGATATAATATGTAAATGCAATGCATCAATAGTTTTGCCTCTGCATGATCTGTTCATTTTTAATAGTTACACGTGTTTACTGCTGGGTGGTACCCCACAATCACCACTTATTTATGATTTGATTTGATTTGAAATAATGAATGCAGTTCATGAACTTCAGGTTCATATCTCTCCACTAAAAGGTATCCTTTTTACATTTTTCACCTTTATTTAAAATTTACAATACATCATCAAATAGCATTTTGCAAGGTCCTAAAAAAATTGACCTTGGCTTTTATTCCTTAGCCCAAGGCGTGTCTATGTGTCACGGACTGATTTTCCTCAAAGTCCCGGGTTGGTGAGAGGCTTCTCCCGCTCACTGCGGCCAATGAGCAAGTTGTTTCCTCCTTTCCCAGGACTCGATGATCAGAAACTGCGGCAAAGCAAGGGTCGTTGGAGAATCTTGACACATGGCAGAGGACCCGGTTCCCTTTATGGGGTTCCAGCTACTGAGACGTCGGGGGACTCTAGCGATTCACCAGGTGTTTTCGTTATGGTTTCCTCTGACATTGGGATCCACCATATATCGTAACGACGTCACCTCATGGGTTAAATAGGAGTGATGCGAAGGTGGCAGTGCTCCTACCGGTCGCAGTGCATACGGGAGGCCTCTCCTGGTCATGCAAATTATAAGTTCCTCAGGACTTGGGTGCGACGGTTGATGTGCCTGACGGACGCCACTCTGGCACCTGGACGTAACCAGTCAGCAAAGTCAGAGAGGGCTGTGAATTTTTTTTATGTTGCTTATTCACAGCTTCTCTTCTCTCCTCTATTTTAAGAATATACAAATATAGACAGAAGTAGAAAGTAAGCCCCCATTGTCATAAAACTTTTGATTATAAAGTTTTAAAATTCTCAAATGAAATAAGTGATGTTATTTGTATTGAAAGATTATGGAGGCTAGAAGGGCCTCAAAAAGTTGCAGCAGCTCAGTGCCCCATACACTAAAAAGGTCATGTACAAAATTTCAGCATTTTATCATAAAAAGTTGCAGAGATATGAAAATACATAAATGCTGACTTAAACCACTTTTTGATGCCTGGATATGAGTTCGCAAAAGGAAGAAAATCATGTCAAGTGATCGTGTTTCAGGGGTCGTGCACAAACTACGAAAGAAAACAATGATTGCATACATAAATAATAATTGTGCTATTTATTGGTACAAAAGTATCTAAAATGTGTAGAAATAATAACTTTATGCAAAGATTACAAAGTTTATTCAAAATGTTTTCCATTCATGCCAATACAGAGTATCTGTCTGATGACACTTCTGTGACTCGATTAACAATCTAATTCCCATGGTAAAATACGTTCTAGAAATTTCGTAATTCAGAAAATCTGAATTCACACCAAAAAATTTATATAATAAATTTAGCTTTATAAAATGACGGAATGTTTGTTATTAAATGAAGCAAATATTGCTCTTTTAAATTTCTGGAATGAATATGGAATATCTGAATGAAAAAATCTACTTAATTGGAAATGGTGGTAACATATGTGCTACCATGGGCATTAGAGGGTTAAGTTCTTGTTCGGTGATGTCACAACAACCCTCTTGAATGTAACATTTTAAGGTATTTTTCAGGAAGTAGGGTTTAATCTAGAGCTAGCCAAATAGCCAAAAAGCTAACTGAAAGCACCTTTTGCCCCCCAAAGCATTTAGTGGATTAGCCAAATAGCAACAGCCAAAAAAATACATATCATTTCCATTTTGTTGTTCCTGCCTTTCGTAAACCTGCAACTGCCACGTGTAAAAAAATCTCAAACCGCCTCTGTCTCAGCAACTCACTTCAAAATTTGTCTCGTCCTCTCTGTGCAAGCCTCTTACAAATAGTATGACGTCATTTGCATTAAACAAGTATTGAGAAAATTAAAAGAGTTTGGTTATTTTCTGTTGATGATCCAAATCCAAACTTAGGAAATGAAACCAAAACGGTTCATGAATGGAAGTTATACAGGCAGGTTCTGGTTACAAGGGGTAAAGAAATGAAACCAGCTGATTGTATTCTTTTTCCATAAAAATAGTTGACATGATTAATTACAAAATTACTGACATGTTTCCCAATGTCACTTCTTTGTATGAATTTGTAGCAACAATTCTGTTGTCTACAGCAGATTGTGAAAGGGGATTGAGTCTCGCGAATATAACAAAAACTGACTTGAGAAATAGACTGGCAATCAAAAATTTAAGTAACTTAATGGTGATTAATTTGGAAGGGAAAGTTTGAAAAGAATTTCCATTTAAAAAAGCATTTGATGCGTGATGTATGGCCAAATCTCGAGAGGGTCAATTTTACAGAGTGGTGTAATGTTTGTATATTGTATAATTACAAATAATACTCATTTATATAGAAATTTTGTATAAATAAAAGTTTTTTTTTCTTGGCTAAAGCTATTTTTATTTGGCTAACAGTTATTGGCTGCAATTAGCCAAAAAGCTACAAATCTTTTTTTCCTAGATTAAACTCTAGGAAGCATAGTTTTGTTAATTTGTAAATAGAACTAAAGATAAGAGCTATATTTTATTTGCTTATGATGCATTTCTGTGCTGCGCCATCTGCACTCCAGCTCTAAACATTTACATTTTAATTTATGATTAACCCCTGACCAACTTTGTATAAACATATCTTTGTGACTTTTTATGATGCTAAAATTTTGTGCATGACCTTATTAGTGTATAGGACACATTTTACTCAGTAGGAATTTTTTTTACAGGGTCCATATAAAAATTTGTATTTTTTCAAATTTAATTCTCTGAAAATTTTAATCGATTTCATAAAATTCTGTACTTTTTTTTTAAACGTAACTTTGTAATTTATAATATATGTCTGAGATCAATATTTAAGGAATAAAAGTCAAAGTCAATATTTTTGGGACACCCTGTATACAACCCTTGCATTTGCTGTTACGATGGTGAAGTACTAAGGGGCTTCATATATTTTTAAATGATTATTATTTTTTTATTTGAATGTACTTCAAAGTAAAAAAGAAAACACCATTTGATAAATATTTTTTCTAGAGTCGTGTGTTCTGCGAAAATTATACATTTCCTTAATTTTAAAAATAATGTGAAAAAGTGTTAAAGTCAAAGATTAGTATAATTTGCAATGTTTTTAAGAGACATTTTGCCAATTGAATATATAAAAGCAGCTTTAAATAACTTTTTACGTCTTATATCCTTAAAGGACCACTTCACTGTTCTTTCCCGAGTGTGAAGTATTATGGTTAACCTATAAGAAAATGTAATTAGGCAATTTCTCATTATCTAACATAGTTATCAAAATATGGTTTTCCCCATCAGAAAGTATACATTCGATGCGAACTTAAAGAGTTTTTTAAAAATGTCTTCTTAAATTTTAACTATTCTTAAGATCATCATAAAATTTGAAAACTTTTCTTAAGTAGAAATTTTAACGTTTATAGCACTTTTTAAAATACTTAACATTGAAGGAAACATTTTTTATAAACACGTTTTATTGGCATCAGATGTCTATTTTATGATTGTGAAAACCACATTTTGATAAATATATTAGGTAATGAGTAATCATCTACCATAATTAAGTTTTCCCATAGGTTAACATGGCAATTTTGCGATCACAGAGGGGAAAATCATTTTCAGTGAAGTTTCTGTTTAAGGTTGGCAAAGTTTGAGCAGGCATAAAAATGATTTTATTTAACAGTAACATTTAATCAAATCTATAATAATTTACAGCCAGCCATCACACAGAATTAAACATCTAGCAATATAATGAAATTACCAGTTAATATGTTTGCTTTTGGGAATGAAACTATAGATTTTAAACTTTTACCTGGGTTAATAAATTGATTTGAATATTTAAAAGAAACTTTCTAACAGTGAAAAAAAAAATTACCTTTTCACTTCTTCTTTCATTTGTTGTTCAAAAGTACTTTCCATGACATCATCATCGTCATCATCCATATACCTGTACAAATAAGAGACATTTGAACAGTTAATGTAGAAAATAATAAAATATTCATGCATACACACACATACTCTAATATATATGCAAATGTGTGCTTGGATACATAGTAGATAGTCCTTATTTATAACTTGGATAATTTAAAATTTTGAGTAATTCCAAAGTAAGTTTACTCTTGAAAGCTATATTAAAAATGTTAAAAAAATATTCAAAAATTCAGTTTTAAAACATTAAAAAAAAAATTAGTTTTCAATCATTTGGTTTACTTGGTAATCTTTGCCGAGTGCACTGCAATATCATATGATCTTTTGCCGATTAGCTAATGATAGCATATAGGAAAATTTTAAGATGCAAAAATAGTATTTAAAATGTAAGAAAATTCATTTTAATTCAAAACATAAATATTGCTAATTGGGAATATTTTTCACTAGAAGATGCAAAACTATTTACATACTGATTATATAACTAATTAAAACATAAAAAAAAAAAGCATTTTAGTTTAAAGTTTAAATATTGCTGTTAAAGGAGTTTGCAATAAAAATTAGAACTACTTAAAATTACAACTAATTCTCTATTATAAGAAGCAAATAACATTACATTTTAAGTTAAAAATTACGTTCTTACTTATTAGTTACTTTTACTATTGATATTTGCATCTTAAAAAGAATAATTCATTTTAATTTAAGTTGTAATTAATTGTAATTTTCATTGCAAAGTCATTTAACAGAAATATTTAAACTTTAAATAAAACAAAATTTCTTACGTTTTAATTATACACTCGATATATAAACATTTTTGTATCTTATAGTGCAAAATATTCCCATTTAACAATATTTTTTATTTGATTTAAAATGAACTTTCAAACATTTTAATTATACAATTTACAATGAAAAATATATTCACTTAACATTGCTCCTAGCTTTGAAAATCCTATTCTTTAAAACTTATTATACGTTTATGTATGAAAAATTAGCATTTATTCTTTCTTTTAATATCTAAATAATTATTTTAAAGACTGCTTTGTTCAGTCATTTTCTTTTAACTTTTATAAAACCATAAAATTAAATCCCTCATTATCTGAAGAAAAAGGGTAATGTACTCCTTTATAAGTCAGTTTATATTATAACATTCAGAAAAAAAAATTCTTCAAATTTTTTCCAATCTTTTCTTTAAAATGGCATCTTTTATTTATTTACAGTTATAGTATTCTGTTTTCTAAATGACCACAATTTCACCTGAATAATTTCCAAAAAAATTACTTTTTAACTCAGAAATTTCTAATTCATAATTAACAAAATACTACTTTTGTTTTTATAATAGTCTAAATTTCAATTATTAATCTTATATTATTAATTCTTATATCGTTAACTTATCTAAATTAACAAAGTCTTTATATCTACTTATTTCATATATATTAGTTCAATTTATTAGGTTCCATTTATCAAAGTATATTTTTAATTATGAATGTCTATATGTAATTCAGGGTTGGTATTTTTGCCAGGTCAGTGGCAAAAACTGAAAAAAAAAAAAAAAGGGCAAAAATAGCAAATTCTGATTGGTCTTTAATATGTAGTAAGATCTATAAATTAATAAGGATCATAATAGTATAAAAACAATTATATTAAATAACATATATCATTTAATATTTTAAATGTTTATAAAATAGACTGGATTCAGTCTAATACTTAGGAACTTAAGAACCAAATTAAAAATCAGATATCTAATTTATTTTTCATAACTAAAGAATTTTGTCAACCATTAATATTTTTTTTAATTATCAAAAGGTTTTATGTTTTATATAACTTTGCTACTTTTGTTTTATGTAATGAGTCCTAAAAATATGTAGAAATTTAAATTCTTTGGTACTAATTTGTAATTATTTATCTGATGAAACTAGTCTGTTACAAATAAAAAGTAATTAAATAAAATTGAAAATTATATATTGAAAAATCCTCTTTGTTATGTCTTGTTAGGAAACTAGAGTTTTTTTCCCCCCTTCTTACACTCCAAGAAAAGGTACGAAAAGTTACATTCTTTACTTTCAATTAATAGCCTGTAGCCATTTTATAGTGTTCTGCTTTAAATATAATTTTATATTAAAATTTGAATTTAGAATATAAATGTTTATTTGAATTTCTTACACATATAAACAAACGCTTTACCAATTTACAGCCTGCCCATTTCTATTGTGTGAATAATCATTAATAATTATTGTATAAACATGAATAAATAATTCAGTTTTCCATTTATTTATATAAAATTAGTATCTTTTTCATTTATAATTTTGTTATAAAAGTTAGTATTCTTTCATTTTTTAACTAAGTATTAAGTTTTTATTTTCTTTTTCATCAGATGGGGGAGATGGGAGATGAATGAGACATTTTCACAAAAATATTTATTTTAAATATTTTATTTAAGTTATTATCAATATTATATATCACATTTCATACATAACGTATTTGATTACATCTTATGCACAATATTTATTCAAAATTATTATTATACAGAAATATATTATGAAATTAAAAAAAGTTCTATGTCCCAATCATCCCCACAGCAGGGATGAATGGGACACAAACATTTTCCTTCCTTTATTCAATGTTAAGGACTAAAAGCTGATAAAAATGCCTCTTTGGCAAAAGCTGAGAGATTGTAAATTGTAATATGATCTCCAGGATTATTTGTTGGCCAATCATCTTGGACTCATCTCAGCTTTGCCTTAAAAGCCCATAAACGGAAGCATTGAATGGCTGAAGACTATGGCTACAATGAGGATGAAATGTTAAAAGAATAATGACTATAAATTATTAATTTATCAAACTATATAATATTATTTAGGTAATAAATATATTTTTCAGCATCCTCTAGGGATGAATGAGATAATCCCATTTGAAATGTCCCAATCATCCCCATGATGCATATATTCAATTGTCAGCCATTTTGTCTCAAAAATTATTTTGTCACAATGGTAAATATTTATTCATTTTAATTACCAATATTGAACCTTGAAATAAAAAACTACAACATATCTTAATTGTTTATATTGCATAAGATATTTAAGTAACTTCAAATGCAAAAAAAAAAAAAAATACTTTTAAGCAGAGTTTTCAGAAAATGCAAATTTGAAGGAAACTGAAAGCAGCCATGTGGTCTTGCTTTTGGTTCTGAAGCACACCATGGCAATGAAATCTATGAAGATAGGAAGCAACCAAAAAATATGTTTATTGCCTGAAATATTGAGAACGCCCCATCCATCCCTTGTCCCATTCATCTCCTTTAATTTAGTTTTTTTTTTTTTTTTTCTGGGAAAAAAAATTAAATGGATAAGCCCATTTTTGCCTAGACAGTTTTTTCCATGGTTTTATCCGCCTATGGCAAAAAGTTACCAATCCTGATGTAATTATTATTATTATTTTTTAAAGCACCTTTAAATTGTTAGATTTCTTTTGCATTATTTATCATGCTATCTGTAAGTTAAAATGTTAAAGTATACTGATTTCAGATTAAAATTTTTTTATTCTCACTAACATACCATTTCTTCGAAAGTATTTTTTCTCCCTGTATTCCATTCAACTGTCTGTTTAAAACTGATATGTCTTTGGAACATGAAAAAGCATTTTGAGAGGGTTTGTCAGATAAGATCTAGCAGCTTGTTGGTAGGTTTACACGTTTACAGTCATGTGATACACTCCCCATGTCACAGGGGGGGGGGGGGGGGGGAGAGGTTATCGAGGAGACAAACAATATGCTCCCTGTAAAGGGATTCAATTTTAGTTAATACGGGATTATCGGCCGATCTTATACTGCCAATTAATTGATTTCCTGCCGATGTTTGTCTTTGACATTAACTAGAGAAATTGCTATTTTTTGCAGAGAAGGTATTGTGTGAATCTCACCATACGACTACTGTTTATTTACTGATGATTTCTATAAAAAGCCAAAATTTTGCCGATATCTCTTGCTGTTGGGATTTATTGCATGTATAACTAATACCAAATGATTGTGACACAGAAATGGAAAAAAAAAGAATACATTTTCAACTAATTTTCCAACCTCAAGAAAATTTAAATAAGAAAGAGTTTTATCTTGTTGTTACTATTTGGTTTGTATTGCACTGTATCCTATATAATAAATGGGCAAGCAATTTTGAGTGTCTGGAAGATATCAAAAATGGCTTTAATTATTTTCATGAAATTTACATGCTATACTAAATAAAGCATGAGAAAACAATCTAGTTAGATCCTGAATACAAGAAAATTAGTTTTGACAGGTTAAAACAAACTCAGCACTGAAAATTTTGCTTGCTATAAATTAAAAAATGTTCAAACAATTTTCATAACACATGTCTCCTTTACTATAGAGCACGGGAAGCAATCTAGCTAGGTCCTGAATTCAGGAAAGTTTATTTTGACAGGTTAAAACAAACTAAGCATTGAAAATACTTTTATAAATTGAAAACAGCTCAAAATGATTTTAACAAAACTTGGCTCCTATACTAATTCAAGCACGAGTAAATCTAGACTTCGGAAAAATTACTTTTGATAGGTTTAAGCAATTTTCTATAATTAATCTTCCATAATCAGAATTATCGGCAATATCAATTGTCATCATTGATTATCAACATGATTATGGATGATCTCAAAGATGGCACCAATGATTTACCTTCTATACTAAATCGAGCATGAGAAAACAGTCTAGATAGGTTCTAAATACAGTCAACATTCTTTTTAACAGGCTAGGACAAACTCAGTACTGAAATGTTGGCTTAAATTGAAAACGGTTTGGACGATTTTCATGACATGAGCCTTATATACTAATTCGAACACTGTAAAACCATCTAACTAGGTTTTGATTTTGAAAACTAGCTTTGCTAGGTTTAAACAAAACTTGTTAATTTTCCTTAATGAAAGTTCTTTCCAATACTATTTATCATTGATCAGCAGCATGATTACCCTCCTGGAGAGAAATGTGTGAATTCAACACTGGTCTAAAGCCATTTTTCCAGTGATTGAAAACAATGGCAACTCTTGACACTAAATAAAGTATAACAGTTAAAATAATTTTATATTTACTTACTCACAGCTGATGTTTATGGTTTTTATTTGCTTTTGGAAAAGCAAATATTAAAAAAATATTTTTTGAGTTATCTAGTTATTCAGCATCATTTTGCATTTTTTTTAATTTTCTATACATAAAAGACAAATCACAAAAAGATTAAAAAAAACTACAAATAAAATTTTCAATATAAATGAATTTGAACTCATTCCATTATGTTGCATTTTATTAAATTAAGTGTAACATTATAGAATTAATAACAATAAAAAATGATGAAAATGACAATTACCTATTACGATCATAGCCAAATATTTCTTTTATATATTTTGAATAATCTTCATCATTTTGAGATGGTCCATCATCAATAAAATCACTCATATCATCTTCATCTTCATCATCATCATCACTCTCAATTCTCCTTTTCATAAGAGGTCCTACAAAAATTTATTCAAAATTATATTTCATTCATAATCTATCTATCTATCTGTATATATATATATATATATAAGTCAGTGTCTGCATATATTCCTTATACAAATCTACAATTTTTGACTTATTTAATTTGCATGAAATCTGATACACATACATTTTAGAACCCAATAAAAATTACTGCATACTTGTAAAATTTCCCAGACCACTCTTTACCTGTTTTTTCAACCACCTGCCACGGTATATCTTTATACAAATCTATTTTTTTTTTAAATTTCTAATGTAATATTTTTCTTTCCTGTTGCCACACCCCAAAATGGCACAAGAATTTAAAAAAACTGATAGCACATGTACTTTGTTATTATAAGCCAATAAAAATTTAGACCTACTCGCTATATTTTGACATCCAAAATTGATGCCATTCTGAGCAAAAAATACACATTTTTTGTACATAAAATATAAAAAGTTTATTATAAGTAAGTTAAAATAATATGGTACCTTCATTTAAATGTATTTGGAGCTAAACAAGAATGAAAAATCATGCATGATGGCATAGATTATGAAACACTTTTCAGAATATTGTTAAGAAACTTTATTTTTGTTCATACAATGGAATGAGATATCTAAATAAATATAAAAACGTCCTTCCGGCCTGTACCAGGACCAGGAGGAAAAGGTAGCTTCCATATTCCATGTTTTTAAAAATCATATTACTCAAACACCTGAATCTAAAATGCCTGGAACCCGATTATAGAAGATTCAATCCTGGTTTTCGTTAATACTGAATTTGAATGCGAATTTAAGCATGAGAGTTACAACAGCCTAACAACAATCAGATTGTTTCCAAATATCAGCCAACCTATAAATTCAAACAGCTATATCTCAGTTATTTTTTAAGATAAAGCCAAAACAAAAAATGCTCTGGAATCCTTGTCTTACAATCTAACACTTAACGGAAACAACTTTGTCAATTTATAATTTTTTATAAATCTTTATGAATTTTTAAAAAAAATTAAATTTTTTTAACTGGTTGCCATTTTGAATCAAGATGGCGCATGAAGCTGGCCAACGAACTCAGTCGAGACCGTGGTATGTCCTGTACACATGAACAGTCCCATTGGTTCATAAATACAAAAGTTACAGCATAAAAAAAAATCAGATTGTTTCAAAATGTCTGCCACCCTAGGATTTCAAACTGCCATATCTCAGCCATTTTTAAAGATAAAGTCAAAACAAAAAAGGCTCGGGAATTCTTGTATCACGATCTAACACTTCAAAGAAATAATTTTTTTCAATTTATAATTTTTTTGTACATCTTTTTGATTTTTCAAAAATTTAAAATTTTTAACTGCCTGCCATTTTGAAAGAAGATGACGGATGAAGCTGGCCAATGAACTTGGTCGAGACCTTGGTATGTCCTATACGCATACTCAATCACATCCAAATCGATTCATAAATAAGAGAGTTACAGCCTGACAAATCTCATATATATCATGATATTTGTTTGTTGTGTTGTTATGTGGTACTAGCTAATGAAATTAATTATTTGTAGTTTTTCTTATTTCTGTATTTATACTGATTATATTAATTACAGAATAAAAATATTGCTTTTGTTTGCAATTAGAGAGTTACTTGTTTAATAATTAATGTCCGTAATTAGAGGGTTAATTGTTTTGGAAACCTACAACTCTAGGTAGCTATTCAGTGTTTTAACACAGAAAAAAAAATCATAAAAATCTGATTTTTTTTTTTTTTTTTTTTTTTTTTTACATTTTAGTTTTTAGTACAATTCTATAAAAATAAAGTTGTTTTTTATTTCCATTGTTAATTTTATTATGGGCGCAAATGCAGAGAACTCCATTATGGTGATCACTGTATTTTTAAGATATAAGATTTTTGTTTATTTTACCCAGAAGGCTTCCATGGTTAACCAGACACAGCCGGGAGTTTCTGCTAATTTATTCATAATTATATCAGAAATGATAATGACATACAACATAATAATGATATTTCACTTAACTAAGCTTATTTCTGTAAATTCAGAAATTATGTTGCATAAACTTTTAGATGTCTTTTAGCCTCCTTAACTTTAATTAGCATAAATATTTAAAAATTGTTTAATTTTCTAGTTTAAGCACTTTTTAAAAAATAATTTCAAAATTTATCGTTATACCAATACCATGCCACGATGTATGCTAATGTGGCATTTATTTCAACCATGCAAAGGATTTTTATAGCAAACCGTGCCAAACATTGCGACTCTCTATTTACTGAATATGAATCATTTCTTTTTATTTAATCTTAACCACACAAAACATATTAATTTGTTATTTTTCGAACCAAAAATATTTTTAAGTTATAACTTATATTTTTCACTGCATTGAGATGGATTTTACCATTTGACGGTTACCTGATAATGAGAAATCTGCAATAAAATTGTTTCAGGGGTAGACAAAGTTTTTTTTTTTTTTTGCAAGATGCTGGTTACGAATATTTCATAGCAAACCACAAATATAATTTTGTTGACCCTAACACTCAATGTCATACCCAGACTTGTATAAAAACCAAAAACTTTCTGTGCACATAAATATTGGGCCAAAAACTTTCTGCAAATTAATTTAATGTTTAATAAAATTATGTGTTATATTATTTTGACGATACAAATTAAAAACAGTAGTTTAAAATAATTACCATTTAAATTTAAAATAAATTAATATTAATTAAAGAATAATTATTTCAGTTAAAAAAATAATTAAGCTAAAAATCCATGACAGCAAGAGCTGAATTCTTATCAAATATTTTGTCAATGCATTTAGAAACAGCCCAATCCTTAATATTTTCGTAAGTGTCTGTAATGTCACAACAAAGTTTTGCATCGTTAAACTTTGAATTGTGTGCAAACAGTAAATAAATCTTACATAAAATTGGAGAATATTTTTTTATTTTTTGGTATCTTAAAAAAAAAAAAAAGTTTAAATTTTTTTTTACAAAGTTTGGAATTTTGCAGAAAATTTTCCACACACGGCGTGCGTCTATATTATACAACTCTTGTCATACCCAATCTGTAGAGAGATTATGAGGCATCACAAAATAGTGTAATAAAAGACAGCTCGGCGCTGTTCATCATTATTTATAATCCAATCTCATAGAGGTATATATATGGTGATATCTTTATTCAAAAAATGAAATGTCTACTGCAGTGCTAAAAGACATTTTTAATTTCATGCCGGCAGTTAAAATTGAGTTTTCTTTTACTATTTTATTGTATAATATTCATTTGTGATTTTATTTTAAGAATATATTTGTATTGATATAATAAAATAGTTTGTGAAAGCTGTAATTTTGAAATGTTTCATTTGACACGAACTATTATGCTTGCCGACAATGATGTTGATATAACAGAAAAATACCATAATTTCTTATTTATGGATATTGTAATACCTGATAGCCAATATTATTGACAAAGCTAGAAGATTTTTTTTCTCTGAAATAATCTTTCTTTTTGCATAAAATACTCTACTACAATGGGATACTTCTAATTTACAAATAAGATTATTAGCAGCTGAACTTACAGAATTCTAAAATTTAAAAAATGTGTATAATTTGATACTTAGTATGGTCAAAAAAGCAAATGTAAAATAATAGCATCATGTGTAATTGAATATTTCTACACCTCATTTTCACAGTTCTTAAAAAATAAGATTCATCTGATTTGTTTTGAACTAAAACAGCTTTAACAATGAAATTCTGGTAACTCAACATAATATATTATTTGAAAGTTTTTTTTTTCTTGTTGTTTATTTAACGGTTTTTGTATTGCTGCTAACCTAAAAAGTTGGCAAAAACATCCATTTTCTTCTTCTTCTAAACAATAAAAATAACAAAGTTGTAACATTCAGGTACCTTGAAGACGGTGGAATTTTAGAAGCAGTTACAGAAAATGCACATACATCAGAAAGTTTGGATACTGAAAATGATATATTGGAAACTGAATCTAATATTTCAGCATTATCATGCTTCGATGCATTGTAAGCACAGTAAAAACAGCGTGCTGATATTTACACTACCAAAAATAATGCTGAAAATGCAATACATAATTTAAATAATATGGAAGAATTTTTTTTTTCTTTATACATGCCCCCCCCCCCCCCCAAAAAAAAAAATATATATATATATATATATATATGTTGAATTTGTGAAAAAGAAATCCAAGTTCTTTATACTTACTCCAATTTTGTTTATTAAAAGATTAGAAAAATTTAGTATCCTATGTTAACACTTATGAAATATTTTCCGTATCAATTTGAGTTTTATACATAATTGTTATTGTGACATATTGGTTAACTCAACAAGCATTTGCTATATGTGTGTGATTCATATAGTGACAAAGAAGATATACCACAGGCAGAAGAATAATTATAAGCACACCTTCAAATATTGATATTTTTTAAAGATGAGTTTCATTCATTTACAAGTGAAATCTTTTTAAAATGTTAATTAAATATAGTAAATTGATCAGTTTTTTTTTTTACTTTTGTCAGTTTCTATTTACTTTAAGATCAAAGTTAGTTTTAATTTTTATGAACAGTAAAATTAACGGTTTATTATGTTGACAGTAACAATATATTTCTTTTTCTTTGAAAATGATAAACAATAAATTTTAAAGATGAATCTTCTACTTACGAGGAGGTCTTTGAGGTTCTAATAATCTTCGAGGAGGATCTAAATAAGGATTCGTGTGGAAGCTCTTTCCAGGCATCTTAGGTTTTAAGGATGATTTTTCCATTGATTCTTTTCTCATAGCAATCATTTTTTCCATGTCTTTCTTAAAAAACACAGGTCCAGATTGAGGCTTTTCAATTTTCTTAGTATTTTTATTTTCAACTACAGGTTCTTTTTTTTTTTGCTGTGGTGCTTCAGGTATTTTTTCAGCGACTTTAGGCTGCATACTTTGAAACTGGGCAAATTTAGCAGCTATCTTTTCTTCAATTTCTTTTTCAAGTTTTTCTCGTTCTTGTCTAAGTCTTTCTTGAACTTTTTTTTCAATATCAGCTTTTATAGCTTCTTCATCAATTATAGGAGCTTGTTTTTTTGATACCATTTGAACAGGATTACTTTTTAGTTCATTTTTCTTTGGCACAGGGATTTTTTTCTTAATTTCTTCTCCTTTAATTGAAGATCTGGTATCATCTTTGGGCTTAATTACTTTCTTCTGTTCATTAACAGAAGAAACAGAACTTTTTAAAGGTTTACCTAGTGAATTAGAATTGTTACCAGATTTAGGAATGGCAACTGGACCAACATCTTTAGGCTTTGATGATGAAACCTTAAGTGTTGTATTAACTGAACTTTTTGGAATCTTAAATTTTGCATCTTGATCAGATTTTACATGTATAACAACTGGTTTTTTGTTATCTTCTTTTCCCAATACATTATTTTTGTTCATTGTGGAAACTGATGCAGAATTAGGTGGCTTAGATAAACCATTTTTTTGCTGTAATAATCTTTCTTGTTTTCTTCTCAATCTGGCCTGTTCTTCTTCCATCATTTTCCTTTCCCTTTTAGTCATTAGTTTTTCTTCTTCTTTCTTTTTGACAACAATTTCTACAGGTTCAACTTGCCTTTTTTCGGCTATTTTCAGAAGATCAGTAAAACTCATAGCAGGTGGTGGTGGTGGCTTAGGTTTCCGAATTTTTACTCTTTCAGGCTGGTAATTATCAATGCTCTTTGTATTATTAGATTCATTATATCCATTTTGTAGATCATCATGATCAACCATAGGGGTTTCAACAATTTCACCATTTTTTGATTTTCTTTTTCTTTTTTTTGGTAGCAACTTCTCTCTTTCTTCCATTTCTATGCGCGCTTTCATCCTTTCTACTTTATCAGCGAGATTTTTACGGAGGAGTTCCTCTTCTCTCCTTTTATGAGCTTCTCTTTCATCATCAGTCATTCTAATTTTACTAAAATCATTGTCTTTTGTACGAGAGGCCATAATTTTTGCTTTTTTATTATTTTTGGAATTTTGTGCTCTAAGAGCCAACAATTTCTCCCTTTCTCTTTCTCTTTCAGCAGCTGAAAATATAAAAGAAAAAAAATATTAGAATTTAAAATTAACATAAAATTTATAAATTAAAGTAGGGTTTCTAAAACTTTTGGCTTTTGTGGTTACCCCGATCTAGTGATGGGGGAATCTGAAAAATTCAAGAATCGATTAATTTCGATGCCGTATAAAACAACATTAATAAAAAAAAAAATAGATTATCAAATTCCAGTATCGATGTTTTCGATGTTCTAGAACAGATTCTCACACCAAATCGATCAAATTTGATCATGAATCGTTATAACTGGGATTAGAGTAGACAAAAGATCGATATTTCTGGCACTCAGTTCATTTTCATAGCAGTTAAGCAGTATAATAATATATTTATTTTTTCTATTTTATTATTTTAGCATCAGAGTTGCTGTCAAATTTTGTATAAGAAAGGATAAGGCCCTTTTGGTTTTTCTTTTTAGGCTAGGTTGAATTGTTATCTGTTTAGTTTAGAGTTAGAGCCTAGTTATTTGGGTTACAAGTTTATTAAGTTGTATTTTTCAAGAACGCCCCCCCCCCCCCCCCACTTCCCTCAAAATCATAACTTTTTTTTTATTATGATCCGATTTGAATGGGACCTTTTCTGACATTTTCCCCAAGACATTTGGTTACCAACTAAACATTGATATTATATCTGCAACACTTCGTGACCACTATTTATGAACAATAATTAAAATTTTCAGCTTTTTTTCCAGTTAAAACACTCCATTCTTGGTTCAGAGCCCCGCTACTCAGGGTTCTCATTAGTTAAGTTGTATCTGTCAAGATTGTTTCCCTCCCCCTCCCCCAAAATCATAACTTTTTCAATAATGACCCGATTTGAACGAGACTTTCTGACATTCTTCCCAAGTTATTTGGTTACTAAATAAACATTGATATTACTTCTACAATTCTTGGTGACTACTAATTATGAACAAGAATTAAAATTTTCAGCTTTTTTCCAGTTAAAACGCTTCATCCTTGGTTTAGAGCCACACTACTAAGAGTTCTCATTAGTTAAGTTGTATCTTTCAAGATTGTCTCCTCCTCCTCCTCCCCCCAAATCATAACTTTCTTAATTATGGTCAGATTTGAACAGGAAGTCCCATTCAAATCTGACCATAATTAAGAAAGTTCTGATTTGTAGGGAAAGGGGAGGGCAGAGAAGACAATCTTGATAGATACAACTTAACTAACGAGAACACTGAGTAGCGTGGCTCTAAACCAAGGATAGAGGGTTTTAACAGGAAAAAGACGAAAATTTTGATTACTGTTCATAAATAGTGGTGAGCAAGAGTTTCAGATATAATATCAATGTTTATTTGGTAAACAAATGACTTGGGAAGAATGTCAGAAAAGATCCTGTTCAAATCAAACCATAATAAAAAAAAGTGATTTGGGGGCAGGGGAAGGAGAGAGGGGACGAACTTGAAAAATACAGTCTTATAAATTAGCAACCCTAATTACTAGGCTCTTAATGTATTAAGTAGAAAGATAACAATTTAATCTGGAAAGAAAAGGCCCTTATTTATGCAAAATTTGACAGCAGCAGCTGCTCAGCTCTGCCGCTAAAATAGTTACTCGAAGGAATAAATATATTCAAATTAGCGTCAGAAAGATCAAACTACAGATACCCAAATACTTTTAATAATTATTTTAAAACTATTTTTTCTTTAAAAAAATTGATTTAAAATGGTTAAATATTACACAACACATCCATCCGTAATGAAACAAATGCAAATGGTCCATTTTGTTTTTAATTATTAATCTCTTAAAAATAAGATATTCAGTGTATTCTAAACAAACAAACAAACAAACAAAAAAAAAAAACAAGTAGGTAAGTGTGATTAAAGATCGCACAAAGGGTTTTGTTTAATATTTCTTTCAAAACACTTTATCCTTTCTTTAATAAATCCATATGAATTTCATTCCCCCCCCCCAAAAAAAAAAAGAAGGTCATGTTTCTTATAAAGTAAAAAGGTCTATTTTTCTCATTTTTTCGAAAATCTGAACAGGTCCGATAGTGGCTGAAGCCCGCTATTATACTCTGTCATAATAATATCTGTCATGTGGACTAAATGCGATATTAAAAAAAAAAAAATCAATTTCAAAATTAAGCATGTTGTATAGACCTTCAAAATGTTAAAATATGCCAATATTTCCATAATCTGGTTTTTATCATGATTCAATACGTTCCTCAAACTCTCATGATGTTATAATCACTTGCTGACGTCATATCTACTTGCTTTCTCTATTACTCATATTGGTACTCTCTTTGTATTATTCTCAAGCATTTGAAAAAGTCTGTTAAACTTCTAATATGACGTCAGATTATTATTTTTTTAAATTCCCTAATGACATCATATTAACCTGCTTTCTGTAATCTGTACTTACACATACTCATACTCCTTGTATTATTGAGAAATGTTTGAAAATTTCCGTTTTATTACCAATATGACGTCATATTAATCTTTTTTTTCAATTGGTGAAACTTATTTCATTTTCATTTTTCACGTGGAAATCTTTCAATAGAAAATTAATTATTGTAGAAAGAATTTTATTGTGGATTTTTAATTATTGCCAACTGCTATACAGAAAAATATTTAAATTTAATAGGTAAAGGCTGTTAGATTTTTGGTTTTCTATCTCTCTATATTTAAAATAAGATTTTTCAAAATTTTATGACTTTGAGCTTCATAGTAGGCTAAAAGTACACAAAATTTCAAGTCTGTAAGTTATATAGTTTCTGAGAACCAGCTATGTGATGTACAGACAATGTAGTGGGACGAATAGGGTTTCTTGAGATGAACGAAACCCTAAAAAGAGCAGAGCTTAATGCCTAACTGCAACTTTCGGCTATGCTAATGAATAATGAATCACGAAGAAAGAAAGAAAAAACAAAAAAGTTTGTGCATGGAAAGAGAAGCAAAAGACAGACGATTTGATGGAAAATAAAAATAGAAGATCAAAATTACCCGTAGACATCAATAAAAAAATTTAGATTATCGATAAAATCGATTTGGCCACAGTACTGATTAAATCGATAAAAAAAGATTGAAATCGCTCATCACTACCCCAATCTACCAAAATCTGCACTCTCCTCTCCTATAGACAGTGAATTAAGTTAATATGCAACTATGAAAGACAAACGTGAACTGTTTCACATGCTTTTTTTCTATTGCACTATATTGGTATAATAAAAGCCATTAAATGTGACAAAACACATAGTCACACTTCAATATTCGAAGAGATGAAAATTCTGTATGCTTTTCAAAGCATCAAGATTTATAGGACAGGACATTATAATCAATATTAGAGACATGATCCCATTCTTATTAAAATAAGAAGCAATATGAATGTTTAATTTTCATTAAAAGAATTCTTAAACTAAAACTACAAGTTTTATCAAGGTTTTTGTTATTCAGTCAAAGTTGTTTTACTATATCTAGGTACATTTTATGTAGGTAGATTACTATGTCTAATTCATGGTAGTAGCTAACTCTGTTCATCAGCTATTTGAGGCAAAACAAGATTAAGTATTCACTCGGTACGAGTATAATATATATAAGCACACTAGCAGAATCACCCGGCTTTGCCCGGGTTAACATAAATTAAAATACAATAATACGACAATAACAATGACGACAATATGATTTGTGCATACTCAACCATAAATCGATAAAAAAGACAATTAGAAAAAAATTGCGTTACTTTGACACAGTCATAGTAAAATTTCTCAGCTTTATAAAAGAGAATGCGCGTTTTCTTTACGCATACAATAGAAAAATATAAGATTTTCCTGACAATGAAATAAAAATTACCAAATGTCGTAATATTTTGTGAAATTCGCTTTCATGTGGCATCTCTCTATATTTTGAAACAAAACCATATCCATGAGTAATCTCGAGATCATATGGACAGTAGCAACGACCTAACCATTAAATTTTGCTTGTATTGCATATTTGTAACTACTAAATATCGCATAATTTCATTTTTTAAGCTATCAAGTAGGAAAAAAATGCACTTTCAAATGTAGTTTGAAAGTTTATCTCAATTAACTGAATTTTATGGAATTTATAGTAATTTTAAAGCATGCATATTTTTTAATCTGTGTCCAATCCAATTACGAAAGATTAACTTTATTGATCTTTATAAAGTAAAGACATTTACTTCCAAACATAGCGCATTCAATTTATATGAAGTCGAATAAAATAAATGCAGACTTGTCAAGTCTCTGGCTTTTTGCATACCACTATTTTCTCAGAGAAAATGTTCTTTTAAATCGTAGAATGCTCGGATTACATAAAGCAACCTTTTCTGTACTAAAATACTGGTGTTCCAAAAGTCCGAGACTTGGCAACCCTGTAAATGTACTCTCACTGTTATTCGTTTGAAAAGCGTATCTCAATTTACTGATGTTTTATGGATTTTAAAGTAATCTAATATTCTGGAAAATGGTACGGTAAAAGGATGTTAAATTTATACTTTGGCGACCAATAGGTTCTGTGGAAATTACGCTACTTTGTGTAATTGCTATAAAATACTAATATTTTGTGAATGAAAACCGGCACATGATTTAAAATATGCCGACACTTTCACCGGCGTAGATTTTCCACTGAACCTATACGTGTCTAGTTAAAACAAATTCTTTCACTTCATGAATCATGTACAAATATGCATCTATATTTATAGATAATGTGCATGTTTGTCAACTTAACGTAGGCAAAACGTTGAGCTAAATTGCTTGAAGTTTCGCCAAGTTTCTCGTAATTTTCAAATAGTTAAAATACATTATATCATGTGTAGGATATAATAAATTATGAATTACTAACTCAGTTACTTTTCGTCTACAGTTAATTGAGGAAAAGTACTTCACTTCAGTGCGTGACGTCACATGCGCATTTGTATTTAAAATATGAAAGCGATTAAAGAAATCCAATACAACTGTACTCATAGAAAAACTTTAAACAATATTCTTAAATACTAAATTTAACTCCGAAATTATATTTACAATGTAATTTAAACAGAATTTGCTAAAATTGCGTTTTGAAATTATGAGATTTTTGATGCAAAACATTATTTTTCACAAATATAGTGTTCTCTTAAGAATTGGATAATAATTTCGAAGCTGGTGAGATGAAAATGTCACCACGTTGCCAAACTTATAAAAAATATATTAATTTTTAAAATTAAAATAAACATTTTATATTTAAAAAAAATATCTGATAAACCATTTTACTTTTAATCCCATTTGTTTTAACACCCATTTTTGAAGAAAAAATAATGGAAAACACTGTATTGTTTCCTTTAAATTCAATTTTTATTAATAGTGGGTATTTATTGTCCACCTACATCCAAGGAATTTAAATATGCCTCCTTGGTTGAGGCTCAAACTGAAAAAAGTTACGATGTAATGATTGCTAAATGTCAATATTTGACAGACGATTTTTGATTATGTTGAATAAATTGAATCATGAAGTTTGAATGCGCAAAAAATATGTTTTTATTTCTTAGAAAATTTACTTTAATATTAACAAACCAGTGAAAGCAATTTGCCTTTGTAAAAATAAGAGCTAAGTTATTTATTTTTCTCCAAACTCATTTAAATATAAGTACTATGCCGTTTAAAGCACTTATAGTAATCTTAGTAATATGCGAAAAAAATTACAACTGACAAAATTGACGTCACTTTCAGATTTCAAATTATAGCGAGTTAATCTGAAATTGGTTTATAAAAACATTGCCCATTCGCAGTTCCTTTGAATGGCAACGGGAAAGAAATTGAATTAGAAATAGAGGGAAAAAAAATAGATTTCTGTAATGATAAACTATGGAAAATGTTTCAAAAAAGTGATAAAGAATGATCTGAGAAATTTTTAAAGTTGACAGTAATTTTACTCGTGTTCAAAAGTATATGTACATAAAATTTCTTTCCAATTGGACAAAAACTGTAGATTTGTATAAGGAACATACATACATACCAAGAACGGCTTTTATATATATAGATTCTATGATGTAAATACAACTTACAACAATAAAAGAGCTTGTGTATTTTTCTGTATGTAAATAATGTAATGCTGTAATGTGAAAACTTATAGCTATGGAATTTGGATAAAGATATTCCAAGGATAAGCATACTTTTAAAAAATGTATTTAGGTTTTATCTTAATTCTTGCTCAATGTGAAGTGATGTTTCTCTGAATTTTTTACAGTTAGATGTCTTGGATAATGAATAAAGTTCACCCCAGAATCATATTCATTAGTTGAAATTTTTGAAAACTGACATGTTCTTTTTTATCCAATCAAAATGCAACATAGCTGCATTATCTTAGAACACTTATGACTAAAAAACAGTAAAAAGAATCATTAGCTGAAGCATTTGTAAGCCAAGTATTTTTGATTGCACATAACACAGCATCACTTTTAAATATGCAAAATTACAATCATGACACCAATGGATGAATAGAGGAAGAAACTAAGTCCTTCTAAATTTGATGTTCCATTGAATTCTGTGCACATAAACTGGAGATATAACATCAAATCAACACATGAACAAATTATCGATTTGTGGCATCCCCTTTCAAGGGATTTTGCCGAAAACTAATCAGCACCAGTTCAAATAAGTATAAAACTTCATATGAAATTTCCTCGTATTTTATGCAGTTTGCAGCAGTTCGTGAGTTAGAGCACTCACAAAATTTGTGTCGCATACAGACAGACATTTTATATAAACAGGCTAATCGTGTTTGGGACTTTTTGAAATGAACAAATCTGTCAAAAATCAGAAATTTTTCATGAGTCCAATATTTTCTTTTTGTATAGATGGAAGAAAATAAAAATATAAATTGTTATTTTTCTTCAGCACAGAGCCTAATTATTTTATCACAACTTTAAATAAGAATTGGCTAAAAAATTTAATTAGTTAAATTTTATTATTTTTATTAAAATTAAATGTTACAAAACAGACTACTTTATTGCTTTCATTACCTTTGCAGAAATACAGAAATTTTATGAGTGACATTTGAATACAATGGCAGCATTGAAATAAAAGGAATGTTTGCAAATTGGAGCTTATGCATAAGATAAAAAGGAATTTTTGAAATATGTCTTACATTACAGGTAAAGAGACATAAATATCTCGTAAAAGTCATTTTTACCATTGGGAGATTGCTATCATGATACAATTTTATTTATCAGCTGAAAGTAAAAGAATCTTGTTTATACACATGGACATGCAATTTCTATTTTTCTGTGTGTGAAGAATTGTTATTGTAGTTATGTTCTGTATTATGTTATGTAGTTATGTTACAAAATATATTAAATTTTGTCTCTGAAACATTGAGTACAGCAACATAACAGTAGGTGCCCAGCTTTCTTGCCAACAATAATGGATTTTCAATTGTATTCAATTGACAATGAAATGACATTACCTATCAAGCCACAAATAGGTAGAATAGGGAGAAATATTCAAAATTATTTGAAAACAACTTATCATAAAAACATTTAACAATTAAGAAAGAGAAAAAGATCAACTGCTGGTAAAACCTCTTTAAAATATCTTTTATAGTTGACTAGTTTAGATAATGATAATTATACATTGTTCTAGATCTCGCTGAATCCAGATAAAGTAGCAGAAAAAGAAAAATATCATGGGAAATAAATCCTTCTTTCAATTGCATAAAAAAGAAAATTACAGTGAAGCGGTAATTTTTTAAAAAATGATATTGCATATGTCTGAAGGCATCTAGCTGTGAAGGTAGATAGATGCCTCTAGATTTAAATATTGATAAAATCTAAATTAAAAATATATTTTGTTGGTCAGAAAATTTTTAAATTATGATGAAATTTATAAATTTTTTTATATCATAACATACCAGGTATTATATTTAGAAAAAAAGAAAAGCTATATGCAGAGAAAAACAAGATACGAATGTGCTCTTTGAAAAGGGATTATAAAAGAGCACTCAGCTGGGGCCATTGCGAAAAGTAAACAACTTTCTTTTCTACGGGCCTGATTTCAATGTTTGAGCACGTGACGTGACGACAGAGTTACGATCAATTGATCTCTGTTCTGTATAACAGTAACTAATCCTATCAGTTTTTCTTAGCATAAATTTACTTACTTTAAAAGAGGTAAATGTTACATTTTGTTGTTTTCAAATTTCATTTTACTTTAATGCAAGAATAACGAAAATTCCCGAAATAGTAAGTAGATATTTATTTCTTACTGTTTATTTGCTTTCATGCATTAGAATATCTTTTAAATGTATATGATTTCGAACGTGCTTTAAATACTTTAAAAATATTGTTATTTTTTTAAGCAAACAAATAATGCTTTTAAAATATGTTTCCGTGTTCTATATGTTGAAAATCAAAATTATTTATAAGGTAAATACGTATAAGTATCATTTTCGTAGAATTTCCAAGTATATAGTTTTGGTTTTAATGTATTTAAATTCTATGGGCTAGAACAGCTTTAAAAGATATATTACAAATGGCTGTAGTGTTATGTGTGTACAAGTTTTTAATAATGTATTCTTCAAATTCGTATTACTTATTGTTTGTTTGATTACATACAGGCATACACCAGAATGTCTATTTAAACAAGTATGTTTTCCGCATACTTAAAATTGTTTAGAACTTTTCCTTTTGTGATATATATATATCTAATTGATAAACAATGCTTGTAAAATATAATTCTTAGGCTAATTATTTCGATAGTTTAAAAATCAATTTATAAACACGTATAAATATCCTTTTTGTAGAAATGCGAAAGGTTTAGTTTCATTTTTATCATGTTTAGCATCTTTTAAATTATATGGTTTGGAACAGTTTTTAAGGATGTATTATAAATAATTATAATAGTATACAGTTGAACCTCGAAAATCCAGAATTGGCTGGACCGCGATGATTCCGGATTTTCAAATTTTCCGGATTTTGGAGATCTGTTAAAAATATTTTTAATGATAGTATAATAAGATACAAAATGCAATTTTTTGGAAGAACTAACCACATATTCTTAATTTTCATACTTTTATTTCTTAAATGCAAAAATTCATCAAAAATTTTTTTGAATTTTAACCCTTTGAAATAAAATATTTTTTAAACATTGTCATGCTTTTTTATTTTCTCCTTCTTCCCCTTGTTTTTTAGAACACATTTCTGAAGATAGAAAATCTTATTTTCATGATAACAGGAAGCCTATGTCGTCTAAAGACACACCCACAATTCGGCCAATCAGAGAGATCAAATCAGGAGAATGAACAAAGGGAGAAGTATTTGTTTCCTCATGATTCAGCTGGGAGAGAAAACGAATGCGAGAGGGTGGGGAAAAGAGTGAATAAGAGAGAAAAGTAATAGGATTCCTATACTGTTTAAGGCCATTCCCAGAATATTGTATTAAGCATGCTTTATTTATTTATTTATTGGAAAGGCTGCTTTTTTGGGATTACAGTTTAAGCACTTTATAACGAATTATGATATAACGAAAAGCACTATATAACGAAATGTTCATAACCATACAGTTGGTCTGCATGTTAAAGTATACTGAATTCGAAATGATGTAACGAAAAACACGATATAACGAAAAGAAATCGATCATGAAAAGTGAAAAAAAAAAACGATCCTAGCGAATTTTTCTTAAAAAAAAAAAATAATAATAACACGAGAAAAGGATTTTTATTTCTTACCAGCTTTTTTTTCCATGATATAACTTTCAATCTTATTCTCTGCGGCCAAACACATATTTCCAATATGTACTTCTAACGCTCGTATTCACGAATAACTTCGACCCCGAGTTAAGCCGAAAACCCGGGTCGAAAGCTAAAATGGTATTCATCGTCTACCTGACTGGACCGGTTTGAAGGTGAAATCTAACGCTGGGTTCAGTTACTGTCAGTTACTGGACCTGGCTTTACAGAGGGTTGAAGTTCAAGTTTTTCAACCGAGCATGCGTAGTTAACAAAAAACAAGAAGAGAGAGCAAGTCTAGTCACATTTTACAATAATGGCGGCTTACGAGCTTACGTACTGAATCAAGTGTCTGTGTATAAGATATAATAGAAATTTATTACTATTATAAAACAAAAGAACAATATGCAAAGGTATGTGATCTCATATATATGTATTAGCTTCAATTTTTTTTATCTGGTTTGTTTATATTTATATATAAATCCTCTATATTTTATGTTCAATTGTTTGTTTATATAAATAAGCATGGTCGCGAAGAATTTTATTTGCCATAAAAAATAGTCAACAGTACATTAATGGTAGATAAATTGCTATTAAAATAAAAGTTGTTGCATTTAAGGTTATTTGTTTTTGCAATTTTGATCTTAAAAAGAATTTATGAATGTATTTTAATAGTAGCGAAATAAATGTCGTACGTAAGTTCTAATTAAAATTTGAGACATCAGACTAATTTGCATTTTTCTTTAAGTAAAAAATACTTAGATTATGTTCAAGTATCCATCGACTCAATGTAGGTTTTCGATTTTGGTGCTCGTAGAATATGGGTAAAAGTTAAATTTTGTGTCTTGTGTGAAAGATACACTATTATTATTTATGTACGATCTGTTATATAAATATAAGATTAGCTCTATAAATTAGATATTGTGGTTTTAAACTAAACAATATATCATCCGAGTTGTATTTATCTATTGAAGATTTTTAGTAGGTTTATTCTTTGTTTAAATCACGAATATGTTTATATTAATTAAACAACTCTATCATTGATTAACACTATACTATTGTTATTTCTGTTTTTGAGCTTTACGTTGTATTTCTCAATTTTTGAGAAATTTGAAATATTTATTTAATTACATTTAAGCTTCAACTGTGTTTTAATTTCAAAATTATATATAATTTAAAATATTGCAATAGAAGTAAAGGGCTGAAATACATTGATAAAAAATTGTTCATTTTTAAAATAACACCAGGCAAAAAATCCAGAAACACCTTTGTTTTAAAATAATGCTTCTCTTCAAATAAACGTTTTGTCACTTCCAATTTTGTCTATCATGACAGAATTGATATGACCTAAACCATTGATTGTACGGTATATAAAAAGTTATAACAGCTGTACATAATAAACTTACAGAACCAAACTTATCCCCTCCCCCTTTTCCCATCATGTTTTCACATATACACATACTAAGGATCAATCCAGACAAAATTTGGGGCCTATTTAGGGCCCCTTCACAAAAATCCATGTCATAAAACAGAGCCCTTCATAAAATTGCTTTTAATAAAACAGGGTCCTTCATAAAATTGCTTTTAATAAAACAAGTCCTTCACAAAACTCCTTTTAATAAAACAGGACCCTTCACAAAATTCAATTCCACAAAAACATACTCTTCATTAATTATTTTTATTGTGTTAGCTTTTAAAATGTGTAATCTACTAACAAAACAAATTCACCAAAAAGTAAAACTTTAGCAGGACTTAAAGAAGTTATTTTTATTAAATGCTTGGTTGAATTTGAATAACTGAATTTCCTCTTTTGTTACAAAATGCTTTTTTCGCAAAATATAATACATTTCACAAAAATAACTTCTTTTACTTTTCACAAAAATGTCCCCCCCCCCCAAAAAAAAAAAAAAAAAACCTTGAATTTTTTTACTTTAGTTGGTAAATCAAAAATACTAATTAGTTTGATATCTGAAATTTCATTTATGTAAACAGGAGTCATTTCGCTACTGTTAAAATACATTCGTTATTCCTAATTTTTTTTAAAATGAAAATTTGTAAAAAATAAATAACCTTAAATGCAAAATATGTTATTTTAGTAATGTTTTATTAGCCCTTTAGGTAATGTTGACAATTTTTTAAGGCAAATAAACTCTACTCTTCATGATCTTGAATATTTATGTAAGCAAATAATTAAACATATAATATATGAGTTGTATGTATAAATATAAACAAACCAGCTAAAAAGTTTGCAGATAATATATACATATATATATATAAGATTACATACATTCTATTTTTAATACTTTAAACTTTCTTTTTATTTCTATATCTTACATAGAATCTTGAGTCACGTTTTAATTTACTTTAATTAACTTATAACACTGACAAAAAAAAAAAAAAAGAAAGAAAGAAAGAAAGATAGAGTGATGCATGGGTAGGGTGGGGCAAATGGGGCACTTATTCTTCTCCACTAAATCACATTCAAAAAAAATTATATTCCTTAAAATTCAGTACTATAAAATTATCTGAAATTATCGTTAATAAATTCAGATTGTTTTATCAGATTACGAACTATCATTATTTTCCCTATCTAGTCTAGAAATCTATCGCCATTCATTCATAAAAAAATATTTAAAAATATTTTTTTCTGTCTCTCTCTCTCTCATAAATAAAATTGTAATTGAATCTATGAAGTGACATCTAAATGAGTGAAAAAAATAAAATTTAAGAACTAGAAAGAATATAGAAAATGAAGTATAATTTTCTATATAAATACATCTTTTTCAATGATGCACTGGATCTAAAAATAGATGTCTATGCATGTAAAAATATTTTGTAATTACTTAGGCTGATTTATTAAAAAATATTCAAAGGCAGTCAAGTGAATACCTTTGAACTTGTAAATCTGATAATGGAAAAATTCTTATACAAAAGGGGTTAGGGGCTTCTAAAAGCTACAATTAAAAAAAAAAATCAACTTTTTGTAATATTTCACAGTTTTATGTCCAGATAGTATACAGAATTCATTTATCATTATTTAGAAAAGACTTTACTCGATTCTGTGTTGAATGAAAATTTATATAGTAGCCTTAAAATATTAGTGTTCATTAAAATAACATCTAATAAAATAGCAATATATCCATGGTTGACAGTTTAAACTAAAAACAAGTTTGGAGTTTATTATTTAGCGACTAGTTAAAATAAAATGTTTGTTAACCGATCGGAAGCGATAATTGAATGTGCCGTTGGAGCTCCTGAAAAACTTGGGTGCCTGGTGCCAGGGCACTGTTAGAACCACAAACACCACCTTTTAAGCACTCTTTGAAGCTCTGTTGATGTTCCACTCTTTTGTTGTTGTTGTTTTTGTCAATGTGCATATTAATTACTATCTAATTGTATTAGAATTAATCATTTTAATTAGATTGCTGAAAATAAAAAAAATCAAATCAATACATCTGGATATCATTTAATATATAAATTGATTCGACAAAATAAAAATAGTACTAGAGGCTACTTTCTGGAATTTTTTCTTATTCTCCATTTTAATATTTTCTTAATTAGAAATTATTTAATTAATTACTAATTATAGCTATTAATAATAGAAATCAACATAATTTCTGTTGAAATAAAATTTTCGTTTTGATCAAATCAAGTTTTCGTTTAGCTACTAAGACAAATTTTATTTGAAAAATAAACTTATAAAATTTACTTTAGCAATTAACACATTTCATATCCCTTTCTTAACTCACATTAATGTTTAAAAGTAATAATAATAATACATAAAATTTGAATAAATTGTTAAAAAAAATATTAAACTTTGTAAGAAATTAAAATAAGTTAATCTCCATATTTAGTAATTACAAGTTTTTATTTTGTGCATATATTTTGTAAAAAATAAAATAAGTACTACATTTAATTTCCTTTTTTTTCCAGCACTTTTCTTCCATAATATAAACAAACAAAGCTTCAACGCGAAACCGAAAACGTCATCTGATTTTTTTAACCAATTAGCACGCTTTATTCAACCGGGGTCGAGTAACTCTGAGTTGGGTAACTTTTCGTCCGAAGTAGACGGTGAATACGAGTTTTCAACTCTCGGTTGAAAACCTCAACCTGGGGTTACTGGACCCTCGGTTCAACTCTCGGTCGAAGTTATTCGTGAATACGAGCGTTAGAGAGACTTTGGTGAAGGGGGACAGTGTTTTAAAACAGACGGCTTAGCTGGATTATGTGCCTTTTTTATTCGATGACTGACTTCATTTTCACATTTGCTTTTCCTGTAAATTTATCATGTGTTAATTTTTAAAACTCTTTGTACACTGGCTATGTCTGACAAAAGAAAATGTTTGAGTTTAGAAGAGGAAGTCGAAATTATAAAATGCGTCTTGAATAATGTTAAAAAACAGTGATGAAGCGAAAAATTTTGGGATTCCAAGTAGCATTCTCAGCGCAATATTGAATGATCGAGAAAAAATTCTTAAAATATTTGAAAAGGGTGCAGTTTCCTTATCGTTTAAACAAACATATACATATAGCGAAACACGCAAATGTGGAGGAAGTATTATTTTCGTGGTTTAAAGATGAACTATCAAAAAGCATCCCTATTAATTGAATTATTTTACAAGAAAAAGCATTATGCGTTTGCCGAAAACCTTGGATATAAAGACTTTCATATAAGTGATGATTGGTTGAGTAAATAAAAAAAATATGAAATTGTGTGTCAAAAAATTATGTGGAGAAATAGCCTTTGTTTTGACAATTGAATAATGGAAAAACGAAAACTCAAAAATATTTGAGGATTATGATCGAAAATATATATTTAACATAGATGAAACTGGATTGTTTTTCCATTTGATGCCTGATAAAATTTTAACTTTGAAAAATGAAACTTGTCACGGTGAGAAAAGGAGCAGAGATCGACTTTTATTAGAATTATGCTGCAATATCCGACAACTCTGTAAGGCGAAAAACTCTTCTAATTGGAAAAGTAAAGAATTGATGGTGTATCCCAGAAAACGTAATGAAAACTTTGCCTGTAAAATGTACAGGCATGATTGCAAAGCTTGGATGACGAAATGTATTTTTGAAGAATGGATTTTAGATTTTGACAAAGAGATGAAAATCCAAAAGAAAAATTCCACTTATTTTGGAAAATGTCTCTTCGCATGTGAGTTCTGTTCGTCTTAAATGTATCAATCAATTACAAAAAATAAAATAAAAATTTTGTGATTGGAATTGTAAGTATATATTCGTAAAAATATAATTATCTTGAAATTCCTTTTTAAATCAGAGATTTTCCTCTTTTTTTATTGTTTGTAGTAAAAGTTATCCTTCCTATGAAGGCTTAATATGAATGCTTACTTAATTACTAATGGGTCATTCTCAGAAAAATCAGGAATTTCATTACTGATTTTTTAAAAATTAAAATTTCTTCTAACATGTTAATACTTACATTCAAGTTAGATCTTATCTGAAGTAATAACACTGTTATAGTTGTTCAGATCAAACATGTAAATATTTTAAGTTTTTTAAACTTAAAAAAAAGTCGGGTCCACGGATGTGACGACTGGGTCCACAGACATGACAAATTTGTTCCACAGGTGTGACAGAAATAATAAAAGAGTTTATATACTGAATAAAATAATATTTATTAACGTACTACCATTACAGTTCAAAATTTTAAAAACACTATCAGCAACATTATTCATAGAAAGGGTGGAAAATATGGACAAAAATTGCAAGACAATTTACAAATCATTATGGGCTGTAGACCTATGAGTTCTCAACAGTAAAAATTAACAAAATCAATGCATATTTTTAAAATTTTGGATCTTTTCTGTAAAAATATATTGGTTACGTTTATTTATTTCTGGCTGTTCCAAAACTTTAACTATATCACTTTTATCGACAGTTTCCACATTCATTTTATCAGGAAAAATAAACTTTCCAACTCTGGTCAACTTTCGCATAAAATTTGCAGTTAACTCTTCATTAGACTGTACTCTTTCCACCAACCCAACAAGGTGCCTTTCTGAAAAAAATTTAACAACTACATAGCTGTTAGGTGCTATTGTCTCCAATTGTTCTTTATCACTTTCCTCATCAGAGTATACCTCATGCACCTTTAACGGCTTCCAACTTGCAATACATGTTGGATCATCAATCTTGATGTTTCCAATTCCGTAGTGATTGCAAGTTTGTCCAGCTGTGCACTGCATACATGAAAGCTGTCTTACCTGAATTGTCGTCCTGTTGTCTTTACTCCAAGTAATTTCATATACTTTTAGAGTACCTCGAAATGTCTGTATATTACTAGGGAGTTGCTTATCCAGCTCCTCAATATCTTCAGAATTAATTCTGTGAATGTCTATCGTGCTGCTGATTTCTTTAAGTGCTGATACAAGAGTACCTATATTTTTAATATCTCTCCCATAACTCAAAACAGTGTCAGTTAACCTTTTTGTACACCCACCTATTCCATCGGTGCTCCTTTCCCATGTCCTTTTACTAAATAATGCCAATGAAAGCTGTCAACTTGCAGCTCTTTTGCAACTAAAGTTGCAGCCAAGTAAAACATTTTTTTTATTCCTGTATTGGGTACATGTATTGCACTTTTTTCAGATCAGGAACAATTTTCTTTACTTCGGCAAAAATAGGCTTTAAGTGCACACATATAGCCACAGGATCATTTCGTTTGCTGTCAGACATTGTGTAGATAGATTTGTGTTGCACTGATTTGTCTCTTTCTGTCTTGTAGTACAAGACAACAGTGTGCAATGTCACCTGCTTCCTAGAAACCCCAAAGTGTACAGATTGAACCTCTTCACCATATTTACACTGGTAATTTTCTGAAAAATCAATATGTATAAAAACTTCATCTTCAGCTAAAGAATTCTTTATCTGGCTTGTGATTTGATACTGATGCGCTCTATATACTGTTCAATTAGCATTCTAAACTTTGAAACTAGTTCATGTTTAGTACAAGTGATTTATTCTTTGCATGTATTTTGTGTGATTTTACTTCCATTTTCAGTCTCAATCTTTACTCTTTTTGTTATCCATTGCTCATACTTGACTTCTTCACCTTTGAATTCATTAATAATCTGACCTGGATCATTTTTGCAGCATTCCACACAAGTTTTCTCCAAGCACTTGATGTCAAGTTCTTTTTCACACGTTATTCTTTGAAGTAATGCATTAGGAGATCTTTCTTCAGTCATTCCTAGCAACTTCATTTTCTTCACAACCATCCCAAAATTATTACACAAATTACAATTGCAAGTATTTCGCCTTTGACAATCCGGAGAAACAATTCAAAATGGACATCTTCGACAAAACTGGGAATAACTAAAATCTTTGTATTCTTGAAATGAGTTAGTAAATTTTTGGTGCAAGTTTTTCAATGAATCAGATAATAGTCGCTTTTGTTTTTTCTGCTTCCTTTTTGATAGTGTCCTTTTTTCCAGGACAGAGCCAGCTATTGTCATCTTTTTCAAGAAACATGATAATTAAATTTTGAAGTTTTTCTTTTTGTAGATATTTCATTTTCTGAAGTCCAAGTTTTGGTTTCAACAGGTTTTTAGAAGTCAAAAGAGCAATATTTTTCTTAAATCTGTATTTCTTAATAATTTTCCCTGTTATCATACTTACTAAGTTTCTTTTCTTATGCAAAACTACTTCTTTCTTGAAGTTTTCATTAATCTGTTTTTTTAACACCGCAACAGAGCCAGCGGGATTCGAACCCGCTCCCACCTACACTCGCAAGCGATTAGAGGTGTGATGCCTTGACCACTCAACCACGGTGGGCCCAAAATAATTTTAAAAAATAAACAAGCAACAAAAAATAAATAAAACATGCATATAAATTGTTGCTAGTTAATTTTAAAGACATTATGTCTCAAATATATTATTGCAATGTTTAAATTTCAACCAAATTAGTATTAAAGTCACATCCATGGACACAGTGTCACATCCGTGGACAAGCAGTGTCCACGGATGTGATGTCCACGGATGTGATAAAACTAACCATTTTCTATATTTAAGAACAGATGCTTTTGAGGTTATGATATGAAAGTTAGTAAACAAATACTTTACATCTAATATTATGAATTTATTGAATTATTTTATTATTTTACCTGATTATTTGAAATCTGTATGTGCCACAGATGTGATGAGTTGATCTCCACCTTTTAAAAACGAAGACCAAAAACTTTAAATAAAACCACACAAATCACAAAGCATGGCTTCTGTCTCTGTAGCACTGGATAATATGGCTGCTCTAGGACTGATTTTTCAACCAATACAGTATTGTGCTGCCATCAGGAAGAATTTATTGACATTTTTTTTCTGTCCACAGACGTGATCTACTGCTCTGGTGACAGACATTAAACTTGCAATTAAATACATTTGAAAATTAAGTTTAACTTTAAAGTTTTGGGAGAAGTTTTCTAATTGTGTTCTTAATCCAAAATATAGTCGAAACAGTTAATTTCTTCTTTGATGTATGAAATATAAACCTGGAAACAAACAAAACAGTAAGTGGTTACAGTCCACGGACGTGACAAATCACATTCTGTGGACAAACTTTAAACAATAAATAAATTATTTTTGTTTCAACTTACAACTTCTATATACTCCATTGGTTATATTAAAGTGTTTTAATTAATTAAATTACTCTTTAAAACTTTATTCTTCACAATAAAAACCAGATACACAAATTCCTGATTTTTCTGAGAATGACCCTAATACATAAGGCCTAGCTTTTTTTAATTAAACAAAAGCGATTTTAAGATATATCTTTATGTAATAAACTGTCTTTTATATGACTGCCTCCATTATCCGGACTTCTGCATACTCAGATTAGGTTCAGACCACATTAGCCGGATAATTGGAGTTCTTACTATATAACGAAATAATTTGTTATAACGTTTTAGCGAAACAATTAGTTATAACATTTTAACGACATAATTCATTATAATGTTTTAACGAAAGCACGTTATAACAAGCAAATCTTCGGAGCACTTTCGATTTCGTTATAAGGTGCTTTGACTGTATTTGAAAATTTTTAATTTCTTTACAAAACTGCGGGGGAGAGGCGAAAAAAAACGGGATATTACGGTAATTATGTATTCCTTTATCTCCATTTTATGAATCTAAAATTATTTATTCATTAAAAAATACTCAAATAAAAATAAGGAACCTGACAAAATACTTTTTATGATGATTTTTTTAGAACACTTCAACATTTTCAAGGGTTAAAAAGTGCAAAATTCTCTCACTTTATTCAGAATCCTGTTCCTGTTTTTTTATGCCTTTTTTTAACTTGCCCATTTTTTAAATAATTAAAGTCTTAATTAACGATCAGGCGGTATAAAAAAATACCAGAACATGTCCATATTTCTTTATTTAGTTTTCAGTTAAAAGTCTTTAACTGCATTCCATGGGAAATATGGAAATTACAGCTAAGTCTTATTTTAAAAATTAATAAAACAGAAATTGGGAAAATGTCCAGTCCGGATTTTAGAGATTTCCGGAATTTCGAGGTTCAACTGTATATGTTTAATGCTTAACAATGTATCATTTCAATTGATATTCAGTTTCTTTTTTCTTTCTTTAAGTAGGTATATGAGGTTTTGTAATCAGCCCTTTAAGATATGTAATTTAATAATATGTAAATACTAATGTTGTCTTCAGTTTGAAAGCAAACAAATTTGTGTAATATCACAAATATATAGTTTTATTCAGCATTTATGCTTTTAGCATAATTAATAATAATTATTTCCTGTATTTGTCAGTAATATATAATAATATATGTTAATAACAATATTGTTAGTTATAATAATAATAATTAGCATATATTGCCAGGATTTCTTTTTGGGGAGGATGTGGAATTTTGAATTTGGATGAAAATCTGTTCCATTACACTCTAAGCAACTTAAAGTTGAACACACTGTAATGGGAAGGGTTTAAAATTTGAAATAAATAGATAATAGCTTTAAAGGAATTTATGACACATGATGCTAATACATTAATGAGTTTACACAGTTAATTATCCTCTGGCTCACAACATCGCAAAATTCAGCATCCATTTCTGCTACCATGAGTAAAAAAAAATCAGCATTTTCTGAATGTATATTTCGATTTGCTCTAAAAGTTTCAAATTTGAGGTGATTGCCGAAGCTTTTGGTAATAATAATGATAATAGATATAATAGGCTGTACGTAAGAATGATTAAAAAGAAAAATTACAATTTATATATTTTTTTTAAGTTTATAGTAAATTATTTGAAAGTACATACTTTGCTGGATGTTCTTAAATGGAATTACTTTTCTTTTTATAATGTTTAATATTAAATTATTGAAATAAGAACTTGGGAATCTATTATTTACTAGATGGATGGAGATTTTTCTGTTTAAATTAATTTTTTCTTTTAAGTAAATATTAAATTAATATTCAAAGTGTGAAATTTGGAAATTGTGACATTTTCTCTTATTCTTTATTTTTTAACCATACATAGAAATATAAAATGCACATTATAATTAGTAATTATAAAACTATGTTTTGCCAGATAAGAGTGCTTAAAAGATAGTTTTCTTAATTGTAATACCTAGTAACAGAATATGTATTTTAAATTATTCATACTTATACAAAATTTAAATAGAATTTTTGTTTTAATTGTTTAGAAAAAGTTAGAATATTTATTTATGAGTCTGTTTATGTAATATCTATTTATTAAATATTAAGGCCTTGCTGAACCTTTGTTGTTCATTTATTGTATGTATAATTAGGACAGATCTAAAATGAGCCAGAAATTACCCAAAATATTACAAAACGGAATTTTACTGCAATTTTTGGAAACAGACATATGCGTATTCGATCTGGCTCGTTTGCTAGTCAGATCTCTTGAGCCACGGTATCCGAGCATTGAAGCAGGCCTGTTAAGAGAAGTAAGTTTCGCGATGGCCCCGACTCAACTTTGAAAACTAGTGAAAAAACATGTCATGCTTTCAAATAAAAATCATGAAACAACATTTTATTTATTAACATATATTATATCTAAAAATGAGCCAGATAAATGAATGATAAATAAATAATTGATTCACAAAATTTAAAATTTCAATTTAGAATTGTATTGAAAGAGAACAAGACCGAACTGATTAGAAAACAACAGCATCAAAATTAAATTCTGATACTAAAGATGATGAATGATACTTTTGATCACATAAGCAATAGATAAATTTACTGATTTAAAAAAAAAAAGTATTAAAAAAATTCAAACATTAGAATAGTATACTGTTGTACTTGAAGCCAAAAATAAATACTACAACTCCAAATAAAATTATGTATGCTTTTTTAAACTTTAATCCCAATATATTAAAGTCTTTGAAAAACTGAACCTCAATTCATACTTTTTAAATAAGAAAATAATAATCACCTTTTGCAGCTTCCATTGCCTTCTGTTTTTCTAAAAATCGTTTTATATTGTCAGACTGCACACCAGCTTTCGCCACTTTTTTAGGAGGAGGCAGCACACTGCTATATCGTTTAATGCCAACCTAATAAAATTACAAAATAACATAATATGGTATAAAAATTTACATTCTTTTCAAAATGGAGTTATACATATTATGTAAGATATACACATATAATTTAGGATCTAGTTTATATTACTGTATATACAAAGATAAGAGAGGGCTAATGAGACATTTTAATAAAAAATATTTAACATAAATGAAAATACATTAGATTTTAGAAAAATGCTTGTTAGGCTTTAAAAGTTCACTACTTTTTAAATTTTTTTAAAGCATATAATTATTCCATAGTTTCTTTATAAGCTATTAGACAGGTTTTATGGATTCCAAAAATGGTATTCATTTTACAGTACTCTTGTATAAGTGAGATGATGTGTGTACATTTTTAGATCAGATGAATGTTAGAAATCTGTTCACTTGGTATATAGTTTGTTTTTTCAAACATTTTCTTCAATTTTTTCTTGCTTCCGATTGCATTGGTTGGTATTACCTAACAAAGCTTTATTTTAATTCTTGACAAATAAACCAACTACAGACGGACCTGGTTAAGAACATCACTATTAGGCTAATGTAAAAATACAGTAAAACCCCGGTTATCTGAAAAGCATGGGACCAAAGCATTTTCGGTTGACCAGGGTTCCACAGGAATTTTCGGATAACCGCGAGGCTTCCTTTATTTATGCTACCAGACATCACTACTCACCCTTCACACTCCCACAGTCATACAATGCATTCATGTATGCTGGTGTAGCAAGAGTTCATATTCTATGCGATTCCCCTTCCCTCTTAATACCAGACTTGTATAAATCCAAAAACTTTCTGCGCACATAAATATTGGTTCAAAAACTTTCTGCAAATTAATTTACTGTTTAATAAAATTACGTGTTATATTATTTTGACAATATGAATAAAAAACAGTAGTTTAAAATAATTACTATTTAAATTTAAAAATTAATTAATATTAATTAAAGAATAATTATTTTGATTAAAAAAATAATAAAGCTAAAAATTCATGATAGGAAGAGCCCATTCTTATCAATTATTTTGTCAATGCATTTTGAAACAGCCCAATCCTTAATATTTCGACCTCTTTGCAAGCGTCTGTAATGTCACAACAATGTTTTGCATCTTTAAACTTTGAATTGTACACAAACAGTAAATAAATTATACATAAAATTGGAATATATTTTATTTTTTGGTATTAAAACAAAAATTTTTTCTTTTCTAAAATTTTTTCTGCAAGGTTCCGAATTTTGCAGAAAATTTTCCGCACACGGCGTGCATCTACATTATACAACTCTGCTTAACACATGTTTTAATTTCCTCCAAACTTGAGTTTTGATGAGTGATATTTTGAAGCTCAAACTGGTTATAATAAGCCAGAAGGACAAGCTCAATGCATTGAAAAGTGTTGATAATGGAGAGCCTCTGAAGAATATTTGTCTACAATTGCGGACTGAATTAAAAATCGTGATAATATTGATCAATTGTGTGCGAAGTGGGAAACAAATGCAGGATTACCTAGCAGAAGAACGATGAAACTGTGTGAAAATTTAAAACTGGACAAGATTCTTTTTTTTATGGTTCACTCAAGTATGTGATAAACATAAAGGCCTGTGGGCCTAAGCGGGCTTGTTCTTTAAGAAAAGGTGAAATATTTAAACCAGTAAATGACCGGATATACATAATTTTTAGAAAGCTTGGTGTAGTTACATCTATGGAAGAGACGTAACGGCGTTCGTCTCATCAGTATTTGAGGTGAAAAACTTTCTGCATATTCTTCGCAAGTAAATTTCTCCAGGTGAAGTTTTTGAAGGGAGGAATTAGAATGATTTTCTTGCCTTCGAATGCGACTTCTCTAATACAACCAATTGACCAAGGAGTTATTGTGAACATTAAGAGGCATTGTAGGAAAAGGTCATGCAGTTTTTGATAGAAGGACTGATTAATGAAACAGAAATTGTTCAACATTTGAAACTTGCAGATATGAAGAATGTTGGCTACTGGGTAGAGCTCCTTCATGGGATAAAGTTCAAAGTAAAATGTTAGTGCAATCTTGGCATAAGTCATGGCTTAAGTTTGAGTAGCTAGCCTATAAAACAAAGTTGGAGTTCTCGGAAGCTGATGTCATTGGAATTGCAGACAGAAATAATGCCGATACTAACACAGAAGTGTTTTTGGACTTATTCAAGCAGCTCTCTGGGAAATATCAGAAGTTCAGATTGAGGCCTGGCTTGACCAATCACAGATGAGCAAGATTTGACTGATATGGAAATGTGTCTGCGGTGAATCAATGAGATGTTGATGCTGAAGAAGAACCTGAAGAGATTGGGAATGCCAGGATTACACATAATGAAACTACTAAGATCCTAGATGAGGCGCGTCAATGTATATCGATGAAGTAGAATGAGATGCAACAGTGTCAGATGCGTTGTTGTTTAAAAGGTGAGCAGCATTGAAGCAATGAGAAGTTGAAAAACAAAGGTAAATCGCAACATATTTTGTAAAGAAATGAAGTGCTGTACGTGTCTATGTAATAAAGTTCCTGCACTTACACAATGATCCAAATAAGTTGAATCTGTTTATTTATTTCATGAACAACATGCTTGCTTAAAAATAAAATTTTTCATATTTAAAAAAAATAAGAGATTTAAGGTCTTTCAGTTAAACTGATTTTCAGATAACTGGGATTTGGTTAAACGGGGTTCTACTGTATTACATTTAATACACGAATGGTTATTACGTGATCCTGCTTAATACACAATAGTTTCTGTCCCTTGAGGCAAAAAATCTTGCTTAAGACGCAAATTCATAAAAAAGAAGTGAATTCCTTCGCTATTCTCCAGCATTTAATTTTTAATTAATGGATAGAGCACTATTTCATTGAAATTCGTAAGTGTATGAACACTTTTGGGAGCCACTGTATATGACCTATAGAATTTATACACAGAGTAATATTGAAAAAAAAAAATTAAAAAGAGTACCACAACTGTAAATGGTCTTCCAGCAATTATTGTTCATATACAGTACTGTAACTGAATTCTTTTGTGTGTCCCTGTAAATAAACTACGAATTTCAATATGTTTGAAATAGTATAGCATCATTAAAATACACCACAATAAATCTTTCCCCATAGACCGTAATGTAACGGAATTTTTGTAGTGTCCCTGTAAACATACTATAAATGCTACACACCACATTTTCAATACCAAACATGCTATTAGTAAACCACAATAACATATCAATTGCATTGCAATCTGAGTATATTTACGTGTGTTAGAGCAAAGACAGACAAACTGAATACATGAACACCTTTTTAACTACGTTAAAAACATACAATTTTACGTAAAACACATATTTTTTATTATAAACACACACAATTTTATTATAAAACACATACATTTTTTATTCACACACAAATTATTTTATTAAACAAACAGATATTTTATTAAAAAACACACACAATGTTCAATTTATTTTAAAACACACAAAATGTTTAATTTAATGTGAAACACACAGTTTTTTTCTACCAGGTTGCCATTATGAAATGTTCAAAATAAAAATTATGTTCAAATAATTTTGTTCTAATAATTATGCTCAAAATAAAAAAATCACAATAATTCAAGGTTCATTTGGTTAGAGACTGAAGCGGGCATAGCTCACACAGACAGGGATGTACATGGTGTTATAGATATATACGCCGTATACCTTCTGGATCTTTTTAAGAACCCCGTATATCACATAAAGCTATAGTGTATATTCTCTAGCATACAGCTCTGCACACAGATGTTTGCTGCTGAAGACAGTGGATTAGGAAAAACTGACCAGCAAAGCTCTGCTAGTAGTGTTATAATATAATTATTTTTTCTATAGTGGCTTATTTGATCTAAATAACATGTAGGTTCCTTAATTTTTTTTATATTCGAAGTCAAGGCAAAACAAACTAATTCTACAAAAATAAAATTTCAATATGGATTAAAAAAAAAAAAAAAAGAAAAAATCAGTGATTTTAATGAAACTGATTTAAATCGGCGTATCCTGATACATACTTTTGAAAGAATAAGATTACAGCACAATATTAGTTCTAATCCACAAGCCTATAAAATTTATAATAGTCCGATAAATCAATCTAGGCCAACATATGTAAGCATGATGAGATCGAATATCATATTACATTCAGAGTGTTAAAAAAGCGTACATAAATACATGGAATAATAATATAAATATTAAACGAAAATTAAGATGTAATAAACCAGGTTTACTTCCTTAGATGTAAGGGAAAATAGCACGGGAGCAAAAACGGCATAAATCATAAATACAGCCAACAATAACCTCATTTACAGATTAAATATTCCATATATATATATATATATAGGGATTAAAATTATGAAAACGACTCACTTTTTTACCCTCTGTCTGACTGACAGCAGCATTATAATCAGCCTGTTCTAAAAGTTCTTGGAAATCCATTTTATAAATAAAGCTTAGTAAATCTATTAATTTTACGTGTACTCAAATACTATGCAAATCTTAGTAAAATATATACAAGAAGTTGAAAATAGTAAAGAACTAAATAAAAAAAAAGCTTTCATCAAGAATTCATTATAAATCACTACGAATTTCAGTGAGACGTATAAAATTACGTCTATTTACTAGAGTTTTCGACTCGACAGCCACAGATAAATAGCAGAATATATTAATTACAGAGCAGATAGTTAAGCAAAAGTCTCAGTCGGACATCATATGCAAGTTGACCAATGAGGATAAAGAAACGTCGGGTTTGAGGTTATATAAAAACAGCTGTGCTGTTGGACTTTAAATTAATGTTATTTTGAAGCTAAATGAATAAAGACTATTAAAAATGACCAGTCCATGATCATTTATAGTATTAAATTAGCAGTGAATGAACAATAAACAACTAAAAGAACAAGAGCACTACTGCATGTAGTTTGTTTGCGAACATATACATCAGATTTGTGGGTCGGCGGGTTCGACTCCCGCCAGCTCCATTGCACCACACTTTCTAGAGTTCCTGGTTGTTGTAAATTTTCTTGTAGCACTTGATGTCAAGGGAAAGGGCATGTTTACAAACAAACACTTCCGTCAATCAATCTTCCCCTCTCCCAGCCAATCAGACAAACTCGTCCCTGTTTGTACACCAATCAAAACCATCTTTTGCCCTGAGTGACGTCAACTGATCTTTCCTTAGAAACGTGATGTAAACAAACCTTAGCTTCACGATGTTGGCAGGCTTTGAGACGAGTCAAAAAACAGGCAGGTTTGATCATCTCACACATTAAAATTTTATATCCCGTATGTCGCCACTATTATATCTAGGCACCATATTTGTAATTAGGGCACTTCTATATAAGAGTGGAAACATACGCACAAAACGCGACGACATACGATGCTCAGGCAGACGTGTTTGTCCAAACTATGGCAAACCTAGGCATTTTCAAGTCCAGAAAACATGGCGATACTCGCCTAGACAAGTTCGATTATACGAGTGAGACAAGCTAACAAACATGGCAGGCAAACCAAGATGCTTGGCGATAACGGCAGGCTCACATAGATATTTGGCGATTCGTTTTTATCCAGAATCGTTTCAACCAATCAAATATCTAGGCTATCTACTCAGCAAGATGCTTGGCGATTCATTTTGTACAAAATCGTCTCAATAAATCAAATTTTATATCCCGTATGTCGCCACTCTCGTATTGAGGCACCCTACTTGAGACTATTGCCTCAAACCTGCTTAAAGTACAGACAATCTTTTTAAAGAAAAAATATATTTTAAATAAAAAATTGATAGCTTCAGCAAAATCATTTCACCAATAAACCAACCAACTAACCAATATTATCTGTTACTATAGTAACAAGATTGTGTTGTGATGAATTATTGAATTTCTGTGTTTAATAACATCTAGAGCTTATATATACCTCATGGTTTGGGCGGTGAGCGCCCCAATACAACAACAACAACAACAATAACATCTATCATTTCGTTTTACAAGATTATCTTGGTTATTATTATAATTTTAAATGAAAATGAAGGAGTATTTGTAAAAAAAAAAAAAAAGTTATTTTTACTTTTGGTCTGTTATTTGAAGACTAACCTTTATATATGTTTCAAATTTGTGCTGTCATTATGAAATAGAGAAACAAAATCTTTTTACTAAAAATATTTTGAAATAGCAATATCATTTTATAAACTTTATATTTGTTATATATTATATATTTGTTAGTATTTCCAAATATGAGTTCCACCAGCATTGCTAGACAAAATCGGAGAATGCGTATAAGACAGAATATATCTGCCCTAGGTCCGGAAACTAAAGAAACGAATATGCCGATTAAGCTGAATTCAGCAGGAAAAATAATAAATACAACTGTTTCAAATTCACTTTGTAGTAAATCTAATTATGTTACAAAATCATCATATGAAATTGAGCCTGATTCCTACAGCACACTTTCATATGCTGCCAGCTGTGATTTTCTTAATGGTAATATCTTAAGTCAGCCGGTGGAAAAAATATTTATTGAAGGAGATAGTAAGTAACAACTGTTCAATTTTCTAAAGAATTCTAAAAAATAGCTATCTCTGTTTAGCATATAATTATCAGTTCCTTATATTCCAAAATATTTTCATATAATTGAATTTGTCAAAAGATAACACAGTCCTTTCTTTAACTTTTAAAGACACGGTCTGCAATCTGAGTGCACAATTCAGGAAAGAAAAAAAACAGTTGTGAATTCTAAAATAACTATGCGATTAAACATTTGCACTTCATTTACCCTCTTTCCAAAGTCCCTTTAATGTTCAACCAATATTTAAAGTTGAATTTGGCAATATTTTCTGCTCTGTTTCAATATATTTTATCGTTAAGTTGCCACTGATGTACATAGTATGCTGTAGGCGTGCAACGGATATCCGGCTGATCCAACCACTATGCCAGATAATGGGCAGTAGCCGGATATTATAATTATCTGGCAGTACATCCGGCCTGAAGTTATTTCATTGAACTCATTAAAATTTCCAGATTATCAGGCCTAGAGATTAATTTTGAAAAATACTAGCATTAATTTATTAAACTAAAAATAATTTACTTATATTTATGACATTGTGTTTTTCAACCTATAAAAGAGCAAACATGCAGACAACTGTAACTATTTATACACATGTGCCTGCATATATAAGCAACAGGCACAGTTAAAATAAAAAAGAGTGGCAGAATGATACATCAAATAAGAACCCTTTTTTGCTGTGTTAGTAGCAAGAAAGAAGTTTTCTGTTCCCATGACACAAAACTTGTTTTCATAAGGTAAAGTGGTGCATAGATTAGAATGAAGTTAAAAAAAAAAGAGACAATATTAAATAAAACATTTTGCTACAAAAATATTCAGTTTAAGTTTTTTCCGTGAAAATAATTTACTATTACTAAAGTAATAGTTTACTTTTAAATTACTAATTTTGTTGTTATGCAATTCAGTTATGTTAGTAGCAACAAGCAAGAACAAGTTTTTGTTATCACAACACAAAACTTTTTAAAACAATGTATTAAACCAATAAAAGATAATTAGGGGAGTTTACATCTGGAACATCACACTGTTAAAGAAAAAGGGGAAGATAAAAGTATTAAATATTGTCTTTCCAAAGTATTCAGTAGTAATTTTTTCTCATTAAATTAATTTATTATTACTAAATTATTTAGTTGATACTATTGTAACAAAAAATTTAAAATAATATGATTATAATATTGGTACTAAAACTGAAATTATCATAAAAATAATTGTTAATGGAAAGTTATAAAATTAAATAAAAAAAGAAAATAACATAGTGATAGGTAGCTAATCTAAACCCACATTTAATTTCTTTAAAAATAAATAAAATTTTTTTAAAAAGGACAGATCGAAACATATTGCAGCCAGATATCCGGCTGCAAGTTATGCTGGATGTCTGGTCTCGGGCCAAATTGACATCCGTTGCATCTCTAGTATGCTGCCCATGTATTTGTGTAATCAGGGCTGCAGAGTCGGTGGGAAAAATGCCGACTCCGACTCTGGGATGGCTAAAGTCAGGGATGAGGCAGCCGCCTCAGGGCACACCCCTAGAAGGGCGGCATTTGTCTCACATATATTGAACATATAATCCATTATATATGTTGAAACTTAATAAAAAAAGAGAGAGATAATATTATTTTTTTCTTATTTTAAAATAAAAATACGGAGTACATTGCATATCATTACAGTAAAAGAAGTTCTATATAATTACAGTGAAAGAGTTCCAGTTACAATGTTTTAGTCCACTTTAGCAGTGTTGAATTCAAGGGGTGACACAGGGCGGGAGGGACATACCCCCTGGAGCATTGAAATGTCCCCCCTCCCCCCAGAAGATTTGAGATTTTATGCTTTTAATGGTTAAAAAGTGCAATTTCCCCACCTGGAATGCTACAATGTCCCCCCAGAGCCACAGAAATCCCTCTGGAGAAAAGTGTCTAAATTCAGCACTGCATTTTAGTAAATTTGGTACTTTTCGGTTAGCCGGGCGCCAGTGATATATGTACATATATAAATATATATGTTACATATATACATACATATAAATGTATATATATGTATGTGAAGATATACAGTAGAAGATCTTTATAGCGCAATTCTCCATATAACGTACAACTTCTCAGATGTAAACAATGAATTTTCTGTTAAGAAACACCTGAATTCCCACATTATAAATAGTTGCTATTCTCTAGAGGACTAAATTTGATACATTAGTTCAACTTTATCTCCTTAATTCAGAGTTAATTACTGAAAAATTGCTATGATTTGATACAGGTATGTTTGGACAATGTTTATAAAGTAAATTTAACAATGATCTATATTATGCAAAAAATTTTAATCTGCAAAACTCCTGGTAATAAAGAATGCAATAGAAAGATACTCTCTAATGTATCTTGGTATGTTTTACATATACTTGGCCATGTTTTACAAGCTAAATTTAATGATGTGTGAAATGTGATCTATATAATGCAAAATTCTATATAACGCACAACCTCGTGTTTTTAGGTTTGCGTTATAAAGATCTTCTACTGTATATATATATGTGTGTGTGTGTATATATCACTGGCACCCGGCTAACCGAAAAGTACTGTCAATTTTTTCTCGGCGATTTTTGCATTATTAGTGTTTTATGACGAGGATTTCAGCGTTCTCTTGCGTTTCACGCTGATTGTTTGATATTCATTAAAGGAATTCTGTTTCAAACTTTTAGCCTAATATGGCAAATTTTGTTCTCCACGATTTTTTAATTTATAGCTATATTTAATGCGATTCTTAGCCTTTTTTCACATTTTGCTGCGATTTTTTGACATTCATAAAAAAATTCGGTTTAAAACTTTTAACCTAATTTTTTAAATTTTGTCCTTTGCGATTTTTGAAGTTTTTGAGATTTTCAATGCAATTTTTAGTATTTCAAAATTTCCTAGCGTTACGCGCGATTTCTTCACATTCATAAAATAAATTCGGTTTCAAATATTTAGCCTTATGTGTTTTGTCTTTCACATGTTCAATGCAGTTTTTAGCTTCTTTTCACACCGATTTTTTGACATTTAGAAAATAATTCCTTTTAAAATGTTTTATCCAACTGTAGTAAAATTGATCCTGTGCTATTTTTTATTTTATAGCAATTTTTTATGCAATTGCAATTTCTAGAGGTTTTTTTTCCTAGCTTCTAATTTTAAAGGTAGTGGAATAAAAAAAAAGATATAATTTTGATGAACTTATACAAAGGTATGGAATATATGTCGCAGATGCACTGATTTTGGCAAGAAAACCCTGTTTTTAAATTACCTGTTAGGCCTAGCATGCAAAAAAACATAATAGTTTTATTATTACGAATACACAATTTTATTATGAAACACACACATTTTTTGTATTGTAAAACACACACAAATTATTTTATTATGAAATGCACTCAATGTTCAATTTATTATAAAACACACACAATGTTCAATTTAATGTAAAACATACACAACCTGTTCTACTGGTTTACCATATGAAGCAAAATCTTGCCATGTCAGACAAAAAATCGCCATTTTGGCACCAAAGGAAACACCAGTGTGTCTGTGGCTTCTGTTCAATGTTTAATTTAATATAAAACACACACAATGTTTTCTACTGGGCTGCCATGCCAGGCAAAAAAATTGTCATTTTGGTGCCAAAAAGAAACCCCAGTGTATCTGTACCAAAAGTACATATCAGTTTTATAAATCAAACTAAATGCTTTAAAAAGTGTCAAACCTTTCCTTTTTTAGCAGCCTTGTGAAAAATTCCAAATGCCATCTTTCTGAAATAATTAGTTGAAAATCTATTTTTTTTTCTATTAAATTCAACTTTCATTAACAGAGGGCAACAATTGTCCAGTTGAATGCAAGGAGTTTAAACTTGTTTAAATCTTTTTGGTTGAATGTGAAACTCAAATGATTTCTAGAGTCAATTTGTCCACAAATAATTTTTAGTTTTCTAGAATAAAATGGTTCCTCTAACTTGAACATGTGCAAATTTCTGGATGAATAACTGGAAACTGAATGTGATTTTTCCTTGAAAAATATGATTTAATAAAGATTTTTTTTTCATCACCTATTCAAATCGAGATGAGAATGTAGAAAGTAACTTCTTGGGAGGTTAAATTTTTAAATGTGAAGAACATAGAAATATTGACCTTCTCTTCTAATAATAATTAAAAATTTTTAGAGGATAATACAGAATGATGTTTCTATCTATTTAAGAAATTTGAAATTTCTATTTTTTAATTGGAACTATTGAGTAATAAGATCATGGTTCTAAAAGTTCTGCTAAAAATGGTAAATGAAATTGTAATTTTACAATATTTTTCAGTTTTTTAACAGAATAATGCAAATTGGATTGAGTAAAATAGTAAACTTAATTGATTGTTTAAAAAAAAATCTCTTATAAGGTACTTTTGTGTTATAGCAGCCCCCACAGTTACGATTATGCCAAGATTGCAATTAGGATTTTGCCAAGATCATCACAAAGCTTATATATGCCTAATATATATATACTTCTAATACTCATGTGTCATTATATACATATTATTTATGTCTTATATATATGACTATAACTGGGCAATATGTGTCACAAAATGTTATATACATCACATATATTTACTACTTGGAATGGAAGCCATCAAAACTTGACGGAAAAAAATTACTATTACAATATCAGTAAAATAAGCTTCTTTATTATTTAAAAGGGGAGAGTATGAAACAGTGTTTCAAAAATTTTAAAAGTTTTTCATCCCAGTGAAAAACAGTACTATTTTCGTTGCAAACTACAAACAAGCAATCCGTAAACAACTGTGTAATGCAAATCAGTTCAACATTACCACTCTATTCATCACTGCAAAAAAGACAATTTCATGGACCTATAAAGTATCTTACAAATAGTATATTCCTACGTCCATATCATATTCAGTAAATAAAAGAACATAGTAAATAAAGCACACATCTCTCCCCCTGTGATAATGTAACCGAGTGAGCTCCTATGCACATGTGCATTGCAACTGCCCAAAGGCATTGTCGAAATTCAACATTAAAAAAAATGTTTTAAAATGTTTAAATAAAAAGTTTTAAAATGTCCTTTTGAATCACTGTTCATATCTTCTAAAATGCATCCATTGTTTTAAGCTAATCAATTTTTATGTGAAGATGGAGAAATTTTTTTACAATAGTAGTATATACAATCTGCAGATGAGGCACATTTTTACTATTTTCAAGTGTAATTTATTTGTATGGTTTCTTTGGTCCCTTTCCAAAATCAGAATGATTATCCCTTTGACACAATCGGGAATAAATATATAGATAACTACTGATAAAGCAGTGATTTTTGGCGATTTTTCTGTTACCTGTAAAATGTTAGTTTTTGGTATAGCCTGAACTAAGAAAAAATTTCTGATTGATCAAATACTTACATTAATTTTTTTTATTTTTAATCCGAGAACAAAAGAATAATCATGGATTTAATTAATTTTGCAATATGCAGTGCACTCAAACAATTTTGATAAAATCACTACAGATGTCGAAGACTCACCAGGGTTTTTTTTTGTGCCAAAAGGGTGATTTTTGCTTTGTGACAACCTGGTATTTTATAATAAAATTGAATATGTGTGTAAATAAATAAAATAATATAATATAAAAATAATTAATACAATTAAGTGTGTGTGTTTAATAAAAATAATGTGTGAAAATTGTGTTTTCTTGCCAGAATGGCACCAAAAAAAAAAAAAAAAAAAAAGCGTGCCAATCCCGGTACGTCTGAGACATCTGATCCATTAAATCATGTAATGGTATTTTTTATTTAATAAATAAAATTTATTAATGTTTAAAAACAAATTTATGAGCAATTTAATATATATATGTATACATTTTTTTTTGTTTTATTGTTTCAACAAATGTTAAAAGTAAATAAATTGGTGATACTTATATTTTTATAATATAATCGATCTTTGTTTACAATTCTACCTTGCCCAGATAGCTTGAAGTTACAGTCAGACTTCAATTTTGGACAGAGTTGCAGCGTCCTCTGGCGATTGACTTTATGACATCATATGCAGAAGTAAAAGTTTAATTTAAAATTACGGCTAATTAATAAAACTGTCGAATATATGTATGTACAATAAAAAATCTGTGCCCAAATATCTTTCATAAAAAAAAAAAGAATGATGTAATTTGATGCAGTAGTTTGTTCTCATGGACTGTCGAAAGAAAACGCTTAGCATTTTAAATATATAGATAATGCATATGCTTTATAATTTGGCGATAAATCTTGGTCGTTTGGCAATTCATTCTTGGCCACTATAATATGAAAGTACCTAATAATAATTAGTTATTTTGACTATAAACAGTTTGTCTTTTCTATTTCTTTTTACAGGAGCATTTAAAGAAATCAGTGCTTCAGAAATTTTCCAGTTATCACAAGGAGATATTACAGTTCAGACAAATTGTGAAAATGAACTTTTTATGGATTCAGCTTTTAAAATTGCTAAATATTTTCATAGTTTCAGCAATTTTTCTCATGGTTTACTTGGAGGACTGTCTTTGTTTTACTTGTTAGTTTTGCTTCATTTATTTTCGGATTTACTAGTTGATGAAGATACAGCAAAATATTTTAGTTTTTTCTCAAAGCCGATTCATAATTTATTCAACTTGCTTTGTATCATCTGTTGTGTATCAGTATTTGATAGGTAAGTTGACAAAAATGAAAAATTCTTTCTGATTTAAATAAATAATTATAAGAAAACTAAGTCAATAAAATATAAAGGTTCTGTTTTCATATTAAATACACCTTAAAAGTAAGAGAGCCTCGCAAAATGTTTTCTTTAGAACATATCTCTTTTTAAGTTCTTTCCTCTTAAAATCAGCCTTAAATAATTTGTTAAAGGATTTAATTATTATTTAAATTATATTTTATACCCATTATTACTAAAAATTATGTGTAATAGTAAAAGAAAAAAATTGTCACTAAACAGTTATAGCACTGTGATAGCAAATTCCATACTTGTGAAATTTGACACAAATATAGGGGAAAGTCGGGTAGCAGTGGACAGCGGGCAACCACAGACATTTAAATTTCTAAGAAATTCAAAGTGTTGCATAAATAAAGAGTTATTGTAAATGAACGCTCTCTAAAGTTGAAACAAATAGTTTAATTGTGACGTGGGCGCCGAATAAAGACAGAAATGTCATTCATTTGTTTTTTATTTGCAATTTATCCAAGTGTCTGGGGCTACCTGATCTTCCCCTACATGAAGATGGGGAGACTAACTTTTGTATTATGTGGATGCATTTGAATTTGTTAGACATTTTCAGTGGTTTACTTTTCAATTCACATGTTTATTTATATTTGTATGTGTTGAGTACAGTGGTCGAAAAAGATACTTTTATTTTGTAGTGAAGTACAACTACTTTATCGAAAATGTATTTAACTACAAAACAAATTTGTTTTCTAAAGTAGTCACCAGGGGCGTACACCACCCTAGTCGCATAGGGGGGGGGGGGGGGTGTACACTCAAAAAATTCCGACTAAAAGAAGGAAAATTTCTGAGTACTATGAAAAACAAAATGGCAATTAATATATATATACACACTTGTGTCCAAAAGTTTAGCACATATGATAAAAACGAAGAAAGGAAATCGTAAATATCTTACGAAATTATTAAACTTTACAGATGAAATTCACAAGATAATTATGACTTAGCGTATCGAGAGAGTCAAATAAGTTTTAAAACGCTGATGTTGATTCCTTTTGAATTATTAATATATGTCTTTAAAAATCAGTGGTGAAGTACTATGATTAATATGTGTAGAAAATTGTGATTTGGAACTCCAAACTGCTTTGTTTGATAGTGATATATCTTGTTTCCAAATGTACAAAATTTGATGAAACTGGATTGAAGAGCTGCGGATTCGTTTCGTTGTCCGTTTTTTACCAATAAAGGGTTTAATGCATTTTACTTTTTCTGTGTATGGCATACTTATCAGTGTTGAATTCAGGGGGTGGCCCGGGCGGGGAACATTCTCCCCCTCACGGAAAATTTGAGATTTTATGCTTTCAAGGGTTAAAAAGTGTAATTCCACCCCCCCCCCTCGGAACTCTACAATGTCCCCCCTCCCGGAGCCACAGAAATCCCTCCCGGAGAAAAGTGTCTGAATTCAACACTGATACTTATTCACATAGACTCCACTTTAGATAGGCATTCATAAAGTTCTGAGTTAAGCATAAGGACTCCTGGTACCCATGTACGACTACAACATTAAAAAAAAGCCAAAATTTAAAAGATTGACATTTTTTGAATGAACAAAACTCATATCCATTTCTTAGTACTTGTATAAAATTTAATCAAATTTTGTACGTTTAGTATTAAGTTATATCGTTATGTAACAAAGCAGTTTTGAGTTCCAATCCGCATTTTTCTACACATATTAATCATAGATTTTTACCCCTAATTTTTAGATAAATTTATTAATAATTCAAAAGAAATGACCATCAGAGCTTTAAAACTCATTTGACTATCTCGATACTCGAAGTCATAATTATCTTATGAATTTCATCTATAAAATTTAATAATTTCGTAAGATATTTAAGATTTTCTTTCTTAGTTTTTATCATATATGCTAAAATTTTGGACATGAGTGTATATACACTATATGGCCATTAATGACCGGCAACTTTCAATTTTAGACATTTTGTCGAATATTTAAAAATATACTTATAAGATTCTTCTGGAATTTTAGGATCCAAAAGAACAGGTTTGACTCCATATTTATCATTGTTGATTTGATAAGGAGGACAAATAGGGGACCAAAAAATAATTAAAGAAAAAAAATAATACTTGGGATCACACTGTAAAATAAAATGCACCAAATGATCTATCGCTACAGAATATACATAGGCAGACATTGTACAATATGTGTATTCATTTGTGTAAGAATAACCTGTATAGTAATAGAAATATAGCGATTTTTAAAAAAAATTCTTGCATGTTTTTTGCTTATAACATACAGGATTTTAAACCAAATTTAACGCTAGTTTCAGAAAAATTGACAAAATGTAGTAGAAACAATATAGTGCAATTGGAATATAAATATATTAAATATTTAAGGAAATATGGGCAGTTGTATAAAATAATTTTTATCTGCACATGCACAAACAATAACAAGGAACTTTTTGCATAATTTAATAGTCAACTCTATGGAGCAACTTATTACAAAAAATCAGTCAAATATCGTAAAAACTCAAAGAGATATCGACGTTAGAGTGAGCTGTTTTTTAGTTTCTCACTAAAACTCGCTGAATGATAAGGGATTTTCCACAAATTGTCATTTTTTATTTTATACTATTTTCCAATTTTTAATGATACTTTAGTTTTCTTTGAAAAACTACCCTAACGAGCTTATTCGAACAAAAAAAAATTATCAAAATCAAAGGATCCATTCCAAAAGTATTATAACCTGGTGCAATAAAGTTTTCCAAGGCGAACTAAAGTATCAATAAAAAATGAAATATAGTATAAAAATTAAACATGACAATTTGTAGACAATCCCTTATCATTTGGCAAACTTTAGTGAGAAACTGAAAAACAGCTCACTCTAACGCCGATATCTCTCTGAATTTTTACGATATTTGACTGATTTTTTTAATAAGTTGATCCATAGAGTTGACTATTAAATTATGCAAAAAATTCCTTTTTATTGTTCGCACATGCGCAGATAAAAAATATTTTATACAACTGCCCATATTTCCTTAAATATTTAATATATTTACATTTCAATTGCACTATATTGTTTTTACTATATTTTGTCAATTTTTCTGAAACTGGCGTTAAATTTGGTTAAAAACCCTGTATGTTATAAGCAAAAAACATGCAAGATTTTTTTAAATTTTTTAAAAAAATCGCTATATCTCTATTAATATACATGCTATTCTTACACAAATGAATACACATATTGTACAATGTCTGCCTATGTATATTTTGTAGCGATAGATCATTTCGTGCATTTTATTTTACAGGGTGATCTCAAGTATTATTTTTTTCTTTAATTTTTTTTGGTCCCCTAATTATACTCCTTATCAAATCGACGTCGATAAATATGAAGTCGAACTTGTTCTTTTAATTCTAAAATTCCAGAAGAATCTGACAAGTAAATTTTTAAATATTCCACAAAATGTCTAAAATTGAAAGTTGCCGGTCATTAATGGCCATATAGTGTATATATACATATGTGTCTTGCTTCTAATTAGAGAAACTTACTTTACAAATATATCAATACATGTTTAATATTAATCACAAATGAGAACTTGTTTATAAGTAATTTCAATATATTCTTTTAAACATTGTGATCATCAGGAAAAGCTTGGAAGAGAAAACAATGTTCTATCTCTCTATTTTTAGCAATCAGTTAAAATCTTTTTAGCGTTTCTTTCTAAGTAAAATTGAAATCTGTTTGCTTGGGGAATATTTTAAAGACAAACGTTTGTCAAAAATACGGGATTTCTTAATTTAAGTTTAATTCTTTCTAACGACATACTTTAAATCAGCGTAAAAATTTGGTGTCATCCCTGTTTTTTTTTCGACAAAACAAAATGTAGTAAAAATAATAATATATAAAAAAAAAAATCAAATACGATTGGTTAAGGAAAAAGAAAACAAACGTATCATTTCTGATAGAAGTAAACTCGTATAGATTGTAAAATATCCAGATTATTTCGAGATAAAAATTCAAAGTATTTGGGTGTTTTCAATTTTCATCTTGTATCATATAAATTTCTTGAAACACATTTTTAAATCAATCTATAATTACGTAAAAAAGTAAAAAAAAATGCACATCTTTTTATTTATTTATTTAGAAAACACAAAATTAACTAGTAAAAAAAATAAAACCATAATTATTTTCGATTAAAGGTAAAATTCGTGTATAGTGGAAAATATACAATTTTGATACTTAAAAGTACTAAATATTTCCTATTCAATTTTGAATTTTCATCGGATACCACCTAAATTTCGTGATACACATCTCTAACTAAATTAGAAGTTAGATAAAAAAAGTAGAAGTTCCTTCACTTCAATCAGTTTTTCTTAAAATTTAAAGACTAAACTAAAAACTTTCCGATTATAAATAAATACAGCTATATCTCGAAGTCAAAGCGCACAGAAAAAAAAATCGGAATATCAAAGTTTTCAATCAAAACATAAAGGTTTCAAATAAGATTAATATTACTGGAATATGTATATAATTTTTTTTTTTTTTTTTTGTCATATCGAGGTTTTCGAGTTCACGATATTCGACAAATCAAAGTTTTCTGTATAGTTTTATCAGAAAAAGAAAATCCGTAATATTTCCGACTAAGAATAAATTTATGTAGGTTTTCTTCATTCTAAATTGTTTTTTTCTTATTTTTCCAATTAAAAACTACAAAAAAGTGCGACTAAGAATAAAATTCTATAGGTTTTCTTCGATCTAACTTATTATTATTATTTAATTAAAATCCACGAAAACATTTCTCCAATTCATAAGTTTTTATAGGTTAATACCATTTTTCTTTTTTTGACTAAACGTTACCTTTTTTCCAATCGAACGAGAATTTTTCGTTTTTCCAATGTATAAGTTTTTATAGGTTAATACCATTTTTTCCAACTAAACGTACTTTTTCCGATTGAATGGAAAATTTCCGACTGACTTTTTCCTGAGGTGGGTGTTGCACCCCCCCAGGATTTACGCCCCTGGTAGTCACTTCAAGATTTTGTCAAAAGATTCCATCTACACTCAAAATTGGACACTCATTAAGCAATAAGCCATCGTTATATTGCACTTATTTGATTGCAGGATACAATCAAATAAGTGTGATACAACCAATGGCATTAAAAATTAAGAAAGATAAGATACAAGAATATGTTTTGTGCTTGTTTCCAAAATGTTAGTTGATGCACATACAGTGGTGGAAATTGATTTATGAAAACATGTTTTTTTAACAAAAAGTTCTATAATATTCGTTAAAAATGTCATACACTATAAATGCTATGTATAACAAATAATTTACAACAATAAAATTTCATATATAATAATAAACAAAAACATAAGGTAAAAAATTAGATTTTCATAACATATAGACATGAAAATTGATTTATGAAATATCGTATTTCATTGAAATATGTGATTTATGAAATATCATATTTCATTGAAATATGAATAGTTAGTAAAGCCGCTTTTCTTCATCAAAGTTTCTTTTATTCTAGATGGCATTGATGAAACAAAATTTTGAATGTACATCTGATCAATTAATTTCCATTTTGACAGATTGAAGTTTTGAATTCTACAAGTAATAATGTGTACTGCATCCCATCTGAGCATAAACCATTCGAACAAGCTATCCCCAAATGTTTATTTTAATGATGTTACACAATTTCAAACACATTGTAATTGATATATATCACTAAGGTGCATTACAAGAAGCTTAATATGGAATAGGGTGTGCATAGCACTTATAGTTACTTTACAGAGACAATCAAAAGAATTCCGATACATTACGTCTATGGAGAAAAATAATTTGTGGTTTATTTAAAAAATGTTTCACTATTTTAAACACATTGAAATTTATATATATCACTAAGGTGCATTACAAGAGGCTTACTACAGAATATTGTGTGTATAGCAGTCATCGTTCATTTACAGGGACACACAAAATAATTCTCTACTGTCTGTTAACAATAATTCCTGGAAGTGCGTTTTAAGTTGCTGAATGTGATTTTAAATTTAAATCACTTTTTGTCTATTACTTGGTGTGTATAAATTCTGTAGATCATACACAGGGAAGCACAAAAGTTTGCGAACACATTTCCATTTATTGACAGAAACTCCAGAAGGAGAATTTAAAACTGTGCTATGCGTTTCCTAACTAAACTAAAATTTAGCATCCTATGTAGTATATATATAAATATCATCATATACAGAGCTAAATAAAAGTATTCGGATATTTTTCCGAATATTGTATATGTTGGAAATTCCTGAAATTACATTTTTAAATATGTTATGTGTTTTCCAAATTGTTTACTTAGATGTTATCTTTCAGCTTATTAAACGGTAATGATTTGTAAAATTATTTTGTATGCGTTGGAAAGTGTTACATAATCTATGCTTGACGCATGATTTTTCGTTCTTTTTTTGGCAATATTGCCACAAGAAGAATGTCTTTAGGAGCTTTTTAAGCAAAAATGACACATTTTTATATATAGTTTTCCAAAATGACTTAGTGTTATTCATGAGTGTGTATTTTAATTAGACCTAAATAAAGCTTGTTTTGTCAATTTTTTTGTTTTTCCCTTTTTCTAATAGTGTTAAAAAAATGAAAATCAACATTCATTTGCAGGATTTTGCAAAGCCAACAGATCTGTCTTTTGTTCTGACTACCCATTTCTTAGGGGAAAATATTTGTTTTATTGAGTTCTATCTCTTCTTAATGTAAGCATCATTAGTTAAAAAATACTCTGTATATATCAAGTTATCCCTTTATTTTATAGATTTGATATTGCAAACACAGCAAAGCTTTTTAAGCTGTTGAAAACACTACATTTCAAGCTGATCACCCTCCTCATTTATCCTACCTGTTTGTTATTGAGTCTAAGTACTGCAAACATTGATGAGAAACTCAGTACTCCTAATCAAAATGCAAGTATTTGGGAATCGTTGAATTTTAAAGTAAGTTTACTTTATCTTTATAAGTTTAAGATGCTAATTTTCCAGTTACTTTTTACTAATAAACATTTTACAATAATGGAAAAATTATAATATTTTCTCATTCCATCCCAGTAAATTTTATAATTGTAGCATCTTAACTTCAATCCTAACTTTGCAATTATGGAAGTATGTCTTACATTTATGGGTGTAGCTACAAATACACTGCTCAAAAAAATTAGGGGAGCAAGCAAATAAAAGAGAACCGTGCGAGACAGCCATGCATGGGTATAAAATGGAGAGTACACGTGTATCAATGCGCAATACAGAAAATAAGACGCAAAAAAATTGTAAGGGAGCTTTAATTCTTTGAAAGGATGGAAAGAACACGAAAAGATGGTTTAGGGCAACAATTTGGTTACATGTAAATTACAAAAAAAAAGTATTGTTTAGTAATGATGCAAGTTGTTTAATACGGCGCGTGGTCCCCTCTAACAGCTGACTGCTGCATACCTGTTTTCCATGGATGTGATTAGTTTATCGATAAGACTTTGAGGAATACTGTTCCACTCTTCAAGAAGTGCAATCTCCTTGTCCTAGACATCGTCTGAGTGTGTCCCAAACATGCTCGATCTGATTCAGGTTAGGAAAACATGCTGGCAATTTTCCATACGCTGTATTCTTTCAGTTTCAACCATGTTCTCCAACAGACAAACTGTATCCTTTCAGGCATTATCATGCATGAAAATAAAGGAATCACCATGAGTGAAGCGTAAGGTATGACATAAGGTCTCAGTATCTCGTCTGTATACCTTTGGGCTGTCAAAGTGTCATTCCAAATGATAAGCAGGTCCGTACGTCCACCTATGCTGATTCCAGCTCATACCATCAACCCACCTTGTCTGTATTGTGATCTTTTGCGAACAAATATGGAGTTATTTCGAGTGCCCCTTTCCCTCCATACAAAAACACATCTAGTGTCACACTCCAGACTGAATAGGGAAGCAACATTTGACTTCAATCCGTTGCCTTCAATCTTGATGTTCAGCAGCCCAACTTCTTCGGGCCTCACAGTGGCTTGTGATCAACGGAATGCAGATCATTGGCCTACGTGCATAGAGACTACCCTGATGAAGCATATTTCGCACTGTTTGGCTGGACACCCTTTGTCATGTTGCCAAAAGCTACCGTTTTTCCAATTGAGTATCATCACCTTTTCTGTCTCGACGAGCTGTTAACAGGGTATATCGGTCATCAGTTGCTGTGGTGCATGTGGTCGACATCTAACATTTCATGTTTCGTGGAATCGATTCCACAGCCTTGCAAGGACATTTCTTGCAACTCCAACAGTGTCCGCTACACTTCGTTGTGTTTGTCCGGATTCAAGTCTTATCTCTAATACGCCAAGCCATGAATTCCGGTAAATCACGTTGTTGTGACATTTTCAAATCACCCTTTCTCAAAACAAAAGCTGAGCAATTGAATTTCGCAACTGAGACACTGAAACAGACATTTCTGTGAAATCCTGATTTCTTCACTTATCTCCTTTTTCTGGTTTTTGACGTCATGAACTTTAATTTGCAAATTAAGTTTTATTTTTCTGTTTTCTGCTATGCTTTAAATTATGGATGTTGTAATTTAAGTCACTTATTGGTGTAAGTATTTGTGTAATTTTGTTAAAACCATGTGCTCTCCTAATTGTTTTGAGCAGTGTATTTTGCCAATGTGTCCAGTTCACCAGCTAATAAGTCATTTGTGTGTGTGTTGGGAAATCTATAATAATAAGGATAGAACAGTCTCTCTGTGTGTGTTCTGAAGAGATGCACCTCAAAGCCATTTTTTGATAATTAGAGGAGATATTATTTAAAAACCACAAGTGGGTAAGTGTGATCAAAGATCGCTCAAAGGGTTTCGTTTAATATTCCTTTCAAAACACTTTATCCTTTTCTTTAATAAATCTAAATAAATTTCATTTAGAAACCAAAAAAAAAAGTCATGTTTTTTTATAAAGTAAAAATTTACTGGTCTATTTTTCTCGTTTTTTTTTTAATATCTAAACCAGCCTGCTATTACATTCGGTCATGTGGACTAAATGCGATATTTAAAAAAAATTAATTTCAAAATTAAACATGTTGTACACCTTCAAAATGTTAAAATATGCGAATATTTCCATAATCGAGTTTATATCATGATTCAATACGTTCCTCAAACTCGTATATTTACTATTCTCTATTACTCATATTGATACTCACTTTGTATTATTCTGAAACATTTAAAAAATCCGTTAAACTTTCGATACGACGTCAGATTTTCTTTTTAATTCTCTAATGACGTGATATTAATCTGTTTTGTGTACATACACATACTCCTTGTATTATTGAGAAATCTTTCCATTTTATTACCACTATGACGTCAATCAATTTCATTTCATATTAATCTTTTTTTTTTCAATTGGTGAAACTTTTTATTTCATTTGTCACGTGGAAATCGTCTGATAGAAAATTAATTATTGTAGAAAGAATTTCATTGTGGATTTTTAATTTTTGGCATCTGGTATAACGAAAAATGTTTAAATTTAATAGGAAAAGGCTGTTAGAATTTCGGTTTTTTATCTCTATTTATTAAAATAATACGAATTTTTCAAATTTTAATATTTTGAGCTCTTTATAGCTAGTATTCAGGTATATACACAAATTTTCAACTCTGTAAGTTACATAGTTTCTGAGAATATCTCTGTGACAGACAGACAACGGAGCGGGAGTAAGGTTTCGTGAGATGAACGAAACCCTAATAATAAACATTGCAAAATGGTGAGCTTCCTTCATTCTGCTTATTGTGCCTGTACCTATCTGATTTTTCCTTGGATCTTCATGTAGACGAAAGTGATGCATTAGGTTTTTTCTGCCCTTTGAAATCACTGGATTGAATTTAACATGACAATTTATGAGAATGATCGGAGATTGAAAAAATAAAAATTAATTTGCTGATATTAAAATAAACTGAAAAAAAAATCTTATTGAATGACTTTAAATGAAAATGAATTTTTAATTTTCTTAATTTTGAATAATAATAAAAAGATTGTTCAGAATCATGAATAGGATAGTTCCAAATCAACCATTGAAGGTCAAACAACCGTTGCAGGGCAGTTGTGATTGGTAGCTGTGGGGATTATGGACGTTGCTGGAGATCAATCGGGCAGTTGTGATTGGCAGATGGGAAAGTCATCAGCTGATTGCAACTTCCCAATATAATTATAAATTAAGTTATTTTCTTTAATGATTTAAAGTATTTTTATTATTAATTTTGAATGAGAAATATTTGATTTTGTGTAAAAATTACTGAATTCTTTTAGTTTTGGAATAAACTAAAAGATCTTTTTCGTATTATTGAGAGCGAAAATTAATACCTCTAATTAACTATTGAGGTCGTTATTAGGATTAAGATTTTAATTATTCAGAAAAATATTTGGAAATTTAGAGCTGAAAAACAAAAATTAAGAAAAAGGTTACATTTCGTAAAGTTTACTATTAACCCTGAACTTAACGGTTCAGGTCAGGTTTTCTTAGTGTCAATAAATAGTATATGAATATTTTTATAAATTGTATTTCAAATTTTAAGTGAAAACCCCGATTTCTACCCACCCTCCTAGGATGGACATTTACACTAGTTATATATAAATATCAGTAGGAAATTTGTTATTTAATGTGGTAAAACTTTATTTTTAATTTTTGTTTGTGCTTTGCATATTAATAATTTTGTAGAGTATAAAGAATTTTTGGTATAATTTCAAGCTTAACAGAATGCAATTAAAATTTCAGGTGGAATGGTATGTTTTGCACGTCTTTTTAACTTCTCTTCACACTTCAATAGTTTTCAAAATTAAATCTAATTTTGATCTATACCAATAAAAAGTAACGGAGGAAGTTTCACCATGCACTGCTATTTTTACAGTGTATAAACTACAGAGTTGCACTCTGTAGACTTTTAAGGATTCACAAGTATAAAAGGTTTTTTTTTTTTTTTAATCTGATTCTAAGCATTATCTAAATGAAAGTCTCACTAAAATCTTATACAGGGCGATTTAAAAGTAACACAATGTTTAAGCATAGGTAAATAGAATGTGGGGTCACAATTCCATTTATTCAGTCAAAAATACAGTGTTTCGTATTTAATCAAACTCTGATTTTTGTTAATAATTTTGAGAAAAAAAAATATAATGTAATTCAAATTTTGAAAAAAAAAAAAAAAAAAAAAAAACTTACCTTACTTTGAAATGTGATATTACAAAAAGCATTGGAAAAGCACAGTAATTCAACCAATGATACATATGCACTTACATTATGCGTTTCAGTGCTGTTTAGGCACTTAGACTTATAGATGTTTCTATTCAATCTTCAAAGACTCTTGACGTGAATTTACTTCGAACGTGTAATTGACTATGTTTGTTTTGAAATCAAAATATTTTGAAAGTGGTGTAAACTTGTTTTTCTTTTTAATTGAAAAATGTTTTGTATGAAATTACTTTTAAAAATATTTATAATATATATATTTTTTTTAGGAAGAGTCAGAACTCTACTATTGGAAGACATTAAGCTTATCAAAATGCTTTGGTGCTTTACTTGGGTGGATGGTTCTTTGTCCAGATCAAAATTTTAATCTCTTTTTTGATCATATGAGAAACATTTTGCAAAGAAGAGTGATGCCACAGCACTAATTTCATCAAAATTGTTTACAATAAAATTCTGATAAAAAGCATTTTTCAGTCGTACTTTGATTTTGAGTATCTGTTTAATATTTTCAAAACCTCACATTCCATGCAAGTGTTATTAGGATGAGCGAAGCGAATCCTCTACTATGCTACATAAATTACATTTTGTCATACACTTTACAAAAAAACTTCAGTATTTTGACTTGAAATTAAACATAAAAATAAATTATGATCTGTAGATTTGCACAATATTATTTTTTTTTACAGAATAACCTTAAAAAACTTATTATTTTAATTAATTTATTTTACATGTTTTTCCATTACGGACACATTTTTGCAAATAAAAAATTAAACATATTTTCAGAAGAAAAAATCATGGAGTTAATAATTATAGATAGAATCACGAGTAATTAAATAAATCTGCCAAAATATCCCAAAAACTTTTTTAAATTAAGGAAATAAATATTTTTGGACTTGATAGAAATAAAATATGATCTGTAGATTCTGACAATATTATTATTTTCTTATTAAATGATTAAAAAAAAAAAAACTTTTTATACGGATTAATTTTTGTAAACGATAATGAAACCTGCATATTTCTTGCAGTAAATAGAAATCATTGAGTCAGTAAAAATAAACAAAGTCATGAATGATTAAGTACGTGAAATATTATCATTGCATCAAATTTCTTAAAAAATTATTTAAATAAGGAAAGGAACCTATATATCTGCATTTTGCGAAGACGAAATATTTTAAATATTGAAAATAACTGCAGAATTTATACTTCAAACCGTAAAAGAATATTAAATTACATAAAGAATAATGAATATAGAATGAATAATAAAGAATAAAAATACAAAATATTAAAAATGTATGTTATTTGAGAGGAAAATATACATTTTAATAGAATACTTTATTAAGATTGGTTGGAAACAACACATATTTTGGTGATCATTCCTTTTAATTATATAAGCTTCACGATTTCTCTTATAAAATACCTTTTTTATGAAAAAATAAATTAAAATTTGTGAAAATTCAATTATTTACATTCAATTATAAAAATATTTTTAAGTGTTAAGAATTCAAAAACATAATTTATTTTTATTATGTGAAATCATTTACGCATTTTAAAAGAATTATATTATGATTTTTTTTTTGTAAAGTGGCAACAAAAGAATTGTCGTTATATAAAGTGTTATTCGAATTTGAAGGTTGAAAATTGAACCAAATGAAACATATTTACTATTAATATGTTTGTCGTTTAAAAATAATTTATGGAATGTGTGAGTTCTATTATAAAAAATGAAGAGAAAACGTACACTTACTGGTCGAAAAGAACGTGAACATGATTTAGCTTTAAGGCAAGAGGCTAAATATCAGCGTAAAAAACGACGACATGAATGTGCCAAAACATAAAATAACGTTTTTGCTTAATAAAGATGCAAAAATAATATAAAAAAATATTGTTACTTTCAAATATTTATTGTATGAAATAATGCTTCGCGAATCCAAACAAACCATGGCTTTTGCTAGTTTTTAATACAATTAAAATGTGCAATTTAAGTATAACGAATATTTGGCCAAGGCCAAACTGTTAATATTCCTTTTTACATATTAAAAATTTTTTAATTCAAAAATTTATATTCATCATGTATGATGGAAATTTGATTAAAAAAAAAACTATGCATTGTTTTATACATATAAAAAAAAATTGTGACTTTTTAATTATAGAGAACAAATACATGGAATACATTTATGTAACAGTAAAAAATACAGTCTAATGTGAACTCTTTGTAACACAGAAAGATTTTCAATACAGTAAACTTTGTTTAGGGAAGGATACTGTCTACTGGGGAAAATTTTCTCGATCTTGTTTGATTCCACCTAAGTGATTTTTTTTTTTTTACTGAATAAGTTAAAAATATGAATTTTTTAAATTAAGAAATATTGCACTTTAATTAGACTAAGCATTTTTAAAAACATCAAATTTTCATCAACATTCCTTTTTTGTACTATTATTTTACTATTTTGCTTTTCCTAAGATATTTCCTGCCACTGAAAATAAAATTTATTTAAATCTCAACCATGGTATCATTTTTTAAAAAGATCCTTAGCCTTTATAAAAAAAAAATTGATTTCTTAGTACCTGAATCAGAATAGCTGAAAATTTTGCATTTAAGAATGAAAACGGCTTCATAAATGTGTCAGAAAATATCCAATTTGGATTTGAGAAAAGCATTGCATATATATATATATCCTGTATTTATTTGGCTAAATCCAGAAACATTTGGCAAAAGGGCCAAATATTCGTTACATACCTAATTCTTAAGAATTGATTCTATAGATAATACAATATACAACCAATCATTTCTATAGTCTGTAAAACTAAAATTCCATAATTGATGCATTAGAATAATTTTTTGATCCAAATTTGCCAGTCTTTTCTTTTAATGTTATGGAAACAGCTATAATTCTTTGAAATTAATTCATGTATATAATGCATTTATCAGCCAAATAAATGCTTTAACTTTAAACAATAGAACTTTACATAATTCTGCATGATTTATTTATATAAAATTTTTAACTAAATAACTTATTTTGTATTTTTGACTATTGGACAGCAATAAGGCAAAACATTATCTCTGTGTATGTTTGTTTGTATATGTGTATACAAAAGAGCACTATTAACCACTTACCAGTCTCTGTCTTCAGGTATGCAACAGAATTTTATTTTTTTTTTCTTGGCAAAATTGGTTTCACCTTATGAACGTGCAAATTTATAGCAAAAATATGACATATCCCAAGCTCAAAATAAACTTGCAAGTAAAGGTCTGCACTGGCCTGAAAATTTTCATTCACAACACCTGGGGCTAAGCTGGGCCTAACATTTTTCTGCAGTTTCATGCTGGGCCAGGCCTAGTCATCACTCCGGGCCAGACCAGACCTTTTTTCTGGACCAGAGGTTTGCACGGGCTGGAAATTTCAGGCCCATGCAAAAATCAGTAAAATGAGGACTGGCATAAGAATTTTTGCAAAGAAAATGCATATGTTTTTAAATGGCCATTATTCTACAATTAAAATTCTTTTTAAAGAATAGTACATATATTTCTAGGCAAAAAAATTAAAGTACAATAAACCTTGGGAAATAGAACCTGTCTACGACGAAAACCTATCTCGGTCCATGCAAAATGAATACAATACATATACAACAGACAATATACCCGGTAGGAATGGAACCTGTCTATAACGGATTTTTCTTTTCTTACTGAATCTTAATTAGAATATAAATGTTTAAGTGGTCATTAAAAATGATGATATTTTGCATTGCATCACATTCATTTCGAACATAATCTAAAAATAAAACATATGCATAAGTAAGTGTGCTTTTTGAATAATTTTAATTTTAGGATAATGTTACTTCAGAAATATTAGCATGTTTTGTAGAAATTATGTTTCAGTCGGGACAGGACAATTTTTTTTTTTTTTTTTATGGTTCTTGCCCAAGCCTGGAAATTTTGGCACGTGGAGACACCTCTACTTGTAAATTTAGGAAGAATCATAAAATTAATTAATTAAGACTTTTCTAGTAATAACTAAAATAGCCTGTTTAATCATAAAAATGAGACTTAAGCGATTAAGTTTCTTATTTATGCATTGTTTCACTATATCTTGACAAATTCCTATTTATTTCAATGGAAAACATTTCAGTTATGAATTTTTTTTTTTTCAAACCAAAATTCTAGATAGATTGAAATAGGATTCTGTTTAATTCCACAATTCCATTTAATGTGGACAAGTTATCTATTTTCTAAAAACTATGAAATGCAACAGATTTCCTATTGTTTGACCTTATTTGAGAAAATCAATATTTTAAAGACCCAGTCAAATCTTTTACATCAACAGAATTGTGATATTTAATTATTGCATACTATTTAAATAGGAATTGCTTTTCTGAATTTAATCTGATGAGTTCAAATGAATAATTAACTTCCTATGAAAATTCGAACCATTTATTAAATCAAAAAGGTTTTTATTGTAGCACTGCAAATAGCCCTAGTGATTTCCTTGCTTTTTAATGACCAGATTTATTTTGATTGCTACTTTTATGCAAGTCTCTTCAGAAACTTCACATTCTGTTAAAACATGTTGAACGGAAAGTTCCATGTAAAACAAAATTGAAATTTTAAGAATTGATAAAAATGAAAATGCATGTATTATTACATCATTTTTTCACCTTTTGTGATAAACATTGAAATACATTAAATTTGAAAAGTATGCAATAAATTTAATAGTGTCAAAAATCTCAAGTATGTTAATTTGTTGAACATATGTGTTAAATTTTCTCAAGGAAAATGTTTTAGAGATCAGATTTTGGTAATATATCAGTTTTTAATGGCCACTTGAAAGATTAATAAAAATATGCTTTACTGATACTGGTTATATTTTGAAAGGGAATTCTATCTAAATTGTGAACAATTTCCAACTGATGACATATAAAACTTCATAATATGATTTTCGTTTGTTCAACATGCAATGCATCAGAATTTTCTTAAGAATATCTACAAAAATACACAATAATCTCAATAAATGTCAAAGCAAAAGCAATAAAAAAGTTTATTTCACGATTTAATGAAGTTTTGCTATCTTGTGAAAGTTATACAATGACAATCATAAAAGATCTTCAATCCATTCTTGTTTTTAGAAGTTTTGTTGTAATCTGGGTTGGTTCACTGAAAAAGAAAAATATATTTGCTATCAGATATTTTTAAAATAAAGAAATTTTTTTTCATAACATTTTAAACTTAACTTACATTATGTGAACTATTCCACCCCATCCTGATATAGCATCACGATCAAAAGCATTTACTAGAGCTTGAGATATTTTTTCAAAAAGGGCATCAGGTTCCTAAAATAAGTCATTTTAACAAAATAAGAGACTAGTAATAAAAAATACAATTCATAATGTTGCAATTTTTTCCTCACCAGCAGACTTGTATAAAACCAAAAACTTTCTGCGCACATAAATATTGGGTCAAAAACTTTCTGCAAAATAATTTAATGTTTAATAAAATTACGTGTTATATTATTTTGACGTTATGAATTAAAAACAGTAATTTAAAATAATTACTATTTATATTAAAAATTAATTAATATTAATTTAAGAATAATTATTTTGGTTAAAAAACAATACAACATGGAAACAAACATTTCAGAATTTTCTAAAGAGCAGGCTTAGAAAAATAATCTAAGACTTTAAGAGTTTCCTCTCTCCAGAAAATAGTCAATTCAGAGGAAATACTCTCCCGCCTTCAATATTTTCAGAAATGGTATCAATATTTCCATTTCCATGCTTATTTTGAGGTTTGACAAAAACTGCAATTATTGATGTTTGATTTGCACTTCTTTTATCAACAGAACTTTGACTATGCTTACGTTGTAAATGCACACTGTAATTTTCCTCATCACCATATATTTAAAATTAATTTTAAATAAAAAAAGAAATGAAGAATATTCCTAAAGTTCAACAGACCGAACATATGGGCCACACTAAGTACCACTTTGGAGAGAGTTGCACGTGTTTGTGTTTGATGGTGTGCTAAGATATGTGCGGCAGCTTTGGCTGTGTTTAAAGTTGTGAGTTGCCATTCAAAGTAAACAATTTTCTACAGAATCTAATTTGAGAAAAAAAAAAAAAAATCACATGCCTAAAAATAATACATTATTTCTTCTGTGTCATTTATATTTTTTTTCTATTGCTATTTTCTAATATTTTTATTTCTATTTTGAAAAATTTCCAGCCACAGATTTTTTTTTGGCTAGCCACCAGTCAGTCAGATGTTCATTAAAATTTGATGCATTTTGAAATATTTAAATTTAGTTTAAAATCATTTTAAAGAAATTCAATTTAAAATGCTTTCTAACACTACGAAAGTATTCGATTTAACTGCCGCCGTCGGGCTAAAAAGTCCTTGCAGCTGCCGATGGAAAACCGATCGGCACCAAGCTCTAGTCTGCAAAAAATAGAAATAAAAACGTCTATGATGTCACAACAATGTTTTGTGTCTTTAAAACTTTGAATTGTGCGCAAACAGTAGAAAAATTATACATACAATTGGGGAATATTTATAATTTTTCAATATTATAAAAATAGTAATAATAATAATTTTAATTAAAAAAATTTTCTGCAAAGTTTCGAATTTTGCATAAAATTTTCTGCGCACGGGGTGCGTTTGCGTCTATATTATACAACTCTGCTCACCAGATTCAAAGTACATGTTATCCCATTGTGTTTAATAATGCAGGCCTCTCAAATGGTTTTCCTTTTCTCCCTAAAGTCCCCTTTTGTGTATTTTAGTCCCCTTTCAGTGACTGGAAAAGAATTTTTAAAAAAAATTACTAGTGTCAAAAAGTCGCCACAAAATGCAAAAAACTAAAAATCACTAAAAGTTTAAAAATCGTAGGGGACAAAATTTACTATTATGGGGCTAAAACATTGTATCCATTATTCTTTCACGAATGGCAAGAAAAAAATTGCTGTAGAATGCAGAAAAACATTGAAAATCACATTAAAAATCTCTAAAAATTCTAAATTTCAGAGGACAAAATTTTACATTAAGTTTGAAACCAAGTGTCAAAAAATTGCTGCAAAACGCAAAAAAAACTCAAATTGCATTAAAAATTAGCAAAAAATTCAAAAATTATTATATGAATTTTGAATAAATTTTATTGAAAAGAGGACAAATTTTATTAAACTGGGATAAAAGATTGAAACCAGATTTCTTTTAAGAATGTCAAAAAATCGCTCAAAAAATGGTGAAAAATTTAAAAATTGCTGTAAAGTCTGAATAAACTTTACAGAAGGCAAAATTTAGTATAGTAGTCTAAAACATTATAACTGGAATTCTTTCACAAATGTAAAAATCGGTAAAAGTTCAAATTGGAGAACGCAACTGCAGAAGAACAAAATTTATTATATTTACATTACATATTACAATTATTATTTTTTTAAATTTGCTGCATTTGTTTATCTTTAGTAGCAATTAATGAATAATCAATCATCTAAATTACCCTCTTTTCTCACAAAAGTTTCATTTCCCCCACTGGTCGCCCCACTCAGCAAATACTTTAAAATCTTTAATCTTACTTATAAAGGAGTAGCTTGATTTTCTCATAATCAACGCCGAGCCTCAACCGTTTGTCCTAGAACAATGAAATTTGGAAGACATGATCTTTACACAATGTAGGTGCATACTAAGAAAGGATATTTGAAAATTCACAGCATAAGGGGGTCACAAATGGAGGGTCGAAAATTTTAGATAATTTCATCTTTCCGGCATATCTCAGCAGGAGTTTTAAGTAGGAGCCTGAAATTTGGGATAACAATTCTACTAAAGAATAGTTAAACATGTATTTCAGGCAATTTTAGAAATTCAACCACTAAGTGGGTTAAATGGGAGCTCGAAAATTTTGGTGATTTCACATTTTCACCATATTTTATCAGCAGTTTTAGGTAAGAGAGTGAGCTTGATAACAAATCTACTAAAAAAAATAATTAAACACGTATTTCAGAGATTTTAAAAATTCAACCACTAAGGGGGTTAAATGGGGGGTCTAAAGTTTTAGGTAATTTTGCCTTTTCACCATATCTCAACAACAGTTTTAGTTAAAAGCACGAAATTCAAGGTAGCAAATGTACTAAAAGTTAGTTAAACACATATTTCAGCGATTTAAAAAATTCAACCACTAAGGGGGTTAAATGGGGGTCGAAAGTTTTTGGTCATTTTGCGTTTTCGCCATATCTTAGCAGCAGTTTTAGATAGGAACGTGAAATTCAGGATAACAAACCTACTAAAAAAATAATTAAACACACATTTCAGCAATTTTAGAACTTCATCAATTAAGGGGGTTAAATGGGGAGTCGAACGTTTTAGGTTATTTTGCCTGTTTGCTATATCTCAGCAGCATTTTTAGTTAGGAGCTCGGAATTCGAGATAACAAATCTACAAAAAATATAGATAAACATATTTCAGCAACTTTAGAAATTCAGAAACGAAGGGGGGGGGGAGGGGGGGGTTTAAATAGGAGGTCAAATATTTTATGTCATTTTGCCATATCTCAGTAGAAATTATAGGTAGAATCATGAAACTCAGGATAACAAAGCTACTGAAAAAAAAAATTAAACACTTATTTCAGCGATTTTAGAAATTCAGACACTAAGGGGGGGTTAAATGGGGGTAGAAAGTTTTATGCCATTTTGCCATATCTCAGTAGAAGTTATAGTTAGGAGCGTGAATTTCGGGATAACAAATCTACTAAAGAATAGTTAAACATGCATTTTAGGCGATTTTAGAAATTGTTGAAAAGTTAAATGGGGGGGGGGGGGGGGGGAAGAAGGGCTAAATGGGGGTAGAAAATTTTAGGTCATTTTGAATGTTCCCAGCATTTTTAGTTATGAGCTTGAAATCACAGATTCAGGATAACAAATCTACTAAAAAATAGTTAAACATGTATTTTCGCGATTTTAGAAATTCAGCTACTAAAGAGGGTTAAATTGGGGTCGGATTTCCTATGTTATTTTGCGATATCTCAGTAATAGGTAGATGCGTGAAATTTAGGATAACAAATGTACTAGAAAATACAGTGGAACTCCAGATATACGTTACCTGAGTTGTACGTTTCCCTCACTTATACGTTTCAACTCAGCGGTCCCGACCACTTACCATTAAAAATTAGCTGAGTTATACGTTTTGAATTACACATTTCCCTCAGTTATACGTTATGCTTTTGCGTCCCCGGACAAATTTATTTTTCATTTATCCATTTTGAAACCGGAAACACTGAGGACGCGGCCGAGGAGTCTGATTTGAAAGATCCCACTCAAACTTCAGAGCTGATGTGAAAGCTTTTGACGTAGTAAAGCGGTTCGTCAGTAGTAAAAGCAATAACCATAAGGCGGCTGCCTTATTAACAGAAATGCAAAGTTTGCTATTCAGTGTCGGCTCTGCCGAAAAGAAACAACCGAAGATTAGTGATTATTTAAACAAGATTCAGTAAACTACTGAAATGTCTTTTGATAAATGATTTATATGCCAAGGCGATTCCAACGATTTCTTTTAAGTACTCCATGTGTATTAAAAATAATTTTAATAAAGCTTTTATGATAAAATAACTCCCTGTGTACTTCTCTTATGTACTTTTTTTCTTCTCATTTCCATTTCCAAAAACTTATGTCATGGGTGCAGTACTACTTAGGTAACTTCTGTTTTCAATATAAAAGGTAGCAAACTCCTCAGCGGATCAAAGTTTTCACGATATATTTTAAAAATTGTTCTGGTAAAGCATTAATTGAGTTGTACGTTTTACTGAGTTATACGTTTCGTTTCTTCGGTCCCGGGCAAAACGTATAACTGGAGTTCCACTGTAGTACATTCAGCATGTACTATTGTACTATGTATTTCAGCAATTTTAGATACTAATCCATCAAAGGGACACTGTGTGTCGAAAATTTTAGGTAATTGTGCCATATCTCAGAAGCAGTTTTAAGTAAGAATGTGAATCTGCTTTACAAGTCTACAAAAAAAAAGTAGTTAATCATGTATTTCAGCGATTTTAGAGCTAGCGAGTTTGTGGGCAACATCGGCTATGAACCCGATTGCGGAAGATTAGACGAAAAACAGAACTATTGCTGATTTTTTATTATATACTAGCCGGTCACTTCCGAGTGGGGCCCAGATACAAAGTACTACTTGAGCCCCACCCCCAGATAATCACAGTTAGGGTCCAGTAGTATTTTGGCAGAAGGCTCATGAAAAAAAAAAAAAAAAAAAAATTATGTCGCGAAATCTTTATTTAAGTGCTTTTTTATATTCTTATTAGTTATTTTCGTATACTTTTAATTTAAAGTATTTTATTTATATTTTTCTGGTTGCATATAAAATGCACTTTCTGGGCCCCAAGCGAAATCAGGGCAGTACGCTGCACTATGTATCTTTGATTACTCGGAAACGACCGGCTAGACGGGTGAAGACTGCCTAGTATACCTATATTTGTTTAAACGCTGTTTTATTTTTTATTTTATAGTAAGGTAACTCATCTCATCTACATCATCTCATATAAGTATCTACAAATCATCATCTAAAATAATCATCCCCTTTGAAATTTTTGCTCTGTCCTTTTCTTTCAAGGGAGGGGGGGGGGGGATTTCTAAATATGTGAGAGGAATGCAATAAATTTTCATCTTTTTTGCAGTTTGGCTGTTCTTTCTTCTCTGAATCATGTATATATTTTATGTTTTAAAATAAATATGTTCTTTAAAAACACTCCCCTTCCATTAACAAAATATCAGCTGTGAGAACAGTCAGATTAAAAAAAGACGTAAATTTTCTCTCTGCTTTCGACCCCCAATGTCTAGAAATTCATTCCGTTTTCTGGGGATAAGGAATGGAAATTTAAGGGAAGAGTTACATAATCATTTATTTACTGTTGCTTCAAAGCAATAATACAGCATATTTTTTTTTTTAAAGTTTGTGGGCTGGGAAGGGGAGGAAAAGGGAGAAGCAGATTTTTTTTAGATGGGGGGGGGGGGGGTAAATTAGATAATTATTTAATTATTGTTTAAAATTATTATTTAATTATTGTAGGAAAAAAATTAAAGACTTTAAAGTCTGTACTGGGAGGGTGAGGGCAAAGAAAATAAAGAGAATTTTTTTTTTGGGAGGGGGGAAGGGGAATAATTTAGATTGTTATTTAAATATTGTTACAAGAATCACAAATAGAGCAGAAAAAATTTAAGAATTTTAAATTTAATGAGATGCATTTGCAAAGGGAGGGTCTTTATTGAGATAAGTCTGGGGGGGGGGGGGAGATTTTAAGAGGAGGAGTTGAGTTAGGTGGTAGATTAGGTTTATTTATTGTTTTTAATATAGAGTATTAAATAAGTCTGAAAAGAAATTTAAAATTAAAGAGTTATAAAGGTTACACTACGAGGTTTTGGTATTAAAGGGGGAAGCAGTAATATATTTTGAGGGGGATTTAGATGATTGATTATGCATTGCTACAATAAAATAAAGAAAAGTATTTAAAAAATATTTTTAAAGATTTTAGTTTTTTTTTTTTGGGGGGGGGGGGGGGGGGGGAAATTTAGATTTTATATACTTATTTATTTTTTAGTGAAAATCTGCCGAAATACAGAAGATTCTTATCCTTTTTACTTCTAAATTAATGATGAAAATGGGATTTTAAACGATTTTTCTAAAAATCTCGATTATAAGCCCCCTCCTACGTTTAACCCATTTTGCTTTTGAAAAAAAAAGGGGGGGGGGGCTTACAATTGTGATTTTACGGTAAAAAAATTTGTCCTCCCCCCCCCCCACACACAAAAAAAATTTTTTTTTTGGACACTACAAACCACAATCTACAGTTGGGGAAGACTTAACTTGGCAGTGGACATTATACTAGAGAGAAGTATACGTCCGGGAGAAGAAATAGGTCTTTACTGAATTTGAAAGAAAATGCACTTTAAATCTGATTTTTTTTTATATTTTTCCATTGAAAAACGATTGACTGATTAAACAAAATTTATTTAGCTTAATGTATAGTTATTTTTATGATAAATATATGTAATAGGAAAGAAACATGTATTTCTTTGCGCAAAAAATTTCTGGCGAGATTTTGGTGCCTGAAACAAATCAGCTTACAACCCTTCGACCCCTCACTGTTAAGAGAGATTGATGTGTTACAGAAAATTCTCCGGTCATTACCGGAGATCGTAGATTTTTGATGTCCAATCAAATGTTTCATTTTTTAAACTATTGAAGATAGGGTAAAAATTTCGATGAATTTGAATTTTTCAGAAAATTTCCCCTGAAGTACATACCAAGCGTGTTGATAAAATATATAAAATAACAAGAATTTTCTTTTCTGTAAAAAATAGACAAAGAGGTTCTTTATTATGAACGTATTATTAGATTATAAAGAAGGATTAAAATAATTTCTTCAGTGTAATCCAAAATGTGAATATGATTGTATTTATTTTAGAATAGAATAAGTAAAAAATGTTTTCCATTCTATTTTGATAGATTTTTTAAAAGTGATAGTATAATGTTTGGAATGAAATTTGTACTAAAACTGAAATTGAGATGAAATTTATAACGAGATTTAATTAGATTACTTAAAAAATTTGCTTTTACTTTAAATATGAGCATATTTGAGTTCTGTTAAGTTGAGATACTTTAATAAGAATTTGGGCTGCATTAAAATCTAAACAAACACTCAACACGATTTTTTTAAATTTCGAAAATAAGGACAGAAGAAAGATTTTTATGCACGTTCTGTGTATTTTACAATCAATTTAATGAACCTAATGCATTCCAAAATAATGAGAACCGAAACAACAACCACAACGTTATTTCTAAATATTTTTCTACATTAACTCATGAATATGTTTTTAAATTAAAGCACGTAGTGTATTTTAAAAAAAAAAAGGGGGGTACAGAGGCGCGCTCTAAAAATAGCAGTACAAGTTCTGAAAACGGCTCAGTGCCTGGGCTAGCATTTTTTAGCAGATGTTTAGCGCTAAACTCTTCTTAGGAGTAATTAGTTTATAGTTTTCTCGATAAAAACATCACTGATTGTTTACTGTAAAAAATATATATGTTATTTCTTCCTTCGAAATGAAGAATCGAAAATATTGCTTTTGTAATATCAGTTTTTTAAAGTTGAGAAGAATATTTTAAAGATATTTTTAGAACTTCTACCGTAATTCAAAACATGAAATGTGATTATGTGATGTGGCAGCACGATAAAGGATAAAAACTGTAAAAAAATACCTTAACAGAAAATATTATAGAAAAACCTTACATAAGCATTACAGAAGTATTACAAAAAAAATTCATTAAATACTGCTATTTTATGTCACAATATATGTGACTTAATTTTTAAAATTGCATTTTTGAACATAAAATAAATGCATTTTAAAAAGTTATCCGCACTGTTAAGGTGGTTCTCAAATGACCTGCTCAACAACGCGAAACTTTCTGACACATTTTCTTGTTCATTTTTAAAGACAAAGGCAAAAAATTGGCATGCCTGACGATTCATTTAGATTTGGAATCGAAATGACTTTCCAGTTTTTGTTAAATAAATTTATTGAGTTATGAGCGATTAGTGTGACGTGACGACCGGTTTTCTCCTTTATCGTGCTGCCACATCAAGAATTCGGTTCAAAACCCCAAAGGATCAGTGTCCATAAGCCATGTTTTTGGCCCATGAAACAGACTAAAACTCAATTTTGTTATACTGACTTAATTATTTCACTTTTTAATGTTAGAAGGTTTATCCTGTATGATTTCAACAATAGTTTTTGCATTTTGTTCGGATTTATATGACTTACACAAGCTCAAAGTTCGTTTTATTCTTATTAATCAAATTTTAGTCTTATTTCATGGGCCAAAAACACGGGTTATGGACCCTGATCCTTTGACAGTATTTTCTGAAAGATCTTGTTCCTTACCAGAAAATTGGAAAACGTCTTTTGATTACAAAGTTTCTTAATAAGAGCACTTGCTAATTTGGTACATTTATTTGCGAACAAAAATGAATTAAAAAAATTGTCATAAAGTAGTCAGTTTGGATTTGATAACAGCCTTATTACAACATTAAAAAAATTAAATGCTCCTCAAAATATTTAAATATTCAACTCCCTCCCCCCCCCCCTCCCATTTAAAAATGGTGTATAAAATTCTAGTTAATTCTTGTTTGTGTTAAAATTCTAGTTACAATAGCATGTAATCATGTTAGGCTATATATAACCGATTAAGCAGTACATTTAAAGTTTTAAAAGAATGCGAAAAAAAATTCTGCAGAATATATAAGCTAAATCCCAAAAGTGATTTCCTACGCGCCAAACCAATGATATTCCCCCGATATGGTAATCCTACTAAGGTGAAACTGCGTAAAGAGGCTAGCTAGCCTTTCTCTCCACTGCCAAGTAAGATGTTCCCCAACTTTAGTCAAGTATATGCCTGCAAAAGATAGTTAAATTGCTGTGCATAGGTTTTGATTCTATAAAACTTACACAACAGAAATATCTTGACTGATTTAAATATTAAATAGTGATCAAGTTAAAAATAATTGTTTGATTTAAAAATGGTCTGCTTCAGCATGTTTATCACACATTCTCTATAAAATTACCAGTTTCATGTTTTTATATGCAGTAGTTTTTGCAGGATAAGCTGAGAATTTGAAAAAGAAACTACTGATTCAGCAACAATAGCATTTTTGAGTTAACATTTTTTTTTTTTTTTTTTTTAAAGAATAGAGAGGTAAGTTGATTTTTAATCTATGGATTATTAACTGTTGATTATAGACAGGAAGTTACATAAATCGATTTGCAATATTTTTAAATAATCAATAGTTATTAACCTCTTCAGACTTGAGGTACACAGATATGGACATATATTCCTTACCTTATAAAAAATTAACTGTTTGATCTTTTTACATTTTTACTTTACTTCTATATAGCTGAATGTTTTTTGCATTGGAACAAAACCAATATATATGGCAACACTGATGCTTCTTTTCCACATAAAATAAATGTTATTTTCATATGAGTTTGCAAGATGCCTTCAAGACAGTGTGGCCAAGAAAAGTAAAAATTTCCATAATTATTTAACTTAAGTCCTTTACCCCCCCCCCCCCAAAAAAAAGAGGATTTGTAGATCATTTACTTTCTTAAAGCCCTTCAATTTGTTATTGTGAAAATTTAGGTTATTGATAATTAAATTGATATTTTAAGGGGGCTAGTAATTTTAGATCCATATTTGATTTATAACTTAAATTACAAGCCCCCTAAAGTATCAATTTCAGAGAAAAGGTTCTTTATGTTATCTATGGTGTCATTTTGTTTGTGCAAAAGCAATGAATGTGTATTTGTAGTGTTATTTTAACTTCAGGTCTCAAGAGGTTGAAAATGTCCTCAATGCTTTCACAAAGAAATGAATAATATGCATTCAACTACATAACATACGGTGGATTCGTTAAAGACAAGGCCAAACATATCTCACCCCCCCCCCCCCCGCCAACTCCCTCTTCTAAAATTGGTTTATAAAGATTTAGTTATAAATCAAAAAAGTCTTACCAGATCAGGCTCCCATAAAGTTTCACACATGCCTTGAGTCTGCTCAGAGCAAGTTCCATTTACAGCAAAATCTTTTGTTTCATTTGGATTTCCAATTAAGTCCATATCACATATATATGGTTGGTTATTAGAATCCAAGCCAGCAATAACAGGTCCAACAAAAAAAGGACCAAACCTTTAAATTAAAATAATTAAAATTATTCTTAGCAAAGCAATTTAAAATAGAATTTTTTTTCACAAAAGGACACAAGTAGTCTTACGCTTAAATTTCTTTAAAATATATTGAGTGATGCAAAAAAAGATAATATTTTAGCCTCAACTGGTTGAACCTCTTTCAAATTAATTTTTATAAATATGTTGTAACAATAATGAAATAAATTAAAGCTCAAAAAGGTACTTCTGTAAATCAACTATAGAATATAAATATTAGAATCATAACTAGATATTTTATCACAAATATGGCTTAATTATTTAGGTACTTTTCGGTTAGCCGGATACCAGTGAAATATATATATATATATATATATATATATATATATATAGTAATACACATCTACTATACTATAATACACATATAACATACTATATATACACAGATATATACAGTGAACTCTCGTTAAGACGGATAGTCAAGGGCAAGCATTTTTTGTCCGTATTAACGAGAGTCCATTATAACAGGAGTTCACAAATTTGACGTTTTACATTACAGTAAAACATACTTATTATGTACATATATATTGTAATATGAGTAAAAATTTGATTTCTCAGACCATTTTATGCTACTTTACTAAAAATGTACAAGAACAACTTTAAAAGGAAAAAAAAAATATATATTTGAAACTCGAGTTTACATTGAAGCATGCTTACATTGTTACTTGAAGGTGCAAAATGTTAGTACATGAAAGAAGACGGTTGAGAGTATTTAAAAGCAATCCAAAATAGTCTTCTTCATTTGTTTTTTCTTGGTAAGCGACCTTCTTTCGATATCATTCTCAAGTTTAGACAAATGTTCAAATGTGTCTCAGAAACATTTTCAGTTGTTTGATAAAATTTCCTAATTGTCACCAGCATATCACGGACATCTTGCACTTTTGGAGGAGAGCTTTCTTCGTCGGCTGCTCCGTGACGTCAGAGGCGAGGTTTCTACTCCTTTCATCTTAAAAATAGAATAGAAAAAATTTTGGGATTTCGTTATCCTGATGAATATTTTTCCATTTTAACGAATGAAATCTTAAACTGTACGTATTAAACGATGTCTGTTACATGCACTTCCTATAGACCTTAACCGGGAATTTTGTTTTGTACGTAATAACGAGAAATCCATCTTAAACGGGGCCGTCTTAACGGAAGTTCACTGTATATATACACCGATATATATACCTACACACATACATATATGTATAAGTGTATTTATTTATATATATATTTCACTGGTGCCTGGCTAACCAAAAAGTACCATTATTTATTATGAACTTCTACCAACATTTTAAAAAAATTAAAATATATTGTGAACTAAACAATTTGAAAGTACAAATCTTAGTTTGCATATAAATAAGATTTTTAAAAAAATTCTTTTACTAGTAAAAACTTGACTAAACAAATGAATATTTTAAATAAATTTTTTACATTTTATTACAATATCTTTCTTGATAACGATAAATTACAATAGGGTCAATTCCATGTCAAATCAACACAAAAAAGTGACATTTTCTACCTGACCTCCTCAGAATTTTATATTAATCTCAGTTGTTGGGATCATAGAGAAATGAATAAATGCCCAATGATTAGTCTCCATCTCTCTTGGTTTTGGAGATAATTATCTTCAAACATGGACAAAAATAAAATTTTTTTGCATTTCATGCACTACAAATGTAGTCATATTTTGTTCTCTCACACTGACTTCCTTTTGGTGTTGTTAGAAAGTATTTGAATTGGGCATTCATATGATATATCACATGCATGGATTTTTTTAATTTTTAATTTTAAGGTCAAACATTTTGACCTTTAACCTTTCTTATCTCAAAATTCGACATATTTTATTTTTTTGAAAAAAAAAAAAAAAAAAATATATATATATATATATATATATATATATATGTGTTATACTCGTATACTTGATTTCTATAATATCTGAACATTTCATTTTGGGACAACCATAAGATGCTGAGTTTTAAATTAAAATGCAAATTGCTCTCTTAATTTCCATATAAAATTTACAAATTTAGGTGACTTACCTATATATTGTATACTAATCTGTATAACTTATGTGTACAAGTAAGTATTAATGAAATAAATCTTTTAATTGTAAAGTTCACAAAACAAATTTTTCTTTTTCTTTTTTATATGGGGAGGGGGGGGAAGGAGGGGTAGAGGCTGAAAGAAGTTTCATAGCTATGGAGTTAATAAATCAATGTATCTTAGTAAATAAACAACTGAGTCATTCACATCAAATCAACACAGACAACTGAACCTCTTAACGTTTCAATAAAATTTGGGCACTTAATAGTATCATAGTATAATTAAAAAAGTAGATGCCTGTGGTTACAGGATATAAACTCTGAGCCAGTTGAAATTTCTAAATTTGGTTAAAAATTCATCGAGATTATTTTTAAAACTCTTATTGGAACAAGTAATCCAGTAGAGCTAAAGATCATATTTTAGTCTCATTTTAAAACTTGTGTCATGAACTTTTAAATTATATGCAACATAATGGGTATTATATTAAAAAATATTTTCTTAAATTTCAAATTCAAATTAAAAAAAAAATTTAATAACATGAAATTTTTTTTTTTTTTTTTTTTTTTTTTTCAAAATAAAGTGCTTTCAGACTCTATTGCAAATCTGTCACATAATTTGTAATTATCAATAGTTAAGCATTCATTTAATAATATTATACATTACAGTACAAAGATACCTTTTTTATTAGTTTTTAAAATAACCTTAAAGAATTTTTTTTTTTTAAATAAATTTTATAGCAAATTTCCTTCTAGAGGCAATAGAAGATTCAGCTTAATTATTTAAAATGGTTTATATACTAAATAAACTATCAAATAAATAACTTCTTTTAACATACAATATTTATCAGTGTTCTGTTCTGGCATGCTAAATTTCAAGTGACTGAGTCATTTGTACATTACTGAGTGCAAGGTGGACCAAGAATAAAACAGGAAACTGAAAGATCAACAGTAACAGCAACAGTAGTTACAACTGTTTAGATCTTTTGTTTCAATTCCACGAGACTGTTCACTTGAAACAAAAGAACCAAACAGTTGTAACTACTGTTGGTGTTAGCATGCTGAAACGCACATGGATGGAATTGGAATATCGACTTGATATTCTTCGTGCAACGAAAGGATCTCATATACAAGTATACTAAGGTAGTAGAAAAAAACTTTTTAAGTTACTCTATGTACTGTTGTAATTATTTTTGCTGTAGGTCTATTATTTTTTTTGTAATTAATTTTTGAAGTTGTACAGAGACTTTTGGGACACCCTGTATATATATATGTTATATAAAAAATTTATTTACTTCGTATCCTTCCATTTTATTCGCATTAACAGGGGTAGAAGTGACCAATCCATAAAATATAGGACATTTTTCGCAAAAAATATAGGACATATATAGGACATTTAGAAAATTACGTTATCGGATATATTTTGCTATAAAAACTTTTTTTACACATGATCCATATTACTTTATAAATTTTTCACTAATTAATGATATTAAATCAAGTTACAATCTTAAAAAACAAATATAAAACCAAACTTACCTCTACAATAGCAAGTCTCCAATTTGTGAAACATCAACGACTTTTTTTTTTTTTTTTTTTTAAGATTCTTGTTTAGTTCATAAAAAATTAATTAAGCAAAATACATAGGATTTTCTTTTTTCTAGATTAGCATGAATATTTACAGGTGATTATTAGTATGAATATTTACAGATGAGTAGTATGAATATTTACAGATTATGGATATTTACAAATTTATGAAATTGTTAATCCTTTTTATCAACCTGAGGTAATATCGGAAAGCAATGTTGACAAACTCACAGATGAGTGGAACATTTATGTAAATGATGATGATATCTGTGAAGAATGGGGCTTTAATGTGACCTGGCAACCAATAAATCATTACTGGGAAAATGTCCTTTCCATGACTGACAGTAAACAACTTCCTAAATACAAATATTTGGGGAATTTAGTGAAAGCCATCTTAACTTTTTCACATGGGCAGGAGTCCATAGAAAGAGGATTTTCTCTAAATAAGAGAATGCTAACGTCCGAAAGATCCTCTTTAAGCCTCGACACAATAAGAGGTTTGAGATTAATAAAAGATGCTGTTGGTGGGAAAGCTGTAGAAGCTTGCATAACAAAAGAAATGATCCAATTTTACAAAGATGCTTACTCTAAATATAAAATTCAAAAAGAATTTGAAAAATCTGTAAATAAAAGCAAAAAATCAGGAAAAAAAAAAGAAAAGAATCCTACAACTTCAAAAAACGATAAAATGGCAGAAATTAAAATGAGTATAGTGAGTAAAATGAGTATTTATTTTAAATTTTATTTTAGTTTTTATTTTAGTTTTTATTTTAAATTTTATTTTAGTTTTTATTTTAGTTTTTATTTTAAATTTTATTTTAGTTTTTATTTTAAATTTTATTTTAGTTTTTATTTTAAATTTTATTTTATTTCTGTAATATTTCTTATAATGTGAAAAGGCATATTTATTGCATTAACGCGATGACTGAACGTGAACATAGACTGACGAAGTTCCGTGAAGCTTGGACAGATAAGATTGATGTTCATGGGAAAAAAGTCGGCGAATGGCTTGTAAAGGGTAAAGATGATTTTAACGCTTATTGTCTCTTTTGTCAATGTCCGGTTCCCATAAGCAACAGTGGCTATTCGCAAGTAACGCAGCATGCCAAAACAACGAAGCATAAAGAAAATTCTGAAAAACAAAGCGACAAGTCTCAATCTTGCTTTGTAGATTCTACTGGCAGAAAAAACATGGTATCGCAGCTGAATACACGATAAAAGAAGCTAAAATAATCGCAATAAAAGAAAGCACCACGTTGAATAATAGACATAACTCAGCGAGTGAGCAAGCAAGCAAAGCGATACAAGTGACAACCAAAACATCAAACAGAAAGATTTCTTTCCTGATGCCATATCCAAAAGAGAAATAAACGGACAATGAAGCCAAGGAGATTAAGCAGTCTCCACAGACATCGATGTTTCATCTCCTGCTTCGAAGGCGTGTTTAAAAATCCAGCGATCTACGCCACACCCTCCTTCTCGTTTGTAATTGGCTGAAAGCGGGAGCATCATGGGCAGGATTGAGCCATTGCTCTTGTATTGAAATACGACAAAAAACAAACAGCAGAAACGATCGCAAATGCTAGCGGGCGGCGATATTAATACCAAAGATATGAGAAAGTAGAGAAATATAGGAAATATAGGACAGTTAGAGAAATATAGGACAATATAGGACATTTTTGAAGGTTATTTTATAAATATAGGAAATATAGGACAACTGCGATCCCTGCATTAATCTTTTAAAATTAATCTAATTTCTGACATAGGCAGTATTTCCTTAATTCTTAATAATATTTATTCCTATTTAATGTCCTTTTAAAAGTAAATATCCGTATATTAATAATTATTTTATTCCAAATCTTAATCTAAAATTTTAAGTCCATTCGTAGCCTTTATCAGCTTCCCAATCTATAAAATTCGAAGACGCTTTCTCATTTCGAATGTTTTTTAAAAAGCCATTTTCTTTTTATGCTATGTCTTTCGCGCGCTGAGGTAGTTTTACTTCAAAATTGATACGCGCTCAAGTGAGGGATTCTTTACTGTCTTAGCTCCTCCCTCTAGCCTCATTCGCTGATCTATAGGTCGCCTCTCACTCATTGGTTTGTGCGCTCGTGACGTAATTTTCTGTATGTCTCTGCGGAGAGAACAAAACTCGCCCGCATCGGTCGGAGATCTAGATTTTCGACGTATCTGAAAGTGTAAACAAATATGTATCTGGTGTTTTTATGTCGTAGAATATTCATCTGGCCATTTAACATCTTTAAATCAATGAAGTGAACCATCGTGAAGCCCGAGGCTACAAGTTTTATACCTGTGGGAAATGTGCTGCATCGCTCTTATTCTTAACAAACTTTTCATCTGAAAATTGGCTGGACTTTACTGGAAAAACTGTTCTGGTGTCTTTTCATTGCTTCACTACTTCGCCATGATCGTGATTACCGACTGCAATATATTAGTTCTTTAACAGACTACCCTTTTCTCATGGAATAATATTTCTCGTAATGTCTCATCTTCGTCAAAATGCTACATATATATACATATATATTTACACAAATATGGGTGTTGTGGTTTCTTACAACCACTGCCATATTTTTATTTAATTTAAGAAATATTTTATTAATCTTTATTCATTTAATATTAAAAATTTGCATTCAAAAATTATTTTAATTCCTTCCTTTTTAAAACTTTTTCTCTAAGTTTTTCTTTCTTACATAACATTTCGCTTTATTCTAAATAATAATGATCGTTTTGATGTCTGTACTTCCGGAATTGGATTCTGCTAGAACATTCTATAACATTTTTTGTATGTGTGAGCTCACTTCCTATTCTAAGCTCCGCCCCTCGTCAATCAAATTCAAATGAGTTTAATACGTAATTTCAAAGTTGATGTTATCTCTGCCAATTGGCGCTTTTAAATTTTTGTCCCCCCCCCCCCCTGCTTCTGTCTCAGTGGTGTGGCTGCGTGCACACACTGGGACGTTTGCTACAGGAGTGAAGGGTGGTTGCTTGGCTGGCTGCGAAGAAATGATATGCGTACATCGAAAGCTATAATATGAAGGAAATAGTTTTTTAAAAATTGTGATGATTTGATGTCCTCCATATTTTACTCTGATTACGACAACGATGAAATCATTTCCACCAACATATATGCAATATGCAATGACGGATGCGAGAGATGCTAGAACCTTATGATGATATATGGCAAGGGTGGCTTGTTTTCATTCGAATGGTGATACATTTTGTGTATTCAGATTACTTGATAAAGTCATATGGTGTTTTAATCTTTAAAACCAACACATCTGTAATTTCCAAAGAGAAAGGTTTATTATTTGTCTCAATGAGTGTATATTTTATACATCAAATGTTCACTTCTGATTACTAAAAAAAAGATTCTAACAATAAGAGAATCCATAGTTAAATATTGTTTTTTCTTTCAAGAAAATTCTTCATAAATAAATTTGAAGCTGAAATTTTGCAGTGCAATTCTTTCACTCCAATCCACCACTTGTGTTTTTATTTTTTTAGATGACTTCAGGTAATATTTTTACTTTTATCTTCATTGTTCTTGATTATAAATTTATATGAATAATTATTTAACGAATCATTTTTAATAATGAATGTCATGTCGATGTGGTCTTTTGCGGCTACAACACATTATACTCTCCTAGATAAAATCAAGATATATTTTTATTGGTATATTAACATGATTCCAGTGTTAAAAAAAAAAAGAACTTATCGTCCAACCACCACAATGGGTATCTGTGCATAATAGAAAATGCTTACCAATTTAATGTTGCTTTTTAGATTTTCTTTTAAAGAAATTAAATAGTTTCATATTGTTAAAGAACTCACAAGAGTTAATTAAACAGGTATGACAATGCAAAAATTTGAATGTACAGCACTGTTTATAAAATGATATACTCTACAGTATTCCCAAATAATTTGTAATAAAAATACAACAAAAATTTGCTTAAAATAATGTCTTTTTCGTAATATGAATTTTTTATTCAAAAATCATTTGTAATAAAAATACAACAAAAATTTGCTTAAAATAATGTCTTTTTCGGAATAGAAAATTTTTTTAAATCTATTTTTGTTTTTTAAATGGCTTTTTGGCTACAAAAGTTAAGTTGCTTAGCATTTTAATTTAAAAAATAGAACCGAAAGGGAAAGAATCTCATACTGTTGTTTATCTCTAACAAAAGAAAAAAAGTGTCAAAATTCAAGAAAAAAAAAAGAGATATTTGCTACAAAAAGGCACATTAAAAATTTCATAAAATATTAAAGTAAAAAAACTAAAAACTTTTTTTCATATACTTGAGGAAAAGAGTGTTTACTTATAGAAATTATTGGTGGGGCTCGAATCTGATGAGCCCATAGAACTTGATGCCTATGCTTATAGTTGTTCATTTTTTTTAATACATATATATAAGTTTAGAAAGAAACACAATTTGCCATAAATATAAATAATTAAAAATTTAATAAATTAATGCAATATTAAACTATTTGCTTTATGATGGAAATTTTAACAATGAGTTAGAGCAATAAATGTATAATATGGCCTTAGAATCTAAGGCTGAATGTACTGCCGGATAATCACAATATCTGGCTACTGCCAATTATCTGGCCAGTAGGCCGGATCAGTCAAATGCAGCATGTTTGCCGGATATCTGTTGCACCCCTAGTAGGAACCCTGTTTAACAGCAAAGGCATCTTCTGCCAGTGTAGGGAGAATATTTTCAAAATTTGGACTTGTTTAAGCTAAACTGCAAAATAGATTAGGACTCTAAAAAGTGCCAAAACTTGTGTTTTTCTATAAAGTTTTTAACTAAAATGTAAACATTTCACATGTTGTAATATTAAAAAAATTCTATAATAATAGGCTGATTGTCTAGGTTAGGGGAGCACAATCTTTTTAAGCGAAGGGCCACTTACAAAAACGACTGGGTTGTCGAGGGCCAGGATCAGTAGCACAGAGAGAATTTTGTTTCGTGGAAGTGTGGCGAAAGGGGGGGGGGGGGGAAATCTAAGTCTACATTCAGATTTTTAAAAAAACACCCATTTCAGAAGGGTAGTTTTAGCTCCCTAGGTTCCTTCCTTCCCAGTCAACATATTCAGTTTTGTTGGCAAGAATAAATCAACAGTTTACATTTGTATTTATAAAAGAGATACAGCTAAGATTATTTTCAAAGAGTGAAAATACTCCTTGCCTATTTTTGAAGTAGGTAGTAAATTTAGCTTTAAAGGTTGCCAGTGTCGAAAAAAAATTGTGCTTTCATGAATGAAGGCGGGGAGGAGGAAAAATATATATTATTCTAAATTGTACTTCTTAACATATTCAGTCATAAAATGTGGATATCAAGTAGGGGTGCACAACCTTTATAAGAGGAGCGCCAGTCACAAAAATGACTGGATTGTCAAGAGCCAACATCCGTAGTGTGGACAAAATTTGGTTTCGGGGAAGGAGGGGGAAGATCAGCCTAAAAGTTCATAAAAATGCTAATTTTAAGAGGAGGGTTAGTCCTCTATACTCAACCACCGCCTTAGTCAGCATAACCCAATTCAGTTGGCAAGGATGGAAAAAACTTGCATTTTTTTCCCCATGCACGACTAACAATATTCGCAGTTTTTCCTAGTGATTGACAAAATTGGCGATTTTTATGTACCCGTTCGGCGAAATTTGCGATTTATATGCATCTGATTGGCAAAATTTAGGATTTTTAAGTACCTGACTGGCAAAATTTGCGATATTTTCGCGCCTGATGGCAAAATTTGTGATACTTTCGTGCCCGAATGGCAAAATTTGCGATTTTTTCGCACCTCACCAGCGAAATTTGTGTTTTTCGCACACGACCGGCAAAATTTGCGATTTTTCACACCCGATCGGCAAAATTTACAATTTATACATACCCAATCAGCAAAAATCACAATTTTTACGCAGTCGATCGGTGGCATTTGCGATTTATATGCACCCGATTGGCAAAATTTGCGATGTATATGTATCCGATCTGCAAAATTCTCAATTTTTACAGGCCCAATCGGCAAAATTTGTGATTTTTATGCACCTGATCGGTAAAATTTGCGATTTTTACAAGCTTGATCGACAAAATTTGTGATTTTTATGCACCCGATCGGCAAAATTCGCAATTTTTATGCAGACGATCGGCGGCATTTGCGATTTATACGCACCGGATCTGCAAATTTCTCTATTTTTACAGGCTTGATTGACAAAATGTGCAATTTTTTCGCACTTGATTGACAAAATTTGCTATTTTTTTGCACTTGATCGACAAAATTTGCGATTTTTTCGTACTTGATCGACAAAATTTGCAATTTTTTCGTACTTGATCGACAAAATTTGCAATTTTTTCGCACTTGATCCACAAAATTTTCAATTTTTACACACCCGATCGACAAAATGTGCAATTTTTATGCACTTGATTGACAAAATTGGCAATTTTTACACACCCGATCGACAAAATTTACGATTTTTATGCACATGATGGACGAAATTTGTGATTTTTATGTATCCAATTGACGAAATTTGCCAAAATTTGCGATTTTTCGCACTTGATTGACAAAATTTGTGATTTTTTCGCACTTGATTGACAAAATTTGTGATTTTTTCGCACTTGATCGACAAAATTTGCGATTTTTTCGCACTTGATCCACAAAATTTGCGATTTTTTCGCACTTGATCGCCGAAATTTGTGATTTTTCGCACTTGATCGACAAAATTTGCAATTTTTTCGCACTTGATCGTCAAAATTTTCAATTTTTTCGTACTTGATCGACAAAATTTGCAATTTTTTCGCACTTGATCATCAAAATTTTCAATTTTTTCATACTTGATCGACAAAATTTGCAATTTTTTCGCACTTGATCCACAAAATTTTCAATTTTTACACACCCGATCGACAAAATGTGCAATTTTTATGCACTTGATTGACAAAATTCGCAATTTTTACACACCCGATTGACAAAATTTACGATTTTTATGCACATGATGGACGAAATTTGTGATTTTTATGTATCCAATTGACGAAATTTGCCAAAATTTGCGATTTTTTCGCACCCTATTGGCAAAATTTGCACTTTTTTCGCATCCGATCGGCAAAATTGATCCGCAGGCCACAGGTTGTGCATCTCTAGTTTAGGTATATAAGTGATTGCACATTTTATTGTTTATTATATGCAAAAATATTAAAATAATATAAAAATATTGTAATGTTTAAATTAAAATAGTACAAGTTATATTATTAAATTTTAACAAAATAACTTAATGTAATTTTTGTTTAATGCTTGACTTCAAATATTTGAAAATATGAATGTTCAGCGTTTAAAAAAAAAAAAAAAAAAAAAAAAAAAAAAAAAAAAAAAAAAAGTTTTTTTACAACTATGGGTTCCTACTGCCTTTGGCAGTGTACACCTTTTTAGCAAAGCTTTGCTGGTCATCAAAAGCAAACCTTGAACTTGAATTGAATGAGCCTAGCGTTGTACACACATAGTATAAACTAAACAAGCATTTTACAGGAAACAATGCAAACTTAAAGAGATTACTGTTTGATGCACTGAATATTCAAAGTAAAAAAAAATCCAAGTTACATATTGTTAGAGTTAAAATTAAAATAATGTAATTACATTTCCATAAATAAAACGTGTACCCATTTTTGCCAGGATGGTTTTCACTGTTTTAGGTAGCTTTCAATACAAACTAGTCGTTGGGGGCCACCGTAATACTTACCCATCATGGATATGCATAATGTAAAATATTAAAATAAAAATGTGTAAACTACTTATAAAATGCATTGCAATTCAAATAAAATCGTGGATTGATGACGTCATAAACTTTAAAGGCTCGATTACTGAATTGCTTGAAAGAGGTTTTTCCTTATAACTCCAAAAATAATAATCCTATTAACTAGCGGTTTATTGCATCTGATTAAGCGTCAAATTTCCAATTAAAATATATCTTTGAAGTGAAATTTGGATGAAATACAGGGTCATGAAAAATCGAACAGTGTGGAAAATAGGATTCCAAATATCTCGGCAACTCATTATCCGATCGACTTCATGCTTTATGCAAAATTTATGTTTTTTTATTGTCTTTTATGTTCATTTCTTAAAATAAACAATTTCGAAAAATTTTATATACCTTTTATCAGAACGAATATTTCGAGAGTCCGAAAAAAATTGTTCCGGTTAATCGAGGTTATTGAAATGAAATAGGCTTCTTCCCATTATTACATACTAAGTACATACCAAATTGCAAGTCTCTATCTCAATTTTTTCGGGAGATAGAGCGTTTACAGACACACAGACGGACGGCAAATTTTTTTTTTTCTAAAAATATGTTTTTCGGAATCTCCAGTGTCTGAAACGTGTAAATCCGTCAAAATTTTTTTTTCGATTTTCAAAACGATTACAAGACTTACCCTATACTACGTATGATGGGTAAGTAAAAAGTATAAAGCTACCTATTGCAGCCGTTCGGAGGAAAGCAGTTCCGGAAAATTTCGATATATTTTCACCGATCATGACCCCCAGACCCCAAAACCACCCTCTGTTCAAATGTTGATCTCCATATACATATATATCTGACCTATGTCATACGATAACGCTCGTATTTATAAATCAATTTTGATGAAACTAATTGTGTGTATTAAGCTCACCAATGTCTCGACCGAGTTCGTTGGCCAGTTTGGTCCGCCATTTTGTTCCAAGATGGCGGCCATTTAAAAATTTAAAACTAAAATAAATAAACAAAAAAGTTAAAAATTCAAATTTATTTTTTAATCAATTGTTAGGCGATACGAGGATTCCAGAGCATTTTTTGGTTTACCTCTATCTTAAAAAATGGCTGAGATAGAGAAGTTTGAAATTCTAGGGTGGCTGACATTTTGAAACAAGACAGCACATTACAAAAATTTTCATTGTTGAAATAATTTTTCCAATCATACATATTATGAATGATATGGAACTATATATTCATATCCGTTAGCGCCAAATTCTCGCCAAACTTGGCAACATTTGGCGAAATATCACCAACTTTGGCGACCAAAATAAGTCTTCATAAATGAAGTCAATTTGGCTATTGCTCAATAATTTGGCGAATTTCTTATTCAAATTCAGTGTTAACGAATCTTTTGTAAACGTTTTCTTTGCATTTTAACTTGCTGTTTTCGTGTAACAGTAGCTAAAATTTTAAAACGAAGATATAGGAAAGCTACCTTTTCCTCCCGGTACAGGCCGGAAGGACTTTTTTTCCTTGGTTTTTATCCACCTTTGGCAAAAACTTGCCAACCCTAATTATAAGTTACACATAGAAAGTAGCTAATATGATTTAAATAGATAATAAAATTTGTATATACCTTCTTTCATATAACAAATTAGAAACAACAGATGAAAATGTTCTAGGAGACATCTTTCTTCCTTCTCGAAGCTCATACATGTTTAATTGGAATTTCAACTTTTGAGCACTAAATAAAGCAAAAGAATCGTCTTAAAAATAATGAAATATTTTCTTCACATATTAGCACATATACACATGCACAAAACTATAAACCTATTGAGGTTTACTAACATTGTTCTTTAAACAAATGCTCATAACTTAAAAAAAAATACCCTATTCTGAAATATAAATGAATATCTATATATTTAAAACGTTAAGCGTTTTCTTTCGACAATCCGTGAGAACAAACTACTGCATCAAATTACATCACTCTGTTTTTAAATGAAAGATATTTGGATACAGATTTGTTATCGTACATTTGTTTGTTCGAAAATTTAATTATGAGCCATAATTTTAAATTAAACTTTTATACTCCTGCTTATGACGTCGTAAAGTCGGCAATCGAATAACGCTCACTTTTGTGAGGCACAGAGTTTATTCTCTAAACTTTGTGGTTGCAAGGATAAAAGAGAAATAATAAATATTAAAAGCATGTTGCTTTTAGGCTGAATTTTTTAATTTGCAAGTTAAATTTCGGTAAAAATATTTATCCGCGTGTTTTATAAGCAAATAAAAATTCATATTTATTGTGACGTCACGGGAATATTGTCAATTGGGTTTATTTTATCATTATGCATTATAACTTTGTTGATGCCATTTTTTCATAACAGTTAAATACAAAATATATGTTTATTTGTATACATGGTGTTTAAGCATAAAAGTAACGTGTACAAAGTACGTGTGAAAAGTTTGCGCCGATGAAATTGATGTTATACTTAGCTTGAAATGAATTTTAACATTGATAAAACTAAAAAGAAAAATATATATAATTGTGTCAACATGACATAATTTTAACTGATTTTTCAATTTTCAATTTTAAAGATTAGAACAGCAGCCTTTATTGGTTGCTTAATCTTGATTACATGTTACCAATTACTTTTTTAAAATTATAAGTAGTAGATTTAATTTTTTTTTTAAATTCACAAAAGTAAAGAATTTCAGGAAAATTAAAATTATTAAAAATAGTGTTACGGTAAAAAACACGAAATAATGATTGTATTTTTAGCTAGAATAAACAATGTAAGACTAATATTTTATAGGAATTATTTTGGTAGGTTTGTTATAAGTTCATTTAACAGTTCCTTATTAGCGGCAAAGTCCTATTTCTTTCACTGTGAATTTCTTTTTCGATGTCAAAAAATGGTAGTCTACTTATGGACGCCAGCCAAAACACAGTGGCAATTTTTAGAAATCACGGTTGTGACAACAAACTGATGTGCACAATACATATAAATAGTATTCTCATCGCCTCTTAAACTCATTAGCTTTATCTTAAAACCTCTACATAACTTATTCAAAGCAGTCACACATATGTTTATTAAACACACGTTACCTTAATAAACCATATTTATTTACGTTTTTACAGTATATAATTCACTTTAAATATCATTATATTAAGTTTGTTCACTTACCTTAAAACCTCTAAGTTTAATTCTGTTTCAATTTAAAGTTCTATTATTTCATGTACATCGTTTTCATTATCGGCGTTCTGCCATTTTGTTTACTTTACAGTAATCTTTCCCCATTCAACACTCACCAGTACCATCTCAGAACTGACAATAGTTTATGCAAATTAATCTCATTTCTGCCAGATGGCGACACCGTAGTTCATTCGATTAATTCAACTCACTATTCGCATCTACTTTGATGCCATAATCTGATTGGTTTATTCAAAAGGCGTTGTTCATAAGCACACGTTTTAAACATATAAATAGTAAGGTCTAAGCAGCCATTAGTGCCATTACTTGTTCTCGTGAATATGAGAAATATTCAAGCAAATCTGAAAGTTGGCTGGTCCAGTCTTTCTGGATGTATAGTAATCTGTTTTTATACTTCTTAAACTATTTTAATGTATGAGTGGTTTGGTGAAAATATTTTTATTAGTGTCAGTCCTAAAGTATGTTATCTTTTCATAAAAGTGCCTGTTTACAGACTCATCTATTTATTGTATTGAGATTGCTAATTCATTCAAGCTGATTTCCCTGGATAAAATGTCAAGTCTTTGTACGCTGTTTCTTTACATGCATATATACTTAATTATTCTGCTTTATTAAATAAACGTTAGTTTGAAGCCACTAAAATATCTACTTTATCACTAGGGATGCACCGGATATCGGATATCCGAAGCTGTTTGCCTGCCGGATATCGGATATCCGGCACTAGATATTCTGCTTTTAGTTATGATGTATGCTTATTTATTTTTTTATATAATGCCATTTCAGAACAAAAAATTATGTACATGTAATGTATGTACATAAATAAAACATGTTTCACATATCATTAAAACATTTTAAATATACTGAAATATAATTTACAAAAACTATATCTCTTTAAATATATGTATATTAATAATGCTGCATAAAAAATGTAAATTAAACATTAAAATATTTTGTTTATTTGTACAATGCTGGCAGAAGTAAACAAATTTTAACCATAACACATTTAATTAATATACCTATAAATGTAGAGTATTTTCACAAATAAATACATACTTTTTTTATTATTATTTAAGCATAAAATATCTACTAATATGGTTGAAGAGTTATTTTCTTCAAATATAGGTTTATTTGATGCTTTTTTCTGTTTTAATTATTTAATACTGTTTTACTTTAAGTCCCATTTAGTTTTATTTTAAGTCCCATTTAGTTTTATTTTAAGTTAAATTACTTTTAGAGATTTATAAATAAAAAGAAAATTACTTTTAATTTTAAATATTTATAATGAAGTTATATTTCCCCTAGTAGTTTTATACAGGTATGAAACAGAATTTCAGGTTATGCATTAAAATTCTTTTATTAAAAACTAGCTGATCCACCCGGTGTTGCCCGGGCCCATGATAAAAACCTTAAACAGAACTCAAGTTTGACCGATTTTTTTAAAGAAGCTGCACCAAGGGCCCCAAGAAGGAGATTAACAACCAAAATTGGTTGTAGCAGAGGTCCGAGAAATTTTTTTGTCTTTTAAGGCACAAAAAAGACAATGGCCCCGGACCGGGAAGCAGGGTCCTAAGTGGAATGTAGAAATGAGGGAATAACTAAATAAAGAAAAATCCCCCAAAACGAAGAAGATCGAATTAAATGGGGCACGTTATTATCAATTTAGAGATAAAAACTTCAAGGGTCCTTGTACTGGGCCCCAAAGATCTAGGGTCTTAACTGGAATGTAGAAATGGGGGAATAACTAAATGGAGAAATGGGCCCTAAAAATAAAAAAGATTGGATAAACAAGGGACAAGTTATTAACAATTTACGGCACAAAAACTTAAAGGGTGCCTGGGTCTTGTCTGAGAAATTTTTTTGTTGTTCATGTAGTAGCTGGAAGTCCTAAGAAGTTGTTAGAAAAACAAGTTGGAAATTGTACGTCAAACATGACAAATAAGGTGTGTTCGTACTATAAATAGTTTCAGTGAAATAAATTATAGTGTCTGTTATTATGGTATGATTAATTTCTGTAATAAAATAAGTGCATGTTAAGTTGGCAACATTTTATCTTTTGTTGACATTTACTGAAAATTTCAATGGGAAACTGAAGCCTAGTTTAGAAAATTTCAGAACTTTAAGTCCGTATTTACATTCTTTTTCCATTTAATATCTATTTCTCCGGAAACATCTATCCAAAAAACTGTTGGTAGATTATATAATTGCTATAATTAAACAATTTTAGTATAAAAATTCGGTTTTTAAATTCAGCAATACGGAATTAATATGACTCCATCTTAAATATGATGTAATCACCATGCCAACCAAGAAACATTACCTATCATGGGATATCATTGAATTAATTACGTATGATAGGATTTAATATAATGAAGAATGTAACTATAACTTGGTCATAGAGGTTATAAAATGTCATATATGACTATAAACGTCATACATGTCAGATAACTTGGCGATACATCTCGGTCGCTTGACGATTAATCCTCGGAAGCTGCTATAACCAAGAAGTACTGATTTTTAAAAAATTCAAATTACTTACTAAATATTTTTATTAATATCTTTTTAAGTTTTGATTCAATTTTTATAAAACTTGAAATGACTCGACAAAATTCTGCATTGATTATATATATATATAGTGTTGACTCTAGGAAAAAAGGGCCGCCGGGCGGAATTTTTTCAAAATGGAACACTATTCTAAAAAAAGGGCACATTTTTTCAAAAAGGGAACACTATTCTAAAAAGAGGACACGTTTTTCCAAAAAGGACACACTTGTTACCTTGTTCACAAAAAATATTTTGAACTGGTTTGTTTAGAGTCACCTAATAGAATTTGCGATATTTTCACGCGATCAATTGAATTTCGCGACCCCCCCCTCCTCCCTCTATCAATTGACGAATTTCAAGATTTTTTTTTTTCGGCAATTTATCGACAAATTTCGCATTTTTTTGCAACTGACTGAAGAATTTCGCTATTTTTTCTCATGATTGAATGCTGAATTTAACGTTTTTTTCACTCTACCAATTAACGAATTTCACAATACTGTCGAACCCCGTTAAAATGCGAACAAAAGACCGACCAAAATTTGCGTATTAATCGAAGTTCGCAAATTTTCGTCCAGTGGTCCATCTAATAAGAACCTATACATATAAAACATATCTTTATAACAATTTTTAGCGTTTTAAGTCATAAAATGATATTTTCTTTGTTTTTATCATTATATAACTGATTATCTAAATTGGTTTATAATGGCTATTCTAAGCTTTAAAAATATCAAAGAGCCAATAATTATTGTCCTACATAATTATTGGTTCTACATTTAAAAAAATTCAGCTTCAAATGTAAAACTTGGAGAAGTTTTTTTTATTTTTTTTTTTTTTTGGGGGGGGGGGGGGCTAAAAAGTCATTGCCTAAAACAAAAGCTTTTTATCAGCAAAAAGACACAGCCAATAAAATCTAGGAAAAGTGAACTTGTGTATGTGTCATGAAATATATCACAATATATATCCATTGATATCACCGAACCCTGCAATCTCGTACCTAAAATTGTTTTTAATTTGTAAATTCCTTATTTTAATTTTAATATATTTTTCATATAAATTATAAAACGTCGCAATCAAATTTAATTAATTTCATTTTTGTGGAATGTAAAAGATGCGACATTTAGTTTGAAATTGATTTTGTCATAAGAAGTATAAAGCAATGTTATTTTCATAGTTCACCAATACTCACAATCCCCATGGCAGAATGTACGTTACGCTGCGACGGGCGTCGTAGACTTTTTAGGGCACCTGCTTCCTAAAAACATACAGCGATGCCGCGTAAGTTATGCGAAAAAACGGCACACTTCGTCGAAGGATCGTGAAAAAAATGGCGAATTCACGGTGAAACGACGAAGAATCGCAGAAAACTGCGAAATTCATTTAAAGATCACGAAAAAATATTAATTTCGTTGACAGATTCAGAAAAAAACGCCATGAAAAAACGTGAATTTCGTCAAAAGGCTGTCAAAAAAACATGAGTTTCGTTGAAGGATCGCGGAAAAATGCGAATTTTGCCGAAGGGCTACGGAGAAAAACGCCAACTTCGTCAGAGGATCGTGGAAAAAACTTAATTTCGTCGAAGGATCACGAATAACGGTCAATTACGTTGTTGGATCGTGAAAAAAAAAACAGAATTCTGCCGACAGATCGCGAAAAAACGGCAAATTTTGTCAAAGGATCACCAAAAGACGGTAAATTTCTTCTAACGATATCTAAAAAACGGAAAATTTCGTCGAAGGATCTCGAAAAAACTGTAAATTTCGTCAAAAATCACGAAAAAACAGCAAATTTTGTCGAAGGATCGCGGAAAAAAACGCGAATTTTGTCCAAAGGCAAAAGAAAAAACGCGAAATTCATCAAAGGATCTGGGAAAAATGGCTAATTTCATTGACAGATTGCGATAAAAACGCAAATTTTGTCAAAGGACTGCAGAAAAACTTGATTTTCGTCAAAAGACTGTGAAAAAACATGAGTTTCGTTAAAGGATCGTGGAAAAAATGCAAATTTCATCAAAGGGCCACAGAGAAAATGGAAATTTCGTCAAATGGCCGCAGAAAAAATGACAATTTCATCAAAGAATCGTGGAAAAAACTGCTAATTTCGTCAAAGGATCACAGAAAAAGTATACGAATTTCGTCAAAGGGCCACGGGAAAAAAAAAAAAAAAAAAAAAAAACGGGAATTTTGCCAAAGGATCGCGGGGGAAAAAAGAAACGCTAATTTCGTCAAAGGTTCATGAAAAAAACGTGAATTTTGTGAAATAATCCCGGAAAAGATGCAGCATTCCTTTAAAAAACAGCAGACACACAAAGTTCTATGCTTATTAATATAGACAGTTTTTAATCTGAAACAATATACTGAACTAACTTTTGAAAAATCGGGTTAATCCTAACCCAATTTGCAAGCATCTACACTCAGCCTGAAATTGACTCAAATCAAAAGCAGAGTTAATCCGACCTGCAACAAGAATAATTATTGCCGAGAGGGAATTTTTTCCCCTCCCTCCTCTACTGTAACCTTTCAGAATATTTGCTGTGAATTTCAGAATTTTTTTTTTTACTCAGAAAGTCTGATAAATGCTAATGCCTTAATTAATTAGAGCTACAACTACAACAGCAGCAAGAATAGATTTATATGATATATTGCGTATTGCAGACTATTTTTGAAAACATTATTAGCGTTGCAGACACTTGAAAATTGTTCTCTCACTGGGCTCACAATTATCAAAAATATAGACTTGTGTTGTTATATAACTAATATTCTCAATGACATTTCATATCAAAAGAAAATATTTTATAAAGAAAAAAAAAGAAATACAGCAAATGTCTCAACGATCAATATTTTTAACGACAAAGAAAGCTACATGAAAGCATCTAAAATATACAGCACGTTAAAATACACAGTAATCATGTTGGTGATAAAAATATAAATTAGAGAAACTGCTATGAATCAATTTTTAATCATCCAGTTAACCTTATTGATCAAAGCATCTGGTCTGATATTTTAATCAGATTAAAATATCATACCAGATGCTTTGATCAATAAGGTTAACTGGATGAATTATGCCCTCCAGATTCGACCGGGATAGCTCAGTGGTAGAGCGTGGCGGCTTCAGCCAATCGATCCCAGGCTCGAATCCTGGCCCGGACATTTTTCGTCCAGTTGGAAATTTACAACTTGTACAATTTTTCATAGTTTACAAATGCTTGGAACTAACATTAAAATATTTTTTTAAATTACACTCTGATCTTAAAATTATGTTTTTCCGTAATGCTTTTCTATAGGGCCGCGATATCCACGTTAACACATCTTGCCGGGATGGCTTCCTTATGAGGCTACTTCACTCACATATTCAATATTTAAATTTTTTTTCTTTCTTTTGTTTGTATTAGCTAGCTGAGATGGATATCTTGGTCGTTTTTTACTTTTTTAATTTTGTTTACAGGTCTTTTAACTACCGGCTTCGAAAGTGAAAGTATCCTCATAAAAATAAAACCCAGCAAACAAATTTGAAAAAATAAAAAACGACCTTTGTAGAGCTGTCCAATGCAAAATAATGATTTAAGAATATGGAAATGCAAATGAGATATTAAAAAATATATATAGGAATAACGAGTAGGTGTGTTTGAGTGAGTGAAGAAGCCCCTAAAAAAGCTGTGATGATTCAAAACGCTACAATTTTTTTCCTAAGAGAAACGATTCAAATTCTATTTTTTTACATATAGAAAGGACTCAATGAATGTATCAACAAGTTTGCGTTGTTCAAGTACAGAAAAAATATATATTGAGTTGCGAGCAAGTGAAAAAGAATCATACAAACCTTCCCCCCCCTCCCCCCTTAACGATAGAAAAAAAAATCCCATCTCCTATGCAAATTGACCAATTTCTTTCAAATTTTTAGCAAGTTGAAATAATAGTTGATTAGGCTGTCTAACAAATTTTTATTAAAATATAATAAGTTATTTGAAAATTACAGCACCTATCAAAAATGTCCTCTATAGAGAAAAAATAGAAAGGTAATAGTGGTTTGTTTTTGTTTATTCAACTCCTTGAAATCTAAGTCGAATGTTTACACAATCAGATCATCAACTTTGGATGGATATGCTGTGCTATGCCGAAAGAAACCAATAAATCTTTTTAACGGATTGGTGATAATGTTTTTTTTCTTTTCTTTTCTTTGTGTGTGTGTTCGTAACGGATTTCATCGGAACAGTAAAGGAATTTTAACTCAGTCTCACATGGACAGTGTTCACATTTCTTTTTAAAAAGTTCAGGGCAGATTTGTTTTTTGGCAGGCGTTTTTTGTTGAATGAAAGAGCACTTTCGTTACACTTCCTATTTTATTTCTCAGTACAGCATATACATCGGTGTTGGAAACAGTGGAAGGGACGTTTGGCATTTGCAGCCTGTATGTTTGGCACTTTCACGACAGTTTTTAAATTGTTTCATCTCTTTCTTCATCTAATTTTTTCATGCGATTTCCAGTGTTTTATCGCGTTTTCCCACATTAGTAAAAGGAATCCAGTTTCAAACTTTTAGTTCAATATAGCAAATTTTTTCTTCTTTTCAATAAAATTTAATCTGAATTTCCACAGCGATTTTTGATTTTTTTTTAATGTCATTTTTACGATTTTTTTCGCGTTTTACAGAGATTTTTTGGAAACCTTAACAGAAACCCGGTTTTAATCTATTAGCCCAGTATGATAAATTTTTAGAGTTTTGTAAATTTTAGCGTTTTTTCCCGTTTTCAATCTTTTATTCCTATATATTAAATTTTGCCTTCTGTTCTACTCAACAAATTTTATTCGAAACTCCTTCAGCTATTTTTTAATTTTGGGGGCTTTTATTTACGCGATTTTTAGGGGGGTTTTGAGATTCGCTGCGATTTTATGACATTCGTACAAGATTTTAATCTCGCCTAATACAGCAAATTTTGTCCTCTTTGCATTAAAGTTTATTCGTATTCATATAGCGATTTACAATGCGATTTTTTTCGCTTTTCGTGCATTTTTTTTTATATTTGTAAAAAAGAAAAAGAAAAAAAAAGAAACCTGGTTTCAATTTTTTAGTATAACATTTTATTCCTCTGCGATTTTTTTGCGTGTTTATGAATTTCTTGTGCTTTTTTTCTGCAATTAGGAGTCTTTTTGCATTCTGCAGAGATATTTTAAAATAAAGGTGTAAGATATTTAACAAAATAAGGAACATGCTTTTCGATTCCTAATCATGCCTGCAAAATATATTCCTTTAAGAATTAGAAAAAAAAAAGAGAGCGTGAATGTGTCAAAGTTTCGCGTTGTTCGAAAAAATATATTATTCAGCAACTAACAGAAATAATGATTAAAAGAAAAAGAACAGAAGGTAAAATCCTTCCTTTTTTTTTTTACTATTAAAAAAAATAATTGGTATCTTCGATGTTAATTGGCCAATTTCGTTCAAATTTTCAGCCAGCCGAAATAATAATAAATTAGGCTGTGTAAAAGATATTTACTAGAGTATGATAAGTTATAAGAAAATTATAGCCCCATAAAAAAACCCACTGGGAAAAAAAGTTGACTACGACGTCGGTTTGTTTTTTTAACTCAGAGAACCGGACGCTGAGAGAATTAAATAAGCTTTCCATTTGATGTTTAAAAAAAAAAGCAAGCTAATTTTACATACTTCCAACAACGATCGCTTGCACTTAAAACAAGGGCACGGCTTTGCAAAATTATTATTTTTTCAAAAGGTGGGGAGGGGAGCTCGACCGTCAAATGTGCATGACCATACAACTGGAGAAATTTTCGATAATAAATATATATTTTTAAAATTGTAATGAGAATTGCATTATAAATATAGAAAAAATATGGGAAAATAAAAAATACAAAATTATTATTTGGATAAAATCTAAATTTTTCTATTTTAAGTCATTCATCATTGTGTGTTTCGACTACTGTAGTGGAAAAGGGGCAACCCCGCGCCCCTTTTCCACTGCAGTTCACTGTAACGCGATTTTCACACATAATTGTGAACTCGATTCACTGTCACTTTTACTCATCATGACAAAGCAGAGTCAGGCCTAAAGGAACAGCATCGACTTTCAACTGTAGTGTTTCACAAGATCATTTGACTAAAAATCACTTTTCCTAGAGCGAACTGTACCCAAAACCTGAAGAGTTGAAGTAAATTTGCCGGAAAAAAATCCGAATCCGATCCAATTCCCGATTAGTTCACATCCCATGCTCGAAATTCTCGTTAACACATCGGTAAGAGTGGGACCGAGCGGAAAAATATGTACTTGCTTTCGTGCAAATGCTGATAGAAGAAAAGTAAATGGTGGATTTTGATTATAAAAAAAAAAGCAATTGTGCGTTGTGAAACTCTCTTAAAGACCGCCGGGCACATCGGAGGGGTCAAAAAGGGACGCCGGGAGCATCGGAAGGGTTAAAAAAGGACTCCGGGCGCATAAAAGGAATAAAAAGGGATGCCGGGCGCTGCGCCCTGCTAAAACGGCTAAGAGTCAACACTAATATACCGTATTTTCCGGTAATAACGCTGCGGCGTTAAACTAGATTTTTCTGTTTTGAAAACAAAACTGCGGCCAATAACTAGGTGCGGCTTGTAAGTAGCACCAAATTTACTGCCGATCGTTATGTAAAAATTTACTAGAAATCTTGTTTAAAAAAAATAATCCATAATCTTATATCGTACTTGTACGAAAAAAAAAAAAGTCTCGCACGCCGTAAACATATCAGGGTGTTTATAAATGATGTAATTTTCAGGAGTAGAAAACTGCACTTTGACTAGACGTCGCATCCAATCACAATGGCTCTCCTGAAGTTTGCCTCAGAGCGTCCTGCATGCCCTATAAGGAATAACTCCTCCCATTTTCTCCCTCCATTCTTCACCGGCGCCGACCGGGAAACTATTTTACACCATGTTCATAATATTTTTCAACAATAAAAAGAGGCAAACAGCTCAACTTGTCTTTACTTCGCATCCCATTCTAGATTCTACTGCGAAAGCGAACGGACAGAAGACGTTAGTTAGTTGATAGTTAGCACGTGGAGCTCTTCAGACAAGGTCATTATGTTTTCCGAAAATTCTAAGCGCCGAAGTTATACGGCAAAGTTTAAGTTACATGCAATCGGGTTAGCCAAAGTGAATGGCAATAGATGTACAGCTCGAGAGCTGAATGTTGACGAGAAAAGAATTAGAGAGTGGCGAAAGCAGGAAGAAGTGCTATTAAAAATGCCAAAACTGAAACGAGCGCAACGTCGCGGGCCTAAAGCTCAGTGGCCAGATTTGGAAAAAGAACTTTGTGAATGGATAGAGAATCAAAGAAAAAATGGCCGGTCCTTATCAACAGTTCTAATAAGGATTAAAGCGAATCAAATGGCGGTAGCCAAAGGTCTAAATGATTTTAGAGGTGGACCATCATGGTGTAACCGATTTTTTAGAAGAAACAAGTTGACAATGAGAGCCCGGACGACTGTTGGCCAGAAATTACCCGATGACTGGGAGAAGAAAAAAGAATTGTTTCTAAAGTTTGTTAAAGAAGAAGTGAAAAAATATGCACTGAAGCCATCGGAGGTAGGAAATATGGATGAGGTCCCCATTTCGTTTGACATGCCCGCATCTCGTTCAGCAGATTTTGTCGGTGTAAAGTCTGTCCCTATCGTCACAACTGGGAACGAGAAAAACGGCTTTACCGTGGTGCTTTCATGTTTATCCTCGGGACATAAATTACCTCCGATGGTTATATTCAAGAGGAAAACAATCCCAAAAGAAAACTTCCCTAAAGGCATAGTAGTCCTCGCTAATGAAAAAGGCTGGATGAACCAGGATGTGATGAAGGAGTGGGCAGAAAAATGTTGGAGGAAACGACCAAATTTCATTTTTCAAAAAAACTCTCTGCTGATTATGGACTCAATGAGGGCTCACCTTACAGATGAAACAAAAAAAACCCTTGGCAAAGAAAAAACAAGACTGGCAATTGTACCAGGGGGACTAACAAAGATATTACAACCTTTGGATTTGTCCATAAATCGTTCATTGAAAGCCAACATGCGTCACTACTGGGAATCGTGGATGTCGGCAGAGAATCACACGTTCACAAAAGGAGGCCGTATGCGAAAAGCAACAAATTCTGAAGTGTGCGAGTGGATTTTGAACTCTTGGAACAAAATTCCGAAGGATATGGTAGAGAAAGCCTTTTTTAAAGCTGAAATTACCGAATTCCAACAAAATAGCACCGATGGGTTCGATAGTCATTCCGATGACAAAGAATTCGATGACGTCGACGAGTCCAGTTCAGATACTGATGAACATTTGCCGCCTGAAGTTTTGGAATTGTTCCATACCGACACCGAAGATGATGATTTTGATGGGTTTTCAGACACTGAAAATTAATTTGTAGTGTTTTATGTGATATTTTTTTTTTAAAATAAATTATATTGATAATGACATCTGTGAGCATCGTGCATATGATTTATATTACAAGGTAAGTTATTTTATTTAAGATTATTCAATTTTATGTGTATTACTTTATATTGCCTAAATTAAGACCTTTAAACTTGATAAGCTTGCTTTTATGATACAGTCCAGTCTTTAAAATCCAGACATCTTAAATCCGGAAACCTCCAAAATTCGGACTCCATAATTTTGTTAGTTTTGCTTCTTAATTTGTTCATAGATGGCAGCATCAAACAATTTTGTTAAATTTTTTCTATTCTAGTTGATATTCGGCATTTTGTCGATAGATGGCCGTACCAGTCATTTTCTCAAATTAATTTTAGAGAGGTTTATTTTATTCAAGATTATTTATATGATCAGCGATCGTTCAGTTACATTAAGATTTATTAATATATATTAAATTTTGTTTAGTTCATCCTAGTGCATTAAATTATGTCCGCAATTAGTAAAAAAAGAAAACACATTTCTCTGTCAATAGTGGATAAAATTCCGTTGCTAAACAGTGGAACAGTATGATAAACAAAAGAAAAGCTGCAGATGATTCGGAAAACGACTCCAATGATTCGGTAATTAAAGGAAAAAAATAACTACAGGATTTTTTTATAAGTATTATGATTTTTTATGATTATTATTTATAATTTTTGCTTATAATTTTAGGTTGTTATTTCAGGATCTCTAAAATCCGGAAAAGCCATGTCCGGAACGATTCCGGATTTTAGAGACTGTACTGTACTTTAAAACGAGTGCGGCGTTATTCTCGGTGCGGCGTTAAACTAGTTCACTAAGTAAAAAATAAATATTTATCCGCGGCGTTATACTCGGTGCGGCGTTATTACCGGAAAATACGGTATATATATATATATTAAATTTCAAACCTTTCGGTTGGGTAATTTTTGCGCTGTTATATGCGGAAAGAACAGCAAATTAGGTGCTACGTATTTATATAATTACGAACACACCTAAACTGCTAGTGAATCGTATGATTTTTAAGGGAACTATCGTAGAGGACCCAAAAGGGGCCAACTGATAGTTTTGAGCAGGGCCGTGAGAAGAAAACATCTTAAAAATTTCTTAGTACTGGAATGTAAAAATGGGGGAATGTTTAATCTTCAATTAGTCGAAATTAAGCATAAGGTATAAATAAATCATTAAAATAAAATTTTAAAGAAATGCTTAAAAAATTGGGCCCTAGGTTTGAGGGTAGTGGCTTGGAGAGAGGTGTCCAAGACTCACCTTTATAGTCACCATACATACTTGACTCCCGAATTCAAGATGAAAACATGTTTAATTCAGAATGGTTTTCTACGCCTTATTTCACCTCATTTAATTCTAAATAATTTAAGGTGCGAAGAAAACTACTGCAAAATATTAGTATTAAAACTGTTTTCATCTCGAATTTGGGGGGGCTGGCTTATACGCGAGTATATACAGTATGCATTGAGAGGGTAACACAACTGGAGGGGGTAAAAACGCATGGCACACAATAAGTTCAAAGGGTCCCGGGTTCTACTGGAATGTAAAAATGGGAGAATAACTAAATGAGAAAAAATGCCCCAAAAATGAAGATCGAATTAAAAGGAGGCAAGTTATTAGCAATTTAGGGAACAAAAACTTCAACGGGGGTCCCCATACCGGGCTCCAGGAGGCCAGGGTCTTAACTGGAATGTAGAAATGGGGAATAGCTAAATAGAGAAAGGACCCCAAAAACGAAGAAGATCGGATAAAAAGGGGGCAAGTTATAAACAATTAATGGCAAGAAAATGTAAAGGGACTCGGGTTACAAAAAATTAAGTCTGAGCCTCAGGTGCATCAGGACCTGCTGTAGACTATCATCACCCAAATTTTCAGACTCCTATGTGCGGTAGATTTTGGTAGCCATCACACACACACAGAGCAAAACTTTCTTTTATTGGTATAGATAATAAATATAAAGTTTTTTTTAACATACAAGATAAAAAAACAAAAATAGGTCTGTTTAATTGTTTAACTTAAAAGTAAGAAAGAAAATTAATAAAGTCCTACTTTAATAAACAACTTCAAATTTTATTTTACAATCTGACAGTAAAGGTACAATTTTCTAAAAGATGTGAACATAATTTTTTTAATTTATTATACAGAGTTCAAATATCATACCTGCCAACATGTCTATTCAGAAAACCTTACAATTTTGCCGATGTACTTCAATGTGCATCTTAAAAAATATATATATGTAGTGTTTATGAAGGCCAATTCTGGTAAGGTAATGTATGGTTTGATACAAAATTTACTGATAAATATTAAACAAGTAATTGTTGAAGTTAAAACAGAAAGTCAAATAATATGCAATAACCCAAATAATATTAGCACTGATAATTATTTTAATATACTTTAAATAGGCTGATTTGACTTTACCTAACAATTTTTTGTCGAACATTTCTTCATAGCAATCTTCTCAGATTCTTTTAAGCACTAAAATATCTTATAAGTTAAGTAAAAAAAAAAAAAAAATTTTTAATCTAATAAATTTCTAATCAAAAAAGTCTCAAACTGCAATTTTAGTTTTGCATTCCAGCTTTGCTGCGAGAAATTTTTAAAACACAAAGCATGACTAAAAATTCTCTGGCATAGAATAACGTTTTGTGAATTACTACTTGGCTGCCGTCATGTACAATATTGCTAATCACTCTCATCTTTGTAACATACACACAATGTGTGCATCAGTTTAATTCTTTTACTCAATAAGTAAGCTATTTGAATAATCATTTCAAGTTTTACCAAAAAACCTTACAATCTTACCTTTCATCCTTACTTACAACCTTACAATTTGGCCTAAATCCTTATATTGTAACGCTAAACCTTACAAGTTGGCAGGTATGAAATATCTATATTAGCAAAGCTGACAATTCTTTAAACTTTTGAGAGTTAGGACCTTTTACACGTGGATAGGGAACTTACTAATATATTTTATATTTTGCATTATAAACAAAATTATAACAAAAGCTATTCCCCATTCCATCCGTACTTTTATCAAGGATGTTTGAATATAATTTGCCATCATGTCCTATGCATATTATTCATAGAACTTATGTACTAGAAAGCCGGATATCCGGTAATTGTGATTCGGATATCTGATGATATTTCGGATATTGAAAAATCAGCCGGATATGCCGGATATCGGTTGCATCCCTATTTATCACTGTCTCTCAAATACACCTAACATTTATTTTGAAGCTGAAAGAGTTCAATTACAATCTTGTGTTATGAACGAAACCAGCGTTAATTTCCATATTGTGCCTTTTACTTTTACATATTTTCCAACTCTGCAAAACTTAACTCTGCATAAAACCCACATTAATTTATTTCTACTTATCACAAACGGCACTTTCGATTTAACTTTCATCACGCTTACATCACTTCTAAATACTATAAATTTCATTTTTTTTACTAAATTTTACAATTTTAATTCTTACATCATCAATTAGAAGAAAAAAAGTTAGCTTTCGATTGAAATTTATTTGAAAACTGCCGCTTAATTTAGAGACTTTTTAAATAATTTTCAAGCATGAAATATTTTTTAATTCTATCTCAACAATGACCATCAGTTTGATTTAATAATGTAAAATAGCACCTGGGAAAGTTGGCACAATTGAAAATAGATTTCCCTAACCATCATGAAAAGTGAAAAAAAAAAAATAAAAAAACCTGATAAATCATAAGATCAAATTATCCATAAGATAGAGCATTTTGACGCCAAACTATAATCTGTCAAAAAAGATAAATTAAAATTAAAATAAATAAAAAATTATTTTCTGTTTATGATTAACATAAAATTGATATGTTGAATTCGTTGATGTATATGCTGCATCAGAATATGCTAGGAACTGTATTTTATTATTTTTTTAAAGATCCCATTAGATATTTAACTATAACTGTATAAGAGAGAAAAGATCCCTGACTGTGATGAAAAAGGGAATAATCATCCTGATTATGTAAAAGGACAGAAGAAACCATACAAATAAATTGCACTTGAAAACATTAAAATCTCCCTCATCTGCAGATTGATTTATTATTATAAAAAAATGGGGGGGGGGAGGAGGAGGAGGGGGATTGGGACTTAAAACGCCTATAGAGGTGCTGATCACAGCCGTCAGTACAGGAAAATTGGGATGCTCTTTAACTAAATGCTAAAGTGCCATTGAAACCATTATTTATTGTAAACGCTTTTGAAAGTGTTAGATATTCAAATTTCGATAATTTTTACTATGTCATACAAACACAGAACACAAATATCACTTGAATTCTGAAATTGAGCAAAAAATTAATCATTAGGAACAAATTAAAAATGCATGTAATGCAATGGGATTGCAGGGGATTTTTCTGAAGCTAGAAGTTATATCTTTTCTCCACCAGATAGCATATTCGAGAGCTTGAATTCCCAATAACAAGATTTTATGGTATCTTGATATGTATGAGAAAAAGTTAAAAATATTGAATAATAAAGCATGTTAATTCTTCAATAAGATGTGAGAAATAAAATAAAAAATTTACCAATTTTTTTAAATTGAAAGTTTCGGTTTCAGATCGTTCAGTGTTCCGGTTTTTAGAGCATTATGGAAATCAGGACGCCAGATAATAGATCCTATACTGTATTATCTATTGTGTACTATATTTTAATTTATTGTGTTTTAATATGTATATTTAATTTCAGCATAGGTGTTATATTTTACTGTGTTATTCCTATTTTATTACTTAATTCGCCAATTTGATGATAGTTTATTTGCAGAGGGGGGAAAAAATTTCATTTTGTATGTCATTATACTATCATAAAAAATATTAATAACATATCTCCAAAATCTGGAAAATTCAAAAATCCGGAATCGCCGCGGTCTGGCCGATTCCGGATTTTCGAGGTTCAACTTTAGTACTGTATTTCACTGGAGGAAAAAACTTTTAAAATAAAATATTTAAAAGGTTCTTTCATACGCACCCCTTCTTATGTAATAAATAAGCTTATTTTTACTGATATTGTTATAGTAATTTTTTTTCGTTAAGTTTTGACCGTTCGATCTAGTTGTTTATAAAAACATCAAATGTGAATTGTTTATAAAAACATCAAATTTATGAAAAACTATATTTTGAAAGAGGTTAGAAACACTCTAAGCAAGGTAAGAATTACTGAGGCTATTATTTTTTTAAGGGGAGAATATTTATTTAAACTGTGAAAAAATTAAAAAGAGATTTGAAATAAACTTTTGTTAGAATGAATACTGTGTTTTCTTTTAAATTATGTAATATATATTTTTTTAAATTATAGGACACACAGAAACAGAGAATAAAACATTGCCTGGGCCCGCAAAAAAAATACCACCTATCTGTTTTTTTTTTTTTTTACATTTCTATTCACTTATGTGGATGACAATTTTAAACTGCAGAAAACCCCTTGGAAAATATGAAAATAACCTTCACAAAATAATTTGTTTGAAATAGTAAATATTAATGGGTTTTTTAAAATGAAAGGTACCACCAGTACCATGAAAGTACTATTTTTTGCTTTTTTATAACTCCATCCAAGTCCTGGCAATTGTGATTTTAAAGATTTAAAGTGCATAAAAATAGAAAAGATGAAAATGACTTTCAGAAAATTATTTTTTAAAATAGTAAATATTCATATTTATTTTAATGAAAGATGCCATCAGTACCATTTAAATGTAGCTATTTTTTGTTTTGTTATAATCCCATCTAGGCCCCAGCAATTGTGGTTTTAAAATGAACAAAAAAATGGAAAATATAGAGGCTCCACCACCTGCTTGTTAATTTATGCTCACCAATTCTTGTGAATTGAGACACAATTCACATTTGCTTCACTCGCTTGCCACTTTTTGCAGCAACTCTACTCAAAAAGAGTACTAAAAATTTAATGTAAAAAAATAAGTAATTGAAAACAGTTAAAACTGCATTTAGTTGGTGTTACCAAGTAGGATAAATAACTTTAACATTATAAAATTTACGAATTTTTTTAAATGTAAAACATTTAACTGAAAAAAATTAACTAATTGTGCCTATAATATTGTACAGGACAACTTAAGTTCATTTCGAAAAACCCTTCAAAAAACACTATGTGATAGCAAGATAGTTAAAAAATACAATATCTTTCAGATGCTTGGCAAGTTAACAAAACTTAAACACATTTATTGCTGTGTCTATAAAAAAACTCTTGATTAAAAAGCTGATTTTCTGAATGCATCATCTGGCCGTAAAATGAACCAATGACTATTGCTATTCATACATTGGCCAAAAGATTGTGCTGTGTTTAAAAAAAGCTCCTGCTCTGAATTTTGATTTGCTGAATAGAAATAAAAACCAATGAATATGACGTCGTGCTGACAAAAGCGTACTAGGGTCATAATATTACACTTACAGAAAAATATCATTTAAAAATAGCAACCCCAAAGGTTGAAGATCACAACAATCACAGCGAAGCATTTATTGCCAAACCAACTGGCACAGGATATGGGAGAGAAAAACACTTGCAAAAATAAAACCCATCCACCTTTTTTACACACAATGATACCATTCATTGGTATCAAAATTATAATGAAATTTAAACAAATTTCTATGTGGAATTATGGTTTAAAAATAAATAATGGAAAAAAAAAAAACTCTGCTATTTTTACATGTACGCTTTTTTTTCAAGGTAACATAGGTTTTTTGAATAATGTGGATTTTTCTTTTCAAATTCTTGCTTAATTGGTTATCACTTTGTAATACAGTGATAAAACGAGAAATGCTCAAGATTAAAATCTTAGCCAGAACAAACTATACAAATTTTGCTATGCTTAATTTTTTTTTTTTTTGCATACTACATTACACTTTATATACAAAAAAAAAAGTTCAAAATGCTTTTTTTTTTTTTTTTTTTTTTAGAAGACAGCACAATATTTTCCATAAAAGTATTATACAACAAATTAGTTACATTTATTTAAAAAATAACTTTTTGAAAATTGTAACTTACACAGTTATTGTATCAGTGGCTAAACCTGGCAAACCGATGAAAAGTTTTGGTCCCATCTGAAACACTTTTTGGAAATCCATACCGACCGTTTGACCTCGAACGCCTAATCTTCTATCAGCAGCAATTGCAACGCAATTTTTTCCTGTCATAGCGATGACAATACCTCCATTATAGTCCATAATACTCTGAAATATAATAGAACAGTAATAATAGTTATACTAAAAATATAAAACACTTTTAGGGTTTGAAATTTGGACTTCCCACCATTTACAAATGTTTGTAGGGAGACTCCCTTTCTAGAAAAATTTTAAGCCGTGATTTTTCAAAAGGCGAAAATAAAATAAGAAATTACTAATTTGTAACAGTGGCTTGGCTTTTATAACAAAAAAACACCTTATAATAATCAAATAGCACAAAAGAAATCATATTCAACTCTAGATGATTCTTATCATTATTTTAGTTCAGATATAAAATTTTTATTTACCATTTTCGAAAGAGTTTTTGACAATATACGAAATTACTAATACAAATTACAAAATATTCTCGCCGAGTCACTCACTCAAAAACAAAATCACTTTTCATTTCAGTTCATTATTCACTTCTTATCCGTTACTGTAGTTGCCAAAAGATTCTATTAATTCTTAAGATCACTAATTTTTCCCTTGAGAAAAATTATGAAAACTTTAAATTAAAGTCTTTTAATTTTTTTTATGAGTAGAATAAAATAAAAACATTTTTAAATATTTTATTTCCATTATTCATTGCTAATTAATGATGTACTGAATAAAAGAATTTCATCTTTCCTACGTAGAGAAAACATTCGGCATTTAATTTTCAGATAGTTTTAAAAGTTATTACTTAACTATAATATTATTAAACTGAACTATTCTTATAGCAATTACTGTAGTGATTCACTTACTTTAATAACCGTGATATTGGATGTCACCTATCTATTAAAACAACTGTTGATGTACCTTTTAATTGAATGTTTTAGAAAGCCTCAAAATCGATCTGTTTAAGTTATTATTAAACTGTGTATCTGATTTCTCTAAAATTATGTGATGATATTTATACTGTTATACCGTAAGATTTCAGCTTTATATATATATATATATATATATATTTGTTTGTCTTAGTATTATAATCAACTACTATCTAAATGCAATGATATAAATTTCTGCGCAAAAGGCACGAAATACTGCATTGAAAAGTAGAATAAAATGGTTTTATCAAATTATAGCAGTAAATTGTACTATATCACACACGATGCTACTATTTACACACTTATTTAGACATACTTCATTGCCGCTGTGTGAAATATACTTTAAAAAATAATAATTCCTAATTTAAGGCGTCTGACAGAGTTTTGTATCCTGTAACAAACAACAACAATAAAATAACCATTCATTATTGTAATAATTAACAAATCAGTTGTTCTGTACTTCTAGCATTAATTTCTAGTTACAGTATGTTAAACGATTACATTTATATTATAGTATGCCGATTTAAATATTTTTTTTTTTTACTTTACATAGTTATTTTTGTTGTTACCGATTTTTTTTTCTAATTTCGTCAAAGCTGATGTAAATTTGCTATAAAAATAGATGAAAGGTAAGAAATGAATTCAATTATACTGTCAACATTTTGAAAGTGTCTCAAAAGGTCCTGCATTTGTGCTGAGAAGTTTTTTTTTTTTAATTAACAAAAACTACAAATTTTGTCTTTAATCTTAATATAATAGAGTATGCATGGGAATGTGTACTGTGGGTTGTTTTTTTCTTGTAATTTAAAAAAAAAAAGGTTTAAGGTATATTGTGTTTTATTTGTACATTGATCATATAGTCAATGCATACATTCAAAGGAGCTCACTAACCTCCACATTACAAAAAATGATGAAAATATAAATTTTTCAACTTTATTTTGCTTAAGACATCCCTAGTAAATTCTGCCAAAGTTACGTAAAAATCCGATGATTACAAATATGTGAAAAAGACTTTGACTGCACCTACTTCCCCTTAAATATATCAGATAAAAATGCCAAAACTTCAACATATACATTTCAGTTGACTATTGTTATTTATTTTTTTGGATAATCCTTAAAGTGTATTTTATAAAATTAGGAATCTGATTTTCCTTAATATAAATAGTCTATTTAAAAAAAGTTTTAATGCTAAGTAAATAGTTATTTTAATATGTTTTTACATGTCAAGAGATTTTATTTTTTCTTAAACTATTCATAACATTTTTCTAAAATGTATAATCCATGGTGGTATATAATCTGCAAAGAATTTATTTCAAGTCACAAAAAAAAAAAAAAAAAAAAAAAAACTATATATTTCGCAGCCACTTTGACTGGCCCATTCGTGATCAATGCAGGCAGTTTCATCCTAATATCATCAATATCAATGACATAAACTCTTTTCTAGAATTTGCTTGTTTTGTCACAGTTTTTGAAATATTTTACCTCTAGTTCCCCTCTTCCCAAATACCTTTGGACTTGTCCCACAATATTTGAAATTTCCCTTTTTTCCTGCTAGTTTAGTTAACATAAAAATTTTCTCTGTTATATATTATATATCTTTATTTTGTTTACATGAGCTAACTTCATGGATTTTTGCATTCTCATTATTAGAATCGACAAAAGATACTTTATAAAAAACAGTTTTCCTCAGCATTGGTTTCAATTGGTTCTTGTAATTTTATTCGTTAAGAATTGATCTTTTTTTTTCTATAAATTATATTCTTATTATATAATTATATATTTCAGAATATTAACAATAATAACAACTGTTTCTTATACTATATTAAAAAAAATCTCCAGTTCAGTGATCCAAGGTACAACAATAAATAAAGTATTGAAAAGTAAAAAAATAACTACTGGATTTCTGTAATAGTTTTTTTTATTATTTAAATATTTTTAAATGAAGAACAGAAAACATACTATTAAACTAGTTCTATATAAAAGTTCTTTTCACAGAAATAAAAAGCATAAACACAAAAGAAATTACTTCGGGACGAGAAAAAGCTTTATTCTCTCTTTATTCAACACTCATCTAAATTTTAAAACCAAAACAAATATACGGTGTCCCTATGTGGTAAACTGAAGAAATAGGATGAACTTTTGACTAAAGGGCAAAATTGGGAAATTTCATTAGTGGCCAGTGGTAATCATTTTGTAAATGGCCACTTTTTTATTTAAAAGTATCTCACTAAACAATAAACTTTTGTTAAAATTTCTATTAGTTATTATTCTAAAATTAAATAGACCAAATAAATGTGTTGTTATTAACATATTGCAACCAGCAAAAGTGAAATCATTTATGGAATGCAAGAAAAATGTATTCGCTCCATGCAGAAAAGGTGTCCATAAAGGGGCTGAGTCGGCAGACAATTTTTTAGTAGCTACTTTTTTTCATTTAGTGGCCCTGTGGGTAAAAGTGAAAATAAGCACTCGCCAGTCGCTACTCAGCGATTAAACTTGAAAAACTGCCGATTGAAAATATGGAAAGAACCGGCCAAATTCATGATTTTTATGCACCTGATCGATGAGATTTATCTTTCGCACCCAATCGATGAAATTCATTATTTTTCTGCTCCTGATTGACGAAAGTCATTATTTTTACGCACCGATTGATGAAATTCATGATTTTTACTCACCAAGTGATGAAATTCATGATTTTTACGCACCAATTGACGAAAATCTGGATTTTTATGCACCGATTGACGAAATTCATGATTTTTATGTACCTGATTGATGAAATTATTGATTTTTACACACCTGATTGATGAAATTCATGTGTTTTACACTCCTGATCGATGAAATTCATGCTTTTTATTCTCCCGAATGACGAAATTGACATTTTTTCCGAGACTCATTGGCGAAATAGACAATTCCTGTATTTCTTGAGATGTTGGCCACTTTTGGCCCGCAGGCATGTGTAATGTATATCATGTTGTGGGTTATTAATTAGTGTATAAACATACCTATTTTATTATTGTCAGATCTTATTTCTAGATAAATAATTTTTTTTAAAAAAGGTACTTATGTAGTTAGCTACAGCTTACAGCATAGTTACCTAAGCTTAGTTTGATTATGCAGTTAGCTACATAAGCATATTGTATATAACTTTGCTATTAACTTGTTTTAAAATTTAAAATAGATTGGAAATTAGTATTTCAAGTTTATTCAAAACAGTATAAATTAAACTGTATTTAGTACATAAATTACTTGTTTACTGTAAACTCATATTTCTAAAAATTAAATATTCAGTGACCTAAATGTACTTACTGGCTACTAAAGAAATTATTCTCACTAGTCAGTAACTGGCTACAAAAAAAAATCAACCTACTGGCCAGTGGCTACTAAGCAAAATTCCTTATTTTCACCTTTACCTGTGGGCAGTGCTAATTTTGCCCTTTACGTTTGACATTAGGGGTTCGTCCTCGCCATTAGCCATAAGCTGGTCCCTAGGGTGGGCGCTGTCTGTCTGTAAAGAAAAGCCCACTGACATGAGGTACGACCTTACCAAAAGTTCACAACACCATCCCTTATATTTTGATTGTGCTGAATGTTACTCATAACATGATCTGAGTTTGTGCATACAGTATCACAGCTGATAGTGTTGCATTAAATATTATAGCTGTAACCTCCATGACATGACTTTGGTTTTACATTTTTTTAAATACATACTATGTTATTTATCAATAGCAAGTAGTTTGAACTTCTGAACTACATCTATTAAGATCTGTACCCAGGGTCATGCGAAAGAGTAGCGCCCGTGGCAGAACAATATCTTGAGACTCCCCCTTCCCATCACTATTGTACTCTTTCTAACAATATTTTAGTTTTTTCTGTGGTTATAAATTATTTCAGAGGTACAACATTGAAGTGATATATCTTTTTCTATAAAAACATAGTTGCAAATGTGGCTAGTCCTGATTTCAACACTGCTCAATATCTCAAAATATTTTCCCCAAGACCGTAGCCATAAAAGTATTTTGGAAGGGGATATGGGGATCAGAATTTTATTCTTGTCTTATTTTAGATTTGTTTTTTACTAATTGAATAGATTCTAGTGTTAAGAGTCTTTATTAAGCTTTATTGTGAATGCAATTAAATATAATTACAAAAGAAACTTTAAGCCTTTTTCATTAAAAATAAAATTTTAATTTTATTTAAATGCATCTTCAATGATGTATTGACATTAGTGTCAGCCAAATTATTATTTGAAATTTTGTACATATTTTTTCAAATGTTTTCCCAGTAGTAAATGTCAGAACAACTAAGTTTGTGTATATTTTAAATAACTTTCATTGCATTCTTCAAAAATTTGAGCTAAACAATTCTGACAATCTGTATCAAGATCTTGTAGACATTTTATTTGGACATTCTGCTTTACAGAGTCCTATTCTAAAAAATTTCAATGAATCTTAAAGATTTCTTAGAAAGTAAGTGTATTTATTTTTTCAACATACTAACGGAATCAATCAATAAATATATGCTATTGTAGGGTTTTGACATTTGAACTTGACTGTAGTTGATTTTCAAATCTTGATCGATCTTGGACTGATAATTAATAGCATATTTATAGTCATCCTCACAGAAATCTCGTAGGGTGATAAAGTCCTAAAAATCCTCCCATTGGCTACGGCTTTGAATGAAATAGTATTATTCAGATGTTATACATGCTTAGGCAATTTGAAAAATGCATTTGATATCTGGACTTTAACTATCGTTCATCTAAAAATCCAACAATTGAAGTAATGTCTGCATGTGTAGTATCTTCATTTTCCGGAAAAAAAAACCCACATTGTTTCCATTTTTTTGTAAATGTTACAACTGTAAAATCATTTATGTTTGTCATTTGGTCAATAAAACCTTTGTCTGATACTTAAGATAATATATATTACCTATTTGATTAAAAAAATAAAATACTAAAAATGGTAACATGGGCTTGAAATTGCCCATTTGCTGTATTTTATATATAGTGTTTAAGGTGGGTGTTTCATATAAAAAATAGATAAAAAATGGCATTAATATTTTGAAAAAATAAAAAAACTTTGCTAGATCAATATTTGTTTATATTATTTATTATATTTATTTAAAATAAATTTATTTTGCATTTCTAGATTGTAAAGTGTAAGTTACATGCTCACAATATGAACAGTTTTTATTTTGAATTGAAAAAGTGGGTCTTTCATTTGCTGAAGTGCAAAATTTTGTGAAGTTGCTTCAATGAATTTTCATGGTATGTAACTGCTTTCGTACTTTTTTTATTTTTCTCCTTCCATCTCTCACTCTCTTAAATTAATATAGTTTTATGTTTTATTCTATGTTTATCAGAGTGTAAAAATCTTATTTTTTAAAAAATATATAAAAATACAATTTTTTCGATTAAAATAAAGATCTTTCAAATTTGACTTTTAAGGTTTTTATTATTATTATTATTTATTTATTTACATTAAGTTATTGAATATGATTGGTTACCAAGAAATGTAAATCAATTTTCTAAGCCAGGCCCTGACCAAAAGCGGACAAAATACAATATAAACATGCAAGGGCACACAGCACGAAATTAGATTTTTCTCCTTCATATTTCATCTTTCTTTCTCTTGACCTGCCTCACATACAGTTTGCACACAGCAGCGAAGAGCGTCATGCGATATGAAATTATTGTCTGCTAAAACTAAACCACCGGTTATCTCCGTTAGCTCTCTGCCGATCAGAATGAGTTTCTTTCTGCATGGAACGTACTCTTCTCTTTTGTGACCGATTGCGCATTTGTTCAGCGCATATCATTTGCCGTAGAAAAAATTAAAACAAGGAAGGGAAGCAATATCAGCTCAGCATGATGCAGCCTGCAGCTCTATTTCAGCAGCGCATGCGGTATTTGCTCATCGTTTGTTGTTTTTATTTTTAGTTTTAAGTGTGTATTTTGTAATGATGGCAAAAATAATTTAAGATGGAGCAAAAGTAGGGGATATTGACAAGGAAGAAATAAATGAATTTCGGTTTGAATGGCTGTCGAAATCTGTCAAATTAAAACATGAGAAACAATAAACGGAGGTTGTGATTGGAGATAGTGTGAAAGAGATCGATGTCAGTGGCAGAGCAGTCTGCTCTCTTTGCAGTGACGATATTTATTATGGGAAACGTGGTTGCATGGCAATATCGGACCACTTTAGAACTAAAAAACACTGACAGAAGCTCTTTTTGAAAGAATTTACCTAGAAACTTTTTCGGCGTTCAACCAAATATAGCTCAGATACGACTGTATCAACATCATCTCCCTCTCAAAATGTCCCCATATATGATAGTGTCAAATTCTGAGGCACTAGTATTTTGTGTTTTGGCCGAGGTCATCATAGATGTCAGCAAAACATTATCCAAACACAAAAAAGGCCTTAAATCATCTTGTCATAAATTGTGCTTCTGTAACTTCTCTTCCAGAAGTTTATATTTTACAGTCTGGATAGCAGAATATGTTTGTATCTGCATTCTACCAGACCTTTTATCTATTATGTCTGACATAATATTACAGGATCTTTCAACCTGTGGTCCATGAAAGCAGCTTAAAATGGCCTTAACAATCTTGCCAATGGTGTAATAGTTGGGCATGTTAAAAACTTTTGCCTACCAAATATCAACTGCTACCAATTTTCCCGAATCGTCAACTGATTGAAATCAATGATTGAGCTGGACTGTTACACCATCAAAACATCATTGTATAAAAAATTTTGTGTATAGTAAACCACACGTTTTTACTGAATGGTGTATAAATATTTATGTAAAATTATACTTTAAAATTGCATCAAATTGACGTTTCGGATTGAAATCAGCAAACATACTTATAATTAATTGTCTTCCTGTATCCTTCTAACTCATTTACTAAAATGTGAGTACCAGGCTGGATGTTTTCAGATGTGGGTTGAAAATACTGAACAGGAGAGCAGCAAACAGTTCGTTGTCACTTATGATCTTCATTATTTGAATCCGATGATTCAAACTTCAAATTTCGTTTGATGGAAATTTGTGCTTTATTTAGTTTGAGCTTCTTTTGTTTATTTTTTTGGCCATCTGGATCATGTGATTCATTCTTTTCTTTTGTTTCTTCTATTTGTCTCTTCTTCACTATTTCCTCACTTTCCTGTTTATTTATTCTCTTGATCACAAATTTACTTTTTTTCTTTTCTTGTTTTCTTTTTTCCTTTAGTTGTTTTTCAGCTTCTGCTTTCTTTAGTCTGTTCACTACTTTTTCCAAAGTAAGTACTCCATCATAGCTCTCTGGTTTTAATCTAATTTTAGCAATCTTTGTTTTTGTCGGGTGATTTGAACCGGATTTTTTTGGTTTGAACTTTTCAACGTTTCAGCCAGGGTTGGCAAGTTTTTGACGCATGACGGTTTTTACCGGTTTTAACCATGGTTTTTACCGTCATGTCAAAAACCTCCTTGTCAAAAATGTCAAAAACTGTCAAAAACCCATTTTTTAGTAGTTTTTTTTTACATTTTTGTTTTCATTCTATTTTTAATATTAAGTTGTTTTACATAAAATATTCAGTATCAAAAAGACTAAGATATATTTATCCATCCAAGAAAAACAAAAAAGAACTGCATTAGAATAATACGTGTACATCTCTGTTAGAAGATCTCTACAATAATCTTAAGCTATTTGGCAAAGTCCTAAAAAATTAGATTTTTTTAAGAAATCTTGTAACTTATAAGTATTAGATTAAACAATGTGAATAATTTCGGTACAATTTATTACATTGTTAAAAACAAAACTTTAAGATTCTACTTATTGAAGTGCAAATGAAAATCACCATAATTGCATTTATGAAATACATAAGATATGCATTTTAAAATATTATATCGAAGAATATTCAAATTTATTCACTGCCAGTCTATGCTTAACATCTATTGTCATACAATGTAACAGCATTTTTGCATCTCTAAAATAATTTTAATGTATACTTTATTAAAAATGTATATTGAATGTTATTTAATAATTATAATAACCTTTTATTATCATTTAATATTATGTTAATTGCAGTTAATAGAATCTATGTTAGTGAAGATTTTTTTTCTTTTATTCTTGTATTTTTAAATCTTTCCCATATTAGGAAATGATCTTCTTTTAAATAAATTTAACAAATGTAATTGTAAATAATAATAATAACAAGAACAACAAGGTAAAATCAATCTAGAAATGTATTATTGTATGCTACACTTACACCATAAATTGGAGGACAATCGAAAATGATAGGTTTTTGACGGAATAAACCGGTAAAAACACGGTTTTTACCACTGTCATGTCAAAAACCCAACCCTGGTTTCAGCAAATATTTGTATTACAGATTTTGTTCGTGGAGTAGGCTTAGTAGATTTATCTGGTGTTGACACTACTTGGGCAATTGTCTCATGTATCTCAGGGACTGAACAATAATATTTACTTCATCTTCAGTTAATAATGTTTTGGATCTCTTAGCTCCCTGATGAGACAGGCTTACTTTTCCGCTGACTGTTAAACTGAATTACAGATTTGGGAATTTTATAATGTTTTGCGGCTTCCTTTTGGCTCATTTTATTTTCCTCCACAATGCTTACTGCTTCTTGAAGCTCTTCAATAGAATAAGAGGGAGGGGGCTTCTTTTTTGTATGATCTCGGCATCCTGGAACAGAAAAAAATAAAACCAGTAATATTTATGCTTTTATTAAGTTCTGAAAACATGTCAAAAGATGCTTACAATATCATTAACACAATTTCAAACATAAATTTTACTAACCTGAAAATTTTTTCCTTTGTGTCAAGTAACTTTGAACTCCAAACTGACAAAAATCCGTTTATTAAAAATTTTGGTAGACTTTATTTCAAATTGCTATTCGGATCTCAAAAATGCTTCAGACTAGTGATAAAGAATATCTAAAATGAAAAATACATTATGAGGTCTAAGCTTGAAATAAAATTTTCCCATACACAGTTTTCTTCAATATGGTGGTGATCACCCGACTCTACATGGATGAAACTGTACATTTTTTGTGGTATCTATAATAATTTGGGTCTGTCAATTCTGCTACAGTACCACCAATATTTCATTAATTCACTTCCCCCTCCCCCGCCCCTCCAATATGTTTTATCTTATTTTGGTGAAACATTTTATTTTTCTTCTACAATTTTCTAGATATTATTCAAAGACGTATGTGTTCATTTTTCTGTTTAGATTTAGGTAGATTTCGTAAGAAATACTACCTATTACATTCTCCCCTAAGTTAGAATTTCTGAAAAAATTTTGCAGATCTATGCGATAATGACTCCCAGAACCCAAAACTACCCCCAGTTCAAAACTTTATCTATCTATCTATGTCACTTTTTTATGGATACAATAACTTCAATAATTCTGCACAAATCTCTTCCAAACTGATACATAAAATCTCGGTCAAGCTCGTTAATGGACAAAATTGAACCGGAGGGGATGGGGGGGGGGGAAATGGGAGGCCTTTTTGTGAAAACCCATAACTTCTTAATTATATAAATCAAATTCGTTTAAAGTTATTATTACTTCTAGGAAAAGGGCCGAAAATTTATGTATGACAGATTTCTTATATCATTAAAAATGGCCCCAGGGGGGGGGGAAAGAGGGGTTTCAGAAGAAAAAATTCATAACTTCATCATTTCACAAGATATCAAATCCACTTAAATTTATTATAAATCCTCTTATTATCTAAAACTTTTATATTGACAAGTAGTGTTCCCGCTAGGCTTTTTTTGAAGGGCGCAGCGCCCTGCCCTTTTAAAAATCGGCAAAATGTGCCCTGCCCTTTTTGAAATCGGCAAAATGCACCCTTGAAAAACGGCAAATTTCGTCAAAAGATCGCGAAAAAACGACATATTTTGTCAACAGATCGCGGGAAAAACGTGACTTTCGTCAGAGAATTGCGTCAAAACGGCAAATTTCGTAAAAAACATTGCGAAAAGCGGCGAATTTCGTCAAAAGATCGCGAAAAATGGGAAATTTTGTCAACAAATCGCGGGAAAAAACATGACTTTTGTCAGAGAATCGCGACAAAACGGCAAATTTCATCAAAAACATTGCGAAAAGTGGCAAATTTCGTCAAAGATCGCGAAAAAATGGCAAATTTTGTCAACAAATCGCGGGAAAAACGTGACTTTCGTTAGACAATTGTGAAAAAACGGCAAATTTCGTCAAAAACATTGCGAAAAACGACAAATTTCGTCAAAAGATCGCGAGAAAACGTCAAATTTCGTCAAAAGATCGCGAGAAAATGGCAAATTTCATCAAAAGCATTGTGGAAAAACGGCATATTTTGTCAAAAACATTGCGAAAAACGGCAAATTTCGTCAAAAGATCGCGAAAAAACGACAAATTTTGTCAACAAATCGCGGGAAAAACATGACTTTCATTAGAGAATCGTGAAAAAATGGCAAATTTTTTCAAAAACATTGCGAAAAACGACAAATTTCGTCAAAACATCGCGAGAAAACGGCAAATTTCGTCAAAAGCATTGCAGAAAAACGGCAAAGTCCGTCAAAATATCTCGAAAAAACGGCAAATTTCGTCAGAAACATTGTGAAAAACGGCAAATTTTGTCAAAAGATCGCAAAAAAACAACAAATTTTGTCAACAGATCGCGGGAAAAACGTAACTTTCGTCAGAGAATCGCGTAAAAACGGCAAATTTCATCAAAAACATTGCAAAAACCGGCAAATTTCGTCAAAAGATCGCGAAAAAACGTTAAATTTTGTCAACAGATCGCGAAAAATGGCAAATTTCGACAAAAAAATAGGGAAAAATATCGCAAAATTTATCAACAGATCTCGAAAAAACTGCAAATTTCGTCAAAAGATCGCAATAAAATGCAAATTTCGTTAAAGGGACGCAACCCTCCCCCCCCCTTTAACACCCTGGGGGGAAAAAAACTCATCTTTTGCTCTCCCAGCTCACCAAGCTTAAAAGCCTTATCTTTTTCTTTTTACTTTTTCTGCTCTGTCACTTTATTATAGCAAATAATCGATCAAGTAATTTTCCACACCGTCACCCAAAATTGATGCCCACCCTTTCTTTCCAAGCACACAAAATTTAAAGTTAAAACTCTTTTATTTAACAATTTTTGTCCTATTTTTAAATATTTAGTAAGGTAACTAAATCAGTCATCTTAAGTTCAAAATTTCTGCTTCCCCCTTAAAATTCATAGTTTAGAGGCGGCTAATAATTTTATATCCACATATGTTAACCTAATTACTTACTAGAACCTTAAAATATCAATTTAATAAAAATGTATTTCTATAATTTATGTTACTAAATGTGTGTACAAACATTGATGAGTATATGATGAACAATAATGAGTTTCTTATATTGGTTCCGAAGAAGTATACTTTTTTTATGAAACAATGCCCTTTTTCGCTGAAACTAGTGCCTTTTTTATGCTTCAATAGTGCCCTTTTTGTGACTAGCACCCTGCCCTTTTTTTTTTCTAGAGTGAACACTATTGACAAGTTTTTTATAGGACCAACCCTTATAGAAAAAAAATAATCCCTGCCGGGTCTGCTTATAGACAAGGTAGATTTTGAAGTGGGCGGTCCCAACTGGTGCATCATGGCAAAAAGGTAATTTCTTCTGCAATTCCCAACAAACAGTCGCCCCATGGTCTGCGTCTTTGAAATCTACCTGTGCCCGTAGGCCGAGCCGTCAGAGATTTTTTTATTTCCCCATTTGTTGTATGATCTTTCTGTGTTGTTGTTTATGGTTATATATGTTGCATTCTGCTATTATTTTAGCTTCATAACAGTTGAAGAAAAAAGATGGCAAACATCTCCAAATTAATGCAGTCGTACTCAAAGATTACACATCAGCAGCCGAGTAAAAATGTAGATAACAGAAAAGAAAAACAAAATTGGCACTCTAATCCATTTTATTTAAACACAATCATCTTTAGATTCTGGAGAAATGCTCTCTTTATATAACGATAATATTAACAACTCTCCATAGAACATCATTTTATATTAGACACAAATTCGACGGCCAAATCCAGCAATGTTTTACATAAACATTCATTTCGACAACACAAATATCTTCTCTTCTGCTCTCTGTCAGTCTGTTTTAAGGGAAGAATGCACAAGAAACATTTCATAACACGTGACCTATTTTAGCCAATGCATATTTAACTTTAGCCGCGTACTTCTTTTTATCGGTGAATTAATATTGAAGAAATACATCTCTCCTAGGCTTTTGGCAGGAAAAGAATTTTCTGGAACAGTGTGGAAAGTAAAAAACACGGGAAACTGAAAGAATAAGTTTCGGTTTTTGCGTATTGTAAACAATTTTAAAAGAATGATTTTTTTTAGACTATTAGGAAAGGAAAATGATGAATTTACACAGATTAAGAGAAATAAGAGATTTGAATGGGGGAATAAATAGGAAATATTTAATATAATAAAGAGTTTAAGGAAATAGGTTTTTTAAGAAGAAATATTTTTATAAAATGTGATTTTTACTTCTTATTTGTTGGGAAATAAAAAGTGAATTTAAGTAGATTAGGATAAAAAATGCTTTAAATATAGACAGCAATCAAATATTTTTAAGAAAGGTAATATTTTAATAAACCAGGGTTGTAAATGGAATATTAATGAAAAAAAATTTTATACAATAAATTTAATAGAGTACGGAATTTTTAAATTTTATAATATATATATATATATTGTCTTAATTTTACTACACTGATTTAAAAAAGAATAAGAAGTAGAAAGAAAGTTGAAATAAAAATAATATAAAAAAAATCCCTGACGGCTTGGCTTACAGGCACAGGTAGATTTCGAAGACGCAGACTGTGGGGTGCCTGTTTGTTGGGAATTGAGGAAGAAAGGACCTTTTTGCCATGATGCGGTAGTTGGAAATGCCCACTTTGAAACCTAACTTGTTTGCAGGCAGAGCCAGCAGGGATTTTTTTGTTTTTAATTTTTTTTTTTTTGCTATAAGGGTTGGTCCTATAAAAAACTTGTCGATACAAAAGTTTTAGATAATATTAAGAGGATTTATGATAAATTTAAGCGGATTTGATATCTTGTGAATTGATGAAGTTATGAATTTTTTTCTTCAAAAACGCCCCCTTCCCCCCCCCCCCCCCTTGGGGCCATTTTTAATGATATAAAAAATCTGTCATACATAAATTTTCAGCCCTTTTCCTAGAAGTAATAATAACTTTAAATAGATTCGATACATATCATAATTAAGAAATTATGGGGTTTTTTCAGTTTTCACAAAAAGCCCCCCACATCCCCCCCCCCTGGTTCGATTTTGCCCAATAACGAATTTGACCGAGATTTTATGCCCCTTGATTTTATGTATCAGTTTGGAAGAGGTTTGTGCATAATTATTGGAGTTATTGTGTCCATTAAAAAGTGACATTTATATATATATATACATATATATATAAGTTTTGAACTGGGGGTGGTTTTGTGTTCTGGGAGTCATGATCGGCGTAGATCTGCAAAGATTTTTCAAAAATTCCAACTTATGGAAGAATGTGATAGGTAGTATTTCTTACGAAATCTACCTGAAAAAATAATTAACCTTCTCGCTCCGCTGAGCCTTATATGAGGCTCCTAACTTAAATGATAAAATGCAATGTTTTAGAAAAGGCTTTTGAATAAATTTTATTTTGAGTGATGCCTTTTAAACATTCAAGCCTTATTTATGGCATAAATCAGTTTATCGCAATCTTTAATAGCATTTGAATTTTGCTAATTCAAAGACTTGATTTGTGAAAAAATAAATAAAATAAAAAATCAAGAGCAAAAGGGTTAAAATATGTTTTTCAGTCAGTTTATCATATTGAAATGAATTATTACAGCAAAAATGTAGAAAGTATGGCTAATCTCTAAAATGAAAATTGACACAGAACATTGTTTAAAAATATAAGAGTTTAATATTTTGCTTCACCAAAAAAAAAAAAAAAGTTGTAAAAAATAAATTCCTTTTAACTTCGACTGATAATAATTTTTTTAGTATAAACAAAAAACTTTACAGTATTGCAATTCGTACTTTGGAAATATAATAAGAATTTCTTAGTCCTTAAAATTTAATATTTAAAATTATTACTGTAGAAAAAATTATTAAAATTATTATTATAGAAAATAAACAATTTTGAAACAATCATACTACTTTGCTTTAAATACCCGTCCTTGATATTTATATTATAAAATTAAGTAGTTTCAATTAATATTGCTTAGTTTTACAGTGGAAAAAAAAAAAAGTTTTCAAATAGCAATAAACAATATCCATACATATGGAAAGCTTAATTTTCTTTTCTATATAGGATTTTCATTGTGGTTCTTTTTGCAATATGAATATAGCCATTGAAGACGAAGAAAAATTAAAATTTCTAATCTTCCCCCCCCCCCCCTTTTTTTTTTTTTTGGAGGGAGTACAAAATAGCATTTACTTTTGTTTTGTTAAATCAGTAAATTTTACTTTATGTGCTATAAAAAATCAGAAAGGTAAAGGTAATATATAATCATTTTTGTTTTAAGATTTTTTTTTTCATTCGCGTATCTTTATTGATGCAAAATTGACATACATTTACTGTATAAAGAGCAATCTTGCATTTCATATTTAAATTGATTTTGTTTCTGTAAAAAGGGGGTGGAGTGGGAGAGTTTATTTCCTTCAAAATGAGCACTAAATTGTGTACATGTTTATCCTGAAAATAAACCATACTCAAAAGACCAAATCATTTCTGCACTGTTATATTTATCATGTTAATGTATTTTAACGGTCAGTAATTTCATATTTATTATATTTATTTATTTATTTATTTATTTATTTTTTTGTATTATATGGTTTTTTTTTTTTTTTTTTTAATTGTTTGCATTGTAATGCAGCACAATAGTGTATGAGAATTGGATGTGTAAATAACAATTAAATATGGTGTTTGTTTGTATGTATAACATATGTATGTATCATTAAGAGCTAAATCTGGTTTTGTATAGCTTTTTCTTCTTTTTTTCTCTTGTCTTACATTTTTCTGCTAAAAATATTACCTGGGAAATGTTAAAGCTTTTCTGGGTTATAGGTGGTTTTTAAAAATAGATGGCTATATTTAAACATTATCTTAAGTGCTCTGCTAAGTGCAACTTGCTGTCTAAAGTAACATTTTGACATTGACTGTGCTGCTGTTAGATCTATGTAGTGCTGTTCTTTTCTGCTAACTGAATATTTTCTTTCTTTCTTTCTTTTTTTTTTTTACATTGTGTTAAAAAATTGTTATTACAAGTATTTGTTTTCATGTAAAATGTAAGTTATATATATTTGATTTCATTGTGCTCTGAACCATTTTTTATTGAAAACATTAATGAACAGTTATGCCCAACTATCAATATTTTTATATTTACATTTGTTTAAAGAAATTTAAGTCAGTTAAATAAATAGAAAATTACTAAAATACTATTTATAGCTCATATATTTTTGTAAATTCTCTTTTCCTATTCATTAAACAATAGCACTTTTAGTAACCTATATGCTTACTTTCAATTGTATTTATAAAGAGTTGTCTTATTCAGTTTAAATAAATATACACTTGCACATTTTCTATGAAATTTTATATAATTTAATAAAAATTTCTTAAAATTCAAAATATTGTCCTATTTTTTATATGTATTTGTTCTTAAATATTTATCATTCAAGATCATTTTTTTTAAAAACTAAATGGTAAAACTTTATTTTTTATATACTATGCAAGGGTTAGTCCAGGAAAAATTGGGTCCTCTTTTGGGCCACTTCACAAAATTCCATTCCATAAAAGGAATATATTAAAGGAATCATATTTTTTAATTCATTAGGATCTGAAATATGTAATTTGCAAAAAAAAAAAAAAATATAGATATTAGATTAGATCATTTTAAGTTTTCCCATTAAAGGGAAACTTTAATGGGAAAACTGAAAATGTTAGTATTAATAAATGCTTAGTTTGGATTCAGTTAACTGTATTTGATCTTTTGATGTTACAAAATTTTATTCTTATGCCAAAATGTAATAAATTTTACAGATATCTATATATACATATATTTTCACAAAATGGGGATCCAATAATAATAATAATAATAAATGTTGCATCCACTTCTGTTATGCTAATTATAAATATTTATATTTTCAAGAATTTTTTCTAATGATGATGTAAAATACTATATACCCTGTATTAAAAAAAATCTAATTTAAAAAAAAAAAATGATTTGTATTGTTGGTTTTGTCACTCATTTTAGATTTCTTCTTTAGTTTGAAAATTTTTAAATGATCTTAAATATGATTTGGAAAGAATTTTTAAAAACATCAGTTTTGTCTCAATATATGTTACTTATATATATTTGAAAATAAAATTCAATTCTGAATTCTTAGAATAAAAATAAAATAATAAATACGTAAATAAAAATGTTTAAGAAATTCATTTTATTTTTTATTTTAAGTTGAAATTGTTCAGATAAGTATGTTACAGAAACTTCAGATGCATTTCAACTGAAAATTAAAAAAATTACAGATGTGAAGACTTTAATGCTTTTCCATTAATTTTCACTTTCCTGTTAATTTAGTAATATGTTAAATTTTATGCAATATTTATGGCGTCTGTTATGGAAATTTTACCCTGTATAACAGAAGTTTTTGTATTTCTAGGACCCATCAAATTTGCGGAATTCTCGCAGAAGATATACAACTGATATTGATGCCAAGTTTCACCCTAGGACTGTTACTTTAGTGAAAGATAAAAGTGGCTTTGGTTTTACATTAAGACATTTCATTGTATATCCCCCTACAAGTTTCAACTCACGCAGAGTAAGGACTTTATTTCTTAATATATTTCGATTATTATTATTTTAGTAAGTTTCCAATATATATATATATCTTTAAAAAAAAACTTTTTCAATATAAAATTGGTTTAATTTTGTTAATTAACAACTGCACAATATAATATTTATAGTTTTCGTTTGAATGTGTACTTTTTGTGTTTGGCAGACTAATTCACTTTATGCACTGAAAATGTATTATAAAATCTCATATTCGGAAATGTAGGGCTCATCCCCCCCCCCCCCCTTCTACACACACACACAAAGAGGATAACTTCAAATAAAATTACTTTGTGTCTAAAATTTTTAATTTTATTTTCAAGTTTCAATGCTTCATTCTCTTTATCTTCCTTAATCTTATATAGGGACTTATCATGCATTCCAGTTTTGTGTACATTGTATTTGTGTGTTCTGATGATGATTGGGTGAATAAATCAAAACATGTCAATATTTTAATGTTTTTTATTGATATTTTTGTAGTTTATTTAAGTGTTTTAGTATATATTTTGAAGGTTTTTTGGAATATAATTTATGGTGTTACGTTTAATGGACGTAATGTACTGTTACTGGATTTATTATTATTATTATTTTTTTTCTTTTTTGCTTAGACGAAGTCTAATTTTCATGATGTAGAACTTTAGCGATTGAACTATAGCATATATGAACTATAAATGCTACTTACTTCATATTCTATAGAAAACATGTCGTAGTCCACCTCAGTGATACATATCAATTTCATTATGTTTGGTGTATCGTATCATCATGAAAACTATTTATGCTCATAGACTATAATGTAATGGAATCCTTTTGCATGCCCTGTAAATGAACTGTAACAGCTACATACTTCATCTTAAATAAAGAAAAAATGTAATAGGCTTCAATAACATATATCAACATAATGGTAATCCAACTATTTTTATGAGCGTTAGAGCACTGCTAGACAAATGAAAGTCAAAAACTCTTTTCAGTTATGTTGGAAAGTGTTAAAACCACTTCAATATTTAATATTTTATATATTCTGTTTTAGTTATACAAAATCTGTTTTGAATATCTTATTGTTGTTGGCAGTTGTGAAATCATACATCTTTAAATGACATCCTTAAAAATTGTTTTTTTTATTTAAAACCTCTTGACTTAATTTTTTTTTTTTTTAAAGAAGGCATTTCTTATTATAATGCAGCATTTTAAGATGATTTTCTCAAATTTTTTATTTTTTAAATTTGCTTATTGCAAAAGATTTAATTTGATAGAACACCAAGTAGCTAACTATGCTTCAAGAATCTAAATTCTTCGCATGTACTTCTCATTTTCCTTGTCAATCTGAACTATTCGTGATTGTTTTCTAAAATTGGCTTACAAGATGAAGTCAAAGAATTTAATGAAGAAAAAGACATAATAATAAGTTGATGATGATATAGTCAACTCTGAATATCAATCAGATAATGAAATCCTCGAAAGTGAGATAAGAACTGCCAATGAAAAAATATTAATTGATAAAGGATATGAAGAATTAGTTCTTAAAATAATCTACCTTAAAATAAAACTATTAAAGTTTTCAAAACAGTTCAATGTCAGTTTAGTTTCTTAGGTGTTCCTGAAAAATATGGTTTATGCATTTGAAAAAAGTGAAAAACCTTGTGAGCAAAATTCATTTTTTTTTTTCAAAATTATTTTCAAAGCCAAATGATGAACTACCTTTATTAATTCTCTAAAATTTGAAAAATGAAAGTTTGTTTCCTCTATTTTTTTTAATTAAAATTTTTAATTGCCGAAACGACAGTTGAAGCTTACTGTGGAGACCCGAAAAGTTTTTGGTTTCCGTTGGCTTGCTTGTTTGTTTGTCTGTCTGTCTGTCTATTCCGTGATAACTGACATAAAAAATATTCAATTATGTTGATTTTTGATGGGTATGTTGGTGAGGTACCTGGAATTAGCTGTATAGTTTTTGGTTGCATTTGGTTCATTCGTTCGAAAAATATGGAACATTTCTTTTTAGGTCATAATGCTTTCCTATGGCAATGCAGACGATTTTTAAATTTCATTTTTAACTGAAATGAAAATTACATATTTGAATGGATTTAAATGTAAAATTATGGATACTAAATTTTCGATAGGGAGATCTTAAATATATGCAATAGCTTTGAAAAATTGCAGATACATCAATTAGAATTTAGAAATTAATTGTTTAAATTATTGGAATTTTTTTTTGCAACTGTTTGGGAAATATAAAACATTTTATTTTCCTATTTTTTACAAATTATAAAATTCATTTCTTTTTCTATCCTCTTTATTTTGTTAGTTGCTTAGCAACCATATTTCAAAGAATATCAAAATAAGAAATGCATTTTTTTATCCAAACAATTACAAGAATAAAAATTTCATAAGAATTTCAGAATATCATTGCATAAATTGTGTTTAATTTAACACTTCTAATTTCTTAAACCTCCAAAGTATTTTATATGCCTATAAATATGTATGTAATATAAAAAAAAATTAAATTGCGGATTGTAAGATGCTAAATAATATGAAAAATGAGATTAAAAATCAATGACTTTCAGGTCTGACGTTGAGGCTCCTGATCTAGAGATTTACTAGTTAGTATATGTAAAAAAGATACAGAATCCAGCGACAGGTGACACTTTAAAATGCAAGAATTAACACTGAGCTAAATTCGATGTTTAAGTTTTCCATTTTAATAAATTTTTCTTATTGAATTTCCATGTAAAAAAAAATTCCATATTGTGAAATTTTTTGGAGGAACCCCAAGATTTGTTAAATTGATGTTCAGTTTTATTTAAAAAGTTTTAATTGAATCATGTAATTTTAAGTATAATCAAATACATGAGCAATAAACTAAAATTTTGAATATAATCTAGGATTTCAATTAAGATGTATAACATTTTTCTTATAATTTCATCATATATATATATTTAAAGATGTAATTTGAATGTCACTTCATAGGATGTAAAAGAACCTTGATCATAGGAAATAGGCAGTCTCCCTTCCTTATTATAGAAAGGATATCATGAAACATTACAAAGAGGTTTTTAACTGAAAACATTATCTGTAGATTTTACATATGCACCAATAGGCAAAATGTATCTTTTTACAATAAATAAAAAATAGAAAATGTTTGTTATTCTTAATCACTCTAACACATAAATAAAATCTGCTATAAAGGGATTTTTGCCCTGTAAAATGTTTTTTCTTTAATATTCTCCTTTTCTGTTTTTCTTGGTTTTATAAAAAACCCTATCATTGTTTAATCAAATGTGAAACTCTACATATCTATACTAATAAAAAGCCAATGTTTTTTCACACCGTTTCTGTGTGTGTGTGTGTGTGTGTCTGTCGGTGATGGCTAGGAAAATCTACCGTATGTAGAGGTCTGAAAATTTTGATGAGGATAGTTCATGGTATGTCCTAATACACCTGAAGCTCAGTTTTTATCATGTTTTGATCATTAGACGAGATAGTGAATATAAACCACAGTGAATGCTCATCAAAAATACTTTTTTTCTCAAAATGGCACACAGAAACCATTCTAGAGCTGGCTAGCAGTAAAGATTCAAAAGGCCGAAAAGGCTATTTTTTTTCTTCATGTTTTTGAAGCCTCTATTGGCTTAATTATTCGAAATATGGAAAACAAAAAATACCAAACTACATCTACACACTTTAAGCTTTCTAATGGCACAATCTGTTTTAAAAAAATATGGACGTTAATCTTTGGAAAAAAAAAAAGAAACTTTGATTTTCCTTTTACTCCTGTCTTTTGAAACTCTCATCTGAGAAACTAATCAAAATACGTAAAAACAAAAAATACACACTTGATCAGTGTACTTTCCTCTTTAAAATGTCACAATCCATTCAAAAAAATATTAATGTTAACCCTTTAAAAGAAAAAATCCCAAGAGCTGTTTTGGGGTTTTTGTGTTTTTGCATAAAGTTTAAAAATCTGCATCTGGGCGATTCCACTGTTACATGTGTGACTTTTAGAGAGTGTTTTTTTGCAAATTGAGACAAATTTGGAAGTTAAATTATTTAGATAATGTTTTACTTTTTTTATTGCTATTACAGGACACATACAGAATCATTTTTGTAGTGACACCTTTAGTCTAAAGTAATAACAATTTTTTTTTAAAATTGTAAAGTCATTGTTACATGTGATTTTTCTGAGTCATACACGTAACGACTTTATTATTATTTTTAAAAATTGTTATTACTTTTGACTAAACATGTCACTACAAAAAGGATTCTGTATGTGTCTTGTAATAGCAATAAAAAAGTAAAACGTTTTCTAAATAATTTCACTTTCAAATTTGTCTCAATTTGTAAAAAAAACCACTCTCTAAAAGTCAGACACATAATGATGGAATCGCCCATCTGTGCTTCTGATTAAAATATAAATAAACAAAAAATACACACTTAATCCACCTACATTTAGCTTTAAAAGACGTCTTCAGTTTAAAAAAAAATATATTAGCATTAACTCTTTCAAAAAAATTAGTTTCCAAAAGTCACACTCACAATTTTTGTCTTTTTTTTTTTTTTGCAATGTTTAACATTCTCATCTGCCATTTTTAATCAAAATAAATAAATTAAAAAACTCTTAACAAGCACATTTTTAGCTTTAACGTCTTCAGTATTAAAAAAAAAAAAAATACATTAATCCTTTTAAAAAAAATTCCTTTTCGAAACTCGCTCTAGCAACTTTCTTTTTTTATGTATTTTTTAAAATTCTGCAATCAAATTTTGATTTGTAGATATTAAAAAAAGATGTAGAGAATAGAAGTGCATTAGTAAAATAAATAAATGAGAAATGCTTGACTTGAGTTTTTCAAATAAAAATGCGAACAAAGCTGAATGTTAACATTTTATTTTTGTAATGAACAAATACATATCAGTTACATAACAGTTTGATACTTTTTTTTTTCTTTACGTATTTTCTATGTATTTTCCTTTTTAACACTTTCCAACATAGTTAAAAAGTGTTTATGAATTCTGTTTGTTTGTCTGTCTGTCTGTGTCATAACTCACGTAAATATATATTCGGATTGTTTGGTATTGAAAATGAAGTGTGTACCATTTATAGTTTTTTTACAGGGACACTCAAAAGGATTCCATTACATTAGTCTATGGAAAAAATAATTTGTGGTTTATTTTAATGCTGTTACACAATTTCAAACATATTGAAATTGATATATATTACTGAGGTGCATTACTCTAGGATATGGTGTGCATAGCACTTATAGTTCCTTTACAGGGACGGGCAGAAATGGGCAAAATACATTGAAAAACCATTTTCGATACAAAATACATGTACTTTCAAAATACATTTAAAATACAAAATACATTAATTTTAATTATTGTGCATTAAGTTGTACTATGCAAAAATGTTTTAATTTCAATGTCATGGTATAAATTTTTATCTACTGTATGGACCGGTTTACAATCAAAAGTAGAGGTCTGCACGGGCAAATATTATCGTTAAAACCTGTTTCAAATTTATCTCTATCTAGAAATCACCAGTACCCTTGGAAATATTTGAATAAAGGTACTTCTGGACTTGATGACAAAGTTCACAAAGAATTATGAAATACTTTTCCAATGATGATTTCCATAATATGATGATGGCAGACAAAAAAAGGTTTATTACCAAGCTTTTCTTCTAAAAGAACACAAGCACCTTTATCATTTCCAGTATTTGCTTTTGTGGTGTCGAGGCTCATTCCAATCACTTTATCTGCAATATCACATTCATTCAAAACTTTATAAATTGCATGCATTTATGCTTCGCCTGTTGCAGGAAGAAGTTTAGCAACAGAGAGCATCTGAGAAACTCCTTTACTGGAAATTATAATTCACAGTTTATCTATTTTCTCTTTACCGGTTAATTCTGGTAAAAGTTCCCATCTCAATAGACAATGAGAGGAACATTTATTTGTAGCCATTCTTTTAATTTTTGTGATTTACTTCTATGAACAATTCTCTTTCAACCAGACTGACTTCTTTAATACATATCCTAAACTCTGCAGTTGCGACAGCTACAAATACTGCCTGATACTTTTGTCCTGTCTAGAGCTGTTGCTAAATCTGGAGTTATAATATCCATACGCCCTCTGTTAGCTTTGGATGGACCAGGATTTAATGCTGAGCCCTCAAACAGCTTTATTTCATGATCGTGTTATTCATTCATTTCAATCTTCATCATTTGAACTGTCTGTAATAGATTCAAGTACTGCTATTTATTTGTTTCTTTCTCCTGTGAACATTTCATGTTTCTAATATTTTCTTCAGAAAATTCTTCTTTTATAAGCAATCAATTCCTTCCACAATAGATTTCTTTATGTCAACACCAATTATTGATCCTCATCTGCCATCTTCTCGTTGTGCTGCTAGCAAGAAATCTCTATCTTCTGCTATTTTACTTATGTTTAACGCATCGGCATGAGCAAGATTAAACAAGTTACCTAATTTTTAAGAAGATGTATTCTCTTTGGCTTCCTTTGTTCTTCTTTAACAGTCTTCATTCTTCAAATAATTCCAGACATTTATTATCGTTATATCAATGAAATTATCTTTAGATAATTAACTTAATAATTACATTTACAAATGCTTTTATGGATTTGATATTATACATGACTTTTTAATACATTGAAATAATTTTATTAATACTGGGATTAGATATATTTTTTTAAGTAAAAGGAGAAGAAAAAAAACAAAATGACAACAAATTATGAAACTTATGCTTCCTTCAGCTACCTATAAACAGTATTTTTAGTGATTCAATTTTACAAGTATTATTTTTAGATATAATGGAGAGGTGAGAGCAATAAATTTTAAGACTTCAAAAATAAGGACCACCCTACTCTATATATACATATATATATATATATTATGAATCTCTATTTGTATTTTGTATGCAAATGTTCGAGTTATCATTAATCCATATTCCATGGCTTTGGAGTCTTACAAACCAGAGAAATGCTGTACAGAAATATCTTCTAAGAAGGAATCACATATGAGAGAAAAAATTCATTATAGACAATTTCCCACTTTAGTTAGTACGTCGTGGAGGTGTGCACAGTCTCAGGTCTGGCCTGTTTTTATTCCTGTCCTCGGGCCAATTTTCATTCACGAGACTCGGGCCTGGTCTTTACTTTTTCCAGGCCGGGCCTAACATTTTTCTGCAGACCCGGGTCTAACTATCTTCTGCGCACTTGGGCAGGCCCGGACTTTTTCCAAGCTGGCCCTGGACTTCATTTTTCCTAGAGGTCTGCACATGCAAAATTTTCAGGCCCATGCAAGAATCCGTTAAATGGGGCCCAGTGCAACAATTATTGAAAAAAATGCATACATTTTTAAATGGCCATTATTCTTCAGTTAAAGTTATTTTAAAGAATAATACATACATTTCTAGGCAAAAAAATTAAAGTGCAGTAAGACGTGTGAGAAAGAACCTGTCTATGATAGAAACCTGTCTTAAACGGAAAAATGTCTTGATCTGTGTAAAAAGAATATAATACATATACAATAGACAATATAATTGCTAAGAATGGAACCTTCCTACAATGAAAATTTCTTCTCTCATGATATTTGTTCTCTTACTGAATCTTCATTTGAATGTAATTGTCTAAGTCAATTTTTTTAATCTGTGTTTATGAACGTAATTCTCTAATTGGTCATTAATGTTTACATTTGAATGTAATTGTCTAAATCAATTTTTTTAATCAGTGTTTATTTACGTAATTGTCTAATTGGTCATTAATGTTGTTGCTATTTTGCATTCCATGCATATCGAACATAATCTGTAAATAAAATCATAGGGAAGTGGGCTTTTTGAATAATGTTAATTTTAGAATAATATTGCTTCAGAACTATCGGTATATTTTGTAGAAATTCAGTCGGGCCAAAAAAATTTTGAATGGGCCGAACTTTTTGCTTTTATACTTGGCCAGATCTCAGGGAAAAAAAAAAACTGTATGGGCCGGGATGTGTCAAGAAAAAATTTTTTGTACAGGCCGGTCCGAACTTCTTACTTTTAAACCGGGCCAGGCCAGGTAAATACATTTTTTTTATGGGCTGGACCGGGCTTGAACTGAACATATTTTATACCGGGCCAGGCTCGGGCTTAAGTTTTAGCTTTTATACCTGGTCAGGTCAGGCCAAAAAAATGTATGGATTGAGATGGGCTTGGGTCAACATTTTCTTTTAAACCGGGCCAGGTAAAAAAAATTGTACAGTTTGGGGCCAGCCTTGTCATAGAAACTTTGGTCCGTGTAGACCTCTAATACATCGCCTGCTCTAAATGCATTATGTTCTTTTCTTTTGTTCTTATTACACTCATTTTGCATCAACACATTTTTCAAGATTTCATCATAGACAGGTTTCTTTTCACAGGTTTTCATGTTCTTTAATTTGTATGCCTTGTATGTACTATTCTTCAAAAAGTATAAATTTCAAATTTTAATTGTAGAATAATTCAATTTAAAAATCTATGCATTTTTTCCAAAAATTATTTGATTGGGCCATGTTTTACTGATTTTTGCACGGGCTCAGCTGAGCCCGCTATTTTTATATATCTGAGTTGAGACCGGGCCTAAAAATTTCTTTCCATCCAGACTTCTAGGAAGAATATCCGATTCAGTCCAGAAATAAAGAAGTCTGATCTGGCCTGAGTCTGCAGAAAAAAGTAAAGACCAAGCCCGGTCCGGTCGAAAAAGAGTGATGGACAGACTCAGTTGGTTTTTGTCCTGAAAACAGTGCTTTGGTCTTACAGCAACATTACGGTCTATAGAGAAAATTGTTTGGGGTTTATTTTAATAATGTTTCACTATTTCAAACATATTAAAATTGTTATAGTATATCGCTAAGGTGCATTACAAGAGACTTACTATAGAATATTTGGTGTATAGCATTCATTTCATTTACAGGGACACACAAAAGAATCATGCATGTTAACATGGGAAGCATGTTAACAATAACTGCTGGAAATTTGTTTTCAGTTGCTGAACGAGTTTTTAAATTTAACTCATTTTTTGTCTATTACTTGGTGTGTATAAATTCTATAAATCATATACAGGACAGCACAAAAGTCCTCAAGTACATTTCCGTTTACTAACAGAAACTTCATAAGGGGAATTTTAAACTGTGCTACGCTTTTCCTAACTGAATTAAAATTTAGCATTCTATGTAGTATATATATAAATCTATAGATCATAATACAGGGCTGCACAAAAGAATTCGAATACTTTTCCAAATATTGTTGGTAATTCCTGAAATTGGGCTTTTAAGTATGTTATGCGTTCATCTTTCATGGTATTAAATGGTGAAGATTTGTAAAATTATTTTGGAAGTGTTGGAAAGTGTCACATAATCTATGCTTGACACATGATTCTTTGTTTTTGTTATTTTTTTATGTCCTGTTATATTCATATTTAAAATTGCCATGTCATGTATAGATCTGCAAAAAAATAAATAAACAAGCGGGAAAAATTCTACCTTACGACAGAATATAGATTGGCCACCCACGGTTTTTATCGTTGAGATTTTTTCAGCCAAGTCTAACTCATCAAAAAAAAAAAAAAAAAAAAAAAAAAAAAAAGTGTTTGTTAGCATAAGCCAGCTTCTTCACTTTAGAATTTAGTTAGCGCTCTAAGATTTTTTGTGAGGCTGGCGGAACATATTAGGCACGAACACACCAAGGTTTAAAAAGATTCGGTGACTAGAAGTATTTTTAATAAATATAATAGTAAAAAGATGTGGCTCCAATGGGCTGAGATGTGGCGATGTGATTGTTGTTCACAAATGTGCAGGCTTAATGACACCCTTTAAACTGTTTTTAATGGTTCAAGGCATTTTAGCACTTAATAGATAAACTAAAAAAGGTAATGAAAAGTTTTTTAAAAGCAGTTTTTATGATGGATACAGCTAAGAGAAGTTGTTTAACAAATGATGAGTTAGCATTAATTGACAGGATCTTGGAAAGCGGTGGGGGAAGGGAGGGGGGAGCTATACAAAACACAAGTGCTCTACGAGACCCGATTTAAAATGAATCCTCACTTGCAATTGAGAGATGGGACTTTAAAAGGGATCCCCCTTATCACCCCTCTGACGCGCCCCCCAAGAGAAATACGTGAAAACCAAGGGCGCCAAAAGAAGCGAGGTGGGAGGGGGGGAAATACCTTTAGGTGGTTTACAGCTAATTTTGGTGAAATTTTGGAGCTGTCCGACCCATAGGAACAGAGAAAAATGGGAAAAACTAAAATAAATATGAGAAATTGAAAAAAATAAATAAGAAAAGTGCTCCTGACAGGAGAGAAGGAGGGGGGAGTAGAACCAGACAAAAGTGCTTGATGAGATCAAAATTTTGATATAAAAAAATGTTTATAATTATGTTACATGATGGGATTTGAACACCTTGAATGTCTCCCCCATGGGGGGGTAACTCCGGTCCTATGGGAGAGAGAGCCTCGGGACCCTCTTAGAAATGTTGGCCTCGACGATTTTAACTTTGTTGGATCCTTTAGAAGAGGCCTACGTCCTCTTTGGGGCTTAAAGGGGCTGAGAAAGATGGGAAAAACTAAAATTTAAAAGGAGTTGAAACAGAGAACTATGTTTCGTAAGGGAGGGGGTAGTGAGAGGCGGAGAATAGGACCAGACCATAGTGCTTGACGAGATCTATCTATTGATATGTTACATGAAGGGGTTTACATGTGGTTTACATTTGGGAGGAGCACCAAAAAGGTCTTACAGGACCCAGGATTATGCCAAGTTGCAATTCTGATTTCGCCAAGATCATCGCAAAGCTTATACAGGCATCCTATATACGCATTTATATATTCCAAACACTCCTATATGTGCCATATACGTCATTATACACATATTATTTATGTTTTATATGTCGTATATACATCATATACACATGTCATATATATACATCATATATGCATCATATATGGCTATAACTTGGCCACATACGTACAGAAATGTTATATTATTATAATGTCATACATGCTTTATAATTTGACGATAAATCTTGGCCGCTTGGCAGTTCATTCTTGGAAGCAACTATAACACGAAAGTACCAAATTTACAATATATTAATGAAAACAGAAACAAAAATATTTCATGCTTGTTGGCGGCTATAACACGAAAGTACCAAATTTCTTTTTTATTTTTCATATCTGATAATTTGCATCGATCCGTTTTTGTAATTTTAACATTTTTGTAACGATTTTATGCATTTCTAGTGCCTATTCAAAGAAAAATTCTTCTAAAGTTACAGAATTTCGTTAAAATCGGTTAAAATAGTAAAATGCGAACATTGTTTGGTCCATTCTCAACCGAAAGCAACAGCCGTTATCATTATCTTTTTACGCGTGAAGGTTTCGTTATAGTACTTCATTGTGATGAAGTTTGGTAATTTTTGAAATTCATTATTTGAAAAACGGCATAATCATTCGATTTGAAATTTATATCAAGACAAAGACAATTTTTTTTCTTTCTAACGCAGTTTGTCTAACAATTTTGTGACAAATACTTTTTGAGCTATTAATTTTTTCAGTAACTTCAAATGTTTCATTTTCCGATATTAACCTGTGGCAACGATGGATTGCTGTGACTTTTCATAAACATGAAAAATGATAGAGATTGAAAGAATAAGCCTCCCTGTGGGTGGCTAATAAATAATCCGCTGGTTATAAGTTTAGTTCTAATTGATGTATGAACAAAGAGAAAAGTTTTGTAGTTTTCTTTTAATTAATAGAAAGTCCTTCATATTTATATGAGATTCATATTGTCTAAGGGATCATCTAAAATTGAATCTAACTTTAAAACATGTTGCTGGTTGGACTTGTCCAATAGTGAATTAGGACAACTTTTCCATCTGGGGATTGGTGCACAGAAAGACAGCACACTTTTGTCTCTATAATATATGTAATAAATCTTATAGACTTTGTATTCAAAGATTAAATTAAAAATTTATAGGTATCTTATTTTAATTAACTTTTAAGTTCTAAAAATGCTGAGGATTTTTTATATACAGAGTACAGTGTATTTTTCTTTTCATCATCAGTATTTTTTCTTATTTTTTCAACACAGTTTTTAATTTACTTTTTGTTTACTATTTATTTAATAGGAAAAAGAAGAAAACAATGAAGACCCAACACTTCCAAGTAAGTTTTAAAATGAAAAATTCATCTTATTTATTTCTATTTTATATATATATCACAAGTGCTTTAGTTGCACCAGTAACTTGTAAAGCTGCCAGTCAGTATAAGTTAAGATTATAATTAAATACAAAGATTTAAAAAACATTCCATTGTTATACAGCAGTCACATAAGAAAAATCTATAAAAGGGTAATCATAAACTCCAAAATTCATGTTACAGTTAAGTTACTTGAATGCCTCTTTTGCACATTTGTTTAAAAGATTTGTACTTATTTTTTTATGCTTAACTTTCTAAAGAAATCTGTAAATTTTTCTCAATGCTATTTTAGTTTTTTACATTTGCTAGAGTTGCTTTTATTGCATTTATTGTAATTTTAAAACTTATTAACTGTTTAGTGCCGTTTGTTGTTTGATTATTATAAATACCCTTTTAAACAAACAATTTTTTGCTGTTGTTGATGCTGGGATAGATTCCTTTTTATAAAAATTATTCCCTTTTGTACTTTGTTCTTTTTGAGATTGTTGTATTCAATAAGACTGTATATTAATATGAAAAATATTTTTTATTATTAAATATTTTTAAATATTTTATTATTAATATTTTTTATTAACTTTATACCTTGACTTATTAGTATTATTCATTGCATTAATGGATTATTTTAATAATTACTACTAATGTTATTTTAGAGCATTGTACACTATTATGTGAATTTTGTGCTGTTAAATTTTTATAGCTGTACTCTGGTAATTCCTGATTTTTAATATTGTATATTTTGGTGTATTAAGTTATTACATTAATCAGGAAATGGCTTAAAAATAATATCTTTCTCACATATATGTATATTATTTTCTGGATGGTGCTCACAAATCTAAATTTATTCATAAGCAGTTGAAAATTTAGGAATTTTTTTAAAGAATAGGATAGGCATATGCCAAAATTACAAAATTTTATCAAAAATTCATACCTTAACTTTGCTGATTGACTTATATGGTAAAATATACAGTATTAAAAAATAATAATAAATAAGAGGTTGATTATCTAAAGGGTTTTAAAGATATCAAAATATTATTTAGAGAGAAAAGTTCTCAATTTAAAGTAATTTCATTTGTATAGAATAGATGCTATAATTATAAGAAACATTTGCCTTCATGTTGGATTGTCACATAAAATTTCATTTTTTTTGTAAACTAGAAGGAAAAAATAACTCCCCTATTTTTAATAATAAGATTGATTTTCTTATCTTCAAATTTGTTAAAAATTAAATACAAGGATTTTAAGTAGGGAAGTTAAAAAAATATTTTATGTAAAATCTTATTTGCATCAAGATGCTTTTTTTTTTTCAGTACATGCCTACAAGGCTGCCATTTGGTACTATTTTGAGCTTCAGGAGATTATGGCAACTTTTCAAAGCGAAAAAAAGACTCAAAAGCCACTATTTCTGTCAAATAGGCAACTATTTTATGAAATAGGAGACTTGAAAATTTTATTCTAGCTTTTCCCAAGAAATCTTGCAATATCTAGAGAAAATATGAAACACCAATAAAAAATTTGATCATTCCAGTACAATTTGATGTAGTTCAGATGTTCGAAATCTGCAACAAACAGCACTTTTTTAATTTTCATTTATTTTCCTCTTAACTTCATCATAACATTGCCATTTTGTTTCCTGAAATGAAAATATGAGATAAATGAGTAACTATTGAGTAATATTGTGATTGTGTAATACACCATCTCAGAAATTTAGTACAAAGGTACTTTTGAATATTTCTTTTAAAAGTTTGAAGCCGAATTTTCTAATTTATTAGATATTTTATGTATTTACTTTTTTTATCATGTTACTTAATGACTGATTACCAGATCTTTGAATTTATAGTAACTGAAAACGAGATTAGGGGTTGAAAAAAGAGGAAGGATATCATTTTTTAAAAGTTCGCTCTTTGCCCCCAGGTGTAGAGGGATTTCATCTTGAAATCTATGAAAACAATCAGTTTTGCATAATGGTTAATATCAGCATATAAATGTGAAAAAGGAGTAAATTTTGAAATGCACTCTTCCTGTTTCTTCTCCTTCCCTCTCCATGCAAAGTGAGTGAGAGGGCCAAACACTCCAAAACGTTTTGCTGCATTTGTCATGGCACATTTTTTAAATTTATTTTAAACATAATGCAGTACCCAACAAGTCGGCACATATAATGTTCTTTTAAAGCAATATTCTATATAAAATCATAAAGACTGATTTTCAAAATCTTATAATTAATTGACTTGTCACTAGATCTTGAAATTTATCTTTGCCAAACATAAAAATGTTTATAGTTTTATGGGCCCAAAGGATAAGTTGAAATTTTTACTAATTTAGAATCCCCACCCTTGGAAGCCGGTAGCTTAGTGGTTAGTGCATCATATTACCATGCTGCAGGTCCAGAATTCAACTCCTGGCTAGGCAAGTTTCACACAACCTTTCATCTCTTTGAAGTCCGTAAAATGAGTACCAAGCTTGCTTGGGAACCAAGCAGTGGGAGTACTACATTATGTTGACCACCTGACTGGTACATATGATGTATAGAATCCCATGCCCCATGGTCAAGAAAGCAGAGTTGGTCATCGTAGGCCAAGATCCTTAGGAATTGTTGCACCACAGAGTATAGTTTAGTTACCCCACACGCACACATTTATCTCCCATTTACTAGGTGCGTAACTAAGTTTCCAGGGTTTTTTTAATTTATAAAAAATGGAAAAATTTAAGAGAAATGCAAAAAATGATTTATTCAAATTATCGCCCCTCACTAGTTACACATTTTTGCCATCTCTCTGGCAATACATGAATACCGCGATGATAAAAAGACGCGTCTTTGAACCGAAACCATTCATCCAACCAATTTTGCACTTCTTCGAAATTGGCCAAGTGTTGCCCAGACAAGCCATGCGTCATTGACCAGAACAAGTGATAATCGGAAGAGGCCAGGTCTGGTGAATACAGCAGGTGCGGTAGCAGATCCCATTTCAGTGTTTTGATGGTGTCCTGGATGATGGAAGTGCGATGGCTCGGAGCATTGTCATGCTGCAATATCACTCGTTCGTGTCCCATTCTGGCTGTTTTTCGAGCAATACATGGTTCAAATTATTCAGTTGTTGTCGGTAACGATTCCCATTGACAGTTTCGCCCGGTTTCAGCCGCTCATAGTACACGATTCCTTTCTGGTCCCACCAAACGCAGAGCATTTTCTTTCTGAAGTGATTTGGCCGTGCCTTCGATGTTGATGCTTCGCCAGGTGAAAGTCACGATTTTTTGCGTTTGAGTTTCTCGAAATATATCCACTTCTCATCGCCAGTAACGATTTGATGCAGGAAATTCTTTCTTTCATGCGGCAAAAGCAAAATTTCAGAAGTGGCTCTTCAATTTTCCATCTGTCTCTCAGCCAACTCATGCGGCACCTATTTTTTTTCCTTTTGAATTTTTCCCATGGCATGTAAACATTTAGAAATACCTTGGCGAGTCATGTTTAATGCCTCTGCAAGTTGTTCTTGTGTTTGCGTATCATCTTCATCCAATAACGCTTGCAGATCGGCGTCCTCAATTGTTTTTGGTCTTCTGGAGCCCTCCTTGTCCTCAGTGTCGAAATCGCCATTTCTGAAGCGTTTAAACCAATTTTCACAGATAGTTTTCGATGGTGCATGTTTGAGGTAGGCCTTCTCGAGCAAACGACATGCTTCAGCTGCATTTGTTTTCAAGTTAAAGCAGAAAAGCAAAGCTTTCTGCAAATGCTGCTTATTTGACACAAAACACTAAATTTTCGTTGTTAGAAAAAATATTTTTGCGTTTTGATATGTGTTGTTATTACAACTTGTTATTGTTAATAGATATCCAAGCTATTAGAAAAACACAACTTTAGACATGTATGTCGACTACATGGGCCATTAGCGCCATCTATGTGTGAAACCCCAAAACTTAGTTACGCATCTAGTAATGTGTTAAACAGCTGAATGTTGAATTGAGTCCTTCTCAAAACAAGTAGCTGCAAAATTCTGCATGTTTAATGAATTTGAAAAAAAAAAGGCGATTTTTAGTTACTTTGGCTCTTACAAATTATACATACTCAAAAAAATTGCTTATTGGTCTTGAAAGTTTAATCGCTTCCAAAGAAAGGTCAGGGAAAAGTGAGAAAATTTGTAAAGGGAAAATCACTAGCTACTCTTATCTGAACACAGGGAGCATTTTGGATAATATTTATGTGCAACTATTTTGCTACTAAAATGGCCATGGTATGCTATTTTTGGATTTGAAGGGTACTGTTTCGAATAATTTTTGTATTGGCAGCCCTGCACCTACATCAGAAATGTGTAAATCACTTAATATTAGAAATGTATTTAGCATGGTATGCTGATGTCGTAACGATTGTGACAACAAACTACACTATTGCTCTTATTGATCGTACATTCACTTCTAAATATTGCACAATTTCAATTTTGATATCAAATACAAAAAAAATGTACTTTCAAATGAAATTTGTTTGAAAATTAGTATAATTTATTGTTTTTTTTACTTTAAAAATTATTTTCACACATTAATTTTTAAAAATATATATCAACAATAAACATTGGTTTGTTGCAATAATGTAAAAATATGTAAAGTGTAAGAAAAATATGTCAGAATTACCACAATTAGCAATTATTTATCCATGCTTGGTGAGAGCAAATTAAAAATTAAAAAAAAGAGCTTTTTCATTTTTATTTATTTTTTACATTTTAAAAATGTGATTGGTTAATCTTCTGTAATTGGATCTACTTCCAAATGTTGCTATTAAGGCTACAGTGTTCTCTAAATTGAATGTAAATACCATTAAAGGTTTTTAAAAACAACTCTTGGGCCAAATCATATTTGTTCAAATGTGCCATTTGGCTATGGACCTAATTACATAAGATTAACCTTAAGATCCTGTCTGAATTTTCATTTATTTTATGTATTGGAACTATACTTTGGTGCTAAACTGAAGTCTGTCAACAAAAATACCGATTTTCATGTTACGTGAACATATATAAAGTTAATTTGAATTGGTTAAAAGGTATTTTAGTTTCAAAATCAGCTTATTTATTTATTTTTCCATTATTGAAATACCTTAAGCTTGCTTGTTTCATTGTTAGTGTAAAAGTTATGCAAATGTTTATTCCTGTTAAGTTTTTCCATTCAAATATTATTAACCCTGTTAGTAATTTTCTGTTTTATTTTGCATCTTGCATGATTTTGTTTCTCTTGCATAGCATTGAAATTTTTTTGTTTTGTTTTGTTTTGTTTTAATAAAAGACTTGTGATGCAAAGAAATCATGAAAGGAGAGTGCTTTGTAATTATTATCTTATTGATTTTGTTATATCATGAAAATTGTCCTTCAAATTTGTCAATATTGAATGCTTGATTTTGAAAAGTCTATGCTTCATTCAAAATGCATGTTTATTCCCTTTTGATAATAGTGGCACAGTGGAAGTCTGATTATAAAAATAAACCAATGGATACAATATTTATACGAGAAGTGAAAGAAGGAAGTCCTGCTCATAATGCTGGCCTAACTAAAGGTGACAGAATATTGGCTATCAATAATTATCCTTTAACAGGAAAATCTTACTCAGACATCATACACTTAATTCTAAGAAGGTAAAGTTTACTACAATACTTAGATTTATTTTTGCAAAAAAATTGATCCCTCACTTTTATTTATTTTTAAAAATACAATAAAAATATGTAAACTCTGAGATTTGAAAATACTTACGGATTTTTTTCTTTCTTTTTTTAATATTTTAATTTTTTATTATTAATTTTGATTATAAAAATATCATTAAGTACTATACGTCAAATGATTTTTCATAGGAAATATTAATAATATCTTATCTGATATTGTACTGGGATTTAATTTTAAATGTAAAGTAATCTAATTAGAATCCTTTTTATCATAGGTTTTATAATAATAAAACACGTATGATATTAAAATTAAAGTTCAAAGATTGAGTTGTAAATTTAAAATAGTCTATTTATAAAACTAAAGTATTTATTTTTATGTGCACAAGATGTTGTTTTTATATACTTAAATTAGTGGGGGGAAAAAAAGCTTTTATTGAAAATATAAAATTAACAGAAACAAGCTTTTCCTTACATAATCAGAAATCATAGGATATGACATGCAACTATTGTTGCATTTGATGTTGCTAAATATTTATTTTTGATGTTTAACTATGCATTAAAAAACTGCTAAATTTAGTTAAATTTTGAAAGCTATCCTTCCTTTGGTTAATGGATACTTTTTGGTTAAGAATGTTATTTATGAATTAAAATACGTGAATATTTCTAGAGTATTTTTGATTTCAAATCACTCTTACAATATTGCAAATTTTTCACTTTTAATAGAGAAATATGATATTATATTCTTAAGGTGATGAATAAAAAATCCCCGGTTTTCCACTAGTTTACTGCATGAATAAGAATTCATATCCTAATTAAAAGCTAAAGTTCAGCTCAGTACATTAGCATATATATAAAAATGGAGACCAATCTGCTTACGGTAGTTGTTTGTATACAGCACTCACAAGGAATGTATATTCTACAACTTCCAATAATATTCTTTGGTGATAAGTGAATAGATATGGAGTTAAGCTATGATGCAAATTGGTTAACTTTATAACTCAACACATGCATGCTTTCTCTAGAAAGAAGTTTTATTTGTATTCTCAAAGACATCTGACGTTTGTGACTAACATGCTTAGCATCTTCCTTTTTTGTCATAGAATTTGTTTATCAGAGAAAAAATTCTTCTAAGCAGAAATTTCATCAAAAAATTCTACAAGCAGTAATTTTGTTAACAGAATTAATAAAAAAAAAATGTGTGCTGTTCTATTGTAACACTATAAGCTGCAAAACATATTCTGTGGCTTGTAAAATAACTCAATCCGGTGGTTAGCACGCTTGCTTTTCATAATTATAAGGAACTGTGAAATTCATGATTATTACCCTGCCTAGTCTATAACTAAGTAATGTTTTGGGGGTTTTAATTACATTACAGAGAGAATTTAAGTTAGTGTTGTTTCCAAAGTTCTCTTTTGATAATTTTGCTGAAACTGTCTAATGCATTGCTTAGTATTTTTCCCCTCTTTACTACCACTCCCTTCCCCATTCCACTAGCTTCAGTTTTGTTTAGTTGCTTCTGTAGCGTTTTCTTCACTGTGTTCTCCTCTCAAGTATGTCATGTTAAAGCACTTTTTAATAGCTTATTTTATTTAATTAACAAATTCAATAGTGACAATGTGTTTTGCAATATACAATATTGTCAATTCATAAAATATGTCAGTTTTGAAAAGTTTTTATAGATTGATTTTTCTTTATGGTAAGTAATAGTTTTCTTCTATGACTGTTATTGTTAAGAAATTTTATTAAAATGTATGTAATTTGAGAATGTTGTGAATGTCAAGTGATAATTTTCCCAGGTTTATGGTTTATTTTTTCTGGATGTTGCAAATATTTTAATTTTGGTACTGATTGCTATTCAATACATTAGATGAAACCTGTCTGGTTTTTGTTTGCTATGAAAATGTTCAATATTGTGTTCTTAAATTGTAAAGTGTTTTGCAAACTAATAATAGTAGTAATTTTTATTTATTATGTCATCTTTCTTTCTTTTTCTTTTCCATAATACGTGGATTTTATTTGATAATTTCTGACATTAAAGTATTTCACTGTTGCATTCACATTTTTTTAATTATGTTTTAGTTGGAATTTGCATGTCTCTTTCCCTCCCTTTTTAAAAAAAATAACTTGTATGATCCATGAGATGTTGTCTTTTTTTATTTGTGTTATTTATGTTTTAAAAACTTATTTCATAGAAAGCTGAAACTTTTTTTCCAACTAGGGGTGTGTCAAATATCCTGCTCTCGGCCATGCTACAGAACATTCAGTTAGGCCGAATATCAAAATATTCAGTCTGTCGAATATCAATCGAATACTTAAAAAAACCCTTTAAAAATATTTTTTAAATATTTGATAAATACTGTTTTAATTGTCAATGAATAAAGATATTCAGAATAATTAATGAATATAATCATATTTAAATAAAAGAGATTGCTTTTACATTATTTATTTGCTGTTTAAAAAGTGACACTTAAGAAAATTAACTATTAATGATGATACAAGACATGACATATTTTATTAATTAAGATTGTTTGTTGCTGTATTGAAATTTATAATCAGTTATAAAAAACTTTAAACATAGTAAAAATGTTAATAAATGACTAAAATGCTATTAAACTCAATAATTTAGATTTAGAAGATCCAGAGGAATTTTGATGAACAAACACCCTGGATATTCAAATTTAAATTGCCAAAAAAATGGTTTATTTTTTTCCCCCCATCGTTTGCTAAATGTATCACTGAATGTTTTTTATTGAACTTGTCTTGTTTTTTATCTATGTATGGCAAAAAATAAAAAAGTATGAGAGAATTACAAGATTGTCTTAAATTTTGCCTAATTTTTTTTTATGGTAACAATTATTCATTTTACTATAGGATAGCTTTATTCTTATCTATTTATTTTATTTATCGTAATTTAATTACAGTTTATTGTTTGTACAATTAGAAAGTGTACCTGATAATATCTTCCTGATTATCCAACAATTTTAATTTTCTGAAATACCCCTGGTCCTATGATTATCAATAATTAGGAATATACTGTAAATTTATTTTTAAACTTGTAAAGTCTTTTTTGTTTTATTTATTTATTTTTTAATTCACAAGAGAAAATTAGCTTTGATATTATTGAATAAATTACACTCATGTCCAAAATTAAGGTCACAAACATAAAATCTGTGAAAACTGATGGACTATTCACTGTGTTGCCACGAAATTTGGCACAGAGGTATATTAGAATGGGAGAAAGAATATAGCAACATAACAATGTGGAAAAGATTTTAATTGTGAATTAAAATACAGAGTATATTAAAAAGTGTTAAATCATGAATCAGAGATAAAGCATTTATCTCAGGAAAAGTATGTCTGATATGGAGTGTGACCACTGTGCACTGCTATACAAGCCTCACAACGAGCTCTCATACTGTTTATGAGGGTTTCGATAAATGTTTGTGGCAACAAAGCCATTTCTTCCAAAAGCGCAGCTTTTAACTCCTGGCGGGTCATGGCAGAGGGGTTACGCTGTGCAATGGTTCTTCCTAGACCATCCCGATGTCACCAGGAAGGCCAGCCAAGACCACCACAGAGCAACGACACCTGCACAGAACAGCTATTTGGCGTTAAGCGCATGACGATATAGGCTGGCAATGACTCCTCAGCTTGCTGGTGACCTTATTGCTGCATCTGGAATAAGAATTTCCAGGCAAACAGTATATAGATGACTAGCAGAGAGGGCACTTTACATCCGTCATCCAGTCGTGTGTGTCCCTTTCATTGTATCGAACAGGAAAGCCCAGTTGTTGTGGAGCCGAAGACATCTCTTCTTCTTGGACACAACAAGAGTAGGAGCGTGTTCTTTTCAGTGATGAGTCTGGATTCACCACGGAAAGTGATTCTAGTCTAATCTTCATCTGGAGAGAACATGGAGCTCGCTATCATCCCTTCTATGTAAAATAAATCGACACATTTGATGGCAAAGGATTCCTTGTCTGAGACAGCTTAATGTTGGGCTGCCGTACCTCACTGCACGTCTTCGATGCAGGTACTGTCAATACACATCGCTATATGGATGAGGTCCTTGAAGCCTATGTGAGGTTGTTCCGGGGTGCTGTAAGCCCAGACTTCATTTTTATGGACGATAGTGCAAGGTCACACAGTGCTCACATTGTTGATGATTTTCCTGAAGAGGGGGATATTCACCGTATGAATTGGCCCTCGAGATCTCTGGACCTCAATCCTATTGAACATGTTCAGGATGGTCTAGGAAGACCCATTGCACAGCGTAACCCTACTCCTAGGACCCTCCAGGAGTTAAAAGCCGCGCTTTTGAAAGAATGGGCTTTGTTGCCACAAACATTTATTGACACCCTCATAAACAGTATGAGAGCTCGTTGTGAGGCTTAAATAGCAGTGCACAGTGGTCACACTCCATATCAGACATACTTTACCGAGATAAATGCTTTATTTCCTATTCATGATTTAACACTTTTTAATATACCCTGTATCTTAATTCACAATTAAAATCCTTTCCATATTGTTATGTTGCTATATTCTTTCCCTCATTGTAAAGTACCTCTGTGCCAAATTTCGTGGCAACACAGTGAATAGTTCATCAGTTTTCACAGATTTTATGTTTGTGACCTTAATTTTGGACATGAGTGTTTGTAGCACAATTGAAATATTTTTCTAATTGATTAATAAAATTGTTTTGTATAAATATTTGAACATGTAATGTTATGAATGACATTTTCATCAATTCTATTATATTTTTAACAGTGGTCAAACTTTGAGACTTCTGGTTGTACCTAAAGAAGATGATATTTTACAACTTGTAAGTAATATGAGCTAAATATTCTGAAAATTATTATTAAAATAGTTGTTATTTATGTTACTATTTTTTTATTGATCATTTATATTATCTTAATATAATATCTTAATATTCGATTTTGCAAAGAAGTTATTTATTTATTTTTTTTTTTCAGTACTTTGCTTCATCAGCTTATCAGCCAGTTCACCGTGAACATAAACAAAAGTATCATATATCTTCTTTTCATACCAACTCTGAACAATCAAATCAGCTGTATAAACAATCATCATATGGAACATATCCTGGAAGAATATTTAATAAAAGTAAAATTGCAAATGGCAGAGGAACTGAAACTAACAAACAAATATCAAAATCCTCACTCGTGGAAGCTGCCAATTCATTTGATCTAAATCAAGATACAGAGCTGACCAATCATCTTCATTCTCCAAAAAAGAATCATGAGTTAACAACTCCAAGTGATTGTGTATTTCAGAGTGGTTGTTTTAGTGAAGATGAAGATTCCTATAATCACCCCAAAGAATTGAAGAGGGATAGTTTGTGTAGCTTACAACCTCCAAAATTAAAAGATTCAGTTGCGAATTTGTATTTTAATCTTTGTCATAATCAACAGTCATCATTTTTTCCATTTTCATCTGAAGAAAATTTAAATTATCCCATTTATGAATTAGATGATATTGTGCATTGTGATAATATGGGGGAATCTAGAAGTATTTCAGAGGCCTTAAGCATGGCTTCAGGAGGAAATATACCTAATCCTAATAGACCATCATATCAGCCTATGTCTCTTTATTTGGGAGATACTTGTGAGAGGACTAGTGACTCTAGCTTGGTGTGTATTTCAGATTCTCAGCCATCCAGCATGTGCCGGAACAGCATGATAAGCAGATCAGCTGAAATAACTTCAGGTCCTAATTCTGACATGTCAGTTAATCCATGTTCTCTTGTTTATAGCAAATCTGGTGAATGTAGTTCCATGCCATCAGATTTTTTGTACAGCAAAGATTCTGATTCATTCTCAATCAATCTAGTTGCTCAGCGGAAACATCAATTTGAATCTGGTGATATGCTGGCTGAATCAATTGAAAAGATGAATTTATATAAAAGTGAATTATCTCGTATGTCAAAACCTAATCAGATTAAACTTGTTTCAACTAGAACAGCTGAGTTTGAAAATAAATCTCAGTTCTCCATTGTTTCTCCTACTCATAATCATAAGCAGATAGAAAATGATAAAAAAACTAAAGCTTCCCTAAAAGAAAATTTTATGCTAAATGATCAACCAAAGCAGTCTGAATATGATTATTTAGATAAGCAAAACAGTAATAAATTAAGCAGTGTAGAGACTTCCTTTATTAGTAATGTGGATACATCCATATCAGGAACATCATCAGGTAATATGTTTGTTTATTGCTAATTATTCTTTTACATATTTACTGTATTTTGATAAAGCTTAGAACTGAAATCTTAATAAGCATCAGGATAACTAAATTAGAAGGAAAAATAAAATTGTAATCTATACTAATAATTAAAAAAAAAAATGTTTGTCTGTATGTGCATGACAACTAGGAAAATATATCACAAGTAGATATCTGTGAATTTTGTTTCAGATAGACAAAGACAGGTTCAAATGCACCTGAGTCTCAGATTTTTTATTAGCTTTTTTGTAATTTTATACTGAACAAAATGATTCACATATTTCTTCGATTTTCCAAGTTCACTGGTGATTTTGACCCACTCAAAAGCCATCCAATTCAATCTTTTTGCTTGATATCGTAAATTCTATTCTCTTTTCAATACAGTTTATTCGAAATTCGTATAGCGATTTTTGAATTTTTCGCTTTTATATGTACCCATTTTGCTGAATATGAGAAATTTGTTTTTGTCAACCAATATCTGTTTGATACCTTATCCATCCAATTTTATATTTTATACACCTGCATGGTGTAGATTTTTGGAAACCAATTATAAAAAATAACAATTGGAATTTATATGAATTTTTAAAAACTTTAAGGAAAGAGAAATCTCTGATGACCAAATGAAGTTCCAAAAGAGTGGTATCTAAGGTTACCTTTTATTGTAAAAAAAAAACCTGTTGTTATGGCGACGGTGCTCCTTTGTAAGTGATTATGTCATTTGACCTTACACCAGTTGAAATTTTCAGGCTAGATTTCTTCTTCCTTTTTTTAAAAGATATTTTTAATAGTTTATTTTTTATAAAGTTATAGTATCAATTTCATAAGATATATTTAAAGTAATCCTGGGAAATGGTACAGTTGTTTTAGCCAGGCAAATCTGTTAGTTATATGGTTCTTGTTATCTTATGTGTATATTTGAAAAACTAAAATTCTATTGATTGCTCTCAAGAATAAGTTTTATTTCCATTTTTAATATTTTAGTTGATTTCCAAGAAAGGTGTTTACTTACTTACACGCGCAAGTAATTGGGATGAATAGAGTTATTGTCTTCTCCTTATTAATTCTATTTTTAATTTGAATGATTTTTTATTTATTTAATGTCTTGTGGAAAAATTCATCACCAATTTTTCTCCTTTTTACCATTTTTATGACCTGTCCTTCTCATACAAAAACTACAATTTTGTGTTATTACTTACAAACCCTGTTGCTTTGCACACATGAAAGTTTAATACACTTGTTGAAATGTACCAAGTAAATGTATAACCTCTTACATGAAGAGAATATTATATTATTATAGGCAATTATTTAAAAATAATTCATAGAATGATTCCAAGACATTAAAATTCAGTAGTTTTGAAACAATCGTTTATAACTCAATATGTAATTCATTTATAATGAAAAAACTTTTTGATTACAAATCACTTCAATAATCAATATGATTGACAGGTGGACTTCTCATGAGCAAATCTGCGACATCTTTTCAAAGCGCTTTTCAATCACTAGGAAAAAACTGCGAATATTGTTAATCGTGCATGGGAAAAAAAAAATGCAAGTTTTTTCCATCCTTGCTAACTGAATTGGGTTATGCTGACTAAAGCGGTGGTTGAGTATAGAGGGCTAACCCTCCTCTTAAAATTAGCATTTTTATGAACTTTTAGGCTGATCTTCCCCTTCCTTCCCGAAATCAAATTTTGTCCACACTACGGATGTTGGCTCTCTACAATCCAGTCATTTTTGTGACTGGCGCTCCTCTTATAAAGGTTGTGCACCCCTACTTGATATCCAGATTTTATGACTGAATATGTTAAGAAGTACAATTTAGAATAATATTTTTTTTTCCTGCTCCCCACCTTCATTCATGAAAGCACAATTTTTTTTCGGCACTGGCAACCTTTAAAGCTAAATTTGCTACCTACTTCAAAAATAGTCAAGGAGTATTTTCACTCTTTGAAAATAATCTTAGCTATATCTCTTTTATAAACACAAATGTAAACTGTTGATTTATCCTTGCCAATGGAACTGAATATGTTGACTGGGAGGGAAGGTACCTTGGGGGCTAAAACTACCCTTCCAAAATTGATATATTTTTTTTAATCTGTTTGTAGACAGATTTACGCCACACTTCCTCGAAACAAAATTCTACTGATGGTGGCCCTCGACAACCCAGTCATTTTTGTAAGTGGCCCTTCGCTTAACCCTTTAACGGATAAAGCACTTCAATTGATAAAATGTTGAAATAAATGATTGACACCGGAAATTATAAACAAATTTATTTATATATAACAAAAAAGCTATATTTCACATATATAATAAATGGAAAACATTTCTATTAAAATTCTGCTGTCATTGTTGAATTTCGTAATTAAAATTTTGTGGTTTCCTATGGAAACCAATGAACGTTAAAGGGTTAAAAAGATTGTGCACCCCTACTTTACAGGGACACTCAAAAGAATTTCATTACATTATGGTCTGTTGAGAAAAATAATTTGCAATGTATTTTAATGTTATTCTATTTCAAACATATTAAAATGGATATGTAAATATCACTGAGGTTCATTACAAGATACTTACTGTAGAACATAGTGTGCATAGCATTTATTGCTCATTTACAGGGACACACAAAATAATTTAGTTACAGTATTTTCTATGAGCAATAATTGCTGGAAGTGAGTTTTCATTTATGGTAGGCATGTTTATTTTTTTTCATATTAATTGGCATTTATAAATTCTATAGATCATATACAGGACTGCACAAAATAATTCAATTATATTTCTGTTTACTGACAGAAATTACTTAAGGGGAATTTCCAACTGTGTTATATGTTTTCTAACTGAACTAAATTTTAGCATACTATGTAGTATATATACAAATCTTTAGACCATATATAAGGCTTCATAAAATAATCTGAATACTTTTCTGATTATAGATGGTAATTGCTGAAATTGGTTTTTCAAATGTGTTATGCATTTTCCAAGTTGTTTACTTAGGTATCTATCATCTTTCACCTTATAAAACAGTGAAGATTTGTTGCAGTATTCTGAATGTGTTAGAAAGGGTTTCATAATCTATGTTTGATGAATGATTTCTCTTTCTGGTTTACTACTGCAGCAAATTTCACACAAAAATAATAAAACACAAATTTCATATCTAAGAATTGATATCAAGTAAGTAACGTTATTATTTGAAAGAAGTGAAATTAGTGTATACATTAATAGACTTTTGTAATTCTTATAACTTTTTTTATAATACTATTTTCACAGTATATTATTAGTGATTGATGTGTTGATATATTATCTTTTTTTATGCTAACTGTTTCAAATAAAATGTTAAATCTAGATCATTCTGATTTTCGTTCTCCTGGTATGCCAAGTGTTGTCCATCGTAGAAAGACAGTTCCAGGTATATTATGATAGAAATGAATTAAAAAAATTCTTATTGTTTGTTATTAACTATATTATAAAAAAAATTCTCTTCCACTTCTTAATTTTGTAATCCATGTTATATATTTTCATAAACCAGGGTTGGGTTTTTGACGTCAAAAACTGGTTTTTGACATGACAGTGGTAAAAACCGTGTTTTTACCGGTTTATTCCGTCAAAAACCTATCATTTTCGATTGTCCTCCAATTTATGGTGTAAGTGTAGCATACAATACATTTGTAGATTGATTTTACCTTGTTGTTCTTATTATTATTATTTACAATTACATTTGTTAAATTTATTTAAAAAAAGATCATTTCCTAATATGGGAAAGATTTGAAAATACAAGAGTAAAAGAAAAGAACAATATTTGTCATAATCTTCACTAATATAGATTCTACTAACTGCAATTAACATTAATATTAAATGATAATAAAAGGTTATTATAATTATTAAATAACATTCAATATAGATTTTTAATAAAGTAGGGGAGATGGGGGATGAATGGGACATTTTCACAAAAATATTTATTTTAAATATTTTATTTAAGTTATTATCAATATTATATATCACATGTCATACATTAAGTGTTTGACTACATCTTATGCTCAATATTTGTTCAAGATTATTATTATACAGAAATATAAATAAAATTTTAAAAAAAGTTCTATGTCCCAATCATCAGCAGGGGTGAATGGGACACAAACATTTTCCTCCCCGTATTCAATGTTAAGGACTAAAATCTGACTAAAATGCCTCCTTGGCAAAAGCTGAGAGATTATAAATTGTAATATGATCTCCAGGATTATTTGTCTGCCAATCATCTTGGACTCATCTCAGCTTTGCCTTAAAAGGCCCATAAACGGAAGCATTCAATGGCTGAAGACGATGGCTACAATGAGAATGAAATGTTAAAGGAATAATTGCCATAAAGTATTAATTTATCAACCTATATAATATTATTTAGTTAATAAATATATTTTTCAGCATCCTCTAGGGATGAATGAGACAGTTCCATTCATCCCATTTGAAATGTCCCAATCATCCCCATGTTGCATATAATCAATTGTCAGCCATTTTGTCTCAAAAATTATTTTGTCACAATGGTTAATATGCATTCATTTTAATTACCAATATTGAGCCTTGAAATAAAAAATATATAACATATCTTAATTGTTTATATTGCATAAGATATTTAAGTAACTTCAAATGTAAAAAAAATTACTTTTAAGTAGAGTTTTCAGGAAATGCAAATTGGAAGAAAACTGAAAACAGCCATGTGCTCTTGCTTTTGGTTCTGAAGCACATGGTAGTAAAATCTATGAGGATAGGAAACAACTAATAAAAAAGTTTATTGCCGGAAATATTGAGAACGTCCCATCCATCCCTTGTCCCATTCCTCCCCCATCTCCCCTACATTAAAATTATTTTAGAGATGCAAAAATGCTGTTACATTGCACGACAATAGATGTTAAGCATAGACTGGCAGTGAATAAATTTGAATATTCTTCGATATAATATTTTAAAATGCATATCTTATGTATTTCATAAATTCAATTATGGCGATTTTCATTTGCACTTCAATAAGTAGAATCTTAAAGTTTTGTTTTCAACAATGTAATAAATTGTACCAAAATTATACACATTGTTTAATCTAATACTTATAGGTTACAGGATTTCTTCAAAAAATCTAATTTTTTTAGACTATGCCAAGTAGCTTAAGATTATTGTAGAGATCTTCTAACAGAGATGTACACGTATTATTCTAATGCAATTCGTTTTTGTTTTTCTTGGATGGATAAATATACTTTAGAATCTTTTTGCTACTGAATATTTCATGTAAAACAACTTAATGTTAAAGATAGAATGAAAAAAAAAATGTAAAAACAAACTACTAAAAAATGGATTTTTGACAGTTTTTGACATTTTTGACAAGGAGGTTTTTGACATGACGGTAAAAACCATGGTTAAAACCGGTAAAAACCGTCATGCGTCAAAAACTTGCCAACCCTGTCATAAACTGTATGATAATTATTCTTTGTATGACATGATGTATTCTTTCTTTTTCATAGATAATCATGGTAAAGTGAGGCTAAATACCCTATTTTTATTTATTTATTTTAAATATATATATTTTTTTAACTTACAACGTTGTCTGAAATCTGGATGTTCATTAATTGAAATACAATCTAAAATTCAGATCTTTTTTATCTTTTTAAATTACTTATTTCATTCACAGAAGGTTACATTTAAAAATTAAAGCTAAGATTTTTGCCCTCCCCCCATTTTTTTTTCTTTCTTTGAAGAACACCTAAGGTGAGTCTCCTCCTATTTTTGGTGTTTTTTATCTTCCTACAGCAGATGAATATGGAAATTTTAAGATCTTTAAAGTACAAGTATAATCTGAATTTTATTTAAATGCATGTCTCAATTTCTTAAATGGTAGTAGAGCCATACAGGAGTTATTAAAGAATTCAAAACTAAATATGTAGTGAAATTATGTGGTTGAGAGTTTATTATCCCTTTAAACATATGGCAGTATTTTTGAAAATTTGCTTAGCGATTCATAAAATAATACCTACAAAAGGTGTCAGTATGAGGATTTGTATTTGAAAACCTTACATATTTATTTATATTAAATTATGCACTAGAAAAAATAAATATGCATTTCACAATTTTGTTAATCAGCTTTTAAATTCAGAAATTTCATGGCAGAAAGGGTTACAGAATGCTTTATTTATTGGCTTTTCAACCCTGTTTTCAGAATAGAAACAGGAGTGCAATTTTTCTAAAGGAAAATAAAAAAATCTTCAAATAAATGAGTATATAAATAAATAATGGTTTTTGCAGAATGTCATTAATAAAAATTAAGTAACTCAAGCATTAGAGTAAGGTGAAAATGCTCTGATCATACTTCAGTTGACAAATAACAAAATTTGTAGTAGCATTCTGAATTCAGAAACTACTTTTGATACATAATGGGCTGGGCGTGATCAGGAAACTGTTGAAAGTAACAGGAGAATTTCACAATATTATGTCAAAGATAAAATGTCAGAGAAAAGGGAACCTTAGAACAGATGAATTAAGTTATTGTAAAAGATTAAATAGAGGAAAGTGGTGTGACAAAAACCAAAAATCTAAAAACTAACATTAAATATTAATGTTAATAAATCAAAATGATTTGGTTTTAATTTTGTATTTACTGTGATTTGTATTGCTCATTTAAGACAAGGGGTACTGACAGAAATTGTGAGTTCCAGTACAGATCGTGCTTATTGGACCCTTATAAAAGTCTTGTACACGCATATGCTTTATACAGAATTGGTCCTTGATTTGGGGCAGTGGCTGAGAGGTTCTGCTCTCGAAGCTGGTAGACGGGAGGTGCTGGGTTCGATCCTAATGGTGCCCGTCGGCCTAATCGTTCGGAGTTTTCGTGGTTTTCTTCGAGCCGTGGATTTATCCATGCGTAAATATGGGTTAGGTTCCCTTAGAAAAACCCCCACGAAGGGCACTCCCCCCGGGCCTATATCCCAAGTGTAGATAATTGGCCGTCAATATTCAACCCAACCCTTGATTTGGGGAGAGCATTTCAACTTAGATCTCAATAATATTTCTTTTGTCACCTCCTGTGCATGCTACTGTTTAAGACTGACCCAAAACCCAGAAAATTCTAAAATTCCAGTGATTCCAGATTCGGCACTTTGCATTATAGTCTATATGTTTTTTAAATATGGGAAATATCTCTTAGATTGATATATTTTTCGATTAAAAAGAAAACAACTGAGCCTCTTAATATATATTTTTTAATTTTCAATAAGTATTTAATATTTTTAAAAACACTAATTAAAAAATATACACTTATTCTTGCATGGGTGTCTTTTTACTATTATTCTTTTAATGAAATTTTGAGTGATTTTATAATCTAATTTCGTTTTGATAGTTTTTAAGAATGCTTTTGTTGTTCAACTATATCTTTAAAACTATGTACTGTTTACTTGTATGGTTTCTGCTGTGATGTAATTGTTCTGCATTTTGATGAGATTTTTGTTGCTAAAATGTTAGAAGGAATATTTTTTGAAAATAATATTTATTGTAAAAGGCTTACCTGTTTTTGATTTTACATTTTTTTTCAGTGTCTTCAGATCAAGATGAATGTCATATTGTCCGACGAATTTCATATCTCCGAGCAACTGCAAATGATCGAATGAATATCGAATCAGATTTAAGTGAAGAGGATGATATTTCTGATGCATCTAGGTATGTAATTCTGCCTTTTATTAAGGTACAGTCTACTATTGCAATTGCTTTATTAATATAATGGTTTATTTTGCAGTCCAAATAAAGAATTCCGCATTCAGAAATTGAAGTCCTTCTTTGGTGAAAAGGTTAGTAAATTTTTAATATTTAGTTTTTCTAAATAAATTTCATTCACAGCTACATAATCTTCAAAACTTAGGTAAATTTTATGTGCATTTCTTTGAAAACAAAATGAATTTTAAAACTTCGATAGTTTTTTAAACAATAGAACTTATTCCATAAGTTATTTTTTTGCATCATAAAAATTTAAATCTGGGTCATTCATGTTCACTGCAATTTTTAGGTAGTTAATTGTACAGAAAAATTCTGGAAGTTTCAATATGTAAGTTCATACCACTGTTAAAATCTAAAAAAATATATATATATTTAAATATTTTTAGTTGTTTTTAATAAAGCATTTCATTACTTGCACAGTTTTGTTTATTGTGCAAGTAGTTGGAATTATTTTATTGGTAAAGGTATTCATTTTTATGTATAAAATCAAATTTTTTTAGAAATTTTAAGCTGTTTTTAATTAAGCTGATGGTTTAATTTATTTTATTATTGCCGAAACTTCAGTTGAGGCTCACTGTGGAGACTCGAAAAGTTTTTGGTTTCTGTCTGTCTGTTCCATGATAACTGCCGAAAAAATCGTAACATTATTTTTATTTTTGGTGGGTATGTTGGTGAGGTACCCAGAATTAGCTGTATAGTTTTTAATTACATTTGGTTCATTCGTTCGAAAAATATAGAACATTTCTTTTTAGGCCATAATGCTTTCCTATGGGAATGCAGACGATTTTCAAATTTAATTTTTAACTGAAATGAAAATCACATATTTGAATAATGGATTTAAACATAAAATTATTAATGCTAAATTTTTGCTATGGAAGTTTTAAATATATCCAATAGCTTTAAAAATTTGCCGATACATTCATTAGAATTTAGAAATTAGAATTTAGAATTTAGGAAATATAAAACATTTTATTTTCATTTTTTTTTACAAATTTTAAAATGCATTTCTTTTTACTTTGCTCTTTAATTTATTAGTTGCTTAGCAGCCCTATTTCAAAGAATATCAAAATAATAAAATTCAAATAACTCTCACTATTTTGCTGCAATATTTTATTATCAAAATAAATTATTTTTGTATTCTATTGACATAAATGAAGAATTTATTTTAATAAAAGTTTATTTTTTAATCTAAAAAGTTACATGATTAAGAAGTTCATAAGCATTTCAGAATATCATTGCATAAACCATGTTTATTTAACGCTTCTAATTTCCGAAACCTCCAAAGTATTTTATATGCCTATAAATATGTATCTCTTTATATTAAAAAAAAGTAACTACCGCAGCAGCAGCCGCTGTCAATAAAGATTTTGTGCCTTGAAGTCTTTCTGGACTAATAGCCAGAAAACCATTGCAAATAAAAATTTAAAAATTGGTGGTTTTATAAAGAAATGTTCGATAAATACGCTGAAGTAGACAGTTTTTAAATCAAATAATTATTTTAAGAGATATTTAATATTAAAGTTGGTCAAAATAATTTTCTTATAAAAGTTTTATAGAAACGAAAACTATGCACAGGAATTTAGCCATAATTTGTAAGGATATAGTTGACAAAGTTGCGGTGTGCAGACTGCAATTATTTTTTCAATTTGACTCATTTTTTGAGGTTATATTTCAATTTTTTATTCAACATTTTCATTATTTTTATGAAGATTTATTTCATATTTTATAAAATCCATTATTTGAATTGTTGCCAATTTGTAAAATAGCGCATATAATAATATTCCCTTTCAATTAAGAAATGTATTTATTTACACGTGACTATTAAAAACAGAAATAAAACTTTCAAATAATAATTAAATGATCACGTGATAAAAGCAGTAAATATAGAAAATTACATAATAAAAAATATACTTGCGCGTGAATGTTAAAACGAGAAATAATTAAATTATTAAGTGTTTTCAAAGCATTAAGTAGGAAAACTTACGTCATATTTAAAATGCTCAAATAGCAATATTTCCAAACAATTTCAATTAAAAATTATATTTACACGAGAGATTAATTTGTTTCGACAAATATTTTACCTGTTATTGCAAATTTTAAAACAGCGTAAATAATATTTCCTCTCAATTAAAAACTATATTTTTAAGTTTAATAATTACCTTTAAAATGCCGAAATAACTAATAAATTGTTAAAATATCATTAACAGTATGCTACCTCTCCTTTATCCCAACGACCACTTTTCATAACAAAAAAACTATCGCCAAACTATAGGATTTAACACAAAAAATGCATGAATGTGGCGTCACCATTCACTTGACGTCAGAGGCAATACATGTGTTTGTTATAGCATCAAGTGGTTTTTAATTCGACATATACATATATTTTTCATTATTATGTTGCACTGATTTATTAATTATTTCATTAATTAAAATAACAATTGCATTCTTAAACGGCAGTGACCTGATATTAAAAAAAAAAGGCATTGAAAATGTTGCGATGAACAGTTACATACAATAGATCAGTTTCAACTGACGTCACAAACATTTATTCACTAGCCGAGAGAGATAATTAAGAAAAATAATGTAAATAAAGATCCAAGACTATTTTTTTCTGTTTTCATTAATATATTGTAAATTTTATTGTTTAAACTTACTGATAGTTGACACTTTGGTGAGTGGGGTTTTCCGAATTTCTTGTATTTTATTTATTTGTTTGTTTATTTATTTATTTTATTTATTTATTTATTTTTTTTTTTTTTGAGATTCCTATGGCAAAATTCGGCACAAATGTCATATACGCACCATGTTGGCACGATTTTACTCAACCGCCAACTTGGCGAAATCTTTGTTTTTCAATATTAGTTTCAAATAGCATGCAATAATAACACTTGATTTTTTATTTGAATATAAAAACAGAATAACGTAATAAATGAGATAGCTTCTATTATTTTAAAAAAGGAAATAAATAAATGATAGTTTGATATAAATAAATATTGATATACATAATAAAAATAATTTATAGAATTAAAATAAAAAATAAAAGTAAATAGACAACAATTTATTCAAAAACAAAGTTATCGCCAAATGGGCGGTTGAAATAAATCACGCCAACGTGTTGCGTATATCACACCTGGGCCCAAAATTCTTCTATTTGTTTTGTTTATTTGGCGTTACAGTTTGGTGATAGTTTTTTGTTTTTGTTTTATGAAAATTGATCGACGGGATAATGGACAAGTATCAAAAAGACAAATAAACCTTGAATTAAAAATCCCTCAATGAAATAACTAATGCGTGTAACGCATCTGATGCCAACTGAATGCAACGCGACGCCACGACCATGCACGTTTGGTGTTAAATGATATATTCTGGCAACAGTTCTTTTCTTTTTATAGAAAGTAGTCGACGGGATAATGAAGAAGTAACCAATTTTCTATAGCATCGTTATAAAATTCTCCAATGCAGCGACATAGTTTACTTAACCATTTCCCACAAGTTGATTTTTAAATGTTTAATTCATCTTATTTAATAAATCAGGAAAACAGTTGTTAGCTGTTTCGAGAGCAGATGATTCGAACTTAAAATCCCTCAGTCAAAGGAAAATGAATGGAAACCCGGTTACAGCAAATTGCCACTGGTCGTTTAATCATATTACAATCTTCCGTAATCGTTTTAGAGTTGATCAAATCAGTCTTTTTAAATCATGCGGCGTCAGAACGGGGGTTGGCGAGCGTAGCTCGTAGGGGGCAGAGCCCCCTAGTGTATTATAAAAAAAAATAAATTGCAGATTGTAAGATGCTAAATAATATGAAATGTGAAATTAAAGAAAAATGACTTTTAGAGCTGACATTGAGGCTCATGATCTGCAGATTTACTAGTAAATATAATGTGTGGGAATCGTATGGCCAATATCTGTTTGGTAAAATAAGATTTTTTTTTTCTTTTTTTTTTACTTTGGTGCTAATTAGTTAAATTTAAAGTACTTGTAACTTAAAGCATGAAATAAATATAGATTTTTTAGTGCATTTACATATCTTTTGTTAAATTTACACCACTCTTATTCAGTAGGTTTCTTCTTGTTACAGATTTCTTAAATGTGTATTTTGTTGATAATTCAAAAAAGTTTCATTGTAATGGCTATTTCATTCTACTTGACTGTCACAGAACTCGATTATCATAAATGTTATTTCTGTTGTCAACATCCCTTTTCCTAAGCAAATACAAAATGCAGAACGATAAATGAGATAACATATGAAAGGATTGTGAACCGGCTTCTGGCATAGTACACTTACATTTCGTTAAAACATGTTTTTTGATGAAAAATTGCAGTTAATTTAAAAATTAAATCAGCATTGTTTTCATAAATGTAATGAAAGGTTTTTCTCAAATCAATGTTGTCACAAAATCAAAATACCGCATTATACTATGCTCAATAATGATAACAATAATAATAATAATAATAATAAATGTGAAATAAAGATTGCTGCACAGGTTTATTTGATATTTATGATTAAAAAACAAAATTTAAATTCAAATGCTCAATTTATTTTTCATTGTCCCATGTTTTTTTCCAAAACAGATGATGTTATCCTCTAATGCAGTTAAAATACGATTAATATATATATTTTTTTGCGTTTGCTATCAGCAATCATTTTCTACTGTCCCTGAATAAATGAGATGATATTCTGGCTTGACTAATGTTGTTTGTATAAATTTAAACCTGCCTCTAAAAAATATTAAAATGTAGTGTGATATCTTCACACAGGTCCACTGGTATAATATATTGACATTACTTGTCAATAAAAAAATTTTTAAAACATTACTTGTCTTAAAAATAAATGTTGTGTTCCATTAAAGAAAGCATATTCTATTAAAGAAAGCATAAAGCGTTTTGAAAGGAATATTAAATGAAACCCTTTGTGCGATCTTCAATCACACTTACCCACTTGTTTACTTATTGTTACTACTGAGCAGCAAGTAGGACAGAAGAATTTAAGAGCCTCAAGATTTTAAACTTTTTGTGCTGGGAGGGGAATTATGAAGGGAAGCAAGAGGAAGGATGTGCTGGGGGAGGGGGGGGGTGTCATTAAAATTATACCAAAGTTGAAAATTCACTTCCAGTAATTATCGTTCATAGACTTCACTCCCTGTAACTGAATTCTTTTGTGTCCTCGTAAATGAACAATAAATGCTTGGGTACCACTCCATATTCTACAGAAAACATGTTTTACAGCACCTCATAAATGCACACCATTTTCATTATTCAACAATTTTTCCCCATAGACCAGATTGTAATGAAATTCTTTTGAGTGCCTCTGTAAATGAACTATGAATGATACATACTTTGTTTTTAATAGGGAACATGCTGTGGGAAATCTCAATAATATATATCAATAACATAGAAATCTAAGTAGATTTACGAGAGTTAAATTGCAGACAAACTGAATTTATAAACAATTTTCAACTATGTTGGAAAGCTTTAAAAAATAAGGGTTCCTATAATTAATATTATAGGTGCCATTGTTGGCATGGTGTATCTTTCTGGCATGGATAATACGTAAGTACCGAAGCATATGTTTGTTTGTAGGAGTTAATCTCTAGAACTGCTTATCTGATTTCTAAAATAATGGTAGAAATACCTTGGCACTTTATATCTTGGAGGCAGCCAAGGGGGTGCAAGAGCAAAAAACATTGTAAAATAATAATTCCTTTGAAACTATTACAGTAAGAGACTTGGTAGTTATTTTTAAAACCTATATGCTCTGCATTCTTAAGACATTACTGTCTCTGCTTAAACATAGGTTACTTTTATCTCCTGATTCTTGCTTCCCAGGAGATGCAAAAACGAAAAACTTTCTATAATTGTAATTTTCTCTAAATTATTGGGACTAGATTGCTGGGTGAAAGTTAACACGTTTATTACTTTTAAAATAATGCTTTCTAAGAATAGTTAAAAGAAAAAAAAATTAAAACAGGCTGCTTTTATCTTGTGATCCCTGCATCCCAGATGGTGCAAGAAAAAATAAATAAAAAACTATAAAATTTATGATATTTTAAAACAGTGAGGCTTTACTAGGGCTAGAAACTTGAAAGTTTACATGTTAGTTACAACAATGCTTGCTAAGAACTGTTTATAAAAAAATCAAAATTTAAAGGGGTGAAATGAATGGAAAACTTAAAATCACAATAATTCTTTCAGAATTATAATGATGACTATCTCTGCTCAAGCATAGGAAACATGTTATTTTTTATCTCATGGGTTTAAAAAATTGAAAGTTAACGTTGTAATTACTTTTAAGACTTAAATTCTGCATAAACATAGTTGTTAAAAAAATCAAAATTTTAAAAAGTGTAATGATTGTCATTAAAATTATGATTACTTTCAAACTACTGGGGCTAGAAACTTCAAATTTGACATGCAGGTTATTTTTATATGTTATGCTTCCAAAGAACAATTTTTATAAACTGCGAATTTCAAAGGGTCAAAATTTCAACAATTATACACACAAAGCTGCGGGATTTGCTAGTATCTTATAAATGGCATTGGTTTAATTGTAGATTTAAACTATTTAACAAATTTCTTTTTTTTAATTGCTATTTAACTCTGTCTATTATTTCTTAAGCAAATTTATTTTTACAGAGAAACTAGAATTATGAGTGTTCTTCATTATAAAAATATACTTTCAAAGATGTCTCTTACTAGTGTTCTGTTGCAAGTTACTTGTGACTGTCATGCTTCATGTCTAAAATCAGTATAATGCTTTTGATTTGTAGGTAATAAGTTGAGATATTGTGAATGCTAATACTAGTATTCCTTTGTTCTTTCTACTAATAGTTAATTTTTCAAATTTACTTCATCAGTAATACAATTTTATTTTGAGGCTGTCCCATCTGCTTGCTTTTACAGAAACTCGTCAAAAATAACTTAATAACCTAACTTTTTCTTTTGTTTGAAATATTAAGTTAAGGTAATTTTAAAGTTATTTCATTTTGGTGCTTTTTTGTTGTTATTCACTTATACTTAAAGTACTTTATATGAATGTATATGCTAATACTATGTTATGCATGCAAATTAATATTTCTGAAAAGTCTTTAGTATTTATACAAAATCATCTACATAGTAATTCTATCTCTCTGTATTTTCCTTCCTTTGCATGGGTCCAATAACTGTTTGTGATTCTTTGATATCTTCACATTCTGAGTATTTGAGACTGACTGAAAATTCCAGATAATTTTTATTTTCCTTTTTAGAGATTTTTAATTTATTTATTTGAAAATTTCTGGCTATTTTCTTCTTAATTGGAAAATTACAGGGTAAAAAAAATTCTTCTTGCATCTTATATCTTATCTGAAATATGTGAAAACTCGGTGTGTGTAATAAAATTGTCTAGTTCCTCAGAAAGTAAATAAAATGTGAGTTCACATTCTATCTAACTTCATTTTTAAAAACATAAAGAAGCTAAAAAAGTTTTTAATAAATGTAAATTATCCAACATTTAAAAAATGATAAACTCAGCACTTCCAAATTATTGTAAACAAATATAATGTAAATATATCTGAATTTGAAAGCTGTAGATAAGATAGTTTTATAGCCATGTGCTTCTGAAGTTGATGCTTCTGCTCACTGACTTGTAAACAAAAAACATTTTAACTTTTTTTTTTTTTTTTTTTTAACATTAACCTTGGCTATCTAAGCTTTTCACACTGAAACAGCAAGAAGCATAGTAAAAATATATGGTATAAATTAAATAATAATAAAAAAAATGTTAGGTTTTATAAAATGAAACTTATATACAAGCTAGTTGACTTGCCTAGTGTTGCCTGTGCCCTTTATAACCTTAAATATACCTAAAATCAGTGTTGAATGATTTAATATTTTTAAATGAAAATCTTATCAATCAATGTTGGGGCGCCAATACCTTCTGCAGGGTACACCCTCAAATTTGTATGATTTTATATTTTTAAATTAAAATAATTTGAAACAAACATAGATCTGATTTGGCAGCCCTACTACCTTCAGCAGTGTACACTAGGCATGCTGTGCACTCTCCAGTCTGTTTTTATTTTATATTTTAAAACAAAAATCTTTTCTAAACGAACCCATTGGAAACCTCATCCTTGGCAGCGTACACACTCGAATTTCTATGATTTTATATTTTTACACCAAAATCTATTCAAACGAATCTAGAGTTGTGGGTCCCACTGCCTTGGCATCATACACTGGGCATGCTGCATATGCTCTTGTCTGTTTTGATTTAATATTTTTTACCTATACATTTTCCAAGTGAACCTAATTATGGGAGTCCCATTGCCTTCGACAGCGTACTTCTCGAATTTGTATGATTTTGTATATTTAAATGAAAATCTGTCTAAATGAATTAATAGGGTCCCCGTTATAGTGAATGTAGATTTAATTTCTGACATTTAGATATATTAAACTTTGTATCTGGACCAAAAGTTCCTAAGAAAACCTAAATAATATAAAATGACCCCCTCTTCCTTTTTAAATGCAAATACGATAAAGCTACAAGATGCGTTTCTGACACAACACAATTGATATCTGGAAAGATATTGTCAGAAAAAAATAGTTTGACAAATTTGTGAACGGAATTTCAGAATATATTATTTTTTTAAATAGTAAATATTAATATTTTTTTAAACCTAATTGTTGCAACTGTAAAAGTACCAAGATTAAGTGGGTATTTTTTGTATTTTAATTTGGGAAATGGCCACAAATTTTTAAAAATCATAAACAAAAATAAATAAATAAATAAAATTACGAAATCAGTTAGGAATTTTTTTTTAAAAGAGTTAATGTATTTTTTAAACAAATAACATCATTTGAATCTGAAAAGTTCCTAGAATAAGTGTGTATTTTTGGTTTTTTCGTATTTTGAACAGGAGAGGCAATGTAGACTTGTAAACATGCAAAAGAAAAAAAAAACTTTAATTTGACTTTGGAAAAATATTTTTTTGGAAAAACTAAATATTAATATTTGAATAACACCTTTAGAATTAGAAAAGTATGAGAATTAAGTGATTGCTTTTTGTTTTTTCATATTTCGTTAAGGTTAAGTGAGTGCTGCAGTTTCAAAATGAAAAAAAAAAAAAAAAAACCATAGCTTTTTTCCCTGCTTTTTCTTCTTTTAGTAGATTTTCCTAGCCATTGTGGACACACACAGAGTAAGAGGCAGATAGCTTTCTTTTATTAGTGTAGATTACACTGCTATACTGAAACTACCCCAATATAATTTCTATCAGAGTATATTAGAACGGTTTTTCTCCATAATGTTATTTTTTTGAGATCTTCAGACATTTCATCATATTTTAGGAGGCAAAATTATTGTTTTGGTTTCTTTTTAAACAAATTGTAGATTATCCATAATATTATGTTATTTGAGGTAAACTTTGTCGATATATGAATCCATAATGGCTGCTTTCATTCAACCAACCGAAATGAAATGCGAGGTGCAGTTATTTGAAGGTATGCACTCGAGAATGTTTTGAACAAGAATTTAGCCTATACAATTAGAATTACAATGAGAAAATTTTGAATGGCAACACCTACTTTTTCCCATCCCAAAATGATCAGCGCATTGAAGAAACATAAATGGTGTTGGAACGATACATGTAGCATGAAAAACGTTGACATTGGGTATGCAAAGAACAGGATTGTAAACAGGGGTGCCATTTTGGGGGGCTGGGGGGCTTCCCCCGACCCCCACGAATTTGAAAATTAAAGAAAATTTTCAGTTATCACAGGTCAGATAAAAAAAAAATCAAAATATGATCAAAAGCTAAAATGATGTCAGATTTCACAGATTTGATTAAAATAAAAAAATTAGTTAGATGTGCCAATCCCAAAACTTTTTTCTATTTCATACAGGTTTTACATACACCAAAAACAAATCAGCACCAATTTATATCAAGGTCTAACTGAACTAAAGTTTTGTTAAATTCTGTGTGTTAGTTCTTGAGATATAGCTACCATGAAAATCGTACAAAATGTAGCATAGCAGCGCCACCTGTTGATCAATTTACACCAAAAACTAATCAGCACCATTTTATATTAAGGTCTAACTGAATATAAAGTTTTATTAAATTTTGTGCATTAGTTCTTAAGATAGAGCGCCCACAAAATTTTTGTCACATACATACAGACAGACAGTCATTTTCTAAAAACAGTCAAATCATTTTCAGGACCTTCTGAAACATATAAATCCGTCGAAAACCAGAAATGGAAAATTTTCATGAATCCAGTACTTTCTGGTAAAGATAGAAGAAAGTAATAAACATTTAACAAACACTTTAAACATTGAAACTAATAATTATCAAAAATGTTTTCTAAAGCCTTGCTATTGCAACATTCTATAAGTGAGACATTTATTATTAATGAGTATTTTGGCTAGTTTTTGAAATATATGTGAGTAAAAACTCTATGAATTGCTTCTCAGCTGTGTGCAGTATGATTAAAACAAAACTCGTCACCCTCAAGGCTTAGAATTTTAGAGATAAATTTCTCTCTTTAGCCTAAAATTTAAGGGTTTTTTTTTTCATTTTTAGGGGGGGGGGGGAGATGTATTCAATTTCCTAATTATTTGACTTGTTAATTTTGTTTTATTAGTGTCACATGATATTTATTCCAATCGTTATAATACTATTCAATCATTTGCTTTATTAAATGATATTAAATACAGTATGCTCTTAAAAATCTTCAAAATGCTCTTAAAAATAGAGTCCTGCGCAGATTGGGTTGTAGTTGACCTGAATCCTGACTTTAACCCAACAGATTTCAAGCCGAACCCGAAATATTCATACCTCAAAGAAAATGAATGTATATTTTAATACATTTATGGAAAAGTAGTTTACAAGTTTAGCGCTTATGTATAAAAAATAACACATATGCATCATTAATATTCAAATATATACTTTTTTTTGTTTCATTTGAAAATTATTCAGAACCTCCTTTTGAAAAATGGTTCATCTAGAACTCGACCTGAAAGAGGCAAAGCACAGCCGAAATGCATAAAGTATACTCGACCCGCAACGGAAAAAAATTCCAGCAACCCGGAAAATGGACAGAAAATTTTCATTGACCGCAACCCGACCCAAAATGAAAGAAAATTGATGTTTCAATATGATTATAGAAAAGTAGCCTGCAATTATATCTCTAATAACAATTTTGTTTTTTATGCAAAAAAATTAGTTTTTTTTTTCATCTGAAAATATTTGGGATTTCATTGAAAAATTGGGCAATACGAACCGACTCAAAATAGTGAAAACCCAACTTAAACCCAAAACAATTAACCCTTTGATAACAGGCCAGGATTGACGGCTAATTTCTTATTCAATCGTTCTACAATTTCCAAAAAAAAATTTCTTGTGGTAGATTTCTCTTGAAAATATCCTAATATTATAAGTGTATGACAGATATTAGATTTCAAATAGTCATACTAATAGAATAAAAAATATTCCATTGGGACAAGTACTATGTCCTGACCATAGTCAAATGTTCTAAGTCAACCTGAGCCACAAAGAAAATAAGCCGCGTCAACCTAGCTCGATCCATACTGCAGATTGGGTGGTTTTACCTGAGCCAATGCAGGAGACCTGAGAAATAGGGTTTTGCAGATTTCTGAATTCTATGTAATTTAGATCATAGTCTTAAGAGGAAGGCAGAAAATGATTGCGGAAAATTTTTACTGACAGAAAATCATCAATTAAATTTTTCTTATCCCTATGTATCACAACATTAGCAAATTTCATAACATACTTGATGGTGTTTGTGTGCTTACCTCATGACAGATTAAATTTCAGGATTTTTTTTCATTATTGTTTCATAAAATTATCTTTTTAATTATTTTCCAAAATTTATTATTTTTCTGCAAAATATTGACAGAATTTATTTTTTCCCACAACCATGTGTCGAAATTCATGATACAGTTGAACGTCGAAAATCTGGACATCCAAAATCCGGAAATCTCTAAAATTCGGACATTTTTCCAATTTTTGGTTTATTAATTTTAAAAGTAGAATAGCTTTAATTTCCATATTTCTCATGGAATGCAGTTAAATTCTTTTAACTGAAAACTAAAGAAATCTATATGGACTTATTCTGGTATATTTTTATACCACCTGGCCATTAATTAAAGAGTTTAATTATTACAAAAAATGGCATTAAAAAAACAGACATAGTTCCCCTACTAGAGAATTTTGCACTCTTTATTAATCCATGAGAACGTACTCAACCTGATACGCTGATGACTGGAAGCTTCTTATAATACTAATAAAAACTCTCAAACGTACTTATAACTTTAAAAAAAAAAAAAAAATGTGCAAATTTGTTATTACTTGACTCAACTAACAGATAACACACTTGATATTTTTCTTCTCTCCCTCTCCAAACGGAACTGAATGATCGACCTAGTAACCCATTACCCTATGACCTTGATACATACGTCGTTTGGTCATTTCCTGTATCTGTCAATTTTGTTACTTTCAAAAGAGCTTTGAATGCAGAAAAGAAAAAGGTTTTTTTTCTTCACTCTAGTTTGATTCTTGAATTTTTCTTTCTTTCTTTCTTTTTTTTTTTGTAATAATTTTATGATGAATAAAAGGAAAGAGTAAATTCTGAGCAAGAAATGTTTTTAAAACATACATTTTTTTTTTCTCCGTCACTAGGAGATTCTGAAAATACCACAGATTCTGAAATCAATAACTGAAATGTTTAAAAAAAAAATCAACTTAAAAATACTTTGTCAGTCTCGCCATTTTTGAGTATTTTTTAATGAATATAAATAATTTTAGGAAGTGTCTATTGTGTACTATATTTTAATTTGTGTTTTGATATGTATATTTAATTTCAGCATGAGTATTTAGTGTATTATTCCTATTTTACTAGGAACTGCATGCGTATTAGCCCACGGTCTGCCATTTTGAACGATATCAAAATAAAGGTAACATCTGGCTAAAAGACATACAATAATCAAAATATATATTTTTTCATAAATACTTCGACGCAAGCTGTTCCAAATAAATAAAATCTTTTAGCTAGATGTTACCTTTATATTGATATCGTTTAAGAAACAAAATGGCGGACTGTGGGAAAATATTTTTTAACAACCTCCAAAATCTGGAAAATTTGAAATTTCCGGAATCGTTACGGTCCTGATGATTCCGGATTTTCGAGGTTCAACTGTATATATATATACAACAGATCGACAAAATTCGCTATTTGTTTTCGCGATCTTTTGACGCAATTCACGAATCTTTTCTCCGATCATTTGTTGAAATTCGGGAGTCTCTGCAACAGACTGACAAAAATTGCTATTTTTTTTTTTTTTCAATCTTTGAAAAATTTTTTTTTTTTTGCGTAACTATTTGACTAAATTCATGTTTTTTTTGTGTGTGTGTGTGAAATTTGACAAATTTTATATTTTTCCGCAATAGTTATACAAAATTCACAATCTTTTTTCAAGACTGATTGACGAAAATCACTATTTTTTTCAGCAATCTTTAGTAAAATTCGCAATATTTTTCCATGGTCATTTGAAAAAATTAACGTTTCTTTTCGCGACCAATTTGCCAAATAAACTTTTTTCGAAATCCAATTCGTAAAATTCGCAATATTTTTCACAATCAGTTGACAAATTGCTTTTCGCAAAAAAAAATGAAAAAGAAAATCACGGATTACCACGAAAATTAAAAAATATTCGCTGAAGAATCGCATGCTTATAAAAGAAGTTAAGATAAGAGAGCAAAATCTCACACTGCATTTTTAATTGTCGGGGCCTATTTCTATTTTGTGCATGATTTGGGCAATCCTGCATGCTATTTCATCCCCTGACACTAAAAAAAAGATTTTGCCCCCCCCCCCCCCCCCCCCCCCAAAAAAAAAAAAAAAAAAAACTCTTGAAATGGCACCTTTTGCAGTAAAACCTGCAAAAAAGGAGTTGAAAAGGACTGGAAAAAGCTCCATTTTAGACAAGTCTCCATCTTAGCAAGTGTAATTGTATGGTATTTTTTTCCTCGAAACTTGATTTTTTTTTTCCCCATTTGAGAAAGATTTATGTTATAGACAGGTTTCGCTTAGACAAGTTTCATTGTAATACATCTATGATCTTCAGAAGTGCTCTATAGAAAGGAGGTTTTAAATCTTAAAGAATATCTTAAAAAAAAAAAAAAAAAACATTACCTGTTTTCAACTGAAAACTTTCATAATATTTTAAAATTAAACTTGCTAAGACAAAAACCTGTCTAAATCAGAATTTTTCAGGTCTCTTGAGATTTCATATCAGAAGTTTTACTGTCTTTGTATCTATGATTCAGTAAACGTTTCACATTTGGATGGGAAAGAAAGTTCTGAAACCTCTGTTCCTCCCAAGAAAGTTCTTAAATGGCACCTCTGATTGTAAACAACCAATAGCAAAAGAGAGACAAGGTACACAAGCACCAATTGTAGAACACCATGCACAAATCATCATTTGTGAAAAAACTTTAAAAAGCAATGTGGAAAACTTTTTAAACTTTTCTTTTCCTCTTGTCTCTGTTGCTGTTGGTTGCTTGCAATGCTGTTCTTCGTGCTACATGTACTGCTACATATCACTGTTTTTCGTGCTCAGGAGCGTGCCAACCCAGTGTGCAATGTATGCGGTGCACATAGGCACCAAAGTAGTAATGGCGCCAAAGATTTCAGTTCAGAAGAAAATACTTCAGAAAAGAAAAAAAAAAAAAACCTTAATTTAATTATACTAAAATATATTACATTTTCTTGACATATTAATTAGGTTTTGTTGATTTACCTGGGGCAAATTTACTTATATTCATTTAATTCTTTTTTAATCCATTTTGTTTTTATTCTATTTCTGAGTCTTCTAATAAAAAATTTAGAGAAACAATGTAAAACTAGAACCTGTAGAAATTTTAGGTTGGAGAGACTTGCATTGACTATGGGACAACTTTTAACCTGTTAACTGGGTATGATGAAATATTTCGTCATACACGAAATACTACCGTAATATTTTGAATGCATTACTTCCACCAGTAAAATTTTAATAGAAATTTTTGTCTTATTAAAACCCTATACATTCAAAATTACTGCCATGAATAAGGAAAAAATTTCTATTCTTTTTTTTTACTGGTGGAAGTGTGACCCATTGGTAATCAGGCATATCAGCTGAACAAAAATTTATTCCCCAGTTAACAGATTAAAGGATAAAAATGAGCATTGTGAAGGTTTTGGAGTTCCATGCCGTAGGTTTAACACTGTGATTTCCTCACTCGTTGACTAAAGTTTGCTTTAGGCGGCAAAAGCAAGATTTTTTTTCAGCACCCCTACAAATGATCTCTTCTGTAAAAACTATTATGTATTGAACAAAAATTGTGTGTTTTTTTCTGATCATTAGTGTTTAAGTATACTTCGAGCAAAACAATTATTTTTTCTATCTTATACTCTGGACGTATCATCATGACGTATGCAGGATTTTTGCTAAAAGAGGGAAGGAGAGATGATGAAAATAGGCTAAATTTTTACTGACAGAAAATCATCAATTAAAATTTTCTTATCCCTATGTATCACAACATTTGTAAATTTCATAACATACTTGATGGTGTTTGTGTGCTTACCTCATGACAGATTAAATTTCAGGATTTTTTTCCATTATTGTTTCATAAAATTATCTTTTTAATTATTTTCCAAAATTTATTATTTTTCTGCAAAATATTGACAGAATTTATTTTTTCCCACAATCATGTGTCAAAATTCATGATACAGTTGAACCTCGAAAATCTGGACATCCAAAATCCGGAAATCTCTAAAATCCGGACATTTTTCTGATGTCTGGTTTATTAATTTTAAAAGTAGAATAGCTGTAATTTCCATATTTCTCATGGAATGCAGTTAATTCTTTTAACTGAAAACTAAAGAAATCTATATGGACTTATTCTGGTATATTTTTATACCACCTGGCCATTAATTAAAGAGTTTAATTATTACAAAAAATGACATTAAAAAAACAGACATAGTTCCCCTACTAGAGAATTTTGCACTCTTTATTAATCCATGAGAACGTACTCAACCTGATACGCTGATGACTGGAAGCTTCTTATAATACTAATAAAATCTCTCAAACGTACTTATAACTAAAAAAAAAAAATATTTTTTTTCTGATCATTAGTGTTTAAGTATACTTCGAGCAAAACAATTATTTTTTCTATCTTATACTCTGGACGTATCATCATGACGTATGCAGGATTTTTGCTAAAAGAGGGAAGGAGAGATGATGAAAATAGGCTAAATTTGGCCAAAAAGTTTTACTTTTTGAAAGATTTAGAGTTGCGGCTTTCCATATCTACACTGCTCAAAACAATTAGGGGGGCACATGGTTTTACCGAAATTATGCAAATACACCAATAAGTAACATAAAATAAAACATCCATAATTTAAAGCTTAGCAGAAAACAGAAGAAGAAAACTTCATATGCAAATCAAAGTTCATGTCATCAAAAACCTGAAAAAGAAAATAAGTGCAGAAATCGGGATTCCGAAGAAACGTTCTTTTCACTGTCTTAGTTGTGAAATTCAGTTGCTTAGCTTTAGTTTTGATAAAATGTGACTTGAAAATGTCACAACATCAAACTTGACTTGAGATTCAAGTGAATTGAAAATGTCAAACAATGTGATCTATCAGAATCCATGGCTTGGGGTATTATCGGAAGACTTTAATTCAGGCAAACACAACAAAGTGTAGTGGACGCTGTTAGTGTCGCAAGAGGTGCCATATTGCAAAGCTGTGGAATCGATTCCAAGAAACAGGGAATGTTAGATGTCGATCAGGGCAAGATTGGCCACATACTACCACAGCATCTGATGACCGATATATCCTGTTAACAGCTCGTCAAGACACAAAACAATGCTACTCAACTGCAAAGGCTGTTGCTGTTGGCAAAAAGACGAAGGATATGTCGGCGGCGCAGTTTATTTAATATGTAAAATAGTTTATTTAATTGTATAAAACCAATACTTCATAAATAGAGTTAAGTAAGCATGCATTCGCTTACCTGATTGTAAGTTCAAACCTTCCTTAAGTTTATCCATTGGGTTATATCGTAGCACATTGTGAGTTTCCATATTCAAAATGTAATCCAAATGATTATCGATGATGATCAGCACATTACTCATTTCTGAAACTTTATTACTTTGCTGAAATTAAAATGTTTATTAACATGTGTTTTAATTAAATTAAGCACTCTTCACCTTTATATTTATATTATATTTAAACATTTAACGGTATCTTGATTACAAGTTAACAGAGCATTTACATCGCTCTGACATTTTCACACGCTACATTTTAAAAGAAATTCACACAACAACTGACTAAAGTCTAAAGAGTTTTCAGTTCTTGATAGCCTTGGATGACGTCACTGGGAAAAAGCACATGATAGCACGTGATAATCATTCTTTCACGTGGGCGTTTATTCCATGTACTTAGCTGAGTTGAAAACAGTTTATGAATGGGTTTTTCCGACGAGATAATTGAAGTTGTTTACTGCAATTTTAAAGTACTTTATTATTATCTGACGATTGAAGAGTAGTTGATTCCGAATAGAAGATTACCCTTTAATTGCAATTTCCGTCACTCCCCCTTAATCTTCTATGTAGGATAAGGAAGTAAGTTCAGATTGTTTCGGTGTTTAATGAATTCAGGTTTGGGGTTGGGCTTGGTGAGTGAATCTGCGGTCATAAATTCTGTGGGACAATACTTTAAATCTATTATTCCATCTTCCTTGAGTTGTCTTATCGCGTTGAATCTGATATCTATATGTTTACTTTTTCGAGTATGTTTTTCACTTTCAACCATTTTTATACATGGCTGATTGTCCTCGTATATTGTTATGGGTTTCTGTTGTGGTAATTTTAAATCTTCCAGGAGTTTTATCATCCATAGTATTTCCTGTGCTGCGTTACTTACAGAAATGTATTCAGCTTCTGCTGATGACAGAGCAACGCATGTCTGTCTTTTCGTTGTCCAATGTATGGGACATTTTCCTAACATAAATATATTTCCGCTGGTGGATCGTCTAGTTTCTGGATCACCTCCCCAATCTGCATCTGCGTAAACTTCGAGAATAGGCTTATTTTTCGAACTTAGCGTCAGGTTGAGGTGTTTTGTGTTGTTTAAGTATGTTACGATTCTTTTGACTGCTTTCCAGTCTTTTTCTCGAGGGGTTTCATTTCTACGGCTGAGTATGTTGACCGCTGCTGAAATATCTGGCCTGGTTAATGTTGAGATGTAGAGTAATGTTCCCGTTGCTTGTCTGAATTTGATATTGTTAGGTAATAGATTTTCATCATCGTTGAGTCGATTGTAACCTGCTTCCATAGGTGTGCTGTAAGGTTTTGCGTTTTGAAGATTGAGTTTATCTACCAATTCTTCAATTTTTGAATTTTGGTTTAAGTAGAAATTTTTATCGTCTCTTTTTATATTTATTCCGAGATAGTTATTGACTTCTCCCAAATCTTTCAATTCATATTCCCTTTTGAGATTGTTTATTAAATCAATTATATCTTCGTTTTTTCCGGCGATTAACAAATCATCCACATATACTATAATGTATGTCGAGTTTTCACCATTTTCGCGTATAAAAAGACATGAGTCAGATGTACTTTGTATAAAATTTAATGCTTTAAGACTTTCAGAGATTTTCGTGTGCCATGCTCTGGCGGCTTGTTTAAGCCCGTATATTGCTTTTTGTAATTTACATACTTTGTTTTGTTGATTTGGAGCTATATAGCCTTCCGGCTGTTTCATGTATACCTCTTCTTGTAGGTTTCCGTGTAAAAACGCTGTATTCACGTCGATATGATTAACTTTAAGGTTATGATTTAATGCTGCTATGAGAAATGCACGGATTGTGGTATGAGAGACAACTGGAGCAAAGGTCTCGTCATAATCTACTCCGAATTTCTGACTGTATCCCTGTGCCACGAGTCGTGCTTTATAGGTTTGCACTTGGTTTAGGTTGTCGCGTTTTAATTTAAAAGTCCATTTTGAACCTATCACTTTCTTGCCTGGTGGCGGATCGACTAATGTCCAAGTTTTATTTTTAGCTAGGCACTTGATTTCATTTTCGGTGGCTTTGAGCCAATTTTCCCTATCGTGTGGATTTTTCATTTCCATGATATCGTTCCAATTCTTTGGTTCATTTGATTGTGTGTCTTTAACTAAACAGACAAATCTATCTGGTGGTACTCCTCTGTTAGATCTATTTGACCTTCTTGGTTCTATTTGTGTTTGTTTGGACTCGCATGGTTGTTTTTCATTATCATTAATGTCAATTTCAATGTAATTTTTATTCTTCTCTTCTTGATTTCTATCATCAGTGGAGATTTCTTCGAGATTTGAATCTTCCTCAATGTTGTTTGAGTGTTTTATTTCATGTTCTATGAATTTTACAGTCCTGGCAATTATTATTTGTTTGTCTTTTGTGTGTATGCGATATCCTTTGGAACGTGTGTCGTAACCTAGAAAAATACCTTCTTGCGCTCTATTATCTAGTTTTCCTCGATGTATTTTATTAATGTAAACAAATGCTTTACATCCAAAGGTTCTTAAGTGTTTGAGATCAGGTTTGATACCTTTCCATAGTTCGTATGGAGTTTTGTCATTCGCTCTTGTTGGTAATCTGTTTTGTAAATATGTCGCTGTGTGTATTGCCTCTCCCCAAAATTGTTTATTTAAATTTGCTTCTAAAAGCATGCTACGTGTCATATCGAGTAGGCTTTTATTCTTCCTTTCTGCCACGCCGTTCTGGCTCGGGTTGTGTGGAATTGTGAATTGGTGTAATATCCCGTTTTCCTTTAGATAATTGTCTATTTCGTTGCTATTATATTCTCCTCCATTATCTGATCTTATTTCTTTTGGTTTTCTACCGAATTGATTATTTACCATTGCAATGTATTCTTTTAATTTATCAATTACTTCGCTTTTCTTAGATAGTAAGTATATAGTTGTATATCTCGAGTAATCGTCGATGAATGTGAGAAAGTATTGTTTTTCTCCTAGTGTTGGTGTACTGATAGGTCCACAGACGTCGCTGTGTATTAAATCGAGAACTTTGTTTGCTCTATTTGTAGCCGATTTTGGATATGGCGCGTCGTTTAATTTAGATTTGATGCAGGTTTCGCATAATTTATTATTGTGTCTGCAGTTTTTAATTTTTATTCCGGTAGCTAGCTGTTTGTTTACAATTGTTTTGATTGCTTCATAATCACGGTGTCCTAGTCTTCGATGCCATACTTCTAAACATTCTTTATTATTATTACAGCTTAGTGTGACGTTTGCATAGTTTTCTGCATTTTCTGAGTGGTTTGTTTGTTCGATTATGTATAAATTATTTTTGTTCTTCGCTCTTATATAAATTTCACCGTCGAACGTTAAGTCGCACTTGTCATTTTCAAAGATTAATTTGCATCCATTTTTAGTTGCTTTGCTTACGGATATTAAATTGGATTCTAGTTCTGGGACGTATAGGACTTCCTGTAGTCTTGTGAGTTTTATTTCTCCATTTGGGGATTTCGTTTTTATTAAAACGTCGCCTGAACCGAATGCTTCGAGTTTGTTGCCGTTTGCGATGGTGACTGATGATTTTTCAAAATTGTTAAATTTATCAAATAACCTTTTATCATTTGCAATGTGTGAGGTACTGCCACTGTCGAGTATCCAGTTTTGTTTTCCTAATTTTTCTGTTATTAGTACGCGATCTTCTGATTGATTAGTTTTTGAGCTTATTTTCTGATCATTCGCGTTATCGTGACAGTCAGTATTCTCTTTATAATTCTCTGTGTTTTCATAGCATAGTGATGATGAAAAAGGTTTAGCTTTATTTTTATTATTAAAGTTATTCACATTTTGATATGTGTGTTTGTTTTTGTTGTGCTGTGTGTATCTGCTCTTGAGGTGATAGCACTCGCTATTATTATGATTTGTCATCTTACAGTGACTGCAATATTTTGAATTTCTTTTGTAGTCGTTATAAGTGTGTTTTCTTTGTGTTTTAAATGCCTTTTCAGAGCTGTTGTTTTGTTCAGACATTTCTTGTCTGCGATTATACTCATCTATGAGTTTACTTCTGATAAAATCTGGGGATAATTCGGCTTCGGGCCTTGCCTCTAATGCTGTGATAAGCGTGTTGTAGCTGGGCGGTAATGAGCATAGAAATAGTGCAGATATGTGTGAGTCATTTATATTCTCGCCTATGGCGGATAATTTATCTACTATTTGTAGAATATTTGTTATATGAGTAATCATATTGCCGTTTTCGGGCAGTTTAGTACTGTACAGTTTTCGTAATAAATACAGTTTGCTACTCAAATTTGCTCTTTCATGCGTACTTTTGAGACCTTCCCAGGTTTGCCTGGCTGTGGTAAAATTTTTTACATGCACAATTTGTGCATCATCTATGCTTAGATTAATTAAAGCTCTTGCTTTTCTATCTTTTTTGTTCCAATCCTCATTTAAAGGAGTTGGCGGTTGATCACTTATTACTTCGAATAAGTCTTCTTTAATGAGAAGCATTTCGAGCTTAAATTTCCAGTTGGAATAATTGCTCGAATTTAGTTTCTCGATGAATTGGCTTTCTTTAAATGTAGCCATTTTTATTTTCTATCTTTAATTATTTTTAAAGATATTCAATTTAATTTAATACGAATCGCTTTTCTTTGCGTTCGTTTTTATTTTCTATAAAGCGAGTTTTTTCAGCATATAGCTAATGTGCTTAAAATTTTTATTTAATACATACTATCAGTCTTTCATAATCTGTCGGCGGCGCAGTTTATTTAATATGTAAAATAGTTTATTTAATTGTATAAAACCAATACTTCATAAATAGAGTTAAGTAAGCATGCATTCGCTTACCTGATTGTAAGTTCAAACCTTCCTTAAGTTTATCCATTGGGTTATATCGTAGCACATTGTGAGTTTCCATATTCAAAATGTAATCCAAATGATTATCGATGATGATCAGCACATTACTCATTTCTGAAACTTTATTACTTTGCTGAAATTAAAATGTTTATTAACATGTGTTTTAATTAAATTAAGCACTCTTCACCTTTATATTTATATTATATTTAAACATTTAACGGTATCTTGATTACAAGTTAACAGAGCATTTACATCGCTCTGACATTTTCACACGCTACATTTTAAAAGAAATTCACACAACAACTGACTAAAGTCTAAAGAGTTTTCAGTTCTTGATAGCCTTGGATGACGTCACTGGGAAAAAGCACATGATAGCACGTGATAATCATTCTTTCACGTGGGCGTTTATTCCATGTACTTAGCTGAGTTGAAAACAGTTTATGAATGGGTTTTTCCGACGAGATAATTAAAGTTGTTTACTGCAATTTTAAAGTACTTTATTATTATCTGACGATTGAAGAGTAGTTGATTCCGAATAGAAGATTACCCTTTAATTGCAATTTCCGTCAGGATATCCAGCCAAACAGTCCGAAATAGGCTCCATCAGGGTTGTCTCTAAGCATATAGGCCAATTGTTTGTATTCTGTTGGCCTCAAGCCACGGTGCGACCCGAAGAAGATGGGCTGCTGAACTTTGAGGTTGGAGGCAACGTGATTGGAGTCAAGTGCTGTTTATAGACGAGTCCTGATTCAGTCTAAAGTCTGATACCCAACGTGTTTTTGTATGGAGAGAAAGGGACACTCAAAATAACCCCACATTTGTTCATGAAAGATCACATTACAGACAAGGTGGGTTTATGGTATGGACTGGAATCAGCATAGGTGGACGTACAGACATGCATATCATTCGGAATGGCATTTTGACGGGCCAAACGCAGGGGCCGCGCTAAGAATTTCAAAATATTAGCCAGTAAATTAGCCAAATTTATCTATTATTAGCCAAAAGTATGTACGTATATATATATATATATATGTAATCTTATACCAATGTATGTATCTTATATGTAATCCAATACTTTTTCATAGATCTTATCAGAAGTGCAGCCATCATCTAACTGTTCTAAGCTTAAAAAATTTGAAACTACCTATAATGATATCTGGGGATTGTGATGAATATAAAAAGAAAAATTAATAAAAGGGGAAATCACCAGCGACTTGCACCGGAGTGATTCCGAAAACCTAAAATAATTTAGACAAAACATATATTCAACACTCCCCCCAAACACCATTATAGGCGCGAACGTAAGTGGTAGTACACAATGCGAAGCCATAAAAGATAAGTTTAAAATTACGTTAAATACATCTGAGAAATATTAAAGTTAATCCTTAAGTTACAATATACCTTTATAATATATGAAATAGAATTTATTCCATTATCCCAATAAGAGCTGAATAGCATTAAAATAAAAATAAAAAGACTAACTCACCAGATCAAAGTAAAATTCTTTGTTTATTCACAGAAATGCACTCACGTAAACAAAATAAAAATTTTCACTTGAATTTTCTATAATACACTTTTTACAATCAATATATATTCCTCTTTTAAAACTTATTAAAATGAGATATCTATATTAATCACCTTTTTAATTTATTCATACATAAACGTGAATTTAAATATCATGGATGGCACATTATTATCTTTAAAATAATTACTCTTTATATCAAATTATATATTGTAATGAGGAAAATTATAAAGTTATATTAAATTTTTTCTACTTTAGTTCAGAGGACCACCTGAGATAATAAGACGTTATTAATAGTTCATTAGGCACAATGATGATCTTGAAACATTATTTCTACAGTTCATTAAGTTTAAGATGTATATTTATGGAAGTTAAAAGTCCAAATACAACTCACTGAAGAAACACCAGAATGTGAATAACGGTGATGACGATAAAATCATATCAGCAGTTCTTTAAAGAGGTTTCAACAGGATGTTGACATCCTAAATTGCCGATGTTATAGACCTTATTATGAAGAAGAAAACGTCCGTTAGAAAACTATCGAATACTGAAGATATTACAAGATGAATAAGAGCAACATAAAATCTTGAAGCCCTAAAACTTATTTAATAAATATCACAGGGTTCATACTCTGCTTGAAAGTGCTTGAAAGTCCTTGAATTTTTAAGAGAGAAAAAAGGTCCTTGAAAGTGCTTGAATTTGCTTATATTTTAATGAAGGTGCTTAATTTTCATTATTTTTTTTATAGGTGCTTAATTTTTCTTATTCAGATATTCGAAATAAAATATAATTGCAAGCTTAAAAAAAAATCTTCTAAAATATTTGTTCCGAGATTTTCTTTTTAGAGGTTCAGAGTACAAGCATTTGTCCCTTCTCCCTTCCCCTATAGAATTAAGTTAAAAAAAAAAAAAAAGGGGGTAATTTGTTGCTACTACCGACTGCAAGATCGGAAATTCTGTTCTTATCTGAGGAATTTGAGGAAGATTGGAGGCGATGTGATAGCAATGTTATTCACGTGTCGTGAATCCCTGGGTGCAAATGGGAGCAGGGAAAGGTCGTCGCCCTTGTTGGAATTCTAATTTTTTAAATTAGATAATTTAAATTATTTGGATTTACTTTAACTGGAAGGTATATAAAAAAAACCCTAAAAAGACCTTAAAAAACAGTATAAAATCATGGTATACTAAATATAGGTAGCTGCGGCTTGCATGTGTTACATAATGCATTTAAAGCTGGTGGAGCTTCTTCAAATTGGCAAATGGTTATTTTTTTGATTAATTTGCATAGGCTATTCAAGGACTCTCCAGTAAGGCTTCAAGATTATTAGGAAGTATCATCAACTGGCAAGACTGCCTTGAAGTTTTGCAGAAGTAGATGGCTTGACAGCCTACCAGCTATAAAAAGAGCCATTGAAATCTTGGAAGATTTAAAGTCATTTATCTCTTGTGTCGAAAAAAAAAAAAATTCCCAATCCCAACAATCGCACATATGACTCCATAAAATCTTTTTTAAAAGATGAATTGTTAAATGTTAAGTTGCATTTTCTCTCATCAGTTGCATCTTTGGTGCAGCCTTTCATGACGAAATATCAAACTGAAAAACCTGTGCTGCCATTTTTTGCCGCTGATTTAACAAAGTTAATTCGGTCATGCTTATTGAATTACAAAATTCTTAACGATTGGGAAATAGAAAATGTAACAGTTTCGAAACTTTGTCGTTTTGAATTCAAAACTGATATGTTGAATTCCATTGCTAAAATAGAAACTATTCACTGGGGAAAAATTGCTCAAAAATCTAAGAGAGCCGAAATCTGTGAAAGAAAGTGACATTATTGCTCTGAAGCAAGAAATAAGGGATTTCATTTTTGCAATGATGAAAAAAATCCTAAAAAAAAGCCCAATAAATTATAGTATTGTACGTAATTCATCTTGTTTGAATCCGGGTAAAATTGCACGGAATAAAGAGAACTGCATTTCATAAATGCCTTTCAAGAAAATGGTTGGATCCCAGAAGATGACTGTGACACCACTCTACTGGATTATCAAGATTTCCTTGAAACAACAAACTTGTCAGTTTTCATGAGCTTTAATGAATCAACAGATAGATTGGATGATTTTTTTTTATGATCATATGTGTGTTAAAGGACACATTAAAGCCTTCCATGTGACCAAACTTGTGTTGCTTTTGTCCCATGGACAAGCTTCTGTCGAGAGAGGATTCTCTATTAACAAAAATATGGAAGTGGAAAACCTAAAAGAACATTCTTATATTTCTTTAAGAATTATAAAAGATCATATAGAGTATACAATAAACAGACGTACGTTTCGTGAGTAACTTGGACTCACATCATCAGTGTCAGTAAAAGTAAAAATTATTATATCCCCCCAAAAACATGAAACAGAATCAAAAACCCAAATGACAGACAATAACACACCGAAAGTTCATCACACACGAGCAACCAATAAGATTAAGCCAGAAGTGATTCACTATGACACAGTAAATCAACCTAGAAAGGTGAGATGTAAGGTACACTTGAAAAATCGGTGACCAAGGAGTTACCAAATCTATGAATATAAACTGCTTCAAAAAACTCTAAATCTAAAGGAGTATTGCATTTCTTAATAATAGTGGCTGAATTAAAATTGAAATTATGTCCCTCCCTCCAACAATGACAAGCAATAGAGGATTTTTGTAATTCCTTTTTCTTAACTTAGTTTCTGTGTTCATTGATTCTGTCCTATATAGGACAGACTAAATGACAACTCTGTTTCAGATTCAATGAACACAGAAACTACATTAAGAAAAAGGAATTACAAAAATCCTCTATTGCTTGTCATTGTTGGAGGAAGGGAGATACAGTGAAACTTCCATTTAACGAAGTTTCATCGTCACACTTAAAAACTTTGTTATGAAGAAAATTCGTTAAATAGAAATCAACTTAAATTCACAAAAATTTCCCTTCAGATATGACAACCAGGTATTGGATTCAGAAGCCTTTTATTCTGTTTCAATTTTGAAGCCGTCTTTTAAAAAAACAGTTGTGTACGCTCGATGGAATTGCATCACATTCCCAAGCTTTCATCAGCTCTGATACACAGATTATCAAACTAATGTTTTCACTATATTGTCTTTTTTCTGTCTTTTTCAATAGTATTCTTCAGGATTTTTTATTATTCCTTAGACTAATTGCTGAAGTTTAGAAGTTGTATTGACAGGAACAGAAAATAACTTTGATGTTCTTTGATTTGCATTTTGAAGGACATTCTTGTGGATGTACAAAGCAATTATCTATAAGCAATGGAAGGTCAGAATGGTAACTGTCTGACTCAAATTGATATTTTTTGCTTCAATGCATCTGGCGGTATTGCGTCGCTGCATCTTCTATATCATTGAAATTAAAAAGGGCGATTTTGACTTACCCCAACTGTCAGCACAGGGATCTCGGTGTGATAGAGTGGTGAAAACAATTTTTCTTAGTGTGAAAAAATTGTTTTATTTAGCACCAAGCAGAATGGAAATTATTTAAATGTGTTCATTTTCATACAATCCACTGAAATAATTTCGCATATCCATCACAACAGCAACCTCTTAGTTTGAATTCTGTATATACCTACAAAAGTGAAAGAAACTTCGTTATATAGAATATATTTTTTGTAATAAGGAGATTAATTTCCATGTTAATGGTGTTCAAAGTTTTTCAGAAAATTTCGTCAAGTAGAAAACTTTGTTAAATAGGAACTTCATTAAAGGGAAGTTCCACTGTAATTTCAATTTTGATTCAGCCACTATTATTAAGAAATGCAATACTCCTTTAGATTTAGATTTTTTTGAAGCAGTATATTCATAGATTCGGTAACTCCTTGGTCAAAGATTTTTCAAGCATACCTTACATCTCACCTTTCTGGGTTGATTTACTGTTCCATAGTGCATCACTTCCGGCTTAATCTTATTGGTTGCTCGTGTGTGATGAGCATGAGTTTTCGGTGTGTTATTGTCTGTCATTTGGGTTTTTATTTCTGTTTCATGTCTTTGGGGGGATATAATAATTTTTATTTTTACTGACACTGATATGAGTCCAAGTTACTCACGAAACGTATGTCTGTTTATTGTGCTACAGTTCGATGTGTGTCAAACGTTGAATTTTATTGTGTATCCACACAAGATTTTCTTCATAATCATATACAGTATTATGGTAGTGTGCTTAAAGTATCTATAAAAAAAGAGCTACTTTCGTCTGCATCCAGTGGTAGACAAAGATACATGATGTACCTGAAATATCAGCAAAAAGAGAAGGAAAAATGTCTCACTGAGGACAAGAAAAGAAAGCTTGAAGATGATTTAGATGACTTAAAGAAAAAGAAAAAATGCCTGGAAGTTGACATCAAAGAACTTCTGGCTTCAGCGGATGAGCTGTCTTTGAAGCATAATTTCAGTCTCCACCGCCGATCGACGATTGGGACTTTAACGCTTTCTGATTATTTGTAAAATCAAACGCTTTTTAAGTCATTTCCGGTATTTTGGAGGACTATGAAGATTTAAGAAGATATGATATAAGAAATTAATATATATTATTAGATTATATAGAAATATTAGATTATATAGAGATTAGATTATTTAGAAATTAATTAGATTATATTACTATAATATTTATTATATTACAGTTATAAATTAATTAGATTATATAGAAATTAATAGATATTATATAAGAAACCAAGTTCAACCAGAAATGACTTAAGAAGCGTTCGGTTTAACAACTAATCAGAAAGCGTTAAAGTCCCAATCGTCGATCGGCGGTGGACAGGGAAATTATGCGTCTTTGAAGGCAGAGTCTACAAAAAAAAAAAAAAGACTTTATGCATACAGTCAAACAGCCTGAAAAGAACCGTAAAAGAAAGCAGGCTGAAGTTAAAATTTTTGATGAAAAAATAGAAGAGGCAGTTAAAAAGCTTAAAGGCTGAAAAAAGTCGTATTTAAAATGCACGCTGAAACATGCAAATTTTTCTTTGTGTGTGTGTTTTAATATACCTTTTTGTAAAATGATTTAGTGGATGTTTTCAAGTTAAAGGTATGAAAAATTGTTTAGTTTCTTTTTAAATTGTGTGTATTATAGCAGTGCAGAATTATCAAGTGTCTACTTTTGTCTAGTGTTAGCACAGATAACTTTCAAAGTATACTGCAAAAATATTTTCTGTATTTTTCAGAGACTTTCTCATAACATTTCACATTTAAAACTTTGCTACTATATGTTATGTATGGCATTCACCTGAAAACATATGAAAATAATTTTTTTTTTCCTCTTTATACATTTGCATTATACAAACAGACGTAGTATTTTGTAACGTTAAAATTTTCATTTCTGAAAAGGTGCTTGAATTTTGGGTAAGGTGCTTGAATTTTATCATGTAAAGAGAGTATGAACCCTGATATCACACAAAAGGAACTAAGTAACGCTTATCTTGAAATAAGAAAAATAAAGAATCCTGATGTAAGATCACCCAACTCTGAGGAACGAACATCCAAAGCACATTACGGAAGTACCGTATATATCTTGAAACCATCAATTAAACTTGTGGTAAATTTGAATAAATACCTTCTCCTGGAATAATTAAATATGGCAGCACAGGTGGTAATCATCTTGTTAGTATATTGAATTTAATGAAGAAGAATAGTCATTTAAAAAGAGAAATAGATTGAAGTATAACGTTCTCTACACTCGCCGCAAGCCAAAATGGCTTAGGCTCCGAAGAGCGAAATCCACTACACGTTACATCTATGAGATTTTTTCAGGAACTGATTGAGTCTTTACAGTCTCCCACTCAGGTAAAACTCTACGGCGGTTACGGAATAACCAATGAAAAAATCCGAACCGTCTGAATGTCACTGATCAAGCCCAAAAACTCGTAGAGAAAGTTACAGTTAAAGGTATCACTGATGCGTCCACCCCTGGCAACAGCATTAAAATAGTATTTCGAACATTCAATCACGACCTTGCGCAAAATACGTGGGAAAAAGGTTGTTGTTTACATGAAGACATCAGAAACTCTGTCAATGGCCGCTCGTAGCGAAAATGTACCACTTCAAAATAAAACTTACGAAAATAATGAAAAATCCATAAGTCAGAAACTTATGGATGAAAACAAATAAAATTTTAGGTAACGTACTAAAATGAAAAGTTCTTTCCATCTATCATGAATTGGAAGTAAAAATATTTAAATTAAAGAATTTTGAAAAAGTAATTCTTGGACTTTGAAAATATCTCAACGATCGTGAATCTGAAATGAGAAATCCTAGGATGACAAAACAAATAACACACAACTTACTGAGATGAATTGAAGTAACAAAATACTAATTATGATAATAAAAAATTGAAGTAAATGTGCTTTAATTTTTGACTATTTAAATTTAATAAGAAATTATTTAATATTATAAAAAATAAGTGATAAGGATTAAATTTGAGATTTGAAATTAAATTAAATTAGCACAAATGTTATAAAATAAAAAGAATGTTTGATTTAAAATTATTAATTGATGAAATATTATTAAATAAGAAAAATTTTATGAATTTATTAAAATAAATGAATAAATTAAATTTAAGAAATTTGAATATATGAATTAATGAATACTGAGAATTTTAAATCATAACACTACCTTACCTTCAACTACTGCTCGAATATATATCATCAGATTTTGACTTGTACTGATATCTGTAGATTCATCAATTTTCAGACCATAAAATTTTGCAAACTTTATTTTGCCTAAAACTTCATCTTCAATAGCAGTTTTTATTGCTTGTATGAAATCATCGACACATTCATGATGGGTATAATGAATATTTTCTTCAGATTTTAGCATTTCAATTTGTTTACAACCCTGTTGTAACAATAGCTCTTGTAAAGATAACTTTTCTTTTGCTATATTTTCCTTACAAATAATGTACACATTTCTTATTGTACTAATAATAGCTTCTTTCACTTTTTCATAAGCTTTACATTTTGCTCGAACCATTTCTTGTCCCTCCTTTGATCTTTTTGCTTCTGTCGCGAGTCTGTGATCCCCAGTTTTTTCATGTTTGGCAAAATCATCTGCCTTCGGAAAACTACTGGATTTACCAGTGGTAAATGTATTTGAACGTCCAGCATCAATGCACCAAGTGCAAACTAATATCTGATTTTCAGAAATATGTTTCAGCCATTTATGCTTTAAAAACCAACTTTGCTGAATTTTTCGTTTTTGTTCCGGACGAATTTCCAAGTCTTCATTACATTTTTTTTCTTTTTACTCCTTTCTCTTCTTCTACACTATCGGAATTATGATCTATTTTTTCAAAATACGAAAGAACTGAAGGTTGTTGAGTCATTTTGACCACCAGTTTTTTACTAACTTAGATTCAGAAACAAGCATTTCAAAACGAAACAAAGCAACAAGTATTTCAAAACGAAACAAACGCGGTTCCGCGGACAACGCAGCGCCCGTCATCGACACAAATCGTCTGCTCTCCGTGCGGTATCAAAGCGCATGCGTGCAAGTACGGAGATATTCGCTCCTCTCTCCCTCCAAGTGGGGGGGTTGGGGCCCGATGCTAAGCCTAACAATGGCTGGAAAGGCGTGAAGGGGAAGGAATACGGCTGTACACGAACTCGCGACGAAAACGAAAATTCATTTATGTTTCAAAACATTACAGTACATATTTGTACTGTGCAAAACATGATTACAACAACGAAAGAGTCTAAAAAAAATCATTCGCCAGGCTTTTCGCCATAATAAATATTTGTTCGCCCATTTCATAATGTATTCATTCGCATTTGGCACGTAGGCGAATGCTTAGCACAGGCCCTGCAAACATATGCAGACGAGATACTGAGATCTCATGTCGTACCTGATGCTGCAGCTATTGGTGATTCCTTTGTTTTCATTCATGAAAATACCAGACCGTATACAGCTCGTCATGTGGAGAACATTCTTGAAGTTGAAACAATGCAGCGTATGGAATGGCCAGCATGCTCTCCTGACCTGAATCCGATCGAGCATGTGTAGGTCATACTTGGACAACACATTGCAATGAGACCAATGCCTCCTCTTACTGTCCGGGACTTGGAGATTGAAATTATTGAGGAGTGGAGCAGTATCCCCTCAAAGTCTTATCGATAACCTCACAGAATCCATGGAAAACAGGTGTAGAAGTCTTAGCTGCTCGAGGGGATCACACGCCATATTAAAAACATTTTACATCATTTATAAACAACGCTTTTGTTTGTCATTTACATATAATTAAATTGTTGCCCCAAACCCTCTTTTCGTATTCTTTTCATCTTTTGAAAAAAGTGACACTCCCGTACAAATTTTTTTGTGTCTTTTTATCTGTATTGCACTTTGATACACGTGTACTTTTCATTTTATGCCCATGCATGGCTGTCTCCCACGGTTCTCTTCATTTATTTGCTTGCCGCCCTAATTTTTTTGAGCAGTGTATCACATACTGGATAAATAAGTGTGATGATTGTAAGATTTGCTCATTGCAGTTCGGAAATATTGAAGTACATAAGCATTTATTAGCTTTGTATATAACCTTAGACGCTTAGGACCTGGATTAGTAGAAAAAGTTCAATTTAGACATAAATAACTTAGGAGCTAATATGATGACTGTAATATGCACGTAAAAATATAAATTGATACGGGAAAAAAAGTTTTAAATTCCTGTGCATTTTATGTCCTTAGTAGCTAACCCACCCAGTGTTGTCCTTGTCCGTGATAACATTAAATATACCAAAAATGAAATATTGAATGATTTGATATTTTTAAACGAAAATCTTTCCAAATGAACCTAATGTTGGAGGCCCTTTGATTTTGGTTACGTATACCCTCGAATTTGTATGATTTTATACATTTAAACTAAAATCCATCCAAACCGACCTAGATTGGGGCCCCCCACTGCCTTTGGCAACATATACAGGGAGTGCTACACACTCTGCTTTTTCTTTTGATTTTATAATTTTAAACTAAAATATTTCTAAACGATTTGATTTATATTTTTAAACGAAAATCTATCCAAATGAAGCTCAAGTTGGGGAGGCCAATTGCCTTCGGCAGCGTACACTGGGAGTGCTCGCACGGTCCAGTCATATTTTGCAAATGAATCTCGAATTTGTATTTAATTACTGACATTTAATTCTTAAAAATGTAAATTTTCAGTTCTGACCAAAAGGTTCTGATGAAACCTAAATAATATAAAACACGCACCATGGCCTCACTTTTTTAAAACGCGAAATTGATGAGGAAAATAGCTATTCATTAGCATATCTCATTGCCTCTTAACCTTTGCAACATGTTATCAGGTCATGCAATAACTACATTCACTCATTTATTATAAGTTCAGACATTTATTATAATTTCTACATATATAACTGTATTTAATATAATTTATTAAAGTATAAACTAAACTTACCTAATTAAATCTTATTACTCTATCTTAATTTATTCAGTAAACATGTTTCAGTTATCAATATCGCCATTCCGACATTTCGCCATTTTTCCATTCGATATCATAAATTATCACAACCTTCTTTCATTAATTCAATAGCCAGACTAACGATAATTACGTCCAAAATATTTTTCTTTCCGTCAGATGGCGACTTAGTACATCAATCAGTTTAAATCGACTCATATCGAATCTTGAGTGAATCGATCTCTATACTCGTCTGTGGTTGGTCCTTACAGAGGGTGTTGCCCGATAAGGAGTACCCGGATTGTTTAAATACGTGATGACCGTCATTAGAAAGCTGTCTTTTCTCATACTCCATTCATGGAGAAACTTTTCACGATACTTGGTGAGACAGGTCCCACCATTCATGTTAAAAAAAAAAAAATACACCATTAGCAAAAGAAAAACACCTCAAAGAAGTGTTTTTTTCCGTCCTGGAAGCAGATGCGACAGTTTGAAATTGAAAATGGGAAAACTTTAAAACTGACGCAGATCGAGGTTTAGTAAAAGTGTTTTTTGGAATAGTAACTTTTTTTTCTAATGATTTATATCTATTGTTTTATTGCACATTCTTTTTGTAGTTTATGGTTTTTATTCAAAAAAACTTATAATTAATATAGAGTAAAACTCGCTGAAACGGAAGGATAATTCATTAGAAACAACCCGTTTTAAACAGATTTCCATGTTTTATTCAAATATGCAATTTATTGTAATTATATTGTATTATTTTCTCCGGAACATTGAAATTTTTCCATTTAATCCTGGATTCCGATACAGACAGGTTCCATTTTCACAGGTTTTACTGTATTATGGATTTTATTTACATAGCTGCTGTCCTTTCTTATTTTCCAAGTCAAATAAACATATATTGAACCAGAAATTTTATTTAATAACTGAAATCAAATAAGAACTCTATAGAAACAAGACACATTTTTTAAATACATTTGCTGGTTCAAAATATGTTTATTTGACCTGTAAAAATCAAATCCGGAAGATTAGCAGCTCTGCATTTATTACTCATTGAAAATTTTTTTTAAAGTTCTTTATTGGAGAGGGAGAGGTAGGACTTTAGGGCGCCAACTGAAGTTCTGCACACAGGTGTGGGATACTGCTGGCGCGACCCTGTTCATGTTACATGTACTGTTCCCACGCCATTTGTAGTTTTTCAATGCGCTGATCATTTTTGGATGGAGAAGTATAAGTGTTGTCATTCGAAATTTTTTCACTGTAACTGTTTTTGTTCAGCACAATCTTGAGTGTATTCCTTCAAATAACTATATCTTGCAGTTCATTTCAGTTAGTTGAATGGAGCATTCATATACTGACAAAGTTTCTTTATGACCACCCTACATATGTATACTTTATAACCTATATAATTGTTACTGGGCAGTATTGTTTCTTTTTGGTTGAAGGAGGAAGGGGGATATATTTTATACTGAAATTTACAGTGATGATTTCTGTTATTTTTCTCCTGATATCAATGTAATACAAGTTTTTAAAAGTATCTGCATTTAAGACAATCTTTTCACTAAACTTTTTATAATATTGTTATTTTGTTATTGCAATATATGCATGGCTTGCATGTAATAATGTGTTATAATGCTATAATGTGTATAACATCTTTTAACTGGTAAAAAATCTGTTTTACATTTATTATTTTTTCTTAAACTAATTTTTGTATGGTGACATTCACTCATTCATTCATTTCTGTTTGGTTTTAGACTCCAAAGGTGAAACAAGCCTTACATCCTATTGATATAGATGATGCTGATGGAAACAGTAATCAGGAATCTACTGAAGAACCAAAATCTGTGTATGGATGGGTTATATGCAAAGTTGTATCATTAGAGGGAAAAGTAAGTTTTTTTTAAAAAAGAAATTTGATTTTCATATATTTTTTTTAATTTTTTAGATTTTTTTAATTATTGAATATCTGTAGAACAGAAAATTTGTACTGAGATGTCTAAAAACTACAAATATTATAACTAAAATACTTAAAATTGAATCCTATCATAATTTGACATAATTAGGTTTATTGTTAATAAAAATAATTCTAAATAATATATTCTGATATTGTATTTATATTTAATAAATTTTTACAGCGTTCCAGTGACAGGTCTTGGAGACATTTATGGGCAATTTTACGAAATAATATTCTGTATTTGTTGAAAGAAAGGCGTGAGCCTTCCAAGGTAAATAATAATTTTTCTAAATTAACAACATTTATATAATAACTTATCTACTCTCTCTCTCTCTCTGTATATGTATATACAGTAGACTCCCTTAAATCCACAAAGCTTAAAACAAGAAGTTGTGTGGATTTTGGAATTTTGCAGATTTCTGGTCACTGTTTTATTTACATTTTTTAAACTATAATTTGAATTTAATAATGCACTCAAAATTATAATCAATGCTTACAATAATGTCAGGGCTGCCATTTGCGACTAAAAGCGACTATTTTCAGCATCAGGCGACTATGGCGACTATTATAGGCCAAAAACCATTAAAAAGCGACTATTTCAACTAAAACGCAAAAAAAGGCGACTTTTTTCAGGTTCCAGCGACTATTTTTAGTGAAGAATCGATCTTTTTTTTTCTCCCTCAAAGCGCCTGTAAAGTCATCTTCCCAAACGCACTCGGTCTCCTGCCTCGCTGTTTCCTCCTTCCGTACGTATGCAAGCGGTTGCTTCTATTTGCAAATTAGGGGAGGCAGGTACTGTGCTGATGGGATCGTTTCTGAATTCCAGGGAATGTTCAAGTTTCGGCAGGAATACGGAAATTCCAAGCAGATTTTGGTCGGAGAAAAACTAGTTTGGCTTAGTAGGTGAAAATCACGTTTGGTGGTAGGTGGTTTTGGAGCCCAGAAAAGCTTGGTGTCTAGTATACATAGATGCCAACAACTCCGGAAATGCGTGGTAAAATACGGTAGTACGGAAATAACGTTGAAAATACGGAAATTGCGTCTTTTACAGCGATGCCGCGGACGCGCTATAGCGCGTAAATTACGCGAAAAATTGGAATTGGAACGCAAAAAAATAGTTCTTACGCGTCCCATGCGACGTGCAATTTTTACACACGTAAATTCTTCGAAGAATCGCGAAATCATTTTGTCGAATAATCCGGAAAAACGGCAAATTTCGCCGTAGGATCGCGAAAAAAATGGCAAACTTCGTCGAAGGATTGCGAAAAAGGCAAACTTCGTCAAAGGATCGTTAAAAAATGGCGAATTCTGTCGAAGGATCACGAAAACCGGCAAACTTCGTCAAAGAATCTTAAAAAAACGGGGAATTTCGTTGAATGATCGTGAAAAAAACGCGAAATTAATTCATTAAAAGATCGCGGGAAATGGCTAATTTCGTTGACAGATTGTGAAAAAAACGCAAATTTAGTCAAAGGACCGTGAAAACACGTGAATTTGGTCAAAAGGCCGTAAAAAAAAAACTGCATTTTCGGAGGAAATTCGGCAAATTTTTCCGCGTTTTTCGGCGAAATCACGGAAAAATGCGAATTTCGCCGAAGGGCCACGGAGAAAACGCCAACTTCGTCAAAGGATCGTGGAAAAAACTGCTAATTTCGTCGAAGGATAACGGAAAAACGTCCAATTTCGTCGAAGAAACGGCAAATTTCGTCATCGGATTGCAAAAAAACGGCTAATTTTGTCGAAGGATCGCGAAAAAACGGCAAATTTCGTCGAAAGATCGCCAAAAAACGGCAAATTTTGTCGAAGGATCTCGAAAAAACGGTAAATTTTGTCGAAGGATCTTGAAAAAACGGTAAATTTCGTTGAAGGATCTCAAAAAAACGGTAAATTTCGTCGAAGGATCTCGAAAAAACGGCAAATTTTGTTGAAAGATCGCCAAAAAACGGCAAATTTCGTCGAAGGATATCGAAAAAAACGGTAAATTTCGTCGAAGGATATCGAAAAAACAGTAAATTTCGTCGATGGATTTCGAAAAAACGGCAAATTTCGTCCAAGGATCTTGAAAAAACGGCAAATTTGGTCAAAAGATCTTAAAAAAACGGCGAATTTTTTTTTCATAATATTTTTTTTCCCATATATTCAGAAAAAACTTCAAAACCCCGTGGAATCAATTTTCCTTCACAGATTCCTAGTTTATCTTTCAAAGCTGAGGACTCTTATTTTATTCTTTATTTTGTTTACCAAGTTCATTTTCACAAAAATTTTGCAAAATTAGTTTATTTATCATTATTGATCTTCGAAATGACGCCGAACTATTAAAAAAGTATATCTTCAAAACACTCGTATGACTCCTGAAACGACTCCTGAATTGCTTAAATTTTACTCCTGATGGATGTCCAAAACTCCTGAAATGTAACTATTTTACTCCTGATGTAGTTTTTACAATGTTGGCGTCTATATTTATTAAGGAGAGTTCAGAACTGTTTACACAATTCGTAGCATTTTTTCATTCATATCATATTCATTTTTATAGAAATGTGTATTTTTTTTTATAATAAAAGTATAAAAAGTGACTTGGGCAGAAACATAAACACTGAAATAAGATGTGGACATTCATAAAGACCCTTCAGTTATTATGGAAACTTTTTAATATTGTCCTTTTTTTAGGTAAGTATGCGACTATTTTGGCTACTATTTTTGTACAAATGCTACTATTTTGGCTACTAAAGCTACTATTTTCAGTGTCATTAGGCAGTGGCAGCCCTGTAATGTAAAGTAATTAAGTAAAATAATAAACATTTTAAAAACATTTAAAATTCTAAAAGTAAGGTCAAGTAAATAAATAATAATACATAACTAAATATGCATAATGATGATGAGATAATTTTTTTTTTAATTATTCAGTGACACTCGCCTTGTAAATATACACAAATAATTCACATTAAAATCTGAAAATAACAATTTTATTTCATATTTAGCCATACTTAATAACCAAAAACACTTGATTAGTACATAAATTATTTGGTAAAAATATCGCGATCGCCACTGATATCTCAGCACTATTTTGCATTTTTTCAAAAATAAATTTATACTTCCTTCATGAGAAAACATGAGTTGAATCATATTAACCAAAATTACATATTCAAAAGTGTTCAAAAGGACATAAAAATAATAATAAAAAAAAACCTTTAATTTTACACTTACATCTTAACTGTAAGTTTCATTGTTTACATCAGAAACTATGTACAGATTTTAGGTATTTGCAGATTTGAGGGAGTCTACTGTGTATATATATATATGTACAGTAGACTCCCTCAAATCTGCTCAGCTTAAAACCAGGGGTTGTACGGATTTTAGAATTTTGTGGATTTCTGATCTTTTTTCTTTTGTTTACATTTTAAAACAGTAATTTGTATGTAGTAAACAATTAGAAATTATAATGAATGCTTACGGTAAAAATATTAAAATAGTTTAAGTAAAATATTAAAATAATTTAAATAAAATGTTAAAATAATTTTGTAAAACAATAAAAATTTAAAAAATGATTAAAATGTTAAAAATGAAGTCAAGTGTAATAATTAAGGAACAGTACTAAATATGCATAATAATGATGAAATATAAATTTTTCTTGTTTTATTTAATGAAAACTCACCATAAAGGAAAGTATATTTTTTATTATTTTTTTTTAAAGTTTCATTCATTTCTTTACATTATATTTTGTGAACATGGACAAAATTTTTGTCTGCTTAAGTTTTTATTTTTGTTTATTAATGTCATACACCGTTCTAGGACTTATTCCATTACGATTGTGCCAAAAAACAAGTACATGAATCAAAATCTAGCTTTTTTAATGATCTCTATTTTTTAAATTGTTAAACTTATGTGTTTTCTTTTCCTATTTTTTTTCATTAGAAATATTGGAATCGGCCATAACACTTAAAAATAAAAATAATTACATATTAAAACCAAAAATTGAATATTAAAGAATCAAGAGCAAAAACAATACGGCTTCAACAGTTACAGTTGCAGGTATTGTGAAGAAGTTACTGTTGCGCCATATTGTTACCTTAGATATAAAAATAATTTACATCAGAATCGTAAACTAATGAAATTTTATTTTATATTTATACAAATTTAATAGGCAAAAAAGCATGATTAATTAAAAATTGCCTTGGAAAAGAGATCACAATCCCCACTAAAATTAATGCCATCTTGAATTTTTTCAGAAGAAAATTCATATTTTCTTCATGAAAAAGCTTAAGTTCAATCATATTAACTGTAATTACTTACTAAAATCCTTACATAATAAGGAAAAAATATAAATAAATATTAAAAAACGGGGAAATGAATTCTTGAAAAATAAATAATTCGGCTAGTTTTATTTGCGAATATTGTGCAGGATACAATATGGTGAAGTTTTGATTCAGATATGTTAATTTACATCAAGATCATAAGTAATGGAATTTTTATTTAATAATTAACCAGCTGTAATAGCTAAAAGAAATTGATTAACAAACAATTTAGTAAAAAAACATCGTAAATGCCACCAATTTCAGTGCCATTTTGAATTTTGTTCCATCCACTTAACTGTAAGTTTCACTGTTTACATTGGCAATGATATGCGGATTTGGGGGAGTCTACTGTATATACTATGGAGTTCAGCCACCTTCTCGCTGATGCTCGCCAACCTCCATGAATTGCGACAGCTACATGATCCCCGCTCGCTCGCCATTTTTTACTCTAGCCAGAATGAGTACTATTATAAATAATTTTAACAGATAAAATTTACATTTTTCTTTAATGTAAAAAAAAATAATTGAAAACTTTGTTAGAAACATAATTTAAAATGCATTTAGTAGGTACTACCAAACCAATGGACATAAATCATTTTAATGTTATGAAATTTACAAATTTTTTAAATGTAAAATAATTAACTCTTGAAAAAAACACTACACGATAGCAAGATTAAAAACAGGAACACAACAAGGGTGATGCGGATAGTGCACCCACACCAGGCACCATCATTTAGAATAGGCGTTGACAAATTTAATCTGAGCTGACACTAATCTCTACTCATGAATCTACGATCGTTAGAAAAACTAACAAGAGATTTTGCACCAGGTGCCAAATAGAGTTGTTACAGTGCTGATTGAAAATGCATCTTTTGTTTTCCTTATGTCATTTTCTTCATCAGAAACATTTCGCTTTGCATGTTACTTACTACGATAGATTATTTACTGTTATTTTATTTATACATATTACTTAATCTTATTTCTCAATAAATAATCTGTGTTCTGCTCTGCAGTGATTAGTGCATAATTAAACGTAATCATTTTAATATGTTTACATTTTATGAAAACCATTTAAATTTTTCTTTTAAAAATGATGCAAGATTCAGTGATGAAATCGCACTTCTGATTGGTGGAATGTAATAAGGCAAATTAATTTTGTGTTGCTATTGTTGTTGCCAAACAGAAAACTACAAATTCAGACTTATTTTTGTGCCACACAAGAGAAATATATATATATATATAGGTATATTATATACACACAGAGAAAGAGTTTTTTTGTAATGGAATTAAATAACACTTCTCAGCACACAAATGATAATGATCATAAAATTTAAGTATGTTGTTATGGTGAGGGATTTACAAATTTAATAAAATGTGGTAGCCAGAAAAAAATTCTAATCGCCAGTAAAAAAAAATCCCCCCCTCCCCTTTCTTCTGTTATGGATTTTCAAAAAACAAAAAGCTTAATTGAGAAAAAACAATAACAAGCATAGTTTAGGATTATTAGTTACATAGTTTAGAATAGTACATAATTTAGAAAGATAATATTTAAGTTTTCTAATGAAACTTATCAAAATTATATATCTGGAAAAAAAGGAAAAGAAATACTGTAAAGGCTAAATTAACTGGCATGTTCGAAAAATGTTGATTGTTGAACGCTTCAAATGTCTGGATAGTTCAGTGGTACAAAATATATATCTGATGAGAGGGTCATTGATAAAATGGTGAAGCAGGAAGGCAGTTTCTGATTTTATTATTTTAAAATTTGCAGTTGATGAAATTATTTTTGCCAAAATAAAAGTTAAAAATATTTTTTGTTTGAATGTAGTTTCTAACTTTATTTCTTGGTGTTAGGGAGAGAGAAAAAATGCTGTTTGTATTCATTTCTTAAACCATTTTTATGCCAAAAATAAAATAAAATGAAATAAAAAATGCGAGAATAAATGATTTGGTCATCAATGGCGACATGGTGATCACATTTGAAAAATTCTGGTTATGGTCACCTACAGTATGTTTCATATTCAAGAAGTTGTAGGATTTATAGATCGATTTGCAGAGTTGCACAAACTAACTTTGGATATATTATTGTCTATGAGTGATAATTGTCATGATTTTGGAATGTGTTTGTGACATTTCTTGTAATCTGCTGGCCAGAGATTTCATATCCTGCATTTAGGGCATTCTTTTCAGAAGTTATAACTTTGCTCTTCTTCCAAAGATTGCATATTCCAGGATGTACAATTTCCTGACAGGAGAGACAAAATTGACAGAAACTCTAAACTATACAGAATTAATTAGAAACCAGCGAACATTACCACATAATAATAAAAATGCTTAGATAAAATGCTTAGATTGTCATAAATGAAAAATATTTTATTAAGATGGGCTACAATGTGTTACTTTAAATAGATAAATGATAGGCAAATTTGGAATGAAGCCAGTTATTCCCAACAGCAAGAGATATAGGCTAAATTTCAGCTTTTTATAAAAATTGTCGGAAAATGAACAGTAGTTGTATAAGATTCACACAATATCACTATGACAAAAACTAGCATTTTCTCTAGTTAATGTCAAAGAGAAACATAAGCAGGAAATCAGATTAATGTTGGGAATCAATTAATTGGCAAATTTTCCCAAGTATGAGGTCGGCCAGTAATCCTAAATTGACAAAAATTGAATTCCTTTACAGGGAGCATATTGTTTATCTCCTTGTTTTGTCTCCCATCCTGCCATGATGAGACAGGAGGTGTGTCATGACTGAAACCCACCAACAAAATACAAAATCTTATCTCACAGACCCTCTCAAAATGTTTTTCATTTTCCAAAGACACATCAGTTTTAAACATACAGTTAAATGGAGTACAGGAAAAAAAAAATACTTTCGTGATTTTGGTGAAAATAAAAATTGTTTTTTCACAAATCAATAAACATTAATGTCTTAAAAATTTATAGATAGCATCATAAATAGTGCAAAAGAAATCTAACAATTTAAAAGCAGTTTTTTTCTTCTTTTTTTTAATAATTACGCATAGACATTCATAGTTAAAAATATATTTTGATAAATGAAACTTAATAAATTGAACTAATATATATTAAATAAGTGGTTAGAAAGAGTTTGTTGATTTTGATAAATAAATTGAAATACATGAGATAATATTTGAAATTTAGACAATTACAAAAACAAATTAATTTTCTCTAAATGCATTTTGTTAACTATGATGTAGAAATTTCTGATTTAAAAAGTAATATTTTTAGAAATTATTTGGGTAAAATTGTATTAATTAAGGAAATAGAATTCTATAACCGCAAATAAATAAAAGATGCCATTTTTAAGAAAAGTTTGGAATAGTGTTTCAGAAATTTTTTAGAATGTTATACTTCTTTATAAGACAGTTTACATTATATCTTTTTTCTTCAGTTAGTGAGGAATTTAATTTTAGGGTTTTTTAAAAGTTTAAAAAACATATTGAACAAAGCATTCTTTAAAATAATTATTTCTACATTAAAAGAAAGAATGGATGTTATTTTCTCATACATAATCATATAATAGTAGAAGTTTTAAAGAATATGATTTTCACAGCAAGGAGCAATGTTAAGTGAGTATATTTTTCATTGTAAGTTGTAAAAATTGTATAATTAAAATGGTTGAAAGTTCGTTTTAAATCAGATAATATTGTTAAATGAAATATTTTGCACTATAAAATACAAAAATGTTTATATATCGAAGGTGTAACTAATTAAAGCGTAAGAAATTTTGTTTTATTTAAAGTTTAAATAGTGCTGTTAAATGATTTTACAGTGAAAATTACAATTAATTACAATTTAAATTTAAATTGCACTCAATTATTTTTTGTAAGATGCAAAAATATATCAATAGAAAGATAATAAGAAAGTAATTTTTAACTTAAAATCTAATGTTATTTGCATCTTTATAATGGAAAATTAATTGTAATTTAAATTTAAATTGTAAATAATAGTTCTAATTTTATTTTGCAAACTCATTTAACAGCAATATTTAAACTTTAAACTAAAACACATTTTCTTTTTACTTACTTTTAATTAATTATATAATTGATATGTAAATTATTTTTGTATTTTATAGTGGAAAATATTCCCAATTAACAATATTTATTTTTAAATTAAAATGAACTTTCTTACATTTTAAGTACTATTTTTGCAGTTTAGAAATTTTCCTACATGATATTAGCTGATCGGCAAAAGATCATATGATATCGTAGTGTACTCTGCATAAGATTACCATTTAACCAAATGATTGAAAACTAATGGAAAAAGGCTTTAAAATTCATTCAATAGTAGTCACAATGTGACGGTTGTAAGACAATTTGGTGAGCGGTCAAGATGCCTTCACTGCCAAGCTCAGAGCGTGAGAATTAAAAGGATGAAAAAGTTGTCGGGTTAAGACATATGGTCGAAGTTCTGTGTAGAATTATTTGCTGTTTTGGGTTGGTGTGGGAGTTGGTACACAAAGTTCACAAAGATCAGTGTCTCCTACTCAATAAATAAATTTTTAATTATTCTTTTGTCAGTTTAGTATGTGTGTAAATTAGCTGACCCGCCTGGCATTACCTGGCCCTTGATAGTAATTTTAAATATACCTAAAATCAGTAATGATTTTGTATTTTTCGATGAAAATCTTTCCAAATGAACCTAATGTTGGCGAGGCTCACCTGCCTTCAACAGCGTACACGCTCGAATTTGTATGATTTTATATTTTTAAACGAAAATCTATCCAAATGAACCTAAAGTTGAGGGCCCCACTGACTTCATCAGTATATGCCACCTAGATGCCACTTTTCTGCCGAAAGGCGGATTTCTGCTTTTTCTATTTTTTGAATCAAATCTGTGATTTTTGCGACTCTCCCCCATAATTCTGCGATATTTAACCTTATTTTTCTTTTTTTCTTATTGATCATAATTTGAAAATTTCATTAAACATGAATGCCACTTTTCCGTGGATCTGTAAATTTCCGGTGTTGTTTTTTTGTTAATAAATCTGTGATGTCCATGGAATTGGGGGAAAGAAAATCACATTGATGTGCACCTCAAATAAAGTCAGCGTAGCTCTGGGATTATTCAGATTTGTTCTTACAGCATTACAGAAAAATATGTTGGTGTGCTCCTCAAATGAAGTCAGTGGCGGTGGCATGATGCAATTAGCCAAGGACGCAGGAAAATTTGTGCCGCGAAGAAAATTTTAGGTCTCACTTATTAAATTTGTATGTCTAGGATTATTCAGAAATGTTCTTGCAGGCACACTAGATATGGGCAAGTGATTCTTCCACAAACTAGCAGAATTCCTCAAATTATTATTTTTTATTTCCACAAGGTCAATTCGTCAATCGGTCACGTAAAAAAATTGGGAATTTTCTCAATCGGTTGCAAATTTTGCGAAAACTGGCCCGGAAAAATCCATGAATTTCGTCAATCGCTTGAGGGGTAAAACCGCGAATTGCGATGATCGCTCGTAGAATTAAACTGCAAATTTTTCTGTTGCAAAAAAAACCCTGTGAATTTCATCAATCGATCCTGTAAAAAAAAAAAAAAAAACACGTGAATTTCATTAATCTTAAATCGTAAATTTCATCAATTGGTTGCAGAAAAAAATCTCTAATTTTGTCACGAGATCGAGGGGGGAAAATCACGAATTTCATCGCTTAATCATGGAAAAAAATCACTAATTTAGTCAATTAGTCATGGATAAAATCTTTAAAAATCTGTAATCAAACATGAAATTGCAACTTATTTTCTCCATTGGATAAAAAAAAAAATTCCTTTAAGATTTAATGCCAACAAAAGTCGCAACGAGGCTATAATAGTATTTGATCTTTCACCATCTACAACATGAATGTCAGATATCATAAATTTATTTTATTAAAATCTAAAACTTGAAAGAAAATAAAACCTCTCTAAATGTCTTATATATATATTTTTTATGGACATCTTTTTTTGTCATGTTAATAAATAGTAAAAATTCACCAATGAGCTCATTGAATCTGTTGCTGGGTTACCTCAATTGATTTAAAATGCTGCAATCAAAAATTCTTCACTGAGTTCATTGAATCTGTTGCTGTGTTAATTCAATCAATATAAAATACTCTGAATGTATAACTAAAGAAAAATTATGTATATTTACTAAATAGTATAAGTTTTCATGCATGATGCATTAACAGCATTAAAAATGAAGAGAATAACACATTTGAGGGGAAGTGCTTAATGTTTACAAAAGAAAACAAGAACGAAAAATCATGCGTCAAGCATAGATTATGTAGCACTTTCCAACGCTTCCAAAATAATTTTACAAATCATACCGTTTAATAAGCTAAAAGATAACTTCTAAGTAAACAATTTGGAAAACGCATAACATATTTAAAAACATAATTTCAGGAATTTCCAACATATACAATATTCGGAAAAATATCCGAATACTTTTATTCAGCCCTGTATAGGATATATAGAATTGTATATATACTACATAGGATGCTAAATTTTAGTTCAGTTAGGAAACGTGTAGCACATTTTAAAATTCTCCGTCTGGAGTTTGTCAATAAACAGAAATGTGTTCGCGAACTTTTGTGCTGCCCTGTATAGGATCTACAGAATTTATACACACCACGTAATAGACAAAAAGCAAGTTAACATTAAAATCGCGTTCAGTAACTTAAAACGCACTTCCAGGAATTATTGTTAACAGACAGTAGATAATTCTTTTGCGTGTCCCTGTAAATGAACGATGACTGCTACACACAATATTCCGTAGTAAGTCTCTTGTAATGCACCTTAGTGATCTATATAAATTTCAATGCGTTTAAAATAGTGAAACATTATTTAAATAAACCGCAGACGATTTTTCTCCATAGACGTAATGTAACGGAATTATTTTTACTGTCCCTGTAAAGTAACTATAAGTGCTATGCACACCCTGTTCCATATTAAGCTTCTTCTAATGCACCTTAGTGATATATATAAATTTCAATGCGTTTAAAATAGTGAAACATTATTTAAATAAACAGCAAATGATTTTTCCCCATAGACCGCAATGTAACGGAATTCTTTTGAGTGTCCCTGTAAAAAAACTATAAGTGCTACACACTTCCGTTGAAATAGGGAACATGCTATAGATAACGATAATAACATATAAAAATTGCAGAGCAATCCGAGCATATTTACGGGAGTTAGAGCACGGACAGACGGCAGACGGCCAGACGGCCAGACAAACCGAAGTCATAAGCACTTTTCAACTAGGTTGGAAAGTGCTAAAAAGGTTTTGTTTTCTTTCATATTTTAAGCTGGTTGAAAATAGCTTTAGCTACAAATTTTATTATTGTTTATAATTTATTTAGTTAATTATAAATAACATAGTTTACAAAACTTATGTATAAATGTTGCAAAAAGTGTCATAAATTTTACTTCATGCATAATTTCTTCTTTTTTGCTATTTTCTGAGTGACATCCCTGATACCAAGTGTGCTAAGCACTGGCCTGGCCTGTTTTGTAAACAAACCTCCAAATTGTATGATTTTTTATTAATTAAATAAAAATCTTTCCAAACAAACTAAGGGTCCCCATTATAATTATTGCCGATTTAATTTCTGACATTTAGATATATTAAAGTTTGAATTCTGACCAAAAATTCCTGAGAAAACCTAAATAATATGAAACATGCTCCAGCCCTTACTGTTTAAAATGCAAAATAATATCTTCCAATGTACTGACAACTTATGTTGAAAATTTAAAGGTTTCCCTAGGCATGTACAGAAATGAAAACCCCTCCGAAAATGTTTGAAAGTACAATTCTTATAAAACAGGAAACAATATCTTCAGTCACTGAGAAAAGGGGAAGGTGGGGAATCTCAGGCAAATTCGTGAAACAACTTCCAGAAAATAAGTTTTTTGAAATAGTAATAATTAATATTTTTTGAAACGAAAGATATCATTAGAACCAAAAAAGTACTGGGAAAAAGTGTTTTAAAGTATTTTTGTCTGAGAAAAAGAGATAGCATTTTTTAAAACTTAAAAAAATTAAATTAAATAAAATTAAATAAAATTAAACAAACATAAACTAATCTCTGAGATTTATTTTTAATAGTAAATATTAATACTTTTTTCAAAGCCAAGGATACTACCAGAACCAGAAAAGTATGCTGGATAAGTGAGTTTTTTATACTTCCATCTGGGAAGCAGATGTGGCAGTTTTAAAATGTAGAAAAAACGGAAAACTTGAAAAGGAATCTGAAAACATGAAATCGAACTTCGAAAATTTTTTTAAATAATAAATATTATTATTTATATATATTTTTAAGGCACTGTTAGAAAGGAAAAAATACCCCAAATAAGTGGTTTGTATTTTTGTCCAGAAAGAGGATATGACAATTTCAGAATGTAGAAAAATTAAAAACTTGATTTGTTTTAACAAAATATACCATTAAAAATAAAAAAAAGAATTTTTTTTTTGGTTACTCTGAAACCTGTAAAGGTACAGGCACAATCATTGGAACTTGCCATTTTGTGATGTTCAGTATAGTTTTTAATTAATATCTCAGCTAATTATATAAAAAAAGAAAAATCTGAGCCTTAGGTACATTTGGACCTGTCTTCATCTATCCCTATCCAAATTTTCAGGCCGCTATGTGTGTTATATTTCCCTAGCTGTTGTCAACAAACAGACAGACAGCTTTCTTTTATTAATATAGGTTAGGTACTGTATTAAATAAATAATATTTTTGTTTATATTTACTTTTGGCTTATTTTGAATTTGCTTGTTCTTTAGGCTACATTGACCGGTGATGAACATGTGATAAATGTAAAATATAGCATTGCTAAAGTAGCAAATGATTATGTAAAAAGGAAACATGTTTTGCGTCTTATGTTGTTGAATGGAACAGAATATTTGGTTCAAACAGAAAGTCATATTAGTATGATGGAATGGCTGACAGCACTTCAGATATTCACCCGAGAAATTTCTGAGGTAAATATGGAGATTTTGTTAATTTATTTTTAATTTGCTTACCTATGTTCATCTGGTAATTTGTTTGTATCTATAATTCCACTTTTTAAAAAATAATTTTGGAAATTCTTAATTTTCAAACCTGTGTGGTCAGATTAGTAATAATATATTTTGTGAAATATTTTAATATTAGCCAGGCTTTGCCCGTTTACATGGTTGTTTTGAGAACCCTACTACCTTCAGCAGTGTATAGTCTGGGATTTACCTGGAATTCCTAAATTAAATTTTACATGTGAACAGAAAATAAATAAATGAAATACTTTTTTAATAAATTATATGAAAATAAAATAAACTATTCAGGAGCCCTCAGACAAATTTTCTGTGAGAGGCTCACAAACTTTCTTCCCTAAGTAAAAAATAACAGAAAAAATTGAAATTTTACTTGCAGTGTAGTGCTGCCCTATAAAAGCAAAAGATCGCTCAGAAAATAGTGCAAAAGTTTCTATAATTATTAATAAAAATCTATTTGCATATCATATATTCTAATACAAGCAAATCTTGTGTGTGTGTGTGTGTGGTTATATATACTGCTGGACAATTGCTAAGGACGGATAACACTATCACCCATAGCAACCACAAAAGGAAAGGAAGCAAATGTGGAAAATTAGAATAAGTGTGGGATATAGTAAGAAGAGGTGTGCGTATGGAAATTTTCTTTTCCACGTCTGTTCATCACATGATAGCGCTGATAAGAGCTTTAGGGGATTTGATGCATGTGGACAGTTGTTGTTCCAAGTAAAAGTTTTACAGGAAAGACTTAATTGATGAACTTGAAATTTTAGGCATGTCTTCCTGATATCACTTAGATGATTTTATGCGTGGCCAAATTATTGGAAAGATCGAAGAAGGGTAAAAAAGAACATATGTTGCCAGGGAGTTCGACATCGCCCACAGCGTTATTTCACGGCTTTGGAAATAATTTAAAACTACTGTAATGTGTAGCAGGCGTCACGGCCACGGGGAGATTGTGTTAGAAGTATGACGCCTGCAGGAGATAGATACATTGTCCTATTGGCAAAAAGGAACTGACGCACCACTGCTCAGCAGGTGGCAAATCAGTTTCTTGCTGCCACAGGACAGCAGATCTCCCAAAAAACTGTAGCCAGACATTTGAGGACAGAAGATTATATGCCCGTAGACCTGTTGTGTGTCCCATTGACCAGACAGCAGCGTACTGCTCGTTTGCAATGGTGTCGCTAGCATCGCAACTGTACTGAACAGGACTGGGCATGCGTACGATTGTCAGATGAGAGTAGGTTCAGTCTGTCATCAGATTGTAGACGCCAACTGATCTGGCGTGAGAGTGGTACTGCTTATCGTCCTGAAAATATCCAGGGAAGGGACCGATATCCAACATGCAGTGTCATGGTATGGGCCGGCATCATGATCAATGGCCGCACGCGCCTACATGTGGTTGTGACTGGGACTATGATGGGTCAACGATATATTGATGAAGTTCTACTTCCTCATGTTCGCCTTTTCCGTGGTGCTGTCGATGATAAATTTGTTTTCATTGATGACAACGCACCATGTCATCGAACACTCGCTGTTCAGGATTGGCTAGACAGCGAAGGTATTCAACGCCTCGAATGGCCAGCGCGTTCTCCATATCTAAACCCCATTGAAAATGTTTGGGATGCTTTAGGGAGGCCACTTGCTAGTCGAAACTATCCTACAACAAACAAGAACACCCTCATCCGTGCACTGACAGAGGAATAGGATAAATTGCCTCAGCAGCTGCTGGATAATGTTGTGCTAAGTATGGTATGACGTGCAGAATGTTGCATCACACTCCACGGTGGACATGTCCCGTACTGACACCTTTCTCCAAAGTGCCTGCTGACTTTCATATGCATTGTTCCATTTCTCCGTATGCAGCATCAAATGAACATTTTTTTTTCTTTCAGATGTTTCATAGCCTTTTGTATTTTCCAGAACAATAAATGTCCTTTATTCTAATGTCTGAACAGTGCGGTAACAATATTTTATCCTACTAGGTCTCATATCTCGCTTAATGTTATGTTACATGGCAATTTGCGATCCGTCCTTAGCAATTATCCAGCAGTGTATATATATATATATATATATATATATATATATATATATATATGCAGCAAATTTTATCTTAAAAACGGATCTAAGGATTTTGACGAAATTTTGTATCTTACTGTTTTGGGGCACCAGAAAACCATTGGGCTAGGTACCATGTTCGAGAAAATTTGACTAGTGGGTCATTTTGGGACACCATGGGTCAGGGTCAAGCTAATTGTATCTAAAAAACCGTTCAAACGATTTTGACTAAATTTTGTATCCTACCATTTTCATGCACAAGAAGATTATTGGGCTGGGTCACATGTCCCAGAACCTTCGATTAGTGGGTCATTTTTGGGTCAACACGGGTCAAGTTAATTTTATCTCAAAAACAGCTCTAATGATTTTGATTAAATTTTGTATCTTATGAGTTTCAAGCACGAGAAAATCATTAGGCTAGGTCACATGTCCGAGAAAATTCGATTAGTGGGTCATTTTTGGGTCACTGGGTCAAGCTAATTTTATTTTTAAAAAACAGCTCAGACAATTTAGACTAAATTTTATATCCTATGGTTTTCGGGCACAAGAAGACTGTTGGACTAGGTCACATGTTTGAGAAAATTTGATTAGTGGGTCATTTTGGTCAAGGTTCATTATGGGTCAAGCTATTTTTATCTTAAAAACGGCTCAGAGGATTTTGACTAAATTTTATATCCTACGGTTTTTGGGCATGAGAAGACAATTGGGCTTTGTCACATGTTCGAGAAAATTTGATTAGTGGGTCATTTTGGTCATGGGTAATGATATTTGAACTCAAAGCTAATTTTGACCGATCATAGTTCGGTCTCCCCTGCTCGTGAAAGTATACTAAATTTAATATCCTACAGTTTTAGGGAACAAGAAGACTATTGGGCTAGGTCAGATGTTCGAGGAATTTTGATTATACAAGTTGTAATTTTCCAACTGGACGAAAAATGTCCGGGCCAGGATACGAACCTGGGATCACTTGGCTGAAGCCACCACGCTCTACCAACTGAGCCATCCTGGTCGAATCTGGAGGGCACAATTCATCCAGTTAACCTTATTGATCATAGCATCTGGTCTGATATTTTAATCAGCTCAACAGAATAGATCTGGACATTTTTCGTCCAGTTGGAAAATTACAACTCGTATGATTTCTTTACCAATTTGAATAATTGTGTTAAAATTAATCTAATTTTGATTAGTGGGTCATTTTGGTCATGGGTCATTATGGGTCAAGCTAATTTTATCTAAAAAACGGCTCAGACTATTTAGACTAAATTTTGCATCCTATGGTGATCGGGCATGAGAAGACTGTTGGGCTAGGTCACATGTTTGAGAAAATTCGATTAGTGGGTCATTTTGGTTATGGGTCATTAAGGGTCAAACTATTTTTATCTCAAAAACAACTCAGAGGATTTGAACTAAATTTAGTATCCTACAGTTTTAGGGAATGAGAAGACTATTGGGCTAGGTCACATGTTCACGAAATTTCGATTAGTGGGTCATTTTGGTCATGAGTCATTATGGGTCAAGCTATTTTTATCTTAAAAACAGCTCAGACGATTTGAACTAAATTTTGCATCTTACGGTTATTGGGCACGAGAAAATCATTGGGCTAGGTAACATGCTCGAGAAAATGTGATTAGTGGGTCACTGTGGGTCAAGCTAATTTTATCTAAAAAACGGCTCAGACTATTTTGACTAAATTTTATATCCTGCAGTTTTCGGACACGAGAAATCAATTGGGCTTGGTCACATGTTTGAGAAAATGTGATTAATGGGTCATTTTGGTCATGGGTAATGATATTTGAACTCAAAGCTAATTTTGGCCGTGCATATCTCGGTCTCCCCTGCTTGTGAAAGTATACACAAATGTTAATAAAGACATTAATAATGTTTATGAAAAACGATGAAAATATCCATATTACTTAGTCATTGTTCTTAAACAAGGATAATTATTTGAGCATATTTTTAAAGGTGTAATCTTATTATGTCATGTGATGAGCAGCTAAGTTAAATTGGGGAATCACAAACAATGCATTTACATAACACACAAGCTATGCTTTAAACAAATTTGCATTAATTCCAAAGTTGCCATATGCAACTAAAATGCTACCAAAAGTGACTATTTTCAGCATCTGGCAACTATGTCTTCTATTTTAGCCCAAAAATAACTATTTTGGGGAAAAACCTGAAAAAGGGGACCTTTTTTTTCTATACTCGCTACTATTTTTGAGAAAACAGATTTTTTATCAATCTCCAAGTTGCCAACTCCTGTTTTTAAAGCCTGATCTCCCAATTTTACATATCCATATCAATTTTTTAACAGGGTTCCTACGGGTCAGGAAAAACCTGAAAAACAGAGAAAATTCAGGGAATTTGAAAATTATGGTAAAAAAAAAAAGTCAGGGAAATATTAAAGTATTTGAAGAGGTCAGGGAATTTTTCATTTACTACTTTCCAACAAAAGCTCGGTTATCATCATAAATGAAGAAATTTTGAATTAATTATTCCTCTGATCTAAAATTCTTATATAAAATTTATGCAAACTATGTATGCAACAACAGCATTATAGGAAAAATAATTAAAAATCAGAAATCCATACAGTTTAGGGAAGTACATACTTTTTTTAGAATTTATCTCTAGAATAAAAGAAAAGAATACAGCACAGTGTACACAAAAAAAGACACTGTTTTTTCAGAAATTAGATCTTGTCAGATTAACAAAGACCCAAATCCTAAAAATTAAAATCCTTTCCCCCTTCTCTTTCCTACCACATAAAAATTACTCTAACTCTTTCATTTTTTATTTTTTTTTCTGTCCCAATTGTAAATCTTTAGTAATGATAAATAGCTAAGCAATCATCTAATCAACTTCTTTCTCCACCTCCAAAAATTTCTGCTTCTCATTTTTCCTCCTCCCCTTCCCACCTTTCAAAGTTTAAAATCTTTAAAACTTTTTTTTTTTTAATAACTTTTCTATTCTGATTCGATTCTTTATTGAAACGATAAATAATTGCTCACCTAAATTCTTCCTCTTCACCTCCCCCCCCCCCCCCCCTCACCACAAAAAAAAAAAAAAAAAAAGCTTTCACATTTTCTAACCCCTGTACCAAGTGTGCAAAGTTAAAAAATGTTGAAGCTCTTTAAGATTTAATTATTTTTCTGCTCTATTTGTAACTCTATAGTAATGATAAATAAGCATCTAATTTAACTCTCTCCCCTCCCCCCCCCCCTTAAAAAAAATTGCTTCTCCTCCTTAACCTCTCCCTTCTTACACTTTGCAGTGACAATATAGTTAAATAATCTGAATTCTTTGTACCAGAATTTTGGATACCTCCCCACTTCCTTTTGCACACTAAGTTTACAATCTTTAAATTAATTTTTTTACTTACCCATCATACGTAGTATAGGGTAAATCTTATAATCGCTTTAAAAATCGAAAACAAAAATTTTAATGGATTTACACGTTTCAGACACTGAAGATTCCAAAAAACATACTTTTAGGGGGGGGGGGTGGAAATTGCCGTCAGTCTGTCTCTGTGTGTGTCTGTAAATGCTCTATCTCCCAAAAAAATTGAGATAGAAACTTGAAATTTAATATGTACTTAGCATGCAATAATGAGAAGAAGCTTATTGAATTTCAGTAACATCGATTATCCGGAACTATTTTTCTCGGACTCTCAAAATATTCGTTCTGATGAAAGGTATGTAAAAATTTTGATTTTGTTTATTTTAAGGAGTGAATATAAAAGACAATAAAAAAACATAAATTTTGCATAAAGAATGAAGTCGATCGGATAATTAGTTGCTGAGATATTTGTAATCACATTTTCCACACTTCGATTTTTCATGACCCTGTATTTCATTCAAATTTCAATTCAAAGATATATTTTAATTGGAAAAGAGATGCTTAATCCGACGCAGTAAACTGTTAGTAATAACTAGTTAATATGATTGTCATTTTTAGAGTTATAAGGATGTTTCTCTTACGCAATTCAGTAATAGAGCATTTAAAGTTTGACGTCATCCAGCCACGATTTTATTCAAATTGCAATGTATTTTATAAATAGTTTACACACGTTTTTTTTATATTATGCATATTCATGATGGGTAAGTATTACGGTGGCCTCCAACGACTAGTTTTTCTACTGTATTTGTTATTTTGAAATAACTATAAAAATAATAGTCTTCTGAATTTCTATTCCAACATGCCAAAATTCAACCCCCCCCCCCCCCCCCCCCCCCCCAAAAAAAAAAAAAAAAAAAAAAGCTATTTGAATGCTTAAAAGTTGTATTTACAAAAATGAAACTCTATGTTAAAAAGGGCATATTATAATTCAATAGTCCATTCAATTTGTAGGTCTTTAAATTTTTTTGGTTTTGGTCCTTAAAAGTCCTTGAATTTTATTTTAAAAAATGTGTATGAACTCTGATTTTTCTTTTGTATTGGCTTAATTTACTTGCACCAAATGTAGTCAATATCTCACTGTCAGTACTATTATTTATTTACTGTAAAGCTGTATGTATTGACAGCATGTTAGTAGCTTTTTACTAAATATAATTTAGATAGATACTAAGGATTCTTAAATAACTGTAACTGTAACTTAACAAGAAGTCTTCAGTTCAAATAGAATATTATTATTACATTTTAATTTTGTTTCTAATTTAAATTCAAAATCTGTGATTAATTAAAATTCAAAGATTTTAGGAGCCAAAAAAATAAATCTCCAAGTTTGGAATAATAGCTATAATAATTAAATAATTGTCAGCATGGTAGGTTTAGTTATACTAACTTAACTACTAGATAAAGACAAAATAGTTTTATGCTGCAAGTTCCAGTTTGAAATAGAATGTTATACCACTTGGATGAAAACTTTTCTGGACTTTGTCCTATTCATAATGTAATTACAAATCTTATACTTTCAGTGTTTTGCACTTTTTGTTTAGCTGTAGGTAACATCATCATTATAAAAAAATTTCTCCATCTTTACATAGAAATTGATTGATGATTAGCTTAAAACAATGGATGGATTTAAAACGAACAATGATTAAAGAAGACATTTTAAAACTTTTTATTTAAACATTTTAAAACTTCTTTTGAACGTCGAATTCGATGGTGCCTTTGGGCGGATGCAATGCACATGTACATAGGAGTTCACTCGATTGCATTAACAAAGAGGGAGAGATGTGTGCTTTATTTACTACTAACTGACCCGCCCGGCATTGCCCGAGCCCGTGTAATAAACTCAAATCACTTAAAAAACGAAACTCTGCTCGTACGCTCCGGAAAATCTGTTATTTCCCCCTTCCACCATCAGGGGAGCAACCTCTTTCGGAAAGAACCTCTGAGACAGGTCACCATTGCCTACAGTACTGTATAGTAGGTGTGCTACAAAATTGAACTGGTTTCAAGAAGATAGGAACATAAGTTGAGTTATTGAAATAAGGCACAGTTAGAGAAAATAACCATGAGTGAGGTGCCGGGTGAAGAAGATGTTCAAGTGTCCTTCAGAAAATGACTAATTAGGAGGACTACGATGCATCTTTAAAAATTCTTTCATTTGCTTAAGCTAGAAACTTAATTACAAATTTGGCTTAAACTATTATTCGGATATAGTGGTAACCGCTACTCATAAATTTATTTTAATGTTATAGAAGGTGACTATTAAGTTAATTATAATGCTTAGAATCAGTTGTGTTGAAATCGGAAAGATACATGCGGAGGTACGGAAACGGAGTATAGTTAGAGAAAAAACCTTGAAGGAGGGGCCTTGGGGGGGAGGAAATGTTTAATTGCCCTTCAGCAAATGACTAATTAGGAGGACCACTATTATTCAGACTCTAAAACTCATAAATTTAGTTTAATGTTATAAAGGGTGTCTATTAAGTTAATTATAATGTTTGGAATCACTTGCGTTGAAATCTGAAAGATAGTTACTGAGATATGGAAACGGGGCATAGTTAGATAAAAAACCTTGAAGGAAGGGCCGGGGGGAGGGGATGTTCAAGTGCCCTTCAGCAAATGACTAATTAGGACAACCACTATGCATCTTTAAAAATTTGTTCGTTTGGTTAAGCTAGGAACTTAATTAGAAATTTGGCTTAAACTATTATCCGGATATAGTGGTAACCGCTACTCATAAATTTAGTTTAATGTTATAAAGGGTGACTATTAAGTTAATTATAATGTTTGGAATCACTTGCATTGAAATCGGAAAGATAGTTGCTGAGATATGGAAACAAGGAATAGTTAGAGAAAAACCTTGAAGGAGGGCCATGTTCAAGTGCCCTTCAGCAAATAACTAATTAGGATAATCTCTAGACATCTTTAAAGATTGATTCATTTGGTTAAGCTAGGAACTTAATTTGAAATTTGACTTGGGCTATTATTCGGAAATACTGGTAACTGCTTTCTAGAAATATACCTTGAATCAATGAATGCTGATTTTTACGATAATTTAGTAAAAATGGAACTAAATGGAGAAGTTTGGAACATTTTAGTAACTGAGATTTAAAATAGCGGTATTCTGTATATAAAACAGCTACTAAACGCTACGGGTGAAGCTAAAAATGTTAAAATTGTTAAATGTAATTAGACCCTTACCCCTCTCCATCCCCGCAAATATAACAAATAATCTGTTAAATAAAGTTTTCTGTATTAATAGTCTCTATCATAACAATATATGTCCTGTTTTAAAAAAACCTTAAACCCAGCTAATTATCATGAAGAAAAACGTGCCTGTAAAATGTCTTAAACAGGTGGCGTTTGTGTAATTTGGCGTGAGTAGATGGCGCTACATTAGCTTGGCTGTAACTGCAATCCATGTTGGCACTATTTCGTTATAAGTCCTTATCTATGCATCGTTACTCTGATTTATTTAATGTCTTCTGTGAAAATTCTATAGAACTAACCAACCGAAGAATAAAAAGCGTATTTTTAATGTGCATTTTAATTAATATTTCAGTAAGTAATTAAAATATAAAAATTCTGAGGTTCCAGGTGCACCAGGAGAGGGTTTGGACTACGTAAATGTAAATTTTCAGGATTCTAGGTTTGCTAGCCATCGCAGACAAACACACACACACACAGAGCGAAACTTTCTTTTATTAATACAGATGTTTTTTTATGTACTGAATATGATATGGACCTAGGAATATACTATTTGTATGACACCTCATAGGTCCATGAAATTTTCTTTCTTGCAGTGGTGAATATGGCGGTAATGTCAAACTGGTTTGTATTACACAGTTATTTACAGATTGTTTGTTTGGAGTTTGCATTGAAAATAATACTGTATTTCACCGGGAGAAAAACTTTTTAAATAATTTTTTTGAAACACTGTCTCATATATTCTCCCCCCTCTTAAATAATAAAGAAGCTTATTTTACTGATATTGTTATAGTATTTTTTTTCTGTCAAGTTTTGATGGGTTCCATCTAGTTACTGTTTAAAATATATTGCCATCATAGTACAGTAAATTAAAAAAGATAATATTCTAATTTGATTTTTTTGTTAATTTATTTTCAGCTTCCAGATTGGTTAAAAAATACTTCTGTCCTTGAAAAAGCTGCTGCTTATGAGCAACACATTCAAACAAATAAAGGTAAAGGTTCTAGTCAGCACCATCCTGTTAAAAAATTAGTATTTAGACACAGAGGCCCATCAGAAAATTCTCCTACTGTAAAAACAAGAAGAGCTTCACAAGGAGGTAAAAATCTAGATTATATATATATTATTTTTTATTTAATTTTTATCGTGTCAATTGCTTTTCAATTTTTTAAATAGCAAAAAGTTTCTTAAAATTTCTACTCCAGTAACTGAGATTATTTAGACCCATGAGAGGGCTACTTGAACCCAAATAAAAAAAGTTTAATCAGTTTGGGGTGTACTGAATTTCTTTTTAGTGGTGTTATATGTAGAGTATAGGTGAATCACATCAATACTCTCAACATATTAGGTCATGATTGATAGACTCATTTAAAAGACTTTTTTTTTTTTTTTTTTGGGTGCAACTAGCTCTTAGAACATTGACATGCTTTGGGGGAAGAGGGGGGGGGGGGATTGTGCAGTTGCCCAGAGCTGCTAAAAGTTAGGATGACTAAAACTTTATATGTACATACCAAAAATTGACTCGTACTGTTTTCAATTCAATTTATTTAATCCTTCTGCTAACATTAAACAGACATATAATAAAAAAGACATTTATTTCTTATTTGTTTCCCTGAATGTTTATTTTTTCAATTCTTTTTCATACTTCCTTTGATTCAAATTAATCATTTGATCTCCAATCTCCTCCCCCCCCCCCCACTCTTCATAGCTGACCCCTCCCCTATTATTGCATATCAATTCAACTAATTTTTTTATGGTTTGTAACCCGCTGGCAAGGATTTTGGTAAAAATATGGCGGTAAAGAAACTGTGAATGGTTTACGATAAACAATGGTAAGTAAATGACTGCCTCGTTTTACTGGTTTCTAGTGATATTGATATCCCTCATACTCTTTCTGTTATGAACTCTGTAGATGAACTTATGCAGTTTACATCTGAATTTGAAAATAATAACCAACTATCTTTCGTTGATGTTATGGTTTACTGCAAAAATGACTCATTCCAAACCACTGTTTATTGTAAACCATTCCGCAGTTTCTTTACCATCACATTGTCTTTCATCTCACCCCCCCCCTCCCCTAATCAAAAATTGGCTGCTTTTAATACCTATGATCATCACGCCTTAAAAATTTGTTCATCTGGGAGTTCACACATGAAGCAGATTTAGACCACATTAAATCAATGGCCATTGACCGGGGTTATCCTGTGGAAATCGTTGATTCAATTTATAATAAACTAATTAAATGCACAGTACATATTCCAACGTTAACAATGTTCGCAATGAAAATTTAATTATACTTCCATATTTTTCGAGAATAAGCCATCAAATATCTAGAATTTTGAAAAGATTCGATTTTAAAGTAATTTATGCACCATTTAACAAAATCAAATTTACAGATCTCAAGCATCCAACTGACAGATTTTCATATTGGGGAATTTATAAAATATCTTGCGAGTGTGATAGAATGTACATAGGTCAAACTAAGCGACCCCTTAAGGTCCGCTCGGGGGAACATAAAAACTATGTTAAAAATTGTAAGACTAAACGTTCTGCGATTCAGCTACTGCTGGTCTAACAATCACAGTTTTAATTTTTCAGAGGGTTCAATAATTCAGAAATGCTCATCAATTTACGACCTTGATTTTTGGCAAGCTTATCATATATGGAAGAAATCAGGCTACTTAGTTAATGATATGTACAGTACACCAAATTTTTCAAATGTCTGGCTACCTTTCATTTAATTCATTCTCTTTGTTTCCCCTCCCCCCCTCCCCCCCCTTTATATTTTTTTTCCTTGGTCTCCTATGTCACATGTCTTTCCCGACTCCGCTGTTGTTTTTGAAAAACTCACCGCCATTCAATCTTGGTCGCGTGCGAGAGACACAAGCATATTTACATGCTTAAACTTTTGAATCAGTTTTTAATCTTTTAAATACGGCACTTGTCTATGATCGTGAATACTGTGTGTGTGTTTTTGATTGATGATGAATCATTGTTTTTTTTTTTTATATATTTAATTACACAGCACACAGACGTAATGAGTACAGAACATTGATAAACACATATAAGTAAACATGGTGATAATGGGGTAATAAACCCGCTAATTAAGCTTGTTCGAAGACATATGTGAGGAATATACCCGCTGAACCAAAACAGAATAATTGGGGATAAAACCTGCTAAAACAAAATGTGCCCTTTCGTCAGCTAGAGCAACAACCAACTGCTGGGTCACATGACCACAAAACTGCGGAGCTCGTTCGGCATGCGCACAAGGTCCGAACATGCCGCCCGCCTTGCAATGTGTATAGCACATTCAAAATTTGTGGGAAAATGCTGTTATTACAAGGACTATAAAAATACCAAATACAATAAAATAGAATTACAATACAAATACAATAATTACAAGCTGCGATAACAATGTTACTATATAAGCACAATAATAAAGAAAATTCAATGCTAAATAAGGGTTAAATTATTTTCCAAAAAAAAAAAAAGTTCGATATCATACTTAAGAAATCATAAATGTAAAATATATTATATAAACATTTTACTGAACAATACACTTTAATTTAAATAAACAAAAAGGAAAAATAAGCATACGATTATTAAATGTTATCATGGGTAGAATACACAATTTAGATACTGACCTAAGGAAAACATTCGAAGCAGTTTTTATCTTGGCAACCCTAACGTTACTATCTTTACCTGGTATAACTTCTAAAATTCGTCCCAGCATCCATTTGCAGGGAGGTAAATTGTCTTCCTTTATTATGACCATTGCTCCTGGTTTAATATTATCCTCCTTTTTTTTGCCATTTTGTATGATTTTGGAGATGACTTAAGTAATTTAACTGCCAATTTTTCCAAATTAACAGGACAAATTTAGTTACCCTCTGCTACCGAGATAATTTTGATTCGTTAATATCTATCAATTGGGGTTCCAGAATTGCTTCAATAGGCCGACCAATTAGGAAATGGCCCGGTGTCAATGCGTCAAAATCATTTAAGTCGATCGATAATGGAGTTAAGGGACGCGAATTTAATATCCCTTCCATTTGGGTGGTGATGGTTTGGAGTTCTTCTATCGTTAATCTAGCACCCTTTAATGTTTGTTTTAGATAATATTTGAAAGATTTTACTCCGGCCTCCCACAATCCACCGAAGTTGGGTGATCTGGCAGAATAAACTTCCATTCAATAGCTTCTGAAGTTAAATAATTAGCTAATTTTTCATCCGGTCTACGAACTAAGTCATGAAGTTTACTTAATTCTGATTTAGCCCCCTTAAAATTTGTTGCATTATCTGTTATAATGGAAGAACATTTTCCTCGTCTAGAAACAAAACGTTTAAGTGCGGCGATAAAGGTTCGGATGTCAGATCTGTGACTAATTCTAAATAAATAGCCTTGGTCACTAGGCAAACGAATATCACGACATAGACCTTTTGAATATTACTCTTCCTCTTATTTTTATATTTTATCTCAAAAGGACCGCAAAAATCTGCTCCGGTATGGTTAAAAGTAAAATTTGGAGTTACTCTTTCTGATGGGAGATCACCCATGATTTGTTTGGCAGTGACTGGATTATTTCTGAAACAAACTACACAATCATGTACTACCTTACGTGCTAAGTTTTTCCCACTTACGGGCCAATACTGCATATGTACATAATGCATTAAACCTTTGGGTCCAATATGAAAATATTCAAATATAAGTTTAGTAAGTTTATGGCTCTTCGACAGTATCATTTGATGTTTATTATCAAAGGCCAAATTTGAATTACGTAACCTGCTGCCCACTCTTAAGATCTCACTTTCATCCAAAAAAAGAGATAAACATTTTATCTTACTTGAAGGAGGGCAGGAACCCTTGATTCCCGTTTTAGGCTCGTAAGTTCTTCCTTTAACTTTAAACCTTGTACTAGTCTAATTAGGCACGTTTCCGCACCCTTTATTTCTGGGGTAGTAAGACTGCCTCGATGCCGGTCTGCATAATTACTTTTACAATTGTAAATGAATCTATGAATGTAAGCTAATATGCGGAGTAGGTGAAGGTAGTTATTGCTGATATTAAGAAAAAAATCTACATTTTCAGGATTCTTGAAAAGAGAAATAGAAATGTTAGAATTAGAGTCACTAATATCATTTCTATATTTTGCCTTTGTTTCTGGCAAATAGTCCGTTTCTGGAACAGTGATAGTCTCATTTTTGATCAGTAAATTATCAGCTGCAAGAAAGTTTGGTCCCTTAAACCACATGGAATTGTTTAAAAGAGAATTCATACTAGCACCTCGAGTCAGCAAATCAGCAGGAGATTGTCCTTGCTGGAGCAGTGATACCAAGAGTTAGAATTTGTTAGTGCATTTATTTCCATGATACGATTTGCCACAAACTGCTTCTATCTCCTTGGTGAGCCTTTGATCCAGTATAAGGTTATTTTTTAATCAGTCCAATAATATGCTGTAGCTGTTACTTTCTGATCAAGGATAGGCTTTATTTTAGTAGTTAATCTTGCACTCAATAGTGCTCAGAGTAGCTCTAACCTGTGCAAAGTAATCTCCTTTATCAGGGCAACGCGACTCTTTGAGGTGACGAGGTTGGTTTCCATCAATGTTTCTCTTCTTACTCTTAGATAAACAGCAGAGCCATATGCTGCTTTACTGGCATCTGAAAACGCATGTAACTCAACATCTGTTAGTTGATTTGAGCAACTAAGGATCTTCCTCTGGATTTTTACTTCTGCTAAATTTAGAAGTTCTTCGCACCATTTTAACCATTTTTTCTGACATTAGTCTTCTTTAGCCATAATTCCTGAAATAGGCATTTGATTCTAATGATGAATGGTGTGAGTATACCTAATGGATCAAAGATTTTTCCAACTGCTTGCAATAGGAGACGTTTTGAGCTCTTTTTCGATGACAGGAATTCTATCAGACTTTTAATTTTGAATGTCAGACAATCCTCTTCTGTTTTCCAAGACATTCGTAATACTTTAGTCAAATTACTCCCCAGACTTACAGTAGCATGTTCTGTCTGAATGTCAAAACCTTCTTTTTGCCAGCACTTTATTAGAGCATCATCATTTGTTGTCCATTTTCGGAGAGTCATTCCTGCTTTAGACATTATTTTCTTAGCATTAAGAGAAACATCAAGAGCTTCTTGTAGAGTATCTTCACCTGAGATGAAATCATCTACATAAATATATTTATCGAGTAGGTGAACAGTTCTTGGATATAGATTATCAAACTTCTTTATGTGTTCTTTTATTGTGGCAGATAGTAGGAATGGAGAAGCATTGACTCCAAAAAGAACATGTTTGAATCTGAATATTTTAAAATTTTCGAGAGATCTGAAATCATTATCGTACCACAGAAAGCATACAGCATCACGATCTTCTTCAGCGAGTGAGATTTGAAAGAACGCCTTCTCGATATCAGAAGAAAAGGCAATTTTATTTAATCTAAAATGGATTAAAATGTCGAATAGAAGGAGATTTAAGTTGGTGCCTGGCCACAAGCAATCATTTAGGGACAACATATTGTTATCATGGGAGTTGGCATCGAATACGATACGGACCTTTGTAGTGAGCTTATCTTCCTTACAGACAGCATGATGGGGCAGATAGTAAACAGCCTTCTTTAAAACGGGTTCATTCTCATTCACCTGTTCTAAAATTCCTTGATTTAAATAATCTTCTATTATTTCAGAATATTGGCGGTAAAGTTCCGGATTTCGATAAAATTTTCTTTTTAAACCTTCCAAACTTTGCTTCACAATATTCAAATTATCATTTAATTCCTTCCGATCCCTTTTCCAGGGTAATTGAACTTCATAACGATCACCTGTAAATGTCACAGTTTTGCCGAAAATCTGTTGCGCTTGATCCGTTTCTGTTAATTTAAGATCATCATGCTTTATGCCGATAGATTCCAGTTCCCAAAATTGTTTCAAATTATCATTAATTTGATCGAAATCTCTAACAAAATAACTCATAGCAAAATTATTTAATGACACTTTTTCCTCTAGTGCCCCAGTTGGAATCCATCCAAAAACGGAATCTTGCAAAAATAGCTTATCGCTAACTTTAACCAAAGTATATTTTAAAATTCTGTAAAATAATTCAACTCCGATTAAAGCATGAATTTTTCCCGGTTTGAAAAATGTTGGATCTGCTAATTGCACAAAATTCGGTAGATAAAGGTCCGATACATTTAATTGTGTCGATGGAATTACATCTGTGATTTTTGGAACAATTAAGAAGTCAATGTTCTCTTTGAAAGTTTCATCCGCATTGGAAATTACACTAGAAATTTTATTTTTTATATTATGAGTAGATCCGTTTAATCAACTGACTGGCACGTTAATTACCCTTTTCTTTAAATTTAATGCGTCAGCACATTCCTTAACTAAAATATTTACATTACTAGCCGAGTCCAAAATTACTCTAAATCTTCTTCTTTTTCCGAGATTAGTCTTCAATAAAAACAAAACACGTGCTCAATAAAATAGATCGCTTTTCAGTATCCGCACTGAAATTATTCAAGGCCTTTAACAAATCATCATTATTTATCGAAATGCTTTCGCTTTTGACAGAAGAAGTAGGGGGTATGAAGCGTGGAGAGGGGGATTCGATAGTAATTTCGTTTTTTGATTTATTTTCTTTTTCTCGGTGAAGCAATGAATTGTGTCTTAATCCACACATATGGCAATTATATTTTGATATACAAGAATTAACAACATGATTTCTATTCAAGCAATTAACACATAATCTATGTTGTTTCACAAATTCATATGTTCCGATGTATTCATTTTCAGAAATTGAGAACATTTGTTCAAATTATGAGAAGACAGTTTGCCTAGAGTACACACTTTCACTTTTGATTTCTCACTATAATTAAGCATGAAGTTTTTTGTTTTATTGAAAGGAGGAATGTTTTTATTTAAGGGTTTTGAAGCGGAATGTCTATTTACACTTTCTAGAATACAACTTCTGTTTTCTAGAAATGACATTAACTCTGCGAATTGAGGGTATTCTATTTTCTTGACAGAATATTCAAATAATTTTCGTGTTTCTTTGTCTACCTTTTGTAATATGATATTGATAAGGATAGCATCTGAAAGATTGTTTTGTTCATATTGTAAAATCTTTAAAGCCCTTAAGTTTTTATTTACACAATCAATAAACGATCTCAATTCTTTTGAGGATTCGTGATGGATTTTTTCATAGTTACAGGGTTCGTACGGTCCTTGAAAGTGCTTAAAAGTCCTTAAATTTTTTTAAAGATTTTTTGGTCCTTGAAAGTACTTATTTTTATTCAAAATTTGCAAAAAGTGCTTGAAAGTCCTTAAATTTTTCTTTGATTTTTTTTCCCTTAATTTTTGTCTAAAAAATTTCAATGATAATCATTTTTCTAAATTGTCTGCTTTCTTTTTGTCTTTATTACTATCGGTAATACTTTAATAAACGCCCTAACCTTAACCAGACAAAGGGGCGATGTCCCCCCCCCCCCTTCCCCTTCCTAGTCGGCGCCTATGCCCTCGCGGCCAGGAGCGCTTTCGTATCTCTGGATCTATGGGTCCGATCACGACAGGGGTATGGCTCATTCGCCTCGACATCGATATCCTTAAAGATTTCAGTTATGTTCATATAGAAGAGATTGCGCCCCCTGGTGGTGGAAGGTGGAACTAATGGATTTTGGAGCTATCTCGAATTCTATGGGTCCGATCACGACGCGGTTTGGCTCATTCGCCTCGACATCGATAGCCTTAAAGATTTCAGTTATGTTCGTATAGAAGATATTGCGCCCCCTGGTGGTAGAAGGGGGAACTAATGGATTTTGGAGCTATTTCGGGTTCTATGGGTCCGATCACAACGCGGTTTGGCTCATTCGCCTCGACATCGATAGCCTTAAAGATTTCAGTTATGTTCATACAGAAGAGATTGCGCCCCCTGGTGGTGGAAGGTGGAACTAATGGATTTTGGAGCTATCTCGAATTCTATGGGTTCGATCACGACGCGGTTTGGCTCATTCGCCTCGACATCGATAGCCTTAAAGATTTCAGTTATGTTTGTATAGAAGATATTGCGCCCCCTGGTGGTAGAAGGGGGAACTAATGGATTTTGGAGCTATTTCGGGTTCTATGGGTCCGATCACAACGCAGTTTGGCTCATTCGCCTCGACATCGATAGCCTTAAAGATTTCAGTTATGTTCGTATAGAAGAGATTGCGCCCCTGGTGGTGGAAGATGGAACTAATGGATTTTGGAGCTATATCCGATCACAATACGGTTTGACTCATTCGACTCGATTTCGACAAAACTTAATGATTTTAGTTCCGTGTTTCACCACCCGGGGCAATAGATTTAAGGTTATTACACGGGACCAGGTATCGCCGGGCGGGTCAGCTAGTTTTCTATATTTTAAAATAAATTTATTCTAGGTTTTTATTTATACTTCAGACATAAAAATAATTACATCTTAATTGATTGTATGCTTACATGTGTGATGTATTTGTAGATAATTTCTGATGTATTTTTATATTTCTTACACGTGGCAAACATTCTAAAAACCTTGAATCTAAAAAAATGAAAGATTTCTTCTCAAAAACAGCATCTACTTCAAACAATTTAGATGCCAATACATCAGAAAAAATAGATGCTAGTACTTCAAAAAATTCTGAAAAAAATAGAATTCACACATTTGTTTCTAAAAATGATGTACTAGATGCTGAAATATTGTGGGCCTTAAAGTGCATTAAAAGTCATTATTCATATAAGCCCTGTGAAGATATTGCACAATTACTTTCCAGAATGTTCTCAGACAGTAGCATCGCTAGCAATTTTTCATGTGGAGAAAAAAAAATGTGCATATATATGCCATTTTGGTCTTGGCCCTCATTTTCAAACGCTTTTGGTAGATAACTACAAAAATGCAGAGTTTTTTACTCTGCTCTTTGATGTGACTCTAAATCAAACTAACCAAAAAAAGCAGCTTGATATTCATGTACGATATTGGCACCAGGAGGAATGTAGAGTCAGGATAAAATATTTAACATCAGCATTTATTGGGCATTCAACAAGTGAAGACATTCTCTCAGCTTTGTATGAATGTGTTGTAAAATTGGATTTATCAAAACTTCTACAAATATCTATGGATGGGCCTTATGTTAATTGGAAATTCTACAACAGTTTACAGGAAGACTTATCCAAGGAATATGGCATACAATCTTTGAATTTAGGTTCATGTGGTCTCCATATCCTAAACAATTCCTTCAAACATGAAATTTCATCCATCGGGTGGGACATAACTTCAGTTCTGTCAAGTTTGTATTGGATTTTTAAAGATCCTCCAGCAAGACGTGATGATTTTATAAATATCTCATCAATGAAAAAATTCCCTGTAAAATTCTGATAGTTACAGGTGGTTCGAAAATGTCCCAGCAGCCGAAAGGGCCATAGAAATAGGGAATGATATCATAACATATGTAAAGAAGATTGATATGGGTATTTTGCTAAAAATTACATCTAAATCATTTTGTATCATTAAGGAAGCAACTAAAGATAAAACATTTTTGATAAAATTGAATTTTTTTCTATCGCTATCAAAAATACTTTTACCATTTTTGAAGCTATATCAGAGTGATAAACCAATGATTCCATTTTTTGCCACTGACTTGTTGAAACTTGTAAATGATTGTATTCAGCATTTTAAGGATCTGAAACCTGAAAATCAGATACAGAAAGTTGATGCATTATGCAAATTTAATTTTAGTGATCTAAATATGCACAACGATAAGGGTAAAATATATTTAGGTTTTGCTGCAGAGCAACTAATAAAAGAAAAGAAAAGGAAAACAGAAATAACAGAAAATGATATATTTTCACTTAGACAAGATTGTCTAAAGTGCGTTACAACAATGATAAAACATTTAATGCAAAAATGTCCAGTTAATTATTCATTAATAAGAAATGCAACTAGCATTGACCCACGCATGATGGCTGAGCATCCCGAGAAAGCAAGAGAAAAAATGAAAAGCATCTTTAGTACTATCTCAAAATAAGCGTGTTTTAGAAAAAAATTGTGATGAGATTCCTATCCAGCCGATTTCCTATCCAATGTTGTCAAGCCGAATTCATTCGATTTTGCTTCATTTGACCCAAACAATCTTTCCTTGGATACATTTTTTCAACCTTACTTTTCTGGAAACAAATATGAAAACCTATGGAAGATTATTAAAATGATTCTTATACTCTCCCATGGACAAGCGTCTGTCGAAAGAGGCTTCTCAGTTAATAAAGCCCTTGAAGTTGAAAATTTGAAAGAGGCATCAGGCATCTTATATTTCTCAACGTGTGATTCATGAATATATCAAGCTGTCTGGGGAAATTCACAATTTGCAAATTACAAAAGAAATCAGAATAGCTGCTTCATCTGCTCGTTCAAAGTACATGCACATGCAGCAAGAAAAAAAACTAAGCTCAGGCTGAAACAAAACAACTGAAACGGAAAACTTTAGAGGATGAGATCACCTTCCTACAGAAAAAAAAAAGATTTTTCTTGAAAAGGACATGCAAAGTACAAATGTAGAAGCTAATAATTTGGCTGATAAAGTTGAAACATCTAAGAACATAGACTTGTTTATGCAATATCACGAAATTCACATTAATAGCTTTGAACTAAAATTGTTAGAAAAAATTTCAGAATTAAAGAAAATTTAATTGTGTTTCTCGTTTCATAATTTGTATTATTAAAATTATTACTGATATTTTCAATTAAATACATTATACGTTTTTTGTAAAGTTCAATTCGTTGTACATCTAATGTACTTATATTTACTTAAAAAGTTCTATGTATTTACAAAAATGAAAATTTCAATTCAAACATGCAATTCATTAGTTTATTCAATTTTTAGGTGCTTAAATTTTTTTGGTTTTGGTCCTTGAAAGTCCTTAAAAGTCCTTGAATTTCATCTAATGAAATGTGTACGAACCCTGAGTTAATTATAGCTGACAAATGAGTGTCTATGAGTAAACGATGATCTTCAAATCTTTCAGTTAGTGCTGTAAATAATGAATCGAATGAATCATCAGCACTTTCTAACTGTTTTGCTTCGTTTTTCAACGATGCTCGCAAATAAGAGTTTCTGTGCATCATTAAGTTGTTCATTGTGAATAATTAAATGAGTAATTTGTACTTTAAAGATGGACCACTCTTCATATTTACCATTAAATATGGGTAATGGGATTTCGAGCAATTTAATGTTATTAAAACTTCTAGAATCAGCATGCAAATTTGTTTCAGAAACTTTGAGATTTTTAAGAAATATATTGAGACTTACTTCTATTTGTTCAACTCTGCTTTCAAGTTCAGGCAGTTCATTTTCGATTTCCGGCAAGTCCTTAATGTCCGGGATATCATAATATTTATCCTGTATTTCGGATATTTGTGTTTGAAGCTCCGGTAGTTTTCGGAGCTTTATTTCGAGCTCAGTACTCGGGCAAGTACTTTCCTCCGTGTTTTCTTGTAAAAATTTTTCCAGTTTTGTAATGGCACCTTTTAGAGCATCTTTCGATCTGTTTAATTTTTCCATAGCAGCTATTCGGCTGTGTCGACGACGGACCACCAGATGTCTATGATCGTGAATACTGTATGTGTGTTTTTGATTGATGACGAATCATTGTTTTTTCTTTCTTATATATTTAATTACACAGCACACAGACGTAACGAGTACAGAACATTGATAAACACATATAAGTAAACATGGTGAAATTGGGGTAATAAACCCGCTAATTAAGCTTGTTTGAAGACATATGTGGGAAATATACCCGCTGACCAAAACAGAATAATTGGGGATAAGACCTGCTAAAACAAAACGTGCCCTTTCGGCAGGTAAAGCAACAACCAACTACTGGGTCACATGACCGCAAAACTGCGGAGCTCGTTCAGCATGCGCACAAGGTCCGAACAGCACTGATGATGGAGCTTTAGGGGCTCCGAAACAGCTATTTGCCATTTTATATATTTTTATTTGTGCTATTATACGTTGATCATTTATTTTTAGTAGTTGACAGTTGTTTATGAATTCGGTATGTCTAGCCCTCTATCTGTGCTCAAACTCTCATAAATATACTCAGATATATACTCATGTAATTTATCTTGTTGAGGTTTACTGTAGAATGTTCGCTATTGAAAACGAAGTGTGTAGCATTTATAGTTCATTTACAGGGATAGGGATATACAAAAGAATTGCCATTACATCATGGTCTTAAAAAAAAAATCATTTGCAGTGCATTTTAATCATGTTACAATAATTCAAACATAATGACACTGATATGCATCACTTAGATGGACTGCAACATGCTGTCTGTAGAGTATAGGGAAAGTAGCATTTATAGTTTGTTTATAGGGATGTACAAGAAAATTCCCTTACTTTATGGATCTATGGAAAAAATGCATTTTACATACTTCAAACATAATGAGATTAATATGGATCACTGAGGAAATGTTTTCTATAAATTATATACATGGATAGCATTTATTATTCATTTACAGAGACACAAAAAAAAATTCAGTTGCAGGACAGACTGTGACTGGTAATTGCTGGAAGTGTGTTTTCAGCTGTGGTGTGTATTTTCAAACTTAACTAATTTTTAGTATATTATGCGATATGTCGAAATCCCATAGGTCACATACAGGGCTGTACACAGGATTCCTACGCGACTGGAAAACCTGGAATTTTCAGGAAAAATGACAAGTGCTCAAAAAGTCAGGGAAAATGGCAATTTTTTTCTAAAATCTGGAAAAGTCAGGGATTTTTTTAAATGCATTATCATATCTTAAGATTTTCTCGAGTTCCGAGGTCCGTCTACAAAAAAGTTCAGATTTTTCACTTCACAGATCACATTTACTATATTTTCTCTGAGATCACATCACATTTGAATAGCGATCTGCACATGTCTGCTCTGCTACGGAGCTTAGTAGCTGGGATGCTTGGTTCCAATCAGTTCGACCAATCAGAGTCTGCTAGTGGCAAAGCTTCATCACAAAGCCTTACCTCTGGATCACTTTGATTGTTGCTTTCGAGCCAAGTTTCACAACTACTAAAGATCTGATTCCACTTCGAAACGAATCTTCGCGAATTATTAAACTTAATTCTCAAGTGTTTGTTTTTGCTATCTTTTAACGAAATTCGCGATATTTTTTTTTCGATCATTTATCAAAAATTAGGATTTTTTTTCTCTGCAACTGATTGAAAAAATTCGTGATTTTGTTTGCATTTAACAAAATTCAAGATTTTTTTTTCGCAACTGATTATTGAAATTTGTTATTTTTTCAGCTACCTATTCAAGAAAATGACTATATGTTTCTGAGATCTTTGATGAAACTCACAATATCTTTCTATGATCGTTTGAAGAAATTCTCGATTTTTTCCCCCTACGGATTAACGAATTGATTTCTGGATATTCGGCAGCAGAAAAAAATCGCAGACTTTCCAGAAAATTAACACGTTGACGGACACTTGCGGCTATAGCCGTCAAAGCAAAGTTCACTATGTGGCATGACGGCTATAGCAGCACAAATGTGCATTTACCGGCGTACAAGTAGAAGCCCAGTGTCAATTTTTGAACTTCACTTGTTTCTACTGTCAATGTGTTAAAAAATATTCGCAGAAGAATCACATGCCTGTGAAAGAATTGGAAAGAGTGGAAAAATACCACACAGCATTTTTTATTATGTGAGATTTTCCTATTTTTTGAGTGATCTGCACAATCACTTATGTTATTTCAAACGCTGCCCCTCAAAGAAATATTTTTTTTAATGTCCGAATTTTTGGACTGATGATAGATTTTTTTTTTTAAGTTTTGAAAATTTTTAAACAGGATCACACCCGGCTCTGGAAAAATTGGTGCAACATTCTCAGAAAATCGTCGACGTATTTAAAAAATTGCACAGCGCACTTAAAAAATAGCATGACAGACTTAAAATATCACATGACTCACTTAAAACATAGCACGACGTTTACTTTATTAAAGTAATAACAACGAGACATTTGTTTTTGCTAAATAATACCAAATATGGCTTTTTAACACAAAAGCTGATAGTGCCTCTATGTATTGATTAGAACTAAGATTTTTCTTTTGTATTGACTTAATTTGCTTGCAACATATATACTCAATATGTCACTATTAGTATTGTTATTTATTTCTTTACTTTAAAGCTGTATGGGTCATTCCACGTCAAATCCACCAAAAATTTTCAATATTCAACCTGACCATTTCAGATTTTAATGAAACCTTCAAGAATCATTTGTCCTGATGATACAAATGAGAATATACTTTTATAATTTTTTTTACCTCAGTAAATTTTCATACAACTAATTTTTTTTAATTTAAAAAAATCATCATTTTTTGGCTTGTATATAAATGTTTTCAATTTTGAATTTCTCAAGTTCTATCAGGTGTAGAGAGTTGTTTGACCTCTCATTTTCAAGAGAATTTCATAAGATTTAATTTGATATGCAAGATGACTATGCTTGGTTAAAAAAATTAACTTAATTTAATTAAAAAAATTTTAAATAGTGTTTTTTAAAAAATTTGAAAAAAATATATGTGTTTTGTAATATTATAAACTTTAAATTCTGAAAGTTTTAGAGTAGGATCTCAATGGGATCAGTAGTTATAAAAAAATAATGTTTAAAATTAATAAAACAATACTATCTTTAGCACAATCATAAAGTTGGCGAGGTGCCAACTTTAAATACCTGCCCCAACTGGTGTTTAACATTAGTTTTTTTAACATAACTGCTGATCCCATTGAGATCCCTCTCTAAAACTTTCAGAATTTAAAGTTTATAATACACTGCTCAAAACAATTAAAGGATATTGCAGTTTTAGGTGGATTTTGTATCTGGGAAACTTTTAACATGATTGATACATGGTTGACAGACATAGTAGGTTATATGAGAATAAATTACACATGTTTGGCAGAAAAAAATGCATTTTATTGCGCATTTGTGTACAAAAGGAAAAAAACACAATTTGTGCATATGAGAAAAAAAGAATAAGAAAAGGTGTTTTCTTCAAAGAAAATCATTTTCAGTAGGGGGTATGGTTTCCACGGGCGGCCAGCAACGTTGAACACCTTTGAGGCATGGACTCAATGAGGCTATTAATGACGAGTTGGGGTATTCTGCCCCACTCTTCCAGAAGAGCTCTTTCCAGTTCTTGGAGAGTTTGTGGGGGTTGTTGGCGGCCAGAAACTCGTCTTCCTAGAGCATCCCAAACGTGCTCGATTGGATTCATGTCTGGAGAACACTCTGGCCATTCCATTCGAACGATTCCTTCCTCGAAAAGGAAATCCTCCACCAGGTTTGCATGATGTGGCCTGCAGTTATCGTCCATTAAAATGAAGTTATCTCCGATTGCTGCAGCGTAAGGGACTACAATAGGTCTGAGGATCTCATCCCTATATCGGCGACCAGTCAGAGCTCCATCTCGAATGATGTAGAGGTCAGTGCGCCCGTCAATGGAGATGCCACCATACACCAACACTCCTCCACCGCCAAATCTGACACTTTCGTGCACGAACGCAGGATTATTCCTACTGCCACGGTCCCTCCAGATGAAAATATGCCTATTATCCGGATGCACAGAAAAACGGGACTCGTCAGAAAACAGAATATTGCTCCATTCATTTCTCCTCCAGTTGACATGCTCGGTTGCCCACTCCCTGCGGTCGCGACGATGCCTTGATGTTAATCTAACACATACCATCGGTCGGCGAGCATACAGACCTACAGCATGGAGCCAGTTTCGGACAGTCTGAGTTGAAATCGTGGTGCCTGTAGCCGAGCGAAGGTGTTGTTGGAGAAGAGTAGCGTTCATGTTTCGGTGTCTCCGAGCTGTTAACGCTAAATACCGATCTTCATTGGGCGTTGTTGCCCGTCTACGACCTTGCCCTGGTCTTCGCCCTGCACATCCACTCTCCAAAAAACGGTTCCAGATCCTGGAAATGACACTTTGTGACACTCCAATGGCTTGCGCTACTTCGGCTTGAGTTTGGCCCCCTTCTAACCTACCAACAATTCTCCAAGCTTCTGAATCTGTCAAATGACTTCGCTGAGACATCGTACTCATCGAAACAAAGCAATCACTGAATGCCGATCATCCTTGTCTTCATTCTCTTTTATCCAGTTGAAAGTCAAATTTCATTCGCTGCCGCTGAAGCGACGTTTTTGACGTCGACCTCAAAATTTGCATACTCCACAGTTTGAAAACCAGAAAAATTTGCATTTGTGATTCTCTTCTTCTATTTTCGGCAAAAAAAAATTCGTTTATATCTTTATTTTATATAAAACTTCAAATATCCTTTAATTGTTTTGAGCAGTGTATTACAAAAAACATATTTATTTCAAAATTTTTAAAACACATTATTTAAAATTTTTAAATTAAATTAAATTTACTTTTTTTAACCAAGCATAGTCAACTTGCATATCAAAGTAAACCTTGGGAAATTTTCTTTAAAACGAGTTGTCAAACAACTCTCTACGCCTTATAGAACAAGAGAAATTCAAAATTGAAAAGATTTATATACAAACCAAAAAATGATGATTTTTCAAAATTAAAAAAATTAATTGTATGAAAATTTACTGAGATAAAAAAAATAATAAAAGTATATTCACATTAATATCATCAGAGAGAATGATTCTTGTAAGTTTCATCAAAATCTGGTCAGGTTGAGTCACTGGTTGATTTGACATGGAATGACCTGTATGTGTCGACAGCATGTCAATAGCTTTTTTACTAAATAAATAAAATATAATTTAGATAGATCAATGAAAAGGGATATGCTTATTAAAGTAATGCAATTTTATGGAAATTAACAACTCTTTGTAAATGGGAGGTGTCCATTGTGGAGTGTTTTAGAACAATAAATAAGCCAAATTTTTATTGAGGAAGGCCAGGGAAATTTTTGCAAAAGGGTCAGGGAAAACCTGGGAAAGTCGGAATTTTTTTTACTAGAATTGTGTAGAAACCCTGTGTACAAAATAATTTGGATGCATTACCGAATATGGACAACAATTGCAGAAAAGAATTTTTATTGTGCTATGTGTTTTTTAAATTATTTATTTTAGATGTCTCATTTCATTGTATGACAATATGATATTTCTTAACTATACTCTGTTAGTATTAGAAAGTGTTTCATAAGTATTAGAAAGTGTTTTCTAGGCTACAACCTTGCAGCACAATCTGGACATTTTTTTCACTCTATTGGTTCTATGCTGTTCAGTAAAGTGATAATTCACATCCTTTGTATTTCAGTAATTTACAGCATAATTTCAGCCCTGCTGAAAAATTAATTAGTATATAAATATTCATCGATACTGGGTTTGATTTGTCTCATGTTTGCCAATGAAATTGTGTACATTAATGATGTTCCATCTTGTACTGCAAGGTTGTAGTATAGCCATATAAGAGTGAGGAATGCTAGACTGGATGTCGTCTGGATAGCTTAATTGATAAAGCACTTGGTGCGCTATACCAAGGGATCCGGGATCGAACCCCGCTCTGGACATTTTTCACTCTATTGGTTATATGCTGTTTAGTAAAGTGATCAGGCCCTGACTATCGCACGGGCACCTGGGACCCATGCCCTGGGCACGAAATTTTTCATAATTTCATCTAAATTTCCATTTTAAAAAAATCATAATTGTGCCAATGTTTTTATTTCTTCTAGGATTTTTGTTTTGCACTCAGTATCAGTTTGGTTTTATCATTTAATATCAATAACATCATTAATAAGTATACTTTTTATCATTATTTTCTAGTAATTGATGTATACTGTATTTATCAAACCATTCAATTTTATCATATAGCACATTTATTCGAAAAGTGACACAACTGAAAAAAAAAAAAAGATATTTGAGATATTAATTCCATAAAATGACAAAAATATATCTCAATCTATGGTTAAAAACACATTTCAATAAATAATAGAAAAAATATTTAATTTTTATTCCTGGAACCATTTTTCAATTTTTTCAGAAAAAGTAATTTTTTGAGTTGACACTTTTGAATAAGCGTGCAATAATGTAAAAAAAAAAAACTTGTATCAATAAATCAACCAATCTAAGGGAAGGGGCATGAAAAATTGAAAGTGCCCTGGGCACAAAAACTTGCTAGTCGGGCCCTGAAAGTTATAATTCACATCCTTTGTATTTCAGTAATTTACAACGTAATTTCAGCCCTGCTAAAAAGTTAATTAGTATATAAATATTTTAACAAGTCAAAGCTTATTTTACCAAGGTGATAGATGTTGGAAAAGGGGAAAAGAACCTGTCAGAATGTGTTTAGAAAAGGCAGTATTCTTTTAAAACTAAATATCCAAAATGAAAGAAAAAATGTACACTATCATTTTTCACTGGAATACGAGAATTTCATGAGTTCATATCCTTGTCAAAAGACTGTATTGCAGCGAAACATATTAGTCATGATGAACAATATTCATCTATTTATAATTTTAATGATAAGCCAAATTCACCAATTGTCTCTATATTCCAGTTAACATTACAAACTTGTGTAGCTTGTATATATGATAGACATTGGTGTTTGGAATGGTGCAAAAAATTAATAAAGAGAAAAATGATGTAACAATAAATTTCATGCCCCCCCCCCCCCCTCTCCCAACCCTCCCAGGACTATCAAAATTTTTGTACTATTTTTCTGCTAAATCTCCAAATAGAGAAGATATTTGTGAGGTTTGATTTATCAACATCATGTGCGCTGTAAATGTACACCATTGACAAAATACTTTGGGCAAATGTGGTTTTTTGGAGGTGGGAGGGGGATGTTGAGAGCCAATTTCATGAACTGTATTCTAAGACATTTTAATCCTGAGGCAATTTTGGTCAGGGTTGTAGTGGGCAGCTGCCCGGGTACCCACCCAGCTACCCGCACGGGCTGGTTTTTTTACAACCTTGATGATAATACATATCAAGACGAAAAGAGAACTTGTATAGAAAGCAGGATTAAAATTTACTTACTTAATGAATAATACAAGAAACATAAATGTACCAGTCTTGCTCATATTTAATTAGAATGGCTACTTAATGAAATTAAATGTATATCACATAGAAATAAGTCCCACTCTATATCTATTATGTAAATTTTCTGGTTCAAATAGTTTTATTTGACTTTATAAATATCGGATATATTATGCTATGTTCAACACAAATATTTCATTCATAACTGTTGCAATAATGAAAATAATGTAGTGATGAAACAGCATGAACATCATTTTGGAGCAGCAAAAATACTATTTTTGAAGCAGAAAATCACTATTTTTGGAGCAGAAAATCACTATTTTTGAGCAGCTTGATTGTTTTTTTTTTTTTTTTTGTTTTTTTGTTGTTGTTGTTGTTAGAAGTAAAAAAAGCTTTATGGGAGGGGGGGGGGGCAATAACAGGCAAGGAGGAAAAAAGAGACGGTGAATAATTATTTTAGAAAGAGAGATAAATAAAGAGTTAAGACAGGACAAAATAAAGACAAATTTCCAAACAGACTTGACAGAACAGACCATTTTTTTAACAGCTATAAGATAACAAAAAATCCCTGATGGCTCGGCCTACAGGCACAGGTAGATTTCGAAGACACAGACCGTGGGGCACCTGTTTGTTGGGAATTGCGGAAGAAGTGACCTTTTTGCCATGATGCCACAGTTGGGACAGTCTACTTCGAAATCTAACTTGTTTGTAGACAGAGCCGATAGGGATTTTTTTTGTTTTAATTTTTTTTTTTCTATAAGGGTTGGTCCTATAAAAATCTTGTCAATATAAAAGTTTTAGAAAATATTAAGCGGATTTGATATCTTGTGAATTGACGAAGTTATGAATTTGATTCTTCTACCCCCCCACCCCAGGGCCATTTTTAATGGTAATCTGTCATGCATAAATTTTCGGCCCTTTTCCTAGAAGTAATAATAACTTTAAACGGATTCGAAACGTATCATAACTAAGAAGTTATGGGTTTTTTTCTATTTTCACAAAAAGCCAAAAGGCAAAATGGAGGTCACATGGTAATATTAGGTGAAGTTTTTGAATAGGAATAATTTCTTCTTAAATGAATTGTATTAAAAACTAAAAATTTAACCATATATGAATAGATTATATGTACCATATAAGAAAAATTTTTGTTGTAAGATATTTTCTTTTATTAACATTTGCTAATCTTATGATAATTTCAAAGGAATAAGTTTTTTTTTAAGCTGTATTTATATTTTATTACTAAATAACACACAATTGATAGCTTTGCAATTTAAAATTTGTTATTTAAATTAAAGGGATCATATATGTATTTTAAGAACAGAGAAAAATATTGAGATCATTATTAAGACTATAAAATCATTCCCATCTATTAGACTATGAAGTGTTCACAAAGATTGTATTTGAGATCCGGATTGCTACTTATTTCGGCAATCAAATTCCTTCTGCTTTCCTGAGCAAAAAATTAAAATTTGCTCTGAATAATTCCTCTGAGAATTTTCAAAATTTCAATGGATAAATTTTGCAAAGTACCAAAATTTAGTAAAATTCATTGTTTTTAATACTCATTTTTAAATTTCCTCAGTTTTTCCAGTTTTCCCTATACTGTGCAACCCTGGAGATTATTATTTGTGAGGAAGGTAGAATCATAGTCTACATTTTGGCATTTTAACCCAATTTACCCGGGAAAAATTGCCCATTTAACCTGGGTTTTTTAATAAAACCCGTCCAGGCTGGGTTTTATTTTAAAAACCCGGGTTTTTTACAACCCTGATTTTGGTTCATATAATTTCACTAAAATCAATATATATATTTTCTTGTGGTTCTGGTTGAATTCACATGGAATCACCCTTTTTTTTTTTTTTTTTTTTTTTTTGCCTTTCAAACCAATTCTGGATTACATGTATTACATGTTTATCAGTAAAAGTATCTCTCTATATTTTATTTTATGTAATTTTGAGTATTAATTGACCTTTGACAAATTTGTTTTGATTTTATGGATATTCTACAGAAGCCCATTACTTTTCTTGAAGGATGCCTTAGGGTCGCTGAAATAAATTGTTCAGAGTTCTAAAATCCTTTGTCACAGGGCAACTAAAATCCTTCCCCATATAGCAGCTTAAATCCTTCAAGGTGGCTAGATTTTTGTTGTCCATGGTTGCTAGTTTAGGTATGGCGCTAGACTCTAGGGCTCAGATAACTCCAATTTGCAGTCTATGTACTAACTAACATAATTTTTTAGTTTGTGAATTTTGAAAGATTTGTTTTGGGGAAATTATAAATATGCATTCTAATGCAAGACAGTGCCTAAAATTTTAGTGACTCTAGGGAATTTTCCCAGACATCCTTCTCTGGATCACTAATTCACTCTCAAATAATGATTTATTTTACCAAAAATTAAGTTTAAGAAGAGAAATATCAATAATTTATTCATTACAGAGCAACCTTCCTTGCTTTCTTAATAGCAAAATCTTCAGTTTTTTTCAGACAATTATTTTGATTATTTCAATTATGAATAGTAAAAACTTTTATAGAAAAATATTTTTGAATGTTCATTTTATGTTTGCAGAGGAATTTATAGGCTGAAACTTGAAAATTAATTCAAGTCAGTGTTCATATATGCATTATAAAATTTTAATTGTCCTAACTTATAATGGCCCTGGCTGATCATCCATTTGCCACCCCGAAAGCATGGCCATGTATGATGTTAGAAAATTTTCACACCATTCCAAATGTTTTTTAAAAGATTCTAGATCCAGGCCATGAAACACATTACTACAGATTTCAGCAAAAATTTATTTAGTTGTAGATTTTAAGTTTCTTATTAATAATGTAAAAAAAAATATTTCTGTATTTTTAATAATTTTTCAATTAAAAACAGAAAAAAAGGAAAATGTTGAAATGAAAAAAGTAATATAGATCATATTTTCAAGGTCCGTTACATAAATGACATTGTTTTAGAAAATAATTCTTTGCTTCACTCACATTTACTATGTACCCTTTTCAGTAAAATTTATTAAAAAAAAAAAAAAAAATGGTGATACAGAGGAAAAATAAATTTCATAATATTTTAAATAGAAGTCCTCCAAAAAGATCCAAATTTTTATTTTATGGCAATTTTTATATGAAAAACAATCATTTTTCAAATTTTTTTTAGATATAAGGCAAAGGGTTAACCAAATAAGCATTTTTGTTTAATTGCATTTTAATGTACAAAGTACTCATATGTGACTATCAAAATATTTATGATGTGCCTTTGATTACTTTTAATTTATAAAAGTATTTCTTTAAAATGTGTTTTTATTATTTGTGTAGATGAATTAGCATTAACAAAAATTGGAATTTTGTGGCGAGATCGTATGGTTCAGGGTTGGAAAAAGGTACATGGAACAAATGCCCAACCTCCAAAAGATGCTTCATTTGGAGTAAGGCTTGAAAATGCTCCTCCTGGTGTCACTAATGAAGTTAGTAATTATTTAATATTATTAGTATACTTGTATGTAATTATGTATGTTAAAACTAAACTGTTTTTAACTTTTGTACTGATTTTAATGTTATTTTAAAATGAGGTACAGACAGTGTATTGCTGAATCTAGTAATGGTGTACTAGATTCAACATTACTAGTGGAAGCAATGTTGTACTAGTATTCCTCAATTGGTAATATATATAGTCATTTTTAGGCTTATTGTTGACAATATTTGAGGAAATAACATATATTTACTGTGAGTTATTCTTATGATGCTCCTCTGAAGAATCCATAAGATATTCATAGTATTCCAGTTTTGATTTTTGATTTTATTAAGTTTAATTCTTGCAGTATCCTTTCCATTGACTTTTATAATATCTCTTTCTTTGTTTTTCACACATGTGATTTCTATTTAAATATATAGTATATATATAGTAGACGATCTTTATAATGCAATTCTATATAATGCAATTCTCTATATAATGCATAACTTCTCAGACATAAACAATGAATTTTGTAAATATATTTTTCAATTTAAAAGTGTTTGTAAATATTATTATTTGGCCTTTTTAAAATATGGCAACAGTAGGTGAAAACTTATATTTCAAACTGTGAATTAAATCTCTATTCAGATATTGAAATTTTATATAAAAAATTGGAAAAAAACTTAAAAATTAGGTGAATTTAAAAAAGGATTGGACACTGCACACTACAATCTCGTCAAATATGTTCTTGCAAAAGAGGGTTAAATTGTTATGCATAGTTTTTGATCCATTAGTTCCACCTTCAGCCGCCAGGGGGCAAAATCTATAAGATACGAACCTCAGGCACATGTCCCCGCTGCCTGCGGCACCATATAGCAGGCATGCTGCACAACGCTGCAAAATCCATTGCTTCACCTTCTGCCACTAGGGAGGCAATCTGTCCTATACAAACATACCCGAAATTTGTAAAGCAATCACAATCCAGTCAAATGAGCCAAACCCTGTAGCAGGGGTGCAGAAAATGTTTTTACTCCCAACATTCCCCCCCAATACATGAAAATTTCCCCAAAATGTTACGATATGTTATAGGTTTACATAGGCTTTTGTATTACCGTAGGTATAGTAAATTTTGCAACATACAAGTCGCATCTTTAAAAACCTATAGACTGAACTTTTAACATACCTAGTTATTGGAAAGGTAAATTAAGTTAATGCAATGTAAGTTTTAATCGAATTCTTATGCCTAATATTTATTAATAAATACACAGTTTTAACCAACAAATACAATGTTTTTGATTACCTTTTCTGATAAATTGTCAATTATTAAGAAACTGCAATTTTCCACTCTCTTTGTGGATGTTGTCAATCATTTTTGCTGTTTTGTAGATCTTGAGTCTGTTTCTTGAAGAAAATCTAGTAAAATGATAATTTCCACCATGAAAATGTCTGTTTAAGGATGCTTTTAATAGTTTCGTAGCTTTATGCACTGGTGGTCATTCCATGATATAAACACTTCATGAAAGAGCTTATCAGATTTTAGGGTTCTGTTATAAATGTGTTTTCCAATAATAGAACCAACAGATCCACAAACACAGTCGCTGTAAATTTTCAAGCAGTTTTCAAGGAGCTAAAGTATTTCTGGTACCACTGTCTTGATCTAGAAGTGATGCTTTCTTTTCAGAATTTAGGATTATTTTATTAAATTAAGTTTTTAGAATAATTTTCTTCAAAGTTGTCCATAGATTAAAAATATTTTTCTCATTATTAAATTTAAATTATTTTCTATTTTTGCTCACCCATTCAGTGAGAGCTTGTAGTGAGTTTTCCACCAGTGATGGGTGTGAGATCTTCTTGATTTGATTCTCTTTCTAAAGTTTTCTCTTTCCTGATTTTTTTTTTGTCAGAAAATTATTATCTTTTAAAAAAAATTTCTAAGGTAATTCATTAGAAAAGAACTTAGAAATTTCGATTATTGCAATTGCATAATTACTCCGGAACATCAGCGTTTTTCTACTCCAAAAATAAATTTTGACTTTTTTGTCCCATGTATAAAGTTGATCTCCCTCCCCCACTTTGAAGCAGATTATTTTCCCAAAATTTCTCGACTTATACGTGAGTATATACGGTACATATTATTCTCAGATCGATTTTGTGAAAGTCGCCATACGGATCTTTTTATTTGTAGGGAAACATTTTTCTATCTCGGTTAATTGTGTAATTCATTGTTAAAATTGAAATCAGTTGTATATTTTTCCGAAAAATTTCCCCAGATGACTAAAATTTCCCCCAATCCTAGATCGCCGGATCAGACATATTCTGCACCCCTGCCCCGTAAAAACAGAGTTAGCGACAAAATCCGTTAGTTCCACCTTCCATTGCCAGGGGGCGCAATCTGTTCTATACGAACATAACTTAAATCTTTGAGGCTGTTGATGTCGAGTCGAATGAGCCATATCTCGTTTTGAACGGGCCCATAGAACCATAGATAAGAAAGCGCCTCCTGGTTGTGAAACATGGAACTAAAATATGTAGTTCTATCGATGTGGAATCGAATGATCCAAACAGCGTTGCGATGATACTGATATAACCCGAGATAATTTGAAAAAAAGGGTGAAATCGAAATCCTTAGCTTTTTCTTTTTTATTTGTATAGAAAAGTCTGGATTTTGCTAAAATAAAAAATTATGGGCCGAATTTGAAAATTTTTTGAATCTCTGAAATGTCAGCCCACTCTACACAATGATGCATACTTTTCAGATTTGAAAATCCTCTATTTTAAAAAAATTTAGTTAGCCTATAAAAATTCCAATCATTTTCAAATGCATCATTTTATCAATATCTCTTTCCTCAGAAAGCAACAAGATGTCTGCTAGTGTCTGTTTGAGATATCATCTATTCACAAGTAAAATTTTTTGAACCTGGCTAATTAAATAAAAAATTAATTGTAAATTCCTTCCAAATTATTGGAGAAATACCAAAATTACATATTTAGAATCCTTGTGAAAATATACACATACATGGATGCATACTTTTCAAATCGATAAATGCAATATTTAAAAAAAAATTAATAGGCCTAATAGCATGGTTTCTTTTTGTTGTGATGAAAGATTTATTATCCATGGAAAGTTTATCTGATTATCATGTCTGACTTGTCCAAACTAAATAAACAAACTTCATATAGTTGTCAGCTTCAAGTGTATCTAATAGTGGCCATTTGGGAGGGGTATAACTTTCTGATAGCTTATTATATTATTAAAAATTTGGTATGTGACCTAATTTATTAATATTGCAACATGCTGAAAATTTGAACGAAATCTGTCAATTAACAACAGAGATATCAATTATTATTTTTTTAATAGTAAGGAAAAGAAGGGTTTTACTTATGCTTCTTTTCTTTTAATCATTATTTGTGTTTTTTGCGCAACTATTTATTTTTTTCACACTCAACAATATGAAAATTTCTGACTCATTCACAGAGACTTTTTTATACTTGAAGAAGTAAAATTTGCAGGCACTATGGGAAAGATTTAGAATCAATAAGTGTGTTCCTTTTTTTGATAAATTTTGAATTTAGAAAATCTTTGAGGAATGCGTTAAACCTCTAAAAATTGCTTACAACATCCACAAAAAATTCAGAAATTGCTGTACAAATTCGGATATATTTTATTTTAAAAAGGACAGAAGGTTAAAAGATTGAAACTGGATTCCATTTTATAAATGGCAAACAATTATCACGAAATGCAAAAAATTGCGTAAAAATTCGCTAAATATTCAAAAATTGCAGAGAAGAGGAAAATTCACCGTGTTGGACTAAAAGATTAAAATTCTATTCCTATATCAAAAAATTGCACCAAACAGGAAAAAAAAAATGTAAAAGTCGCATTAAAAACATCGCTGTATGAATGTCAAATAAACTGTTAGCCATATCCCAATTTTTCCTATCACTTATAATATCTTAATACTTTATTTTTATTAGTTTCATTTATTACTATATACTTTTCTTACCCTTTTTTATTTCAGCTATTTTATTTAGCAGTCTTTTAACTATACCACAGTTCACTCTCGCGAACTTTGTCATCCTCGCTGCCGACTTTGTCATCTTCGCTGTTGACTTTATCATCTTTGCTTACAAGCCGTTTTCACACCACATTTCATCATAAACGATGTTTTGAATGAGAGGTAGCTCACTTGGCCACGAGATGGCGCTACCGTCTAACGTGCTGACGTTTTTCCGCATCGGCGTATGCGATGCTCGTTCATCCAGTCACGTTGTTTAGAACAGGGGGAGTTTCCCACTTGCGGTTTTTCACGACGTGTGCTCTCCTTCGGCCGAGCTATTTATAGAACGCCGCGATATTCAACTACGGCTGATGTGATGTGATGTGCTGAGTCTATCTTGCTCCTATCCGTTTTTGTTTTGTTTTCGCCGATATAATGATGAGATGACTGTCGTGGTAAAGTACTCTGTTTTTAATATCACATAATTAAATAAGACCTTTTTTTAACTTGGATACATCGTTTTTGAAGAGCTACATTCATGGAGTTTATTTGTTTTAATCTGAATCATGACTTTTGAAAGATGCATCGATGGAGTTTAAAATAATTACAAGATAATAAATTAAATTACATATGATTAGCGTATTTTTGATATATAGCCTTTAAATAAATGAACTCCCAGTACAGCTCCTGAGTGATACTTAATTTCTGTCATGAAATATATTGCTGGCCAATCTTTTTTTTTTTTGTTTATATTAAACATTTTTAATGCATTAGTTTTTCCTCATATAACGATACTTCTATATTTTTTATCTTAATAAAGCTGGTATTTTATTTAAATATTTTTGTCATCATTTAGTCTTTTTTTTAAACACTTACTGCAATAGATAAACTACTTTCTGCAATTAAACAAGGATCATTTTTTTCAGCAAAGGCTTTCACAGTGCATACTCTTTAGTAATAGGAAGTAAAAGAAAAGAGTGCAGTGAAATTTATTTATATCAGATTGAAGCATTCTTGTTGTATGAGTAGTCTCATACAACATAAACTTTATTGAAAAGAGGAAAAAAAATAATACATTGGGTTAAAAAATTGAAACCAGATTCATTTTGCTAATGTAGAAAAATTGCTGTAAAACACGGAAAAATGCTAAAAGTTGCATAAAAAATTAAATTTTAAAAAAACATAATGATGAAAAAAAATCCAAAAACTGGCTTCAGTATACCTAACTTTAGACATGCAGGTACCTTCCTACCAAATCTTGTAGCTCTGTGCACAGTGGTCTCTTCAGAACACATCACACACACATTTCTATCTCTATCCTTATAGATTTCTTCCATATTAAGTTGTCTATTGTCCTACAGTTCAATGCACAAAACTTTGCAAAAAAAAAAAAAAAAAAGATTTCAGCATATCTTGATAATGTATGCCAGTGATGAATTCAGAGGGTGGCCCGGTGGACCCCCCCCCATGTGCATCAAAATGCCCTCTGGAAGGTAATAGACCCCATTTTTAAGATTAGCTTTAAATAGAGGTTGTCCGTCGCAAGATATCCTCACTTCACCACCTCCACCAGTAAAATAAGCCCCATTTTTGTCTAAACGTGGACCAGATATCAAATTACGTCTTAATTTAGGTGAATACATTACATCTTTAAACATCAAGATCCTTTGACCAAACTTAAGTTTTATTGTTCCCCTTCCCACAATAGGAAAAGTTACTCCTTCAATAGCTACTGCCATGTGTTCATCATTAAGAGGAGTATATTCAACAAACAGATCCCTGTCTTTACAGAAATGGTGAGAAGCTGCAGTATCGAAGACCCAGTCAGCCTCTCCATTAACCAAATTTGCCTGAGACAAAAAGAAAGATGTATAAAACTTACGTTGGGGACTTCTTACTCTATTGTCTCTAGACTGGTTTCTCATCCTTTCACCAGGTCCACGAGAACTGTTGTGACTATTTCTACCTCTCTGTGGGGATCTAGGTTTATGTCTAAAGAATGCTCCTTCAACATGAGGGCTTTCACTCCTTTTCAATGGCGAAGGATCTCGATACTCAGAACAATCTGTAGATGGTGAGGAATCTCTACTTCGATGAGTCATAGTTTTCAGGAAACTGCGGCACTGACTTTTGACATGGCCTGGCTTTTTGCAAAAGTAACAAGTACATTTCTTTCTATTTCTTTTCTGGAACTGCAACGACTGTGCTTCCACATAAATTTTGCCATGATCACGGTCTCTCAAACTAAGTCTCGTCTCTTCAGCTACCAGTGACGTTACAACATCATTAAAAACAAAGTCCTGCTCTTTCCACCTCAGAATGGCCTGTACCATACTATCAAATTTAGTTGGCAAAAACCTTAGCAATTGAAAAGTCACGTAGACATCATCAAAATTTTTGTTAATTCATTTAAGCTGATTTGCAATTCTCAAGAGTCGGGAGGCATATAAATTAATACTTTCACCACTGGCAATTTTGCACTCGCACAACTCAGTGAATACTTGCATATGACGACTTCTAGTATCTGGATAAAAGTGGGTACGGAGTTTCTTCCAGGCATCTATTGGGTCATCACAATTTTCAACTATTTTTCTAAAGTTCGGCTCTATATTAAGGTAAATAGTAGAAAGTGCCAATTTTTCTCGAATATGAAAATTTCTTACATCCTTTTCAGTAAACTCTCCATCCTTTACTACGACTGGTACCTTTTCAATTTCAGCAACAATTTCCCAGATATTCTTTTCCATCAATAAATACTTCATGTCTGCCTGCCAATTGGCGTAATTACTGGAATTGAGCTTTTGTATCTGAGATTGCATCATTGCCATTTTAATTTTTCAAAAAAAAAATTCAAGATTTCAAAGATAATTTTTTTTCCCACTATTAATTACTGGTCATCATAAAAACTAACAGCGCCCCCTTCTAAAATTTACTAATTAATCTCTAAAGGCCGTAGTTAAACACTTCACTGCATTAATATTCAATACCTATCAAGGTAAAAACTGCATGGGTCTTATAAAAATACATGGGTCTTATAAAAATGCCCATAACCTCATTGTTATATGAGACTACTCATATAACTAGTGCAAAAACTAAAGTTCCTATAATATTTATATTATTGAACTATATTAATACATCCTATAACTAAGCAGAGAATAATTTTCAACTGAAAGCGTATGCTGAAATAAAGACCCTGTAAAAATGCAGTTGTATCTATTCATAATTTACATGAGCAATGAGTGTAAAAGAAACTAAAATGATGACCAAATAAGTTAAAATAAAACATCAGCTTTTATTAAACCGTTAAGGAAAAAACAGCATTTGTAAAACAAAAATATTCTTGAAACTAAAACATAATTTAGATGATGAAACAAAGAATGATGATGTTAAAAGTTAAAAACAGTTACTAAATATATCGCTAAACATGCCGCTCCGATGCTCATCTTAAAAGTTTTAAAAGCTTCATAAACATTAAGTATTTCATTAAACTGCAACAACATTCAAATTAAAAACGTGCTGATAAATAAGCTCAAAAAGAAATACTCCATTAACTATCAATCCATTCATCATTGCCTTCCAGTATAAGCCACAGCTCCTTCAAAAACAAACACAGTCTAGACAACCACAGACGTTTCATATTTCCAAAACAACATATCAGCGACCATCGACCACCGTGACTGATACTATATATACACATTGTCTCAACCGGCACACGCCGTGAATGAAAAACGTAAACAGGAACCGCCCCCAGCTCCAACCAATACGGTACAAGGTCGTCTCTAATGCACGTGCCGAAAGCGAAAGTGCGTTCGCGGACTAAAGTTGGGGAACAACTTACTTGGCAGTGGAGAGAAAGGCTAGCTAGCCTCTTTACGCAGTTTCACCTCAGTAGGATTATCATTGATTTGGCGCGTAGGAAATCACTTTTGGGATTTAGCATTATATATTCTGCAGAATTTTTTCTCACGTTCTTTAAACCTAACATGAATACATGCTATTTTAACTAGAATTTTAACACCAACAATAATTAACTAGAATTTTATACACCATCTTTAAGTGGGGGGGGGGGTTGAATATTTAAATATTTTGAGGAGCATTTAATTTTTTAATGTTGCAATAAGGCTGTTATCAAATACAAACTGGTTACTTTATGACAATTTTTTAAATTCATTTTTGTTCGCAAATAAATGTATCAAATTAGCAAGTGCTCTTATTAAGAAACTTTGTAATCAAAAGACGTTTTCCAATTTTCTGGTAAGGCACAAGATCTTTCAGAAAATACTGTCAAAGGATCAGGGTCCATAAGCCATGTTTTTGGCCCATGAAATAAGACTAAAATTCGATTAATAAGAATAATACGAACTTTGAGCTTGTGTAAGTCATATAAATCCGAACAAAATGGAAAAAATATTGTGGAAATCGTACAGGATAATCCTTCTAACATTAAAAAGTGAAATAATTAAGTCAGTATAACAAAATTGAGTTTTACTCTATTTCATGGGCCAAAAACATGACTTATGGACCCTGATCCTTTGGCGTTTTGAACCGAATTCTTGATGTGGCAGCACGATAAAGGAAAAAAACCGGTCGTCATGTGACACTAATCGCTCATAACTCAATAAGTAATTTATTTATCAAAAACTGGAAACTCATTTCGATTCCAAATCGATATGAATCGTCAGGCATGCCAATTTTTAGCTTTTGTCTTTAAAAATGAACCAGAAAATGTGTCAGAAAGTTTCGCGTTGTTGAGCAGGTCATTTGAGAACCACCTTAACAGTGTGGATAACTTTTTAAAATGCATTTATTTTATGTTCAAAAATGCAATTTTAAAAATTAAGTCACATCTATTGTGACATAAAATAGCAGTATTTAATGAGATTTTTTTATTTTTTGTAATACTTTTCTGTAATACTTACGTAAGGTTTTTCTATAATATTTTCTGTTAATAAGGTATTTTTTACAGTTTTATCCTTTATCATACTGCCACATCAAGAATTCGGTTCAAAATGCCAACTTTGACAGTATTTTCTGAAAGGTCTTGTTGCCTTACCAGAAAAATGGAAAATGTCTTTTGATTACAAAGTTAGAGCACTTTCTAATTTGATACATATATTTTCCAACAAAAATGAATTAAATATTTTAAGCAGCAATACTTTTTCTGTTGCATACATAATCATTATTCTGCATCATATCATTATTCACATAATCACATTTCATATTTTGAATTACGGGAGAAGTTCTAAAAATATCTTTAAAATATTCTTCTCGACTTTAAAAAACTGATATTACAAAAGCATTATTTTCAATTCTTCATTTCGAAGGAAGAAGTAAAATATATATTTTTTTTACAGTAAACAATCAGTGATGTTTTTATCGAGAAAACTATAAACTAATTACATCTAAGAAGAGTTTAGCGCTAAACATCTGCTAAAAAATACTAGCCCAGGCACTGAGCCATTTTCAGAGCTTGTACTGCTGTTTTTAGAGCGCGCATCTGTACACTTTTATTTCTGAAAATACACTACATGCTTTAATTCATGATTTAATGTAGAAAAATATTTAGAAATAACGTTGTGGTTGTTGTTTTGGTTTTCATCATTTTGGAATGCATTAGGTTCATTAAATTGATTGTAAAATGCACAGAACATGCATAAAAATCTTTCTTCTGTCCTTATTTTTGAAATAAAAAAAATCATGTTCAGAGTTTGTTTAGATTTTAATGCACCCCAAATTCTTATTAAAGTATCTCAATCTAACAGAACTCAAATATGCTCATATTTAAAGTAAAAGAAATTGTTTTAAATAATCTAATTAAATCTCGTTGCAAATGTTATCTCAATTTCAGCTTTAGTACAAATTTCATTCCAAACATTATAATATCACTTTTAAACAATCTATCGAAATAGAATGGAAAACATTTTTTACTTATTCTATTCTAAAATAAATACAATCATAGTCACATTTTGGATTATACTGAAGAAATTATTTTAATCCATCTCTATAATCTAATAATATGTTCGTAATAAAGAACCTCTTTGTCTATTGTTTTACAGAAAAGAAAATTCTTGTTATTTTATATATTTTATCAACATGCTTGGTATGTACTTCAGGTGAAATTTTACGAAAAATTCAAATTCATCGAAATTTTTACCCTATCTTCAATAGTTTAAAAAATGAAACATTTGATTGGACATAAAAAATCTACGATCTCCAGTAATGACCGGAGAATTTTCTGTAACACATCAATCACTCTTAACAGTGAGGGGTCGTAGGGTTATAAGCTGATTTGTTTCCAGCGCCAAAATCTCGCCAGAAATTTTTTGCGCAAAGAAATACATGTTTCTTTAATATTACAGGTATTTATCATAAAAATGACTATACATTAAGCTAAATAAATTTTGTTTAATCAGTCAATCGTTTTTTCAATGGAAAAATATAAAAAAAATCAGATTTAAAGTGCATTTTCTTTCAAATTCACTAAAGACCTATTTCTTCTTGCGGACGTACACTTCTCTCTAGTATAATGTTCACTGCCAAGTTAGGTCTTCCCCAACTTTAGCAGCGCCATCTCTTAGCAAGCTCAGCTACTGTCCATTCGAATTACCGATCTTGAACGTGCTCGGCAGGAAAACATCGCAACGCGATTTGAAAGCACGTGAAAAATATAACGTTAATGATGTATGGATAAACTAAACAATATGAAAAGCTGCAAAGCAAAAGGTAAGTTCAAAAATAACTGTAAATAAATATAATGTAATATATAAACCAATTAAATATAAGTGATATGAAAACTGAGGGAATTGCTAACAGACCTAAATAAGCATATTTCGTATAGGAATGTGGGTGCGGAAATGCAACGTTGAGGCAGTAGAGGGCGCTGTTGAATTCGGCGGATGAAAGTGTTTTTGCTGACTTCAATCGTCATTCCCCGCGCAGATTTCGAGCAACATGCATCGTTAAAATCAATGCTGAACTTGTCGACATGCATTGCCTTGAGCTTGGGGCTTGTCCCGATCATATGCCAAAAGCGGATCCTCAAGGCGGGTGACAGCCAGACAGCCAGTCGACATGCATTTCATGTATGGGGCTGCGCAAGGAAATGGAGCAGCTGCTCAAAGGATGTCCATGGAACCATTCCTGGATAGGAATCTGCCGAATAGTCAAACGTTTGAGCGCCTTCACCGGGAGCTGTATGCGATTGGATCGTTTTATGCTCCCAGGCGTGATATGAGCACTGGAAGATATCGCAGAATTCCAGCAGTAGAAGAAGAAGTATTACGCACAGTAAGAGGATAGTCCTTCGACAAGTTCGAGAGCCATTGAACATGTGCATCCTTTGAGCAGCCGCTCTATTTCCTTGCGCATACATGAAATGCATGTCGACAAGTTCAGCATTGATTCAACGAGGCACATTTCTCGAAATCCGTGTGGGGAATGACGATTCAAGCCAGTGATATGCTTTCATAAGACGAACTCAAAAGCACCCTCTACTGCTTCAACACTGCATTTCCGCACCCACATTCCTATACGAAATTTGCTTATTTAAGTCCCCTCTACTTGCCTTTACATTTTTTACATTTATTTTAGGACCACCCTGTATATATATATGTACAGAGAGAGAGGATGATGGATTGATTATATATATATATATATATTACATAATGACAAAATATGTGACCATCTAGTAACATTTAACGTCAAATCTATGACACTTATTACTTATATAATTCCTCAATGATATGATTTTTTTATCGCAAACTACGACGACCATGGCATCTATTACTGTGCTGAATTAGATAGTCATCGACCTAATAGTTTAGGAGGAGTAGAGTCACAATGGGCCATTTAAGTCGACACATTTTGACGGTATTATTTTCGAAATTATTATTGAAAGATTAATTTTTCCAATTACCTTTGACATATTACTTAGGCATTGATGTTTTGTCTTTAGGAATAGAAAATATATTTTACCCAATCAAAAAAGTTGCAATCTTGTATTATTTTGATGAATTTTGTTTTTAAACTATATTTTAGAATATATATATTTTTTTAAATTTTCATTAAAATGTTCTTGTATTGTTTTTTTTTTTCGTTTCATATAAATATAAAAAAATGCTCATGTATAGTTTCTTACAACGCAAAGCAGTTTTCAACAATTAAAAAAGTTATGCTTGTTGTGAAATAACATGTGAAAGTTTATTTTTACTTATTTATTATACTTTTATTCCACAGCATGTACCTTTAATTGTTGAATTGTGTGTTCAAATTGTTGAAAGCAGAGGTTTAGATGTAGTTGGAATCTATAGAGTTCCTGGAAATAATGCTTCTGTCAGTGTTTTAACTGACATGGTTAATCAAGGGATTGATGATATTGTTCTTCAAGACTCCAGGTGGAATGATGTTAATATAGTATCCAGTTTACTTAAAGCTTTCTTCCGCAAACTTCCAGAGCCCTTACTTACATCATTTTTGTATCCAAAGTTTATTCAAGCTAGTAAAATAGATGATCCAATGAAAAGATTAAAAGCAATAAAACATGTGGTAATGCCAAGTTTCTTTTATTCTGTATTTTTATTACTGTATTTTATTATGATTTTTGTTAAAAAAAATTTATGTCCATGAAGAATTTATTTGCTTTTCTACATTTTTTTATTTCAATATTAATTGCTGAGAACAGTAATAAAAATTTTAAACTGTACTTTCACATTTTTTGTCATTGTTATTTTTCTAATGATTTTCATGGTTAGCTTATAGTTAAAAATGTATTATACCTGTACCTGTTATTTTGTTAATTTCTTTAATGCAATTTTTGTAAACTTATACTGGAGGGGTGCACATACTATTGCTTCTAAAATTGATTGTCTAAAATAATATTGATCTAAAATAAAATTGCTTCTAAATAAATGTTATGTTACTTTTTCATTTTCGATTGAGGCTACGCATAGTGGTAATACGTTCCCACATTGACACTGTTTAAGTACAGCATTGACTTGACTGTACATACCATTAAAAATTTTACAAATTTAATGAGAGGAAATAAAAAATTTTAAATTTTGGAATTTTTGTTAAATTATCTTCTGAGGAACTGTTAATTTTTATGCAATTTGTTAAGCTTTATTTGCTTTTCTACATTTTTTATTTCATTTCCTTTCTACATTTTTTTTATAACAATAATAAAAAATTTAATCGATACTTTCACATTTTTTTCATTATTATTTTTCTAACGATTTTCATGATTGTCTTATTGTTAAAAATGTAAAATTGTACCTCTGCCTGTTATTTTATTCACTTCTTTACTTTAAATTATAGTTTGATAACAACACAATTTATATTTCTACTTTTATTGTTTATATTTCTACTATTTGCTTTTTAAAGAATGGGTAATTTTTGAAAATTAAACATGTTACTGAGATCATGTATATAATCTGTGATCATTTGGGTGCAGACAAATACAAAAATATCTACAGCTATACTGGGATGAAATTGCTGAAAGACAGACCATTAAAATTGTCTGTCTTTCAGCAATTTCATCAATCTTTAGTCAAACTGAGCCTCTAAACAATTTTTTTATGAAAAATGCACTGTATCTAATATTATTGAGAAGTGTATCACAATAATACAATGGATATTAAATAATCAAGGTACTAAGTATCTTGATAAATAGCATAATCCGAAATGTACATTTTGATGATGGAAACCATTGTCTCGAAAGTTTAGCACTTAATCATAAGCAACAGCACAAAATATTGTATGTCCATGAAAATACATAGGTATCAAGATTATGAGAAGTGGCATGGTGATAAAAATTTAATGTATTAAATTCAAATAGGGAGTAAAAAAAAGTTTATAATGAAGGTTCCAAACATTTTAGGAAAGTCAATTCTGTATTTAAAAAAAATATATTATTTAAATATTGAATTGCCAGTGCAGTGTTGTTTTCTGTGTTGTGCTCCATGTTATATGGAGACATATCTATAGTACCATTCATGAAAAAGATACACCTGTCTAGATTTGTAAATAATTCACAATAAAATCACAACAAGTGTATCATTAGATTTGAAATAATATCTTTGAGAATATTAATGTTTTGATAGCATTAAATGTTTTGATAAAAGAGTCATTTATTAGCATTTTCATGCCAACTTTAAATTTTCTAATAAAAATACCCCTCCCCCCCCCCTTTTTTTTAAAAAATTATTATAAAACAATTTGTCACATTGCATTTGCCAAAATAGAAAGTTTTGCATCTGAGCATAAATAGAGGTGTAAAAGAAACCATTTTCTGTAGGACTTTTTGGAAATTCTCGTGTTTGCTTTTGAAACCTAACAAACTGTTTTTCAACTGATTTAATTAATAATTTTATTTTAATTTTCAACTTTTTATTTGTTGCTTTCCTAAGTGTTTCAAAATTTGATTAGAGATCTGAAAGCTGACTTTAAAAAAATAACAATCCTTATAATTATCACCAGTTGTACCAAATTCTAATTAATTTCTGTATCATATAATTTCAGCATAGTTACAGAATTGCATAGCCTCAGATTTTTAATCTACATACTTTATTGTTTGTCTTTTTTATTTATTTACTAGCTGACCTGTCCAGCATTGCCAGAACCCATGTAATAAACTTAAATCTCTTAAAAACTAAACTCTGGCCACAGTCTCTGATGGCTTTGGCACCGCATACTGTGCATGCTCGTACTCTCTGGAAAATTTTTTATTTTCCTCTTCCACCACCAGGGGAGCATTCTGTTCAAACAAACTGCTTTCCGAACAAACCTCTGAGACAGGTCCCCGCTGCCTACGGCACTGTATAGTAGGCATGCTACAAAATTGAGCTGGTTTGGAGAAGATGGGAACATTATTAGTTGAGTTATTGAAATAAGGCACAGTTACAGAAAATATCCTTGAGGTAGGTGTCGAGGGGAGGGGATGTTCAAGTGTCCTTCTGCAAAGGACTAATTAGGAGGACCACTATACAATATACATCTTTTAAAAATTTGTTTGTTTGGTTAAACTAAGAACTTAATTACACATTTGGCTTAAACTATTATTTGGAAATAGTAGTAACCATTACTCATAAATTTAGTTTAATGTTATAGAGGGTGACTATTAAGTTAATTATAATGTTTGGAATCACTTGCGTTGAAATCGGAAAGATAGTTGCTGAGTTATGGAAACAGGGCATCTTAGAGAAAAAACCTTGAAGGAAGGGCCGTGGGGTGGGGATGTTCAAGTACCCTTCAGCAAATAACTAATTAGGAAGACAACTATGCATCTTTAAAAACTCGTTCGTTAGGTTAAGCTAGGAACTTAATTACAAATTTGGGTTAAACTATTATTCGGAAATAGTGGTAACTGCTACTCACAAATTTACTTTAATGTTATAGAAGTTGATTATTTAGTTAAATATAATGTTTTGAATTAATTGTGTTGAAATCAGAAATATGGTTGCCGAGTTATGGAAACTAGCATAGTTACAGAAAAAACCTTGAAGGAGGGGACGGGGGAGAAGTTCAAGTGTCCTTCAGCAAATGACTAATTAGAAGGAGCACTATGCACCTTTAAAAATTCGTTAGTTTGGTTAAGCTAGAAACTTAATTACAAATTTGGCTTAAACTATTATTCGGAAATAGTGGTAACCACTATTCATACATTTAGTTTAATGTTATAGATGGTATCCATTAAGTTAATTATAATGTTTGGAATCACTTGTATGGAAATCGGATAGTTGCTGAGATATGGAAACGGGTATAGTTAGAGAAAAAAACCTTGAAGGAGGGCCAGGTGGATAGAGGATGTTCAAGTGCCCTTCAGCAAATAACTAATTAGGAGGACCACTATACATCTTTAAAGATTGGTTCATTTGGCTAAGGTAGGAACTTAATTTGAAATTTGGCTTAGACTATTATTCGGAAATATTAGTAACTGCTTTCTAGAAATATACCTTGAAGCTATGAATGCTGATTTTTATGATAATGTAGTAAAAATGGAACTGGTTTGGAGAAGTTCAGAGCATTATTAGCTGAGATTTCAAATAGTGGTATTCTCGATATAAAACAACAATTAAACGCTACAGGTGAAACTAAAAAACGTTAAAATTGTTAAATGTAATTAGTTCTGAGCAGTGACGCGTGGTCAAGTAAACTAAATGTGATATTTAATATGAAGTTGTTTACACATAGCCCTCTCTATCCACACAAATATAACAAATAATCTGTTAAATAAAGTTTTCTATATTAATAATCTCTATCATAATAATATATATCATGTTTAAAAAAAAACCTTAAACCCAGTTAATTATCATGTGTTTGTAACAGGTGGCATCTGTGTAATTTGCTGTGTGCACGTGGCACTACATTAGCATCGCTGTACAACTGCAATCCATATTAACATTATTTCGTTATAAGTCCTTATCTATGCATCACTACTCTGGTTATTTAATTTCTTCTGTGAAGACTATACAACCAACCAACTGAAGAAAAAAAGCATATTTTTGATAAAAGTTCTTTGTGGGTTTTAATTAATATTTCAGTAAATAATTAAAATATTAAAATTATGTGTCTCAGGTGTACCATGCCAGGCTTTGGGCTATCCACACCTAAATTTTGAGACTTCTAGGTGGGCTAGATTTTGCTAGCCATCACAGACAAACAAACACACACACACACACACACAAAGCAAAACTTTCTTTTATTAGTATAGATTTAGTTTTTTAAATGCAAACTTTAACAAGGGACCATGGCCCTTTAAGCCTGTTAAAAAGTAAAATTTCTTTATCTTCAAAACTGTTCACAAAAATGAGAAGTAAATTTACAGACCTATATTTTTGATTATGCTGATTATTTTTTATAAAAACATTATGTTGGCTATAATTTGTAAATGCTTTAAATATGAACTGATCAATAATTTTCATAGTTATATATATACACTGCTGGCCATCCAAAATGCTATACCATGCAGGAATGCATATAACAGAATGATATTTATTGGACAAATACATTATAATGGGAAGGACAAGTGATTACATTTTCAGAAAATTTGGAGGTGTAGATCCTGAGAAAACACTACCCAAAGCAGCAAACTCTGGCCGCAATAACAGCATTTATCCGCGTAGCTACGGAGTCGAACAGAGATTAGATGTCATATACGGGTACATCAGTCCATGCAGCTTCAACATTATGCCACAGTTCATCAACCGTAGTGACGGGCGAGTGGTGGCAGACCAGTCGCTCAAAAGCCATTGACAGGACATTTTCATTTGGTGAGAAATCAGGAGAACGTGCCAGCCAGGGCAACAGACGAACATGTTCTGTATAAAGGAAGGTCAAGATAGTACGAGCAACATGCAGTCGTGTATTGTCCTGCTAAAACGTAGAGTTGCAGAGACATCTAAGATAAGGTAGAACCACAGGCCGTAACACATCAGAAATGTAACGGCTGCTGTTGAAATTGCCGGCAATGTGAACAAGAGGTTACCGAGACGTGTATCCAATGGCACTTCATACCGTCACTCCAGGTGATATGACACTAAGACGATTCGAATGCAAGCTGGCAGTGTGCGTTTTCCACGATGTCTCCAGACATGGATGCTAGCATCATGATGCTGCATACAGAGCCTGGATTCATCAAAGACAATGTGAGACACCATTCCTGCTTCATATACAGCATCATGATGCCAGCATCCGTGTTTGGCGGCATCGTGGAAAATGCACATTGCCAGCTTGCATTCGAATCGTCATTCTGTCATATCACCTGGAGTGACAGTATGAAGTGCCATTGGATACACATCTCGGTAACCTCTTGTTCGCATTGTCGTCAATTTCAACAGCAGCCGTTACATTTCTGATGTGTTACGGCCTGTGGTTCTACCTTATCTTAGATGTCTCCGCAACTCTACGTTTTAGCAGGACAATACACGACTGCATGTTGCTCGTACTATCCTGACCTTCCTTGATACAGAACATGTTCGTCTGTTGCCCTGGCTGGCACGTTCTTCTGATTTCTCACCAATTGAAAATGTCCTGTCAATGGCTTCTGAGCAACTGGCCCGCCACCACTCGCCTGTCACTACGGTTGATGAACTGTGGCATAGTGTTGAAGCTGCATGGACTGATGTACCCGTACATGACATCCAATCTCTGTTCGATTCTGTAGGGATGAAAGTTGGGTTGTTAATTTCGTACAAGGTATCACAAGTTGTTAAAAGAGAAAGAAGAGTGGTTAGTACAATTTTGAAGAGCTTTATTGCTTAATCGCCGCGTTGTGAAGAAGAATAAATAAAGCAAGCTCTGGTTCGATATTTTAACGCTGATCTAGATTACCTGCGACCGCAATATAATAATAAAAAACTAACAAAAAAGGAATGCACTTAACGCATACCATTACAAAAAAATGAGAAGTACTGTAAAAAGAGCATCCTAAAATTTTACAAAATATGAATTTTTTATTTTGAATTAAAAAGAAGATAATTAGGATTAAATTGCTTAAAAAAAACAACCCGTATATTCCTTTGTACTTTGGTGAATCGCTGGAGTTGCTGTTACTAGGGTGAAAATTGCCAATACCCGCTGATCCAAAATAATAATGTGGAATAAAATTTAGAAAATTATATTAATGGAAAAATAAATAAAATACTGAAATTTAACTATTTAAATACTTTAAAATGATATCCATATTTATGGATGGAAAATAAAAATTAAAGAAGATATTTAAAAAAGAAAGCTTTTGAAAAAAACAAAGAAAACGATTGCTAAAATTTAAAAAAAACATTATTAATTACAATAAATTAAACTTAAATAAAGAAATTAAATGTGCCATGTTGATTGTTTATCTCCAACATACTTCATGGCAAGGCAGATAAATGCTGTTATTGCGGCCGGAGGTTTCTGCTTTGGGTAGTGTTTTATCAGGATCTATACCTCCAAATTTTCTGAAAATGTAATCACTTGTCCTTCCCATTATAATGTATTTGTCCAATAAATATCATTCTGTTATTTGCATTCCTTCATGGTGTAGCATTTTGGATGGCCAGCAATATATTTAAATAAGCTGCTTATATTATTATAATTTATCAACTAGATTTAATATTAGTATCTTCAAAATTTGACAATTGCTAGCTCGACAAAGATGTAAGAAAAATGACTACATTATTTACTTATTTGGGCTAATTTCATCCAAGAAATTAAATTATAAAATTCAGAAGGAGGCATTATCAATAAAACAAAAAATAAATAAATAATAATTCAAAAATTTTTTCCTCATTACAAAATAGAGGGGAAAAAAAAAGCTGTAACTCTAGTTCTAATTAACAAAAAAAAAAAAAAAAAAAGGAAAGAAAATTACATGAAAGGTTCTATAGAAACATATATGATTTATTTTATCATATATGAGGCATTCAGAAGCCAACCCGGCTACCTCCATCGAATAAAAATGCTCAGTATAAAGAAGTTAAAGTTATGTATCTATATAAAAAAAACTATTATTTTTTCAGTATATTTTGATTCACCATATATATGTTCCTAAATTTTTTTTAAATCAAGGGTAATTTTTCAGCACTGTAAAAATATATAGAAAAATTTCAACCCAATCAATTATGTTATTACCCGAACTTCTAAAAAACTGGAGTTAGTCAGATTGACTTCTGAACGCCTCATATGATCTTCTTTGTATTTATTAAAAATATTACACATGCGTACAGTGACAATACTGCATGGTTAAAAAAGATGTCAATACTTAGTCGCATTCAAAATATTTAGATAATTTTTTCTTTGTGTTTATGTTAATAAATAGTTTATGTCCAGCTACTCTGCTAACTCTGTGTGCCTCATAAACCAACCATAAATAAATAAGTTTTTAGTTGATAGTTTTTGAAAACACAGGTAGAAAAATCTTCTGCATTTTGCTGGATTTCTATCTTTTTTAATTTTTATCTAAATTTCCTCCCTTCTAAAAATTTCACTTCCTTCCTTTGCCCTCTTCTGAAATATTAATAATGAAATTGTTAAAAATTCATGAATAGAAACATGTACTGATTTGATTACCATTAGAATCTACATAGTTGAAAACCCTCAAAAACAAATTTTCTTTTGGATGTCACATTGTAACCAAATATATAAAAATGACAATGTTCAGGGTCTATATGTTAGATCAAAATTGAAAATACATTTCTTGGCATTTTGTTTACGCTAACAAGTGGACTGCCAAACATGATGCACGCAGATTTTAATGATTTTAAAGTATGTTGTAGGGGTCAGACCCCAAACTATTCAGGTCAAATGTTTCCTTCAAATGAGCCTTAGTTTTTGAGAAATTTGGGGTTAAAGTTCAGCATGTGTTTCAAATACCTATTAGTTTGATTTTCTGTACGTGGACTTCATGGCACTAACGTTCACACTTGCTACACAGGAGATCGCGATTTCGATCGCACCTTGTGGCCTTTTCTTTTTTAATTAATGTATTTTTGACACGTTGTAAGTTTTGAGCCAAGTTATGAATTCTGCAGCTTTGAACTTTTTTATGTATTTAAAAAAAAATAATTTACGTTTATCAATTTTTCATGAAATTTTAAACTAGTATTTCTGTTGACAAATGTCCTAATTTATGAACTAATTTGTCCTAGGTATGTCATCTTTTTAAAACTTTTAAATATTTTTATTGTTTTCGTTTTTTCTATAAAAAATGTATTTAAGTTTATTTTTAAAAATTTATTTTTCAGTTGACAAAATATTAAAGTATAACGTCGACAGTGTTTTTATTTGTTAGAATAAAAAACTATTTCGAAATGTAATCTATAAACTTTACAGAAAAATGTAGTATATAGGTGACATTAAACATTTATGTTTACTAGAAATACGTTTGGAAGATTCGACGTGGAAAATATTTTGTAAAAGTGGTACAAAAAAAAATGATAAATTTTCTTTTAAAATTTTATAAAATAAAAAAAATAAATAAAAGTATTATTTCAGAACTGCACTAAAAATATAAAAATGTAAATAATAATAATTTTTTTTTTAAATCTAGACTTAAATTAGTTTGTATTTTTGTCAATAAAAATATTAGTTTAAAAATTGAAGAAAAATTATAAATTTTCATAAAAAATTTGAAAATGTACATGTAATTGATTAGGAAAATATCAAAAAGTTCAAAGCTTCAAAATTCATAATTTTGCTTAAAACTTTTAACATGTCAAAAATATAAAATAAATTTAAAAGGAAAAAAAAGCTCAAGGTGGGACGGAAATCGCTATCTCCTGTGTAGCAAGTGCGAACTCTACCTTGGCGCCATGAGCCCCACCAGTGGCTGAGATGTTCTGCTCTCGAAGCTGGTAGACGGGAGATGCTGGGTTCGATCCCAATCGCGCCCGTCGGCCTAATCGTTCTGAGTTTTTGTGGTTTTCTTCGAGCCGTGGATTTATCCATGCGTAAATACGGGTTAGGTTCCCTTAGAAAGACCCTGACAAAGGGCACTACCCCCGGGCCTATATCCCAAGTGTAGATAATTGGTTGTCAATAATCAACCCACTCAACCCTTGGCGCCATGATGTCCCCAACCTAAACTTCAAACTGTTGGGTATTTGAAACGCATGCTAATCTTTAACCCCAAATTTCTCAAAAAGTAAGGCCCATTTGAAGGAACTCTTTGACCTGAATAGTTATGTGTATGACTCCTACAACATAATTTAAAATCATCAAAATCTGTGTACATTATGTTTGGCGGTTCCCTTGTAAGTGCTAAGTATTAGCAGACAACAATATTGATCAAATTCTAGGTAAAAAACTTTATTCTCAATAAGAAATAATTAATATATCTAATACAGTACAGGATTCCAAAATGAAATCCAAAATCCTTCGGATTGAATATGTTCTGGATTTCAAATTCTTATAAAAATTGTGCAGTTTTAATTTGAAATAATCTACCAGCTCATGGATTAATATTTTTTTTTCTTTGAAATGCAAAACCCTTTTCATTTCATCTTCATTCAATGAGCTAATCTTATTAACATTTTGATTAAATAAAGGAGCATTGTTAAATGAATGTGACAGTTTAATTTGTTTAAGGGTAACAATACCAATAACTACTCTCAGAAACAGGTTTGATGTGTGTGTGTGGAGGGGGGGGGGGGGCAAATTCTCTGGATTAGGACACTTTGAGATGGGCACAAGACTTTTTTTTTTTCCTTTTATGTGAATTCCAAAATAATTTAAAGGCTCATCAAGGGATTTTCTGAATGCACTTTAAACTTGTCCGGACATGAGAACTCTGAGAAAAGATCTTAGGATAGATAAGATTTTACAGATCATCAATGCCCTTGTTCCAGTATTTTTTTCATCTTAAATTTTGATTAATTGCAGAAAAAACAAATAAACGAAATACAACTGTAAATGCTACACTTAAGATTCTCCAGTTTCAAAATCACCAATACTGCAGATAGCATAGCATGGAAAAAAAAAAAAGAGTTCCAGATTTTCAGTCCTGTAGTATAGCAGTAATAGCATTTTCATTTAACTTTCAATTTACATTTCTCAATTTGACACAGTCCCCTAACACATTTCATTTCAGACTTAAAGTATTTTCCAATATATAGTGAAAATTTATAGTTAGGGTAATTGAAGCATGACTAAAAATATGAGGTTTGTACACAAATAACAAGAACGAAAAATCATGCGTCAAGCATAGATTATGTAACACTTTCCAACGCTTCCAAAATAATTTTACAAATCATTACCGTTTAATAAGCTGAAAGATAACATCTAAATAAACAATTTGGAAAATACATATTTAAAAACGTAATTTCAGGAATTCCCAACATATACAATATTCGGAAAAATATCCGAATACTTTTATTCAGCTCTGTATATGATTTATAGATTTGTATATATACTTCATAGGATGCTAAATTTTAGTTTAGTTAGGAAACGCGTAGCACAGTTTAAAATTCTCCTTCTGTAGTTTCTGCCAATAAACGGAAATGTGTTCGCGAGCTTTTATGCTGCCCTGTATATGATCTACAGAATTTATACACACCAAGTCAGACAAAAAGAGAGTTAAATTTAAAATCACGTTCAGCAACTGAAAATGCACTTCCAGGAATTATTGTTAACAGACAGTAGAGAATTCTTTTGTGTGTCCCTGTCAATGAACGATGACTGCTATACACACACTATTCTGTAGTAAGCCTCTTGAAATGCACCTTAGTGATATATATAAATTTCAATGCGTTTAAAATAGTGAAACATTATTTAATTAAACCGCAAACGATTTTTCTCCATAGACGTAATGTAACGGAATTCTTTTGACTGTCCCTGTAAAGTAATTATAAGTGCTATGCACACCCTATTCCATATTAAGCTTCTTGTAATGCACCTTCGTGATATATATCAATTACAATGTGTTTGAAATTGTGTAACATCATTAAAATAAACTGCAAATGATTTTTTCCCATAGACCGTAATGTAACAGAATTCTTTTGAGTGTCCCTGTAAAAAAACTATAAGTGCTACACACTTCAGTTGCAATAGGGAACATGCTATAGATAAAGACAATAACATATAAAAATTGCAGGGCAATCCGAGCATATTTACGGGAGTTAGAGCACGGACAGACAAACCGAAGTCATAAACACTTTTCAACAACTAGGTTGGAAAGTGTTAAAAAATACAAACAGTGCATAATTGTACTTTGCTAAATTAGAAACATTAAAACTTAGTTAAAAGTCATATTCTTCCAACAGTTTTGTCTAAAACTTTATAGCCATCGTCAGGAACATCAAAAGACAGAACTGGTGATGCTTACAGCTTGATGAAAGAGAAATGAGAAATGGTAGGGAAAATGAATGAACACCAAGAATGAAAAAAAATCCCTGACGGCTCAGCCTACAGGCACAGGTAGATTTCGAAGATGCAGACCGTGGGGTGCCTGTTTATTGGGAATTGCTGAAGAAACTGACCTTTTTGCCATAATGTGGCAGTTGGGACCGCCCACTTTGAAATCTATCTGTTTGTAGGCAAAGCTGGCAAGGAAATTAAATTTTTTTTGCTGTAAGAGTTGGTCTTATAAAAAACTTGGCAATATAAAAGTTGTAGATAATATTAAGACGATGTATAATAAATTTAATCGGATTTGATATGTTGTGAATTGACGAAGCTATGAATTTTTTTCTTCTTAAACCCCTATTTTTTTCCTCTCCCCTTGAGGCCATTTTTAATTATATCAAAAATCTGTCATACCTAAATTTTCGGCCCTTTTCCCAGAAGTAATAATAACTTTACACGGACCCCCCCCCTAGATTTGTGCATAATTATGGAAGTTATCGTGTCCATAAAAAAAGTGATATAGATAGATGAAGTTTTGAACTGGGGGTGGTTTTGGGTTCTAGGAATCATAATCAGCAAAGATCTGCAAAAAGTTTTCAGAAATTCCAACATAGGGGAGAATGTAATAGGTAGTATTTCTTATGAAATCTACATCTACCTAAAAAGGGGAGAAAACACATAATATGCTGGAGCCATCTGTGAAGTTGTAATAGGAACAATCAAGATTATTTTTTCATTCTTCTTTTTCCCTCTCATTTCACTCTCGTCAAGCTGTAAGCATCACTAGTTTTGTCTTTTGATGTCTGTAAGGATGGCTATAAAATTTTAGATGAATATGACTTTTAACTAAGTTTTAATGTTTCCATTTTACACTGCTTTAGCAAATTACAATTATTTACCGTTTATATTTTTAATTTGTATATTAATCAACAGTATAAACATCTTTAAGGTTTGTATTGAAAATTTCTAAGATTAAGCAAAAACAAATACATGAATGATGCTTCAAAATAGCAAAAAGCTATCACAAATATAAAATATCATAAACAACTAACTTTATATTGCAAACTGTTTTATTTTACATGTTTTAGAACTGGAATTATAAATTGCATTAAGATTTTTCTTCTTGTTGTTTTAATACTGCACATAGCCTGAGAAAAAAAATATATTGAGTAAGGCAGCATTAAGCCTTTTCTACAAAGAAAAAAATATGTAAATATCTGTGTTTGCTTAATTTTACATATTGACAAGAAAAAAATACATTATGCTATAGAATTTAAATATCTGTGTAGTATTTGCTAGAATTATTTGGGCTAAATAAGAGCTGTGTTATTACTATTTTGATAACTTTTTAAATTGCTTTGAAGTTTATTTAATTTTGTTGTAATATTTATGTTTCTCTTTTTATAGCTTTATCATTTACCTGTTCATTATTTTGCTACACTGCGCTATTTAATGTATCACTTGAAAAAAGTTGTTGAACATTCAGCTATTAATAAAGTAAGTTTGAAATTAACTGTTATCTTTATTATTATTATTATTATGGTACTCAGTTAAAAGATTTTTGAATGATATATAATGTTTTATAGATGGAAGCAAGAAACTTAGCAATTGTTTTTGGACCTACTCTTGTTAGAACAACAGATAACAACATGGTTACAATGGTTACAGACATGTCACATCAGTGTTATCTCATAGAAACTATGATTCTTTATGTAAGTTAACTTTTAATATTTTATAAAATTTAATTCTAAGATTTTTTTTTTTTTTTTTTTTGAAAACCACATTGAAAAGTGCTCTTAATCTTTTAGTTAATAATAACTACAGTCACCTCTCACTTATGCGCGTTTGAAGGGACTGACTTAAAATCGCGCATAACTGAGAGCCGCGCATAACTGAGAGCCGCACATAACTGAGAGGACGTTGTATGTAGTAATTCCTTATACACATTATACACATTATTCGAAAGAAAAACATATTGAAATATAAGAATTATGATTAATGATATTTTATAAAATAAATGGGGTGTAATATTAGTATAGTTTACTAATATATATATATATATATATATATATATATCCTTACACTTTCACTATAAAATTTAGTTTCAAAAAATACAATAAAGTAATTTTTTTTCATTTGACATAGAAGATGATATACTTACATAAAAAAAAATGCCAATTAGTCCTCTTTTAAGAAGTCATCAATGGTAGTTTATGTTTGCTTAGGCCGCGTTTGTACAACGACCTTTTCTAATGCATTAAAGTGCGTCATTGTATTTGATGCTATATCAGCATTTTGTAGGTAACATCTCAAAGTGTCCAGGGCTCCTAAAGCAGTAGCATAAGATGGGACAATTACAGTATCAGTTTCATCATTATCATCATCATCTCCTTCTCTTTCATCTGTCACATCATCAAACACAGTTTCAATATCTCTAATTGCCGTTGATGTTAAGTTTTCATCAACACTGACGAAATCTTGAAAAGAAAGAGAATCTTGGCTTATTCTATTCCATTCTTCTTCGTCTATGTTAAAATCATTGCTGTTGTTTTCATTTTCCTGTAATGGAATAACTTCAGCATTATTTGAATGAAAAATACCCGCTTTCCTAAAGCAGTTAGAAATTGTCATGGCTGTTACGTTATTCCAAGAGGAAACCAACATATGCATGGCATCCAGAATCGAAATTTTCTTGAATTCCTTTTTCTGCTCTAGTGATATAAACATTCTTCGCACCAAATCTTTCCTATACTGCGCTTTAACTGACCTTATTATACCGAGATCTAAGGGCTGGAGTCTGCTAGTACAGTTAGCAGGGAAAAATATAACTCGTGCATGTGTCAGCAATGGGAGATATGAAGGATAGGCGGGACACTGATCCATAAATAACAAAACTTTCTTTTTTTTTTTTAGCCATCTTCATATCGAATTCCTTCAAAAAGTCTAAAAAAATTTTCGATGTCATACAGGCTTTGGTGCTATTTGCGTAAGAACATGGCAATTTCTTGACATTTTTTAAACACCGTGGATTCTTGGATTTACCAATCACTATTGGCGGTAACTTTTCTGATCCGTCCCCATTGCAACATAAAAGCACAGTCAGTCTTTCTTTGCTGTGTTTGCCACCATGGCATGTTTCTCCCTTAAAATCCATCGTTTTGTTTGGTAAAAGACGATAAAATAAGCCTGTTTCATCACAGTTAAAAATGTTCTTAAGATCAAAGTTTTGAATTAAATTTGGAAGGTCTGCGATCCATTCATTAGCAGTTGAATCTGAAACGGCTGTGCTTTCACCACTCAGACAATGATCTGTTAAACCGTGTCTTTTTTTAAGTTTTTCTAACCATCCCGAAGAAACTGAAAAATTTTTGATTCCCATTTTGGATGACAAAGTGAGTGCCTTTTCTTTAAATAACTCACCGCTAATGGGTAAATTACAAGCTCTCATTTCTCTGAACCACTGAATTAAAGTGGTTTCTAAAATCTCAATTTTTCCATTCTGAATTCTTGATCGTTTCTTCGCTTGTGCAGAATATTCACTATTAATTTTTTTGATCGAGTCCTTGTTCTTTAAAATCCCTCTGAGTGTTGATTCTGGCAAGTCGAATTTTCGAGCTAAATTTATTTTTGACAGTCTAGGATCATTTTCTGCTGCTTTTATAACTTCCATTTTGAACAAAATTGTTAACTTTCTTTTGCTCATTTTTATTGCAAAAAAAAAAAAGAAAGAAAGAAAGAATCTAGATGCTACCGTAAAGGCAAGGACGAAATGTAACACGCAGGTGACTTGATAAAATTAAAACAGAAAGAAAAGAAGCAACCATTAGAACTGAGGGGGTGAGTGTAAAGTCGAACTGTAACATCCTCTCCACCCTCTCCACCCTCTCCACCCCGCTTTTCGGTACGGTCTTTTGACCTTGACAGGTGCAGAAAATTATTTATCGATTTAAAAAAAAAAAAAATGTGAATTGCGTTGTCATTTCCGCGCATAACTGAGAGAGAAAATTCAAAGTGGCGCTTATAAGTGAGAGATCTATAGCATTATTTTCCTATTCCTCGTGCCGGGACCTTACGAAATTCGCGTATAACTGAGAGACGCGTATAACTGAGACGCGCATAAGTGAGAGATGACTGTACTTTGCCTTTGACAATAAAATCTATCCACAAGATAATAGGGCCCCAATAGGTTCTCCTATATCAGGACTATTAGCTGAATTTATATTACAACCTCTAGAAGAAATTTTTTTAATAAATTTGATTATATCTTCCATATATGGCTCAGATACGCAGATGATATCTTCATCATTTGACAACATAAAGATACCAAACTTAATAAATTCTTATCTCAGATTCAAAACCTTTATTCTATAATTAAGTTTACCTTGGAAGTTGAACAGAATGGAACATTCCCCTGTTTGGATATATTATTAACCAATAAGCCAATCAATCCATCATTCCACATAGTGTTTAAGCTCCTTTTTCCTACAAAGTTTTTGCATGTAGATATTTTATTAAGAGAGTCTTTACAGTTTGTATCCCTGACCAGTTGATCAATGAACTAAGTAAAATACTTGATATCGCAAGAAATAAAAGATATGAAGAAAGCACTATAAATAGATTTATTCTGAATATGAATAATAAGAAAGAAACTTTGATGAGCAAAATTCCAAGATATATACTTTATAATATTTCCCTGGGTTCTTTGAAAGATTGAAATATAAACTTCACGAATTCAATATCTGTCTTATTGCAAAACCTTCCATAAAATTGAAAAACATAGTCTGTAAGAAAATAGAACCAATAGAACCTGATCAGCTTTCAGGTGTATTTATGAAATCCTGCTCACCAAAATATATGGATCATTCCAATATTATATGGATCATTCCAATATTATATGGATCATTCCAATATTGTATGGAAATGACGAATAGAAAGTTTAAAATGAGGCTGAAAGATCATATAGCAGATATAAAATACAACAAGGAAACTACTACTTTAACCAGACTGCATAACATAGCACCTTTACAGATTAATTTAAAAATAGTAAAATAATTTATCCATCAAGATTTTATTTCATATCCATTATCCGTGAATGAATAGAAATTTATATGTGCTGCAAGAGCATATGCCATGAGTCAGCCTCCTTTGGGTTACCTAAAATTTGGTGCGAGGTGATTCCTAAATTAAAAAAAGAAAAAAGAAATCACTTTTACATATGATTATTTTTATTAAAGCACCTGCTTTCATGATACCTGATATCTCATGATGTTTGTTTATCAAGTTCATATTTCAAATTTCTATGTGATTATAGTTAATTTTATCATTATAAATCTTGAGAATGTCATCAGTTGTGTGTACAGAACTAAACTTACGGTATTTTCCTGCGTATAATCCGCGGGCGTAAATTTTAATCTTAAAAAAAAAAAAAATTCAGCAGATAATCCACACCGGCATATAATCTGCGGATTATACTATGTTTACTCATTGTTTTTAACATTCCAAAACATTCTTTTACTAATAAATCAAGTTTCTATTTATTTAGTTGCTCTATTTAAATGATAATTGTAATAAAATAATTGCAAATAAAATAAAAAATAATTATAGGATAGTTGCAAGTTAAAATAATAATCGATAGTATCAATAATAATTCAATAATAATTGCTGTTTTAAAATTTCTGTAAAGAAAAATACATGGAAAAATAATAAACTTACCTTGCAGTTGGCATATTATTAAAGAAAGAATCACAATTACGATGTAGAAATATACACATCTCTTACTGTGAAAAATAAATTTTTAATAATTTAAAGATTACATCACTCATCAAAACCTTCAAATTCGGAATCATCGGTATCCGAAAGAAATAAATTTAAAATGTTGTCATCTAAAATAGAATTATCATCTTCCTCATCATCAATTTCATCCTCTTCAATGTCGTAGTTTTCTGTGAGGATTTCACATTTTCGAAAAGCATTAATAATTGTTGAAACAGTAATAGCTTCCCATGCCGTCTTCACCCACTGCGCAACTTCTGCGTAGGATGCTCGGCGCATTCTTCCTCTGTCAGTGAATGAGTGGGCGTCTTGCATCATCCATTTTTCCCATTCACTACGGAGTTTACTTTTAAAGGAACGATTGATTCCAACATCCAGTGGTTGCAAGACCTTCGTCAAACCTCCCGGAATAACGGAGATTTTCGCTCCATCAGATTTGCATTCATCTTTCACGGATTCTTTGAGATGTGCTCTCATTGAATCCATGATTAACAGAGCCCGAGGTTTAAACAAGGAATTTTTCCTCTTCCTCCAAACTGTTTTCAGCCATGCTATCATGACGTCTTCATTCATCCAACCTTTGGGGTTAACATTTATTTGAAGACCGCTCGGAAAATTTTCCTTAGGTAGAGTTTTGTGTTTGAAAATAGTCATCGGTGGCAGCTTACTAACATCCGCAGCACAAGTCAAAACAACGGTAAATGAATTGCGTTCATTTCCTGTTGTGCAAATTTTTACGCTGTTTGTTTCGATTTTGTCCACTGTTCGATTTGGAGGCATATCAAACGAAACAGGCACTTCGTCCATGTTGAAAATTTCGCCCTCTGAAAATTTGTATGTGGTAATTAGGTTCCTGGTGAATTCCAAAAAATTACTTTTTTTGTTTTCCCAGTCGTCGTGTAACTTTTATCCCACAGTGGTGCGATTACGAATCGATAAATGTTTTCTTCGCATAAATCGATTGCACCACGTGGGACCGCCGACAAAATTCTTAATTCCACTAATTTCAGCCAAATTTTTCGCTTTTTTTCTGATACTTATGGTTTAAATGGGTGCTCCTTTATCTCGCTGTTCCAGAATCCAATGATGCAAATCCTCTTCCAAATTGGGCCACGCTGTTTTTCCATGGCGAAAAAGATCGTCTAGAACGACCACCTCCAGAAAGTTTATCTTTGTTTTTTCGCCATAATCTGACATTCGATTCGTCAATAACAAAAAGACGACCGGCCTCTCTATTGCCAACTTCTTCTGCCTTTTTGATCACGTTAAGCTTAAATTCCACTGTATAGCTTACGCGCTTTCTCTTAGACATGATTCTGAAAAAATAACTAAAAAACTACTAACTTCTGAAAAATACTAATCTATCACGTGACAAATATACGACGTTTCAGCTAAATGATTTGGATTGCAATTTTTGAACGAGATGAGTTGAGAAACTCTGTATTCTTCATAGAAGCATGTTGCCAAAAGACTAGAAAAATATTACTTAAAAATCGGAAGCCACTCCCACTAGCACGTTTACGTCATATGTGAACTAATCACAAGCAGCTCCGCGAGCGGTCCCGCAAACGGACAAACGTGTGAGTGAAATGTTTACATTTTATAATGCCGGTAGAAATTGGAAATCTGACGCAAAGTTCTGCTTAAAAATAATTTCACCAGATTATACGCTCCGGCAGATAATCCGCACTTAAAATTTTCGAGGTTTTTTAACAGATAATCTGCAGATTATACGCAGGAAAATACGGTAATTTTTTTCCAGTAGGCCCTCCATAGTGATCCTCACTGATTTCCCTGGAAAGTTTTGTGAGTAACCTACAGGTCCGAGATAGCGACCATAGGTTTCACCAGAGGCTGGTGATATACATCAAAGAATGTATATTGTTATAAAATGTCCAATTTTTATTTTCAAAATATCATTCTATATGACATCTTTTATATTTTTAGTCAAAATAAGTGTAAATGGACTTTTCAACTTTATTGCCTATGTCGTTTTGTAGATAAAGAACTTTTGCCTCTGTCAGTGACTTTTTTTTTTATATGACTCCCCTCCCCCTTAAAAAAAGATATTTTCTAAACTTTATGTTTAAAGCTGAATTTTTAAATATAGAACCAATAATTATGTGAGACAATATCAATTTACAACAGAAATTGAAAGATAAATTGTCTAATTTAAGTAAACATTTATTTGCAGTTTTATTAGAAAGGTTTTTTTCTAGTTTTGATTTAGCTCAGTTTAAACTACACAAAAGTTAGGAACTTAAAAAAGCACAGGAACAAACATACATTTATGTTCAAATTTTGAATTAAAAATATTTTTTGTATTTATAATTTTGTTGTATAAAATATAAAATTTTCATGTTACTTGATACTGAATCCTATATTTTATTTTTTGATGGGATTTGCTATTGCAAATTGTTTCTCTTTCAATTAGTTTGATCTTCAATTTTTATGTAAATGGGGAGAAAAAAAAAAAAAAGACATTTAGAATATTGTTTTATTAAAGTTTTCATATTAAGTGCAATACATTGCAGGTTCTAATTTATATTATGTCTGAAAACATTTATAATCAGTTGTAAGTTGACTATTTTGAAACTATTAGATATATATAAAAATATGGGATATATATCAAAATATCAGATATTTTTATATTTTCAAAAATATCATGGTATTTTTGTATCTAACTGAACATTATTAATATCTTTTTAAAAATGTCAGTGCTTCTTAAAAAATATCCACCCATTGAGTAAGAATTTCTTTGTTTCTTTCAAATTCAAGTAAAAAAGAGTTTGGTATGACTGAAGTTTGCTCGTAACTATTATTAGTATTGAACCTGTTTATTTATGCTGTTATACATTGGATTTTACTTTTGTATTAGTGGCTCTAAATTAGAATAATAAAACAGATCTACATTGTATTTAAAATTATTATCACCACATGAATATACATATATTGTATAAGCTAATGAAAAATATTAAATCAAACTTAGTGTACTTTATTAGTTACCAGCTTGAAATAGGCTTAAATGATACAGTTGTACAATATATTGCCAAAATTAGAAATTTGGTTCACGAAATGGGAAAAAAAAACCCTTATTAGCAACAATTTATAATATTTTTTAAGTAATAATTTTTTGAATTTTGCACCACAACTTCCATCAAGCATGGTTGTCAATGTATGATAGGAATGTCTTGGTCTGAGTGAGCAAAATAAATCTGCATTATATAGGAAATTTATTTATTGCACATATGCAACAAAATTTCTTCAGAATGTTCCATAGTCAGCAAGAGGAAGTCAGAAATAAATACTCCATGTTGTTTGAAATAAGTTAAATGCTGATTCAGACCAGGTGATTTGTCAAAGTCACACAACACTATTTGTGCCTAATGCAAAAAAAGAAACTGAATGTAAAAAGGTTAATATCACTTGGCGTCCTTAAGGATAAACTTTAAAAAAAGAAAGAAAGAAAGAAAAGTCGCTGCTATCAATTTTTCAAGTTAAATCACTATTTTTCTGTCATAATTTTAATGAAAGAAATAAAAAAATATATTTTAGGAAAAAATAAAATAGCATAATAATAATTAAATATAAATTCATTTCATTAAAATATAATCCTTATGCATTATTTTTACTGAATAATTTTAATGCATTTTTTTTGGCTTAATAATAAGAATATTAAAAATACACTGAATTTTTAATACCTTTTAGATCAAAGGTTTCTGAAACTATTATGGCATTTATATTGCAATAATTTCACATGCATACTCATGATAGATTCCTGCGTAGGGCGAATTATACCCAGCTGCAACCTAAAAATTCTATTTTATGCCAAGCCAAAACTTGACCTTTTTTTTTAATGGTGAATGTTAATTTAAAAAAAAAAAAAGATAACAGTACAATAAAAAAAAAAGTACAATGAATAATTGGGTGTTTCTGTATTTTCATTCAGGAAATAGCTGTGGGGCTGTTTGTTTCAAAATGCAGGGGGGGGGAAAAAAGATTTTTTTTTCCTTCATCGGCTTGAAAAGCGGAGGATTCCCTTGACATGTGCAGAAGCTATCTTCACTTCGGCAAACTGCCCAAAATTATAGCTCATCCGTTTGGGTTTTTAATTAATATCGCAGCTAATTAGCAAAAATTGAAAAATCTGAGCTCATGTGCATTCGGACCTGTCTTCATCTATCCTTATCCAAAATTTCCGACCGCTACATGCAATAGATTTCCCTAGCTATCACTAACAAATACATAGACTAACATTTTTCTTTTATTAATATTGATAAATGTGATTTTGTAAGTTCTATTATTAAAAGTTAATAAAAATCTTGAAATTGAAAATAAATTTTTTAATTTATTATTTATGATTTATTTAATCTTTATTGCTTTTTAAAAAATATATGCAGGCTGAGTGGCTGTTTGAGGATTGTGGTGATATCATGCCTCTCGAAATCAATGCTCAAGATAAACGTAAAACTCATCCACCATCTACAATTCAGTCAAATGCCCTCTTGAGCAATATAAATAAATTAGATGGTTTGTATGATTTTGAATTCCATTTTATAAAAATTGTTAATTTAATATGTGTATTTTTTTTTTTTAGAAATGTTTTACTTTTATTAGCCTAGTTATTTCAATTATAAGTTTTGAAAAAGCTTATTATTATTATTATTTTTTTTTTTTTGCTTCAGATCCTTTTTGCAGATGTTGTTATTTTTTTTATTATAGTGATTTTAAACCAGAGGAATAGTTACTTAATTTGGGTCAATTCATTTTATATTAATATTATAGCCTGTATCCTTTCACAAAGCTTCATGTCATATTTTTTATTTAAATGCACTATTCAATCTGAATAGTATGAACTATGTTCCATCTATTTGAATAAGAAAGAATATGCTTAACTGACATTAGATGCATGTGACAAAGTTTAGGTTTAGTATTAGTGTTATTAGCTGTCAGTATACTGATGAATCATATTATTAGGTATATGTGTTATGTGGGAGAAATATCTTTTATTGAACCACTTGAATAACTTTCACTAACCTTCATGACATAGTGGTTTGGAACACTGAAACTCATTGGACAAAAAGCTTAAAAAGAAAAAAAAATCTATGTAGGCTGAAACCAAAAACCTTCACATACTGTAGGTGTCAACTCTATTCCTAACCTTACTTAAAGATAAAGATTTTGTAACAATTTTCTCTTAATGTTTGAAAGTGATATATAAGCTATGTGTGATGCATCTTTTTTTTCTAGTTTTGCATTATGTATATTCATGTCTTTAAAATTTTATATCTAAAATTAATATTTTATTTTGTGGTTAAAACTTTCTAATTTTATGAATAAAAGAATTTAATTACTGTGATATTTAAATTTCCTTTTCAAATTGTGTATTACTATTACAGATAATGGATTGGAATCACTTCCTCATGAATTATTATCATCTTTTTACAATACAGCAACTCGCCATTTGAGACATCGAAACAAAAAGAAAGATGTGTCTGCAAATATTAAAAAAAGATCTGGAATAATTGCTGATGATACTGATATATTCCTTGGCCAAAATGTAAATAATGTTCTTTGTGCTCCTGAAAAATTAGATATAGAAAGTGCTGAATTGAAAGATGTGTCCGATATAAATTTGGGAAGTTGCTCTAGTCTTATATCTGGTTCATGCAAAGCCAAACAGAAATCCTTATCAAATGATGTAAAGCCAAATGAAGATTTATCGATTCTTGAAGTTGAAAGTCCTGAATCTCTGAGTGAACTTGCCAATTTATCAAAAACTAATACTGATGATGAAATTGTTCATCATCGTTATAATGAGCTAAGTGCTATAGCTCAAGAAAAAATAAAGAACTTTGAACAGGAAACTAAAGCTTTGCTTCGGCGTGATGTTCATAGGCCTAGAGCTTCTGTTGGAACTCCCCAGGTGGAATGGGAGCAGATTGAACGTGAATGGCAAAAGGCCAAAATGGAATTAGAGCAAGAAGACTTGTTGGATTATTTAGCAGACGATCCCTCCTATCTTTCTTGTCTTTTAAGCAGAGATGATTCCATCACAGATTTTTCTCCACAGAAAGATTGCTGTAATAGTGACTCTCTGCTTGGTAAGTATTGTATAATTTTCTATATATTAGGAGGAGAATTTTGTGCTAGGAATTTTTTATTTCTTTATTCATGTACTTCCAAAGCTGGATAGCTTCCATGAAGATTTTTTTAAGAAAAAGTGAGCTGAATTTTGGGAAGTATTATGTGTGGTTTACTAGTAAACTTTAAATAAAATCTCTACCTATACTCAGGGCTGTGGAGTCAGAGTTGTAGTCAGACCTATCTTAGGGCAAAAAGAGTCGGAGTTGGAGTCGCTAAAAACAAGTCGACTCCAACTCCAGCTTATTCTTAGCCAGTTTGAAATGAAATTAAACCAACTATGTGCAATTTTAAAATTATAAACTATTTCTTTTGGACTATTTATACCAGGCAATCAAACTCGAGCTACCCAGGTTAAAGATGCCCCGTGTAGAGTGTAGATGAAAATTGTTTTTACTTGAAAACTCTAATAGATATTTTAGTATGCAGTCCTTTCCCTTAGATTTTGCAGGTCGGCAGAACTCGTTTGTAATGCAAAAAGTGTAAATCTAAATGCCTGCTATTTTTGGAACCTGAAAGAATGTTGAAATAGAAACTTTCTTCACTTTTTTTTTCTTGTTTTCCATTGGATTTTTTGGTTTGTGATACTAGGGGTAACACTGAAATTGTAAATTTCCTCTCCTTTTTTTTCATGTGTACAGGATCCAAAATAACATGATTCCCCCCCCCCCCCCCTCCTGAGTTTGCTGTACCCAAAATAGCGATGAAATAGTGAAATTTGCATTATTTTTCATTTTTCGGTTTATATAAATTTATATTTTTTGGGTCTGCTGGATCTGAAATAAAGCTAAAATCGCAAAATTAATAAGGCGGATAAATGTAAAATTTTCACTTTTTCTTTCGAATCCGTGGAATTTGTATCCTCCAAACCCAAAATTACTCCAAAATTGTAACATTTTTTTCTTTACAGAGTCTGCAGGAATCAAAATTGTAGAATTTTATGGTGTTTTTTTTTTCCCCTTCTTTCGATTTCAATATTTCGATTTTTTTTTGGCTGTAGGACCCGAAATTGTAAAATTAATAATGTGGAAAATGTGAAATTATTGCTTTTTTTGTTTGAAGCCATGGGAACCGAATTAATTCTGTAATACTAAAGTTTTCGCTTTTACTTTTTCGGCTTGTTGGATCTGATATAAGGCCAAAATTGTACATTTTTTCAAAATTCAGATTGCTTGATTTCTACCACTTTTTAAAAACAGTAATATTTTCCTATTTAATGACAAATTAAATAAAACGAATGTTACTATTTCAAAACAATTGGTAGCAATCAAGCAATCTGAATAAAAAGAATCCACCCAACAAGCAACACTAGTACATTAGTCATGTCGGAGTCGGAGTCTGTCTCTGTAAAATTCCAGGAATCAGAGTCGGAGTCTGTCATTTTTATCACCGACTCCGCAGCCCTGCTTATACTGTACTGGATCATACTTATGAATTTTGCCTTCATAGCTTAAAATGTTTCTATAAAGTGATCTTGTTGCTCAAAGGGACATTCAATATTTATTATAAAGCTTTTAAATATTTTTATTTTTAAATATACCATAATTATCACAAAGTAATTAGCCTTTAAAAATTTCTCTTATTCAGTTTTCTTTTATTTAATCATAAGCTTATACAAAACAATCTTTTGCTTATTTTTTAGAAAGAATTTCATGTAGAAAATAAAATCAATGATTAGGTATTTTTAACCAGAGGTAAATATCTTTTTAGGTATCTATAATGAAATTTCGGGATAAGATAGAGTATAAAAAAATTAAATAAAAATGTTGATTCACCAGTTACCAGAACTGGAGTGAATTAGAGATGCCTAAAATAATTTTGTAAAATAAATACATCTATTTCATCCCGAAATCTCATCATATAGCCAGATGTATAGTGGTTAACATGCTTAAAAATATTAATTTAAATAATTTGAGATTTTCTAATTGAACTTTAATTTGTAAATATATATATATATATTCTTTTTACTTAACAAAATTTAACTATAACCATCAAAACTTATAAAGAAAAAAATTAACTCACCAGAACAAAAGATATGTGAAACTTGAAATTCTATTGCACTAAAATATTTTATTTGGTATATTATATAGAAGTAGTTGGAGCTCCAATAAAAATAGAATTACATAAAATCATATATATTTCGATCTGCTTTATTTGTCTATATGCCCTACAGAGTAAATTCTGTTATTCTTAATAGTTCAGTGCTTTAAATTCCTTTATAAATTGTTTAAGGATCTTATATGGAGTTCTCTTTATTAAAGTTTATAAATACTGGACGGTTCAAAGTGAAGATAACGACAGTTCAAAATGAAGATATGGACTAGAAAGTTTTAAAATTCTTGATATTTCAGAATCTAAAGTTCATACTATTTTTATGTAAAACAATGAGATTATATTTTACAGAAGAGATTGTCACTTGATGATAACAATGATTTTGAAGGATATTGTTCACAGATGAACTATTATTTAAACTTTATATGGAACGATTTAAGATGAAATTTATTCTTTATGAAAACATTGTAGAAATATAAATCAAGGATGTTGAAGATTCACAAAGTTGTTGATAACTTTTGTAAAATAACGTAGTTTCCAAAGAGGGAACTCGAACAAAAAATTTCCTCAATCATGCGCTGAAGTAACGGTAAATACATTTAAATCGTTCGAAAAAAAAAAGAAAAAATGGAGATTACTTTGAAATTCTTGAAAAAAGAAACAACTCTTTAGTCAAACAGTTAAATCTGCTATCCACGAAACTTAGCTAACCGACTTCACTGACGTGGGCCCTCGACCCAGGAGACCTTTTCTTAACACACCTTACACAGTCAGATTCAAAATCCAATGAACATTTCAATTTCAGAGTGCTTACTAAAGCATCCAATCAGTGCACTTAAAACAGGTAACTAAGTCATACATCCTGATGACACTAGCTTCACCATACAAAAATGAAGAAGTCAAACTCCAAAACACCTTAAGCAAATGCATGCTCACGGTTCGAAATTCTGCTTTTACTGCCGTTAAAACTTACTGGAACCATTCAAAAAATGATCTAGAAGATTTGACTTTGACAGCAAAATTAACCTTGAAACCTTCGCGTCAATGACCCAGCAGCAAAATGGATACCAAAAGAGTAAAAGTTGTTGTATTTTTGGAAAGAAAAAACAGAGCAGAACGAAGATCTCACTATGCTGTCAAAAACACAATCGTGATGAATTCAAAACAGAGACTAATGAAAATAAACAAATGCACATAACTCTAAAACTTATGATCAAAGTGAGTTTAAATTTTATCTGCGTTCATCAAATAAATATTTATTTCCATTAGAAATGGTTTGTAAATGAAATAATTAAAATTAAAAGATTTAAAAATGTATTTTTGCACTTAGAAAATTAATGGAACATACATCGTGATTTTTAAACGAACTTTTTGAGCAAGTTAAAAAGAAAAAACACTTACATTCCGATGTGATTAAAATAGTGATTAACCATTTTTAATTTAATAAATAAAAAGGAAATGTGCTGTATTCAGGCATGAGATTCTTCCGCGGTTTTCTGCTTTTTTGTCATTTTTCGCTTTTCCCAATTTTTTGCCATTTTCCGAAAAACGCTAATTTCGACAAAAGATCATGAACAAAACACTAATTTTGCGTAAAGACGCACATTCCATCAAAAGCATTGCTGAAAAAACACTCATTTCGTCAAAGGATCACTGAAAAAACAGCGCAAAAAAACCCACAAAATTGGACAAAAGATCGCAGAGGAATTTTGTCAAAGGATTGCTGAAAAGCGCAAATTTCTTCAAAATTTACTGCTCTGGATTAAAAAATTGGAACCAGATTTCTTTTAGTAATATAGAAAAATCACCACAAAATGCCAAAACAAATTAAATTTGAAAAAATTATGCAAAAAATCCAAAAACTGGCTTCAAGCTGACTGGTAAAAATGAATGTCCTGGTATCTGGAATAACCATGCACTGATTAGTTGGTGCCACTGATAATGTCCTTAGAAAAATTATTTAATTCCTTAAAAACTTATTTTTTATTTTAAAAAAGAGTGGGAACTCTGGTCTATCATTTATTTAAGGTGGTTGCAATTATTAGCATATACTTGATTTGCTGTTTCAAAAAAAGGTGTCTTACTATTTTCAAAATTTCAATTAAAAAATGTTAAAGCCAATGAAAGATTTTATTAATGTGCTGTATCTTGGTAAAATAGACTTTTTATTAGTCAGTAAATAATTTCTTTAATTTACTCAAAGCTAAACTGATGTAATATATATATATATATATATATATATTGTATGTAACATATATATACATATGTATATATTAATTCTAATTGTAATATTTGTTGCACTTGAAATTCATAACTATTATTGCTGAAACGTAGTTCGTGCAGTTTTCAGCTTTTTTCTTTTGTGGCAATATCATTCCTGTGTATTATTGAGATATTAAGTTAAATAAGAGAAATTTAAGATTAAATTTTTGGATTAAGTAAGTAGTCTAGAATATTTTTTCACATGAAAAAACTATGTTTTGTGGCTTTCATATATTTATATACTAACTATATTCTATGGATACACAAATGTTCACTGCATTCTGTGACAAAGACCTCGGAACCTCTCCTTGTGAGTTTATTGAATGCTTAACTGGTTTTGTAACTGTTTGTGGCAATTTTTCTGTGTCGATTGATAGATGATTGAACTGATGCAGTAACATGTTGTGAAATATCTTTATTATATTGTAATTTTAATGTGTTTTATATAGTTTTAGCCAATTTATTTTATTGACTGTGACTGTACATAAGTCTGTGTATTTTTTAATTTTGTGTTTAATTACACTTTGCCGACTTACAATGTTTTCGTATTTTTAATGCTAATTTGATGTATTTAGGATAGTTTATAAAATTATTTTATATTTTTGATTTGTGTTACAGGAAAAAAAGATTTCCATGAAAGTGCTAGTATGAGCTTTTCCAAAGATTTGTTCTCTGAGGTACCTTCCAAGTCCCACTACATAAGTCCCGAATCTTCATGTACTTTAAGTGATAAATCAGTATTAAAGAAAGAAACCGATAAAACTGTTGATTTGACTATTGAATCATATCACCCAGATACTGAATCAAATGTGTTGATCGCATTTGACGAACCCACAAATACCAGTGAAACAAAGACTAACACTCAAGAAAAAGAATACTCAGCAACTGCAGACACTTCTGCAGTATCCAAAACTGATATTTTAAACTCTGATACTCCTCAAAGTAAGGATGGAACTTCAATATTGCACTCTGAACCGAGTTCGGAAACATTTCCATGTGACTCTGCATCCCAAGCATCTACTCTTAGTTGATATTTTTTTAGAAATGCTTTTTTTAAGAAAAAGAAAAAGAAGTGTATAGCTAACTTATTATATATTAGTCTTCAATATGGCTACATCCTATTGTCATTTCTAAGTTAAAAGATTTTTTTTTTTCCCTCCCAGAAAGTGATAAAAATGCCTTTTAATCATTTTTGCATGACTTTTAGTACATTAGCTCCAGCTCTATTTTTTTATATTTTGGCAGATAAATGATGTTGCATTTAAAGGAATTGTAATCAAGAGTTTCAATGCAGATTTTAATTACTAACAAATCATTTTTTTTAAAGTTCTTTGAAGTGTATCTGAAGTATTTCTTATGATTTATATTGCTATTAAGATAGTAGCTTTTTTTATGTAAACTTTTTGTGACAATAATGATAAAACTTCAAATAACTTTCCCCAAACTATTTGTATGAAAGAAAGCTAAAAATTTTGTTTAATAGTATAAATGTTTTCTATTAATTACCAAAATAAGCTGTGAGATAAGTATATTTTGTTATTTACTTCCTGATAACAGAATATTTCATTACATTTTACACAAGTTTTATAATTAAAAAAAGAAATTAATTTTAGAAAGAGAAATCTTAATGATGGAATCATTTTTGCTTGAAATATTGCATTTCTTAAAAATGTTTAAGTTTGGTCTTTGTACATATAAATGTATTTAATAATCACTGAAAGTTTTAATGGTGTTCTCCTAAAGTCTAAAAATAGGCTTTTTACTTTTTCGTTAATTTTAACTGAGAGAATTTTTACTCTGTGTCAGTGGTATAGTGTTACTTCATATGGTGGTAGTTTTTAAACATTAATTTTTATTTAGTAAATTCCTTCAGATTAAAAATAGTATGTTGAGTTACCTAAGTTAATTATACTTATTCATTGCTTAAATTTATCTAATAAACCTAATATACCCTTAGATATATTTAAAAACTTAAGTGTTTTTATTTGTTAATTTTTAAATATGTGAAATATTTTACACTAAGTATAATTCATTCCTAATTTTTTTACTTTTGCATTATTTGTAGCAAAACAAAGTAAGAGAGACATACATAGTCATTGGAATTTTTTAATTTAAATTTTCGTACACAAAATTTGATATGAATTTCAATTAACAAATCCAGTTGAACTTTGTTATAGCGAGGATGAAACAGTAATTGCTTGTTTTACAGAGTTCTCACAATAACCAAGTTGACAATTTTGTATAATAAAACATAATAAATAAATAAAAGTTAAGATACATTATTATTAAAAATTACAAAATGATTGCTGTGATAGATGCAAGCTTGAATTTCTGGATTAAAAGGGTGACATTAAATTACTAATAGCAGTATTTTAATCATTTTTCATTTCTTACTTTATATTTAAGCAATAATTCTGTGAAAAATTTCTAAAGAAAACATTCTTACCACTTATTTAATACTTTAAAAGTATTCTATAAGTTTTTTAAGGTTGGGGCATGTTCACATATGTATTTATCTTCTAATTATGTAAATAATAATAATAAAAAAACAGAATATTACTACTATTTGCTGTGGAAAAGAAGATAGGTTAATTTAAGTTTAAAAAATTGCATAAATGATAATGTTTTTGAGGTTTTTTCACTATTGCATTTAAAATAAAAGTATACAAAGTGTTCCAAAAAGATTGAAATGCACTTTAATTTTTTACCTTTAGAGATAGGTAGGCAAGGTAAATAGCAAAAGTGTTCAAAATAAGATAGGAATTAAGATTATGTCTATAAAATAGTCCTCCACTTATTTTCAAAAGGTCACACTTTTTAATTTTTATAGTCTCTAGGTGCTATAAGTTATATATTTAGAAACATTTTCTCCATGCTTTGACAAGTAAAACAGTAAAAATTCCATGCTTCTGCGATCAAAAGTCACCTTATGATGTGTTGAATTTTATAAAATTCCAGAGCTTTCTGGCACTTAAAACAGACAAATTATTGTTTAGTGCCAAAAAGTTCTGAAATTTCATAAAATTAAAAAGTCTCTAATTTGGTTTTAACCATAGAAAAATGGAATTTTTACTGTTTTAGATGTCCAAGAATTGAAAAATTTTTTTAATGTAACTTTTATAACCCAGCGACTGTATAAAAAAAATTAAAAAGTGTAACTTTTTTTAAATTACTGGCAGGACTATTTCATCAATGTAATCTTAATTCCTACTTTTTTTTTTTTTTAACACTTTTTGAATTTACATTGTTTATGAATCTTCAACAGGGAAAAAATGAAAGTGTGTCCTTAATCTTTCTGGGATATATCCTGTAGAACACACACAAATTAACACATTTTCCTCAAGAAAAATGAGAAAAACAGAAATTATTTTTGAAAATCTGAAAAAAATTTGATAACTTTATCAGAGTTCTCCTTGTTATAAGAGAGAGTTCTGTAATGAATTTTAAACTATGCTAAGATTTCCTCTGCTTTTGCTCATTAAAACTGGGTTCTTAAATCTGAGTTCATTATAATGAGTTTGACTGTACACAGTTTTCAAAATTTTTAATTATGATATTAAAATTTGATGCCTTTCCACTGTTTTTAAAAAAATTTGTGCAAAATTTTAATTAAGACTCAAAATTTTAAACCTATTAATGCTCAACATTGAGTGTCACTCATTCACTAGTAACTGGAGAATTTATAGCTGTTGCATCCAAATAGGTAGTTTTTCACCGTAAAAATAACTATGTATTAATTTATAAATCAAGAAATATTTAAATGCTAGGAGACCCGTTCAGCATTTTCCATTTGGTGGTTAAAAAATGGCAGGAAATATTTTTTATACGTCCTTCCATTGTCTGATCGTTCTTTCAAAATTTGGATTACTTAGGATTTTTTGTTCAATCTGGTGGAATGGGGTTTCCTCCTCTTCGGCACAGGGCCTAATTTAGAAAAATCCTATATTCTGTGTTTATACTACCAAATTTACCATCAACCAGGGTTATGTCCTGAGACTCATCATCCTGCAGAATTATATATATATTATATTTTGTGTCTAAAACCCTGATAAATACCGAGTTATGGTTTATCCCTTTTTTCCAAGGAGGGCTGGATAATTTTTGTAAAAGTCTTAATTATATCTAGCCTCTATACTTACATCATGTAAAGTTTTTTTGCTTTCATCTAAATAAATTCAAAGATCTAATGTTAAGTAGTATAAAAAAAATAAAAGATTTCTAAATATATGCATTATTCTTATATCCATTTGGGTATCTAAAGTTTGTTTTTTTCTGCTTAAATAGGCATGAGTGATGACATAATACTTGATTTGGGAAATTATTATTAGTTTATTCATAAAATATTTTTAGATTACCGTTATTATTATTTAAAATGATTAATTCTATGTGGTTACTCAAAATATTTTGTTGCTTGATTTACAAAATAGGATATTTTAATTTATCAACGATATTTCTCATAAATTACAAACAATGTGCTTAACTAATTTTACTCAGTTAACAAAATATGAAATCTTTTCTTGCTGCTTTCAGTATAAAACTCCCTCGTGAAAATCATTCTTTTCAGCTCATTCTACCATGTTGTTGGCATTGTGAAATGTTAAAAACTACATTCAGCTGTATTTCTATATCTTTAAGATCTAGAGTTTGTTTATGATGTCAACAAAATTGGTAAATTGAAGGATGCATTTGTTTCATTATCAAGATAATCAATTTTGTCTAATTGTTATATTCAACAATTTGTACAGTATGCAATTTCCATTTGACCAATGCCTGCATTTCTGTCATAATATGTGGACCAGAGTAATAACAGGTATGTGTGTGTTTTCTTTTTCTATGAGATGGCAAACAGATCACATAGTTGCACAGGCTATTAGAAGAGTATAATAAATTAATTGTAAAACTGTTTTATTTATTAATTTTTAGCCAAGAAGTTGTTCTAAATTTAACATATAGCTGGTATATATATTATATATTTTAATCCTTAACATAAGATACTCTTTAGATAATAGCAAATAGTTTCTTATCATTAATTAATTTTACATAATTTTTTTTAGTAAAAATCGGTTTTTTTATAAGTATTTGAAAAATATTCTAAAATTTAGTTATTATTGCATTTAGAAATTTACGCTTTTTTCAAAGAATTTTTTTTTTACAAAACTAGGCCTCTTATTGCTAAATGTGTGTCTTTTAAAAATGTGTATGTATGATATGAATTGTTCATTTATCTGTAAAAAAGATGTAAGTATAATTGTGAAAACTAAAGATTTGTGTTATTTAGAATTTTTTATATACAGATAATTTTTTATTTATGTTTTAAAATATACACTTTGATTGAAAATTCTATCAGAAAAGAGAAAACATAATTACTGGTTCTGAAATCTGATGTAAGCCCAATATTAGTGTAATTAAACATACTTGTGCACACAACTATGAAGAGTTTAATATATTTTGAAATATTTGATATAAAATTGACTCTTTTGGGGTGGGAATGTTAATATGTAATTAATGTGCTTAAAATATATAATGGGCTTTGAACAAGAAACATATTAGGTGAGGATGAAAATTATACTTGCTGTCCTAAATTTTGCATTAGCACAGCAAGTTTTGCAATAGCTTTTAAAGCTGCAAAATATGTCTTTCTATATTTTGTTTATTAATTCAACATGTTTATAACATCTATTTAGATTTAATGTTTGTATATATTTGAAATTTACTGCCTGTATGTAAAAAGTTATCTAATTAAATAATATTAAGTAATCCGGTGAAAATATAATTAAATTAAATAGTTTTTTTAAATATACATTTGTTTGATATTATCAATGCAAGACAAAGTTATCTAATTAAATAATATTAAGTAATCCGGTGAAAATATGATTTAATTAAAATTCAGTTTTTTTTTAAATATACATTTGTTTCAATTCATCAATGCAAGACAAACATTGGAGTGCATTATTACTATTCTTGTAATTAACACTCTGATAGCTTATTATTTTTTTTTTTTCAAAATCCCTTCAACCAGTATGTATTACATACTTCAAAGCATCATGTATTTGAAATATGTAGTATATTTATCATTTGCATTTTTACCCTTTGACTGTGTAATTTGTAAAACAAAATTACTTCAAAAATTGCATATTATATAATTTTTTTTCTACAAATGTCTTGCCCGTGGAAATTGCAGGATAAGCGGTCAGAGGGTTAATATTATTTTGAATTTACTAAACAAACAGAACTTTAATATGTTAAAATAAGAAAATAGTTGTACTTGCCTTCCTTTTATAGTAATTTAACTTAATTTGTATAAAGTAATTCAAAATAAAATTATTTAGTGATTTTTTTAATATTTTAGAAAATTCTATATTCTGTTTTTACAACCTGATTCTGTAAACAAGATTTATCTTTTCTAACATTGCTTATAGTTTTATAAAAATATTTTAGAAGTATGAAGAACTATTCTGAGAAGTTTTCTTTTTAAAATGAATCTTAATAACTTTGCTGGTATGAAGAAATATATTTATGCATCAAATGTATATATTTATGTAACCTTTCTACAAAATTATTTTTACTTGTTTTTACAAGTGTGTATTTATTCAATTTATCAGCTCACTCAAATTATTTTACATACACCCTCTTAAATTTACAAAATAAAATGTATGGCTGATGATCAGAAAACTTATTCCTATCAGCATTGTTATTTTCTGCTTAAGGTTATTTGTATTATATAATAGAACTCATTTTAAATGTTAATTATATATTGTATTAAGTCTCTTGTTTCACACAGTCAATATTTGAAAATTTTATTGACAATAGGCATTTACTATATTCAAGTATTCTAAATGCAATAGCATTAATTATGATGTAGCAATTCATTAAAGTCAAACTTATAGTTGCTTTGTAAAATCTGTATCAATCAGAATAAGTTAGCTATCTTTATTTGAATTTGTATCATAAAATGATTTCCTGTGATTGTAATCATCTTAGATTTGCTTGTATTCTATTAAAGTTGTCAATGTATATCTGCCTGTCTGTTTTAAGAGGCAAAAATATATTATTGTCATTTAATATTATTTTTGTAAAAGCTGTGATAAATATAATTGGTTTTATAAATAACTATAAGTAAGCAGTGCTTTCAGTTGTTTGTTATTTATAAGTTTAGAGAAATTTTATTATATGCACATGTACCTTTCAGTATGTGATGTCCATGCTTGTATTGTTTCAAATTTATTTTATCATGAAGTGATATAATTGTAGCACGTCATCATGACTCATTTTATGTATGTTTTGTTTATATAAATTTGTTTTTAGATCTGTTATAGAAAATATAGTTATTAAAAAAAATAAATGAGTACTTAATTTTATTTTTTAAAGTAGTTCTTTTTAAAAACTGAAAACAATATGAAGACGGAGAAAATAAAAATACATTGTTTTTGGTAATTTGTCTTTGTTTTTCAACTAGTTTGATATTAAAAGGTAAACATTTAATTCAGGTAATATTCTACACATAATATTGTCTTACTGCAATCCTGGTTTCATTAATTAGCACCTATGGGGATTATTTTTCACCAATCATGAAAATTGATTCAGACTGTTTAATAGATATTCTAATAAATATTTCCAAAGCAGTTTGATTCTGGTCAATAGGTAGTACTCCCCTCATTCGAGTTATTGATGTATTAACCTCCTGAAGGGCAGTGGGATATGTCTTATACCAACTTAATTTTAATCAAGATTTGTACCAGAATTTTTTAACAAATTTTTACTTTTATGACTTTGTTAAAAATAGGCTGTAAAACTGCATTTCCTCAATTTTTAAAATAATTTTTTTCAAAAATTCTGGTATGAATCCAACATTTTAGAAAAAGCAAATACTTGCTTCTGAAAGGATTAATCATTATTATGATGATGTATTGAGTCCGAGTGATATCTGGACGTTTCAGAAGTAAATAAGCATAATAAAATTGCATCGTTATTTTAGCAGATGACCCATGGTTCTCCTCCCGTGTAAAGATGCATGGCAAGAAGAGTAAATAAACAGATGATATCCATGGAATATTTTATTTTAAGAGAAAGAGAGTTAAAAGTTTGAGGTGGCCCCCTCGGCACTCAGAACGTAGTTCACATCATGAAAATTCCGATCTTCTCCGTACCAGAGATAAAAAGGATCTGCCGTAGTAATTTTACAATACATTCTCGCCGATGCTTTGTTTTCCACGCCAAATATACATGTGTATTGCACATTTTTCGCCAGAAAGAATTTCGGACAGTTAGGCATGTGGCATATTAATTTACAGGATAAAGCAGTGCCATGCCTGGCTACTTATTGCTATTTTCGTAATTTTTGACCAGCAACCCAATGAAAGTTATGAGAAAAAGTCAGATGTGGCTTTCTGTATATGAATCATATGATGAGCATATAGAATTTTGGCAGTTGGTAATTAATAAAAGATAGCATTTACATTGAAACCAGGAAGTTAATATTCTGCTTGGTCAAAAGCATAAATGTAAAAACGTTTTGAATTTATCATTAAGTTTTCCAGACAGAAAGCAAAGTTTGAAAGGATAATGAAAATATCTAACGTACATATTGAATAATTTTGCAGCTGCATTTATGCAGAAAAGGAAGATCATTTTTGCGGTTTGAAGCCAGACATAAAAATGATAGAAAAGAAACACTAATGTATTTGATGAAATATAATTGCTTTTAATCTTTAAAATAGAAAGGGTTTTAATAAAAATTTAATTAATCTTTAGGAAACATAAGGGAACTATAAATTTGGAATAACAATGAAAATATGTATATGATCTTCATCATAATTGTGGTTATGGTTGGCTAAACGCATCTGTGCTGCTTGATTTTTGCTGGAATCTTTCTAGAGAAAATTGTATTTTTCTGTGAGACAATGACTTAATGGGAAAGAAAGCCTCTATTTATCTATAGAAATTAATTATTACTTAAATTATGCCTATAAAATCTTAATAGATTATTTATCATTGTATGATCTATATCACTTTGAAGGTTATGAAGCAAAATTGAGATAATTTTGCAACACTTAAAAAAAAAAAATGTAAAGTCACTCAGAGAAAAGAAGTTGAACCATCAGCTGTTAGCTCAATTTTCATAAATGTCCTGAAATCAACAAGAGCTGCAGGTAAAGTAAAGCCAAAACTTATGAAAGCTTATGCCAAATTTCATTCATATTAATTGCTATGTTTATATCTTAAATATGATTAATTACATTTTTCTGAATTTAGATTTTTTTTTCTTCTTTAACACTAAAAATCCACTTGCTTCCAGTTTTATGTAGTGCTGTAATGTAATGTAAAACAATAATTTTTAAGTGGGGCTGCATTGCTCCAAGATTTAGGATTTCTTAAAAATAATTAATATATTAGGAGGTGCAAAGTAACCCGCTCCTATAATATACTTTGCAACACTTTTAAAAAACTAACATAAAATAAAATAAACATTTGTGCCTGGCTTGTTGTAGTACCAGAATGTTTTCACATTATCGTAGAATATACCAACATCATTTTCAAAAGCCATTTTACAAATTTGTTGTGTCTTGCCAGAATTGTGTATAATAAACTCTGAAAAAAGCTCAAAGTAGCTCCATATTGCAGTACTTTGAATTTTTAGTTTGATTTAATGTAGCAGACTTCATTAATTATTATTTTTTTAAAATAATGAATATAGATTTTTCATGGTAATTAAATATTTATCCCATAGGTGACAGCACAAAGTCAAATTTCGACTTGGGATTATCATGCAGATAATTAAACTTAAAATAAAAATATTATTTATAAGTGTTTCTTTTGGGATTGCTTAAACTGAAATAGGAAACTTAATAAATAGATGTGGGAAATCATAGAAAATTATGGTGACTAAGCTGATAAAATGTTGCTTTAAAAATATAAATTAAACATACATTTCAAGAAAGATACACAACATTAATTATGAGTACCCAAAATATGTGCTTTTAATGAAACATTTAAATAACATATTTGTTTGTTCTTGTGAGTCCCATATTCATAAATATTTTTGCTGGATGATGCAGTCTGCCACTAAATTCATAGGATCATTTGTGGCCTGCAAGGATATATTAATTTGAAACCCCTGGTCTAGTAAGTTTTTATGTAACATATTTAGAATGTATTTAAAGCTCAACTGAATTAAACTTATTCAAGATCACTACATCACCTATACTGAGTAATTAAGTATGAGAAAGTAGTCGGAGTTAAAATATTTGATATTTTTCCAAAGGGTAGAAATAAAAATTTCTTTGGCTAAATATTAGTAAAAGGGGTAACATTTTAAACTTTTCTGGGACAATTTTTATATAAAAATTTATTGCAGAAATTAAATAATAAGATAGTTGGGATATATGTTTCTTTAGAACCATACTGAGATAATAAACGAACACCTAAGTGAGCATGCTCCTCTATCTGTCAAGTTAGTGGGTGAATTTTAGTTATGTTCATATTTATTTCATGTTCTCTAGAACAAGCCTGTCGAGCCTTTCAGTAAGCAAGGACGCACCTTAGCTTGTGGCACATAATGAAGAGTGCCATTATTAACATGATTCGAAAATGCAAGAATATTGTCTCACTTTAGCAGTGATAGCGATAGCTACAGAATACACATATATTTCACAGTGATAATCACTGGCGCCCTATGATGGAAATGGCTCATCTAAGAAATTGAACAAAAACATATAGTAAATTTAACATTATTTTGGTTGTGAGGCAAATATCCTACTGATTGGTGTTTTGTGCTTACAATTGTATTTCTTTCTTTCTTTTCTTTTCTTTTTTTTTTTTTTTTTTTTTGAAACATTGTATAAGATCATATTTTTTTAATTTATTAGATTTTTTTCCCCCTTCACATTGGCTACTAAATACTGTTACATCCAGTAAAATAAAAATATTAATCATTTGGTAAAACATTTGCCCTTTCAAGTTTTGCAAGTAGTAATTTTATTTTATTGAAGAGTTAAAATTTAGAGATATTGATTATGAAGATGGAAGCCAAAAGGATGATTAGTAAACAGCTCTTTAATCATATTTCTGCTGAAAAAAATCTTTTAAATAAAACTTAAAGTCCTGGTTGTTTACATAGTGTTCAGGAAAAAGAATTCATGAAAATATTCTTTAAAGGAATCTGAATGAAAGGAATCCTCAACATTCTACGAATAAAATAATTTCTTAAAAGAACATAAGCTGCAGAACTATGTGAATTCTTATCAGCAAAAACTTTTCTTTTTACCTTTATTTATTGCAAAGGAAAAATTTAAGGTTTGTCAGCAGTACAAAGAACAAAAAGTGTTAGAAATGTTTGCATTTAAAAATATGTCAGCAATTACAATTTTATAAAATCTTGTGAAGGAAGAAATTCATGTCTAATAATTAATACTTTGTTGAAGCAGATCCTTCAAATACTTATAAGTTTCATGAACTGTACTAAATTAATTTAGGTTTTCTTCATTAGGTGGAACAGGTTGTGCATGTAAGTATAAGATAGATGGTAAATAATTTATCTGTTCTTCCCAAATAAGGGAACTACAAATTGTCTTTTCCATTTTACTGGAGTTTCAAGATTATTCTACAAATTATAAAATTTATTTCATGGTGAAAACTAAATTTTGCTAACTTAGGATATAATTTTTCTATCATTCTTCTTGTCTATTCCTTGAAATTGATATTTGAAAAAAGTGTAAGCTACCCACAAATTATTCATGGAATGCAGCAAAAGAATTCCCCAGGCAAGTTCTAATTTTTATTTTATTCAAATGACTCGCACAGTGGGTATTTGCTAATTAAAATCTGGATACTTACGACAGGGTGTTCTTGATTACTTTTATGCTAAGTAGCTGCTGCACTTCCAACGGACTTGCTCTATGTATTCCAACAACCTAACTTACGCCACTTAAGAAAGCATTTGATATTGTATACCTTGTTAGATCCAAGTTGAAACTGAGGGTTTTTATTTAAAAGTAATTAACAAGGCCCAAATGTTGCTTATCTAAAAACCTCCATAAAAATATCCTTAAGATATTTTCTAATATGTGAAAATGATATCTTTTGATTCTCGTAAATGATATTATTTAATGCTTGCAGATGATATTTCGTAAAGCTTTAATCTTTAGACTAATATAATTCACACCTTTCTCTATAGAATCTATTCTGGAAATTATCACATGAAGTCAAAATATCAGTAACAATACAAGGAGTGTTGTAGTCTTAAAAATACCAGAAGATATACGCTATAGGCAGAGGGTATATGCAAAAGACTATACGCTATAGGCAGAGGGGGGGGGCACTTGCCCCCACAACTTTCTGAACACCAATTTCTAAAATATGATACAGTTAATTAAGGCTTGTCTTGTATTGACCCAAAATCGAAATGAAATAACTACTTTTATTTTCATTTTATATTTCTTCATTTTTTTTTTTTACTTACTCAGATCAGTAGACAGCTCAGCTCTTTTTCTTTGAAGTAATGGATTTGGTACCAAAAATTGCTGGTTCAGATCTGAGCTGGAAGAAATGGGATGAGGGAAACTTTTTCAGAATTGACTTGTACGTTAATGAAAAAATCAAGACATTTCCCTTCAAAAATCCTTCTATAAAGTAGAGGTCTGCAGGAGCCCGGGCCTGGCTCAAAGCTCATACCCGGCGCTGGAGGGAGCGGGCTACAACTTTTTTAACGGGTTGGACCGAGAAAAAAATAACCGAACCGGGACAGGCTGAGAAATAAAATTAAGCTGTCGACTGGCACAATATAACAAATTTAAAAGGGTCTGACAAAGCTGAGAAAATATTTTTTTTTTCTAAATTCTCGGCTTGGTCGTGACTTAATTGTTCCCAGGACATGTCAGGCAGGCAATGTTTTTTAAATGATAAAGATAATGAACTTTTAACGGAATCTCCGGAAATATACTCTAATAAATTACAGAGAAGTATATTTTTAATATACAGCTTCAAAAGTTATGGTTTTAATCATCTTTTTTCTTTTATTCTAAACTATGCTAATTTTTTAGTGAGTATATATTTTAATGTAAGATCTAATGTAATGTAATGTATAAGAATCTAAGTGATTATTAATGTTGTTATCCTGTGTTATCCGTAGTTTGTGGAGATATAGTTTGAAACATACTGTAAAATTTTCCCATAAATATGTATCCAGTATCATTTAAAGGAATTTTAATTTTATTTTAAGGAAAATCAGAATATTTTGTAAAAATTGACTCGGGCCGGTCCTGATTTCATTGATTTTTGCACAGGCCGGGCTGATTTTTGAACAGACCGGGTCGAACTTTTAGTTTTTATAACGGCCCGGGTCTGGAAATTCCGGCCCGTGCAAACCTCTACTATATAAAGGCATTCCACTTTTGGCAGTATAGCTAAAATATGTCTTGTGCATAATTAAATATGTACATCTCTCTTATTTATTGTTATTTTATTGACGGCACTTAATCTTCTACTATAGCAGGGAGCGCATTTTTGAGCTTATTTGGTTGGTTATTATTATTTTTTTTTTCTCAAACTGTGAGGTTTTTTGAATGAGATGTTTTAAAGTTAATATACAACCGTACCTTGGTAAACAATGGTAATCCGTTCCAGAAATTCCGCTATTAAGCAAAACCGTTGCTATCCAAGGGGCAATTTTCCAGGCGCATGTACCTTAAATGATTAGTACTTCTTAAAAGTGCTGACTAAACTTATTTAAAATGTCTTAAAAGTTTGATAAATGTCTTTTATTTTTCATATTTGTTCCAAAAAATTTATTTCAATAAAATGAACAAGTGGATCTTTCCTCATTTCCCTGGTCGGTTATTTTTCCAAGGGAACCTCGAATAAAATGAAACTGGTAAATTGGGGCCTAACTGCCGTCAACAGCGTACACACATGCGGGCTACGTCTGCTCTGGTCTCGAATCAAACTAACCTTGTAATTTTTTATTTCGACCCAGATTAGTTTAATATTTTGAGCATCGTAGTTCGTTTTACAACGATTTTGTATTCTTCCAACTTTAATTTAATCTCAGCAGAGGAAAATTTAACAGCGAGTTAGTTCTTTCCGTTTCGGAAAAAAAAAAAAGTCAAAAATTTTACCTCAAAAGGCGAAGAAACACTAAAAAATTCCCGAAATATACTAAATTCACAAAGTATACTATATTGGTCTAAAAATTTGAAAACGGATTCATTTTACAAGTTTTAAAAAATTGCCGCTAACCGCGAAAAACCACAGAAAATTGCATACATTTTTTATGCGATTTAAATCGCGAAAAATTCAAAAATTTCATAGGATAAAATTTACCGTATTTGGGCTGAAATTTTGAAACCGGATTCCTTTTATGAATGTTTAAAAAACGCCGCTGCGGATTGCGAAAAAACGCTATTTTTTTTATTTTTTTTAAATCGCAAAAGGACAAAATTTACTATATGGGCCTGAAAAGTTGAAACCCGATACCTGTAACAAATGTTAAAAAATTGCTGCGAAAAACGTTAAAATCGCATGAAAACTTAAAATCATTGTACGGATTCCGAATAAACTTTATTGAAAACAGAAAAAAAAATTACTGTATTCTTCTAAAAGATTGGAACCGGATTATTTTTACGAATGTAAAAATATTTCTACAGAACGTGAAAATAAAAGTCTTATAAATATATATCACGAAAAATTAAAAAATCGCAGAAGACAAAATTTACTGTATTGTGTTCAAAGATTGAAATAGGATTTCTTTTACGAATGTTCGAAAAATCTCTGCAAAACGTGTAAAAACCTAAAAATTGCAAAATATAATCGCGAAAAACTTAAAAATTTCTGAGAACAAAATGTACTATATTGGGTAAAAAGACTGTAGCTGGAATTCTTTTAACATTGTCAAAAAGCGTTAAAATCGCAGGAAAAAATAAAACCATTGTTAAAATCATTCTTTTATTTACGAATAAACTTTTTAAAAAGAAAAAAAATACTCTATTAGACTAAAAGTTTGAAACCAGATCCTTTTTACGAATGTGAAAATATCATCCCAAAACGTGAAAAAAAAAAAAAAAAAAAAAAAAAAAAAAAAAATATATATATATATATATATATATATATATATATCATAAGAAATTCGCGAAAAACTCAGAGAACAAAATTATATTGGATTAAAAGATTGTAGCTAGATTCCTTTTTACTAATGTCAAAAAATCGCTGCAAAGCACGAAAAAACGCTAAAAACCGCTTAACAAATTAGCGAAAAATTCAAAAGTACGCGTTCCGAATAAACTTTATTGAAAAGAGGCTAACATTTACTATATTGAGCTAAAAGAGTGTAACCGGATTCCTGTTACAAATGTTAAAAACTTCCCAGAAACGCGGAAAAAAAAAACGCGAAAAGTTAAAAAATCGCAGAGTACAAAATTTAGTATAATAAGCTGAAAGATTAAAACTGGATTCCTTTTACAAAAAAAAAACATTTGTTTAAAAATCGCAGCGGAACGCGAAAAAACGGCAAAATATCATAAAAAAAAATTCATGACAAATTTAAAAATCGTAGAGGACAAAATTTACTATAATGGCTTTAAAAAGTTTGAAACCCAAAACGCGGAGAAACTCTAAAAATCGCGTACAATTTTTGCGAAAATTTTCAAAACCACTAAGAACAAAATTTAATACATATATTGAGCTGAAGGATTAAAACCAGATGTATTTTACGAATGTTTAAGAAAATCGTCGCCAAACGCTAAAGAACGCTTAAAATCGCATAAAAAATTTATGAAAAATTTAAAAATTGCAAATCACAAAATTTGCTATATTGGACTAAAAGATTAAAGTTGGATTTCATTTACGAATATAAAAAAAATCGTCGCTAAACGCGAGAAATCGCATAATATACTTGCAAAAAATTAAAAAATAGCAGAACAGAAAATTTACTATATCTGCTGAAAAAATCGCTTGACAATTATCCTTGTTGGACAGTGACATGAGTGGACTGTATCCTTGAAGAATGTTAGTTAGCCATTCTTCCTACACAGAAAGTGATTTTCGCGATAGGCATAGTATGTTTGGATTTGAAGAATGGAGATAACCTAAGAGAACGGCTTTTTTTCTTATTCATTTGATGTCTTATATTGTAGACGAATCTTTTTATCTATTTGTGAATTTTGATGTACCAAACTCAGTTTTTCTTTTGAATTTTCCGGCTGCAAGACATTTTTACCCAAATTTCATATATAGTATATATATTTTGTATCAAACGACAAACCAAATCTTCATGCGGCGCCCCTCTTCGCCTTTCGCTGTGGCGCCCGGGGCACATGCCCACTCGCCCCCACCCTCTAGTTTCGGCCCTGCGGCGAAATGACCTAAAACTTTCGACTTAACCCCCTTATGAATTGAATTTCGAAAAATCGTTTTCCAGTGGATCGCTATTATAAGTTATGAATAGACCCAAGAGTTCAGGTTTTCCGCTTCATTAGTTTCGTTTGTGCATTGATAAATCAGTCAGGAAAATTACATTTTTCTAATAAATAAAGTTTTATATCCATAAAGAAGAAAAAGCTGTTTGCGTTGAGTTATTTTTTTAAACTTTTCGTTGGTAATTTACAAATATTTTCAGAAATTTTTCCTCTCGATCGAAGATCATGGAGAAAAATTTTCTAAATATAACTGGAAAGACTCAGGTACTGCATAAAAATTAAAAATTTGAGACTTAAAAAAAAAAAAAACTATTTTAGCATAAAAGTCTATTCATAATATAAAGAACAATATTTCAAATATGTGTGCTTTTGGAATTATACCTCTAAAACATAATGTAATTAATTAATAAATTTAGGAATTAGCTATTTGATAACGATAAGATGGGACATCCTATATACTCTGTAAAAAACGACAAACATTTCTTAATCCAGCTTTTTTTGAGGATTAGAAAAATACAATATGATCTCTTCCAAGTCACGAACGATTCCGAAAAGCATTGCTTTGTCATCAGAACCCAAAAAGATTGCGAAATCTAAAGAAGCATTTCAAAAACAAAAGTTTGTATGCTGTCCGTAATTTTTGAAAACGTTTACCAAATGCTTATATAGAGCATAATTAGGAACATAGTCTTTGAAATATCAGAAAACTAATATTTTCCACTTCCTAATGATCTGTAAGTAAAATCAAATTCATGTAAAATCAATAAATTTTCCTTAAAACGAATTCTTCAACTCTTAAAAAGAAAAAATATATATATATGTGTCCTTTCAGAATTCAACACATTATTTCTGTCACCCTCTGGCATATAAATTAGTCCCACGACACTTAGAGCAACAAGACAGTTAAAAGTCAAATGTACTAACGCATTTTATGGTTCGGGAAACTGCGCCCCACCCAAATATCACAAGTAGACAGCATAAAGTAGGTTAGTTTAATATTAATATCTACTTGTTTGGAGTAAGTTCAAAATAATCCTGTGACATTTACGAGGAATTTGATTATTTTGTAGCCTCTGCTCAGTATACATAATGGGCGTGGTTCATAGATTTTACACTGTCTGAAAGAACTTACACGATCATGCTGTGTTAAATCAGCAGAGAACAGTCTAATTAATTATAATTCTATTTTCAGATCTTCAAGGTGACTTGTGATAAAATAACAGCACTTATTAAAAAAAAAAAAAAAAAATAGAATGTCTGAAATACAAAGTATGATTTCATGGTATGGTAGATATTATTTTTAGTCTTAATTTTTCCAATATTGATGCATCTAAGGGTAAAATAAGAGGGCAAAATTGATGATGGATGCTTTAAAATAATATTTGAATTTAAATCTGCACATAGACGCAATGTAACAGTGCATATTATTTCAAAGATAATTGTATTAGCTGATTAAAAATATGGTAATTTTCAACTTTATAATAATTTTTTTAAAATATATTTTGGCCTCATTCTTGAAGTTCGTAAACATATTGCTCTGTATATACAGGTTTTTAGGATTTGGTTATTTTAGGGCTATAGACTCTTAAGTTTATGAGAGATTATTTGTTCTTAGATTTAAAAAAAAATCATTTAATGAAAATGCTTTAATCAAAGGTGTAAGTTATTGCCATAATAAATATTAGGCTAAAATTTTAGAAAGTGTTTCAAAATCGCTCATCGAGAACCGCCGAAACCGCCGCTACTTCGCGGAAAAGGTGGCGCGTGCCGAAATCTAGCTCCCCCCCCTATCCTCAGTTACTGAGTGGAATGGTAGTAGACCCAATCACGGAAGATCGCCACCAGAAAAAATAATAACTAAATCCAATAACTTTAAGACATTGTCCAGCGGGCCGAAGCGTTTAATGCATCGGACGACGAGATCATTATAGCTTTCCACGATGGTCGGGGTACGCGGGTGGGGCCGACCTTAAAAATGTCCTACCACGTCTCTAAGATTAATTAGTAAAGGTATACCCCTTTAATTAATATTTTTCTCTCCCATGCAGTGTTTGGAAAGATTTTGACAGAAAATTGCAAGACAGTAAAGCTCTGCTCTACTGGCATGGTTGTTTGAGTGAAAAGAGCAATTTTCATTCAAACAACTTCCAATTAAACAAATTTACTCTGAATAAAAGAATAATTGTCATATCTTTATTTCAACAGTTGTAACAACATTTTCATTTAACTTTCAAATGCTCTCTAGTATTAACAAAGTCCCCAAACACATTATAGCTTTTATTTTACCCCTTCCTTATTCGCACTGTACACATCTAATGGTAAACATAAACACAATAATTGAATCAAAAATTTATTTAATTTTATTATTTTGATGACCAAACGAATTAGTTGCAGCTACTAAGTTGCTGAGAACAATAGAATTCAGTATAAATCGTATTAAGATTCTGATAACATTTGTTTAATAGCTCAATTACTTTGAGGATATTATTATTATTATTATTATTATTATATAGGGCATAAAACAGTTTTTATGATGATTATTCTTTTGTTTTTGATATTTCGATTCAAATATTTGCAAACATTTCAGTAAATATGAGATATGGACTGCATAAGGGATGGGCTTATCAGGCAGCTTATAAATTTTGTATAGAGTAATTTAAATAATAGTTTAAATTTTTGTCAATAGGTGGCATATCACTCTCTCAAAGTGCAAAAATGCCTAAAATAACTACAAAATTTTTTGTTTCGTATTTCAATTTTTAAATAGAATACAAGATAAACACTGAGATACATTTAATGCAGCTTTACACGTTAGTTTGAACATTCTTATACTTTGAGATATCACAGTGCCATCTGTTAATGAAAATTTGAACTATTTAAAAAAATACTGTATACAAAACTCATGAGCTACTGATAAATATTTCACTTATTTCATCTTTATATTTGTTATTGTTAATGAAATTTAAAGTTAGAGAGTCATTTATGAAAACCCTGTATCAGAAAAGTAGTACAAAAACAATCTACTGGTCATTAAAAATTGCCCGTTAAAGGTACCGTTGCTACTGATGGTAATCATAAATTGGAACAATGCATATTCACGGAGAAAAATGTATTTTTTTTTCAATCGAAAATAAACCGCGTGCTAATATATTAAAAAATATTACATTTTAAGAGGATTTGGAATACAATATTAAAAGAATGTGGGCCCCCAATACTAGTGGGCTCTAGGCCGGCCTGTATTTTCTAAGCAATAATCAGTCTCTCATGTAGCATTCATCGTCTTGACAATTCTTTCTTGTAAGATCTTTAGTCCCAGTAAAGCGAAGGTAATGGTAACTAGGTGAGGCTGGCACGGCTGGAGAAGTTTGCCCGGATCCGGCTTTAGGTGCGGTCACAACACATACACAGATGAAATCCTATTTCATCTCTATGTTAAACCGAAAAATGCTAATAAAGAAACTTGGTCTCAGTTTTATTAGAATTATATGGGTTCCTGTAAAAGTTCATCCCCGTGTTACATAATTTCTCACTACAGACTCAACAACATTTTCAGTGAATAATAAACATTGAGAAGTTTGCTGGAAGTGCAGCCTCCGAATCCGGCTATTAGATGCGGTCGCAACACATAGACTGATGCATTCCTATTTCATCTTTATGCCAAACCGAAAAAAGCTAATAAAGAAACCTGGTCTATGTTTTATTAGAATTATATATGGGTTCCTGTAAAAGTTCATCCCCAGGTTACACAATTCCTCACTACATTGTCTCAACAACCTTTTCAATGAATAATAAAATGATTTTTTTTTAAATTGTAAACTCTTCATAAGAAAGCCGGACTTTTCCAGTGAGTAATAGTTTCTTCTAAAAAAGTTTATGTATTTGAAAAATGCAAAAAGTCTTTTGAAATTTAAAATTATAACATTCGTTGAATAAGGGAATGCCCGAATTATCTTCTCAGTCTAAAATAATCATTATTTTAGTTAATGAAATTAGAAGTACTCTGTCTTAACAGAAAAAAATATTTTATTATTTTAATTCAAATGCATTTTCACCTTCGTGATTGTTCATTAAAAAAAAAAATACTCTTTTTTATACCAAATAAATAAAATACCTATATTGCTATTCTTACGAAAAAACAAATGATAGGATTGGCATGTATGTAATCGTGCGGAAAACAATTGGCCTGATTAAATCTTATTGTTTTAAAATAATAAGGCAAATAGAAATTATTTTTCAAAGAATTTTGAAATACATTTTAATTTCAATTATTATTTAATAATATTTGCGTAGTAACATTTTGGAAATAGTTTTAATAACTTTTTTTTTTTTGTTCTTTTTTTTTTTTTTTTTTTTTTTGCGTGGAAAGATTTAAGTTGATTTCATTTTTTTATCATATCCTAAAAGCAAATGATTTGTTCCCTTGCTTTATTATCTTACATGTTCTCCAGAAATTTTTGAATTCCGAAAATCTATTATCGGTTTAAAAATCTTACAATTTCCCGTTCTGAATATAAAAAAAATTGAAACAATAACAACATGAGAAATAAGCAAATTGGTTCATTAATTTTTTGTCTTTCACTCCTCCACACTTAGTAATTTGATCTCAAACCCCTCACACTCCTACACCTTTTGAAAACTTTATTAGCATTCCTCCCTTCCGTAACGGTCTCTACCTCAGCGATACAAATGCTCACTCAATTGTGTGCAACTGACTGATTAAAAAAGTATTTTTAGCAACTCAAAACTTTTAATGACCATTACAAGATCATTTCAATAAAGTATTGATCTCAAACTTTTAAACTGGTGGACCACTGAATCGAAATTTATACTTTCTGCCGATATCAAAGATGATTCTAACGTTTAACATTGTATGATTTTATAACTAAATAAATATTTTGATTATATTATTTTACTGACATTCCAATAAAAAAGTAACATCATTTATATTTTAAATGCAAGGCTCACTCAATTGAGAAGCTCGTTAACTACCACGCATAATTTTAGATTGTTTATATGACATTTCCAGTTACTATTTGAATGAGCGGTGTAATATGTACAGTAACATTATACACTTTTTTTGAGGAGACAAATACGGTGCTTATTACCTACAGTGGCGGACAAAAAATTGCACCACCTAGAAAAATAAATCTTTTGAAAAGTTAACGCACGATTTTATTTGTCTAAAATTAATTTAGTTGTTTCAAAGCAAGATATGACATCATTGCATATCATTATTGTACCAGACAGCGGTTACGAAGTATTGCGAAATCCGTTTTCCATAATTAGAATGCCAGGAGGAAAGAACGGTCAACTTTAGTGATTTTTTATATGTTTAAAGCTCCATACGGTCAAGTGACACCGCAGAAAAAAAGTGTGGCAGTTACTTTAGCTAAAAAAGGGTTTCCGACACGCCTGATTTCCAAAAATATAGTATGCCATCAGTCTATATAATTGCGAGAGTGATTAAATTTTAGCGTGAAAATGTGATATGGAGAGAAGGTCTGGATCAAGCCGAAAAAGGCTGGGCAATACAATGTCTGAACAATACAGTGCCTGACAATACAATGCATAGTAATACAATGCATGACAATACAATGCCTGAAGATCGATATCTGAAATGGATGTGTCTCCGTAATCGTTATTCAAGTGCTCCTGATGTAAAGGTTGAATTTCACAACATTTGTGGTGTTAATACACTAGTGTGCAAAAATTAAGCAACAAACACAAAATGCTAATTTCTGAACACGTGAGTACTCAAAAAGAAATTCTATAAACAGCAAGTGTAGAAAATAGGTACTACCCTAACAGCACAGACAGTCGATGTGAAGTCTTCTTGACATCACAAATGGTCACAATTGTCACAGTCTCTACAATGAATAGAAATGTGATATCTTTCATTCGTCTCATTTTTACTCTCATTTAGTCACTCCACTGAACAGTCACCATGACTGCTGCTTTTTGACGAGTCACCAGGTGACTTTACAATGAAGTCATCTCGTGACTCTCATGTGACTGTCATTTTGACACTCCATTGTAAAGTCATCATGATAGCTGTTCTGTGACGAGTTCCCAAGTGACAGAAAATGAAATCATCTGGTGACTTTTCACAAAGGAGTGCAATGATGACTTCACCATAGAGTGTCGATCACCGAAAAGTCACCATGCGACTTCATTGTGACATTATTTGGCGACTCATCACAATGCAATGCTCACAATGACTTCAAAGTTCAGTCTTCAACTGACAGTGACTTCAGAATCACAAGGTGACTTCATTGTAATGTCACCTGGTGACCCATCACAAAGCGACAGTCACAGTGACTTTTCAGTGTTAACAATCATTTGAGAGTAATAATGAGACAGTTAAATGTCCCATATTTTGATTCACCGTAGCGATTGTGACACTTCTAACCATGTGTGACGTCAAGGGGACTTCACATCGACTGGCCGTGCTGTTAGGGTAGTACCTCTTTTCTATACTTGCTCTTTATAGAATTTTCTTTTGAGTACTCACGTGTTCAGAAATTAGCATTTTGTGTTTGTTGCTTAAGTTTTGCACCACCAGTGTATAATTTCACGAACTGTCCAAAGATGGATTTTGGAATGTAAACTGCATGCCAATCGCCCCAAGATAATCCTTTAGATACAAAAAAAGAACGAAAAATCATGCGTCAAGCATAGATTATGTAACACTTTTCAACGCTTCCAAAATAATTTTACGAATCATACTCTTTAATAAGCTAAAAGATAACATCTAAGTAATCCGAATACTTTTATTCAGCCCTGTATAGGATCTATAGATTTGTATATATACTACATAGGATGCTAAATTTTAGTTCAGTTAGGAAACGCGTAGCACAGTTTAAAATTCTCCGTCTGGAGTTAAATAATAAGGAAATGTGTTCGCGAACTTTTGTGCTTCCCTGTATAGGATCTACAGAATTTATACACACCGACACCACGTAATATACAAAAAGCGATTTAAAATTAAAATCGCGTACAGTAACTTAAAACGCACTTCCATGAATTATTGTTAACATACAGTAGAGAATTCTTTTGTGTGTCCCTGTAAATGAACGATGACTGCTATACGCACAATATTCTGTAGTAAGTCTCTTGTAATGTACCTTATATAAATTTCAATGCGTTTAAAATAGGGAAACATTATTTAAATAAACCGCAGACGATTTTTCTCCATAGACGTAATGTAACGGAATTCTTTTGACTATCCCTGTAAAGTAACTATAAGTGCTATGCACACCCTATTCCATATTAAGCTTCTTCTAATGCACCTTAGTGATATATATAAATTTCAATGCGTTTAAAATAGTGAAACATTATTTAAATAAACCGCAAATGATTTTTCCCCATAGACCGCAATGTAACGGAATTCTTTTGAGTGTCCCTGTAAAAAAACTATAAGTGCTACACACTTCCGTTGAAATAGGGAACATGCTATAGATAACGACTATAACATATAAAAATTGCAGAGCAATCCGAGCATATTTACGGGAGTTAGAGCACGGACAGACGGCCAGACGGCAGACGGCCAGACAAACCGAAGTCATAAACACTTTTCAACTAGGTTGGAAAGTGTTAAAAAGATGCAAAAGCGACTTGTTTGGGCAAAAAAATTTCTCGGCAATTTTTTCGGATGAATTCAAATTCAACCTCCACATGTGAGGGACGGTAAGCGGCATGTTAGGCCTTTAGATACAAAAAAAGATGCAAAAGCGACTTGCTTGGGCGAAAAAATTTCTCGGCAATTTTTTCGGATGAATTCAAATTCAACCTCCATGTGAGGGATGGTAAGCGGCATGTTAGGAGACAAAAAGGATGAAGCTTATCATCCAGACTGCATATCCTCGAATGTGAAATTCCCAGTAAGCCAAATGGTCTAAGGAAGCATATTCAGTATATTCATAGCATATTCATAGCATATTCAGCATATTCATAGGTATTGGACGAATGAAGTTTATTGCTGTAACTGTGAATGTATCAGTTTACACTGATATCTTGGAGGAGTGTTTAAAGCCAGTTATTTGTGATAATTTTAAAGCTGCAGAAAAATGCAATTTTCACAAAGGCTTAACACTCTGGCATACGGCGAAATCTATATGTAGAATTTAACTTATTCATAAGTGATTCTGTTTTGTCATTTGCAGATTTTATCGTCACCACATTACAGATCTTAGAAATGCAATTTTCTCACTATTTCCCCGCTTTAGATGCAGGCATACCTGAAAAATTTTGGCATTAAGTGTTGGATTGGCCAAGGAATAGTCCTGATCTCAATCCCATTGAAAATTGTTGGCATATAATAGATGCAAAAATTGCTGCAAAGAAGCCATCAAGATTAAACTGCAGGAAAGCATTATTAGTGTTTAGTACCATAAAATTGGCCAAGATTACCTTCGGAAGTTGGATTTTTTCCATACAGAACTCCTGCAAGACTGCTATCACAGCTCGCGGAGGATGTACAAAGTATTGAAGTGATCCTTTTGCTTGCAAATCATATTGACAAGCATGTAACATGACAGCAATTATGCAAAATTTATTAACTACTGTACTGGTGTGTCAATCACTTTGTTCCACGTTTTGATTAAGTATGCATTTTTCACTTTCAGTACTTTTTCACAGTAGTTACATGTTTTATTAAACTTATTTTACAGCAAATTAATCCTAAAGGTTTATTCTATTGTAACAACATCAGCTTTACATAAAACATAAACATCATAACAGACTATTTGTACACTTTTCCTTTTTGTCACAGGTGATGCAGTTTTTTTGCCTGCCAGTATATGTGTGCCAAATATCACAACTGGCAAAAGAGGAAACGATTCCTTAAACATTGCGCCGTAGAGGAAAATTGTTAACCATGCCTTTTTTAATTTTAAATAATTTTAGGTAGCTTTCAATACTAAAAAGTCCTTCCGGCCTGTACCGGGAAGAAAAGGTAGCTTTCCTATATCTTCGTTTTAAAATTTTAGCTAATGTTACACGAAAACAGCAAGTTAAAATGCAAAGAAACGTTTACAAAAGATTCGTTAATACTGAATTTGAATAAGAATTTCGCCAAATTATTGAGCAATAGTCAAATTGGCTTCATTTATAAAGACTTATTTTGGTCGCCAAATTTGGCGATATTTCGCCAAATGTCACAAATTTTGCCAATTTTGTCGCCAATGTCGCCAATTTTGGCACTAACGGATAAGAATATATAGTTTTATGCGTATGATTGGGAAAATTATTACAACAATGAAAGAAAATAATTTGCGAGTAATCGCGTTAATGTGCTGTTTTGTTTCAAAATGTCAGCCACCCTAGAATTTCAAACTGCTCTATCTCAGTCATTTTTTAAGATAGAGGTAAACCAAAGAATGCTCCGGAATCCTTGTATCAAGACCTAACACGTAATTAAAAAATAAATTTGAATTTTTAACTTTTTTGTATAATTATTTTAGTTTTAAATTTTTAAATGGCCGTCATCTTGAAACAAAATGGCGGACCAAGCTGGCCAACGAACTCGGTCGAGACATTGGTGACCTTAATACACACAATTAGTTTCATCAAAATCGATTTATAAATACGAGCGTTATCGTATGACATAGGTCAGATATATATATATATATGGATATATCTATATATATAAATCAACATTTGAACGGAGGGTGGTTTTGGGGTCTGGGGGTCATGATCGGCGAAAATATATCGAAATTTTCCGGAACTGCTTTTCTCCGAACGGCTGCAATAGGTAGCTTTATACTTTTAGGTAGCTTTCAATACAAAAAAGTATAAAGCTAAGTATTGCAGCCGTTCGGAGGAAAGCAGTTCCGGAAAATTTCGATATATTTTCACCGATCATGACCCCCAGACCCCAAAACCACCCTCCGTTCAAATGTTGATATATATATATATATATATATATATATATATATATATCTCCATATATATATATATATATCTGACCTATGTCATACGATAACGCTCGTATTTATAAATCAATTTTGATGAAACTAATTGTGTGTATTAAGCTCACCAATGTCTCGACCGAGTTCGTTGGCTAGCTTGGTCCACCATTTTGTTTCAAGATGGCGGCCAATTAAAAATTTAAAACTAAAATAAATATACAAAAAAGTTAAAAATTCAAATTTATTTTTTAATTCAGTGTTAGGCCTTGAAACGAGGATTCCAGAGCATTTTTTGTTTTACCTCTATCTTAAAAAACGGCTGAGATACATCAGTTTGAAATTCTAGGGTGGCTGACATTTTGAAACAAGACAGCAGATTACAAAAATTTTCATTGTTGTAATAATTTTCCCAATCAAACGCATAAAACTATATATTCATATCCGTTAGCGCCAAATTCTCGCCAAACTTGGCGACATTTGGCGAAATATCGCCAAATTTGGCGACCAAAATAAGTCTTTATAAATGAAGCCAATTTGACTATTGCTCAATAATTTGGTGAATTTCTTATTCAAATTCAGTATTAACGAATCTTTTGTAAACGTTTTATTTGCATTTTAAGTTGCTGTTTTCGTGTAACATTAGCTAAAATTTTAAAACGAAGATATAGGAAAGCTACCTTTTCCTCCCGGTACAGGCCGGAAGGACTTTTTTGTATTGAAAGCTACCTAAAAGTATAAAGCTACCTATTGCAGCCGTTCGGAGGAAAGTTGTTCCGGAAAATTTCGGTATATTTTCACCGATCATGACCACCAGACCCCAAAACCACCCTCCGCTCAAATGTTTATATATATATATATATAGATATATCCATATATATATATATCTGACCTATGTCATACGATAACGCTCGTATTTATAAATCGATTTTGATGAAACTAATTGTGTGTATTAAGCTCACCAATGTCTCGACCGAGTTCGTTGGCCAGCTTGGTCCGCCATTTTGTTTCAAGATGGCGGCCATTTAAAAATTTAAAACTAAAATAAATATACAAAAAAATTAAAAATTCAAATTTATTTTTTAATTACGTGTTAGGCCTTGATACAAGGATTGCAGAGCATTTTTTGGTTTACCTCTATCTTAAAAAATGGCTGAGATAGAGCAGTTTGAAATTCTAGGGTGGCTGACATTTTGAAACAAAACAGCACATTAACGCCATTACTTGCAAATTATTTTCTTTCATTGTTGTAATAATTTTCCCAATCATACGCATAAAACTATATATTCATATCCGTTAGCGCCAAAATTGGCGCCAAAACTGACAAAATTGGCGACATTTGGCGAAATATCGCCAAATTTGGTGACTAAAATAAGTCTTCATAAATGAAGCCAATTTGGCTATTGCTCAATAATTTGGTGAATTTCTTATTCAAATTCAGTATTAACGAATCTTTTGTAAACGTTTCTTTGCATTTTAACTTGCTGTTTTCGTGTAACATTGGCTAAAATTTTAAAACGAAGATATAGGAAAGCTACCTTTTCCTCCCGGTACAGGCCGGAAGGACTTTTTTGTATAACCTTCGTGTACCAATAGCTGAAGTTTATGCACCAGTGTTATGCGTACCATAGTTTGTGAAACCCCGCTTTAGACTAAATCTCTATAATAAAACTGTAAGTCATGTGACTGTCCTCAACAGTTCCGGGATGCCGCATCGCTTTTTCATATGCCAAGCGGCCATTTTTATTCAAAATTATTTTTTCGAATAAACTGCATAAAAGTTACATTTTAAGAAAGAAATAAATTAATATTTGAGAGATGACTTGCGTTCAATTATGTATATATTCTGCAATAACTTCAGTCGAAAGATTCGCAGTTCAAATTCTCTATCCATAAAAGTAAACAAAAAAAAGATTGATTCGTCGTGAACATTTAAAATATTAAATCATGGAGGTAATCATTCGCAAAGCAAGTTCTCCGCGAATGAATTTTTGGACCGCTGCCTCGCGTCAAAAAAATAATTCGCACCAGTGAGACAATCAAAGTTTACCATAATTATGTGCTATACAACTCAACTTTCGGACCTTTTCTTGACGTAAATTGAACTCATGTAATAATATTTAATGAATCAGATTTTTAGCATTTTTAAAATCGCTAATACAGCTTTTATTTATCGCGTGTACAAATTAGAAATGATACTTTGATTTTGAAATCAAATGTTTTGATTTATGATATTATTTCTTATTTATTTATTTATTTTCTCTTTTAAATGAAAAGTGTGAAGTATTTTAAATTTATGTAATATAAGCATTTTAGATTAAAGTTAAGTATTTTAAATGAAATGAGTGACAGGTTTATAATTTAAAATTAAATTAATTGTAGTATGAATGACGGTGATGGGAACGATATTTGGCGAATTATCATCTGCTCCCGGCTAACAAAAATACTCATAATTAAAAAAAAGAATAAAAATAAATAAATGATAGTTTGTTGTAAATAAATATTGATATACATATCAAAAATAATTTATAGAATTAAAATAAAAAATAAAAGTAAATAAACAACAATTTCCATAACAAAGTTTTCGCCAAATTGGCGGGGGAGGGGGGCGGGGAATCGCGCCAACGTGCGTATGTGACATTTGTGCCCAAAAAATATGCGAAATGCTACCATGATCGCAAAAGTTCATGATTTGTCTATTAGAATCTTCCGATTTGGCGAAGGATTAAGGGAAAATTAAATTATGAATAAATGTAACGTGTTGCAATGTTTAACATACATTTAAGGGAGACCAAACTGGTCGCCAGTGGCGGCTAGTAAATAAATATATTTTCCCGTTGCCATTAAAAATAATAGTAACGTTTGAATTTTAGTGTCCTTTTCTTGAAACAAAAATTCATTATAAATGAAATTGAACGACTATGTGAGTTCGAAGAAAGACAAGAAAAAAAGTGTTTGTAGATTATAAGACTTTCATATACGAGTATTATGAGCGTAAGCATTTAGTTATGTTCATTACGTCTGTACACTTCATAAGTCTGTACACTTCATTACGTCTGTAACACTTCTAGAAGTCAAACCACCATTCACGAACAATGTGTGCAAAAGGTGAAGGGACACCACATATCTTGATTTTCATTTTAATAAAAAGTAAGTTTGTTTTACCCATCCAATAGTTATACTGTGCATATCTATACATAGCTTTATGTATAGAGATAAAATAAAAACACTCATAAAACACAAATTCAAGAAATTTTACATATAAATTTATTTCTTCAGTTTCAAATATAATCTGAAATATATATATTAATTTTATGCATATATTACATCGATTCGCACGCACACGGCGTTCTTCTCCAGAAAGCTACAATGAAAAGAAGAAAGAAGAACTAGCTTTTGACGGAAAAGCTCGTGTTGGACATCCACAGCATGCCAAGATATTTTTGAAGAGAAAAATCCAGCTTCAAAAGGAATGTTGGCAAAGAAGTTCGTCTACAGCAATGAAGTACAAAACTACGATAACAATGATAATCGTAAACATGAAAGGGTATCTTTCAAGAAACGTGAAATAAATAAAAGCAGGAGGTGAGATTTGCATGAGATACAAAAAACAAGCTATTTATAATGAAAACACGAATGCAATGTTCTACCCGTTAAAGTGTTTTGGTTTGCATGGTTTGTGCTGCAGTATTTTTTTTTAAAAGGTAGTGAAGATTAATGTATGTTTCTATTTAAATAATTCAGATATAAGTAATCATTTAAACAATTTGTAATCTGTGATTCAATTATGATATAATTTTTTTAACTTTCAGTTTTGAAGAATTCAATTACGAGATCGTTAAAGCGGCTTATGTGACAATAAAGTTATTAAGTGTACAGAAAGCCTAAAACAATGTTGCTTTTCTGATTAAAATTGCTTAATAAGAATGCAGTAAGCTTATGTAGTATTCTAAAAATGTATTAAGACTACTTCAATATATATCTATTATACTTAAAAAAATATTCTCCATAAAATAAATTATTATTAAATTTTTTTGGCTTTATAAATTAATTATCATTCAGATAATGAAATAAATTAAGTACCTGTATGTAAATGAAACAAATTTGTTTATAAATGTTTGCCGCGAAATGTCTAAGTAGTCATCTAAGTTTTTATTTAAATAATTCGCTATGATTTTTGAAGTTAAAGTGATTTTAATCTCTTATATATAATTTTTTTTTCTAATGCGCTAGATCACAAAAAAATATAATACAGAAATTAAATAAACTATTATCAGAAAACATATTCTAAACATTTCCATTTAAATAAATTAATCAAATGTCACATCGTTCAAGCTATCAATGAGATGAAAAAAAAAAATGTATGCAGTGTCATGAACTACAACCATACAATATCACAAGAAATAATTGGCTAGGACAGATGATGTGAAGCTTTAAACTGCCTATTCTACATTGCGCTCAAAAGTTTCATTTTTGCAAAACCCACCATGCCTGCCACAGGAACACAGTACAACAACAAACATCAACAACCATCATTCTACATCTCCAGTTCATCTGAGTTCTACCGCAAAAGTCAATGCCCACAAAATATAAACAGATTTTTAACACTTGTCTATGGGTATCATCCGTTCCTTGTATGACTCGATTTGTGGCAAAGGTGCTTCTATTGTAAGAATACCATCCTTGGACAACGATGACTTGATGAGTTCAGGATTTGTGCCAGTAGGCAGCATAAATTCTCGGTTGTACTCCCGATACACAGTCTTGTTTGGTGTCTTTTCCTCGTGCTTGGCACAGACCTGGATAACGAAATAATACAATATTTAAAAAGGAGTCATGGAATTTTTAAAAAGTTCATTATATGCATATACAGTGTGACCACGCTTATTATTGGCCAATAGCTAATTAATAAGACAACTTTCACACCGGATATTAAGATATCTTACAGGGAAGCTCTCCTTAAAGCGCATACTCAGAATATTTTGGAAAAACTGCAGGAGCTACTTACTCATGTACGTAATAAAGGATCCGTCAAATTTTGTTGCGGAATCCTAGTAGAAAATCTGTAAAAAAATAAAATACTTTCGAGTATTTTGTGCAAAAAGACGCGATTTGGAGAGCAACACTTTTTCCTCGCCAAATGCAAACGATTTTAATTCATTTGAAAATTCCTGGGTAAATAAGTGTTTAAATGCGTAGTACTTTATGAATTTAAACGATTAAATAGTTTATTATTTTTTATATAAGCTTATGTAATATATATACAAGTTGCGTATTGGTGAAGTTATTTAATTTAATTTAATTTAATTAGTTTTCATTGTGTCGCCAACCAGCGATAAATCGCCAAAAACACGAAATTTTCATAATTTTTCTATGGACTTTATATCGAGGTTCCGCAGCAATTTTTTATAAACGTATATAGCTTCATAAGAAAAATATTCTGTAATTTTTTCAAAATTTTTCGAGTATGCGCTTATGGAAACTTTCCTATTTAGGCTGCCGAACTCATCGAGAGAGTTCCACAAACGCACTTAAGAGAGTTGAAACTATAGCTAGATACAGCCACTACCACTCACTCTGATTGGCTGTGGAATTTCGCTTTAACTGATTGGTTGTTGAGGCTCGTTTTAACTTATGTGCATACGCACATTTCACCTATTTCAGATCTCAGCACAGTAACATTCAAGGAGTTATCTTAGATCTGTTTTGCGGCGTGAAAAGGCATTCTAATTACGGGGCGCACCACCTCCAAAATTGGGGTCTCAAACATCTTAAATATCCGGTGTGGACGTAGTATTAACCTTAATTGTAGATATATGGACTCTATTCCATAAATCCGTTTGCATTTTAAAAATTCGTAAATAAATAAATAAATAAATAAATAAAATAAAAATAAAAATAAATAAATAAATAAATAAAATAAAAAAATAAATAAATAAATAAATAAAATTAAATAAAAATAAAAATAAATAAATAAATGAATAAAAGTATAGAAGTGCGTTTTGCACTATAAAATATATTACACTGCTCAAAACAATTAAAGGATATTGCAGTTTTAGGTGGATTTTGTATCTGGGAAACTTTTTAGCTGATTGATACATGGTCGACAGACATAGTAGGTTATATGAGAATAAATTACACATGTTTGGCAGAAAAAAATGCATTTTATTGCGCATTTGTGTACAAAAGGAAAAAAACACAATTTGTGCATATGAGAAAAAAAGAATAAGAAAAGGTGTTTTCTTCAAAGAAAATCATTTTCAGTAGGGGGTATGGTTTCCACGGGCGGCCAGCAACGTTGAACACCTTTGAGGCATGGACTCAATGAGGCTATTAATGACGAGTTGGGGTATTCTGCCCCACTCTTCCAGAAGAGCTATTTCCAGTTCTTGGAGAGTTTGTGGGGGTTGTTGGCGGCCAGAAACTCGTCTTCCTAGAGCGTCCCAAACGTGCTCGATTGGATTCATGTCTGGAGAACACGCTGGCCATTCCATTCGAACGATTCCTTCCTCGAAAAGGAAATCCTCCACCAGGTTTGCACGATGTGGCCTGCAGTTATCGTCCATTAAAATGAAGTTATCTCCGATTGCTGCAGCGTAAGGGACTACAATAGGTCTGAGGATCTCATCCCTATATCGGCGACCAGTCAGAGCTCCATCTCGAATGATGTAGAGGTCAGTGCGCCTGTCAATGGAGATGCCACCATACACCAACACTCCTCCACAGCCAAATCTGACACTTTCGTGCACGAACGCAGGATTATTCCTACTGCCACGGTCCCTCCAGATGAAAATACGCCTATTATCCGGATGCACAGAAAAACGGGACTCGTCAGAAAACAGAATATTGCTCCATTCATTTCTCCTCCAGTTGACATGCTCGGTTGCCCACTCCCTGCGGTCGCGACGATGCCTTGATGTTAATCTAACACATACCATCGGTCGGCGAGCATACAGACCTACAGCATGGAGCCGGTTTCGGACAGTCTGAGTTGAAATCGTGGTGCCTGTAGCCGTATACTCCACAGTTTGAAAACCAGAAAAATTTGCATTTGTGATTCTCTTCTTCTATTTTCGGCAAAAAAAATTTCGTTTATATCTTTATTTTATATAAAACTTCAAATATCCTTTAAATGTTTTGAGCAGTGTATTATTTTTTCTATGAATTGTAGAAATGTGAATGGACTTAAAGGACACTTTGAACTGTTGTTTTACTTTTGATGCGAAATCCTAAGGAGCAAAACGCACTACGGTACGACATTTTTTTAAATATTTTTATGAATATTTGAAATCTGAACTTGTTTATTGGTCGCTAAAAATATTGCAGCTGATACATCTGAAATATGACGTAGTATTAACCTTAATTGTAGGTATATGGAGGTTGTTCCATAAATCCGTTCACTTTTTAAAAATTCGCAAAAAAAAAAAAAAAAAAAAAAAAAAAAAAAAAAAAAAAGTATCGAAGTGCGATTTTCACTATAAGATACCAGAGCCGAAACTATGATTTTCTTCACCCGCGGCAAGCATGAATTTAGGCATCCCCTCCCTCCTCCCTCCTTTCCTAAATACATTGACAAAGAGGAGTTTTTAATCCTTTCCATTGCCTTAATTTTTATTTTAAATATGAACTAATTGTTAGAAAGTACATTAATCTTAAAATTTTTAGATTCATTTCTTTAGAAATCGATCTACTGCAATCTCTTCGTCATCTGTCACAATCATCATCACAGTCATCTGTGTCTATTACAGCCATACTCAACCTGCGGCCCGGCGACCTTTTATGTGCGGCTCGAGACAAATAGTCACTAATCCACATTTATAAAATATTTTTGAGATGTGCATAAAAAGTATTTAAAACCTTCAGTGTTTTGTTGTTTATTTTCACAGGAAAACAAAATATGTCCTATAATTTATTCTTAACTCTTATTAATCATCCCTAAAATTCATTGAAAGTTATGTTAAAACATATTAAATGCCGTTTTCACAGTCCTAGTTGTGCTACAGTGTGTATGCATTTCTGAATCCTCAACACTAATCGAACATTATTCCAAATTAATTAAATTAGCACTATATATTTCTACAATTAAAAAATTAAATTAAAGTTTTTGCATTGAAGAAAAGACTAACTTATTAAACAAAATAATCTGATTTTTTTTCATCAGAAATTGCAAATTCTGCATTGTGATATTATAGATCAGTTTCAACTGACGTCACACCCTAGCAACCACCTTAGCAACTAGGTTTGTTTTTTGTTTGCCCATCAAAAATGGTGGATTGTGATTGGTTGGCTCGTAATACAGGCTACAAATCCACGATTATGATTGGTTGATAACTTTTGGTGGGCTGGTGATCACGTGGTTGAAACTGATCTATTATGCTTTATACATATTATACTGTTTTTTAAGGTTAAAAGTTTATCGCTGAAAAAAATAGAACCAATATTTTTTTACACCATTATTTCCAAACAAAAACTTCGTGGCATCTTTTTACAACATTTTCAATTTGTTATAGATATCTAGCACGAAGTTTATTGTTTGGAAATACTGTTGTTAAAATTTTTTGGTGGCATTTCTTCCGTAACAAGCGTTCAACCCTACTAATATTAACTTTGGTATACTAATTATGTTATCTTACTAGTTGATTATTTTTAACCCTTTTTTATGTGAGTTGCGGCCCCGCCTAACGTCGTAAATATATGTTTACGGACCGCGAAAGTAAAAGGTTGGCTGGTCTATTATATAATGTAAATTTTGTCATCACGATAATGCCCGAAACACTGAATCAATTCGAACCTAATTGAGACAGTGTATTGATTTTGCAAATATCTTGGATAAGTTGGGCAATGAAGATTTTATAGTGACACCACTAGACGGTCACCTAATAGAAATACCGACCCTGTTCAAAGAAAAGAGTATAAAATTATCGAATATGTCTTTACTTTGAGTGTTCCAATTTCATGACATTTTTGCCTAAATTTCGTTATTTGTTCTTTTTACCGAACGAGGAACCAAATCGTCTTTTGGCGCCGCCTTCTACTCTGGCGTCCGGGACATATGCAACGCTAGCTCTCCCCCCCCCCCGCTATTTCGACCCTGAGATACAGCATTATTATTATTATTATTATGAATTTTAGAAATGTGAACGGATTTAAGGGACACTTTGAATTATTGTTTTACTTTTGCCGCGAAAAATCGCACCCTTTGAGAAATCTTAAGATGCAAAACGCACTCCGGTACGACATTTTGTTATATTTTTGTGAATATTTGAAATCGGTTGCTAAAAATATTGCCAAGAAAATGTTACTGGAGATAATCAATAAATCGTAGGGAAAGTATTCTAACCTATTTTTCAAATTTGCTGACCAAATCACGCATCGTTTCTTCATTTTCAGAGGAATCATATCGAATAGAAATGAATATGTAACTCCCGAAACACGAACTCGCTATGTAGAAAATTACATTACTACGGAGCACAGAAACTCAGGGAAGAGGGTCAATTGATAAATTGTTTCGGTGCTGACATAGAAAGAGTGAAAGGGGCTGTTCATGCAACCTATTCATTTTTTATATCGAATGACATCAATAATCGAACATCACGACCATCTGCTTTGGATAAGGAAATCACACTGCGAAATATAAAGTAAAACTGGAATGAACTGGATAACGCGGGAAAATGGAACGGGATTTGTTAATTATTTATTAACTTAAAAGTATTCTTTATACACTAAGTATTTGCCATATTTAAATTGGAGATTGGGTCAGATTTTGATGATAGAACTTGTTTGATGTATTTTGAGTTCAAAGGTATTATATATATATAGTATATATACTAAAGCTGGGAGCATTTTACGTTATCATTTTCAGCTTCTTGAATTAGAAAAGAATAATTAGAGAATTTTTTATTAGGCTATATTTGCCTCAATCTACCTATATCTATATCTCCTATATACTTATCTATCTATCTATCTTATACACTTTATGAAATATGCTTTTTACATCTTCTGAAATAAGCAAATTTCAAGGAACGTCTTCTCAGAAAGTATGAAATTATATGACATAAAATATAATTAAAACTGAATATAACATAAAAAAGCCTCTAAATTAAAGATTTAGAAATATTTAGAGTTTCAATTGTAAAAGACATAAAATAATTCTGCAATGAATGCAGCAATAAGTAAGTAAATAAAGTACATATTTTAGATTATTTATTATAAGATAGAAGGTTACTAATTAAATTGTTCTCGCTGAAATACCTTCAAATATTTGAAGGGGATTATTTTTTATTTTTCATATCCATTTATTTCTAAAGGTTCATTTTGATTGCTTAAAATCATTTAACAGGCATAAATGTTTTTCATTAATTATTGTTATCAAATTTATAGGTATTAATGAGGAAATATAAAAACATAAACAATCGCAAATTCATAAATCGTTTCGATTCAAAAATTCAAATTTTTGAATAACAAACTTAAAAAATATGCATTATTATATAATATACCAGCATACACTGCAAATATTTATACACTTTTCAGAACACTTTTTAGAACACTTATTTTGTCCCCTTGTTTAGCACACTTTTTGGAACAGTTTTAGAACACTTCTGAGACTTTCTAGCACACTTTTTGAACACTTTTGGGAACGCGTTTGAGAACACATTTTTGTCCCCTTTTTCAGCACACTTTGTAGCGCACTTTTTGGAACACTTTTCAGAACACTTTTGAGAACACTTAATTTGTTCAGCACACATTTTGAACACTTTTGGAAACACATTTGAGAACACTTTTCGGAACACATTTTGTCCCCTTTTTCAGCACACTTTGTAGCGCACTTTTTGGAACACTTTTCAGAACACCTTTGAGAACACTTAATTTGTTCAGCACACATTTTGAACACTTTTGGGAACACATTTGAGAACACTTTTGGGAACACATTTGAGAACACTTTTCGGAACACATCTTCCGTATTTTATAGAAATTTTTATGTCGTTAAAATAAAATTTATAGGACCAAAAAAAAAAAAAAAGGTACTTCGCGAGGACAACCTTACAAGGGACAGATACATTTCGGAATCTTTTTTTTCATTTCTGAGTGAGTTTATAGAATTTGCCCAAACCTACCGAAGATCGGAATCGAACGCATAACGTCCGGTGTACTAACCCGATGACCTAGACCCCGACGCTATGACCCGTCGCGCTTTTCGCTCAAATGCTGTAACTTATTTGAATCGCTTTTTATGATGCAAAGATGACTTGAGATTTCATCTGTAGATGGATTTTTCCAATGTTTTTAATATTTTCTTTTCATAATTTTCAATAATTTACTGTATTATTTGGTGTGCCTTATAACATATAAATTTTAATTTATTATGTATTATATGCATAAAAAAATTGTATTAAGAGTAATAATTACTTCTTTTTGCAACAGAACTAACTAGTGTTGAATTCAGACATTTTTCTCCGGGAGGGATTTCTGCTGTGCGTGTGTGTGTGTGTGTGTGGGGGGGGGGGGGGGGTATTGCACTTTTTGATAATTAAAAGTATAAAATCTTCCGGGGGGAGGATATTTTAATTTTCCTGGGGATAATGTCCCCTCTGGGCCACCCCCAGAATTCAACAGCGGTACCAACATTTTATTTTTTCGAACGTATACTTTTTTTAAATTATTTGCCTGATTATCTATTTATCAATTCCAATAAAAACATCAATTATCTTAATCAGACTTATTTATTACATGCTATTGAAATATATATTTTTTAATCTCTTATTTAAAAAAACTTACGCAAATAAACGATTTTATAATAAATTAAATTATTATATTTCAGCTATGCTGAGAGCTTTTGCGTACGGTTCTGTTAAACATTATATTTTTAACATTACATTTAAAAAAATAATAATAATAATAATAATAAAAATAATTAATGACTTAGGGATAGGTAAGTTTAAATATGGACTAACTGATTTATTTTAAATTAAATTAGTTTAATTTATAAAAATATGAACTAACGAAATAAATTAAAAACGTTATAAAATTAGAAACTTGATTTTTATAAAAGTAAAGAAAAAACATCAACTAATTTTATAAATTTAAGGAAAAAATTGTAAACTTTGTAAAATTATAAATTATAAAATAATAAATTTTAGCGTAATTCATAAATTTGTAAGCCAAAACAGTTTAGTTTAATACCAATTTGCATAGCTATAATTTGCAGAGATATTATGTTATGAAACCTTTAAATAACACAATATTGCCTCACATTAATTAAAAAAGATAAATTAAAAAAAAATAGTGAAACAAAATCATAAATTTGAAGTACTATAAAAAAAAAAAAAAAAAAAAAAAAAAAAAAAAGTAAATTTAAAAAATAAGTAGATTAGATTTTTTTTTTTTTTTTTTTTTTTTTTTTTTTTTTTTTTTTTTTTTTTTGTAATTTATAAAAATAAAATTTCTAAATATTTCATTAAAAAATATAAATATTACTATTATTTTCACAATAAATTGACATGGCCTCGGTTAGAATTAGCCAGCTGGTCGAGCCGGGCCAGGCCTGTGTCCTAGAAGAACTCTAGTAAATATAACAATCTTAATTCGCATTTCAAAAAAAGCTATTTCTGTACTCAACCTTTAAACGTCATTTACGGAAATTGTACTGTTTTGAAAGAAATACGGAAAAAATCCATTAAAATTACGGAAAACTTTCTGCATATTTACGGATGTGAAGTCTCTTTAACGGAACTAATATCATTTACGGAAATTGTACTGAAATTTTGGAAAAATGAAACTTCTACGTAAAATTTTACAGAAAATCTCTTGTATTTTCACGGATTTTTTTAGAGTGTATATCGTTCAAACGACAATCACTATAATGGTTCAATTGGTTGGTTGGTTATTTGTTACGGCAAATTATCTGCGCCAGGGATATAGAACGGTGGGAGGGGGGAGGGTGCCTTCCATGACGGACCTTTCTAAGGGATCCTAACCCGTATTTACGCAAGGTTCGAAGAAAACCACGGAAAACTCCGAACGGTTAGGTCGACGGGCGCGACAGTGGTTTGAACCCAGCATCTCCCGTCTACCAGCTTTGAAAGCAGAACTTCTCAGCCACTGGTGGAGCCACTATAATAGGACCCTTAATATAACGAGCTCATGTGCGCTGTAAAATAAATTTTAAAGTTTAACTTACCCAAGTAATAAAAATAATGATCTTGAAATCCGCATTGATTGCGATCAAGGCTTCTTAGTAACAAAGTAGGTTGTAACAAAGCGTCGTTGTAACAAAGAAAGAGATGATTTAACAAGTGCGTCCAAATGTGTTCCAAATCTGTTCTCAAATGTATTTCCAAATCTGTTCCCAAATGTGTTCCAAATCTGTTCTCAAATGCGTTCCCAAATGTGTTCCCAATCTGTTCTCAAATGTGTTCCCAATCTGTTCTCAAATGTGTTCCGAGTTTAGATTTAATAAATATCCTGAGCAGAACACTTTCGGTACACTTTTCGGAACACTTTCTTTATAGCGGAACACATTCAGAACACATTTCAGTACACATTGAGGTAACTGGAACACATTTTTTGAATCAAAGTGTTCCAAATGTGTTCCCAATGTGTGCTGGGAATTTGCAGTGTACACATTTGAAAATAAGCTTGTATAAAATCGTTAAATAAAAAATGTCGCTGCCTCCCGGACTTTTATAACGTCTAGAAGAAAAGCTTTCTTTTAGGCGCTATAAGAAAACTTTTTAAATATGACATTTTAAATACATTCTTATAAACAAGACGTAATTTGCCCCATTAAATGCTTTTCGTACGCATTAATTTAATTATTTTAAATTTTTCGTTCCTTTCAATATTCACGTGCAGAAATATATTTCAATTAAAAATACAGTGTTCGAAAACGTTATAAGAAAGTGGTTTTAAATATGGCGTTTTAAATATACTGTTTTAAATATATCGTTTTAAATATATCGTTTTAAATATGACGTAATTTTCACCATTAAATGAATTTCGTACGTAATAGCTTCATTATTTTATAGTTTTCTGGATTTTTTAAAATTCACGTGTAAATATATTTTTCAGTTGAAAAGTGTAAATATTATTATTGGGGCTTTTTAAAATCTAGCAACAATAGGTAAAAAAATCTATTTCAAACTATGAATTAAATCTCTATTCAGATAATGAAATTTCGAATAAAAAAATAAATAAAATAAAACCATACAAAATTAGACAAACTAAAAAAAATATGTGTTGCACACTACACACCACAATCTAGTCAAGTATGTGACAGCGAAAAGATGGTTAAATCACTATGCGTCGTTTTTATCCTATAAAACATTTTTAACTGAACTACGGCCGATTTCAACAGTAAATACCGCTTAAAATAATTCTTCGATATAAAAACTGTCTGTCTCAGCATGTTTATCATACATTTTTCAATAAAACTACACCAGTTTTCATGTTTTTATATGCAATAGTCATTTTATTATGAGTCCAAAAAGTGAAAATGTGACAATAAATTAAATTACTGCAGCGGCACAGCAACATTATTTTTTTTAATTAAAATAAAGAGATATTTAATTATTTCTGTATTTCTTCACATCATTGATTTTTATCTCACATGGTCAAATAGAACAAAGGAAATTGAAATAAAGTCTGCTTCAAATTTTATTTCACCGATTTTCAGTGATTTTTTTAAAGACATTCTTCGTTCATTAATTTTTTTCTTTTTAATCATGCGCGAATTTCATTTGCATGTAGAATATCGTGAAATAAATCTGGTAAAAATGAAAATATGAATGGACCAAAAGCATAATTTTCATTGTTTGAATTTATTCATTACATTAACAGTAGCTTCACGTAAATACTTTTAATTCCTCCAATAATCATCGCTCATATAGTACGATTTTTAATTATCCGTAATAGTTAATAATAATAGTTAAATTTTAAAATATGTCTTTTTTAAAAATTACTTTTGTGTTTGTATGCACAGAATATAAAATATTAGTGCTATGCATTAGGGATGAGCTCGAGCCTGAAAAAAATTATGTCATCAGAGCCCCGATACCGGTACCGAAGTACGCAGTAGAAAATTGTTTCAGATTAATTTTTTTCAATTAAAAATCTCTTTTTACATAGAAATAAGTATTAATCACAAATACTTCCTCCTGATCAAATCGGTTTAAAATAGCAATTTTTTTATTTTATACCCAATCATTGACAGAAATCTTTAAAAGTCAAAATTCTTATTTTTTAAAACTATCATTGTGCAACTGTGGCAGAAAGACGCGAGTTCCGTTTTCCAGTAATCCTAGAAAATGACTTCAAACTGAAAACGAGGATAGAAAAGCCTTCTTTATATCACTAACACTGGGTGCGCAAAGGCCTCAGAATAAGGTAGAATACTTCTCCTTACACATCCCATCAATAATAATTCAATTCCCTTTCAAGCTGGTTTTTAAAGGACTGCAAAACTCTATAAGAAACTTAGATTACATTCTTGTCCCACAGTTGCAAGTTTTTTTTTTCTTTTCTTTTTTTCTTTTCTTTTTTTTTTTTTCAATCTGTGAATAAATAAAATTTTCAGTTTGAGTTTGAACCCAAAGACCAGTATAAAAATAGAGCCTGAGCCCGTTTCAGGCTTGGTATCGGGCTCGGGCTGAGCCTATCTCATCTCTAACATCTTGTTTTACAAACACCAAGTTTTTTTTTTCTTTTTTTTTTCTTTTTTTTTTCAATCTGTGAATAAATAAAATTTTCACTTTGACCCGGATTACAAAGTCTGGTATAAAAATCGAGCCGGGTATCAGACTCTGGCTTACGGGCTTAGGCATTTTCTCTACTAGGCAACATCTCTACCAGGTGAGTACACTACTAGTTTCTAGTACTAGTTTCTAGCACTTATAGTACACTACTAGTTTCTAATAAAAACTTTTAACTTCCAAGGACAAAAGAAAAAAATCATACTTATTAAATTCATTTAAGGAAAATGTTGCAATAATGTTATTTAGGTTTTGTAATTCAGTGACGCACCTTTTTTTTATCCTCTAACAAAGCATTAGAAAGTGTATTATTACATCATTTGAAGGATTTTTTATAACTAGTGAAAGTCAGCAGACGTGTAAACAAAATAAAAAATTCCACTCACTAGCCTGTATTGTTACAATGATATTTTATGTTTCCTTTTCAGCAGATGCCCTTGACTGATAACAATTTGTTCGTGAAAATTTTACAAAACAGTTTGCATGACCTTTGTTATGCCCCAACTAAAGTAGTAAATGCAATAAAATTAAATAACACGTTTAAATATTATAAATAAATACTATAAATAATTGTAAAAAAGAAAAGGATAAAAATGTATGTATAATTTTTATTTAAGTATTTAATGAAAAAGAAGCATAAAAGTATTATTACAGAAAAAAAAGAAGGATAAGTTAAGTGGAATGAAGCGAAACAATAACAAAAGCATATTTTTGAAGAGTTATTATTATGTACGAATTATCTGATTATCTAATCTAATTATTATTATTATCTTATAAATGAAAGCAAGTACGTATAATGAACAAAAAATACATAAAAATAATTTGGATAAAAAAGCGTATTTTTGTAACATATGCTATTTTGTAAAGTTTTCTGGTCGATTTTATCTTATGATTTAATAGTCATTTTATTTACAAAAGTTTTAATATATATAAATATATATATACATATTCATTATTATCCTATGCGTTCAAGTCTATGTGTGTGTGCGAGTCCGAATCAGTACGTATGATTGTTCTCTCTTATTTTGAATTATCCTTTCGACTGTAACAGAATTCTTATATTCTCATTATTTTATAGAAAAACAAACAGCTTTTACAACCTTAAAAACGCTCTTAAAACAGTTGTGGAGTCATCTTTATGCACAAAAAACCCTATATTTAAAGATAAAGTGGTTATTTTTTCTAGAGCACGTGTGTTTATTTATGAATCGTTAGTTTATAACATTTTTAGATCGTCGTCATGCCCGGCTGTGTTCCAAAATTGCGACTTCTCCATGACGTCGGTCGTTTCAGAAATTCATCCCTTTTCACCAAATGTGCCGACAAATATGCTTCTTTCACGCGAGCTTCCGCTCTATATTTTAGTGTATAGTGAAACAGGGAATAACAATAAACAGAGAGAGAGTAGAAAACAATTGTACTTTGTATTTCTATTACATTTAAAATAACTGACAAGGTTAACACACGTACCTCATGGCTGAAGATTGCGAAATTTTTACTTACAATTCTGAAGAACAGTAGCAAAGTATCTTTAAATCATATATAATATCTGCTAAAATGTAACCAAAGAGGGTCAAGAAACAAAAATCCTGCTCCTCACGCATAGTGAAAATAACCACTTTCAGAAGTTACGTCCATAAAATGTAATGTATTTCAAATCTTTTGTGTAGTTATGCATGCAGTGATGTATTCAGGAGAAGGGGAGAGGAGGTCCTCTCATGGAGCACCAAAATGTTTACCACCCCGGAACTGTAAATGTTCCCTCTGGAGCTGAAAAAATTCCCTCCCAGAAAAAAGGGTTTGAATTGAACACTGTCTGTATATCATCTATAGATTTTTATGCACTGCACACACCATAGTATGGTAAAATTTCATTCGGCTGGAAAACGCACATGGAAGTAATGCATACAAATTCTTTTGTGCAGCCCCTTGTATATTAATTTATTTATATTACACTCACTCCACATGGTATACTAAGACTGATGATGTTCGACTAAAACAACTGAAAACAAATCTACAGCAATTCTCTCCATATACGATGATGTACTCGAATTCTTTTTATAATATGTGGGATCTATAAAATTTAGACACATCATATCTATCTATACTAATAAAAGAAAGTTCTTTGTGTCTGTGTGCGATGGCTAGCGAAATTTAGCACACGTAACAAGTCTGAAAATTCGGGTGAGGATAGTCCAAAGCAAGTCCTGATACACCTGAGGATCAGATTTGTTTATTTTTATAATTAGCCAAGGTATTAATTAAAAACTTTTCAAAGTCATCTCATTTTTTCCAAGCTGGCAAAAGCTCTAGAACCCGATTTACGCATCGAGTGGAAATGAAGAACCGAACGTCCGATTTTATGTGTTATTTTATAGTTTTGTTTTAAATCGGACCAAATCGGACAAACCGCTCGGTACAGTTAAAATTTGAAGACATGTTCGGGAAGATAGTACTCTTGCTTTTTAAATGCCGCAATAAATTCGAAAAAATATCGCTGTTAACCCTTTGAATTTTTTTTTCAAAAAGGGTCGTTTTCCTTTCTTATGGCAACGACCCTCTAGGGCACAATTTTAGAGGAAATGACAAACCAAATATATGCTCTTAAAGCAGAAACTTTTTTCTAATCGACGGAGCAATCGGTTTAAAAAAAAATACGAATTTTAATCCTTTTAAAAACGCCAGCGAAAGCAGGTCACTTGGAGACGATCTTTTAATTGCGCTAAAAGTAACTAGTCCGTATTTCCACACAATCTTTTTAGGTCATATTGATAAACCAGATTTACATCTTAAAATTTACGTAACATTTTCGAAACACTCGGACGTGTAGGTTATAAAAAAAAAAAAAAAAAAAAAAAAAAAAAAAAAAAAAAAAAAAAAGCGAAATAACGGGTTGTTTCGGCGTGGCTTCGCTCTGCTTCGACTCATATTTTTACTACTTAACATGCATATTTTTTCATGAAATTTTAAAGAGAACTTGGATATTTATAACAGATTAAAATTTTAGACAGTTCGGAAGATAAGAACTAATTTTTTATTCTTATGTTAGAAGACGCCGGCGCGAAAACAAACAAACAACAACAACAGAACAAAAGCGAGAAGAAAACATTTTATTACAACTGGATAACAAAAAATGTTTCACGAAATTTTGCATAGGCTGTAAAACCGATAAATATTTCAAAGAGTTCGGACAACAAATTTTTTTTTCTTTTCAAACTATGAAACGACCCTATGTGAAAAAAACAAGGAAATGTCTTCTTAGGAGCTCTTTTACCACTAAATATCAATTTTTTTTCGCGAATTTTTCCTTTAAAAATATAATTTCATACGGAATCGGGTTAAAGATACGAAATCATACAAATCATAAAAATTTCAGATTTGTTTAAATTTATTATCACGGGCTCGGGCAACGGCGGGCGGATCAACCAGTAATATAATAAAATTTTGATACGCTTGGAAAAATATGGCAGAAATTAGAATGTGCTTCCATCAATTATCGTTCATAAACGATATGTATATATTCTTTTGTTCGGCTCTGAAAAAAAAAAAAAAAACATTAAATGTTACATATAGTATTATAGGAAAGATATTATCGTGCATCTCAAGCACAGAGGAACCGAAATCATAAACACTTTTCAAATATGTTGAAAAGTATTAAAAAGCGGTGCATAATTTCTAGCTTCTAAGGAACAGCTGTTGTCTCATAGATCGACAAATTCAATGTTAAACTAAAGAGAATTTTCATTACAAGACTATACCTTATCTAATACAGTTTTCATAATAAAGCAGCTGATGTCTAATACAGGCGAATTACGTTTAAATAAAATAGTTATCCAAATTTTATATACTTTTTCTTTTTAAAAGACAATAAATGTTCAGATAAATTTAAAAGTTCTTAAATAACATTTCTTCCGTTTTAAAGTACATTAAAAAGCAAGGAAACAAATTTTGAAAGCATAATACATCGGCATTAGACGCCTAAATTTTTGAAGAAATACATATTTTAAAAAGTGTATTGTGTATTTCATATTTAATTTAATTTAAAATAATAATAATTCAAATGAGTCTTCTAATGTCTGCTTTTCTATTAAAGATACCGCTTGATTTCTGACTGAATTTTTCTGTAATATGTGGCAATGAGTAAGTCTTATACATTATTCCTTAAGATTTCTCCTGTCTTGTCTAACGTAAAATATATTGCCTATTATATTATCGGTTTCTAAATATCACGATTGAATAAATAAAAATCGAATGTCAGAGAAATTTTTGTCAGTAAAGATTAGTAATTTATCCATTTGGAAATCATGAAAATAAGTTATGTGTAATAAGCTAAACACTAGCAGTTTGAAAGACAACATGCAGAATAACATAATTCATATTATTAAAAAAATTCGATTAAAATATTGTAAAGAACATATATATTAACATTTATCGATAGAGGCAGGATAATTCATATTAATTTATCTCATTTGATTAATATATTTTTCAAATCAGAAGACTTAAGTTTTAAGACTTACTCATTGTTTGTTTGGATTATATTTTTAAAGTGGAGTACTTGTAAAATAAGTACTATAGTAAAATAAGCAGTAATACGCTACCGCGCAGCGTATTACTGCTTATTTTATTGTTTATTACTGTTAATTTTATGGTATAAACTGGCAGTTGGGATGCTAGTATTATACTGTAAAATCAACATTTTTTTTTTTTTTTTTTTTTTTTTTTTTTTTCCAGTGCTGGCACCAGTTTAAAGTACATTCAATGACTTTTTTGATAAGAACATTCTCCAGATTTTTCCTAAGAAAAGTCACAAGAAAAATGTTCATAAGAACGTGTACTATGCATTCCATTTTCGAACTGAATCAGCATTTTTACTTCGCAGCCTAAAACTGAAATGACATGATATTAAAAAACTTCGTCTCTTTAAGCAGGGAAGTGAAGTGGCTCCTTGACTAGGCATTTAAATCTATTTTTGCAAAATTACTTAGCTTTAGCAAAATCACAGCTCAGTGCGTCTTTTGGAGAGCATCAAAGGAAAAGAATATTGTAATGATAAAGTTATCTATATTCAGGCTGACATTATGGGAGAAAAACCAGAATTTTATACTTAGAATACAAGATTTCAAAGAATAACGGAGAGGATTATCAAGAAATTTCAGAATAGCTCGAAATATATAAACTGCCGTCTGTTAGTACTGTTATCTGGAATTATGTTATTTTTTATTAGTAATAGATAACTGATGATTTTTCAAGCGCAGTTTGACACCTGCAATCCAAACATTGCTGATACATTTGATAAAAGAAATCTATGTTCTTGCGATATCAAGGGACGATACCTTTAAATATATATAAAAAAAAATCGAAATTTTTGTTATTTATTTAAATATAAATCTGGTGATATTTTAAGCAATAACGTACTCAAAAGTTTGTGTTCAAACAGAAATTATGGTTAAAAAAAAAAAAAAAAAAAAAAAAGCTACCGTCATTTACGTTATAAGGAATATTAATTTTTAAAGTCATTTCATTCAATACGATTATTTTGCAGCTTGCGAAAAAATATTGCAAAATTAATAGTTCAATGAACTAATCTCTACCGGGAATAGGCTGTCCTAAACTTCAAATACATATATTAGTTTTGTTCTGTCCGAAAAACTTTAGCATATGTAGTTAAACGCACTTCAAAGTATTAGCGCCCGTAGACCATCTATTTTTGTGTGTCGCTGTTAAAAGACCAGCGGTACACGCAATTCTATATTACATACATAATTTTGAATAGAAAATATGTTGTAGTAAACCAATGCAATATCTATAAATTTTGTTCAGTTTTGTTAATCGATTTTTGTTTGAAATATTTTAATATCGATGGAATGCGCATTAAACAATTACCGCTCATAGACTGTAATGTATAAATGCTACATTTATAATTTTACATCATTTAAGGGGTTATACCTACCTGCAAACTTAAAAAAAAAAAAATGCATTTAACTTTTATTGTATTTTCTGAAAGTACAATTAGTAAAGAGTATCCAGTTACATTTTCTAGTAGATCTGATAAAAATTAAGAAAATTACGCTGCTTTAGTTTCTTAGTTTGTTTTATCATACATAAATCATAACGTGAATCTTTAAATATGATTGTCTCAAAACTATGTTTTTAAAGTTGGTGATCACTTGATAACTTTAACAAATCTCAACTAACCTTCTTCAAATGTTGACCAATTTTTAACAATAATATTGTCTAGAGAGTAATCGTTTCTTTTGGCGATGATTTTTTCTATTTTTTATAAACAATCAAAGTTCAATTTTTTTGGGAAAATATGGTACCTTAATTTTGAACGGCCGCCATTTTGTTCAAATAAATTTTTCCAAAATCCGAACGATTATTCTCTACTTTAAATTGCTGATATGTGTTCGGAGTGAAGACATTATGCTTTTTATAGTTTCAGATACCATTTGACAGAATTACGGTGATTACCACGGGCGGCTACCAGAACGACACCATTTCCAGGGAGTATATCTGCTAGGGACACCCAACTTTATCTGGTCATTACAAAAATCTATTTATTTTCTTTAAAGTGCAATAAACAAAATACCAAAAGAGTTTTTCAAATATCTTGTTTCATTTTCCTGAAAATAATTCGTCAAAATACACGTTTTTTTTTTCTCTTCTGTTTTGACTTTACAAGTAGCTATAACTCAATAAGTGCACCATTTTCAGGAAGGGACATGCTAAAGCGATCCTTCATAACATATTTAAATTTTATAAGTTTAGAATGCAGATACACATACATAAGTACGTATACTGTCGGTCAAAAAAATGTATAAAAGAAGAAAAATATATATCATTTTAAAAACACATTAAAAATTACACATTAATTTTAAAAGCACGTTAATTTGAATAAATATACATTTAATAATAAACACATTAATTTTAAAAACACATTTTTATAAACATTCAATGTTAATTTTAAAAATCACGTCTAATTTCATGACTGCAATTCATGTTGTTCCAATAGTTTCCATTTCCATAAGTTAATTTGCCATGGGCCTCGATTATGGAAAGTTCACCGCTTTGGTTTAAGCTTTGTAAAAAAGCGCGAGAATTTATTAAAAATTTTGATAATAATTTTTTCTCTGTTTCTTTTTTAAGATATGACAACAGAAAGAAAGGGAAACATTTTTTTAAACTATCTATTTAGAGTTTCTAATTTGTTTTCGCAACCAATAACCCTAATTTAATTAATATTAAACAAAAAAATTATAAAAGCGTATTTATTAAAAAATATTTTACACTCTTTATTATTTATATTTCCTTTTCTACTTTTTAGGGTTTAAAATATTTCACTGTTGCAGCTTCACAGCCAGTTGGCATATTTCAGCAAGTGTGATTTGGGACATAATTAACTACATTGCTGTTGTAACTCGTATACAGTTGTAACCATTAAGAATATTTGGCGATTTATCCCCTGCGCTCGGCTAACGGAAAGATACCATAAAATATTTTTTTAGTTGCAAAACAAATGCAATGCGGGTAGTTTTTTAAGCATAACTCCAAAACTACTTGACGGAATGAAAGTAATTTTGGATTCGCATATTTAAAACTTCTAAAAATCGATTTCTGTTAAAAAAATTTTGTAGGTTAGAATATATATTTTTTAAAATATTAATTTGATGTTATGAAATTAATATTCAAAAGGTAAAATTTATCAAATAATCCAAATATGATGTCAAAATCAAATGTTCGTATTGAAAATTTCAAAGTTTCATACAAGCTTGATGTAAGCTTATTTTTTTAATATATATCTAAAGAAAAAATAATTCCCAGTCGAATCGCTATTTTCCCCCTTTGTATCTACTTGCCGAAATAGTAGGCGGGGGTAGCTTTTTATTTTTTGACCAAACTTTTTATTTTTGTATTATTCATACCAAAATAATAAACGCAAAGCAACTATGTTAGAAAAAGGTGAAAAATGATATTCCGAACGTGTTCAAACCTTTTCGTGTTCTGAACGTGTTCTACCTTTATACAATAAACGATTTTCCTTTTCACTAGTAGCGTTTTACAAGTATGTTATCTCTTTAACGTATAATATGGAATTAAAAAAAATGTTTTCCACTTTAAAATAAAATTCAAGCACTTATAGTTGCAATATCGAGAACAGTAATCATTATCAGAAAAAAATAAGAAAAGAAAAGAAAGAAAAAAGAAAGTATGGCAAGAATTTGCTAGCCTTCGCATTTTAAAATATTCGTAAATGAGGTTTATATCTGTATAAAGTACATTAAATGAGGTACTTTATACAGATAAAAATAAATAAAAATAAATAAAAATATTTTTTTCACTTATTTTCTTTCAATTATTTATCATAAAAACTCTATTCCTGCACAAATGTTTAACATGTGGTCGCTAGATATGAAAGAAAATGTTCAAAATATTGAAACATGTAGCATATTGAATTCTAGAGATAAAAAACAATAAATTTCAAGCATTCTCTCCCAGAAAAGCAGTAATAATGCATTTCGAGAACCAGCAAAGCATTTTCTTTCCTTTTTCTTTTCTTTCTTTCTTTTTTTTCAGAAATTCATATAAGGCTAACAAAACTGTTAGGTTCAGGAATATAAAGTGTACTAAAGATGAAAAAAAAAAAATACCAAAAGTTGCAAACGTTGCTGAAGAGCACATTTTATTTTAAATCACATTCGTTTTTAAAATATGCATGCTAGGCAGTTATTTTAGAATTTTAGATTTAGTTTTATGGTTTTATTCCATTAAATAAAAAATATATAGCTATAGAAGATTTGAAAATAAACTTTTCTAACTTTTCTAAAACAAGCAAACAAATAAGCAAGTAAGCAAGCAACAACAGGTATATGAAAATTATTTTGAAATAATTGGTATTCAAAAATATGTTTATGTAGGTTTTTGCGGCGTTTTCTGTCTATTGCTGCCGCTGCCACCGTAATTTAATTTATTGTGACCTTTTGACTTTCTTGCCTCATAATAATGGTAAAAAAACAAACTATTGCATATAAAAACATGAAAACTGGTAGTTTTATAGAGAAATGTATGGTAAATACACTGAAGTAGACAGTTTTTAAATCGAAGAATTTTTTAAAGAGCTATTTAATGTTAAAGTCGGACAAAATAGTTCATTTTAAAAAGTTTCATAGGATTAAAAACTATGCATAGAAATTTAAGAATCTTTCGCAGGCACACACTTTACCATATAGATTGTGGTGTGCAGTGTACAATCCTTTTTAAATTTATCCAAATAACAATATTTAAAAAATTTTCAATTGCAAAATATATTTACACGTGAATTTAAAAAAAAAATGAAAGAAAACTTTAAAATAATTAAGCTATTACGTGCAAAGCATTAAATTGTGAAAATTACATCATATTTAAAACGCCATATTTAAAACGATATATATAAAGAGTCACATTTAAAATAATTTTCTTATAGCGTTTCTAAACACTGTATTTTTAATTAAAATATATATTTGCACGTAAATATTGAAAAAAAGAAAGAAAAGAAAACTTTAAAAATAATCAAATTGTTATGTGCGAAAATAATTTAATGATGGAAGTTACGTCATATTTTTAAACGATACATTTAAAAAGACTTTTTTATGATTAATATTTGTTTGACATCACAGTGCGAATCACGTGACGTAAAAGAAGCGGCTAGGACGTTTGTTTACATATTTCATCACTTGATGCAGCATAATTTACATAATGAAATATTTTAGAATTATTTTGTAAAAAATCACTAATTGATAAATACATATTAGAAAAATCATATGTACCTATTAATTAAGATAAATAATTTTAATTTTATAAATAACATGAAGCATATGTATAAAGTTGCATAAAAAAAAAAAAAAGAATTTATGTATAACCTATACTTGTTCCTGAAAATATCTAAAACTCGATATAAAGATAACATATAGGCGGTGATTTTCTAAATATAGTGATTTTCAATAGTGTGGTTCTGAATGTTATTCACAAGATGACGAATTTTTGTAGCCTCGATCCCAAAGTAAGAATATTGTCCATACCGTAGTTATAAAAATTCGGGAGGGAGCGTTAGTTGTCACGACAAATGTGGATGTGGCCTGGGGAACAGCAAATAGCCCAGTCCATGGAGAATGAATGGCAACCCGATTAAAATGCACCGCAAACAATTTTTCACTATGGATCATAATGTAATAGAATTATTTTGTGCATCCTATAAATTAACTATAAGAGCTACTTACTCTATATTCCACAGAAAGCAAGTTGTAAACTGCATCAATGATGCATATAAATGTCACTATGTTTGAAATATCACAACAGCGTTAAAATGCACCGTAAAGAATTTCCCTTTCATAGACTATAATGTTGTGTGTCCATGTAAACTCCGAGTATATTTATGAGAGTTAGAGTACTGACAGATGGCCAGACAAACCGAAGTCATAAACACTTTTCAACTATGTTGGAAAGTGTTAAAAATGATTTTTTTTAAATTTAACTCCTTGTTTTTGTATAGAAGCCGGCAGTTTCTGTGCGTTTTGTTGTATTCTATCAAGTCCGAAGGACAAGAAATTTCGGAATCTAACGGTTCTCTGGATGTATGCAGTGGCTCAAGAGGAAATTTTCGAAATTAAACTTACCATACCAACCATACTTTGCCCAAAAGGCGCAATGTCTCCCCGTAACGACGAAGTTTTGCAGAAATGCTCGCGTTAAAGAGCTGTCGTCTTCACCACAAAGACGCATTTTTAAGATTTTTTTTTCATCACTAAATTTTATGAATACTTGAAAGATTAAAAATTTATCATTTACATCCAAGCATTAATATTAGTATAAAAATTTCAACAATATAAGACATAAAGTTATAGAAATGTAATTTTCTGTAGTATCAGCAACATTTGAATTAAATATTGATTTTTTAAAATTAGAGGTGGTATTCATTTTTTGAGAAATTTTCACGTCAGATAAAAGTTGTGGATTTGACAATATTACTTATATGAATGTATAAATTCATTTCGTTTATTTTCTGCCAAACCCAGGGGGTCGAGTTTGGCACCCACAACCCCTTAAAAACTATGGATCCCAACAAAGGATGGTGCTAAATATTTTAAAATGCATTTTGAGTATCTCTGGGGTGTATTAAAGTGTCTTTTTTATGTAAAAAACGGAGTAATAGCATTGCGCGCCGCAAAAGATTCAGGAAAGAAAAAAGGCCATTCGTGCCAATTTTGAAATTTGAAACATAGAGATTAGCCCAGGAAACGCTTAGCAAGCCATCGGATTTTATCCTATTTTGAGAGCGTTAACTCACTTTCAATTTATTGTCAATAGTCTTCACGAGGATCTCTTCTGGCGCATAATCACTGACGTCAAACCTCAATTTCAGACTCTTCCCATCATCTCCGTTTTGTATGAGTGGAGACTGGAAGTCATCCATCCAATGGTTGTTGTGATCCACTGACTTGTGTGTTGAAGATGACTCCTCAGTTGTTGACATTCGAATCGAAGCACTCGATTTAAATGACCCAGTTTGGTTATCGTGGTCTTGTAGCTTAGCTCGCAGTTTAGACATTTCTTCTTCCATCCTTTTCATCTCAGCTTCGAACCTCCCACGAATCGACTGGAATTCATCATCTAAAACATGGAAATCTGATTTTTGTATGGGCACTTTTCGCTCGGGAGCCATCATGAATAACGGCGAGGATCTGCAAAAAAAGACAACACATATATATGCATTTATTATAATTAAGTATGCTCATATAATAAAACAGGTTGATAAAAATTGAAATAGGAATTTTCTAATAATGAACTAAAAATTTGAACAAAATTTTTGAAAAACTCAAAAAATAATAAGAGATTTCATTCATTCATATTTTTTATGTAGTTTTATTTGTTATATTGTGTTTTATTGTTCATCTTAAATGTGTTAATACATATATTTTTAGTGGGGATTTCTTTTAAAGGTAATTTTGCTTCTAATGGTCACAATTAAAAAAAAGGAAAAAACAAATGGAACACAATTATTTTATCCAATTTCTGTTTCTAATACCCAAAGCAGTTCTGCAACTTTTATTGATAATAAAATCATTAACACAGTAATTATGAGTAAAAAGGTCAAGGTGCGACAGTTTTGCTAATTAGTTAAATTTTGCATTTTATAACAAAAATTATGTAGATAAAAATTAATTGAATGAAAATGTAATTAGATTCAATAAATGTTGAATTAATTTAATATTTTAAGCAAAAAAAAAAAAAAAAGAGCAACAGAAAAGAGTTTTGTTTAGTAACTAATGCAACATTGATTTCAAATAAAAAAAATTTCATTTTTTTACTAGTTGCAATTAGTATATAAACGTATATTTTATCTTTTTTTTTAGACCTATGTTTATGAATTTCTAACTTTTCTTTTAGTGATAGGTTATTTTTCTGAAACTAGCTATTTTATTAATAAAATAAAAGTTCAAACATATTTGTGTGAGTCTAAGAAATACATTAAAGCAGTACAATTTTTCTAAAATTCAACTTGCAATTTGCAATTTAACACTACCCCCCTCCCCTCTTCCCCTATGTTCAGTGACTTTTATTTCATTAAATGCAACTTTTAAATAAATAACTTTCTTTTATTCAGTTGCAAAATAAAATTGAAACATTGCTTTCCGCCACAATGATATTTAATACCACTTTCTTTGAATATCCTTTTCTAAATAACTAACCATAAAAACAAAGTTCAGTGCAGTTTTTTATCAATTAAAAAATCTGTAGAGTTCTCAACAATATACGGAATAAATAACTCTTTTTTATTTATCACAGTCTAACGCACACGCCTTTCAATTTACTACAGCAGGTCCAGTGAGGAGCAACCCTCACACCCCTCTTTTTTGTCTGAATGAAGGAGTTTTATTCATGGAAAGTGCTGAAGACGTCACCGGTAAAATATTTAATTGGATGTTGCAAAAGTAACAGAACCAGACCGCAATTTACCAAGGCTTTCTCATTAATGCACTCTGTGCTTTAGCTTAATTAGACCTCCTGCCACTTTTACTTTTGACAGCAGTCAACTTCCTGCACAAACACAACGGTGCGAGGAAGAATTTTACTTCGCAAGCTTCCATAGATTGTAATGCGTATGAGTGAGCTTTAGGCGGAATAAATATGTACAGAACTACTGGTTCAATTATTTAAACGATTTATTTTATTCATGTTCATTATTTCACATAAAAAAAGTTCACGTACAAGCATTTCTCTTGAAACAACACTTATTATCACTTAGTATTATTAAAACAGACCGTGACTGACCGAGGTAAGCGATTCAAATAAGGAACACGACAAATTTTAAAGCAACCTTTGCTATTTGATATGATTGGACACCCATGGATATAATAAAAAAATGTCTATAATTAAAAAACACAGAATGAACACAGAAATAGTTTTGACACAATAACTGACCAATCTTCATAATACACAAAATTATCAAGCGATATGCTCATACTGTAGTGGAAATTCATTTGATCGTATAATATATTTAGCTTATTGTAAATTGAAAATGACAATAATCCAACCTTTCGTACTTTCAGATCAAAAATTAGAATTATGTAGAAAAGTTATTTTTTACCAAAGATTTGGAATAGTGTTTGTGGAACTCTTAATGAAGACATTTTTTGAATATGAAATTATTTTTGTATTAATCTATATGGTGATAAAAAGGTTTTCCCCTTGGTCAATAAATTAGTAGAATTACTTAAACAATGCTGGAGAGTTACTTATATGAGGTTTGAGAGCAATAATCTTCGTTCTAAAATAAAAATAAATAGGCAAATTCTTGAGGTTAAGCACGACACCATTTCAACAGGACAAAGGATCAAACTTATCTGACTCTCACAGGTATGATCAAAACTCAAATTTTAACGAAACGGGGTCACGAAGTATAAAAACAGGAAAACTTTAAAATTATACGCTGAAAATCAAACTTAACCGTCCTCGAAGAGAGAAATTTTCTTATGCATAGAGCCCGACGTCATCCATGACACGGTCGGAACCAGATCAGATCTACCGTCGCGGTTTGATATCCGTACAATTCGATTGGTAATAATGTTTATTATTAAATAGTGTACATGGATTAGGATTTGGAGGCATCTACATATTAAAACTCGAAGTGACTTTTAAAATTTTATCAAATAAGTATTCACATTAGACATTACTTTCGATCTCAGTTGTTTTAAAGGACAAAAAATCATTTATTTTGGCGATTTTCGTCGCGAAATTTCTTATGCAATTAAATATTATTTATATTTGAAAATATAAATTATTTAGTAATGAGATTTCTTACCTAGATAAAAAAAAGGGTACTTACGTATTATCCGAGCCAAGTCAGATACAACTGCGTCAATCATGGTGCCAGTTATATTAATAACTGTAACCCTTATTTTTTGACAACTATATAGTTTATTTATTTATTATAGCTATAGTTTTTTTTATTATTATAATTTACAGTTTATTTTTTTATTATAATTATAGTTTTTGTTATATATTTATTATTGTTCATTTATTACATTATATTTATTTATTCCTTTTATATTATTTACCCTTTTAAACAATGTTATGTATTTAATAATGTTAAATTACGGTTTTGAACATGATTCGTAACGATAAGTAAGATTGGCAGAGGCAACCATTTTTGGCGATCTATCTCCTGGTCCGGATAATACGTAAGTACCAACAAAAATAACTAAAACAAGTTGGAAATTGTACGTCAAACGTGACAAATGAGGTGCGGTCGTAATATAACTAGTTTTATAAATATTCAGATCTTAGTGCAATAGCTGTTGCACTCTTATGTAAAATTGCATGAATACAAAATTTATTTCATGTGTAGATTTTCATATTATAGATATTAATTTCATTTTATGAAATAAAGTTTCACTGCACTTTTACAAACAATTAATTACAATTCTGTTACCTTAAAATTGTACTATGCGCAAATATCCAATAGAACACAATGTAAAAAAATCATCGTTATTATTTCACTGTAAAAATGAATTATATCGTCTGTTATTATGATATGAATAATTTCCGTAATAAAATAAGTACATTTTAAGTTGGCAACATTTTGTCTTTTGTTGACATTGACTGAAAATTCCAATGGGAAACTTAAGCCTAGCTTTGAAAATTTCAGAACTTGAAATCCATATTTAGACTCTTTTTCCATTTAATATCTATTTCTCCGGAAACATCTATATAAAAAACTATCGATAGATTATAGGATTGCTATAATTAAACAATTTTGCTATACAAATTCGGTTTTTAAATTCAATAATACGGAAATAACACGACTCCATCTTACATATCCCCATGGCAACCTAGAATCATTACCTATCATGGGATATCATTGAATTAATTACGTATGATAGGATTTAATTGAATGAAGAAAACTTTTATTAATACATTTTTAAGTTTTGATTCGATTTTTATAAAATTTTAAATGACTCGACAAAATTCTGCAACGATTATATATATTAAATTTCAAACCATTAGGTTGGGTAGTTTTTACGCTGTTATATGTGGACAGACGGAATGACCAGACACCGACTATACACTCTAAAAAAAATCCGTGAAAATACAAGAGATTTTCCGTTAAATTTTACGGAGAAGTTTCATTTTTTCAAAACAACAGTACAATTTCCGTAAATGACATTAGTTCCGTAAAGGAGATTTCAAATCCGTAAATATGCAGAAAGTTTTCCGTAAATTTAATGGATTTTTCCGTATTTCTTTCAAAACAGTACAATGTCGGTATTTCTTCCAAAACAGTGCCATTTCCGTAAATGACGTTCAGAGGTTTGCGTACAGAAATCGACCTGTTTGAAATGCGAATTAAGATTGTTGTATTTACTAGAGTTGTATTTACTAGCTTGTTGTATTTTCTAGGATCCAGGTCTGAACCAATCCTACCTGTAGGCCTATTTTCTGTTATTAGACTCGGACCAATCCTGGAACTCATTCTAACCGGGGTTGTGTCTGGGTGGTAATTTTTTGCGAAAATAATAGTGATATTTTTATTTTTTAGTGAAATCTTTAGAAATTAATTTTATTTTCATAAATTACAGAGAAATATTTTTAAAAATCTACTTATTATTATTATTATTATTATTATTTTTTTATTATTATTTTTTTTTATAGTGTTTCAAATTGTGAATGTTATTACTGACTTTTTAAAATTTTATTTTAATTTTATTAACGTGAGGCAATATTTGGTTATTAAAGGTTTCATAAAATAATATCTTTGCAAATTATCCGTATATATATTGTATTGAACAAAACTGATTTGTCTTATAAATTTGTGAATTAAACTAAAATTTATTATTTTATAAATTATAATTTTACAAAGTTTATATTTTTTTCTTTAAATTTATAAAAGTAATTAATTATATTTTCTTTACTTTCATAAAAATGAAGTTCATGATTTTATAAAGTTTATAATTTATTTCGTTAATTTATAATTTTTATAAATTAAACTAAATTAATTTAAACTAAATTATTAAGTCCAAATTTAAACTTACCTATGCTAAAGTCATTAATTTCAAAATTTTCTCTAAAAATCTATTTTTTCGTTTTGATATTTTAAATTATGAAAATTATTAACTGAAATTATTAAAAATGAACTATGAAATAAACTATGAAAATTATTAAAACTGAAAATTATTCCGTTTAACAGAACCGTACACAAAAGCTCGCAGCAAAGCTTAAATATAATAATTTGATTTATTATAAAATTGTTTATTGACATAAGTTTTTAAAATAAGAGATAAAGAAAATTTACTTTAATAGCATGTAATAAATACGTCTGCTTAAGATAATTATTGTTTTTATTGGAATTGATAAATATATCAACAGACAAATTATTTAAAAAAGTATATGTACTATTGCAAAAAGAAGCACTCATTACTGTTACTACAATGTTTTACGCATATAATACACAAAAAGTTTAAATTTATATGTTATAAAGCATCAAATAATAAAACAAAATATAGCAAATTATGAAAAGAAAATATCCATCTAACTATGAAACCTTCAAGTTTTTGCATCATTAAAAGCATTTAAAATAAGTAACAACATTTGAGTAAGCATCGTGTCCAACCGTAGCGTAGTGGTTCAGTCGCTGGTTTAGTAAACGGAAGATCATGGGTTCGGTCCTCATCGTGGCAAGTGATGGTTGTTTACTGCAACTCGCACTACACTCGCTCATAAATAAAAGAAAAAAAAAAGAAGTGTATCTGTCCCTTATAAGATGTTACTTGAGAGATAACTTTTTTTTTTGTCCTATAAAATTTATTTTAAAGACATAAAAATTTCTAAAAAATACGGAAGATATCTGTTATAAAACGGAAATTTAAAAACGGATATTTCAGAAATCACGGAAAATTTCCTGCAAATTTTCAGAATTTTTTTCCGTTAAAATACGGAAATAGTACTGGCGTATCGATTGCCAGTACAATTTCCGTTATTTTCAGGAGATTTTTTTTACAGTGTAGGTGCTACGCATTTATATAAATACGAAAGCACCTAAAAAGGGAGGCAGGGGGGGGGGGGTTAATTATAAAAGGTAAAAATTTCAATGACATTAATTTTTTTAAAGTATTTTAAATAAGCATACATATAAATATCCGATAAAATAAAAATGAACTTTTAATTCAGTGTAGCTTATGTTACCTTCTTTGAATTAATGTCATTTTAAACAAATGAATTTTTATTAATGAACTGATATTGGAATAACGAGTGTACAAGAATATTTTAAAATTTGAAATAGTCTCAAAAACCGTCAAAATACGCTCAATAGTGCATATTTAAATTTTATCACAAAAATGAGTTTAATGAAAACACTTTATGTAAATATTTACTATGCAAAATGAATTCCAGAACAAAAAATAGTTTGTACCCAAAAGTTTTACTTCTCACTCAAACAATCGAAATTATAAAATTCAATCTGCAATATTTCATAAAGTTATATAGGCGTAACTAATTCTTAACGTAAGTAGTAGGCGATCATTATAAATCTTTAATTCGTACAGAAATCTCCTGGAGAAAATGACTGTCAATTTAAAAAGAAGACAATTGCCTAGAAATATTAATGATGCTTACCTATTTTTTAAACAGAAAAACATTTAATAGATTGATTCGCATGATATGAAAGTGATATTGGTGAAACTCTTAGCTAATGCAAATTCCGCTGCAAGTTGTATGGATGGTAAATCTTTTGAATGAATAATTCAGAAATCTACGAACAAGAGAATTTCAAGAAAGGAAATCCCTCCACCTCCCCGCCCCCCTCTACACACAAAAAAGAAAACTGCGGTAGGAAAATAAAAGAATTAAAATACTTGACCAACTTGCTTATGTGAGAGAAGGGACACCCCTTCACCCCCTCCCCCTATTAAAAAAACTCTGGTAGGAAAATAAAAAAGTTACAACACTTGGTTAACTTTTTAATGTGTGTGATTCTTTGTCAGACTTTAGAAAAGGTGCCTGGGTAATCAAAAATTATCATAAAAAATCTGACAAACAATGAGACTCTAAATATCGGGCTATTTTCTGCTGGCAAAATCTAATTCAATTACTATACAGTGTGCCCGCTAAAGTCCGTTGTCATCCCAATAATTTCAAAACGGCAAGAGCTATAGTCATAAAAGTGGTGTCTAGGTATAGTAAAGTTGTCATGCGCTACGCAAGGAAACTGCTTACAGCGCCACCTGGCGGCTAAATTTGGAGTTAGCGTTCTTATATAAAAATCGGTAAGAGATACGGGAAAAAAGTCAATTACAAAGTTGTTCAGCATCATCGATTCAGTAAGAGAAGACACCTTCTGTAACGTAATGTTAAAAGTAGAAGGCGTAAAATGCATATTTATTTGGTTCGAAACTCCCAAAATTGTAACGCGACATAATGCGGAAGAAAAGAGAAAAGGTCATACTCCAGAGTTTCAGTTGTCAGTAGATATACAATATTCATCTTTACATAAATAAATCTTAATGTCACATACCGTGAAATTTTTTTTTTCATTTTGTATAAATGGTAGGGATATATGAAGCAGCGAGAGTATGCAAGTGCAATCCCGTGTTCAGATGTATATTGTTGCTGAAGGACACCATTTCGAGTATCACTGATAAATGAGCCTCATTTCCGATAAGTGCAGTTCTGTACAACGCGATCAAACGCATAAGCTCTTTGTGTTTTTCATTTGTATCATTTTTGTGAGCAAGATTTTTTTTGTAATAAATCGAAGAGGCTGAACAACTTTGTAATCGACTTTTTTCCCGTATCTCGTACCGTTTTTGAAGTAAAAACGCTAACTCCAAATTTAGCCACCAGGTGACGCTGTAAGTGGTTTCCTTGCGTAGCGCATGGCAACTTTACTATACCTAGACCCCACTTTTATAATTATAGTTCTTGCCGTTCAGAAATTATTGGGGTGACAACGGATTTTAGCGGGCACACTGTATATGACTTTAGTCATAGCCTATTGAAAACAGACAATTTAAGAGTTTTTTTATATGAAAAAATATTATCATACTTATGCAAATAAATAAGGATAAACATAGTGAAGTAAAATTACATTTTTCAGCTTTCTTCTGTAGAATTCGATGTGTACAAAGATGGTACTTTTATACATAGTTTATTTCATTCAATACTAGCTGTTACCCGTGACTTCGTTCACGTAACATTAAAAGAAAAATAAATGTACTAATCAAGCAAAATATTTCACTCCCGATAATTAAAAACGTAAATAATTAATTAACTCTTTATCACATTTCATAGAAGAAAATACGACATTTCTTTGTTATATGGGCCTTGACATAAATCAGTTTAAAAAAAAGTAAAATTTTGTGCCAAATAACCACGAAAAGGAAACTGCAATCAATGGAAAAAGGACGGCCAAATAAAATCGTGTAATTCGACGAATTGGGTAAAAAGAAATGTTAATTTTACCTGATAAACCATTTTACTTTTAACGACTTTGAGAAACGTTTTAACAGCCATAATTTAAAAATAATTCATTGGAAATAGTATAAGTTTTTTCTTTAAATTCAATTCTTGTGAATAGGGAGGAATAATTCTACACCTAAATGCAAGGAGCTTCAACTGCAAAGCTTTTTGCAGCCCAAAATTACATGCAAACGTAACACTTAAATTGCAAACCTTTTTGCAACCCAATATTATATGTAAACATTACTTTTGCCTGTAATTTTCATTGCAAATTAACATTTATTACGGTTCAAATTAAAATTAATTTGGGTGCAAATTACATGTAAATGTTACGTTTGCATGTAATTTGGGGTTGCAAAAAGCTTTGCAATTGCAAGTGTTACGTAAATTTGTGTCCTTGGTTTAATCTATAGCTGAAACAAATCTTCATTTCTTGACAATATGCTGACACGCGATTTTTGCTCTGCAGAATAAATTGATTCATAAAGTTTGAATATGTGGAAATATGTTTTTAGTTTTCGGAAATTTTACTGCAATCAAGTTTTTTTTTTTTTTCACCAACTATTCAAATTGAAAATAAAATATATTTTTTTTTCAGTTTTAATGAGAAAATGGCATAAAAATATATTAATCCGTTTTATTTCTCCTTTTTTATTCACAAAAATGGAGTAATTTAAGTACCATTTTTAGAGAAATTTCGTTAAAATTTACAAAAAAAAAAAAAAAAATTAATATTTCGAAATCTAATTAAAAATTTTAAATTATCAGAGTTTATATGACATCCTCGAATCAATGATAACCGGTATTAAGTAAATCGTGTTGCATTAGATGCGAAATACACACAGTCAGATTTTAACTTAATAGACTTGTGTTCAATTTTCTTTTCCTAATAATCTTACTGATGCTTGTATTATTAATCACAGAGTTCAGACAATAAATAGAGATGAAATGTTCATGTTTGGCGTGATGCTGAAAATGCAACCCTACAGTCGGCCCAAACAACTGGCGGCTTGCTTTGAAAACCTCTCCCCGTCAAATGAATCCAGTCCTTGTTCCACGTGCAGCCTCTCTCCATCCAATGAAGTCAACCCTCCCTTGGGCCTAATGATTTGAGTGATAACCGGCTTCATATTGCAAGCCGATTTTACGGTTTAGTACCTCTCTATTCTTTCACTGTACTCAGTGATTATTAATGTATGAAATTGATACACGCTCCATTTGAAACATATTTAAAAAATCCCGTGTTATTGTGACGTCACTTTTTATCCCAGAGAAATCTCTTTTCAATGATATAATTCTTGTTAATTTTCTTTTCCTGGCAATAATAATGTGAATTTTAGAAGAAAACTCACATCTGTTTGCAACTGATATTCAAGCTTATTATTAATCAGTATCAAAAAAGTATTTCAGTTATTCATCTTAAATATGACGTCCATTATGTATATACTTTTATTATACACTGATAGTCATGCTCTTTGTAATATTACGAATATTTGAAAATACATGTTTTATTTATGACGTCATATTTGTTCAAGCCGAGAAGGATCTTTTTCATAGTTCCATGGTTCAACCGAAATCGTTTTCTTAATAATATAATTATTGTTAATTCTTCTTTCTAATTATAACGCAGTTTTTGACAGAAAGAGATCTTTTTAATGTAACCGATATTCATAATTCATGTATAATAACAAATACTCCCTATTGTTGTTTCAAATATCACAGAAATTCATCTTTTTTTGAATTATTTTCATTTTTTACGTGAAAATCGCTCAATTGAAACTTAATTGTTGAGGAAAAATTATTTTTCCGCATTTTTATTTATTGGCAACGATCAAAGCCCTAGCAACGATAAAGTAAAATGGTTAAATTTTATCTAAAAATGTCCATTGATTCATTATGAAAATAATCAAATTTTGAATTATTAAGAAAAGTATTTGAATAAAATAAACAAAAACCAGTCTATGTTCATTTCCGGGTTATAATCCACCTATATGCAAAGATACAGGGCCATTCATTTCTCCATTTTGACGCTGGCTTCAGCCTAACATTTGCACACAATCGGATTTATAATATTATTAGGATTTAGATAGTTTTTTTTAAATTAAATATGTTTTTCTTTCTTCGTGTTTTACCAAATTAGGGATAAACTTAGTGGATCCACTTCTCTTTAATCTGATCTTCGATTCTCTGATGCTTGCCATTCTCGATTCGTGGATTAGCTGTGAGTGTTTGCAATGGCAAAAAAATTCTGCAAAATGTTGCACCAAAAAAAAAAAAAAAAGTTACCATCCAACAATCAACTAACAGACTATTCACAGATCTTTATTTTATGTCGACTGCATCAGTTTTTTTTTTCTATCCATCATAAAAATTTAATAACTTATAAGTGAAAAAATAAACAACTTTTACGGAATGTAAATATTCCATCCGCGTTTTGTAAGAAATGAAATACATTAAATTATAATGAAATATCTTTGAATGAAATAATTAAAAATAAGAACAATATATGAGTATATAAAGTAGAAACATGTTTTTAGCATAAGGATAAAAAAATCAAATGGTATTTGTTTGATTTTTCACAGTGTCGAAAGGAGAAAAAAATCAGCGGATTATTATATCTAATCCTAGACAACATTTTTTATTGAGCATAAAATATATTGAAAAACCCTCTGGAATAATGAAGAGGCAAAAAAAAGCTTAAACAACATGCCATCTGATTGTTACACGCATTGAAAACTGTAAAATCCGACAGCTTGTCATAATAATCGCATTAAATGAATTATTTTGTCGAGAATTGTAGTCGAGTAATTTGATCTCAAGGGGGTATAAATTTATATCATGTTTTCATGCTCGTTCGTTTAATATAGTCTTACTTTATACGATAAAATGAGATAAATTATAGAATTCCGTTTCTGTCTTCTTTAACTTCATGGAAAACTCACTCGTAAATAAATTTAGTTATTCAAGATAAGAAGATAAACATAAGAAGTGCCCAAAAAGTACACTTACATTAAGCTTTTCACTAGCTTTACATTCTTACACTAAGCTTTACATTCTTATTTTGTAAAAGCTGATAAATAAATAACAGATATATGCAGTTTTTTTTTTTTTTTTTTTTTTTTTTTTTAATATATATATATATAAACAAAGTATGGAATTCATTAATTTTTTAAAATGAAGTTAACACTAGATGACGTAAAGTCAGAAAGGGAAATTCAATATCATGACTACTTCAAAGATCAAAGACGATTATTGAAGAATGCCTACGTGGGGCGTAATGCCCACGTTTACTTCACATCTAGATGAGAACAGTCTATGGAGATGGCATCAGAAGATTCAAAAATATAAAAGTTCTCTCGCAGCAGGCTGCGGTGGAATGATGCAGATGTAGGAGCAATCTGGATGTGCGCTTTGATACTTTGATTGGAGTCGGAATGGTGAGCATAGGGGGGGGGGGGAAGGCCCCATCAGAGTCAGACAATTTTTCTAATTATCATAATTAATATTTTTTTAATCTAAAAACTAATGCAAACAATTTAATTTAGATAAGATGCAAACAATTAGTTTATATAAGATTCAAATAATTAAATTTTGAAGATGCAAAGATACTTTAGTATAAATACAATTAAGATGCAAAAAAAAAAAAAATATAAGTATAATTTTTTTCCTTAAAATTGCAAAAGAGGTAAGAAGGAAAGTTAGCAGAACCCGATGCCAAAAGCAAGGCGGGACGACGTCAATAGGAAAAATTTAGTGAAGGAATATCAAATGGGAATAACAATGCAGGTACCAAAGTTTTATGAATTTGGAATAGCACAACAAAATGTTTAGGGTGGTTCCCTTCGCCTTCTTTTGGAAGGCGGAGCAAAGCCGTCATCTCTACACAAGATGGCAAGCGGTCTCTTCTTCCCTCTACTGGTATTTACAATGTAAGGTTGAATGGACTGCAACGCTTCGTTGGGTATTAAGTCGATCTCTGTGGAAATTTTGTGCAAGTTTTTTAATAACTTGCGAGATAGGCCTAATATTGAGATCAGCATGGATGACGTCATTCCGGACAAACGTTGTCGGCTCGCAAATCCTACGTAACAAAGAGTTTTGAAAAATTTGAATTTTCTGCATCCGAGTTTCACAGACTGACCCCCTTGTTTTTTTCTGTATGAATATCTCATCTCAGAATAATACAATATTTATGGTATTTTTAAAGTAGCAAACATTACTTCTAACGTAATTTTATATGCAGGAGGGGAGGGGGGGGGGGTTCTGCTCACTAAAGTGTAGAAAATTATCTTTTAATAAGTTATGGAAGATGAATTATTATTATTATTATTTTATAGTTATTTCAACTATTTAAAATTTAAAAAGAAATCTTTAGAAGAATGTCGTTTTTTTCATGTTTTTTTACTAAGCTTACTTGAAATTCCCAAATTAACGAATGGAACAAAAAATTATAAAAGCGGATTATATAAAAAAGAGCCTTTATAAATTAACATATGATTTGTTACAGGAAAATTAAGGAGTGGTGGTATTTTTGGATTTTACATATTACATTGTTTTTATAAAATGTCACACATTGTTTTCACATCATGTGAACTTATTAAATTACATCGTGGAACGTTTTGGTGCCCCTTCAAATTTTGTGCCAAGACCTCGTGGGATAAGGCGATAATCAGGATCTGCGTGTGATTAATAGCGTACACGTTCAAATGTTCAAAAAAATCTTAATAAAACCTTTTGAACTTTGTTTAATGAATACAAGAAAGAGTAACTATGGATATTTTTTAAAGAGTTTCAAAAAATGTAAAGACATTTTTCATATTTTCTGTACTTTATGAATACTAAAATTATATTAATTAATTATACTAATTATTATTATGTAACTTCTACAAAGGGCATTTATGACAGAAGCAAATAATTACATTCTCAGAATCTTGGAGAGGAATCGGTTCTAATACAAATAACATGAATCAAGTTTTCAAAAAATAACATTCTGAATCACTAAACTTTGTTTTGCATAGCATATAAAAGAGAGGAAAATGCCATGTTAAAAAAGAACACTTGCCAAATGTCATTATTGACTTTAGGAATGATGCCAGCTCATTTTTATTAATTTTCAATAAACAAATACATGTATGCTGATTTTATAGAAGAGAAACAGGGAGGTTTAATTCTATGTATTTTTCACTTCCAGTTTATATGCTACTATTCAAATAAACGCATATTTACAGCCTCAGTATTAAAACTTATATTAGCCGTTTCGGATCCATTTTTACTTTCTTCTATCTATAATAGAAGAAAGTATTGTAATCGAAATTTTTTTCGACTTCCGGTTTTCAACGGATTTACACGTTTTAGAGGTCAGAGATTCCGAAAAACATGTTTTTACAAAATGTCTGTCTGTCCGTCTGTCCGTCCGTCCGTCTGTCCGTCTGTCCGTCTGTGTGTCTTCATTGTATCATCTAAAAATGTATGATGTTATGCTTCAAATTGAACCAAATTTTTTTTCTATGTTTTTGGCTATGGCAAGCAGGTTCTATCAGAATTTGGGGATATTTCGACGAAAGGGGGCGCTGTGATCGATATTTTTGTTCCATTTTCACTATTGTACCATCTAAAAGTGTATGATGTTATGCTTTAAATTGAACCAAATTTTTTTTCTATGTTTTTGGCTATGGCAAGCAGGTTCTATCAGAATTTGGAGATATTTCGACGAAAGGGGGCGCTGTGATCGATATTTTTGTTCCATTTTCACTATTGTACCGTCTAAAAGTGTATGATGTTATGCTTTAAATTGAACCAAAGTTTTTTTCTATGTTTTTGGCTATGGCAAGCAGGTTCTATCAGAATTTGGGGATATTTCGACGAAAGGGGGCGCTGTGATCGATATTTTTATTCCATTTTCACTATTGTACCATCTAAAAGTGTATGATGTTACGCTTTAATTTGAACCAAATTTTTTTTCTATGTTTTTGGCTATGGCAAGCAGGTTCTATCAGAATTTGGAGATATTTCGACGAAAGGGGGCGCTGTGATCGATATTTTTGTTCCATTTTCACTATTGTACCATCTAAAAGTGTATGATGTTATGCTTTAAATTGAACCAAATTTTTTTTCTATGTTTTTGGCTATGGCAAGCAGGTTCTATCAGAATTTGGAGATATTTCGACGAAAGGGGGCGCTGTGATCGATATTTTTGTTCGATTTTCACTATTGTACCGTCTAAAAGTGTATGATGTTATGCTTCAAATTGAACCACATTTCTTTTTTCTCTGTTTTTGGCTATGGTAAGCAGGTTCTATTACAATTTGGGGATATTTCGACGAAAGGGGGCGCTGTGATAGCCATTTAAAGATTTAAAATTAAAAAAGATGTGCAAATTAAAAAAAAAAATAGAAATCCTAAAACTTTTTTTCGTTAAATGTTCGGCCTTGATCCGGAGAATCCGGAGCAGTTTTTGTTTTGCTTCTATCTTAAAAAAATGGCTGAGATAGAGCGGTTTGAAATTTTAGGGTAGCTGACATTTTCAAACAAGACAGCAGAATTCATCCATAAACGGATTTAATTTATGAGTTTTAATTAACATGGTTTCGGCAAATTTTCTTTCATTGTTGTAACCATTAATCCTATTATATGCTTATTACTATATATTTATATTCGCCAACGTCAAATTATCGCCAAACTTGGCGACAGTTTGCGGAATATCAACAAATTTGGCGACCAAAGTAAGTTGCCATAAATGAAGCCAACTTGGCTGTAGAGGACTAATTTGGCGATATTCTCATTCAAATTCAATGTTGACGAGAACTGGGATTGAGTCTTCTTTATTTAGATTCCACGCATTTTACCTTCGTGTTTTCCAGTAAAATTAGCTAAAATCGTAAAACAAAGGAATAGGGAGGCTATCTATTCCTGTCGTTCAAGCCAGAAGGACTTTTCGTAGTTTAGTATACATCGATTGTTCACATCCCTGTAACCCGACGATTCGCAAGTAGCTGACGTACAACAGAATGACGAAAAATATTGATTTTATTGGCGATGTGATAGCGAATTTTGAAGTATTAACATGACTCAGATAGAAGAAAGTTTTGGGATTGGCACATCCGACTAGTTTTTGTTGAAGAAATGATCATTGGTTTAAAAAAATTAAACGTATAGCTATTCAAATGACAAAAATTAAGGCTCGTTGAAATTTAACGAAAATGTCATTTACTAATATAGTTGTTTTACTAATATAGTCTAACAAATATAGCTGTTTTGCGTACTATTAATAAAAAAAAAAAAAGGCTACGGAAGAATTTTTGAAGACGTTTGGAAAATGTTGTATCACAACATAATTAAACAATGTAAAAAAAACTCTGTAATTTTGACAGAAAAATATTGTATTTTTTACAGAAAAAAGCTGTTTAAAAGAAAAACAGTTTTTCCTGTAAAAAAATGTAGATGTTGTAATTTTTACAGAAAAAAAATCTATATTTTTTACAGAAAAAACTGTTTTAATGAAAATATACAGATATTTTCTGTAAATTAAACGGTTTTCTACTAGCGCCAAAATTGACAGTTTTTTTCTGTCAATTTTAGAGATTTTTTTTACAGTTAAAAGACATAACAACTTTCTAGTATTTTTTTTTCTTTTTTTATCATAAATTATTGGGTCGGATAAATAACCCCTATTTTCAAATTTAAAGACCGAAAAACACACGTATGAAATAAAAGTCCCACCAAAGCTGTATAAAGCTTTAAGCGAACTTTTTTTTTAATTACTTATTATTATTAAAATATAAATGAAGTGATAATTGTAAATGTAAAGACTCATACTACCATACTACGTGCAGAGAATAACAAAAGTAAAGACAAAATAATTGCAAATGTAAAAAGATGTTCTATTAATAGGACGGCGGACCCGAAAATAATTAAAAAAATTATAATTGTTTTTTATTTGATTTTATATCTACAGATTCTTGAATATATTCACATCTGTTTTTATTCAAATGCAATTCATTGTTCATTTCCACAGTATTTGCTTTTTCATTCACTTATATTGAATGTATCCGAAGGTATACAGATGGTCTAATAGAGGAAGTCTCCAAAACTTTCCTGAAATTATTCGAAAATTGATAACAAAGTACCACACAAATTAGCAGATGTGGGGAAAGGATATTGCCTATATAAATTTTCCCCATGCGGTCTTTCTATAACAATAACTCAAAAATGACATCCCCGCTGACATTACAAAATTTTTCAATCAATTTCGGAGGGAAACGTGCTCATCATCCACGAAAATTTAATTTTCTCACAAAATAATCTCAATATGGCACTTTACTTATAATATATTTTAACACGCGAAAACATTTCGCGTCACATGATTAAATAATAATAATAATAATAATAATAATAATAATAATAATAATAATAATAATAATAAAGAATTACTGAGCATCAATAAGTCTAAGATATTTTTGCTTATATTTTATCGTTTTTATAGACTAAAAAAAAATCAAATGAATGTTAAAATTTTTATGCATTTGTTGCATTATAAGAAGCGGATTCTGTTTTTATTACAATATCTGATAGATGCAACTGAATGTTTTTAAATATACGATCATTTTGACAGCTACTTAATCTAATTATTATAATTAAAAAAAGAAACAAAAACGCACTTTTTACTATATGCTTTCTTTAAATAAAATGTGAAGATATTTTATTTTAATAATTAAAAAATTTTAAAGTGTAAAATATTGAATTATTTTAAAGTAAAAATGTTTTCGATGTTTATTCTCTTACATAAAAGAGATGTAACGTAAATATATGTATGATAATTAGATATGTGTGTGATATAAACCAAACTGGCTTAGTAAATTTTACAATCTAAAGATTTTAATAGCGCATAAATAGAAATTTATCTTTTTCCTGTAAATACTTATTTATAATTGATTTAAATCAGCTTCTTCTTCTTTCTTCTATTTTTTTTTTTTTTTTTTTTTTTTTTTTTAAGAATTCCAGAGTTTCTTTCAGATCCCCCACACCCTTTTCCCCCGAATATAAATATCTGTTTTCACTATTCTTTTTATTTTTTACTTTTTTTAAAGGAAAGAAACTCAGTAGTATCAAAGCTAATTCGACCATTATTATTATTTTGAGTGTTATAATTTGTTTAGTCTCAGTATAAGATAACAAAGAAGATATAAATTGTTTCCATTTATTTAAAATCGAAAAACAAATAACCTAAAATGAAGAAAAATTATGCATTACACATTAATTATAGAACATTTAAATGGGATAAAATGTTAAAAATTAATTAAATTAGACTAAAGTAAAGGAACCGCACAGCGGAAAATTGCAATAAATACTTCTTAATAATTTAAATAGAAAGGAAAGTAATGCATTATGTACTGATTTTGGTAATTTTTTCTGCTTTATTTGATCAAGGTGTAGCATCAGACATGCTTATATAGCAATTTATCAGTAAATAATACCACAAAAAGATATTTAAAAAATAAAATAAAATGAACAATAGTGGTTAATTACTCTGTATTTTCAGACTTAATTAACTTCTTTAAATAAAATATTTGTCATAATTTAGTTGTCTTAAGTATTTAATGGACAATTATTACTATAATTATTATAATTTTATTAATAAAAATGTCGATTCAACAAAGATGTTTCTTTTGAAATATAAAATGTACAACAAACAATGTATGAAAAAATTATAGCAAATGCACACAAATGAAAAACTCATTTTTAATACATATATAAGTATCATCAGTGCATTTCAGAAAAATAAAAATAAAATGAAATAAATAATTTGAATAAATAAATAAAATGAATGAATAAATAAATAAATAAATAATTTCACATTTAAAAAATATTTTTTTACAAATTTCAATTAATGTGTATTAAGATACATTATGATCTTATTAACTATTAGTGTTAAAGAAACAAAATTCAATTTTCTGGCTAAATATCTATGTATTTTTCGGATATTTATACATAAAAAATGTATTGTACAATATTTCCCCCATTTTACATTAAATATCGAAAATACTCGATAAACAAAATATGTACATGGAAATGAAGTTAACCAATTCAATAACTAAAAATTATTAACAAGCAATTGCGTTACAAAAATTGACAACAATTTTGTTTCGACTTTAAAACAGACTGCTTTATTAAAGAGTTGCTGTAATGGAGACTTGCTATTATTTTGAAGTCACGATTAACAACAGCATAGAATATGAACACGAGAAGATAATTAAAAGAGAAAATAGCGTCCGGGATGTATCCAATTACTGCAAAACTTGAATTAATTTTGACCAATTATACACGATGTATATGGAATTGAATTTCATATAACTTAAAGAAGATTTCTGTTATCATTTAAATGAAGTTTCTAAGTTTTCAAGTTCAATAATGATTGATGATGAGAAATAAAATAGCACTAATATTTGATTTCAACAAACATTAATGTGGCTTTTATGTTCCATTTATTTAATTAATTAATGTTTAATTTATATTAAAAAGTATTAATAATTTATGTATTAATATTTAAATACCATAAATGCTGTAAAATTTATGCAATTAGACCTAATTCTTATATCAACATTAAACGTTCCAAAACTTATCGTTTAACTATTATAGAATTAAATGGTAAAAAAAAAAAAATCATATTTGTGAAAATGAATACCAAAATATAAGTTTATAAAAACGAACAAACAATCAATAACAATTTAAAGAAAGAGTATTGCATATACTACTACTAATCTATACTAATATTATAAAGGAGTAAATATTGTTTTTTTGTTTGTTTGTTTGTAGGGGGTAATCTCTGGAACTACCGAACCGATTTCAAAAGTGATGGTGGCAAATTGATGGTGACAACCCCTGCTCCAACATGCTATATTTTTATCGGTGCCACTAACCCAGGGGGTTGCAGGAGCGAAAAACGTTCCAAAATTGCGATCTTTTCTATACTGAAGCAGCTAGAAATTTGAAATTTGGCGTTGTAGTTACTTATAAGATGTAAATGCTCTCTAAGAACAAAATAAAAAAAATTCGAAATTTAAATGTGTGAAATGAGCGAAAAGCGTTCTAAATACATTCAAAATTACAATTTCTATGGAATCTCTGGAACTACCGAACCGATTTCAAAAGTGATGGTGGCAAATTGATGGTGACAACCCCTGCTCCAATATAGGCTATATTTTATGTCGGTGTCACTAACCTCAGGGGGGTGCAGGAGCGAAAAACGTTCTAAAATTGCGATCTTTTTTATACTGAATGAAGGAGCTAGAAATTTGAAATTTGGCATTGTAGTTACTTATAAGATGTAAATGCTCTCTAAAAACAAAATAAAAAAAATTCGAAATTTAAAAGTGTGAAATGAGCGAAAAGCGTTCTAAAAACATTCTAAATTACATTTTCTATGGAATCTCTGGAACTACCGAACCGATTTCAAAAGTGATGGTGGCAAATTGATGGTGACAACCCCTGCTCCAACATAGGCTATATTTTATGTCGGTGTCACTAACTCCAGGTGGGTGCAGGAGCGAAAATCGTTCTAAAATTGCGATTTTTTTTATATTGAAGGAGCTAGAAATTTGAAATTTGGCATTGTAGTTACTTATAAGATGTAAATGCTCTCTAAAAAAAAAAAAAAAAAAAAAATTCGAAATTTAAATGGGTGAAATGAGAGAAAAGCGTTCTAAAAACATTCTAAATTACAATTTCTATGGAATCTCTGGAACTACCGAACCGATTTCAAAAGTGATGGTGGCAAATGGATGGTGACAAACCCTGCTCTAACATAGGATATATTTTTTGTGGTTGCCACTATCCCGAGGGGGGTGCAGGAGCGAAAAACGTTCTAAAATTGCGATGTTTTTTTATACTGAAGGAGCTAGAAATTTGAAATTTGGCATTGTAGATACTTATAAGATGTAAATGCTCTCTAAAAACAAAATAAAAAAAATTCGAAATTTAAAAGTGTGAAATGAGCGAAAAGCGTTCTAAAAACATTCTAAATTACAATTTCTATAGAATCTCTAGAACTACCGAACCGATTTCAAAAGTGATGGTGGCAAACTGATGGTGACAATCCCTGCTCCAAAAGCCTCTTTAATAAAAAACTATGCGTTTCTGACGACTGGATTTTTCGCTAATTGTTGTCCCAGATTAATCTCGGAAAATGAAACATTTGAAGTTACTGAAAAAAAATAGTAGCTCGAAAAGTATTTGTCAGAAAATTATTAAGCAAACTGCGTTTGAAAGGTGAAAAATTGTATTTTTCTTGATATAAATTTCAAATCTAATGATTATGCCATTTTTCTAATATTGAATTTGAAAAATTATCAAATTTCACAATGGAGTACCATAGCAAAACCTTCATGCGTGAAAAGATAATGATAAGGGCGACGTGTCCTGGCGTGTATATTGGCTATAGCACGAGTTACAAATTATAGTAGCCTTATTATTCTGTTAAAATATAAAAGTGAATTATGAAATGTCAATATTTTGTTGGATTAAAAGTTCGTTATAAGAAATTGACCAGCGTAGCGGGCATAGCTTGCTAGTAATAATAATAAAAATAATAAACTACAAATAATGTAAAACTTTTTACTTTAACAATTGTAATGAACTATGCAGTAAGAAGGCGGTTAGGAAATAATATAAAGTGATTAATAATAATAATAATAATAATAATAATAATAATAATTTTAATAATAATAATAATAATAATTTTAATATTAATAATTTTGATAATAATAATAATAATAATAATAATAATAATAATAATAATAATGTAAAAACATCACTTAAAAAAACCTTTTATATTATAGACTATTATAGACTATTAAATAGAATATTTTACTATTATAGAATTAAATGGTAAAAAAAAAATCATATTTGTGAAAATGAATACCAAAATATAAGTTTTTAAAAATGAACAAACAATCAATAACAATTTAAAGAAAGAGTATTGCATATACCACTACTAATCTATACTAATATTATAAAGGAGTAAAGATTGTTTTTTTGTTTGTTTGTTTGTAGGGGGTAATCTCTGGAACTACCGAACCGATTTCAAAAGTGATGGTGGCAAATTGATGGTGACAACCCCTGCTCCAACATAGGCTATATTTTTATCGGTGCCACTAACCTAGGGGGTTGCAGGAGCGAAAAACGTTCTAAAATTGCGATCTTTTCTATACTGAAGCAGCTAGAAATTTGAAATTTGGCGTTGTAGTTACTTATAAGATGTAAATGCTCTCTAAGAACAAAATAAAAAAACTTCGAAATTTAAATGTGTGAAATGAGCGAAAAGCGTTCTAAATACATTTTAAATTACAATTTCTATGCAATCTCTGGAACTACCGAACCGATTTCAAAAGTGATGGTGGCAAATTGATGGTGACAACCCCTGCTCCAATATAGGTTATATTTTATGTCGGTGTCACTAACCCCAGGGGGGTGCAGGAGCGAAAAACGTTCTAAAATTGCGATCTTTTTTATACTGAATGAAGGAGCTAGAAATTTGAAATTTGGCATTGCAGTTACTTATAAGATGTAAATGCTCTCTAAAAACAAAATAAAAAAAATTCGAAATTTAAAAGTGTGAAATGAGCGAAAAGCGTTCTAAAAACATTCTAAATTACAATTTCTATGGAATCTCTGGAACTACCGAACCGATTTCAAAAGTGATGGTGGCAAATTGATGGTGACAACCCCTGCTCCAACATAGGCTATATTTTATGTCGGTGTCACTAACTCCAGGTGGGTGCAGGAGCGAAAATCGTTCTAAAATTGCGATTTTTTTTATATTGCAGGAGCTAGAAATTTGAAATTTGGCATTGTAGATACTTATAAGATGTAAATGCTCTCTAAAAACAAAAAAAAAAAAAAATTCGAAATTTAGAAGGGTGAAATGAGAGAAAAGCGTTCTAAAAACATTCTAAATTACAATTTCTATGGAATCTCTGGAACTACCGAACCGATTTCAAAAGTGATGGTGGCAAATGGATGGTGACAACCCCTGCTCCAACATAGGATATATTTTTTGTGGTTGCCACTATCCCGAGGGGGGTGCAGGAGCGAAAAACGTTCTAAAATTGCGATCTTTTTATACTGAAGGAGCTAGAAATTTGAAATTTGGCATTGTAGATACTTATAAGATGTAAATGCTCTCTAAAAACAAAATTAAAAAAAATTCGAAATTTAGAAGGGTGAAATGAGCGAAAAGCGTTCTAAAAACATTCTAAATTACAATTTCTATAGAATCTCTAGAACTACCGAACCGATTTCAAAAGTGATGGTGGCAAAGTGATGGTGACAATCCCTGCTCCAAAAGCCTCTTTAATAAAAAACTATGCGTTTCTGACGACTGGGTTTTTCGCTGCTAATTGTTGCCCCAGATTAATCTCGGAAAATGAAACATTTGAAGTTACTGAAAAAAAATAGTAGCTCGAAAAGTATTTGTCAGAAAATTGTTAAGCAAACTGCGTTTGAAAGGTGAAAAATTGTATTTTTCTTGATATAAATTTCAAATCTAATGAGTATGCCATTTTTCAAATATTGAATTTGAAAAATTATCAAATTTCACAATGGAGTACCATAGCAAAACCTTCATGCGTGAAAAGATAATGATAAGGGCGACGTGTCCTGGCGTGTATATTGGCTATAGCACGAGTTACAAATTATAGTAGCCTTATTATTCTGTTAAAATATAAAAGTGAATTATGAAATGTCAATATTTTGTTGGATTAAAAGTTCGTTATAAGAAATTGACCAGCGTAGCGGGCTAGTAATAATAATAAAAATAATAAACTACAAATAATGTAAAACTTTTTACTTTAACAATTGTAATGAACTATGCAGTAAGAAGGCGGTTAGGAAATAATATAAAGTGAATAATAATAATAATAATAATAATAATTTTAATAATAATAATAATAATAATTTTAATATTAATAATTTTGATAATAATAATAATAACAATAATAATAATAATAATAATAATAATAATAATGTGAAAACATCACTTAAAAAAAACTTTTATTGTCTCTTTAGATATACATCAAGGAGACTAAAAAAGAAAGCTCTTTCCTTGTGTACGCATCAAACGCACATAAACGCACACAAACGCATCAAACGCACACAGTATAGATACAAAGACTCAGAAGAGAGAAAAAAAAGAAACATGGTTGAAATTATTTAATTATTTAATTTTTTTTTAAATATTTCTGTCTACGAATAATGTAAAACATCTTACTATGATAACTGTAATGAACCATGCAGTAAGACGGCAGTTAAGAAATAATATAAAGTCAATAATAATAACCAGGGCTGTCCGATCAATCGATCAATGCTTAGTCGCGATCCATTTTTTAATTGAGTTAATCGATTCGATTAATTCGATTAAAATTTCCCAAAATTTGACTAAAATATTTTAATTAGCTACCTAATGTAAAAACTAAAAATGTCATTCTGTCTACAAAATATTTTTTTTTTCAATATTTAACCAAAAAATATTCTAAAAGCTTGCATAAAATTATGTAAAAATGACAAAAACCAAAACTCCAAACTAATTGCAGTAAATTTATTTTTTGATAAAAGGAGAGAGACAGATAAAAATGGGACTTACTTACATGACTGGTAAAAATATTATCGTATATTATTTTTGTGCTCTGTTCGGTACTATTTTGAAATATCTTTGTATTTATTAGCAAAATAATAATAATAATAATAATAATAATAATAATAATAATGTTATTCTTTGGTGAAGGTTTACGTTGAATTAATTAAATGAAAATTAAAATCAATAAAGCAAAATAAGAACCTATTAAAAATCTGATTAATAGGAAGATTAATAGATTAAGACACTTCGATTAACCTAGTTAAAATTTTTAATCGATTCCCACCCCTAATAATAATTATTGTAATAATCTTCTAAAAATAGCCATTTAAAAGATATATATCTTTTTAGATATATCTGAAGAGGAGAAAGAATTCCCCCATTTGCGCGCGTGCCAAACACACACACATACATACCCCCTCCCCACCGAAAGAAAAAGGCTATTTTTTTATTTTTCTTAATCAACTAATCTACCATCCAGTTTCAGAATTTTTTACATTAAAAGCTTACATTACAGAAATTAATAATAACAAAAAAAGAAAGGAAAAAATTCACACAATTACAAAAAACTCGTTACATACAAATAGACTTTAATTGACATCAAAATATATTATCCAAGGTAATTATAAAATCAAATTCAATAGCATTCCATCTGACTAAGTAAAATACGAGAAAATACTTTTAACCAGCATAATGTTTAAACAAGTATCATTACAGGAACATAAATCATACATTTTATGTCTTGAAACTAATTTCAAACAGAGATTTATTTAGATATTACATAATAGATTGCCTAAAATAATCACGAAATTCGAATGTTCTGTATTATTATTCCTGGGAAAAAAGTTATTCATGGTTAAATAATTTTTTCGTGATTCATAACTGAAGTTGCTTTAGATACGAAGTCTTGAGTTCGCTGATATCTACCACTTTGTCCGCGTAAAGTAATTGAAATAATTGTGCTAAGAGCTTTTCTTTCGCCTTTTGAGCCCCTTTGTATCCTAAACATGCTTTCTTTCTTAATGTTACCAGGCTCGGACTGGCCCGCCGGCCCATCGGCCCGAGGGCCGGTGCGCCCTCAGCCAGGGAAAATTTCGCATCCCTAGGCGGCTCCAATATTTTTCCACACACATATATTCTGATTAGTGTACGAAATTTCGAGGCTTCGGGATAATCATCAACTAATTGACAGATAGCAAAAGCGAGGGATTTTTATTATCATAAAGAAATTGAAGATACATCGAAGGAATTTTCAGAATTGGAAACCAAAGCGGACGTATTTACATACGATTGAGGATAGAAAACGGGCACCTAAGGAAAGTTTTAATAGCCCTGGCGCGCCGTGGCTACTAAAGCTCACGCCCATGTGCTACTCCCGCGGCCTGAAAGAGATTTTTTTCATCGGTTCTTAGGATGAAATTTTTTTATGTTTTAATCTAGGATCAAATATTTTGCGTGCCCTCCATTGTAGTACCCAGGAGACCTTGCGCCCTTTTGAAGCCGTCCCTGAATGGACCTATAATTGAAACCATACTTCTCGAAAAAAGCAACTTTATTGTCTGAGTGCAACGAAGACTCATACACAGCGCAGTATTACTTTGCCCCATATATAGCTACGATGGATATTAAAACCTTTCGTCAAGCATAACTCAAAAAATATTTAACGGATTTCGTTCAAATTTTTACAGCAGCTACCTATAAAGGTGTCAACGACGTCTATTTATTACCAATAATAAATGTCAAACCGTTTGGAAATTATATTAAAAAAATAGATAAAAAAGCACAATTAAAGTACATACGTCACGAAATTTTGTGCGTACGTCATTTTCACAGGCGGAAGATTTTCGTAGACAATCGGAATTGAAAAGTTCATGGAGTACATGGAGCAAAAAAATATACACGCATTAATATTCAGCACAATAAAATATATTTCAATTTAGTAGAAATCGAAAATTAATTTGGATTTTTTTCTGTTTGAAAAAAAAGCCCGCAATAACTTGGTAGACTTGGTATTAGAGATTTGGCGCAAATCTCAGCAATAGCAGCTTTTTTTATTTCGCGTGTGTAAATAAAAAAAAAAAAAAAATCTTTGGTGTTTAAATAAAAGGTTTCGATTTATGGCATTATTTCTTTTTTTTCTTCTCTTTTTAGCATTTTAAATGGGATTAATGAAAGGCATGTATTTTAAATTAAATAAGTGAAAGGTTTATATTTAAATGAAATGAATTCAATATGAAAATGTTATATAGGAACAATATTTGGCGATTTATCAACTGCGCCAGGATAACATAAAAGTACCAATATATCAGACGGTATGTAGTATGTGAAATGAAACAATTATATTACAATCACCCATCGTAAAAGAAAAAAGACTAATATTCTGCATTCAGAGGGGGAAATCCATCTCCTGTGCCGTAAGATTTGGCGAGTTCTTTTTTGGTGATAAGTTTTTCGATGTGATTGTTGGGATCTGCAGGATTTGGCTTACTTTTTCTAAATCTTATTTTTTTTTTGCAGATGTAGTATTATGTAAACATATTTTTTTGCAGATATTTTTCTATTTTGTATATTTGGCATTCTATTTTGTATATTTTCTATTTGGCATTTGGAAAAGAAATTTTTACCTTTTTATCTGTGCCTTCGGAAATATTAAAAAATAAAAAAAGATTTACATATATCAAGCGTATAATGTTATGTTTTGAATTTTTATACGGACCACTTCTCCATTTTTAGATTTTAAATGCTATTTATTATTTACTAGCCGTTTATTAATTGTTTACAATTTACCCCCCTGACAATAACAATTATTTATCACAAAAATGCCTCTTAGGTTTGTTAAATATGTTTGTTTGTGTATTTTCATTACTTATTAAAATACCGACTATGGAGATAAACTTTTATTTTAGCATCGTGCTTAATTTTTTAAGATGGTGCAAAAACATGCTTTAATAAACGTATGTTTGTAAATATTTGAAAAACATGTTTTACCGCTCTCTTGAAAAATTTTGTAAGATGCTAAAACTACCTTTTGGCACCATTTAATTTTTTTTTCGCCAACCGACATAGGATACGAAACTTTTCCCCCTTCAGATACACAGGCAAGGCTGGTCTCAAAAAAGAGTAAAGCTAGCAACAATATTGTTTTAACTCTGTAAGAGTTACAATAATGATATTAAATGCTCCGATTGGCTTTGGGCCCAATTACGAAAGTTTCTCCTAAAAAAAACTGTAGAAGAAGTCTTTTACATTTGTTTCAAATGAAGCTCGGTGTACAAGGTATTAGTTAATAATACAAACAACACTAATGGCATGAAGGCAAAAGTTTTAATTTAAATGTATATATTTAAAACCCTTTCCCCCAATACCCCCCCCCCCACAAAAAAAAAAAAGAAAAAGAAAAGAAAAGAAAGTTACAGTAATGAATTTAAAATGGCGTTAAGCCGCGCTTTCTGACATAAGCAATTGGCTTCAAACGCGATAACGAAACTTTCACTTAACTTAATAACATGTAGCTAATATAGCCCTCAGGGTACTTTGCAGTTATACAGACATTGTGGTTTTTTAAAAAAGCTTGAGACAATTCAGGTTTAAGAAGTTGAGATTTACTGTCAAATGATATAAACAACTATGAACACAAAACTGATGAATTATTATTCAGGTTTATGTATGTATATGTATTTAAAAAAAAATTGCATCTGATTACACTTATTAGATAAATTATTTCTGTTTGCATTTAATAACTGATAAACGGCTTCTGTATATTAAATAAATTGTTTAAATATTGGGAAGAGGTGGCGAGAGGTAGAAAGACGAGTAAACAAACGGGTAGACAGACGGGTAGAGAGACGAGTAGCGACATAGGTAGGCTGACGGTAGCGAAACGTATAGACAGACGGCTAGAGAGAAAGGTAAAAAGAGGGTTGACAGAAGGGTAGCGAGATGGGTCACGAGACGGGTAGCAACAACGGTAGACAGGAATGTAGCGAGAAAGGTTGCGAGATGCGTAGCGTGGTAGATAAAGAGACGAGTAGAGAGATGAGTACAGAGACGAGTTGACGGACGGGTAATGAGATTGGTAGCCAGTCGGGTACAAAAACAGACGGATAATGAGACGGGTATACAGACGAGTAGAGAGATAGTAGATGGGTACGGAGATTGGTAGAGAGGCGCATAGGCAGATGGGTAGAGAGACAGATAGACAAGTTGTGAGACAGATAGACAAATGGGTAGCGAAGTGGATAGAGACACGGCTAGACATACAAGTAGTTAGACGGATAGACAGACGGTTAGAGAAATAAATTGGCGGGTAGCGAGACCGGTAGAGAAATATAGAGACAGGTAGCGAGACGTGTAGAGAGATAGACAATCGGTTAGAGAGACGGGCAGAAGAACTGATAGGGAAACAGACAGATTGTGGAGAGACAGACAGACAGGCAAAAGAAAAGTCTGCGGATTGGCGCAGTAAAGGCGCAGGGTGCAGAGCCTCCTAGAGAATAATAAAGAAGTATCTGTTAAGCTTAACTTTGAAATATATATAATTTTTCAATTTTGCCGATATGGAGATTTAATGTAAAAGTTATTTTACAGAAGTCATCGAAAGATTTTTTGTATACTTTAATAGTAATTTAGACAATAGTTTTGCAATCTGGTTTGTAGCAAAGCATGCTATCAATGTGGTTTGAAGTGTAAGAGTTTCTATAAGCAGTTATTCAAATAATAGATATATAATCAAGGAAGAAAAAATTTAAATTCCCACACAAAAAAAGGTGCAACAATGAAATTAAATTTGCATTAAGCCACGCTTGATAGAATCATCTAATGGCTGCAAATCCAATTACGTAACTTTAAAAAATTTGGCGTTTTAAAAGATCTGGCGTTTTTTTTTTTTCAAGTTTTGCGCAATACGCGCTTATGAAAATGAGATTCTTTGCCACATGTTAAAATAAATTATGACAACACATCTGATGAACGGTACTTCTTTTCTATTTTTTTAACAGTGTATATGAATTTATATATGATATTTTATAATTCTATCATTTAATTTGCTCTTTTTCTTTATATTGTAATTGTTAACCCTATGTTCTCAGCAATATCACTCAGACTAATCCCTTTGAGGGAAGTCCTAGTAAAAGAAAGAGATAAATATTAGAAGGCAAAAACGTTTTGTGTGGATTTTGTTGTTGACTGCAAAACATAACTTTTCGAGGAATAAATACAACATCGATGACACTTCTGAATTGCAATTCTGCAAGCTGGGATCGCGCGGCCAGCGCTTTTCCGTTCAAAATACCTACCAAAATTTTCGTTTAACTTTATTTAATGACAGCCTTTCCGTTATTAAAAAACTATTCCGAAATTCTGGTATGTATTTTAAATAAAAAAATCGATGATTACTATTCAGAAACTTTTGTAGTTTTTTTTTTTTTAATTATAAAACGCTGGCAGCAAAATCCGGCCGCTTGCTGGATTACAATCCCCGGATGATATCTTTCAATTATGGAAATTTAATTTCCCTTGATCTCTAACTATGATAAGAAATTTGCAAATCATGGGAAGAGTGTGCTGAGAAAAGTAAATTTACTCAATTATTTTAGCGATTTAAGGCTACTAATCGCTATTTTCGATGTCATTTTTCAGTAGAAACCTTTTTATAGTGCGATATCAATTCAGCATTTTAAGAATGCGTAAAGTCATTTTTAAGTAAACAAAATACCTCTTCCTCCTCCTGCCTCTTCTTATCCCAAATGCTGCAAGTGTAATATTTTCAGAAGCAAGTGTTATTTCCCCATTTAAATACTCCTATATTTGGACATTCAAATACTGCTATAATATGTGGTACTTTTACAAAAGAAAAAATATCAAGCAAGAGTTTTAGTTTAAAAATTTCTATTTCTATACTGAAAGCACATTTTTGTTCTCGATATAAATATTTTTTGGACGAATTTTGCATACTGAATCTTTATTTTGTATGTGTGATGAGGCAGACATTGTCAAAGACGACATTTAAAGATTCTACTTTACTAAAGGAAAAAAAAAAAGGCTGTAGTAAATAAACAGCATTTGATGTCAGATTATCTTAGAAATTGCATCTATACCATGTTTATATAATTCATGACTTGATAACTAATTCATATTATGTCAAATAAATATATATTTTTTAAATAGAGATTGTAGGTCTTAGCACTGATATTCTTGCATTTTAGTAGTCATAAAAGTAAAATTTATTTGCATAACAGTTTTAGAGATATTTGTTTAAATACAAATGCAAAATGAGGATACATTTCTCAAACCAAGGAAACCAAATTAGAAGCAATTTTAATAGGTAATTCTAGAAGTATAATTAATTTTTGCCTAAAAAATAAAATAATTGGTTGAAGTTTCTAATTGAAATAGGATCAATTATTTGCATATTTTAATATATTATTATTAGAGCAGTTTTGCCAGCAAACAAAACTGTTGGTCAAATGGGAACTCATATCTTTAGACCAACGATCAGCTAACCGTTGGCTTAACTATTGGGAACAGCAAACGAAGCTAGAAAACAATGGACTAATGGCATCCAACAATTCTGTGTTGCTTGAGTGAAAAAAGAATTGTATAAAAGGGAAGAATTGGTCAAGTCATACCTCACAGTACGATGACGGATTAAAAAAATCATAAATATCGTCAAACTTGTAATAATGTCTGAAATTGCTGAAAAAATAAAGCATTTTTTTTTTTTTTTTTTTTCGTAAATGGACACGACTATGGATATATCAAGTGTGTTAATTTTACAGTCCTGGAAAAAAACCCGTGATCATCCCCTACCAATTCTTTTAAAACTAATTGTAAAAAATCTATATGTACTAATCGATTAGAAATAAAGCCTACTAATTAAAGGTAAGGATTAAGTATGTTACGGAAGGAGTCGTCTACATATTAAAAATTATACCAACTTTGAATTTTAAAATAATAACACCTATTTTTGAGACTCCTTGGATCGAGACAGTCTGCGAAAAGGTATAGTTTAAATACTTTACGTTAAATTTTCATAGAGCTAGAAGAGTTTAAAGTTTGAGGAAGCTAATGTTAAATCCATTTGACAAACTGATAAAAATTATCCGATAGAATTTTTATTAATTTTTATAATGAAATACACTTAATAGATCCAAACGTATTCCAATTTTTTTTTTAAATCAAAAGACATATTTTTAATTAGGAAAATTATTAATAAATTCATATTAAAAAATTATGAATTATCACCTACATTAATTTTTGTATAAATAAGCAACTGTGTGTAAGTTTACAGCTCATTTGAATAATTAGCTTTCGAGATGCAGAGAATCCTCCTACAGTCTAAGGGGATCGCCTTCTGTTTTCAAAGAATCTACAGAAAATAACACGTAGACACTTACCAGAAACATTTTATAGTATCATATATTATAATACGAGCAAATCTTGTGTGTGTGTATATATATATATGCAAATTTTATTTTAAAAACGGCTCTAACGATTTTGATTAAATTTTATATCCTACCATTTTCGGGCGCAAGAAATCCATTGAGCTAGATCACATGTTCGAGAAAATTCGATTAGTGGGTCATTTTGGTTCTAGGTCGTTGTGGGTCAAGTTATTTTTATTTTAAAAAGGTTCAGACAATTTGAATTAAGTTTTGTATGCTACAGTTTTAATTAACGAGAAGACTATTGGTCATATGTTCGAGAAATTTCGATTAGTGGGTCATTGTGGTCATGGGTCATTTTGGGTCAAGCTATTTTTATCTTAAAAATGGCTCAGACGATTTGAACTAAATTTTGTATCCTACGGTTTTTGGGCACGAGAAAATCATTGGTATAGGTCACATGTTCGAGAAAATTCGATTAGTAGATCGTTTTGGTATCGCTAAGCGTAATGCGTTTCAATGGAAATGAAGCATGCAACAGTTATTAAGTTGTTGAATAGCTGGCAGTAAACGAAGCCGGAAAGTTGCCATCATTTCGTCAAATTTGGAGAAATATTGGTGACATCAGGCTGGAAAATTGACTTTTAAGATTACCAATGACAAAGCACATACTTAGCGCAAATTGAAAGATATTTCGTGATATTTGAACTCAAAGCTAATTTTGACCGGTCTTCCCTGGTCGTTTTCTTTTATAAAGAAAGTTTATTATAAATTTAAAGTTCCGGTATAATTTTACTGCTGACTAAATGAGTGTTCAGTACTTTTTCTTGTAAAATTTAAATTTTATTTTCCGAAATTTTTAGATAAATTCCTAACACATTTTCTTTTATAAGTCTACGAAGAATTAAGATAAGTATATTTCCAGGCTGTCTTGATCCAAGGAACTCAAACAGCAGTATTACATTTTGAAAAATCAAATGAATCATTGAAAATTTGAAAAATCAAATTCGTGCATTTTTTAATATGTAGATAATCCCTGAAACAAAATTTTCGAATAGAATTTAATAGCAGAAAATTTTCCCAATAAATTGGTACCTATGTATTTTTTTATATCTTATTTGCAGGATAATTAATAAAGAGTGATCACTTTTATACCATGACTGTTCTAAGGTATCTATTGACAAAAGAATAAAGTAGGATACAAGTAATCTGTATTCAACTTTCTAGAGTTTTTGAATATTACATGACATAGTGTGAAAAACTGTGTAGCATTGTGCAGATTTCATGTAACTTCAAACATGCACGGGGAATATAGCGAAGTCGTCTATCTAAACTGAGGAACATAATATTAAGCCCTTTTCTTACTTGGTGCTATGCGAATGTGATAAACTTTGTCAAGTAAGACACAACACAAGTAAGTAAAATTGATTTAAGTTCGTTAAAATTTTTGCGCCCTGTAAAAATCCAAGGTCTGCGCCCTTTCCCCTGGCCCAGTCCGACCCTGAATGTTACTTAAATAGTCAAGCTGAAAATTGTTGAGCTATTATCCAGTCGAAAAGTAATATAAAACAGGCTTCGCTATGAGTAGTCAATTCTGAAAAAATACTAATACTTGGAGTAATTTGTCAAAGAAATTTGTCTGGATGGGCAACAGACAAAAGTGTTAACCAAGATTAACAACAAAGAATATTAACGAAGTTTTTACGAATCATATAGGATGCTTCTCTATTTTAGAAAGTTTTCTGTTTAAAAGAAACCCGAGTTACTTAATTTTGCATGTCTCTTAAATTGGGAATTTGCTTTAATTAAATTGGCTTTTTGTATTGGCTTCATGCTAAAAGGTAACAAGAATGAAAAATCATGCGTCAAGCATATATTATGTAACACTTTCCAACATTTCCAAAATAATTTTACAAATCTTTAGCGTTTAATAAGGTGTTTAACATATTTTAAAACAAAGTTTCAGGAATTACCAACAATATTCAGAAAAATATCCGAGTTATTTTGTGCAGCCCTGTATATGATCTATAGATTTGTATATATATTATATAGAATGCTTAATTTTAATTCAGTTAGGAAACGCGTAGCACAGTTTAAAATTCCTTTTTTGGAATTTCCGTTAATAAACGGAAATGTACTTCAGTAATTTTGTGCTTCTTTGTATATGATTTATAGAATTTATGCACACTAAGTAATAGACAAAAAATGAGTTAAATTTAGAAACACGTTCAGCAACTAATAAGGCACTTCCAGCAATTATTGTTAACAGACAGTACCGAATTTTTTTGTGGGTTCCTGTAAATGAACGATGAATGCTATGCACACCATATTCTAAGTATCTTGTAGTGCACCTCAGTGATAAATATCAGTTTCAATATGTTTGAAATTGTATAACACTATTAAAATAACCCACAAATGATTTTTCCCCATAGACCGCAATGTAAAGGAATACTTTTGAGTGTCCCTGTAAAAAAAAAAAACTTTAAATGCTACATACTTCATATTCAATACCGAACATGTCATAGTAAACCTTAATAACATATATCAATTGTATGACAATACGTATATATTTACGCGAGTTAGAGCACGGACAGACATGTAGACAGACGACAGACATATAGAAGGCAGACAGACAGACAGCAGACAGACAGACAAACAAACAGACGGTAGACAGACAGACAAACCGAACTCATTAACAATATTTCAGCTATGTTGAAAAGTGTTAAAAATTATGAATTTATTTTACACAAACGAAAAGAGTCATTGCAGACAGATTTTCTTCTCATTATTTTGCATAAATTACATTAGATTAATCTGTTTTTTAAAGAGTGCAGTTGAGGAGCTCTTAAAACAATATTTGTTCTCTCAGGAATCCATGTTTTAAAATTTCTATATATTTTTCATTAGTATTTCATTATTATATTATTAGCATTTTTTAAATAAATTTACAGACCATAAATTAAAAAAAAAATATTGAAAGAAGCAATCCCCAACGATGTTAAGCGGAACTCCGCTTAAAAAACTCTGATCCGTAGTACGAATTTCATATCAGTTACCCCACAATTTCCATTGTATTGTAATATTAATTTCAATTATCCAAGACGAAAAGCGTGTTTCCAAGGCTGGCTGTAACGAGTCTAAATTGAAAAATTAGACGCACTCCCACAATCTTGGTGTGAGAACGATGATTCTTCAGATGATTTAACTGATTGATTCTTTTTCTTAGCAGGCTTTTATATAATAAACGTGAAGCAAAATGACAAGTGTCTATCAATCATTTAGCATTAGCGAGCACAACTGGTTGTTATGACGTCGAGGTTATATCTTTTATCTCGGGCAACGCATGCCCCCCTTTTTATTGTATCGTTAACCATCCTGGCTCTAATTTAAGGATATTTATCACTTATTATTCTCCGCGTTATGATGCATTTTATGGGACGGATTGCAGATATTCTGCATGGAGATGAGCAACTGAAGCCAAAGAGGAACAGAGAGTAATTAGCGATGAAACTGGCAGCAACACATTTATGTTATCGTAGGTCGACATCGTAACTTAAACGAGAGCATTTCGTAATTGATAATCGATGATTTGCGTGTTGTGAGCTGAACTTACACGAAAGCTAAAAGAGATAAGCCCTAGCTTATCTTTTTTGACTTAAAATGAAATAATAATTAGATGATGATAAATAGTCGTTTATAATCATGAACTGTAATAAAGATATAGAAGATGAACAGGAGAACAAAATTAAAAGAAACACACGAACTTTGCATTCAAATAATTTTATGCCATTTTGTTGACGAGAAATTTTCCTTAAGTTAAAAAAATAGCTAAACAGTCTATGTGATTATATATACATACATACATACATATATATATATAATATATATATATATATATATATATATATATATATATATATATATATATATATATATATAGCCATTAATGAAACATTACCGAAACACCAACAAAAACTATGAAATTATGAATTAGTATGTAATAATTAATTGACAACGATAGTGTTCCCCAACACTCTGAATATAGATACCATATACTTATTTAAAAGAAGAAGAAATTAAATTAAAATTGCATTTTTTTTCCATGTGCCATAGACAATATTTAGTTTTTTCCTAGTGACTGACGAAATTCACGATTATTACGCACACGTTCAGCGAAATTTGCGATTTATACGCACCCGATCGACAAAATTTGCAATTTTTTTCGCATCCGATCGGCGAAATTTGCACTTTTTCGCACCCGATTGGCGAAATTTGCAATTTTTACGTGCCGGATTGGCAAAATTTGCGATTTTTACGTTCCGATCGGCGGAATTCATGATTTTTATACGCCCGATAGGCGGAATTCGCAATTTTTACGCGCCTAATCGGTAAAATTTGCGCTTTTTAAGCGTCCGATCGCCAAAATTCACGATTTTTACGCGCCTAATCAGCAAAATTCGCAATTTTTACGGGCCCGATCGGCAAAATTCGCGATTTTTACACAGACGATCGACGAAATTTACAATTTACACGCACCCGATCAGCAAAATTCGCGATTTATTGCAACCGATCGGCAAAATTTGCGATTTTTATCGGCCCGATCGGCAAAATTCGCGATTTTTACGCATACGATCGACGAAATTTACGATTTATACGCACCTGATCGGTAAAATTATACGCACCATATCGGCGAAATTCATGATTTTTACGCACCCGATCGGCGGAATTCGCGATTTTTACGCGACTAATCGGCAAAATATTCGATTTTTACGCGTCCGATCGGCAAAATTCGCGATTTTTACGCAGACTATCGGCAAAATTTACAATTTACACGCACCCGATCGGCAAAATTCGCGATTTATATGCTCCCGATTGGCAAAATTCGTGATTTTTACGGGCCCGATCGGCAAAATTCGCGATTTTTACGCAGACGATCGACGAAATTTACTATTTATACGCACCTGATCGGCAAAATTCGCGATTTATACGCACCCTATCGGCGAAATTCATGATTTTTACGCACCCGATCGGCAGAATTCGCGATTTTTACGCGCCTTATCGGCAAAATATTCGATTTTTACGCGTCCGATGGACGAAATTTGGCAAAATTCGCGATTTCTACGCACCTGATCGGCGAAATCCGTGATTTTTTCGCGTCCGATCGGCGAAATTGATCCACGGGCCACCAGTAATCCGATCGCGGGCCACAGGTTGTGCACCCCTAGTCTAAAGAATGATAACTATTAGTTAAATAATAAATAAATATAATTAAATAATAAATGAAATTATGTTGATAAAATATTCAATTACATTAAAATAAAAAAATGGATGTATTAATGAAAAATTCCATGTTAAAAAATGATATGTAAAATGGTAAAATTAATAATTATTGATTAATGCTACAGAAAAATATTTGTACCAAGCAATGACATAGCCACAATTAAATATCCAAAATGCAACATCACTTAAATTAATTTATAATAAAATTAAAATAATAAATTATAAGAATTAAGATGCTATAAGGACTTAAAATTAATATTAATTAAATATTGAAATTAATTAGTTACATATAATGTTTCTGCAAACAAAGTTAAAAATTAAATACACATGATATAAGTGGATAGGGCAGAACATTTAATACAAATTAATACATGTATTATATTAGCATTTAAGAAAGTATGCATTATATTAGAAGTTAATATGATATTGTCCACAGTGGGCATTAATGTAAATACAATTAATCAAAAAAATTCTTAATACTAAGGAATATAAATGCATTTAAATTAATTAATGAATATGTAAATATAAGTACATTAATTTGCATATAAAAGTATCAAATCATAGTCCATTATAAAATGTGTATTAGCAAATGTATGTGTAAATCGAAATGCCCCCCTTTTTTTCTTTTCTTTTATAAATAAATTAATCATGCGTTTTATCCAGACAACTCCGCCACACCTCCGTAATCTAACATCTACCCACCTTAAAATTATTTTCTAATTTTATATGTTTTTTATGCATTTTTTAACGCATGTGTTAATTTGGTTGCTAAGATCATTTAAGTACTAATTATATATTAAAGAATACATGATTTTTTTTCGAAAACCATGTTGTAATGCATCATAGATTAGTTTTTTTAATATTGTTGTTAATTAGTTGAGGAGAACATAAACTCTTTATTTTATATATATGATTAAGGAGTATATTACGACCAGAGAATGTGCGAAGATTTCGCACTGAAATCTAATATTTATTAGGTACTTCTCTATTATCCCGTCGACCAATTTTCATAACAAAAAACTACCGCCAAACTGTAAGATTAAACGCCAAAAATGCAGTCCCATTTACTTGATGTCAGAATCATTATGCGTGTCTGTTACGTCATCTAGTGGTTTTACATTCGACATTTGCGTGTATTTTCCATTATGTTTTACTGATTTAGTAGTTATTTTATTAAATAAAATAACAATTGTGTCCTTAAATTCTTATATTTTATTTATTTATTTATTTATTGATATTCCAATGGCAACGTTCTCCCGTTTATTTGGCGATAGTTTTTTGTTATGAAAAGTGGTCGACGGGATAATAGAGAAGTATCATTTTTTATCAATATGTAATATTTATTAGATGCAGGTTTAAACTTCTAAAGAAAAAGCAAGGATAAAAATATCTGCAAACAACATTTAGTTTTTAGTCAAGCCAGAATATCATCTAATTTATTCCATCAAAGTTAGACTAAAAACAGATCCAATATTGCTAAAGGCACGCACGAGAAAAAAAATTAACAATCGTATTTTGACTTCATTAGAGGATGACGTCATCCGCTTCGGGAAAACATGGGACTTAGAAATATAAATCTAAACATTTCAATTTCAATTTTGCTTTTTAATCATAAGTATAAAATAAACCCGTGCGGTGTTTTTTTATAATAATTGCTGAGCATCATATAATGTGGTATTTTATTTTTTTGGCAACAATAATTTCAGGAAAACCTTTCATTTCTTTTATGAAAACAATACCGATTTAATTTTTAATTTTCAGCAAATTTTAATCAAAAACATGTTTAAACGAATTGTTAAGTGGGCTATGTCAGAAGCCGGTTCTAAAACCTTTCATATGGTATCTCACTCGTTGTTCTGCGTTTCATATTTTCTTAGAAAAAGGGATGTTGACAGGAGAAATAATATATATGATGATGATATACAGAATTATGAAGACAAGATTTAAAATTAGTAAATGTATTAACTTTAAATTTAAATTCTTTACGTTTGTCAAATAGATCAATTATTGTTTTGTTTTCTTTAAGTGTAATTTTAAGATATAAAAAGTTAATAGTATTGTTAGAAAGGAGGTTTTCCGTTAATTCTAAATTAGTAGGATAATATACTGGAAATATAGAAATATTAGTATGATCAGTGGCAATTAAAATTATGTCATCAATATAACGATATAAATGTATATTACTGTAAATAAAAGTACGTTCATAGTGATACAAGTATAATATATATATATACATAACAAAGCTATTGCAAATTATATCTATCTTGTAAAATGCATTTTTCAAAGACATTGCGAAAGTTTTTTAAAAATCTGATATAATAAAAATAAATATAAGGTTTCCGTGTTTTTTCCCCAATAACTCCATTAATAATTTAATGACCCCCAATACTGGTATGAGAATTGGAATCCTCACCCAGACGACTAACCAGAGACTTTAGCTAGGACCATAGGTTCCCAAAGATCTGGGAGTAAAAAACCAACTGCTATCGGCAAAAAAAAAAAAAAAAAAAACTTGAGGCAGGTTTTGAAAAATTTCAAGCATGGAAATCTACGAGTAGGATTTCATTTAGAATTACATATGAAATTTAAAGCAATACAGAATAAAGAAAAATAAAAAAATAAATAAAAGTATCTTATAATTACATAAATCACTACTTCACAATTACTTAACTATTTGATGAACTAATATGTGATTAGTAGTAACATACATAAGTATGTATGGTTGTAAATATAATAATAATACAAAAATTAACTGTGAAAGTTAAAAAATAATAATAATAAAGTGACGGATCATTTAAAAATAAATGGAAATGATTAAAGTTGTTATTAAATACATATAAAAGTAAAGTAGTGATAAAACAATAAAAGACACAAATTACAGTTATGGCGTATGAGTTACAATGGGTTATCTAATTAAAGAATAACGAGTGTTTGAGATATTATAATTAGCCTTTATTTTTTTTACTAATATTTGTTTTGTTATGATTATAAGATAATTTTGTTTTTGGAATAAAGAAGGATTAATCCCAATACTGGAGTAGAATTTTGCAAGTCGGATCTGTAGCGGTTCATCTCCCCTCTTAGCCAATGGGCTTTATCCACCGCGTACTTAATATTAAATTATTACTATTGGTTAAAATTAATATTTACGTATTAATAATTAGTATATAATAGTTATTCATTCATTATAATATATAGTATGACTGAAAAAACGAAAGTGAAGCCTTCTAGTTCATTCTCTACCAGATTTTGGTTTTTGCAGAAATTTTAATGAGTGCGTGCCACTAATATAAAGTAAGCCATATTCTGAAAATAATTACCGTTTTTTAAAAACTGACATAGTACTAAAATGATCGCCACCGTAACATGCAAAAATTTTGTCTAGATTCGAAACTTTTATAAAATTTAAAGAGCGAGAGAGAAATAAATCAAAGCCATAAATATTATTTATCAAGAATTTTATTTATTAAAATAGTGCATCGCCGTTAGCAATGAACATGTAGAACGTTATAAATAACTCATTTCAGTGTAATAAAGTTTAAAAAAAACAACTGTTATGTTATTTTAATATTGCGTAAGTAAGTAAAAGCATTTCAAAAATTATTACTTTCCGTACACATGTAGAAAAAAATATTGTAATCATGATAAAAACCGACATGGGAAATATTAGCATATTTCGTACATTTTTGGGTTCCCTGAATCCGATTTCATTATCTTTACAATGGTTCCATAGTATGTGTGAATGTACGCGTATATTAGAATTTTCTCAAGTTTTCAAGTCCCCAGAGCTCGTTTTTGGTGTTTCTTCGATGATGTTGGTATGCATGTGTGTGTGTATGAGTGAACACGATAGCGCCCTAACTATGCTTTCGATTGAACTCCCATTTGATGAATATGTTACAGGCTACTATTAGCTTATGGGTTTGGTATCTAAACATTTTTTCAACCATTTTGTGATGATGATGGATAAACATTTTTTCTTATATCTCAATTAAATTATTTTTATTTCTCCTGTTCATCTTATATCAATACAACAACTATGTTTCACCAGAATGTGACTTATTTCAGTAAAATCTATTATAGTTTATTTTATTCATTTATAGGTCTTGATTTCAGAAAGGACGGAACGAAAATTTATTGAAAATTACGTCATTAGAAAAATGTTTCAGATTTGTGAATGAAAATGCACGTTTTCTTTAAAACATGAGGTTATTTTCACCAGTGGAAATGTTTCACCTTTGTAAAATTAGGATCTAAGTTTTTATTTATTGTTATATTTATTTGAACATAGAGTATTCTGTAAAATGTTCGAAAAGTTGAGTGAAGTCACTCCAGATTTTTTTATTTGCATCTAAAATCTTTAAAGATTGATTTAATTATTTATACTAGTGTTCCACTATTTTATTTATCTACTCCTACAGAATTTTGTATTTTAATGTAAGCGTTTTCATTTATTCATAGCGTTCTTATTTCATTGTTTAAACTAATGATACATTATTCTATTGATATTTATGGATATTTTCATTTATGGTTCATAAAACAAGTCGCCTATTTCAAGCTCTTTAACCCCTTCGGGACCGGCGGCTATTACACAAATTTTATTCGGTTGGCACCACTTTTTTATATAAAAGCTACCTTTAGTTAAACTATCAGAAAAATGCTCCAATTAGAGAAAGCAAATATTACTTTTATTTTTTACTGGTGCCTAAAACAAATTATGTGTGCTCTTTTAGAGGTTGCATATATGCACCCATGGTCCCGAATGAGTTAAGAGTATTAAGAAGTAGTTGTAATTTGAATATTTTCAACTGAATGAGTCATTTCTACCAAATAAATTTATGAAAATATTTATTTATATACCTATAAACAGATAAATAAATATTAGTAATTAACCTCTGAGCGCTTCTATTTTTTATTATAATCTGAACTTTTTATTGATTATAAATAGCGCAAATATTTTAAACTATTACATGACATGTAAAATACAACCGAATGAAAATGTTCATAACAACACAAGGATTTGTATTTATGTTATAATGATGCATCTTCAGCTATTATTTCCTGGTAACGAGGGAAAGTTCCGAGAACAAAATATTACAGACAAATAAATAATTAGAAAATGCCTGTTGTCAGAATTAAGGCAAAAAGTTTAAAACTATAATTATAAGAGGTTATTTATCACACATTTCATATATATGTGAACTGAATAAATTTACTATGATACGTAAATGTTACACAAATCTTAAGAATTATCTTTGTTTTATATCATACAATGATTTCACAGTCTCTAAGATGTAGTACAAAATTTGACACACACACACATATAATAATAATAATAATAATAATAACAATAATTAAAAAAAATCACCTATTTCATCAAACGAGAAGTAAAAAAAAAAAGTTTTATTCAAAGGAACTTGATTATTTTCACATACATACGTATAATAAATAGATGCTGTTTTACGTAACTGTTATAAAATATTGTAAATCAGAAATTCATATTAAGTATTTTTTACATTTCTAATTTCGTAATACCTTCCAATAATCGAGATCTGCAGCTTTGTGGAATTGTCACTTACACAGAATTACTTTCTTTTCTCAGTACTTAGTGCTGACAGTTTTATAGAATAAAAAATGAAAACCTTTGTTTAACTACAATAATACCAGAAACATTACTCTTTCTTGTAGCTAAGGAAACCTTTTCTAAAAATAAGATGTAATATAAAAGTAAGGTTCAGTGGAGTTCTTTGCACAAAGGTAGCTCAATAAATTCTACATGAAGTTGTGAAAGAGTAGCGAAAAATTGATGAATAAATAAAAGTTTCTTTCTTTTCATTTATTTCTTCTTATTATTTCTTTCTTCTATATGCGAGAAGAAAGTATTGGATTTGTGTAAAATTTCGACTTTCTATTTTCGACGGATTTATACGTTTTAGAAGGTCCTGAACACGATTTGACTGTTTTTAGAAAATGTGTGTGCACGAGTTTGTCCATGAGTCTGCCTGTGTGTCTGTCTGTCTCTATGTGACACACATTTTGTGGGTGCTCTAGCTCACGAACTACTGCATGGATTTTAATAAAACTTCAGATTCATTTAAACCTTAGCAGAAATTGGTGCTGATTGGTTTTGGTGTATATCGCCCAGCAAGTGGTGCTGCTATGCTGTATTTTTCACGATTTACAAAATAGCTATATCACAAGAACTAATGCACAGAATTTCATAAATTTCATATTATGCCAGCCCTTGACATAAATACATGCTGATAAGGTTTGGCTGTATATAACTCAACAGATGGCGCTGCAATGCTGTATTTTTCACGGTTTCTGCGATGGCTATATCACGAAAACTAACACACAGAATGTCATATAACTTCATATTCTGTTACGCCTTGAGATAAATTAGATGTTGATTCAATATTGACTTTGATCAATCAACAGGGGGCGCTTGTATCCTGTGCTTTTGGGGGAAAATTCCTAATCTTACCCACAATCAATTGATCCAGTTTAATGAGCGTGATTTTTTTCTATTATTATTCACTAATCACTGTCATTCTATGCTAAATTCAAAGAAAGGCATACTCCTACTTCATATTCCTAATTGTTGCTGTGGGAGCATGCTATTTAAATTAATGTATTATGACGAAAGTTTTGTGATGGCCACAACCTGCTAGTTTTTTTAGGGTTTCGTTCATCTTACGAAACCCTATTCGTCTCGCTTCTCTGTCTGTCCGTCACAGAGTCGGTTCTCAGAAACTGTATAAGTTAGAGACTTGAAATTTTGTATACTTACAGCTGAACACCTACTGTCACGCTGAAAATCATAAAATTTTGAAAATGTCGTCATTAACGCAAGATATTAATTAAAACCTTAAAAATCCACTCATTAATGGATAAAATATTCAACTGAAGCGCAGAATTTATTTTAATTTCGTGCTTAACTATTTAAATAGAATATAAGAATTTATATAAGAATTATCGTAATATAGCTGAAGTGTTTATTATTATTATTATTATTATTATTATTATTATTATTATTATTATTACTAGAAATATAAAATTGTTTCAAAAATCAATGTCAAAATTAAGTTTGAATTAACATATTCGAAAATTATCATATCGAGATGAAAACAATTTCACGCTTATGGTAGAAAGTTTCTTCAAAACAAATATTCTCAATATATAAATAAATAAATAAATAAGTAAATAAAATAAAAATCATAATATTTTTAAATAATTTTATGTCATGCACCTTAAGTGAAACTTGTCCAACTAAGAATTTTGGGAATAATGGAACTATTTGAATCCGATATACATTTACCTCAAGAATTTCAAAATTCGACGAGAATCTAAAATTTGAGAATTTCATACTAAAATAGTCCGTATATACTGGAGTACATCATAACAAAATTTTCGAGCTTTATTCTAATCAGACAGTTGTATTTATAAATATCTATCAACTATTTTCTATTTGCCGTGCTGAACCACGTGTTTAAATGTGCATCTTTATTTCTTTCCCTTTTTTATACCTTAGAATAAATTGACCAGGAGGAGTCATCTTTTTTAAAGAGCAGTATTAATTTTTAAAGCATATCTATCGCTAACGGGATAGCTGAGTGGGATAAGTTGACCACCTGGTTGGCTGGTCGGCATATCTTAATTTCAATCAATGTAGACTAAATTATCTTCTAAAAACTGAGTAAAATAGTTTAAAAAATGAGCACTCTTCTCTAAAATGGGAAACATCTCTTTCACCTTTCTGTAGAACATTCAAAATGCTATCTGAAATGTTTATGAAATAGTTTGATTTATTTTTCCTAGAACATTATTTAAGCATGTGATAAATTTGTGGGTAGAATTTTCAAAAAAAAAAAAAAAAAAAAAAAATCAAACGTGGATTATTCATGGTGTTTTTCCTATTTGTATGTATATGATTGTAGGTTAATATAATGTTTATGATCATTTTTTGTATATGAGTGTAGCAAATATAGTTTTTCTTAAAAACTTTTCAACAAAATCCAAATCTTAAAATTTGGTGACTGTATTACTATTGACATAAAAAAAAATTAAAAAATTGGCAGTAAAAAGTTAAAAAGTTAAACATAAATAGTATTTTAAAATTAGTAAAAAAAAATTACTTTTTGAAACAAAATTGCTTTTAATATGAAAGTGTTTTTATGAGTAATTTAATAATACTATAATAATAATAATAATAATTATAATTGAATATTTTAGGTCTTAAGTTCCCTTATACTGAATAAATATTTCTTTTTTCTTTCGCGCTCTGCCTTTACACATTTTTTAAACATTAATAGGTATTATAAACATTGAATGAAGAACAATACAAAAGTTGTTATATCCAAGATATCATCTCTCTGATAGGATGATACATTAATACGTTTATTTACTTTAATTTAAAAATCCTAAACTGAATAACGTACATAATTAGCATTTGAATAACGTCAGAGAAAACTGCTTACATAACTGCATGCATAGTAGAAAAAAATATCAATGAAAAATTGTAAAATCGAGTTACTCCGTTATTTTAAATTACCAGAGTAAACTGAAAGTTTAAGCGAAGTATGATAAAATTCTTTTAAAGAAAAGATAGCACTTGCCTGATGAGTTATTGAGACAGTAAGTAGAGAATCATATAATTCAGAAAGAAAAGCCGGACAGCATTGAATAACAAAGGCAGTAAAGAAGAAGCGGGATATTAGCAAGTCAAATTTCAGTTAAATTAATTCAGAACAAACAGAAGAAATGAGTGGTGAAGTAATGTACTTTATGCCACGAATAACAGGGATAGATAAGAACTTTATTTTTAATTGATTATCCAACGCATTTCCTGATATTCTATTCTTTGAACTATTGATAAGCAAATAATTTATAAATTATCAAAATCACGAATAATATATTATAGATAATATTATACTGGAAATTAAAAAATCCGATAAAGAATGAAGATAAAACAATTCTGATGTTTAATACAGAAGCGTAATTTTCTTTTAATGTGACATAGAAATTCCAAATTAAAACTTTTCCTCATCCATGATTAAATTGCTTCTCTATTTTATCTGTCAAATTAAGGGCTTATTTTCTTTAGCTTAAATTTCAAATAAGACAGAAAATGTCTAATACAATGTATAGATTTTTTCCAACTTGTATATTCATTGGATATATTACTTAAATTCTTGCATTTGAGATTTATTCAGGCACTAAAACTGGAGTTACACATATCTATAGAGTAACTGTAGCGCACTAGAACTTACTTTGAGACACATGTAAAAAGTATCTAAAATACATAATTATGGATAAGCAGTAATTAAGGACAAAAAATTCTTGACCTCTAAAAATAAAAAAAAGGCCACATAATGGTTAGGATAATGTCCTTAAAAAATGTTTGAAACATTAAAAACGTTTTGTAATGCTTGAAAGTATATTTTTCATGCTTAATTGTTTGAAACGATGAGAATGCATTGAAAATTTCAAATGTCAGCAACAGTCCAAGATAAGAATTTCCAAAGAAATCTTTTTCTCCACTTTCCTGAAAATAGAATTTTCATACAGAGAACAATGGGGACATTCTATAGTTTTATGGCGGGGTATTCGCTATATTATTAGAATGAAGAGTGTTGAACCTGGACTATTGAATCAATTTTTATTACTGGAAACAATGCAATGCATTGCAATGTCATATTCCTGAATGCCCACAAGAGAATTGGTCTTGAAAATTTTTTTTGATCATCTGGTAATCTTAATTTTGAGTTCTCCATTTTAGAATGTAAGTTTCATAAAAAATTAGTTTTTCATGTGAAGAAAACAAATCCACAACAATTGAAAAAAGACTGTGGAAGTGCAAATTGCTTAAATTATGCATTAAAAACGCTAAAAAATCTCTAAAATAGAAAAGTACCCCCGCTCTCCTCTCCATAAAAATTAAATTATCCCCCAAATATCCAGGTTCTGGTGCTGATAAATAACAAGGTTTAAATGATGACTTAACTCGAAAGTTTTGGGTCTTAATATTGTCTCCATTAAAAAATTATACTCCATTAAAAAATTTCAAAAATAACTGAAACAATAAACATTTTATAATGAAAATAAAAGTATCTTATAATAGAAGATTATATATTCAAATTTTAAAATGCACTTCACGGAAAAGTACTTTGATCTCAAGGAACATTTAAGATATTTTTTTTAATCCCGTATGAAGCGATCTAAATCCCATCCCAGTAACATCTTACAATGACATTAAAATTTGTGCATTTCTACATATGTTAGGGAATGTTAAATCAAAAAATACATATAAAAAGCAAATGAATAAACGTTAACTATGCTTATTGTACAGTATATGACGTTTCCTTGCGTTTAAATATTTAATTAAGCAATTTTTGAACCTATATAACAATTAAACAAGACGAAATATTTTTACCATATTGACAAAGAGGATACAACATTGGGTGTTGAATTTTTTTTTTTTTTTAACTAAACGCATTTGATCATCAGTATAACCATTATTCTATGATTAATATTGTCATCACTACGCGCAATCGTTCAACTAAAATATAAAATATTAAAACAAACTTTAAAAAATTCTTTTAATTTCAATACGGACCTAATTAATATGATTAATATGGGGTCGACTTTGCGATAAAAATAAATGTCAGAATCGGAAAAACCATGCTTAAGCTACATATTAATATGGTTTGCGCATCGTCAATCATAGAAGACTTTCAGATCCTTAATTCCAAGGTCCTCATAAAGAAAAAATGCATTAAACAACTACTACAACAGCAGCAAGACCAAACAAGAAATATGTAGCTTGGAATGATAAATTCAACCTTTATGAAGTAAGTTAACAAGTAATATGGATTCCGTTATTTTCTAAAGTGTTGTAATAATTTGTTAATTTCTATAGTGTCGACTTTATATTGTGATTTAATAATACTTTTTTTGCGAAAAGTTTCATTATATATATATATTTCATTTTGAATATTGTATTTATTGCTTAAATATTGACCAACGAAAGGTTATAATGTATTGAACTCCTTTAATGGTAGGTGGGGGGGGGAGGGGGGGGGGTAGAGGTGGCGGCAATTCTTAAAAACTGTGCTAGGGATGGCGACCACTTTCAAAACAGTTCAAACTGTCCTCCTTCTCCAATAATAAAACATAGCATCTAAAAATAAGCATTATCAAGCGAGTTGTGCTGTGCGTAAAGTTGTAGTGCACACACACACACACACATACACTGTGTATATATATATTCATTCAGTAAATTTATCTTTTTTATGCCTTTTGTAAGTACCAAAGAGATACAACTTAAATAGTAGAAGAATGAGTATTACGAGAAATTTTAAATGCGGGGAAACTAAATGTGTAATTCATATTGTGCTGTAAATTGCGAGAAAACATATAGTATACTGTTGACGTAAAAAGCCGCGTGTCCTCATTTTGGTCGAACTGAGGAATCACTTTTTTTTTTAAGTCTATTATAAAAAGAATGGACAAGAACTACATTTCCTCAAGCATATACGTTTTCAACAACACTATTTTCACGGGTGTAGAAAATAAATTAATGAAATGAGTCAGCGTCTAGAAATGCGTTTGATCTTGACATTGAACACATGCGAAATGTGACTATTGCCGAAGTAACCTTAAAAATTTATAAACTGAATGTCACATTACCCACATCTTGCAACCACCTTTGCAATTAAAAGAAAAACAGCGAAAAAAACTCTCTGGGAGCAGAGCCAAAAAACATAAAAGTGTCCACGATCGGAATATTCATGCTCCTGCTCCAACCCTACACCCCCCCTTTCTGTCATGATTCACACGAGTGGCACATTTTTGGATAAATGACGTCATCACTCCGAGATCCCGTTTTTGTTGGCCACCATCCCAGCGTATTGATTCTGAGTAACCCGCGATTACGTGGCTCCCGCGTATCAATCGGGATAAGGAAGAGAAGTGTTGTACACGGAAGCTGCATTTACAGAGTGGCCTGGTGGCAATTTACAGATCTTTTATTGCGGCAGTTGAACGGAGAACTGAAACCACTTAGAGAAGTTCAAAGCTTAAATTCATTTGAAGGGAATTTAGAACCACCAGTTTTTTTTCTCCTTCCTAATTAATCTTGTTGATTTTACGGAGTACTAAAATACATCCCTACAAAAAATCAATCCGCTATTTATGTTTTGTATTAAGCTGAAAATCTAGAATTATTTCTAGATTTTAATTATTCAATACAATGTTTTATTTGTCATAATATGCATTTGTAATTATAAGTTCTTATTAAAAAAAAAATGTGCGGTATTTTATTTAAGCTACATAATAAACATATTCATTCTGCTTAAATTATCTAATAAAAACATTTAAATTATATATTAAACACATTTAAAATATATAATGAACACATTCGTAAATAAATTATACAATAAACGCACGATTTTTAGTTAAAAAAAATTCTTTGTACAGTGTCTATTACAATCTGCCTGTCTGTTTGTATTTCTCCACTCTTCCTCCTAGAATATCAAACGTTAGGTGATGAAATTAACACCAGTTATCCGCATGGATTCGAGGATGTCATATAAGGTTTCAGAATTTTAAAATTTGAATTAGTTTTCGAGATATTAATTTTTTGTAATTTTTAATGACATTTCTGTAATATTGGCAACTAAATTACTCCATTTTTGTGGACAAAAAATAGAAAAGAGAAAACAATCGGAATTGTTAGATTTTTTTTTTTTACGTCATTTTTTCATTAAAATTGAAATATGGAATTATCTTTTATTTGAATAGATGATGAAAACAATATAGTGTTTAATTTGTATTTTAAAGAAAATATGAAGAAATAAAAACTTATTTTCGCACATTCAAGCTTCAGGAATAATATTTTAGAAAACAAAAAATCATCTGTTGACACATTGATATAAATTCCATTGACATAAAAATATCATTTCATCGCAGCTTTTTTTTCAGTTTTACATTCAACTAAGGATATTAAACAAAAACAAATTAGAACTCCTTGGATTTAAGTAAAGAATTATTCTCCCCTATTTAGCAGAAATAAATTTAAAGAAGAAACACAGTTTTTCAAGTAATTATTTCTTATAGATAAAACTTTTCCCTAAAGCGGAATGGTTTAGCGACAAAAATAAATTTTTTAAGCATTAATTTTAATTTATAAACTTGAAATAGTTTTGAATAAGTTCGTCCAAATGACGTCACTTTTGTATACGAGATTGTGAATAGGAGAGGGAAAAAAGAAAATAATAGAGATATAGAGATTACATTTTTCACTGATGTCATTTTGGTATTAAAATTTATAAGAATAAATGCCTTTTTTTTTAATTTAGAAAGAGGATGAAAACAACATCGCGATTAAATTATTTTTTCAAGAAGATTTGAAGAAATAAAAATTTATTTTTACATATTTAAGCTTCAGGAACATAAAATCAAAATATCGTCATTGACAAATTGAAATAAGGAAATTAATCCATTGTAGCTCCTTTTAGGTAGCTTTCATTACAAAAAGCTACCAATTGCAGCCGTTGCGTTCGGAGGAAAGCAATTTCAAAAAATGTTGGTACATTTTCATCGATCGTGACCCCCCGACGCCCAAACCACCGTCTGTTCAAATGTTGATATATATACATGTAAACTTTTTACGAATATGATTTAATATTCCACGAGAAAATGGCAGTTTGTTAAAGATGGCGAATGATTGCAGTCGATATCAAGAATCATGGCGAGGAGATTAGGCAATGATGAAACACCACAAGAGTTTCTTCAATAATAAGCAGCCAATTTCCAGATAAATTGTTTATTAATGAACAGGAGCGATGCCAGTAACAGTTCCCACAGTCTCAGGTATAAACTTATAGCCCTCAGGCTTGACGATAACTCACTACATCATTTATAATAGATCTTAAAAGGCTGTTGTGAAATTCTAAGTCGCAAAACACCAGATAACGAATTGGTCAGCACTTCCAAACACGACAAAAATCTGCTCTCCAAAAGCTTGCAAGCCAGTTTTGTTAACCGCGCGTAGAGTTATTGAAACGACGTAACGTATGCAGAAACCAGTGAGTGACAGACAAAATTAAGCTAAGCGAATGAGGTGCGATGGAGAAGATTTAACAAGAAAGAATCCCCAACACAACGGTGCATTGATTTTGACGTGAAAAATACCCAGCGCGCGAAGCAAAGCATGGAATTAAAAAAAAATTTAAAAAAAGGGCTTTTAAAAACATTCGAAATGACAACAAGCGTCTCTCAGAATTTTATAGATTGGGAAGTTGATAAAAGTTACGAATGAACTTAAAGTTTTAGATTAAGATTTGGAATAAGATAATTATTAATATACGTGTTATTACTTTTAAAAGGACATTAAATAGGAATAAATATTATTAAGAATTAAGGAAATAATGACTATGTCAGAAGTTAGATTAATTTAAAGGAATAATGCAAAATAAATTTTTTATATAACATATCTATATCTATCTATCTATCTATCTATCTATCTATCTATCTGTCTATATCTATCTATATATATATATATATATATAATATATAACTGACATATGTCATGCTGTAACGCTCTTGTTTATGAACGATTTGGTTATGACTGAGTATGTGAATACCACCTACCAAGGTCTCGACCGAGTTCGTTGGCCAGCTTCATCCGTCATTTTGTTTCAAAATGGCGGCCAGTTAAAAAATTTAAAATTTTTAAAAATTCAAAATTTTTTATAAAAAAATTATAAATTAAAAAGATTGTTTCTGTTAAGTATTAGAACGTGATACAAGGATTCTGGAGCATTTTATGTTTTTGCTATATCTCAAACAATGACTGAGATATGGCAGTTTGAAATTCTAGTGTGGCTGAGATTTTGAAACAATCTGATATTTGTTATGCTGTAACTCTCGTATTTATGAACCGATATGAATGTGACTGATCATGTGTACCAAGGTCTCTACCGAGTTCGTTGGCCAGCTTCATGCACCATCTTGTTTCAAAATGGTGACAAGTTAATTAAAAAAATATATATATATATATATATTCAAAAAGATGTATAAAAAATTATAAATTGAAAAAGTTGTTTCCGTTAAGGATGAGATCATGATTCAAGTTTCCAGAACATTTTTTGTTTTGGCTGTATTTAAAAAAAATGGCAGAGATATGGCAGTTTGAAATTCTAGGGTGGCTGACATTTCGAAACAATCTGATTTTTGTTATGCTGTAATTATCATGCTGAAATTCGCATTCAAATTCAGTACTAACGAAAACAGGGATTGAATTTTCTATAATCGAGTTCCAAGCAATTTAGCTTAGGGTGTTTGAGTAAAATGAGTTGAATGTTTAAAAACATGGACTATGAAAGCTACCTTTTCCTCCCGGTACAGGCCGGAAGGACTTTTAATTTTATATTTAACCAAGGAAGTAAAACAAAAACAAAATTAATCTCCTTGCATTTAAGTAGAGACTTATTTCTCACAATTTACAAAAAATGATGTTAAAGAAGAAATACAAATTTCAACTATTTTCTTAAAATGGAGATTAAAACTTTCCACAAGAGCGTTAAAAGTGAAATGTTTTAGCGAAAAAAAAATTACCCTTTTGTAAGCAATTATTTTAATTCATTAATATAAAGTGTTTCTGAATAAATTCGACAAAATAACGTCATTTTTGAATAAGTTCATCCAAATTAAGTCATTTTTATTCCAGTCGCTCCGAAATTAGAAGCCAGATCTTGGAAGAACGAAATGCTTTTGATAAACAAAGTTATTGAAAATGTGTATTTTTATTGGGAAAGCTTTTAACCTAAGTTGTAAATATGATCTATTACTTAATAAAATTAATATCACAACTCTCTGTTAAATTTGCAATAAAGTTAGATTTCATTTGCCCCCCAAAGTATCGAATGATCTCATGCAATTTAAATGGAACACATCGGCTTGCCACGCAACTAGTTTTATTTAAATTGCACAAAAAAGTCACATAATCGCAACGCTCGATTAGTCCTTCTTTACGCATACTTATTTATTTAAATTTTATTTATTTTATTTTATATTTTGTATACATAGGGGAACGTTTACATAACTTCTGCGATATATAGAATTTGTACAAATGTTATCATATATATAAGAAGGACTGAAAAACGAATAAAAGAAAGTTGAAAAAGTGAGTCGTATTGTAATTTGTTATTTGTAGACTCTAAACTTTCGTATGTTAATTGAACTTTTTTTTTTGGGGGGGGGGGAGGGGGGGGGATATGTATGTAACTGAGTGTGTGTGCACGGAATAATTAAAACCAATTAAAAAATACATGTGGAATAAAATTCAACACATTGGTGTGTGATTAAAATTTAGAAAGCTGACAGGTTTTAGTTTGTATGAAAAAACTTGAATAGCAGTTTGATTTCCTTTTTGCAAGCTTTTATTTAACTTGCAACGTTCGTATGTATGTATCTCTTTCATTGTCAAAATTTTTACTCGAATTTTAACTCACTTCCAATTATACGACCAAATTGAAATTTTTCCTACAGCATACATATGAAATCTGATGACAATGCAACATTGTTATCATTTGTGATGTATAACATTTATACGTATTTTACAGGACCACACAAAGCAAAAAATCACATACATTATCGTCTACAAGCAGAAATTTTAATTCAAATATAACAAAATTTATATAGGTTTTTCGGATGTACAACGACATTTTTCCAATTAAAAATAAAGTGGGTTAGTATTTGTATTTCTTTTACAGGGTCACACTAAAGAATTTGGATACAGTGCCACCTATAAGCAGGAATTTTAATTCAAATTCCATAAAATTTATAAAGGTTATTGGGGTACACAACAGACTTTACCCAACTGAAAATAATTTATCTAGATTTTATATTTATTGTACAGGGTCACACAAAAGAAGTCAGATACATCACAATGTATAAGCAGATATTGCTTAAAATACATTTTAATGATATTATATAAATAAAAGCTTATTTTTTTTTAATTGAAACACACACACACATACACATGTATATATATATATATTTCATTTTGTTAAAGTTTCATGTTTAATGTAATTTGTTTTTATATTGCAATCTATTTTATTATTATTATTATTATTTATTTTCGTTTCTTTTCGCATTCATTTTGGAAATTGTTTACATTGTCTTTATATCTTTAGTTTAATAATAAATTACGTGTAGAAGAAACAATGACATACGCAAACTGAGATGGAAAACCTTAACTCTGTCATGCATGGTAACCTCATATGGGGTTGCATCGAAAAACGACCCATCCCCCTCCACAACGAACTGTGCATACGTTATTTTTATTCCTGTATGGCATATAAACTTCATATGAAGTTCGATAATCCTTGCGAAATACACAAATGGATAGCAGAGCCTTTTCCTTTTCAAATATTCAGATGTAAAACCCGTCTTTGATAATTTTTTTCTTTGTCTGTAAGAGTGGAGATTTTATCAGAGAATTTTTGCTTATCGATCCAAATGAAAACACCATTTTTTTTTAACTGTATGGTTAAGATGTCTAAAGATTAAGTTATAACAAAAAAAAGCTATTTAATAACACTTAATAATAATTTTTAATGCTTGTAAACTTTATATAGGAGTCGTTTTGTAATTTTGCAATAAATGTAAGATGCTTAAAAATTCAATATTATTTGCTCTTAAATCTCATTAAATCTATTTTAAAGGCAAAATATATTTTTCATTTACTTAAAAATAATCCATGCATGAAAGCGTTAAAAAATATGTAAATGGTAAAGTCTTTTGCTGCTGTAAATGTATAAAAATTAAACGTCGATATATATATATATATATATATATATATATATATGAGTGAAAATAACAATAATTCTTGAAAATTATTACAGTGAAATGAAAATGACCACCAAGATGCTTTATTTCTAAGTTCTTGTCGCAATGTATTTTCGAAATAGGATTACTCTTAGAAAAAAAATATTGGCTTCAATGTTTTTTCATTATTTCAGAATTCCACTTTCATTTCAACCGCGGGCTATCAATTCTCCCTTATTTAAAAAAAAAAAAAAAAAAAAAAAAAAAAAAAAAAACTAATATATATCTATATAAGCATAACAAAGGAAATTTTGAAGCAGTTTTCATAGCATTTACAAAAAAGAAAAAAAAAGAAAAAGAAAAAAGAAAAACAGTATGAGGAAACATTTGTGTTATCCAACCTTATTGCTTTTATTTATCATGCATGCAATGGTTCCATCTTCAATTACAGTCATAAAGGAGAAGTAAGAAGGAAGTGCCGTCTTTCCAGGAGTTTTCCGAAAGTAATCAATCCTAAAACATTTCCATAAATAAGGTTTTATTTGATCCGTAACACGAATGAAGCCTTTTGTCTGCTAATTGTCTGCCCATCGTCGAAGATATTTACGAAAATACAGAGATTTCTTTAATGCAGTCTTTTAATATCCCTGGGAAAGTTTTCTTTGAAAGTGAACATGTTCAATTTATACATGGTGCAAGATAACGTAGGAGAAACAAACAGGAAGAATATTTGAATATATAATTTTTGAAAAAGAACAGATGTTTCTTAAAAATGAAAAAAGGGCTTTAAATCCCCACGTTTTCATTCCTAGAAAAAATTAAGACAGGAAGTCAGACGAATAAGTCACATTTGAAATTTAAAACTAGTTTTTACCTCCATCCATAAAATAAGTTTGGATCTATTTTTCTGAAAGGCTATCTTTCAATTTTTAAAAGAATGAAAATCTTCTAATTAATAGTGACTTGAAATAAAAGGCAGGGTAAATAAATAAATAGAATTGTAAAGAAATAGAGCCTAGTTTCCAATAAAAATGGAAGTTATATTTAAAGTTCGAATCTTGGTTTTTCACTTTAAGCGTAAAAGAAAACTTTGTGTAAGACTTTCGGCTTTGATTTTAGTTAGTTTAGATATAGACTTTAAGTATAAGGCTCGAAACTTGTTCATTGGTTAAATATGAAAAATATCTTAGCTATAAGGCTTAAAACTCCATGTTTTAGTTGAACACGAAGAAAAGACTTACTCAAAAACTAGATTTTGAGAACATAAGGCTTGAAACTCGGTTTTTAATTATGCATGAATAAGGCCTAAAATGTAACACACAAAAATTTATTTTTAGTTAGATCAAAGAGGAGGTTAAAGGTTTGGAACTTTTGGTATATATGACGGAGGCTCAATAGATAGCATGAAAGGTAAATCTCAAATTAAACTGAAAACTTGTACTTCTTCAGGATTACACTTGAAATCTGCAGTTTGTGTTTCATTCGACCATTGTGGTTTTAGATCCCAATATTTCTATGGAACATATTAACTTTGAATTCTGAAAGTTTGCAATCAAAACAAGTAAAATAAAATATTTTAAATTCATTTTATAAATGTTAAAATTTTAAAGAAATTTATACAGGGTTTGGAAGTTATGATAAAATAAATAAGCAAATAAATAAATAATTTTAATGGCTTTTATTTATTTTATTTTGGCTTTAAGTGGACATGATCTACACTTTAGTGCGACTATGCAGTTTCAGTGAAGGTATTGTAGAAATACAAAAAATCCTTTGCCTTAAAAAAATCGTTGAATTTTTTTTTCACATTAGCTTAATAGCTTTTGTTGACACTTTCGGAATGGCAACTTATCAGTAGCTTTTCTTTTGCATTTTCAGCGATCTGTTTCCGTTTTTCAGGTACTTACTAATTTTTTTTTTTTTTTTTTTTTTTTTTTTTTTTTTTTTTTTTTTTTAAGTTTTGCAAGTTTTTTTTGCTGTTTTTGCTATTTAAGGTAGAATTTTATGAAAATTCAGTATGCGCCATGGTAGGCGGATACAGCTTTTCCTTTAATATTTCATTTACAAAGACATACTATGGTTATACATGTAGTGCGCTACAAAAATATGCAAACTCTCGTCTAAATTGTACATTTTTGGTTTTTGGATTTGATTAGAAAGATAATCATGACTACAAACGATTTTTATAACATAAAATTTATTTTCATGATAGAGCATAAAGTGAACATACAAGTGTTGATAATCCGGCCCTCAATTTAAAAACTATTCAAAAATTTTCACTTAGGTTATGTCAAGCAAAAGTTGAAGAAGCATCAAACTAGCTTCTACAGCGTTCAAAGATCTGTAACACAAAAATTGAATAAAAGTAAATACGTGACTTTGGGTGATGCTCGAAAACATTAACTTCTGCAACCTGAAGTTCTTTCATCAGTCACTTTTACAAGTGGAATCGTTTATAACAGTGCGCCACCCACTCGCAATATACTTTCCTTCTAAGTACAGAGGTGAGGGGAAAGTGCTACATTGGGGAGTAAAAAATCTTGCACCAGGCTTTGTTGGTATTGTACCTATGGTACTTTACAGCAGAGAAAAGGAACTCTCTCTCGAGACTCTCTAAATTTGGAGTGATGTGTAAAACTAAAACCATCTACGCAGTTCTCTTATTGGGGATTTCTCAACAGCATTTAACGCAGAAAGAATCCCACTGTAAGAAAACATCAGAACTGCTTTTACAAAGTTTCTTAAATTTAGTATTTCATGAAACTGTCCTCATATATCTTGAACTTTTTTTTTTCTTTTAAAGACAATAAAATGTAAATATTTTATCAATTTATTAAATGCAAATTAACGTCTGGACTCAGATATGCACAAAATTTCTAAAATCGATAAAACATTAAACTGTAATGATTTTAATTTTGAAGTGGAATGCGTAGTATTTTTAGTCTTTTGCAGATTATCTAAAACGTGCTTTTTTAAAAAAGAGTTAATTTTGTTTTTAAAAATAGTTTTGTACTTCCTCATAACCATTTCTCATTATGAAAATACCCCATTATGTAGAATGTTCAGCGGGAAAAAAAAAATCCAATCTATTTAAAGATTTCAGAACTTTGACATAATTCACAAAAATAATAAAATGAAAACCTTTTCAAAGTATTCAGAATATTTTCAATCGATATTTTAAAAAGAGGAATGCTCTTATTTGCTTTCTTTTTGTTTTAGCTAATGTATAGGATAAACTTTGGCTTACATGCATTCATTTGGATATTTTTATTTTTAATTCTTTTTCTTAAAAAAATTGTGAAATGAAGATGTCTTCTAGATTGTTTCATGTAAATTCTATTAATATGTAATGCGTAACCGTTTATGATTTTTCCAAAGCATATTATAGCATTTGTCAAAGTAAATATTTATTTCGTAGAGTAAAACATGTTTCTGTTTGAAAATCATCTCTGTAACTTACATATTTATTTAAAGAACAATGTTGAGAACATTTAGTTTAAAAAAAAATCTATAACTGTTACACTGTTAGTTATTTTGCAAAAGACTTTAGAATTTGTAATATATTGTTCTTAAAAACGTATTTGTTTCTATTTTGAATATTTATCAGCTGAGTTTCTTCTCATTTTAACTCCCCTGATGATGGCTAGTGTTTAGCTGAAAGCGCTCAGGATATTTTGACATGTTTGCCATCTGTATTTTTTAATATCTTGATATTTAACATTTTAATCTTAATATCTTAATGTTTTAAAACTTTTATATTATATTTGCACCTTTTTAGTAATAAATTAATGATGAGTCAATGTATTTATCTTGTGTATTTCAACTTATTAAGGTGAATATGACGTTCAATATGTAGAATTTTCTATATGTATTTAATATTAATCAGATGTATGAAAATGGCAAGCCACATAACTAAACAGGGTGTATTTCTCATTAAAAACAAATTTAATTTTAAACATGTAATATATTTTTTTAATGAATTCTCTGTGCATCTTGATATTTTAAATATGTCCTTTTCTGTCTTCAAAGATAAATGTTCTGAGCTTTTAATCTCTTAATTTGTGTTTGTATTTGTGTTGTATGTGATGTATTTGTGTATATGATATATGTTTATATATATGTATATTATGTGTTTTCTTATGATGTCCTCGCAACACTGTAAATTGATTCGTCTGTAGTGTGCATTTTAATAAATAAATAAATAAATAAATAACTGGTTTTAGAAATAAACTAATCTTTTAGCTAAATCATAACTAAGGACTTAATAAATTCTTAAATTATTTTGAAATAATATGAAATTTTTTCATAAAGTTGATTTAGAGTTTGCATACTTTTGAAAAAAGTAGAATTCCACTTTCAAATGTCACCGACTCTTCGCGAGAAGATGAGAATTATTCCCTGTCTAAATTTACATCAACATTTCTGTTTTTTAATATAAATGTATTTAAAAATTTCGCACGTGATTCACAAACTTCACGTGTATAATAATTAGAAACAAAATACTAGTAATAAATAAAAAAAGTCTACTTTTATGTCTTACGAACAACTTAACTAATAGAAGTTAAAAACACGACTGATCTTAAAGAATAGAACAAAAAATGTATAGATTTATTAAAAAAAAAAAAAAAATTGTGTTAACTGGAGCGCTCTGCTCCCTACGAGCTACGCTCGTCAAACTGCATTCAGACCCTGCAGGCTCTAAAAATACACTAATTTGCTCTGTTTAAAAAAAAATTAACCAATTACGGAATATTAAATGATATTATCATGGCAAGTAGTGATCTTCTGCAATCGGGTTGCCATTCATTTACCTTTGAGTGAATGATTTTTCGGTGCCCAAGGCCGCATTCAACGTTGTCGTGATAGCTGACACCTGTTTCCGTGATTGATTAAGATCAATTACGCATTTGAAACTCAACTTGTATAAAATAGTTAAGAATAAAATGAATTCTTGGACTTTTATAACGTTTAGAAGAAAAGATTTCTTTTAGATGGTTTAAGAAAATCGTTTTAAATATGACATAACTTTCATCATTAAATGCTTTCTTCACATAGTAATTTAATTATTTTAAAGTTTTCTTTCTTTTTCAATATTCCTGAGTAAATATATATTTCAACTAAAAATACACTGTTCGGAAACGATATAAGAAAATGGTTTATGGTGTTTTAAATATATCGTTTTAAAAAGGACGTTTTAAATATGATGTAATTTTTCCCATTAAATGATTTTCGTACACAATAGTTTTTAAATTTTAACGTTTTCTTTATTTTTTAAAATCCACGTGTAAATATATTCTTCAATTGAAAAGGATTTGTGAATATTATTATTTGGACTTTTTAACATATGGCAACAGTATGGAAAAAAAGACTATTTGAAACTATGAAATAAATGCCTATTTAGGTAATGAAATTTTCAATAATAAAAAAAAAATCAGACAATTAAAAAAAATTATTGGACATTGCACACCACAATTCTGTCTACTATGTGTTTGCAAAAGAGGGTTGAATTGCTATGCATAGTTTTTGATCTCATAATTAATTTTTTAACTCAACTATTTTGGCCGATTTCTACATTAAATAGCTATTAAAATAATTCTTCGGTTTAAAAACTGTCTACTTCAGGGTGTTTATTATGCATTTCTCTATAAAACCGTCAGTTTTCATGTTTTTATATGCAATAGTTTTTTTTTTTTTAATGAGCCGAGAAAGAAAAAGGGTCAAAATGAATTCAATTACGGCTGCGGCGTCAGTAGCATTAGTTACTTTTTTTTTTATAATAGAGAGATACATCGGAGATAAATGATACTTATAAGTTAGTAAAATTAAATTGTAAATAAAAAAAACGTTAAAGTTAATCATGTTTTAGTGATAATAATTTAATTAAATAAAAGTATTTTATATCAGTAGATACTTTCAATAGATAAGAAGCTCCATTTTGCGTTTATTAGTTTTATTCAAACAATAATTAATGTAATAATTGCTTACTGTGTTAAAAAAATGTCTGTGATACGCAGATTATCGAGGCAATCATTAGCAGATCATTTAAGATAGTGGGAGTCTTTTTTTTTCCTCGGCAATTTTTTTTATTTAATTTAATTGTATTGTTTTCATATGCAATATTTAAATGTTATTATTTTATCCCCATAAAAACATATATTACCCTGTTTTTTAATATATTAAAAGGCTCGATTTTATAGTTAAAAAATTTGTATGCTTTATTATATAGTTGAAATTTTTTTTTTATTAGAGTTGAATTCATTATTATTATTATTTTATGTCGCTGTGATTGAATGGACATTTTATGCTCTCTAATGTAATAATTAAATAATAATAACAAAAAAAACTTTTATAATTACATTATGTAACAATTATAGGTATTTTATGAAACCTTATTTATGCAAAGCTTTTAATGCAATGTAGCTGTAGTGTTGCGAATACTTTGATGTAGCGGTATATGATAAATCTCAAGTAAAACTTTCTTCTAATCCCTGTTATTTATTTGAAGCATCATTTTAGGATTTCCGTAAAAATAATTTATACGTGGTATAAAATTTGATCCCCATCTTTCATGCATGAAAGATTAATCATAAAGGCAAATATGAAACATTAAAAAAAATCTACATTTACAGTGGCAAATATAAAAGACGAAATTATATGCATCAAATGTCCGAGAAAACAGTATTGGCCTGACATTTGAGAAAAAATAAATTAATATCCGCGACTCTCTTGGTAACCATGGTGTCTTTTCCAAGGACAGGCGATAAAGTGTTAGCCACGAGGCTCAGAATTCTACGTAAATAGCAGAAAGTCGATATACTGCCAAGAAAAACTGCGACGAAAGTATTTGCTAGAAATGTGGCAAATCCAATATTTTAAAAGCACACGTGTTTGTGAATGAAAATTAAATGAATAAGTCATCTAAAAAATTGCATAAGTCACAGATTTAAAATGAAGGAATCGGGAATCAATATAAAAACTGTACTACACACAAATACTATGTCTTTAAAGAAGTTTTCTGCGTGCGCATTATAATTCTTACTTGGATCTTTTAATTTGTAAGTTGAATATCAGTTATTTATTTTAAGATAACTAAAATTGAAATTAAATTAAAGAACTTTTGAACTTGTGTTGTTTTTGAATGCTCTACAAATGATACAAAAATAATCATTAGATATTTAACAAAATAAATATAAATCATTAACGCCTGCTAAAAAGTTGACATTAAGGCATATAGTCATATTCCTCATCATGTTCGATCACATTTTATTCTTGTTCTGTTTTTGATTACTAGAATTTGTATTATACCTTGGTATTTGACTAATGTTGTTTTTGAAATGAACCTTACCTTTTGAGTTGGTAACGGATAAACTAATCTATGTAATTTTTGTCTATTCATGTGAGCCTATTCCAGGCCCGTAATCAGGCGGAGGCAGAGTGGATTGCGCCTCCTTCTAGCCTTCATAATCGTTCAATACTAATATCATTTGTATTAGATAAAAAAAAAAAAACTTTGTAATCAAACATTTTATGATGGGAGGGGCTTGCCCTCAACTTCTGTCTATATCTAAATATCATTACAATAGAGGGGATGAAATGCAATTTGAGAATTAGCCTCGCCGAAAGATTCCAAAGCTCCCTTGGATTTTGCCGACATGTTACGGCCCTGGCCCACTCTTAAACATGTTTGCAACTAAAAAATGAATTTAAAAAAAAAAAAAAATTGCACTTAGGTAGTTCTTTAAATAACCGATTCAATCACGTTAAATTTTCTTGATAATAATTCTAATTTATTAAATCATGAATGTTTCGTGTATTTTCCCATCTGCTAATTCAATTTGTAATGGTAGTAATGAGATATTTTTGAATAAGTAAGGTTAAACTCGTGCAAATGATTTAGATATACAGATGATATGAAAACACAAATGGACATTACACATGCGGCATAAGGAAAAACTATTTTCCTTTTTAGATGACAATGTGATAAACTGGAAACGATTGCAAGTAATATTTTTTAATGAAAGTGAAGAACATATTATAAAGTAAAATACTATTATTTTAGGATATAATAAAATTCAAGATAAATGAATATCTGGGGAATGAACAAAAGTTGAAAGTAACAGAAGCTTACTTTGAATAAAATAGTTATTCTCCCACAATAATTAATTTACCAGTGATTACAATTTCACAACATTAAATTATGAAAATATTAAATGAATTTATTATTATTAAATTATAAGATAATTTAATATATTACAATGTAATACATTGGAATAAAAATAAAAAATAAAAGCTAATCTTCAAAAAACATTTTTTTTTGTTTTGTTTCCAAAGAATTACATTAGTATACATTTCTAAGCTACCCTTTTAAGTTAAAAGCTTTTGGAATATAGATTCAATTTGATCGACAGTGCTATCAGACCCATCAACATAACATCACAATATCCAATTCATATATATTTTTAAAAAAGATCTGCAAAAATTGGATACTATTTCTGAGTTTGAATGGATTAAAATTTATGTGATATGCCAACACATTTTTATTTATATAATGTCTGTAGGCGTATCTTTAGTTATTGAAATAAATAAATGGATACTTGATTATATCATATCATTCTACAAAAACCAAAAAATCAAAATAGTTTTTATAGTTATTGCCAGAGAGTTTTCGAGAAGATAAATTATTTCTAATGAGCTATCCGTTTTGATCAAGAGAATTAATTAGCATATCATCATTCAGCTTTGCATAAATTCAATTATAACGGTAACAGGATTTTGCATAGGATTTGTTGACTAAGAGGATTTCACGTCACGAGACAGCGAATCTTTAACGATGTTTTCCTAATCGTGTAATCTAATGTCATATTTTTATAATCAATGTCAAACTTATATATATATTTGCTTATATTTTACATGTATCGATGTGTAAGAACATGTATTTGTGTCTGTGTGAGAGAATGGAGGTGCATATGAAATTGTAATGCATCTCTCTGCTTGCTATTTGTTTTACGCAACATTTATTATTTACAACTTGGATAAGAAGTTCAATCAAAATTATTTAAAAACAGGAAGTAATTTGTACTAATATATCTTATAGTTCTTATATATATATATATATATATAAGAACGTGTTTAATGTACAGGGTAAGTCAAAATGAATATAGCGATTACAAACGGCCATAACTATTTAATGGAAAAGAATTTATCGATAAGATTAACACAGAATGTAGACGGAACTTCAAAATTTTGTATACATACGTCATAGATGTTCTATGTGACTTCTCTTAGTCACACGGACAACATCTAGGTGGTAGTCCGTTTCACGCCATACATTCTGAAGCATTTGTTCAGTCACCGACGCAAGCGCATTACAAATGCGTACTTTGAGTTCAATTGTTTTGGGCATGGGAGGCACATTTTTTTCTGTGGGGTTATGTGAAAGACATGTGCCTCCCATGCCCAAAACAATTGAAGAACTTAAAGTACGCATTTGTAATGCGCTTGTGTCGGTGACTGAACAAATGCTTCAGAATGTATGGCGTGAAACGGACTACCACCTAGATGTTGTCTGTGTGACCAAGGGAAGTCACATAGAACATCTATGACGTATGTATACAAAATTTTGAAGTTCCGTCTACATTCTATGTTAATCTTATCGATAAATTATTTTCCATTAAATAGTTATAGTCGTTTGTAATCGCTATATTCATTTTGACCTACCCTATATTTTGAAATTCAAAGGTATTCTGTCTGTTAACTTCTTAATGAAGTTGTGGATGGCCATGAGCTTATATAAAAACAACTCTGGTTCAATAAGACTTTTTTTTTTTTTTACGTTATATAAACAAATATATTTTTTCAATAAATTATTATATTAAATAAAATATATATACCTAGTTAGATTGATAGATTACTTGATAAAAATGGACTATTTCTTCTTTATCTATTTAAAGAAAATTTCAATACGAATAAAACTATTTTATAACAAGTCCACTAATTTTTAAACTTCATTAGTTTCATACCCAAAGGTGAAATCATATTAAGCAAAAAAAAGTTACATAATTCATAGGATCGGCCAATGGACAGGTATAAATAGGAAACCCCTTACTCCAGATTCTAAGCTTAAAAGGAAAGGATTCGAAAAAAAAAAAATAGTCAAAAGATGTTAACTTTTAAAATTATCTAGTAGCTTTAGGGTACCAAGTAACTCTTCTTTAAAAAAAGCTTGATTAAACTGCCCCCAAATAAAACACGTTTCATTACAACTTTAAAAATGATTTAAAGAAGGTTTTTCTCCTGAAAATCTAATTTAGCGATTTAGCAATTTGTCATTGATTTTAAAGATGATTAAGGGCTGTTTCCAAAGGAAATTTATTCACAAAAAAAAAACAAAAAACAAAAAAAACACATACACCATTTTTCTCCTTACAGCATCACAAACCACAAAGAAATCATCATCTAATATGAACAACTTCGAGAATTTCAGTAAACCAGAAGTATAAAATTGCTTTTTTTTTTTTTTTTTTTTTTTTGTGACAGGGTGTTTTTTAAATAAACATTTTGCGCTTGAGGGATTAAACGTAAACTGGAGAGACCTTTCGCATAACATTTTATTTTTTCATAGTTAATTTAATTTGAAAATTTAAAAAAAGTAATATGGGATTAGTAGTTATTGGTTAAAAAAAAAAAGAGCTTCAACTGCAGGAATGTTTACGTATCTGAGTAGATGATCGGTCTATAAAAAGCTATGAGAACTATTTTCAAAAGTTTTCTCTCGTGAAAAAGCATTTTCATTCCAGCCAGATTATTTATTTTAGAGGTTTCCTGTAGTTAGTGGGGAAATCGCTAAAATAAACTATTGATATTTTGAAACTTGTTAAATTTTTTACATGCGAAAGAAAAAAAAAAGGCTTCATTCTTCATTTATGTCCTTTTTTAAATAGATTAAATGAAATCTCGTATAAAAGGAAATGGCATTTATTTGGTTTGCTTTATAATTGTTCATAGCTCGCTGCGTTATTTAAAATTTTATGCAAAAGTACTTTTTTCTGTTTTTTCATTACACGAAAGAAAAGAGATTTCCATTAAAAAGTTTATTTGCGACAATGTCCTGTTTCTTTCTTTACGGACTTTTCCGTCATCATCAAAACGTGTTGTCCACTTAATATTAGAAATGTTTTCCAAAGGATAGTACGGTATGACAATTACATAAAAATGGTGGTGACGACTTGCGCTATCGTTTTCACTTTTATATCGCTTACACATAACTTCTAAATAAAGCATAATTTAAAATTTTCCACTATCGAATATTAAGAAAAAATGTACTTTCAGATAAAATTTGTTTGAAAACTGTAACTCCATTTAGTGGCTTTCGATGACTTTTTAAATAATTTTCAAGCAAGTACTTTTTTAAAAATATATCTCAACAATGAACATTTGTTTGCTTCAATAATATAAAATAACTAGTGGCAGAGCAAATTAAAAAGAAAAAGAAGCATTTTCTTTCTTTTTACGCTCTTTTATTTAACTTAATTTGGTTTTCGTATGTAATGATGGAATTTTGTAACCGATTTTTCATTCATTCCCTGATAGGCTAGAATTATAAAAATTATGCACGCAGGTGTGTTTCCGATGAAAATACAAAATTTTAAACTTTTTAGAACTTAACTATAAATTAAAGAAATTAATTTTAAAACACTTCTCCGTTAGCTGGCCGCAGGCGATAAGTCGCTGAATAATCTTTACTGTTACAACTGCTTACGAGTTACGAAAACAATGGAGTTACTTATGCGCCAAACTACTCTCGCCAAAATATGCCAAAGGACTGCAAAACTGTAACAATGAAATATTTTAAACACTAAAAAGTAGAATATATATATATATATATATATATATATATATTACAAAATTTATTTTTTTCGAAATCTGCTAAATTATTCTATAAATTTTTTCCATTTAGTAATGTTCCGTATACAACCCCGGCATATTAAAATAATTCTTATTCTTAAAATAATCTTTTACTATACATATGTAAATCCATTTTATCCGAATCCACTTAATAATATTTATTCGAAAGTAGTTAGATCTAAAAATGGCGATAGCTTTTTTAATTTATTCTTTAAATAGAACATCTTTATTTTTAATCCATTATTAAAATTCATTATTATTATTCCTGTGTAGTCAAATTGCTATAATTTCTTTATTTAAATGCTAAAATATCACATCTCTTAAATTATTCCGCTCAGAAAACCCTATTCCCGTAAAATTATTCTATTATTAAATATTAAATATCTATTAAAATATTTCCAAAATGCTTTCGTTCTTTTTTTTCTACATCAAAGATTCATTTTCTTCTTCTTCTTCTTCTTCTTTTTTTTTTCATTGCATATTAAATTCGAAGTTTTTATCACAGTCTCGAAGCAGAGACTTTGATTTGTTGACACGTCATTCACGAGATTATCGAAGCCTGTAGAATATATTTTTCCCGCCGGGAAACCGTTTTACGGCAAGATAATTTCACCGGAAATGCGAATAAAGTTCTTTAAAAAACCTTGTGATTCGATGAAGGTCGGTCACGTGACTTTTTTGTGCTCTTGCGCAGGCAAGGTTAAAACTGGTCGCACATCCTGATTCAGTGGAATGTTTTGACGGGTAGCGTTGACTAAATGAGCGGCTGTTCGATTAGACGATGGAATTTTTGAATTTTTGACGGGCGGCGTTGATTAAAAAGAGCGACTGTTCGACGATGGAATTTTTTTTTTGACATTTGGTCTGAAATGAATTTTATCAGAGCATTTCCCCGAAAGCTGAAGATGATTGTTTTTTTTTTTTTTTTTTTTAATAAAAGAATTCGATTCCATCGTGTTCTTTTTTTCTTCATTCTACATACTGCTCGGCTTATTACTGCTTAAAGTTTCTATTTCGACTGCATTAATTTGGATATGTTTGTCATCTTTTTTCTTCGACTGCTGTTGAATTCAGAGTGTGCCAGAAATTCCTCAATTTTGTGACATAAATAGAGGCACACTCTGAATTAAACAGCAGTAAAATTGTACATTCCAAAAATTTTCCGTATTCGGGTCCATTTCCAAGTATTGCCATAATGGGATGTCTACAGCGTCTTTTAAAATGAATGTGAATACCGTTAAAGTTTAAAAAAAAGTTTTACTCTAAGTCACTGGCTGTGAACTTGATTACAGAAGATCAATCATAAGATCAGATTACCATAAGGTACCGCACTTTTGCGCTAAACTCAAATCTGTCAGCGAAAAGACATAATTTTCATTTTATGTTGAAAATGAAATTAATATCAAATTAAGTTGAATTAGTTAAAAGATACCTTGCATCAAATTATGCTCGGAATTATATTTTCTTTATGTAATGTTATTGTTAATCACGCTTTGTAATAACTGCTTGTATTCTTATAAAACTAAAAAAAAAAAAAAAAAAAAAAAAAAGATATTAGATTAGATTAAAATTTATAAGCATAAAGAAAAAAATTTGTTATTAATTTTACAAAAAGGATCGGTTTGAATCGACACATAATATAAAAAGATTTAAAAAAAAATAAAAAAAGGAAAAAAAAATTCAGTAATTATTTGGAAAAACTCTGTATTCAAGAAATTACGATAATAAAAATAAGCAAAACAGCCACGACAAAGAATCATTAAAAAAATCGAGCGAAATATTTCTAAAAAAGTATGGTAAAATTTAGTAAAATGATCCCTTTTTATATGTTTAGTTAAAAAAAAAAAAAAAAAAAAATTCCCATACAGTTGAAACTAATTTTTGCCAGGTAATCCATGTTTGACGCCAACTTTGGCAGTTGAATTCGATTACGGAAGATTAGTTCTATAATTGAAGTAATTTAGTAGAATAAATTGCATATGTTGCGTTACATATTTTTTTCAGTTACTTTTGTTATACGCAGCATTCCAAGTATTGCAAAGTATTTTATAAAGTGTTCGAAAAGTGGAATGGAGTCATTCCAGAGTTTTTTTTTTTTTTAATATTTCTATTTTTATTAACTAACAAATACAAATGACCTCTTTTTCAGTTACAGATGGTTAGCATAAATTAACATCCTGTATGAATATAGGTTAGAAAAAATACCCTTTTATTTTATCTTTATACAATATTGTGCTAAATATTCAATGCTTTTCTTTTCTTTTGTGTAAATAGCATTGTCGTGATAATGCCAGATATTTTTAAAACGTGATCGATAATGCGAATTGTGTCGTCTGTCCAAAGTGCATATATAACCTTCGTAAACTATCAGTACGTATATACTAGTAACCCATTTTCCCTTTTCTGCTTTTCGTTTTGGGTACAAAAATTGGAGCAGTACTTATCACGAGAAAATGAATTCAGTGATATTTCTTATATTATTAATATTAAATTTGCGTTACGTTGTAACAGAAAAAGAAGCATGCTTCAAATTGTTAAGTTTATAAAACTATTACATTTTTCCAGTAAGATCCAATGAAATCTACCTCTTATATATTTTAGTAGAATTTTAAAAATGCTATAAAAATTAATCTAGATTTGACATTTTTCTAAAAACTAAAGAAATAAAATATAAATTATAAAAATGTAAAACCGTTTTTTTATTCTACTAACTAGTCGACTTTTCTAAGTAATAACGAACACACCAAGATGATAGATTATTTATTTATTTGTTTTACTAATCTTGGTGCTTTAATTTAGACCCAAGATAGTTTTACTATCAAAATATATTTTAACAAAGAAGTATATTAAAACCATTTGAATTCACGGAAGTTTGACAATAAAGAGAAAAACGCAAATATCATTATTTTACTTTCGAAATAATATGTACTTGTACATTTAAAACAAAAACGAAAAATCCTGCGTCAAACATAGATTATTAAACACTTTCCAACACATTCAGAATACTATAAAAAAATTTCCCCGTTTAATAAGGTGAAAAATGATGTCTAAGTAAACAATTTGGAAAACGCACGACCCATTATGAAAAACCAATGTCAAGAATTACCGTCAATAGTCGTAAAAGCATCCGAATTCTTTAGTACAGTCCTGTATAGCACCTACAGATTTGTATATATACTACATAGTACTCTACAACTTACTTCAGTTAGGAATCGCATAGCTCAGTTTATACAGCAAATTCCGCCAATAAATGGAAATGTACTTGAGATATTTTGTGCAGCCCTGTGTAGGACTTTTATAAATTATATACACTCAGTAATATGCAAAAAAATAGTTAAATTCAAAAATGCGTATCACAGCTGAAAGGGTACTTCCAACAATTATTATTGATAGACCTGCAATCGAATTATTTTGTGTGTCCTGTAAAGGATCAATGAATGCTAAGCACACCTTATTTTATAGTAAGCATCTTGTAGCGCACCTCACCAGTGATATATATTTGAAATAGTGTAACATTATTGAAGTACACCGCAAACGATTTTTCCCCATAGACCATAACGTAACGGTATTCCTTTGAGTATCCCTGTAAATAAATTATAAATTCTACACACTTTATTTTCAATACCGAACAGGCTATAGTAAACATCAATATCATATATCAATTGCATGGAAATCCGAGTATATTTACGCGAGTTAGAGCACTGACAGACGGCAGACATGTGGCAGACACAGACAAATCGAATTCGTAAACACTTTTAACTATGTTGGAAAGTGTTAAAAATAAAATCGAATTTCATAATTTATTATGTTTATATATATATATATATACCTTATAAGAAATTATCTCGACAGCATCAGCAACATTTTTTGAAAATTATAAATTTTTTAAGACAACTATTTCTGCTTTGTTCAAAGCATTTTTTCAAATGTAAAGGAAGGTCTAAATGAAATTACCAATATTTATTTTGATAATTATTTTTGAAGTAGCGGTTAAGGTAATGCAAAACAGTTTTTCGATTGAGCAAATCATTATACGAAATATCTTTTAAAGTGCATTTTGTTAAATTAACTTATTCCTTGTAGTTGTTTTTGTGCTAACAATGCGAAGAGGTTAAAACGTGATCGATAATGCGAATTGAGTCGTCTGTCCAAAGTGCATATATATGACCTTCGTAAATTAACAGTACATATACTGGTAACCCATTTTCTCTTTTCTGCTTTTCTTTTTGGGTACAAAAATTGGAGCAGTACTTATCGCGAGAAAATGAATTCAGAGATATTTCATAAATGCATCATATATTTTATAAGTGTTCTAAGCGTTATAAACTAAACAATCGTAAACAAAAAGAAATAAAATTCTTGTATTAAAATGAATCAAATCTAGACATTTTAAAATATATGTATTACCATGGAAATGAAGCTTTTTATTAGATTTTCATTATTCTTAGACATTAGCGATTTACAGCTCTTCTCATATGTTATTTTACATTTTATTTCAACTTTAATTGAAGTAACATAACCAGCACACATATAATATACACACTTGTATTATATAAAAAAAACATATGATGCATTTCAGCACGCTTAAAATAAATAAATAAATAAAAATAAAAATTTATCATGATTAATAAGTAATTTCTATTTTATTCCTTTTCCTCTCTCTTTAATATATTTACCAATTTTTACTCCATTTTTCACCTTCTCACCTTTGCATTTGCATATATAGTCTATAAATATACCATAAGGAGATGATTGAACCTTACACGCTTTTTTTCTTTTACGTTGCATTAAATAAAATAGATAAAACACAAAATAAAAATAGCAGAAATTAAAAAAACAAATATAACACTTAGTTGCATATTTTTTAAAAATTCACCTCGGATAATTCTTTTTAATTATTTATTTTATGGCGAATTTGTCTCAATCGGTGAATTTATACCCAATTAATTCAATAAGTCATAGTGTTTAAAAAATATTATTATCAAATTACACACTCCTAAGCAAACTAAAAATTAAAATAGGCATTTCTTACCTTTCAAAGAAAACTTACGAATATCAAACAATGAATATGGGTATTATTTATCAATAAGAATTAAATAATAGTTTTCACTATTGTGATTATCGCAGCACTAAAAAAATAGTTTCTCGAACTTATAATAGGAATAACTATGGATTTAAAGATCGGCTGCTTGAACACCACCGGTTACCATTGTAATCTAAATTTACTTAAACTTTATAATATATCCTGTAAATCTATAATTCATTTAAAAAAATTCAATGTTGCCTCAAAACAACAAATATCTGCCTTGTTTTCTTTTAAGGAAACTATATTCGGCTGAATAAATTTATACCAAAAATAAGCCTTTTCTTTAGTCTTTTGCGAGAGATGTCCATACAGTTGTATCACATAAGGTTATAAAGAGTGGGGTCGATATATTTACAAGCCTCCATTTCAATATTAAATACTAGCAGTAAACTCATTCTTCGGACGGAGAGAAGGAAAAAAAAAAAGTACTCATCAACCCTAAACTTAGAATGACGAACGCTTCTATCGATGAATATGACATCTGTAAAAGTATATCGGCAATTTCATCCGTAAAAATATAACATACTACATCGATTATTTAAAGGAGGTGTAACTTTCACTTTTATTTACTGCCTATACTAAGTTAAAAGTCCTACATAACAAAGGAATACATATATATTTTAAATTTCACGGATAAAGCAAGTAGTGAAACTATTAAAGGGGCTAAATGGCAAAAATCAGTCATTGAAAATAAGTTATTTTATTTTCATACATGAATTTGAAGCATTTTACTAACGACTGCGCGAAAATGAAACCTTTTCCCTCAAGCCTCGGAATTCTTACTAATAATATAAGAGCCAAATGGCGCATATATGGTTTCGCATTTTTTATTTCCCCCAAATATAGAAAATAAAACAAACAACGTATCATTATATTAATGTTTTAGAAAAGAAACAAAATAATCGTTTGCAGTTTGACATTTATTGAAATTAAAAGCAAAAAATTACATGTTTAATTTTTTTTATTTAAAAAGTTTTTTTAAAAATTCATCATTGGAAATTCGCAAATTACGTTTTGAAATTATGCGAATTTAGAAACAAAGATGTGAATGGCAAAAAAAATACCTAGAGCAAAAATTCTGTAAAAAAAATATCCCTTGAAACTTAATTTAAAATAAATCTAAATCGAATGTTGAAAAGAAAATGTCCTCGAGGGATTCTTGGGTATACTTTGGAGTACCTCCATGCCCAATGTCGTAGCGCTGGTCTTATGTATCACAGCATGAGAGTGTACACATAGACAGACAGACTTTTATTAATATAGATTCAAGAAGTTGGTTCTAAATATAAAAACCGAGTAACATCGCAGAAATTGCTCGGTTTGGAAAATGGTAAAGAAAGATTCCAACCCATCTTCATTGTAATAAACTTATCATCTGGTGTGACGAAACAGCCTTAACCACTTAATGAACCCCATATTCTGGTAGAAAAAGGTGACAAAAATCATAATTTATTCCCTTAATACTAATATTTCAATAAATGACAAGTGTGGATACAAAAGCATTAAAAGTTAATATCGAGGGTAATTTGCATAATATAGAGAAACATTCTAAAATAAATAATTCTTAATTTTTTAGCAAGTATAATCACATTTTATTTAATATCATAATGCATCCTGTAATTTAGAATTCACTTTATGGAGAAAAATTCTAAAACAAAATAGAATTCTGAAATTTTTAGTAATTTCAATCAAAATTTACTTAACTTTACAAACCACCCTATAATTGAGAATTTATAATTAAAAATTTCAATGTTGTCCGAAAAGTACAATATTTTTCTTTCTTTCTTTAAAAAAAACTTATATTCGGTTGAATAAATTTGCACAAAGAAAATTGCATTATTATTGCAAGAGATGTTCATAAAGGTTATAACGTAATTGTATCGCAAAAGGTCATAAATAGTGTGACCTATATATTTTACAGGCCTCCATCACAATATCAAACATTCAAAAGGTGGTTTCTATACAGTAAAACCGAGTAACATCACAGAAATCGTTCAGATCAAACAAAAGGTAAAGAAAGATCCCAACCCATCTTCATTGTAATAAACTTGTTATCTTGCGTGCCGGAACAGCCGTGACCACGTAATGAACCTTATACTCTGATAGAGAAAGGTGTGAAGAACCGTAATTCATTTCCTTAACACCGACGACGTTTCAATAAACGGCGAATGTGGAATCTCTCCAAGGTATTAAAAGTTAATATCGAGGACAATTTGATGTGGAGACTGAATGAGATTCCGGCGAAGGGAATTCCATTTTGTTACACAGGCCATTAGCTCTGATCTTCAAGATGTTACAACATAGCATGTGCGCTTGTGGATGTTTCTGTAGATATAACGGATGAAATTTGTTATTGTGCTTCAGTGATTTAGGATTAGATTGTATTTACTACTTCTAATAATATATGGCTATAAGTCAAAATTGTACTTGGGTAAGTTTTTGTAATTGTAATTTACAAAGGGAAAAACGCAATTACTATAAATATTTATTTTAACACTTCTAAAACGCTTTAAGGTTATATATTTTTTTAAAAAGGCCTCAACATCCACACAATTTTTAACCCATCCAGTATTACCTCTGCTTTAACAGTTGAAATTTGGTCGATTTTTTTCCTCTTGTAATTTAAATTAGATAAAAAATATTTTAAATGCAGCCTGCTAATATCAAGTAAAGGTTTGCATCACTTTTCAAATATTTTTAAAATAATGAATCAGTAAAAATGTTTCTTAAAACTGCGTTTTTTTCGTGTTTAGCACCAGAAAATGCTCAAAATTCTTAAAATTCTAAGTATTATAATTCGGTAAGTTTCGGTTGTACAAAACTGAAATTTTTATTTTTGTTTATTTATTTATTTTGCATATGGAGAAAGTTTTACTAAATATAACATAATATAACCCAGAGACCGTACAGAAATTTAAATATCGTAACTTTTTACAAAAATAACTATTTTCACGTAAATAGGTTTTGATACGATGAAGAAAATTTGAAATAGATGAACATCTGAAACATTTTTGTAATTAAATCATACCAATAAAACTAACGTTTTAGGAATATATTATATACATATTTGGAAAGGCTGACGATATCGAAGAAAGAATGTATTAATGAAGAAGAATCTTGAAAAAATATTTTTTAACTGTGACATTCTAAAATCCACTAAAAAATAACATGAAAGCAAGTAAAAACTTTTGAAATTATTGTTTAGAAACGTTTTAATAAAAAGTAAAACAAGTAACAATGTCAAAAATTTTATCTGAAAAAGGCTAAAAGTTTTGGCAGGAAATGTTCATTATGATTTGTACGAATTACTGTCAGTTTCTTACTTATTTGGTAATTGTCACAAGCTTTTTTTGGCGCTCTTTTGGAAGCAATAACAAAGACACTTTATTGATCACACAAACAACGTATATATTTAATTAGTTTCTTCGAGTAAGCCGTGTAGCGGTCAAGTAGGTGCAATCTAGTATTTAGGATAAGTATGGCTTTAGATTTGTCACGCTATTTGCTGATCTGTCATCTTCTTATTTTTCTTCTTAGATGAATTGAAAAGCTTCTCTATTTTCCGATTTCTGTCATTCTTTATAGAACCGTCTGAAGAATTCTTTAATCGCATGTTACTTCTTGTTTTTTTTTTTCTTATGTTAGTGATATGTCGACTAAATAGAATCCGTATAAATTCGTGTACATGTCAACTTATACTTATTTAAGTAGTGCTCAAGATAAGACAGATTTCACTTCATTACGAATGTATTTAACTATTCACAAACCTATGAGATAAAATGTAAATGTAATAAAAATCCTTTTTCACATTTACAAAATTTAATATTTTATCACAATTTTATATAAAATCACATTAAATTTTGTCGGATTTAAATCGTTTCAATTTACGCTTCATTTCTTTGATAAAATGATAAGGATGAGGTTCTATATTTAAGGATTTTGGTTTAAAAAGTAAAAAAAAATCTTTAATTAAACAGAAAATTTTTGACAATGAATTTTTAATAAAGCAAAATACTAATATTTCATTACTACGATTATGAAGATTTATTTTTAGGTTTTTTTGGGTCATGCGCATATTCTTACAATGAAGATAAATTTCTTGAAGAAAACTATTATCTCTCTTAAAATATACGTATAACATTCATTTAAATTTCTTACACCAAACTCTCTTTCATCAAATTAGGATCACCTTTCATAACCTTTCATAAAGAAAAATATAGAATAGAATGTTCGTCAAATGCGTGAATGTGAATTGAAAATGTCGATTATTATAAGATCTTCTAGTATAGCGTTTTAAAAAACTAAATTAACTCGCTGCATTTCGATTCAAATCGTGAGAATGTGTATCACTGTCAATAAGAATTCTGTTTATGCGCGTCACTTGACCAATCGACCAATATGCTCAATTTGATAGCAATTCGATGCATGTTATATTATCATGCATTTTAAGTACTACAGATAATTTGAATTAATTAGAAAAGTCCAATTGTATTGTTATATTTAATACTGTTACTTGATACGTTTTAAATGAATTTGTAAATCTCAATACACACACTTCAGTTGTGGTTATTCTCCACTTCTTTTGTGATGCATGTATCGGATAAGTAGTTATCAGCCTGGGATACGCATTTAATATGCGGTTTGCATTTCGATTCAAAACGTGAGGGATGTGTATCACTGTCAATAAGATTGCTGTTTATGCGTCGTCACTTGACCACTCGACAGTATGCTCTATTTAATGACAATTCGGTGCATGTTATATTATTATGCCTTTTAAATACTACAGAAAATTTGAATTAATTAGATAAGTTCAGTTGTATTGTTATATTTAAGATTGTTATTTGATATGTTAAGCGCACTTATAAATCTCAATACACGGACTTCGCTTGTGGCTTTTGTCCACCATTTTAGTGATGCATTACGTATATATGATACGTATAGTTATCAGCCTGGAATACGCATTTAATATGCTGTTTGCATTTCGAGTTCTGTATACACATTATCACGCGTTTCAAACATTGTGAATGGGAAAATGTTAAGACTTTGCAAATAATTCCAGATTAAAAAAAATTTACAAAGCAAAAACAAAAAACTAGGAGATATAAATAAAGTAAAAAAAAATGGGTGAAACATTTTTTTGGAAGTTTTCTGTATCTTTTCTATATGTTTACTATTACACTGTATACAATAATTGAAAATTTGACAGATAAAGAACCGTTTATTTTATTAAAACAATCTGTTATTTTTTCGAACTTTCTATTTTTGATAGTGAAGTACAGTTTTCTATAGTTAAAAAACGTAATTGTTCTATAAAATTACTGTTTTTACTTCAAATTAGATGAGAGTTTGTTCTGCCAGATTCACTTTTTTTAACAATGTAAAAAGATACGTACATGTTCTTGTAAAACATTTAAATGACCATGCCTTTTTTTTTTTTTTTAGATATTTCGACCGTTTTTTTCAATTTCACTGTAGAGTTTATGTGTAACTAAAAATAATTAAATGTAAGTTGTTTATGATAAAAGGTGAACAGGGTGAGTCAAAAGTCATTTGGACAAACTTTAAGGGGTTGGTAACTCGTATTACAACATACAATTTTCGTATAAGAAATCAGGGTCATAATCCATTTATTCAATCCATATATCCATTTATACAAGGTGTCTCACCCAGTCCTAACCTGAATTTCGTTCATAACTTTAACAATAGTGAAGATATTTTAACAGAATTGGCAACAAACTTACCTTTCTTTGTGTAATGTAATTTTTTCGAAAATCATTATCAAATATTCTTGGATGATTCTGCGTCAATAGATACCTCGAGCACTCGTCAACTCCCCGCTTACCGCCCGAAAAGTAAAATTTATGTGTAACGGTGCGTTTTTTCTTTTCAAAAACATGTTACATAGGAAAATCTCTATAGTTTTCCGGCAAGGTTTAAATAAACTTATACTACCCCTAATTTTTTCATATTTTTATTAGTTTCAGTAGATTCGGAAATAGAGGGGGGGGGGGGAAGGACATATTTTTGCAATGTATTTTCTACAATATCTCTAAAAATGAAATACCTAAAATTGAAACAAATATATTTTTGAGTTCGGTATTACGAGATCTTTCACACGATACCCCACATGATATTAAAAAAGAAAACGTTTAAGTAACTTGTTTTCTTTTTAAGTAACTTAATTAGCCCCCTGAATTTTTCCTAAGCATATTTGTGAATGGCTAATACTCTGAAAATATGTGGGTGAAAAGGCTTTATAACTTTCCGAAGTTTGAACTTTTCACGTCCCATAGTTCACGAGAAAAGGGTCTCTGACAGACGGACAGACAGACACAGGAGTGATCTTATAATGGTTCCGTTTTTACTTTTTAAGTACGGAACCCTAAAAATAGTTGAAAATTCTTCAACGAAGAGTAAATCTAGTTTACTAACGTTAACTTGGCATTTCTAATAAAAAACTATACTTCATATATGAAAGTAACTAATATTCAAGCTAAAATAGTAAATATAATCAAAAGAAGAGAAGAAATTTTATTAAGATTTTGTTCTTTTAATGCTAAAAAAACACCTTTGCACTTGATTATCAATTGTTATTAAATGCAGTTTTAATTTGTTAATATTTCTAAAGATCTACAAGCACGTATAAACAAAAAAATTATCTTTTATTTCAATTTGCTTTAATGAATTCAGATGAAGTTTTTCAGTGAGAATCACACGTGTATCATAACTACCTGCGAAATCTGATATTATAAAATTTACAAGAGATTAACACGTTTTGTTCACGAATATCGATTGCAGCTCATGAATATGATAATAAGTACCACGTTTTGCTCTTAACTTTCAAGGACAATTTTACAGGAAGGTTATTGAAAGAATATATATACGTGTTGTGTAAAGAATATACACAAGCTATACAGCTCCACATTTGAATAAACAGCATACTATCTGGAAACCATAATTTTCAATGATTTAGTAACATAAAAGCAAAAAGTAACTATTTTTAAAGTGCAATTTGAATATAAGTTAATAATATGAAATAATAATAATAAAAGTTAATAGACCAATGTAAAACGCAATAAACATAAGATTAAATATTACTTTGTTTTTCACAGTTTGAAAATTAAAAAATAAATTCTTCAAAATTTCAAGAAGTTAAAGTAGAAACAGAAAAGATAAGTGCAAGAAATAACCGGCGAATCGGAAAGAAACAGGAATCTCTCTCCGCCAGGTTTTATTTATTCACCCACATGATACCAAGTCGATTCTTAGAAGATCATTTTCAGATGAGGCTAAATATAAGCAATTTGACTTCTTTTGTTTCTATTAATTACACTGATTAAATCAGCAAAACGTATGAATTACTAAGACATGAATATTGAAATTAAAATGTTTTATTAATTTAATCAATGTAATAGAAGCACAATGAACCATTTTGTTACATTAATAATTCAACTAGTAAAAATTATTTTTTCTTTGGAGTATATGAAAAATAAAAAACTTCTTATACAGTTTTTTAAAAAATCATCCGAATTTATTTTACATATTTCGAAAAAAAAAAAAAAAGATACAAAAATCAAATTGTTGAAATATTTAGAAATATTTTGAAGATAAAAGTATCATTTATCTTTTTAAGTAAAAATACATTTCTTCGAGACGTTGCTGTAGGATGATTCTTGCTATGACATCCATCTAGGTTCAAACACTTTAAATCAACAGATGTGAACACTGCTCTATAAAACCCTCTATATCGAAGAGATATATTGCCCAAGGTAAAACATCTCTCAGACAAAATGGATTTTTGATAACGCCCTTCTTTAAAAAGATTCGGGAGCAACCGATCAAACTTACTTATCGAAAACCTCTGCCTTCCAAGAAAAGTATTCTTGGGGTATTCATGTTTGCTCATAGTTGCTATGGGTTACAGACGGCTGTTTACAGAATCTATTTGATGGATGGATGCATTTTAAAAAGATCTGAGGCATTAAAAATACATTTTAGATGTAGGGAAATGGTGACAATAAAATAAAAAAGCTGATTCTCTCTTCTGGTTTAGCTCTTTAGATATGTTTTCAGTTAATATTGATTAACGTTTTGCATAATGCCAGTGTCGTTTCTAAATATCGAAATTTACATTTAAATTGAATGCAATGTTTACATAAGAATGAAAAAATAAATTACAAGGACTTCCGTAGCGCAGAAAAGTCCAATATCTAAATGTTTATGCTAAAATCTAAATTCTTTTATCATAGAGAATAAATGGTATTTTGATGCAACAGCTAAGTATCAACGTGATTTTTTAAAAAAATAATTTAAAAGAAAATGAAACTAGATAATTCAGCAAAGTTGTTTCAATTGTTAGAAAGTTTTAAATACTGCCAAGTTTAACTTTATCAAGCGTTTAAATGTTTGATTCTGAAATTTTACTATTAATTTAATTCAATTTTGTTAGATGTACATTTGTTTGTTTGGTTTTGTTCATTTATCTATTAATACACATATATTAAGGAACGTGTACTTATTCCCAAAGATTCGTATTTGTTTGATGTCTACGTTTTAGGACAGTGTTTTCCGAAGATTTATATTTCTTCATAACAGACTAAATGACAGCAAGAATATGATAAAATATTTATATAATAATACCTATATGTCATAATTTGATAGTAAAATTTATTAAAATTATACTCACTTTAAGCCTGTTTATTTTAGATGCTTAGAACTTTCTCGGACGCAATATATGTTATATCTCTAAATTATCTAACTAGTTAAAGGTTTCAAAAGTTTGGGTAGATATTAAATCCTTCGATTTTTTCTGCATTTCTGGGTATCTTGTTAAGTTGATAAAAGATTTAACTGTATTTCTACGAGGATACAGCTCACAAAAATACAACGAAAGAGTAGAAAAATGAACTCATCATTTTTCTGTATTTTCTCCCCCCCCCCCCACACACACACATACTTTTTTCATCTCATTGCCATCACATTTCTGACCCGAATGCAATTTTTGTCTATATTTGTTTTCTCAAAAAGGTATTTTAAATTCACTTATATCTCTCTTTTATTCATCAGGGATAAAAATAAATGTAAATTCAGATAGATAAAAAAAGCCCACCCTTTTATAAGCAATTAATGTTTATCTTAAAAATCACGCCCAATTTCATGACTGCAATTCATGTAGTTCCAAAAAATGTCCGCTACAATAACTTAATTTGGCGTGGGCCGCGGTTATTGAAAATTCACCGCTTTTGATTTACGCTTGACAGAAAATGTGAGCTAATGAATTTATTAAAAAAAAAAAAATACAATTTTTGTTCTGTATCTGTTTTAAAATATGGCAACAGGAAAGAAAAAAATGCATTATTTAAACTATTTATTCAGGATTTCTAAATTATTTTATCAATTAAACTATTAAATGATAAAAGAGTATTTAAAAAAATACTATGCTCTTTATTTTTTAATTATATTTTCTATTTTTAAGTATTCAAAATATTTCGTTGTTGCAGTTTCACAGCCAGTTGGTCTATTTTGGCGAGCGTGGTTTGACGTATAATTTACCCCATTGTTTTGGTAACTCGTAAACAGTTATAACCATACAGCTTATTTGGCGATTTATCACCTGTGGACGGGTAACGGAAAAATGTCTTAAAATTAAGTTATTAAATTATAACTAAGATCTGAAAATATTAAAATGTGGTATTGTCATCGAAAACACGTCTGTGTACATATTTTTTTTAAATAATTCTAGCACATCAGGAAGTGAGTAAAAAATCGATTACAAAATTCCGTCTTTACATACAATAAACAAGTTGAGTTAAATAAAAGAGAGTAAATAACTCGTTGATAACGAGTAAAAATTTAATATCGCGCCAGTTGAAAACTGAACAAATTAATTCATATTTTCACAACACATCTTGGTCGCTATAGCAATATATCTTTCAATAGGAAACAGATGTTGGGAAATATTATTCTAGGGTTCTAGCTAACAGTCTTTGAGAGTAACAAAGAAAAGTTTAAACATCAGAGGTTTTATCTAATCCCATTTTATGCATCGTAAATTGCCTGATTGATATAAAGTTAAATATAATTTATTAAAGTTATTCATCAGAGTTTAGGAGTTTATGTTAAAAAAAAGGAGCATACATATACAAGAAAAAATTGAAATGAAAAAGTATTTTGACTATACGTAAGTTTTAGAAAAAAAAAAGTTTTCAAATGTATGCGAAAATTTTAAAAATTTAGCTTTAATATGAAATACTTCTCGTTATATTAAAATTAATGAACTGTCTTTCAAAAAACTGGCGATTTAATTACTGTAAGAAACTGAATAAACTAGGCAATAATTCCAGTTAACAATGACTATCTGAAATACATTGTAAATAATGAACGATACCTTCTCTAACAAATTGTTAATGTTAATATGCATCAATTTTAATAAGATTTTCATGTATTTTTATGACTCACCGAAAAACAATATGATTGGCTGAAATGTAACATTGTGTAATATATGCACATACGATTGGAAAATTATGCATAATCTATGAGAAACGAGAGTTTCTTATTTTCTCCCTCTCTATCAAAATTCGCGCTACAATTGTTCCCACAAAGTACAGAGAAATCATGCCCGACATATAGCTATTTCAAGGCTTCAACAAAGCAGCCTTTTCTTCAGTATAAGACGAAAAAATAAGTTGTGAGAAACAGGCAACAGCAATATACTGATTTAAAGCGCATATGCTACTGTTGTTTATATTCTGGTTATTCGCTTTCTTTATTTTGGTTTCTAAAAATCATTTATTCAACAATGATTCTGCTGCCATTCCAGCATATTATAACATTCTGCATAAATTTTGATAAATATGTCCACAAAACGAGAATATGAGCAAATAAATCATCATAATATTATTTTATAATTTCCTTAAGATTTTCATATTACTATGAATTTGATATTTCTTGACGTGCACATCCGATCTGGTGTTACCTTACATAAATCCGATATTTCCTGATATTGTCTTCCTCCATTTCAGGGTCATTTATCGCAATGAATAAAATTTTTATTTAAATAAAAGTAGTCGATCAGTGCGTTACCATGCACACGTTACTAGCTACATTATGATCCACTTAAAACGATATTTCTATTTACTCCTGACCCAATGACATCATATTGTTCAATATTACGTTACGCAAGAGTTCATATTGCGTATACTTTGTTCTCATTCAAAACAAAAAAGACTTCTTTCCGTATTTTATTTTTATCTAAAATTATTTCATTTAATAGCCAAAAAAATAAAAAATAAATAAAATGAAAGCAGTAATTAAATGAGGAAGAATCTGCTCTGGCCGCATATTATGGCATATTTTCTACCACCGTCGCGTCAGTAGATAGTTTCGCATTTTACCCCGAGCAAATTGAAATAAATTTTTTTACGTAGACAAATGCTAATATGACAAAAATTAAGTAGAATTTGAAAATATGCTTATATGATAGTTGTATTTAATAGGAAACACGACTTAGTTTACAATAACAATGGATCCAAATGACATTGCAATCCAAAAATGTAAAACAAAAATTATTATAAATGTCAAACAGACAGGCTGAAAGAAGGAACATTTCACAAAAAATATCCTAACAAATTATTAAAATTAAAAGGTGAAATTTCATGGGAAAATATTTATTAAAATTTTATGCGACGCTATAAAAACGACATACTTAGCTAAAATTCGAAGCATTTAGAATTAAATTACCAAATTAAGAGAATAAAAAAGAATATAATAAAATGTATGGTAATATTTTTACCGGCTTCCATCTTGCCATTTTTAAAAAAATTCTAAATATATTCTGATATATAAATGCTGATTTATTAAACGGATTAGCGTGACAAATGCTTTGTGTATAACAGGTTTATAAAGGCAAATCAAATAAACCGAGAAGCAAACCATTCTAATAGAGAAAACGAAATCATGGGATTAAAAGTGGTTAGATTCCACTGAAGCCAATACTTTTTAATCCTCATTAGTGCTTGACATCCGATATTCAGTATTATTTATTTTAATCATATTATCATTAATTTAAAGAAAAATTAAACAAATCATATGTTACTTAGATTTAACAGATTATTTGTTATCTTTATAATACGTGGGGCTTTCCAAAAGTTCTCTTAATGCATTTACCATAATCCATGCATCAAATAAACTAATCGGAACCAGAAATTCTAATTAATAAAATGCAACTTATTTCTTTGTGGTACTTATTTAATTTGACTTACTAAGTAAAATTTATGGTTCAAAACATGTTCATATGGTCCGCTGATTATATACTAAATTTGTTCGTTCTGGAAACTTTTCGATCACACTACGTATCGCACAGTAGCCTCACCTCCCCCCCCATCCCCATTATATCGCTCATTATCACAGTTTCGTACCGGCCCCCTTCCCCCCTCCCCGGAAAAAAAATCTAACCCAACTACGCTTTTTAAGTAAATTTATGTGTGTCAACTATAATAAGTATAATTCTTTATCGTTGGTTTTATAAAGAAATTTGTAATACATATATAAACTGACGTTTTGGAGACAACATTTACCCGTATAAAACAATTACCTGTAGATTAACCATCTTTCTTATTTTTTTAATATTTTCGTTATATCGTGATTTTTCTCTTGTATCCTGGCATGTGCGATATAACAAAGAACTATTATAATTGTATAAGTGATGTCATTATTACTAAATAATAGAATCCCTAAAGAAGGTAAAAAAGAAAATATTTAAAAGAAAAGAAATAATAACGCTTTACATCATAAAATACCATTTATAAATTAATATTACTTATTCTAACCTAATTGATCCACATCCACAAATTAAAAATTAATGAAGCTTCTACATTGGAAATTAGATATGGAACGTTCAGAGTAAAAGCGGATCATGTCAAACATATAAAAAAAAATGTTTGTTGCGGATTAATACTTGTTAATGGTGTATATTTTCAGAGCCATAGTGAACCAAGTCCATTTTCACTGTATCGTATTCATTGTATCGACCTTATGTAAAAAATATTTCAGGGCCAAAGTGGATGAAGTCCAGCAAATTCTGATTTAAAATTGAATTGCCACCTTCATTATTGTTTTTTAATTTTCAAATTATGACCCATATTTAAGTTACACTTCATATTACAACATTTATTGTTAATAAACTTTAACCTTGATTTTCTCAAAACTATAATTTATGGACTTACTTTTATATTTTAGGTTTGAACGCCTCATATACACTGCTCAAAACAATTAAAGGATATTGCAGTTTTAGGTGGATTTTGTATCTGGGAAACTTTTTAGCTGATTGATACATGGTCGACAGACATAGTAGGTTATATGAGAATAAATTACACATGTTTGGCAGAAAAAAATGCATTTTATTGTGCATTTGTGTACAAAAGGAAAAAAACACAATTTGTGCATATGAGAAAAAAAGAATAAGAAAAGGTGTTTTCTTCAAAGAAAATCTTTTTCAGTAGGGGGTATGATTTCCACGGGCGGCCAGCAACGTTGAACACCTTTGAGGCATGGACTCAATGAGGCTATTAATGACGAGTTGGGGTATTCTGCCCCACTCTTCCAGAAGAGCTCTTTCCAGTTCTTGGAGAGTTTGTGGGGGTTGTTGGCGGCCAGAAACTCGTCTTCCTAGAGAGTCCTAAACGTGCTCGATTGGATTCATGTCTGGAGAACACGCTGACCATTCCATTCGAACGATTCCTTCCTCGAAAAGGAAATCCTCCACCAGGTTTGCACGATGTGGCCTGCAGTTATCGTCCATTAAAATGAAGTTATCTCCGATTGCTGCAGCGTAAGGGACTACAATAGGTCTGAGGATCTCATCCCTATATCGGCGACCAGTCAGAGCTCCATCTCGAATGATGTAGAGGTCAGTGCGCCCGTCAATGGAGATGCCACCATACACCAACACTCCTCCACCGCCAAATCTGACACTTTCGTGCACGAACGCAGGATTATTCCTACTGCCACGGTCCCTCCAGATGAAAATACGCCTATTATCCGGATGCACAGAAAAACGGGACTCGTCAGAAAACAGAATATTGCTCCATTCATTTCTCCTCCAGTTGACATGCTCGGTTGCCCACTCCCTGCGGTCGCGACGATGCCTTGATGTTAAATAACACATACCATCGGTCGGCGAGCATACAGACTTACAGCATGGAGCCAGTTTCGGACAGTCTGAGTTGAAATCGTGGTGCCTGTAGCCGAGCGAAGGTGTTGTTGGAGAAGAGTAGCGTTCATGTTTCGGTGTCTCCGAACTGTTAACGCTAAATACCGATCTTCATTGGGCCTTGTTGCCCGTCTACGACCTTGCCCTGGTCTTCGTCCTGCACATCCACTCTCCAAAAAACGGTTCCAGATCCTGGAAATGTCACTTTGTGACACTCCAATGGCTTGCGCTACTTCGGCTTGAGTTTGGCCCCCTTCTAACCTACCAACAATTCTCCAAGCTTCTGAATCTGTCAAATGACTTCGCTGAGACATCGTACTCATCGAAACAAAGCAATCACTGAATGCCGATCATCCTTGTCTTCATTCTCTTTTATCCAGTTGAAAGTCAAATTTCATTCGCTGCCGCTCAAGCGACGTTTTTGACGTCGAACTCAAAATTTGCATACTCCACAGTTTGAAAACCAGAAAAATTTGCATTTGTGATTCTCTTCTTCTATTTTCGGCAAAAAAAATTTCGTTTATATCTTTATTTTATATAAAACTTCAAATATCCTTTTATTGTTTTGAGCAGTGTATATGTGTCAATAATTTTTTATCTGTTTGAAGTAATTAATGTAACATGCATGCCTGAAAAAAAATTATTATATTAACTGAAATAAATAAGAAACATATAAAATATTGATGATGAAATCATTGCAAGTATTCATCATGATAATTTTACTTAAATTCGTATAAACTGTGGGAAATGCTTAAAATTCGGAAATGATTCAGTTAATTTTCATATCTATCTCTACTTGTATTTTGTGAAACATTTAAATTTTCGTGAAATTTTGCTTTGTATACTAAAAAAATTATTTTTTTGTGGTTGGGTGTGAGGCATTAAAGCAATCGAAAACATTTTAAAAAGAAATAGCAGTAACTATTATTCTATCACTTTAATTTTCTTTAACATGTACCTTTTAAGTTTTTTCATAAAAAATCAGAAAACAAAACATTAATTAAACTTAAGATACTCATAATATAATTGCATTCGGCATAAAATTTTATCTATAACTTTAATTTTCTTTAAAATGTATCTTTTAATTTTTGTATAAAAACTGAGACAAAAAAAAAATAAAAAAAAATAATTCAATTTAAAATACTCCTAACAATATATATTTTTGTAATTAAAGTGTCATAATATGAACAGGGAGCCAAATGTTGACTATCTATTTTTTCCCTTTATTTCAGTGTTTGTAAGGAGTGTGACCGATAATTCGCTTTTTATTAAAATAAATTATAAGGCTTTTGTGAATTTTTCATATTCATATCTACGAGTACAAGAAAATTAAAAGCTGGAAGAAATTTCAAATGTATTAACATAATTTTTTAATGAAATTCATCAGTGGACTGCAATAATAATAATAATAAAAAACTTGAATTAATTTGTTAGAAGTTCCAAAACAACCAACCAAATTAATTAACCAAAACACTGAAGAAAACTTGTATTTTGCATGATATCATTCATTCTTGAACGTCTTTTATCAAATTCTTATTCAGTCGAACGCTATAAGGTCATTAACGCTTCGACCTTCACCTTGGTACATGTTCCGTACTTGAATCCTGTTTTTGCTCGGCGTGATCTGAATACTTTATTCGGAATCGATTTTAATTAGTAGATTTCTACTGATTAAAAATGTAGAACAGAAAACTGACGCAGGTTTTTTTCTTTTTATTATTTTTTAAAATCCTTAGCTGTCCAGCATTTGAAGGGGGGGGGGGGATCCAATATATCTTGATTTATTAAGCTAAATCTTAAGCTAGATTTATAATAAGTTTCTCAGTTAAGAATACCCCAGGTTACAAAATAAGCAGTGTGGAATTCAGTCTTTTTTCGAAGAGATTTCTGCTGTCCCGGGCAGGAAGGGTGAATTCACACTTATATACCATACTTAAGCAAAAAATCCCAAACCTTCCGGGAGGGGAATATTTCCGGAAGGTAGTGGCCACCTTTTTTTTTTTGTTTGCAAAAAAATATTTTTTGGGATTTTTTTTTTAAATGTATCGTCGTGGCCATATCTGATATCCTTGAAATAGCACCCGAAAGAAGTGCCGGAAATGCTCCAATACATCGATAATTTATATTTTTATATTGATTTACATTTTTAGCTTTATTTATTAGCTCTATTTATTTATTTATTAGCATATTACTTTATTTATTTGTTTATTTATAGATTTATTTTTATATGTATTTTTCCAAGAACTGTGATTTGGTAGTTAGCATGTTTTAACCCGCAGGGAAACAAGCTAGCAGGCGAGAAATTAACTGCGAATTAAACGTAACGTTACTGCGGATTAACTATAATTTCCATTTTTTTTTCTCAGAAATATAACAAGCATGCGGATTATACTACCGAAAATTACCGAGAAGAAGTTACGGTAAAATAATTTTATAAGAAAATTATAACTTCGTGAGTGAAAACTAATTATAGTATGATGATAACAAAACAATTCGTTGCGGAATTAAAAGTGAAACATTAAGAAGACAAAGTTAAAAGTGAATGAGTAAGTGACAGAATGAAAGAATAAAAGCAAAAAAGAAAAAAAAAATACTTCGGGTTTTCAAGTTTTATGACCCGAAATTAAACCCGAAGACGCATAAACTACAGAAAAGTGCAAAATGAATTAAAAGCTTTTGTTATTAAGAATTTTCATAGAACCTCCTTTTTCGATAGTGCGGGCGACGACATGTAATTCTCCAGAAATGAAATTGATACAAATTGTAGCTTCAGAAGGACAAGAATGTGCCATAAGTTAAAAAAAAAATATATATCGCAGTGTCAGCTTGTTATGCGATACCATTGCCTAAAGAAGCATTCAATTGAAACGTGAGCTTATTTAACACATTGATTTATTATTATTATTTTATTATTATTTTCTTATTTTGTAGTGAGGACAAAACTTTACAGTAATAAACAGTAAGTGGATGTTGCATTTCAGTCTAATTATAAAATTTAGTTTTGCTTAAGTTACATAATAGATTTAATAAACCCTCTCCCCCAAAAAATATTTGGAATAGGTAGAATGATTATTATACAGAAGTTAATAATAGAAAAGATTATAGACAGTGGTGTAGCTGTGCTAATGAGGTCCCGTAACAAAACTATATTTTAGCCCCATACTTTTTCTTATCCACACATAAGCAAAAATAGGTAGGTTTGTGAACTGTTAAAACTACGATGCTCGTAGCATTTCCCACCTTAGTCACCTTATAATTACGCCAATGATTATGGGAAATTCTGAAAATCTGAGATTATAAACAAAATCATTTATAAGCAGTTTGGACTCTGGTTGCAATGATGACGTATAGAAATGTTATTCATTCAGAAACAGCGTTAAAAAAAAGTTAAAAACAAATAGAAAGAGTGAAGTAAAAAAAAAGGAAGTTTAATCAACGGAAATATTTGTATTCAGCGCAAAAAGTATTCATTGGCCAATGAAAATATTTGTGAATCGCCTTCTTCCTGCTTGCATGAACAAACAGGTGTTTCAAGATTCATTATGAGATACTTCAGTTAATAAGTAGAATACAAAAACATTGTTCTTCTATGTTTGGCATCAGATAACTTAAGATTCCATGATCTGGGGTCATGTTTAGCTTACAGTACAAACATTCCTACCCACTTAATTTTCCCTAAAAGTAAAAAAGTAAGAAATAAATAAAAATACTGCGGGGTTTGGTTTACTTTTTCAAAAGCATCTACAAGGAAAAATATACCAAGCTTTTACATTTTCCAGTTTGATGAAAATAAATTTATATGCATTTGTCAAACATCGAATCATCTTTTTTCTATCAAATAATATTGATATTTATTTTTTATTAGTAGATAAAGATATTTTAGATCCTATGGGAATATAATTTTAGGTATTTAAATAAAATATTAATTTTATTTAAATATCTCCTTTGTGCCACAGTGGCGCAGACGATTAAAGTTCGGTTCCCGTCAAGATCACCGGAAGTGAAGCAGTATCGACTATAGTCAGTGGGAGGGTGACAACCTCTCTCGACTGTGGCTGCTGTGGGACCGTGTGCGTTAATGGGAGCTGGTGCACGTAAAATCTGTTCGGGACTCCAACGTCCTCCAATTTTTGAAAACGATATCTCTGGGGTTGCCAATCCAGGAGCAGGTCTCTCATCTGGAATTAGTTCAAAAATTAGGAGACCAGCTCTAGAAGTCCAACCTCTCTTGAGGCTATGACACCCCTTCTTTCAGAGAAGTGCCATGGCACTTTCTCTGACACGACAACAACAGCAAATATCTCCTTTGTAAAATCTTACACAAATTAAATTTTGTATTTTATGAAATCAATATATGCAAGTGAATAAAAGTTCTTTATTAATCCTTTGATTACGGGGTTGGGACATATGTCGTAACCAGTGACTATTTCTTTACTCTACTCGCATCACTTTTTGAAAAATAATCTCTGCCATACACTTATACTAGGATACTTTCAAGAGAAATCTACCACAAAGAAAGATTTTCAAATTGCGGTATTATTTAATATTAAAAAAAAGGCGCTAGTCTTAGCCCGTGAGCAAAAGGTTAATGAAATTTTATTGCTTAATTTCTTTTCCTTAAGAGACTACTAGTCATGCGACGATACTCGCAAGCTGTTGTTAAACCAATGATAGCGCTCTTTACAAATTTCTAATTGGCATTTCATTATTTTTCTTACGCTTTTTTTTTTCTGAGGTCGATGTCTAATTGGATATCTTTCTACTTTAAAAAAAAAATTGATTGCAGTTTGTTTCTGAAAATACTTTCAATTTCGGAGCCAACTAACGGATTTTTTTTTTTTTTTTTTTTTTTTTTTTTTTTTTTTAATGAAATTGAAAGTATACACAGAAATAAACTGCAACAAAAATCGAAAGATGTCACGTTAGGCATAGACCTCAGATATCAAGTGACAAAAAAATAATTTAAAAGTATTGAAATGCAAACTAGATATTTGTAAAGAACGCTTCCGTTGGTTTGTGTTAGCTTGCGAATGTTGTCTTTTATCTTTATCTTTTTTCCCCTTATATACTGGCATCCATTTTAAAGTATCCCTTCCCAAAGCTTGCCAGCATTGCTGAGAACATGTTGATGGGAGAATCTATCATTTAAGTAACATTGCTAGTACAATAAAGCATCGTTTACATATTTCTAAAAAGAACGATAACACATATTTTGCTCAATTCAGTTGTCCAAATTTCATAAAACACTGTTTTAGCATATATTCTCTCAATTTCATTGTTATGCAATAAATCAATTAAAGATTAAACTAGTACGTTATGACTATCACAAAACTTTCTTCCATATAAATCAAATCTTCTGCAACCAAAATTAAATGACAATCTATTCGTTCTTAAGATATAGCTATCACAGAAATCGAGAAAAACAGAGCTTAGCAGCGACACCTGTTGGATGGTATACATCCAAATATAATAAGGGTTTATTTATGTCAAGGTCTAACAGAATATGAAGTTTAATGAAAATCCTTGCATTAGTTTTTGAGATATAGCTATCGTTGAAATCGTGAAAATGCAGCATAACAACGCCACCTGTTGGGCGATTTACACCAAAACCTAATAAGCATCAATTTATGTCAAGGTTTAACTGGATCTGAAGTTTTATTAATTCCGTGCATTATTTCATGAGATCGAGTGACCACAAAATTTGTGTCACATACAGACAGACACGGACAGACTCATGGACAGAAACATTCTAAAAATAGTTAAATCGCGTCCAGGACCTTCTAAAACATATAAATCCGTCGAAAATAGGAAGTCGAAATTTTTCACGAATCCAATACTTTCTTCTTGTAAATATAGAAGTAGCTTCAAAGATACATATACATGTATCTTGATGAATAGGCATACATACGCGTACATATCTTTATGAATTTATTTATTAATTTCCTGAAACATTATTTTTACTTGAATTATTCTTTTAAGCAATGTGACCCCTGCAATTAAGCCACAAAACTGCAGGAATTCTTGATATTTATATATTGTTTATCTATATATTAATAATGCATTCTAGCTGCAAAACACGTGTTTGTGAGAAAATGAATACGTATTTATTGAATTTTATATATCATTTTACTTTCTTCTCTATATATAAGTTAATAAGTAGTGGAATCCCGAAAATTTTTGATGAATTTACACGTTTTAGGATATCCTGAACACGATTTAACTGTTTTTGAAAAATATCTGTCTGTCTGCCTGTCTGTGTGTAATACAATTTTTGTGGGCTCTATATCTCAAGAACTAATGCATGGGATTTTACAAGACTTCATGTTCTATTAGAATTGGAGAAAAACTGGTGCTGATTAGGTTTAAGTGTATAAAGCTCAACAGCTGGCGCTGCTATGCTGTATTTTTCACGATATCCGCGATTGCTGTATAGCGGCATTACGGGATGGAATTTCATCAAACTCAGTTGGAAATTGATCCATATAAGTACTGATATAGTTTGGGTATATATAACCCAATAGATGGCTCTGCTGTTCTGTGCTTTCCATGCTTTCTGTGATAGCTATATCTCAGCATCGATGAGATGGAATTTCAAATTTAATATGCAAAGTAGTTATTAAAAATTAGGTCGCTGCAATACTCCGTTATTCCCGATTTTCATGATAGCGATATATATCGGCAGCTATGGGTTGATATTTTATCAACTTTAATATGTATGATATTCTTGAAAAAATATGTCGATTCAATTTTGGCTTTGTTCATTCAACAGGGGGCACTGTTATGCTGTGTTTTTCAATATTTGTGATCTTGCCATTGAGGGGGTGGAATTTCACCAAATTTAATATGTAAAATATTTATTAAAAATTATACTGATTCAATTTTAGTTTTTTTCACGCGATAGAAGGCCCTGCTATGCTATTTTTTGTGATGAATATCATAGATGTATATCAATTTCTATTGGGTTGAAATACACTAAATTTTATATTTCAAGTTGTTAATTAAAACATGTATGTTTTTCCAATATTTTATTTGAATACACATTAGGGTGCATTGTTGAACAGTGTTTTATTATTATTATTATTATTATTATTATTATTGTTATTGTTATTATTCGCAGATCACTGTAACTCCAAGTTAAATTTAAAGAAAGGCATTATACTTCGTAATTGTTTTTGTGTAACAGCGCTATTTAAATTAATGCATTAAAATAATAAAAAAGAATGTTTTGTGATGTCCACAGCAGAACAGTTTATCTTGATTTTGGAAGTAAATGTATGAAATTTAAATTGTAAACATTACAGATAAACAACAAAATATGCAGACTTTTGACATAACAATAGGGGTATTAATCACTGTTAAACATCAGCTAAGATATATTTAATTGTCGATAATTATTCAAGGTCAATAAATTATCAGTAGTATTCAACGACGTGCGTTTTAAAACAGTTGTTTTATCGATTATTATTATTTTTTATTATTGTTTTGTGGAGAGATAGGGATATATATATATATATATATATATATATATATATATATATATATATATATATATATATATATATATATATATATATATATATATATATTAATTTTTGTAACAACGCGCATTTTAAAGTTTAAAAAATCACATTTGTTAATTTTAATTTCTTAAAATTTTATAATACAGTCATAAAAATTATTCAATTTATTATTCATCAATAATAACTCAATAGAATGAAATATGAAAGGAAAAACGATGAAACTATAACAGCAATTTCATAAATGATAATCACAATAATAACAGTCAAATAATAATTGCAATAATCATTATGATTAATTTTAAAACTTAATTTTTGAAATGTGCAAAAAATGAAATCATTTAAATACTAAGTAACATAAATTTACACACTGTTGAATAAATAACTTCCATAAGAAATTTAACAAATTATCAAAATTCTAACTCTTAGAGAACATTAAGCAAAATTAGGTCAGTTGGAAAAGACTGTTTTGGGTTAAATTATTACAGATTAAAACTTAAAACTACAAATAACAATTTTTCTAATTTTCATATTGCAAATAATAATTTCTTATTGAACAGTAAATTTAAATACATCTAAAATGAACAGTAAATTTAAATAAATCTAAGCATTCTTATAAAAATTAAAATAATGCGAGCCATTTTTATAAGTTGTTTTACTTGTTCTACTGTGAGTAGTAATTAGTTTGAAATTGAAGTTTAATTAAAATGTCTACAACCATTACACATTACATACAATATTACATAATGTAGAAATAAAGGTAAAATAATTTAAATGATTATGATACCCATTTTACATTCTTCTGTAAACATAAAAAGAAAGTTACTGAAGTCGTGAAAATTTACGACTTCTATTTTTGAAGAATTTGCACATTTTGTGATATTTTGAACACGATTTGACTATTTTTAGAAAATATCTGTCTGTGTGTGACACAAATTTTATGGGCGCTCTATCTCAAGAACTAATGCACGGATCATCAAACTTCATAGTCTGTTAGATCGTGACAAAAACTGGTCTTGATTAGGTTTGGGGTGAATATCGCCCAACAGGTGGCATTGCTATCCTGTATATTCTATGATATCTATCTCTCGATAGCTATGGTATGGAACTTCATGAAACACAATATTCAGTTAGACATCGGCACATATAGGTGCTGATAAGGTTTTGGTGTATATAGCTTAACAGATGCCGCTGCTATGCTCCGTTATTCACGATTTCCGTGATAGCTATTTCTCGGCATATATAGGATGGAATTTGATTAAATTTCGTAATCAGCTAGACCTTGACATAAAAAGGTACTGATTAGGTTTGAGTGTATCTTACTCAACAGGTGGCGCTACTGTGCTGTGCTTTCCATGAATGCTGTGTTAGCTGTATCTCATCATTTATGGGATGGAATTTCACTAAATTTAATATGTAAAATATTTACTAAAAATTATGTTTATTCTGTTTTGGCTTTGTCTACTCAACAGAGGCTATTTTTTGCGATGGACATCATAGCTGCATCTCAGTTTCTATTGGGAAGAAACGCGTCAAATTTTATATTTGGAATTATTAATTAAACATATATATGTTTTTCCAATTTTAACCCCAAAAGGGGGCGCTTTTGAACTATGCATTGTTTTAATCACAGATCATTGTAACTCCAAGTTAAATTTAACACTGTTGCATGCATGGAAATAATCATTCAGTGTATTAAAAAGGATCTATGATTGTTTAAATTGAAAAACTACAAATAAAATTAACATAAATAGAAACCTTTAAAGGTTTCTTTTGACACCAGTAAAAACAGGTGTTAAAGAAATGCATTAAACTTCGTAATTGTTGGTATGTAACAGCGCTATTTAAATGAATATATTAGAATAACACAAAACAGAGTTTGATGTAGTAACATCAAACAACATCAGAGTAATGATATCGAAATAGCGACTACAATTCCAGGAATTATTCATAATTTCAATTATGTATAGTGAAACTTACTTTTAGATTTAGTTAGACATTATTTAAAGTACAAAACTACCTGAAAATACGTTATAAAATTTGTTACTTGAAAATAGAGAAAAAAGTTATTTTGAATTTCATTATTACTTTTCGAGAAATTATGATCCCCAAAACGTTTCCCATCACACGAAATGTCTATAATATATGTTATATTAAGTTTGACAAAACAATGTAATAATGGGGAATTAACAATTACAATTTACGCAGCTATTCGCAGTTTAAGTTTGCATTGTGTAAGTTTTTTTTTTCTTTTGTAAAATATCAGTGGTACATTACTTAAAGTTGAAAAAGAAAGTCTAAAAACACGTTATAAAATTATTTATATTAAAAAATGAGAAAGCTTGATTTCAAATTTATTATTATTTTTCCAGAAATAATGATTCTAAAACAAACTTCCTATCACATGAAATTCTCAGAATAAATCATTAGATCTGACAAAAAAACTATGTAAATGATTTGGCATTAACAATTACGATTTCAGCAGCTGTACACAATTTCAGTTTTGCATTCTGTAAATTTTTCTCTTTTTTTTTTTTCTCTCTTTCTTTTTCTTTTCTTTACTTTTTCTTTCTTTCTTTTTTTTTTTTTTTTTTTTTGGGGGGGGGGGGGGAGGGGATAAAATGTAAGCGAGACATTACTGAATGTTGAAAAAGATGTGTCTAAAAACACGTTATAAAATTATCTATGTACTCAAAATCGAGGAAGCGTAATTTTATATTTCATTATCATTTATCTAGGAAATGGTGATCTGAAAGAAACTTCTTATCTCGGGATACGTTTCGACTAAACGTTATTCGATTTGACAAAAAGGAATGCTCATCCCTACATCTTTTCTTAATTACGGTTGGGGCGTAATCAAATTCAGCATCTTTGCTACGTTTGCTTCAGGGTTCTACTTCACGCAAGCAGTTGATTAAACATGACAATGTCACTTGGGATGCTATGAAGGACACACACTACATAGGATGAATGCAATATTCAAGGGTAAACATTTTTCTTTGTATTTTCGGCACAATCATACAATATTTTTACAACAATTTTACAAATTTGGTAGAATTAGTTTTTTGATAGGCGAATAATATCTCTTGCTCATTCATTGCGTAGGATAAATTGCAACATATATTTCATGCTTAATTTAGCGGGCTGAGAAATTATATTAAATTTTCTTATTTTATGACTATAATATGGAATATATATTTTGCCTGGATCTACTTGCATTAATAGCAGGGCCGCAGAAAGAGTCTGCAAGTCCTTAAGTATGGTATAGGTAAATAAATTTGTTGAATAATTGTTTTTTTTTTCAAAATTTGAATATAACAAAATTAACAAAATATAGATGAAAAACTGCATCTGCAGCGTATTTTAGTTTGCTTTTAGTGCTGTGTAAAGAAATTACTATGCACAATTTATATGCTTCAGGTTCTGACTTTTTAATTTTCTTATTTGTAACTTAATTTGACTTGAAATTTTTAGATTTAAAAGGTAATTATCTATGATTTCAATATTTTTATTCTAAAATACAGGAACCGTGACGGGCCTTTGAAGCAGCCGGGTACCGGTAATTGCGGACACCATCCCCCTCTCTGTAACCCTTATTAATAGCGAGAAAATATGGAAAAGTTTAATGTGCTTGCACATTTTACTATAAGTTGCGGATAAACGTAAATTCTGTGGATTTTTAAAATGGAGTTCTGATCAGGCTTTGTACTTGGCGAGTTCCAAGTGTAAGAAAAATCTTTGAGATTCACATTTTTTTTCAAAGATAGAAAACGTCTTCTAAGACTTGTTGGTGTTCTCTATAACCGCAGGCGCTAGATATGGACCCGAGTGCAAATCTTTTTGCGACCTAATATTTTTCAAAAAGGTTTTAAAAACATGGCGGTGGGGGCGAGGGGGGGGGGGGCGCTAAGGTTCAAACCAATTGCTGGATCACTGGGCGGCGTCCATATACAGTTCTTTACTTCGGATAATGAAATACTTTTAAGTGATAATAAATTTTAAGTCGTACAGGATATTATTAGGGACATGAACCACAAGGAAATTTAAATAAATAAACTCTATTAAAAATAACTTAAATTGTTAAATTATGTCATATGTCCTATATATTTTTTCCAAGAAATTATAATTATTATTATTTTAAAATGCTGTTACTTTTTATTATTATCATTATTTTATTATTTCTTATTTTTTACTGAACTTTTAAGCACGGAAAAATAACTCGAACAAATAATTTAGTTTTTGGAAGACATGTAGGCTGATTTTATTAAGTGACGATTTTACAATGCCATAATACCAGTTTAAATTTCTCCTAAGTAAAATAATTTGAAAACCATCGATTTTTATTAATCAAAAATTTTATTAACGTGGGAACTAGGCTATATTTTCCAATGCTTGCTTGAAACAAGAGTGCGAGTTCAGTTAATGGAGATTTTACTGTATCTATATTTCGATACAGCTTTTTATAATACATTATGTTACTTCTGGTAGTTTAAATGTCTCTTATATTAGCTAAATATCAGACTACAAATTTGTTAACAAACAATCGGTCGAACATTACCAAAGGCTTTAATTTCATATGGTCACAGAATATTTTTATTGCATAATTCACAGATTTGAATTAAATGATGCTTTCATAATAGCATCAAGTAATAGAAAGCATCATTTAATTCAAATCTGTGAATTATACAATAAAAAAATTTGGTGAGATGAATAAAAAGAACTTTAAACAAAACGATTTATAAAAAACAATAGTTTAAAACATTCTATACAATCAAGTCGAAATAAATGCAAATCGTGTATTGTTAATTTCTGATTTTTATTTAATCTTACAATCTATATATATATAATTTTTTCCCTTCATTTTACTTTGTTCTAAAACTACATATTTTCATACTTCTGCTTTCTCTCAATAAATTTATTGGTATTTTATTATTTTATTACTTCACGTAGTTTGCATTTTTACCTATCTATTAAAATATGTGTCAAAATCACTTAAATTCACAAACCCAAATTTTGAATTTTCTGTTTTTGATTTTAAAAAAATACGCAAGTCACATCTAAAAATTAATTCGTAATTTTTTTAGTATGACACAAATTTAATTTACTTACGACTGATATAAAATATATGAGACACATTGCAAATTAATATCTGAAATCACTGTATTTCACAGTTCAGAATTGCCCCCTGCTGATAAAAAATGTCTGAGACACAATGACATAAACAAGGAAAGCTTTTGTATAATAAAATACAAATTCTCTGTTAAAATTTCTATCTCAAATTAAAACAGTTTAAAACAAATACTGCATTAATATAGTCTGACATATGATCTTTTTCTATAAACGCTATAATATTTCTAAAATGCGCAAATAACATTTTATTCCTTAAACATACATTTATTGTTATAAGTATTAACCTATACTTTCTTTGTAAATACAACATAATTCTTCTCTTTAGAGTTTTAATACTTCATATTTGCTATAAATACCCCAAAGCAAACATTCCTACTTTTATAGTCGGCAAATAACACTATTTAGCACGATTTTTCGTGCGTAGTTGTCATGACAACGGATAAAACGTCAAACTTTGGGAATGTTTCTTAATCTATTTTATTCCTCAAAAAGAGAGAAGATTGATGGAAATTATCACTTACCGAAATAATCGAGATCGCAGTATCAAGTAGTGTTCGTTTACGGAGATGTCACTGTGTTATACCAGCTGATCGACTATTACCAGTAAAAGTTGATTCTGTTTTGAAGCAGACGATGGTTTCTCACTCATAGCCGGCTCTGAAGCAGGGTTGCAAAATAAAAAGCTCAGTAGAATTCTTTCGCCAACATTGTTGTCGCCAAGCGCGTGATACATAATTTTGCATTCTTTTTAGAAATTGTTACAAGCATTTAATCTCTATTAGCATGTCACTTTAAAAAAGTTACAGTAAGGTGATGCAATTTCACAGATATTACTAAAAATAAGCGTGAATCAATTTTTCTTGAAACAAGGAAGAAAACGTACATTAGAATTCATATTATGAAGTAACTTGTTCTTTGGTTGCGCTGCGGGAGAAAAGTTTTACAGGCAATGGTGATGAAAATAAACATTAAATTTATTAATTGTTAGCAAGCAGTAGAATTCTGCTTCTTTCAAAGATTTAAAGAAATTCGTTAAACATAAAATTTCAATTGATTTATATATCAGTAAAAGTCATTTAATATAAAGTTTTTACTCAATTTCTTCTACTTTTTTTTTTTTTTTTTTTTTTTTTTTTTTTTTTTTTTTTTTTAAGTATCCAAATTTATAAAAAATAATAATACAAAATCAAATCCTAAGGGAATTTACATTATTTATACATAAATAAATTATTCATGTTTGTATCAGTGTGTAAAGTGGCAATGTAGTTTTAAAAACTTTAGATGTAAGTAAAATCCGTTTAAAATTAAGCTTTTAAATTTGTTTAAAAAAAAAAAAGCAAAAAAGAAACCTAGCATAATGTAAAAAGAATAACACAAATTCAAAGCTAAAAGAATATAGATTATATGTAAATTAGCAATATAATTTCGACTGTTTACAATAGAATCCGTTTAGCATTAATTTGTTTAATTATTATTATTATTTTGTTAATCTTATTTAGAATGATGTAAAAGGTATATTACTAATTAAAACACTAAAATAGATTATATGCGAATAATTATAAATTATTTATGCTTATACCAGAACGTAAAGTGGCAATATAATTTTAACTGCTTTAGACACCAGTCAAATACCTTTAAACATTAGATTTTAAACTAGTTTCTTTTAAAAGGGAACCTTAGCATGGTGTATCAGGAATAATACAATTTAAAATGCTAAAGGAATTTAGATTATTTATGCATATTTTTTTCACGCTTCTATCATATTGTAAATTAGCAATATAATTTCGGCTGCTTTAGATGCCAATAGAATCCGTTTAACATTAATTTACTTTTATTATTATTATTATTATTATTATTATTATTATTATTATTATTTGTTAATCTTAGCTAAAATGGTGTAAAAGGTATAATACAAATTCAAATGCTAAAATAACTTAAATTATCTTTGGATGAAAATAAATTATTCATGCTTACATAAGAGTAAAACAAGGAGAATAAAACATTGCAAATAAATTTCAGAATTTTTTCAAAGAGATAAATTTAAAAAATAATTAAAGCAACGAGAATAACGGAAAAACGAAGAAAATATTTAAATTAATTTTAAATTAATTAATACTTGTTCAAATGGAAAATGTGGGGAAAATCTTTCCTAAATAAGACACTTTCCTGCAACATTAAAAAAAAGAAAAAAGGAAAAAAAAAAAAAAAAAAAAAAGAAAGAAAAAGGCTTTATCATATGAGTTTGTATGTGAATTAATAACTTTTTTAAAAAGGAAAAATCATTTTGAAGGAGGAAATGTATTGCAATACTTATTAACTATGTCGCATTTCTTAATCTAATTAACATATACTATAACAGAAAATCTATCACTGTACGTCAGGTTAGAGTAGTGAATGCCGAAATAATTAGTTGTATCTTGATTAATTTCTATGCATACGTATTCTTTATTCTATATTATGTACGTATTCCACATTATCATATTTATTCGCGTATATCTATTTATGTATGTATTTATGCAATGCGAATTGCTATGCGTTAGGCCTACGTTTCTCAAAAACGATTTTCGAGAAATCTTTAATTATGAACATAACCTTTTCTTAAAGACCGCCCCAATTATCCGGATTGTGCCTAGAATAGGTTAGTCTGGATAATTGGAGCTTCAATGTATTTGTAGCTTCATTAATCACTCTTAACTGAAGGTAAAAGTAGCAGTAGCGAAATAGGCGTTCGAGTAAAAAATCAAAATGCAGACGAATCAGTTCACGATAAAGAGGTTGTTGCAGAAAAGAAATTTTCAAGCGTATCAAGATTGAAAGATTTGAAACGAATGGAAAATGCAACTTACAATTAAAAATCTTTCAACAACAGCGGTAACTTTTATTGAAAAAATCATTGAAATTGACGTAGAATACATTCTAAATAACAAATTTAACCAGATGCTTACATTTAGGTTACTTAGCATTTATATAAATTTTACTCGATTTATAGATTCGTTGAATAACCTCTTTCCTTTTGAAGTCAGTAAAGGACCAAATGGCATATAATTATTAAAATTTTTGAATTTTGAATTTTACACTAAAAAATTAAACGAGATTCAGACAATTCCAAAAATAATTATTTTACATGATTTCAAAATATATAATCTTTTAAAAAGAGCCTATAAGTTCGTACACAAATAATACAATCGTGCGTTGTCTTTTAGTTTTTCTCAGAGTGCATTTTGTACAACTTTTGGTACACTTTTTATAAAATCGTTTAAAGCTAGTGAGGTGAATCTTCACATGCTTGTATAACTAATTAGTTTCTTTAAAATTATTTAAAATTATAAATGTAGCTATAATATTACAGAAGATATATAGGGATACATATTTTTTTATATGATTTTCTGAGTGTTTTAGAAATTATTTTTTTATACTCATTTATTTTTCAAGAAAGAAAAAAGGTTCTTATTATCAATTAATTTGTTTAACATTACTGCTTGATTTGAAGAAATTATTGGAAATACCTTTTTAGAAAAGTGCACTTAACTGATCTATAGTCATAGACATTTTGAAAAAGGTAAGTAAAAATTAAACAGTTACAATGAATAAAATTATATATATAAGAAGTATTTTTTCATGTTATATATTTAAAATACATCTATTTTAGGCGAGAAAAAATGATTAACTATCTGTTTATAAATAAATAACATGATTGTAAACATTGTGATGAATCTTCTTCGCTTGTTCTATCGAGATGTCACCTGTGTCTCAATAATTGACATAACGATCAATTATTTTCCGTTAAGAGGCTACTTCACTCAGGCGAAAACACTCGCGCGTTAATGTTAATCCTATGGGGGAAATAATTTACAATATCTCGTTCGCATTTCAATATTTTTAAATGATTTTTTTTTTTACTTTCACTTTCGAAACCGGTTTCGAAAGTGAAAGTATTTTAATTAAAAAAAACTTGTAATCAAAATCGAAAAAGTACAAAGGAGCGCGCATAGAGATTGACCTCAACTATCCAATGCAAAAAAAAAAAAAAAAAAAATCATTTAAAAGTATTGAAATGCGAACGAGATATCATAAATAATTTCCCCCATAGGATTAACGTTAGCGAGCGGATGTTTTCGCCTGAGTGAAGTAGCCTCTTAAAAATAAATTCTACACTGAAGTGTAATTCCAGAATTGGGAAAAAAGTACGAACATTCAAAGTAAGAGCTAAAAGTTTCAGAAGTATCATTGAAAATACCCGATTGACCCCTCATGAAAGCAGAGGGCAAAAGAATTACAAGCACCTTAAGTAACTACAACCTTGTAAGGCATTACTCATGGTGTCTATTTAAACTGCGCAAACATCTTTCTAAAAAACTCTCATTATGAATTCAGCAGATGTTTAATTTACATTCACAGACAGGTATCAGAATTCTGCGTAAATGTGTATATTTTTAATGCCTGTTGAAGTTTTCGGGGTAAAGAAGAGCACATAATAAGATTAAAAGACTCTGATTGTGATCACATGTACTATAAATCTGAATCTGAATTGTCATGATGAGTCATCCATCGCAAAAATAAGGAAGGGATTTACTGCGTTTTAAGGGAACGTGTTTACTAAGAAAAAAGTTAGATGACGTAATAACTTAATATTGGAAATGTGTTTAAAGAAACACGTATATCATTAGAATCGTTTTTGGAGAAATACCTTTAAAATGATAAAAACATTTCATTCTCTGATAATAACTGTGACACATACACAAAATAAATAAATAAATCTTTAACAGCTTTTTATTGTAAGTCATTTGTTGCATTGTAAATTTAAATAAAGTTTGAATGATAGCCACCTTTTGTGTTTCTGACATTTGCTTTTTAAAATGAGAAAAACTCCAAAAATACTATATATAAATCAAAACATTATTAGAATATTCTGCATAGCAGCAGCTTACATTCTATTCCAAATGCCAAAACGTCAATTTTATTTATTATTATTATTATTATTATTATTTTTAAATGTTTAAAAAGAATAGTTCATACCTATGAAAATGGTGGATAAAATTTATATAAACTGCATTATGTATTATATTATTGAAAATTAATGTCGTATTCATTAAAGCATTATATTAACCCTACGGTTTATAACTGTAAGGTGATTTTAATTTCTTATTGAACAGCATTAAGATAGGAAGATATTTTTATAAAACCTATAACCCCCCCCCCCTTTTCTCTATCTTAATATTTAAAAAGTAGCAAACAAAATACAAAAAATACTCGAAAAAATACTAGTAATTAATGGCAATTATTGTTTGGAGCGTTACTATTTTATTGTTTAACACAATACTACTTATGAATAAGTAGTTTTACAGCTTTCAATTTATTACAGTGACATAACATTTGAAGACCGTTATGCGGAAACGTATCAGCATAAGATCAGACAGTCTGATAATTGCAATTTCGAATCTCTGATAAAACGTGGGTTTAAATCGGATATTTGAAAAATATATAAATTTTAATTACTCCAATTACTCGTTAATACACAGCTATCAAAATAACAAAACAAACTGCGAATATTAATTTAAAATATTCTGTTTAATAAGGCAGAAGATTTCTTTTTTTCGCTTCTATCACTTTAAATGTTTTATTTTTTAAGCATCTAAAGCCAATACGTGCGAATATGTATATATAATATGTATATATTAATGTATTCAATTAAAATAAAAGGATATTTCTGCAACAATAAAAAAGAAGAAGAAAAAGAGAAGGAAATAAAAGAATGTTGCATTACTTTTTTTTTTAATTGCATTACATAAGTCATATGCTTGAATGATACTGTTATATAACTTCATTTCATTTTTTATTTAACGGTATGTAAAAAAGACCTTTAAAAATCTAAGCTTAAATAATAGATTTTACTATATCATGCATTTATTTACATTAGCCGATTTTTAACTTTTTAATCAGTGGCGCAGCCAGAGTCCTCATCTGGTAGAGGCTTTGAACCATCTGCTGCTACATTACAGTTTATTTCCTCCCGTCATTAAGACAGAAATTTAAAAATTTCACCGTTGGCTTCGTAATTTTATATTACTTAAAAAAGTCTTTGAAGTTGTTCCTAGAAAAAAGAATCATGAAAATTTTCAGATGTTTAAAGTTTTTTGCCGAGCCAATAATGAGTTCTGGCAATGATTTCTATTATAACGAATACCACAGAAAAGTTTATCCTGTTCCTTTCAATCGATTAATTAAGGATTTCTAAACTTCTTAAATTAGTGACTTCTAAAATTCTTAAATTACTGACTTCTAGACTTCTAAACTTCTTTCGAAACTCCAATGTATGCTGTTTCAGTTTTGACTAAGGTTTTTTAAAGTAAAAATGCCTTGCAAAATTACATTGATGTTTTCTTCCGTATTATTCCACTGAATTTAAAAGTGTGTTTTCGATTATGTGCATATTACTTTAATATTTATCTCCATAATTTTGCAATAAATTGTAAAAAAATAAAAGAAAGAAATGGAAAAATAAACTACAATACATTAAAATTTATTCTTGTATGTGGAAAGGATTTAAGATGAAATGTCGATGTTCCGCAACAAAAATATTTATTTATCGACATACGTAGTTTATTATCATATATTCTAATACGAGCAAATCTTGTGTGTGGTTATATATATATATATATATATATATATATATATATATGCAAATTTTATCTTAAAAACGGCTCTAACGATTTTGACGAAATTTCGTATCCTACCGTTTTGGGGCACCAGAAAACCATTGGGCTAGGTCACATGTTCAAGAAAATTCGATTAGTGGGTCATTTTGGGTCATTTTGGGTCATGGTCTAGCTAATTGTATCTGAAAAACGGTTCAAACGATTTTGACGAAATTTTGTATCCGACCATTTTCGGGCACGAGAAGACTATTGGACTGGGTCACATGTTCGAGAACTTTCGATTAGTGGGTCATTTTTGGGTCAACGCGGGTGTCAAATTAATTTTATCTAAAAACCGGCTCTAACGATTTTGATTAAATTTTGTGTCCTATGAGTTTCGAGCACGATAAAATCATTGGGCTAGGTCACATGTCCGAGAAAATTCGATTAGTGGGTCATTTCTGGGTAATACTGGGTCAAGATCTAAAAAGCGGCTTAATTTACACTAAATTTTGAATCCAATGGTTTTCGGGCACGAGAAGACTGTTGGGCTAGGTCACATGTTCGAGAAAATTCAATTAGTGGGTCATTTTGGGTTATTTTGGGTCATGGTCAAGCTAATTGTATCTAAAAAACGGCTGTAACGATTTTGATTAAATTTTGTATCCTACGAGTTTCGGGCACGCGAAAATCATTGGGCTAGGTCACATGTTCGAGAAAATTCGATTAGTGGGTCATTTCTGGGTCATTGTGGGTCAAGATCTAAAAAGCGGCTCAATTTACACTAAATTTTGCATCCAATGGTTTTCGAGCACGAGAAGTCTGTTGGGCTAGGTCACATGTTCGAGAAAATTCAATTAGTGGGTCATTTTGGTCATGGGTCATTATGGGTCAAGCTATTTTATCTTAAAAACGGTTCAGAGGATTTGAAATAAATTTAGCACCCTACAGGTTTAGGGAACAAGAAGACTATTAGGCTAGGTCACATGTTCGAGAAATTTCGATTAGTGGGTCATTTTGGTCATGGGTCATTATGGGTCAAGCTATTTTATCTTAAAAACGGCTCAGAGTATTTACACTAAATTTTGTATCATATGGTTTTCGGGCAGGAGAAGACTGTTGGGCTAAGTCACATGTTCGAGAAAATTCAATTAGTGGGTCATTTTGGTCATGGATCATGATATTTGAACTCCAATTTAATTTTGACCGAGCATAGCTCGGTCTTCCCTGCTCGTAGATATATTATTTATGTACAATTATTACGAACCTGTTTTACAGATATTTCTTAAAATTAAATACATTTTGTTCACGTATACTTCATTATAAACCTAATTAAATAGATTTTACACTTATTAAAGTTATAATAAGAAATTGAAATAAATGTTTTCAAATATGTTCACGCTTAGGGATTTTTCAGTACGTGTGAGAATATCCCATAGTTCAAGAACTCAGAATCTGTTTTCTGTTTAAGGACAAATACTCAATTTCCTTAAATTTTGTGAAAGTTTTCGTCAATATAAATGCATTGTCTCCATATTTTATTTTATTTTATTTTATTTTATTTTTTATAGTTGTTAAAATTCAGTGTAAATATTTTTCTGTATAGAAAGTATTTATATTATACACTATAATGCCATAATTGATGGGAACTTTCAGTTTTAGACATTTTTTCGAATATTTTAAAATATACATGTCAGATTCTTTTGGGGTATTAGGATTAAAAAGAACAGGTTTGACTTCATATTTATCAATGTTGATTTGATAAGTAGGACAATTAGGGGACCAACAAAAAATTAAAGAAGAAAAATAATACTTGGGATCATCCTGTAAAATAAAATGCACGAAATGATTTACCGCTACAGAATATACATAGGCAGACATTGTATAATATGTGCACTCATTTGTGTAAGAATAGCATGCATATTAATTGAGATATAGCGATTTTTTAAAAAAATTAAATAAATTCTTGCATGTTTTTTGCTTATAAAATACAGGGTTTTTAACCAAATTTAACGTCAGTTTCAGAAAAATTGACAAAATGTAGTAGAAATCATATAGTGTGATTGAAATATAAATATATTAAATATTTAAGGAAATATGGGCAGCTGTATGAAATAATTTTTATCTACGCATGCGCGAACGATAACAAAAAACTTTTTCCTTAATTTAATACTCAACACTATGGAGCAACTTATAAAAAAAAAGCAGTCAAATATCGTAAAAATTCAGAGAGATATCGGCGTTAGAGTGAGCTGTTTTTTAGTTTCTGACTAAAACTCGCTAAATGATAGGGGATTGTCCACAAATTGATATATTTAAGTTATCTGGCAGCGTTCGGAGAAAATTTTTAGAAAAAACAATTTAATTATAACTTACGCTGATGTTTAGGAAGATTTTGACTCTAAACTACGAGGAAAAGGAAAATATAGTCCATACATTGATTACATCTAGGTAAATTGAGGAGTTTATGGTAAAATTTTGTGAAATTTAGCCGAATACGCAAAACACTCTACAGTAAATTTTCGAGAAATTACGTTTTGCGTGTTAGACCAGTAAAATTAGGAAAGTTTGCCATAATACATGCTAGGAGATAAAAATTAGTACAGTTGTTCATTGATGGCTACTGATGACTATGTAAAAAATCCTGATGGATAGGAGGTGAGTGGGGGGGGGGGGGGGGGGTTCAAATAAATTACTTTTTTTAGTTTTTTACAAAAATCTCAGAAACTGTTGGTTTTCATGAAAAAATTGCTCCGATATAAATTAAAGAACATAAAATTCTCTACAAATGAGAGTTATATACAGTGGAACCTCGATTATGCGTCAGCCAGAAAACTTGAACTTTGACGGATTTTCCGCAAAAAATTCACTTTAATTTAAATTTTATTTACTTAATGTCGCCATACTAAATGCTACAGCGATAAAAATTGGTACAGTTGTCCCGTGATGGCTACTAATGACTATGTAAAATATCCTGATGGATAGGAAGTGAACGAGGGGAGGGAGGGGTCAAAATACTTTTTTAATTTTTTGCAAATATCTCAGAAACTGTTGGTTTTCATGAAAAAATTATTCTGACGTAAATTAAAGAACGTTAAATTCTCTACAAATGACAGGTATATACAGTGGAACCTCGATTATCCGTCAGTCACGAGATCAGAGCCTTGACGGATTTTCCGCAAAAAAAAAAAAATCACTTTAATTTCAAATTTATTAAATACCAATGGATCCGTGCGAAAATTTCGCACTGCGGTCTAATATTTTTTAACAATATCTAATATTTTTTAGACTCAGGTTTAATTTTCTAAAGGGAAATTAAGGACTAAAAATATCTGCAAACAACATTAGTCAAGCCAGAATATCATCTAATTTATTACATCAAAGTTACTATTGAAACAGCCCATTGATTTCCAATACTGTGATATTATTATGGATGGTGGTTTCTTTCTTCACAAAGTCCCTTGGTCAAGAGGTTCCACTTTTATTTCAATTTGTGAAGTATAAATCTCTACACATTATAAAGGAAAAGGCTGTTCAGTGGTTTTTGATGGCTACTCCGACATTGCCAACAGCACGAAATTAGCAGAGCAAAACCGAAGATGTGCACTGAAGAAGTCCGTGGATATTAATTTCAACGGGGAACACAGAGGTTTCCGTCAACCAATAGCTTCTTTTCAAATGAAAAGAACAAATCAAGATTAACAGCTGTGCTTTCTTCCAAATTGAAGGAGAATGGAATATCTTGCCGGGAGAGTATTGGCAATGCAGATACCCTAATTGTAACAACAGCCATTGAAATATCTTCTTCTAGTGGCAGAGTGGCAATTGTTGGTGAGGATGTTGATCTTGTTGTCCTCCTAATCGCCCTAACTCCGCTCGAACAAGAAATTTTCGTTAAGCCAAGTAGTGGAAGAATTGAAAAAAATATTATTTTCTCGCAACAGTTAATTCAAGAAACAAGACATCATTCTAGACCTTTATGCATTCACTGGATGTGATACGACGTCAGCCGAATTAAAAGAGTGGAAAACAAAAATTTTCCAGCTGTTTCAGCAATGTGAAGAGGTACACAAAATTGCTGACCATGATGCTGTTGTAGAAGCAGGAAACCAACTTTTTTCTTTAGATTGTATGAAGCACCTCCCACATCTATATCTCTCAATACTTTCCGATACCATTCTTTCGCCAAATCTAAATCGAATGTCAAACCTGACATTTCAATCCTTCCACCAACAGAAGTAGTGGCTAGAAAATATTCTATCCGGGTGTACCATCAGGTGCAGCTGTGGTTTGGCCAGTAACAACATGCCGAACTCTGGGGCTGGGAACAAAAGCAGAATCGTCTGGTTCTTATTACAACTAAGGAACTGATCGCACCTGAGGCTGTCTTAAATACCATCTTCTGCATATGCATCACTGGGTGTGGAGCTAAGTATGGGTACAGGAAAGCAGCCATTAACTGCACACTCATCTGCAACATTTGCCATGGGGACTGTCTGAATGCTACACTTATAGCTATAAATACAGATCAACAGGACGAGGAAGACGATGAAGATGTGATTATGGATTCAGTCATGCTGAGAACGCCTTCTAATGTAGCATCCACTTCAGTTGATGATGATGTGTCAAGAAAAAAAGAACATTATGACTTAGTAAGTATTTGCTTAATGATAAATTATTACTTTCATTGTTCTCAATTATGTTTTGTCGCGCTTACACAGTTTCACGTGAAATAACATTTTATTAATAATAAATATAAATATTTGTCTTCAGTACCAGGGTGATAACAACAGGACAAGGAAGAAGATGAGGTGATGATTATGAATCCTAACAATCCATCCACTTTCATAATTACACAATATTTACTTAATTATAAATTAATATGTACCTACTTTTAGTTTTCTCCAAGTTTTATATTCGCAATTATAATATTTCACATTCATAAACATTTCATTAATAATAAATATTTTTCTTTCATAAACAACTTAGCTGGCATTATTTCATGCAATATTGCAGTATTGAAGTGTTTACTGTCTTCCTTTTTATTTTGCAACAATATTTAATAAATTTGAATAGACATTGAGTAAATAAATATCAAATTAAAGTAATTTTTTTTCCGGAAAATCCGTCAAGGCTCAGGTTTTCTGAATGACGGATAATCGAAGGTCTACTATAAATACCTGTCATTTGTAATGAATTTTGTGTTCTTTAATGTCAGAGTGATTATTTGATGAAAGCCGACAGTTTCTGAGATATTTGTAAAAAACTAAAAAAGTATTTTGCCCCCCCCCTTCCCTCCCCTCGTTCACTTCCTATCCATCAGGACTTTTTACATATTCATTAGTAGCCATCACGGGACAACTGTACTAATTTTTATCTCTGTAGCATTTATTATGGCGACATTAAGTAAATAAAATTGAAATTAAAGTGAATTTTTTGCGGAAAATCCGTCAAATCTCCGGTTCTCTGGCTGACGGATAATCGAGGTTCCACTGTATATAACTCTCATTTGTAGAGAATTTTATGTTCTTTAATTTATATCGGAGCAATTTTTTCATGAAAACCAACAGTTTCTGAGATTTTTGTAAAAAACTAAAAAAAGTAATTTATTTGAACCCCCCCCCCACTCACCTCCTATCCATCAGGACTTTTTACATAGTCATCAGTAGCCATCAATGGACAACTGTACTAATTTTTATCTCCTAGCATGTATTATGGCAAACTTTCCTAATTTTACTGGTCTAACACGCAAAACGTAATTTCTCGAAAATTTACTGTAGAGTGTTTTGCGTATTGGGCTAAATTTCACAAAATTTTACCATAAACTCCTCAATTTACCTAGATGTAATCAATGTATGGACTATATTTTCCTTTTCCTCGTAGTTTAGAGTCAAAATCTTCCTAAACATCAGCGTAAGTTATAATTAAATTGTTTTTTCTAAAAATTTTCTCCGAACGCTGCCAGATAACTTAAATATATCAATTTGTGGACAATCCCCTATCATTTAGCGAGTTTTAGTCAGAAACTAAAAAACAGCTCACTCTAACGCTGATATCTCTCTGAATTTTTACGATATTTGACTGCTTTTTTTATAAGTTGCTCCATAGTGTTGAGTATTAAATTAAGCAAAAAGTTTTTTGTTATCGTTCGCGCATGCGTAGATAAAAATTATTTCATACAACTGCCCATATTTCCTTAAATATTTAATATATTTATATTTCAATTACACTATAAGATTTCTACTACATTTTGTCAATTTTTCTGAACTGACGTTAAATTTGGTTAAAAACCCTGTATTTTATAAGCAAACAACATGCAAGAATTTTTTTATTTTTTAAAAAAAATCGCTATATCTCAATTAATATGCATGCTATTCTTACACAAATGAGTACACATATTATACAATGTCTGCCTATGTATATTCTGTAGCGGTAAATCATTTCGTGCATTTTATTTTACAGGGTGATCCCAAGTATTATTTTTCTTCTTTAATTTTTTGTTGGTCCCCTAATTGTCCTACTTATCAAATCAACATTGATAAATATGAAGTCAAACCTGTTCTTTTTAATCCTAATACCCCAAAAGAATCTGACATGTATATTTTAAAATATTCGAAAAAATGTCTAAAACTGAAAGTTCCCATCAATTATGGCATTATAGTGTATACTAAAAGAGAATTACCTATAACGCAGAATATAAGGAAAATTATGAAGAAAATTTTAAAAAATTGAAAAAATAAAATAAAATAAAATGCCTAAAAAATGAAAGTAAAATGGGAATTAAATATACAAAATATAAACAAGCATAAAAGTTAATACCAAAATGAAAAACAAAAAATATTATTATTATTATATGTTGAGCTGAACAAGTTTTTCTAAGCAGCAGAGAGCATGGTGGAATTAGATTTTTCATTAACTATAACCTCGCGATTAAGATAAATAGCTAAATTTTCAAGAAAATACAATTCAGAGAGGCTATTGGCATTAAAGATCATTTTAGCATTTTGCTTTTTTGGGATTTTGGTCATAGTTTTGATTTTCAAAATGCTAAAATTATCTTTAATGCCAATAGCCCCTCTGATTTGGACTTTCTTGAAAATTTAGCTATTTATCTTAATCGCGAGGTTACAGTTAATGAAAAATCTGATTCCACCATGCCCTCTGCTGCTTGAAAAAACTTGTTCAGCTCAACCATATAATAATAATAATATAGATATATATTTTATTTTGGTATTAACTTTTATGTTTGTTTATATTTTGTATATTTAATCACCAATTTACTTTCATTTTTTATACATTTTATTTTATATTTATTTTATTTATTCAATTTTATTCAATTTTATTCATAATTTTTCTTACGTTCTGCATTCTAGGTAACTCTCTTCTGTGATTGGATTATGCCTTCTGCTTTCCTATTGGTTTATTCTCATAACTTGTCCTTCTTTTCCTCCCATGGTCTTTCAGTCTTGCTCCTGCTTTCAAAGTGGTTGCACGTCTTCTTTGCGCCTGACGAAAAAACACAAAGTTCTTTCGGAAGTCCTAGTGCATTCCTTACTTTTATGGTGTTATTAAGAAGTTTTTTATGCTTATACAATTAAAATTTATTCCAACTTTTTTTTGTATCATTTACATCTTTTAAACAAGCGAATTAAATTTTATTCCTAAACCACAATAATAACAATAAAAACAACAATTTTACATAAAAGTTACACTTTTGTAAATATAAAATAAAATAGTGTATGAAAAATATCAATTACAGGCAATAAAATGAATATATATAATACATTTTATTAAAAATATAGCGCTTTTATAAAATATATTTATAATTTATATATATAGTACATTTATAGTATGCTTACCAAACACATACAATATATATAGTAAACTTAATAAAAGAAAAGATGGCCAAAGGCTTAAAACGATTTTACAAATAACAAAAATGAAAAATATTACAATGTTCTATTAGATTACAGTGCAATGTTAATATCAAAATAAAATTCAAATTTTTAACTTTATTGAGCATTTTAATTCCTGTATAGCAACATTTTAATGCACAATAAACAGACATTTAAAGAATTAACAGTTTTGAAAAATTCTATAATACGTTATTTCTTTCCTTTTTCTTTTTTTATTTAATTCGTTTGTAAAATTCGACAAAGAATTTTTAAAAGAATCCATAAAGTTGATGTTGAAAGAATGGATCTTAAAAAGATATATTAGCTTAGTTTTATTACTTTAAAAATGGGTTTAAATTGGGCTATTATATGCTTTTACTTCGATAAATGTGAGAGGGCTTTTTAAAGGTCTCTTTGTTACAAGCAAGTTAGAAGCAAGTGAGAAATCTTTTGTTTAGAGTCGTGTGAATATTCTGTCGACAGTTTTATTTGCTTGCTAATATGAACGTAGATTTATTAAATTGCTTTAGTTTCTGTCTAAATACCGCTCATGGCCTTATGTAAATGTCATAAAGTACACAAGTTACGTTCTACGACTCATCAGTGAGTCATGATACTGCGTGCAGTGAAAACACGATCTTCGACGTCGCGACAAACTTTCTACGGATGAAAGTGTATTTTTGAAACGGAAAACCTTGAAGGTGACTACATCAAATTTCTTAATATTACAATTTTGAATTAGAAACTTTAAAAGCGTATTTTAATAGCTTGCATATCAAATATATATGTAATAAAGAAAGTCCTTTTTCGCTTTTATTTTTTAATTTTATCAAAAAAAAAAAAAAAAATGGTATATTTGCTTGTTAACACATGGGCTGATAAGTTCCCGGTCTAATAAAGAAAACATAACTTTTTAAAAAAGCTTTATAACTTTATGACTTTATAACTTTATAACTTTAATAAATAACATAACTTTAATAATAAATAATAATTATTTAATAATAATAATAATAATTTAAAAATAATAATTTTATAATAATAATTTAATAATAATAATTTTAAAAATAATTTAATAATAATAATTTTATAATAATAATTTAATAAATTATTAATAATAATAATTTAATAATAAATAACATAATTTTATAACGAAAAAGCTCCAAACAGTGCTCAGAACTCGTTGTTGTTTTTGGTCAAAAGTCAACACGCGCGGCAGCCACTTTGACAACAGCTTTTTCATAGACAAATGTTCATTCAAAATAAAACCTACACGTTCCTTGGATATCTTCAGAGTCTGAGCTATCTCCTGCAACTTCACTTTACTGTTCCCCAAACGATTTTGTGGACTTTTTTTTATGTTTTCCGGAGTAACCACCTCTTTTGCGTGGTGTATCACTGGTGTCCGTACGACCACGTTTAAATTCAGTAAACCAGTCAATAATGGTTAATTTACCTGGTGCAGTGTCCGGATAACGCTTATCTAGCCAAGCTTTTATTTGAACTGTATTTTTTCCCCATCAAATAACAATTCTTGAAATTCGTGTTATCCATTTTTTTGTTTATCAACAAAGTCGTTCAACTAAAACCACTCTAACGTTTTATCCACACGGCGAATCGTCATGGCATTTTTTCTACTACCTTTTAAAGGTTAGTATTTACTAAAAAAAACATCGGTTCGGCGATTGCAACGCCATCTGTGTGCCAGACCGGGAACTTATCAGCCCATGTGTTATGTAGAGTGAAAAATTATAAAAAGAGTAATTAAATTATGCGTTAAAAATACCATTTTGCTTATTATTTTATTTATTTTGAAATCATTAATAAATTATATCCAAATACAAATGGTGCATGCAAAAGAAAAAAACAAATAATGTTTTCAATTTTTTTTCTACAAAGAAAAAAAAAATTCTATATTATAATGAAGCGTAAATTATCATCATATCAGTTTTGTAATAAAATAGCCAATATTTCTGGTAACAGTATCGGCGAACGTCCTAAGTTCGACGTTCTATTGTTTGTAAGAACAAATAATACACCCATTCCTAAATATAAATTATGCTAAAGAATAAGTTTAACATTGGCTGCACGTATATTAAACAGGAAATAAAAAGAGTTTTTAAGTACGTATAGGTACTTACAGTAAGAACTGCCTTTTCATTTAATTTTTTAAAACTAATTCGGGACTAGCAATCCTCAGCGACATATTTTGAAACAAACGCTATTTATTAGTTTAAGATAAAATTTAAATATTCAAGTGCATAAATGTTGTTATATATAGTTTTTATTTTATTTTTCTGTTTTTCTTTAAAGATGATATATTTCAGCTTAACACTGTTAATATCAATAATTAATAATATCATTTAATAAATACAACATTAATTTCTGGGGAAGCTTAGTTTTGACTTTAGCTATTTTGACTTTAGACTAACATTCTTTATGTTTATTACCTTACCCGAATTTTCGCATCCATTATGCAAGTCGCTTTCATACCGAATTTTTTCCTATAAAAGCCTAACAAAATAGACTTGCCTACAGTAAAGCTTGATACTTAATTTAAAAATCTGTTTATAAAAGTGTTTTAATAATTTTTTAAGATTAAATATTAATTTTTAATAAATAAATTAAAAAAACAAACACAAGATATTCATAGAATATATATTTTTAAATGTAGAAAATAAAAATAACAAATAAACAAACAAATCAGTGTTGCTCAAGTAGCTATTTTATTGATAAGCTGTTGCGAAAGAAAATAATTTTAAAGTTTCAAGCAAAATCAGCAAAATAAATTTACGTACTGAAAATATAAACACTGCAAAATATCGGTATTTTCAAAGATTTAAAAAAAAGTATTTAAAAGTACACAGAAAAAACAAAGGAGCAAAAGCTTGTTAAAGAAACCAGTATTTCATTAAAAAGATAAAAGAGATATTTGATAGCAAAAAAGAAAGGGGAGATGGGGAACTGTTTTGTTTAAAATGTGTGTTTTATTCGAAAACTGCCACTTTTCAAAAGAACGAGATACAAAAGGCTGTTCTAGAAAATTCCAAAATATGTTCACACTACGATAAAATAAAAATGCATTGAAAAACTTACAATTGGTAGAACCACATTTAGAATAACTTCAGCAAAATTAAAATTGTCAAAGAAAACTCTGTTCTCGCATGTTAAAATAAAAACAATGATAATAAATAATAGAAAAAGTTACACACTGTTTAAAATAATTGCTATTGAAGTAGCCTTTGCTACTAAAAAACAGTGAATAATTACAAGCATTTTTTATAAAGACTAAAACATTTCTACATTTGAAAAATAGAATAGTAATGAGCAAAAAAAAAAAAAAAAACTTATTGTTTTAAAAAGTTTTTTATTGAAATTTATAGAAGAAAGGAAAGATTATTAAAAAAAAAGCTTAAAAAATACTGTTACACATTTAAACACAAGCAAAGATGGGAAAATGAGTATTTTTAAAATTATTTATTTATTGAGCAATTTGAAAACTGTTTTAGATGAAAGTTTCAATGTATTATTATGTTTTAGAAGGGTAAAACCATAATAAAATGTAGGAACTATACAAATGTCTTATTAAATTTTTATTTCTCATTACAATGTCTTTTTTTTTTTTTAATCAAACCTGTTTATGTTTTGTTATTGTTTAAAGCAATATCCTTCGGCTAAGTTTTGAATAATATTGTGCTGTTTTAACTAAACATTTTAGTTCATAAAATTAGAAATAATAATAATAATAAATAAATAAACAAACAAACTGGTAGCCTTGACTTTCAGCATTCTGATTTCTTAAAGTTCTGGTACATTAAAAGGCGTCTTGTATTCAATAATCTATTTTAAAATATAACATATCTTTTTTATTTGCTTAAAAATGTTTATAGAGTTTTCAATATCAAATAATTCAAAACACTTATCTCTACGATGTTTACGTAAGGAATTATTACATCAACTATGTTGCATTATTTATACAAACCTTTAAAAAAAGAGTTTTTTTAAATTCAAAATCAATTTTTTATAATCAGTTTTGAAATGATATATCTTAAATACTTTCTAAGATAAATATTACAAATTTTTTTTGAATGGGGATTTACTGAACTTTACTGAATTTTAAATAATTTGTTTTAAGTGTTTTGAAACTTTTGATAAACATCTTTGAAAATATTTTGCGAAAAGCAAAAAACGCTCTGAAAATGAGTTTTTTTTTTTTTTTTTTTTTTTTTTTTTTTTTTTTTTTTATATTAAAAATGTTATAAGAAATATTTACAAAGTTGAAGACAAACTATTCAGAAAATTAATCGATACCTAAAGTGAAAGAAAAATTATGCAGAGCAGTAGGTTCAGTAGTTGTGTTAAAAATTAAATATACTTAAAAATGAATTTTTAATTTAAAAAAATGTTTTTTAAGCCTTAAAATCTTTCTACATTTAAAATGGCTTTAAAATAAAGAGTCACATCTGAGAAAAAAAAAAGTCATTTCAAAACTCTTTTTTCTCTATTCTAAAAAAAGGGTAATTAACGCTGTCACCGCTGTAAATGAATTGTTTGTGAACGGAAGTCTTTCTCGGCTAATATTAAGAAAACTATTGTGGATAAAAATATGAAAATTGGTAGTTTGATATAGAAATGTTTGAAAAACACGCTGAAATATACAGTTTTGAAATCGAAGAATTAGTTTACATATTTACTCCGTTAAAAACGTTTCATAGAAACAGAAACTATGCTTAGTAATTAAACCATGTTCTGCAGGAACGTACTTGACAAGCTTGCGGTGTACAGTGTGCAATTAGTTTTTTAATTAACTAATTTTTAGAGGGTTTTATTTAAATTTTCATTATTTCAATAAAGATTTATTTCATATTTAGAAAAGGGTCATATTTTAAATTGTTACCAAATTGTAAAGCAGAACAAATTTTCTTTTCAATTTAAAAATATAATTACACTTGAATATCAAAAACGGAAAGAAAACTTGAAAATAATAATTAAATGATCACGTGTTAAAAACAGAAAATGGGTAAAATTATGTCATAAAAAATGTATTTGCACATGAGTGTTAAAAAAAGAAAGAAAACCTTACAGTAATTAAATTATTACACGAGAAACGCATTTAAGGGTGAAAATTACGTCATACATTAAAACGATACATGTACCCAGAGTCAGCGATATTTTTCCTTAACCATTTTATACAAGCGGATTTTCAAATGTGTAATTGATCTTACTTATCAATCTCCAAAACCGCCGTCAGTTGTCACGACAGTGGTCGATGAGGCCCCGAAAATTACCCCAGTCAAACGGAAAAGGATGGCAACCTGATTACAGAAGATCGTTGCAGTTCGTGACAATATCATTCAATCTTCCGTAAACAGATAATCATTTTAAAGTAGAGCACAAAAGCATGTCTTTAGAGGTTGCGGAGTCTGAACGGGGGTTGGCGAGCGCAGCTCTCACGGTCAGAGCTCTCTAGTAAATAGAAAATAAATAAAATTTTGAATTTTAATTCAGAAGTTACATCAAAATTTAAATATCGTTAAATGAAATTTAAAATTTAAAATATTTTAAATTGTATATTTTTTAATTTAAATATCTGCCTATGTATTTTTTTTTTTTTTTTAATTAAGAGTCAGATCCGGAAAAAAATTCTCTGCAAAACTTTTACGGATAAAAAATAAATAAAATTTTGAATTGTGGACTGTTTTAAAAATGTTTAGTAAGTAATATATTGAACAATATTTATTACAAAATTAATAGAGAAACAATTCAATAGAAAAACAATAGATGCAGGCTTTTTCTACGTCGGTCGTCTGAAAGTTTCCCCGCCCTCTAGATGGCCGGTGGTGACCCTTTTCTTTTAGTATGATCCTATGCATAGTCTGAGAGGAAATCAGGAAATAACATTTTTAGAAAAAAAAAAGCTCGTCTCAATTGAAACAAAACGCAGGTCTAGAACACCCACTTTCGACGTACTTCTTCTTGATTATACATTACAAATCACGTATGGATCTGAATATTTTGAAAGACTTTCCTCTCGTGCTTTATTATCACGCTTAGACATTTGAAGGTCATTCTTACTACCTTTCCCTTTCATTACATCTAACTGGATAATTGCTAATTCACTCGATTCAAAGGAGACAGACTTACCATAATTATTTCTTTTGGAGATTAAAGTTACGATTTTGCTTGAAAGAGCTTTACCGAACAATTGTTTTAAGACATGTTTAAAAATGCGTGAAATTAAAAGTTAAAATAAGATATAATTGATAATAAAATCTTAGAGTTTGTCAAGTAAGGGATATTTTAAGTCATTTTTATCGAGTGAAATATTACGCAGCTTTGATTCCCCCCCCCCCCCCAAAAGTATTAAATAAAATGCAGTGTTATTCAAAGAGACTATTTGAAGATATTTTTTTTCATTATTATTCGTTAATGGTTACTAGTTTTTTGGCAACCTGCATTTAAATTGAATGAGATCTTTCGATTGTTTGAGGGAACAGAAAATATAATTTTATTATAAATTTAGAAAAGATTTATAATATAATTTTTATTAAATACTAAATTTCAAGTAAAAAAATCCTATTTGCAATGTAGGTTAAAAGTTTTCTAAATAAATTAAGTACTTAAAAATGTCATTTTTACTCACTAACCATTCCACCTTTATACCCTAAAGAAAAGTTTTAACCACCATCTTTTAGAAATAACGAAATAACTATTTGAAAATCTATTTTTTAAAACTAAAAAAAAAAAAAAAAAAAAAAAAAACTACAATGATATTTGAGGGGCTTTTAGATATTAATCTATCAACTGACGTTTTTTAGTTATCTAAAATAAACTGATACATAAAGGTTGAATATGTTATAATATGTTTTTATTTCTTCAAATGGTCTTAAAAAATGTAATTTAATAAAAATAATTTATTTCACCACCTGGTCAAATCAAAAACATTTTTTCTTTTCAATTTTATTAGGAAGAGAAGAAAAATAAAGAAGATAAAGAAAAATAACAATTACTATTATTTCCTTTTTTTTCTCTCTTTTATCCATAACAATAGAGTGATTTAATTGCCCTCATTATATAATGTCATTAAAAGTTCCAAAAAAAAGGGAAAGAGTTGTTATGGCATCCCTGGATTCATACGAATAATTGGTGTTTTCTTCAATCCGTAATTCAGTCTATTCTCGGAGGAGTAGATGTGAAATACAAAGTCAGATTTTAATATAATAGATTCAATGCATTCTTCATATTCCTTTTCTTTTTCTAATTTTTTCCTTCAGAGTGCAGAAATATTTACCTCTTTTGATTAAATGTTCCTATTCCAGTCCGAAATGTACTTTACATAAAAATGCTTGAATCAATATTAATACGTTATTAATACGAAACATTAATGCATTATAAAATAAAAGTCTTAGATAAAATTTACTAAAAAATAGTTGTAATTTTCTTTTAAAAAGTACGTATTAAATATTAGAATTTGAATTGCTTAAAATAATTTGTATATGTTTCTAACATTTATTTAAAATAATGTGATATGTTATATATATATACATATAATGTTAAAAGCAAAACAGTCAATAGAAAGATTATAGAAAAATTATTGCCATATAACTAAACTAATTCTTAACTAAACAAAAACAAAAAAAAAAAAAAAAACATATTCTCTCAATATGCTATTGAAATGTTACTTTTCTAGTTTATTTATTTTTCAGTTACATTAAATACCGTCAATATTAATAAAACTTCAATATATTTCTAAAACAAACTGAGATTTTTTTTTTACTGTAAAAGCACAGCTATTTAGTAGTTTTAAGCCAACGCCAAAAAAAGGTTAATTTTTTATTTGTAGAGGGACCTTAAATTTCATTTTTAAATGTTTTCCTGCTGTTTTAATGAAATATTAATATACGTTGAAGAAGACTGTCATTTAAATAATTTTGATAGAAAGTTTACTTAAAGAAGTAGATTTCGTTTATAATGCATTTATCATTTATAATTTTTAAAGAAAAGGATAGAAATGGGGGAAGGGGGGGGGGGTATTATAGTTGTTTGGAACAGTGAAAAGTCATGCTAGAATCTATTCTAAAGAATAGTTTTTCCATTTTCCCCATTCATTTTAGAAATGTATTATGTATAGATTTCTAGCTTCATAACATATATTAATGTCATAAATTAAAACTGAGCATTGACATATTTTGCTTTATTTATAACTAGTTTGTGTCGTATATGAAGCTGATATTTTTAATTGTCATTTTGTACTCTAAAGAGAGTATTAGAAAGAAACTTATTGTTATTTATGAGTAATTTAAAAAATATATCTATCTATCTATCTGTACTGTTTATATTTGTATCTGTTAATCACAGATTTCATAAAATGTTTTTAAAAAGTGCTATTACACAATATCAACTAGGAAAAACAAAACAATAATAGTAAAAATTAGTTATAGAAGCAATTTGCCTGTACTAGATATTACTTTGAGTAAATATTCTCAGTATTTTAACTAAATTAGGAGAGAAAATAGAAACATTTTATAAATACAAAAAATAAGACAAGAAAAAAAAAAAGTTCGATGTGAATACTTTTAATCAAGTAGTGCCTTTTAAGTAGAAACATAATGCCTTAAATAACGTTATACATGTCGCTAGATAACAGTCCTAATTGGATAAGTTGGTTTTCAATTCTAATTGGATAAAACACCTTTAAATAAGACATGCATTTACAATAATCATTTTAGTTCAACTTCATGTAAAAAAAAAAAAAATAATAATAAAATAGCTTCTTATGCAGAAGTGAAATATACCATCACGTTTGAATAAAAAGCTGTTTTAAAAAGTATTTTCCACCGTTCTGTGAACTACTACATGAAAATAAGTAAAGTAAAATTCTACGCTGTTATTGAAATGAATTTACAAATTTCATGAAATATCATTGAACATAGCAGTTTCTAAACTCTTTTGAAGTTCCACATTGCTTGGAATTACCTCCTGACGTATTTAATTTTTTTACTTAAAGATATTCCTAAATTATGATTTAAAAAAAAATACCCTTAAAATCTTTTCAAACCAATCTTTCTTTGAAACCAATAAATTGAAATCTGTATTTTTCTCGTTATAAATAATAATTAGCATGCCATTTTTCAGTTTCGATACTTTTTCATGATTCATAATGGAATCTCTAACATATATTTCAATTCGTGTAATCTATTTCAAGATAATGGATTTTTTTTCTTAAATATTACGCTGATCATGATCATGATCTTCTTTTACTGTTTTACGAGGGCTAATTAAATTAAAATTTCCGTTCTTTTGTGTATTTTTAAATATTCATTTAATGGACAGATAAAATAGCTTCGATGAGAAGATTCTTTTAGATATTTTTATTGCAAATAGTTCCATTAAATAATTATCCCATTCCTGGAAGAAAAGTGATGGAATTTTTCTAAATTTTTGTTATTATTTTAAACACTTATTTGGTACATTTGACAATTTACTTTGATTATCTTTGAAAAATGTATCAATTTTCAAACGATTTAAAGCTTTTTAAATTGTTTCAATTTTTCTTTTTAAATTTTGAAGCGATAAAAATACCATTACAGTAATTGTCTCAAAGTCCGTATAAAATATTGAAACGCTTATAAATTAATTGCAAGACGCAATCTGAAATTAAGCATGTGCAGCATATTGCATTATTACGTCTGGTCGCTAATGATTTTTCTGTTGTTTCGGCACGTCTTTTTTAAGTAAATTTTGAAACAATTAAAGTGCGATTATAATAATGTCTCAAAGCTCCATGTAAAAGAATTGGAACGCTTAAAAATGCATTGCAAGACTCGATTCACTATTAGACAGGTGCAACATGTGGCGCTAATGCGTATTAACGTATTCTAAATTACTCTGAGCGTCTGAGCTCCATCTTCCGTAAACAACCCTTGTGGTACCATCTGGCAGATAACTTTCAAGTGGAGAAAAAAAAATCCACGTACTCCGTCAGCTTCAATCAAGATTTTATCATCTTTACAATAAAAAAAGCAAAAAATAGCAATTAGTCGCCAAATGTAGTAACCCTGTAGCTACATTGATCAAACTGTGAAAGCGGGGGTGAGAAGAAAAGGGAATTTACATCTCTTGGATAGAAGTACGCTGGAAAAGTGGGATGAAAGTGACGTCACTTAACGTCCGAAAAGAGTTGACAGCATTTTATTTTTAGGGGCTTTTGAATTTTTAGGTGTTTTCCCGAACACTCTCGAGCTTCGAAGTGAAAAGCTATTCTAGGACAGCTGATTCAATCCGTGCTTGTAAAAGTTTAAAAATGAACCTTACACGTTTTACTGCGTATGAAAGAAAAAGCTGTTTTGCATTCCTTTAAGTCTGCTGAAAGGAATTTGAATTCCCTGCTTTCATCTAACTTTTATTTGCTTTCCAAAAGATACCGGTAGATATAGAGGAGACAGTTTCCTTTTGCATACAAAATTGCATTTGTATCGCTTACCTTTTAAAAGCACTCAGCTAATAAGATTTTTGCTTGTTTTCGCAAACATGTTACTTTTTTTAAAATATATATTTGCATATTAACATAATAGATTGACTTACATTGTGAAATTATTTTACTAGCGGTTAATTTCACAACATTTAGCATTAAAAGCGAGAAAGATTAAAAGTTTATAATGCAGATTTATTTTTGTACATAATTTTAGGTTTTTATTATTTTTCTTTTGAATGAATAAAGAAACAGGATACTCCAAAAGAAAAACAAAGAAAGACTGCAAAAGAAAAAAAATCTAACAAAGAATAGCAAGGGGGAAAAATCCCGTTAATAATAATTATTATTGTTGTCTCTCCCATTATGAATATCAATTATGTATCACTTAATATGAAATAATAGCAAAAATTAATAATAATATATTTTTTAATTAAGCGGGCTCTGCTCCTACGAGCTACGATCGCCAACTCCTGTTCAGACTCCGAAAGCTGCAAAAATATGCAATTTGCCCTGTTTTAAAAATATTTCCCGATTACGGAAGATTGAAAGATATTATCACGATCAGTGACGATAATCAGGTTTCCATTCATTTCCATTTCACTGGGAATTTGTTCGGCCCCAAGGTCCCATCCATTTGGCTGTCGCGACAGCTGACAGCAGTTTTCGTGATTAAGCAAGATGAATTACATATCTGAAAATCAGTTTGTATAAAATGCATAAGTAAAAAAGTCGTTGCCTCCCTGTCTAGAAACGTCTAGAAGAATAGTTTTTTTTTTTTCCTTTTAGACTTTGTAAGAAAATTGTTTTAAATATATCGTTTTAAATATGACGTAATTCTTACCATTAAATGCTTTTTGCACGTAATAGTTTAATTATTTCAAAGTTTTCTTTAATTTTCAATATCCATGTCTAAATATATATTTCAATTGAAAATACAATGTTTGGAAATATTATTTGAGTTTTTAATTTCCGGCAACAGTAAATAAAAATAGCCATTTCAAAATAAGAATTAAAACTTTATTCAAATAATGAAATTTAGAATAAAAAATTGAAAAAAAACTCGGGAAAAAAAATAATGGACACACCACAACTTAGTCAAGTATACGCCTTCAAAATATGATTAAATTGCTATGTGAAACTTATGTAACAGAACTATTTTGACCGATTTTAATGTTAAATAACGCTTAAAATAAAATATTTTAAAACTGTCTGCTTCATTGTGTTTAACATACATTTATCTATAAAAGTACCAGTTTGTGTTTTTATATGCAATAGCTTTTGCAGGTAAGCCGAGAAAGTTTATTAATGTCCTCAAATTATCGATAAAATGTATTCTGCGATATAATGTATATATAGCGATAAAATGCATGTGAATTTTTAAAGAAAATTCAGTTTTGCGCCTTTTTTTATCCCTTTTTAACAATGATTGTCTGCCGTATTTAAAAAAAAAAATGGATTTCTTTCTAGTATGCATCAAGATTATCCCTTAGCGATATTGAAATTTTTGACCAAACAATAAAACGCATGGAACATTTTAAATATTTAACTTTTATAGACAGATGACAATTTGTTTTGAGAAACATGAATTTGACATATGCATTATAACATGTTACTTCCATTACTTCCATAAGAAGTATAAAAATACATTTTCTGTCTAGTGTATTTCAATATATTGATATATTTTTCCAACTTTAACAATAAATTTTGACACAAAAACATAAATTCGTATTTTTGCTCTTTTCAAAGTTTATTTAAAGGGCACACACGACATCTTGACATTGTGAACGAAGCAGATTAGTATATGATGTTTATTTATTCATGTAACTTGTTTATGAATAAATATGAAAGTTAATGAGTTTTTTTTCTCTAATTTTAAAATGAATATATTTTAATATACATAAGCACAAAAACTACTGAAACTCAAAATATTCATGCTGCAAAAGTAGTTTTATTAAGTGTGAGTGTTTAATTTTTATTTATCTCTATCCAAATGTTTATATTTATAGGTCAGTTATAAGTACACTTTTCTAAAATATTAATGCAGATAACGTCTTTAATTTTTTTGGAGTTAAAAAAATCCATAATTTAATAATAATAATGAGATGCAGTTTTAATTTTTCTCAAAAATAAATTAATTTAAATTATAGTTAGTGAAACAGTCAAAATATCATGGAAAAAAATTTAATACATTCCTGCGTGTGTTCTGTAATATTATAGTCATATTCATTATATTAGATATTTTTTTAGAAACAAGTTATATACAAACTTTATAATTACTATATAGGGAAGACCGGGGCAAGATGACTATGTTAACAATTTTTGTTGTTTATTAATTTATTTTGAAGTAATAGTAAAATTAATTTTACATGAACTGATAGAGTAAACCTTTGTAGTATTAAATACATTACCATTTAATTTTTCAAGTAAAAAAAAAAAAGGGATAATTTTATTTTTTCAAAACATTAACAAATCGTCATCTTGCCCCAAATCGTCATCTTGGGGCAAGATGACTTTGGCCTTGGGGCAAGATGACAACACTGAAAAAGATTGAACATATTTTATCTTTTGAATATGTTACATGGTTTAACAAATGATAACTGTGTTTTTTACATCTTACAAAGTATCAAACTAAGCATAATGCATTGATTGTAACGTAATTTTGAAGTGTTTAGTTGTGCAGCTAACAATAGTCACAAATAAAAATGCCATTTTCATAATTGGAACATTCCTCATGCCACCACTCTTGGCATTTACAGCACTGGATCCATTCTTTTGTTGGTGGGTCACAATGCCGGAAATTGGCCTTAAACGCTTTTTGAATTTTTTGGGAGGAGGGGATCCAGCGGGGGAGGGGGGAGGTCTTGACCCCGTCGAACGGTACTCTCCTCGTTCCGATCGGACGCTTGGAAGTGGAGATACGGACCCCGATAGGGTTTTACTTTCGGGAGGCTAGGGGGGGGGGGGCTTAGCGGATGGCAAAAATGTCTTCCTCTGGTCGCCCCCTTTCGAACGATACCTCCCCCGATCCCATGCGCTCCTTAGCCCTAGAGGAGATAGAAGCGCAAGATCGTGCGAACAAACACACATACAAACAAGCGTTTAGAGGATTTAAATGGAATGGACGACATAGTTAGTTTAATAAATTCCGAAACACAGGGCCAGATGACGAGCTCGTCATCTTGCCCCGGACTGCCTGTTTAAAAATATTCGTTTTCATTGCCATGAAGGAAAGCGATTAATTGACATTTATTCATGGTGATAGGTAGTATTTAAACTAAGTTACTCATAAATATTAAAGAGAAACGATATATCTTACCTGTATCTGTAGCAGAGCTTATTTACACATGCATAAAAGTTATAACGTGGCAGCGGAAAACAATCAAAGCTTCACAACTGACACAAAAATGGCGATTTCAGCGTCTCTATAGTATTGTTTAACGAACGGCCGATAGGAGAGCCAGTAGTATCCGGTTGATGCTGCCACCTAGCGGAAAACGGAAAAATTAAGACATTCGTCATCTTGCCCCACTCTTCATCTTGCCCCGGTCTCCCCTACAAGTTATATAAATACTTATATACAAGCTAAAGAAGCAAGAAAAATTTCAACTCTCTTGTTTTAACACATTTTATAAAAAGTACGTCTGAATATCTAATAATTGCATTTTGAGAAAAACAGAATAAAATATTTACACAAATAAAATATTTATCCACTGTTTGTTTAGAACTTAAAGCCAGTGTCTCAGTGTCTTATATTTTCTTCACCACTATTTCTAAACAACACACTTCGTGATATATTTCTATTGATAGAAATATGTTAAAGAAGATCTATACATGTTAAAGAAATCTACCACGAAAAATATTATTTGGAAATACTGGGAAATAAAATATATGCTGCCTCGGGATTTATACTCGTATAATGTGAAACTATATAATTTTATATTTTTGGAACTGCCTGAGTCTGTGCTACTTTTTAAACACAAAATGGAAAATTTGAAGCATTTTATGTATTTTGTCCCCTTAAGCAGTCTTCCTTGGATTTGTTAGTGAACAATATTTGATAATTTTCAAAAATTTAAGAGTTTAAATTAATAAATGTTCAATACGATTAATTCAGAACTACAAAGTATTCCTCGTAGCTCTTTTATAATGTAATACCAAATGTCACACTAGCAAAATTTTTATATAATAATGTAGTAGTTAATATTTCATTTGCTAATATTCAGCATTTATATTTTCTACTAGCTGACCCGCCCGGCATTGCCCGGGCAGACTGTCATTGAAAGATATAACAGTGGAGTGGACTTCATAAAAAAAAAGGAATGAATAATATTTATTTATACTAAAAATTTGCGCAAAAAAATTAAATAAGAGCTAAAATTTCAAAAGTATAACAGTTACGTTTAAAAAATGAAAGGGTCTGGGAAAATTATTAAACTTACTTTTCACTTTTTAATAAAAATCCCTTTTTAAAAAGCATTGCTTTGTTTACATTTTTAATTTTATATTGCTAATTGTATTTTTTAAATTATAAATATTAAATGCTTACAAAAAAAAAAAATATTTCAAATGAAAATGGATAAAAACATATCTATTTAATTGTTAATGTTGACAAACTATAATTACAATTTATTTACACAATAATCATTGTTTGTTTCGCTTTTATTCCTGTAGATGGCAGCACCAAACAGTTAAATGTAAAAAATCCCCTGGCCTAAATCCTGAAAAAAGAACTTTTACACAGTAACCAATGAGATGCGTTTCATTCGGGCTTTTCTATTAAACAATTAACAAATAATCGCGATTTCTGTGCCACGTACGATAGCCTAATATCTATATAGATTTTTACTAATTTTGATTAACTTACATAGACATCAAACATTACAACTTTTATATTTTAGAAACTTTTAGGAAATGAAGATTTTTAATTAAAAATGCACATTTTCTATTTACAAAAGATTTCCAAGAGTGAATGATCTTATAATTATCAATTATTTTATTCTTTGAAAAGGTAAATGTTCTAGAAGACGGTTCCATGTAGTTTTTATTAAGAAACTAAATCCCACAATAGATTTTTAGTCAGTCTTTCACTGCTAAAAGTTTCTTAAAAATGCTTAGATTACTTCTAAACTTAAAATATGTTTATGAGTAAATAAATGTATCTTTTCCTTTCCAGATAATGTTTCACAGAAACATCTTTTTTTTTTCTCCCTCTAGATAGCTCAGCCTCCTACGAGCTAAGCTCGCCAGTCCCCCATTCAGACACCACAGGTTCTAAAAACGCACTAATTTGCTCCGTTTTAAAAGGATTACCGAAGATTGAATTATAATTAAACAACCAGGGGCGATCTTCTATAAAGGGTTGCGTTTCATTTCCCTTTGATTGAGTGATTTTTCGGTTCCTAAGTCCGAATCAATTGCTGTTGAGACAGTTAACGGCTGTTTTCGTGATTGATTAAATAAGATCAATTAAAAATTTGGAAATCTGCTTGTATAAAATAGCTAAGTAAATAATATCACTGTCACCCTGAATTTTATAACGATGCTATAAGAAAGTTGTTTTAAATAAGACGTTTTAAATGTATCGCTTTAAATATGACGTAATTTTCACCAATTTTTTTTTCTCTTTTTAATATTTTAATATTTATATGAAAATACATTTTTTAATTGAAAGGAATCCGCGCTGTTTTAAAACTTGGCAATAGGTAAAAAAAAAAAAAAAAAAAAAAAAAAGACTTTTCAAAATATGAAATAAATCTCTATTCAGATAATAAAATTTTAAGTAAAAATTGAAAAAAAAAAACCTTAAAAAATCAGTCAAATTAAAAATCTGATTATACACTGCAAGCTTGTCAAGTATATCCCTGCAAAAGATGGTTAAATTGCTATGCATAGTTTTTGATCCTATAAAACTTTTTTAACGGAATTAATTTTACCGACTTCAACATTAAATAGTTTAAAAAAAAAGTCTTCAAATAAAAAAATATCTGTTTTCATCAAATATTTCTCTATAAAACTACCAATTTTGATATTTTTATATGCAATACTTTCTTAATATTAGCCGAGGAAGATTTCTACTCAGAAAAAATTCCTTTACGTCAGCGACAATGGCGGTTACTTTTTTTTTTTATATAATAACAAAGAAATTAAAGAGATAAAATATATTAATGTATATCGACTATTATTGATTGAACATTACGTTAAATATTTGAAATCGTGGACTGTGTCGCATAACCGTTATCGCATGATAGTTATTATATTTAAAGTTTCAAATCTGATATTTGGGCGTGGCATTTTTGAATTCGTTATGTAAAACGTGTCTGAAGTCGGCTTGGTTTAATTTAAATAACTTATCTATTTTCATTACTTATCAACATGATAATCAAAAACTTGAAACCAAACTGAAGCTATTTTTATCCGATATAATACCTGATATCTGCTCTTCTTCGTTTCTTTTTTTTCCTTTTTTTTTCTTCTGTGAAGTGATTACATTTATAATTGATAGTTATAAAATAATTTTGTTGAAAATAAAAAGAAGAGGATTGAAACTAATTTTAGGCAACAATTAGATAAATTAATCGACCAATGTTTAAAATTTTAGCATTGATGTTTCTTCCATAACATTTTATTCGTCATTAATAATGAAAAAGGAAAAAAAAAATATATTTCTGATATAAAATATAAATCTGAAGTAACTTTAAGATTAAAAATGCTAACGATAGCGCAATATTGCTTTACTTGTGGTCAGTGTTACGCCCGAGTCTCGACCAAACCAACCCTGATATACAATCCCTGAAGCCCGATATCCAAGACTCTGGGTGCGCCGTGGTCTTGGATATCAAATCCAATTAAAAGTTGGCCTCCTCCTAAAATGACACTGTCGTTCCCTGTATGAAAAGCAATGCAGATCGAAATCGGGTCCTTTTTATTAGAAATGAATTAAGTAAACTCCGTGCTGCTCGCGGGCACCTTTCCGGTAATCATGAAGAAATAAAATATTACAGACTTATAAACCTCCTGGCCTGGCATGCCAAAAGAATACTATGTATTTAAAAAGAATAAAATTCAGGTTCTAATTGAATTTATTTCATCAATTACAACGCACATTACATCGAACATAATAATAAAAGTGGGGTGAAAGAAAAGTAATGACGCCCACTACGTTACATATAATTTGAATTTGAATGTAGATGACAACATCCTTTCTATAATATATGACGGAAATGTTAAGAAAATACAGATCTACTATAATTTATTGTGCTACATTATTTTGAAATAGTAACAAATACTAAGTTGTATTGTCAGTAATAAACTCTATTACGCAAAGTTTACCTCATTTGTTCTTCAAGATATAGAGAAGAAAAGAAAAGAAAGGGAAAGAGGAATAGCGTGCGAAATTTTCATTAAAAATAAAAATCTGAAAATAAATATCAACAATCCATCGAGTTGAAAAATCAAGAAATAATACTAGAATGTGAAAGACGTTTTGCTTCGTTCAATGATGTCTCGGATTACAAGTCACACATTATGTATTTGTTTATGTATTTATTATTATTATGCCTATGTCACCAAGGAGGAGAATGTTTTCTGCATTAATATGAATAAGAAAATCCTTTTAAAATTTTTCAGTTGAGGCACTATTTATAAAAACGTATGCAAATTATTTTTCTTATTATTCAATAATTGTTTTGACTGAAGAATAAAAAAAAATATTCTTAAGGAGACTTGGTACCCTTCAAATCGTCAGAAATAACGAAAATATCGATATTTTTATTTTTTGCTAAAGATAAACTTTGGAACCTCTAGTATATTTGAGCGAATTTTTGAAATAATCCGACAATTATAAGTGTAGTGAAAACACTTTTTTATTATTTTGCGCCAGCACTTTAAATGCCACGCCTACTAAATGTCCACACCATAAAATGTTCACCAATACAACTGTAACATCTGGAACTTAGAGGTATATAACCAGAAAATATATTCAGTTAGTATTAAGGAAAATGGAACAGTTTTTAATATTTTTTTCTAAACATAAAATCTTTAAAAGTTATTTTTCGCAGTTCGCTCTTTTTTTAAAACTTGCTGTATTTAAAATGCTAAGACCTTCAACAATTATTTTTCAAATGTCTTAATTATTATATATATATATATATTCAGTGTGATTTACTTAATAAATTTAGGAATGAATTTTGCAGTATAGTAAGAAGGGGGGAAAAGAGAATAAAAATAAAAATGTAACAGAATCCGTGTCTTTTCCAGCATTTTTCCATAGATAATGTAATAATAAAAAAACTGTTCCATTTTCCTTAATACTAACTGCATATTATTTTTTCTATAAAAAATTAATTAATTAATTGCAAAATCGATCCAAAAAGTTATAGAGGATATCTCTATACTCTTATAAACATAAAAAAAAAATATCAGTAATTATAATAAAGTAGCTTATTATTGTAAATTGGAAAAGAAGAAAATATTTTTAAATCGTTGAATTAAAAAAAAAATTAATTTTTAAATTTTATGTTAGTAATTATTAAAAATTTTAATTATACAATTTTGAATTTTAAATTTTCAAATTGTAAATTTAAAAATTTTAAATTTATCAACAAAATTATTTTTTGCCATTTAAAATGAGGTTATCTAATAATAACTTCTAATAATACGCGTAAAAAGTAAATGAAAATACTTTACTAAAAAAAAAAAAGTTTAAAAGGTACCGATTCACCTTAAAATAATTATGCTTATAAAAATTCATATAAAAAATTATGTAAAAGACAATTTCTGCAAAATAAATATTGGTACAAATGCCATCTTAACGGAAAAGAAATTAAATTTTAATAATTAAATAAAATTATATATACATTGTCAAAAAAAAGGGCCAATGTTTCTTAATATACGAAATATAATACAACCACGACCGAATATATACAATAACATTTTCCAGTTACCCATGATTCCGAAAAGAGTTCTTTATCAATACTATCAATATAATGTAATTATCATGATGAACCAATTCTCAATTAAACATTTTCAGCTGCTTAATTGAATAATTTATACAGGCAAAAGCAACAAAATAATATTAATTTTAATGTTAATGTTAATGCTGTTAATTTGTCATGTTTGTCTGTAAAACACGTTTGTTCAATATGAAGATGTTTATTTGAGTATCGATAGCATACAAAAAACCTATATTCAGGATTAAGAAAACTGATTAATACACTGTAAAAACTACTTTGAAACGTTAAATCTCAAAAATATATTGGTTTCTGAAGTTTCTAAAGATAAAGATTGCTTTTTGGAATCGAGAGTAACTGGGGAGAAGTTATTATATATTTTCGTTCGTGTGGTTATATTATATTTTCCTAGACTAAGAAACATTTGTCTTTTTTTGTAGTGTATATTTGCTGGCGGTAAAAATCGGGTTTTTAATTTTTCGTATCATTATTTTTTTTAGCTACTTATTCAAATTCATTTGAATAAAAATTACACATCACTTGCCAATATGGGGCATTAATATAGATATTTTGGACATATCTGAGCCATTGAAGATGCCGATTAATAATCATAAATATGTATTATTTTTCTTTCAAAATATATATGATATAAAATACCCAAAGATAATTAATACTTTAAGAGTTTTAATTGTGATAACAGATTAGATTACCTGTAGTGTTTCATCTTTTATTCTCTCTAAATAAAAAAATCGCGTTCGTGTATTATTTTGCTCGAATTTATATTAGAATGCGCCTTAGAGGAATAAAATTTTATCGAGGCAGAAGACCAGCACATCGATGATATGACGGGTAATAGTGTTGTAAACAACAATTCAGAAAATAGCCGAAACTGCAGCTGCCTTTTGTAGTAACTCAGCTTTCATGGGGTCGTAATGCAATCTTTTTGTCAAGCGAGTGAATGGATCCCCGAACAAAAAGGATGCTTGAGTTGCAGCAGGGTATTCGCCAAGAGTTGTTTTATGTAACTTTCTGGGCTATATATTCTTGCTATATTTAAGCTTAAAAGCTTAGATCCGGAAATTAAGGTTTCGTCTGTGGTTGCGAATATTTGGCAAAACGACGCAATTCTTTTATTTCTTATCAAGTTGAAAAGATAGAGTATTATTTAGATGATTTATTCGCATTAGCAATAATTTTGCATAAAAATTACCATTCTTATATTGAGAAAATTTTGCTGCAGCACTTTTATATTTATTTCGCAAGCTATGGTTAGAGCGTAATTATTCTTAACGGGAAATTTTAAAGACATCATATGAATTAGTGAAGTTGTTCTTTTTAGAAATTTTCTGAGTGCTCTTAATTTATATAACAATTTTACTAAATATTTCCGGTAACTCTTTTGATGATTTTAAACAAAAATGGATATTGTCATTCTAATTAACGATTAATTTTACACTTTTTAAATGTTTTCATTTTTATAAATTTAACAAAAATATGATATTGTAGATTTAATATGAGATGATGCATCATTTCATAAAGATATACGATTTACGGTTCATGGTGTACACTTTAAAACGAAACACCATATTAATATTATGTTAAAAAGCTTTTGCCCTGTTATATTCGCAACTATTACAGTAACGTTTCAGTTTAGCCTCGAAGAAAATTTTAAAGTATTTCAGGAACAAAAAATTTACAGAAATATTGGTGATTTAATGGAAAATATTTGGGTGAAATTTTATTTCACGTGCTTCAATTGAGATTTTCATAGACTGTAACATTTACATATATTTCCAAGTATTTAAATTTATGCACACACATTTACGCGTGTGTGTGTGGCTGAACGGATGTGTATGCATTTCTTAAAGTTATATATTATATTATATATTGATAACAAAAATATTTCGCTATTTGCAATTTAAAAACACATATATCTAGTTTTTTGTGTGCTAGTTTTTGTGTGTGTTCTAGTTTTTTTCATATCAATATTTTGTCGACATATATAGATAACGACATAATTGCAGTCACAACCAGGGCTCTACAAATTGGAAAAAACCTGGTTGTCAGCAAATAGTTCTAGTCGCCTGTAAAATCTCCTCCCACCATTGTCAGTTTTTGCTCGCCATTTATTTAATCAAGGATTTAATAAATAAAAATAAACCATTAAAATTATTTTATCAATTGATTGAAAAAGTACAATCATGAGCATGGTAATAATATATCTTGAATTGGCTTAACTCTTCAACTCAATTAATTTTTATTAACTTTCAAAATTAAATTATTAAGATTTTCAACGAAACTTATCAAAATTATAATTCTAATAAAAATGAAATATAGGTACATTATAAATTTTAAATTAATAATGTATGCAACATCAGAAGAAAAGCAATTTTTTTTTTTTTTTACTAAAATCATTATTTTTTTTAATGAAGAAATTACTTATGCAAAGCACTGATCAATATCCTTAAAGGGTGATATTTAGGGAATTTTGCTTTATATAACAGTTTTAGAAACACTTTCACCAAAATCTACAAATTTTAAAATTTTGGCTTTTTAACTACCAGCATATGCTCTTGTACATGTCTGTATTATTTTTAAATCCAAAGTACCATATATCTATAAAGCCTTTTCTGGTTTATAGTCGTTAAGTAAACAATACAAATAAATCAAAATTAGATAATTCAATGTTGATGCTTTCAGTCGCCAGTTAAAATGTTTTGGTCGCCAATGGTGACCTGGCGACCCAAATGGGCTTTGTTGAGCCCTGGTTACAACAAAACATAATTTAATTCTGATGTTAAATCTACCAACTAAGATGTATGTTTGTATTCTGAAAGAAAAGCATTTCTTTGAAATTTCTCTCAATTATTTTTCTTTTTTCGTATAATTTATTTCTTTTTATTTCGAGATAACAGTAATTTCAAAAGAAGTTAGCGAGTAATTACATATATAAAATGAAAATAAGTAATTTTTGTGATACTTATGCATCTCTAAAATTTAAAATGAGAGTTTGCATAGACTGAATAAGTTATTTTCGTTATTTTACATTTCTGATTCACTAGATTTGACAAAGTTAAAAAAATATCCAGTATATATTTACCATAATACATATGAAGGTCCTTTTTGGAATATAACAAAAAATATATATAATTTTCTTTATAATAGATACTTTGAAAGGAATTTTAATGTGCATAGAGTTTAGAGATTTCATAACCTTAAAATTAACAACCATAATGAATTCTCTGAGTTGTGATTTCTTTTTCTTCTTTTTTTCTTTTTTTATTTATTTCTTTCTTTTTGTTTATTTTGTTTTCCTTTTTCATATCAAAGAGATAGAATTTTCATGGGTAAGACATTTTCTGAATACACCTCGAAAGTTATTATGAATGAAGAAGATTTTTTTTTTTCTGAATTTTCAAAGATTTTTCCTTGGATGTAACATAAAAGTGGATTGAAATGCCTTAGCAAAACATAGATACAAAAAATGCTTTATATTATATTTATTAGCGAGTTACCTTTGTGAATAAGTATTTGAAGTACTATTAGTCACCACAAGGGTATTTCGCTACTATAGTTTTCAGCATGCCATAATGCATTTGCAATCATTTCTGTAGAATATATTTTTTTAGTTATTTCAAATAATACTCCTAATTATATTACAAATTAATTTCAAATAATGCTATTGAAACTACGCTATAGATTAAATTGGTTATGGACCATGCGTTCATATTTGATATATTTAAATAATGAAAACGCAGAAATGAGTTTATTTTATGTGTAGTATGACGTTTGATTCATTGCATTCTTTTTTAAAAAAAGGTGCAGTGTAGAATTCATAATAATTAAATTAAGACATTACAATAAGGACTTATTGCAATCCCTTATCGCATCAATATTCCTAATTTAAAATAGCTGAAAAATAAATGGAATTTTTTAATTGTGCAAGATGTTATTAAATTCACACTGTTAAAAATTTGTAGCAAACTGTCCAGTCATTTGACCGTTTTTATAGAAAATGGTTACACAACCGTAATTTAACTCGATTCTGACCATAATATGCTCTGTTAAAAAATTGCAGCAAACTGTCCAGTCATTCGACCGTTTTTATAGAAAATGGTTACACAAAAACGGCCAAATGATTGGACAGTTTGATGCAAATTTTTAACAGTGTGGTCAATAATATGGTATGAATAGAGTTAAATTACGGTTGTGTAACCATTTTCTTTAAAAACGGTCGAATGACTGGACAGTTTGCTGCAAATTTTTAACAGTGCAGTTACTGGAGGTTTATATCATCTTTTCAGCTAGATTTTAAAAATTAAAACATACTTTATGGGTATATTAACAATTACCTAAAAATGAATAGATAATAAAGATAAATAAAATATGGAGACGCAATATAATTTTATGGTTTATAATTTTACTTTGGAGATGCGTAACACATTTACAGTTTATAATTTTACTCTGGAAAATGCCTATTGTTGATAGACATAATTCTCAACACATTGTTAATATTTTTTTTTAATTCAAAATATCTACCAGAATTTTCGCTTTATTTATTCACAGACGTTCCGTGATTAAGTGAACCAAAAAATTACTTTTCAGGAATTCTGGTAGATGTTTTGAAGAAAACAAAAAAAGCGTTCAATTATTGATGAATATACTCGCAGCCGCTACATCAAAGTATTATTAAAGTTTGGGGGAATAGAAGAACCGAACGTATATGAATAACTCAAACGTCAAACGAAATGGAGTGATTGTTTCTAAAATGCAATTTATCAGATACAGACGATTTTCTGCTTTAGCTTTGTAGTATAGTTTAATGCTCCCCAAAATTTCTGTATTTAGCACATTTTTTACACACTAATAAAAAATTAACCAAAAAACACTAATAATATTTTATCTTATGTATTAGTATGGTGAAAAATAGAGGGATATGATAAATATTAAGACATTGTTGATCATAAACTTCCAATGAAAACTGAGTTTTGCAATAACCTTCTCCTGAGATGTATTCGGAAAATTTGTTGCCTAAATAGGTTTTCCGAGTTTATGTATCAATAAATATTTTACAATGTATAGATTTTATTTGAAATTTCTTACAGTCTATCAAAACATGGCCAAATATATGATATAAATGCGTTTCCTTTCTGGTAAAAACTTGACAACATTTCATTACATGAAAAATTACGTAAGCTGAACAAAGGATTCATAACACTCTTTAGTCAATAACTTTAGAAATAATGTATACTCGTGACCGGCCAACAAAGTATTAAATATTGAAATTCAAAAAATTATTAATCTCAACATTACATTATCACCTGACAATATATTTGTAATTAAGGTTCTATTCAAGAAATAATATAAACTGTCTCCAGTGTTCACAGCGTTACTAAAATTATCTCACTTTGCTAACCACTATTTTAAGTAGGTTTCTATTATAGGTTTTTATTGCCGATCAGTTTTTGGAATTTTTTATTTTTTTAATTTATTTATTTGTCAGATTTTCTTTTAATTTAAATTTTTATGCGATTTTTACCGTTTTTTTTTTCTTCCACGTTTTGCGACAATTTTTTATAGTACATTTTATAGTACATTTTGTTCTCTTTTCCATAACATTTATAGGGAATTCTTACAGCCATTTTTGAATTTTTCGCAAAATTTTTTAAGCTATTTAAGAGTATTTTCGCGTTTCGTGACGATTTCTTTACATTCGTAAAAAGTATTAAATTTCAAACTTTTAGAATAATATAGTAAATTTTGTCCTCTGCGATTTTCAATGCGAATATTATCATTTTATCGCGTTCTGCTACAATTTTTTGACATCCGTGAAAGAATTCTGGTTATAAATGTTTTAGCGCATTATAGTACATTTTGTTCTCTGCGATTTTGAATGTTTTACGATTCTCAGCGTGTTTTTGCGCTTTGCGGCGACTTTTTCACATTAGTAAAAGGAATCTGGTTCCAATATTTTTAGCCCAATATAGTAAATGTTGTCCTCTTTTCAATAAATATTATTCGGAATTCGTATAGCGATTTTTGAATATTTCGTGAATTTTTTCATGCGGTTTTTTGATTTTTTTCGTGTTTTGCGGAGATATTTTGACATTTTTAAAAGGAATTCGGTTTCAAACTTTTAGATTAATATAGTAAATTTTGTATTCCGCGATTTTTGAGGTTTGAGAGCGATTTTTAATTTGATTTTTAGCGTTTTTCTTTCGCGTTCCGCAGCATTTTTTATTTTTTACATTCCTGAAAGATTTCCGGTTACAATGTTTTATTATACCGCTGTAGTAAATATTTTTGAAGTTTTAGCGATTTTTAAAGATTTTTAACGTTTTTTTTTTCTTTTTTTTTTTCTTTTTTTTTTTTTTTTCGTTTTGGCGTGATCTTAGTGAAAGGAATTCCGTTTCAATCTTTTAACCCAATATAGTAAATGTTGTTCTCTTTTCAATAAGGTTTTTCCGGAATTCGTACACCGATTTTTGTGTTTTTCGCGATATTTTATACGAGTTATAGAGTTTTTTTCCCATTCTGAAGTAATTTTTTAACGATTTTTTTCGTAAAAGGAACCCGGCTTCAATCTCTTATTCCGGTATAATAAATTTTTGTCCTCTGCGGTTTTTTAATTTTTAGCGATACTTTTATGAGATTTTTTCGCCTTTAGCGGTGTTATTTTTACATTCGTAAAGGAACCCGGTTTCAATCCAATTAACCCAATATAGTAAATTTTGTTCTCTGCAAAGTTTGAATTTTTACCAATATTTTATGTGATATGTGATTTTTTGACATTTTTGTTCTGAAACGGAAAGAACTTTCCAATAAATTTTGCTAGCCGTGATTAAATTCTAGTTGGAAGAATGCCAAATTAGTTTCTATGCTGAAAATTTTATTTTAATCTGGGTAGAAATAAAAATCACAATAATTCAAATTTCGCTTGGTTCGAGACCGGAACGGACATAGCACGCACGGGTGTACGCTGCCGAAGGCAGTGTGGCCCCCAATCTCAGGTCAGTTTACTTTGAGCTTCGTTTTGGAAAAACCGACCACCAAAATGGGCGAAGCTCCACGAGTATTATATTTTTAATAAACAATTTAAATAAAAAAATACAGTAATATTTTAACTTGTTTATTGGTTATTATGGCGAAAAAATAAATGGATATAATAAATATTAAATATTACAGCTTACAAATTGTTATTCTCAATAGTATAATACTATTTGACACAATTTTTTAAACTAAACTTCTATTTAAAAAACAATATAATTCTATTTTAATTCAAACAATGTTAAAAATTTGCAGGAAACTGTACAGGAATGACACTGAAATTTCCAAATCCATGGAATTTTATTCCAGATATAAAGCTTAAAAATTGTGCACAGGTTAAAAATAAATAAATAAGTACTAACAAAAGTGAAACGTCATTTTTGTATGCAAATAAGCTATTTCAAAATGTATACCTCAATTTTCCATTAGGATTTTATACACTACATTATGACATTTATGGGTAATAGAAAAGTGTTGCATAAATTTAGGGACATTGTCATTTGTTTGGTTCAAGTATTGTATTCAAGAACGATACAATCATGAAATATGGAATAGGCCAGAGATACCGCAGTATTTTTATTGTCATCTATGTCCCGATCTTTTCTTATTTTGCTTTTGGTGAAGATTATATTTCTCCCTTTGGATATCAGACAGAAACATTTACTTCCTTGGCGCCATGAGACTTAGTCGCTGACCTTTTACTCGGAAAAATCAATTTTTCAGTGCTTATATAGGGGTTAATATATTCAGCCATTCAGTACTTTTAGGGGAAAGAGCAAAACTAAAATTACATGTCATTGGTTGTAAGATGATATAAATTTTTATGATAGCTGATTTTTAGGTTAACACAAGAGAGTTCATATATCAAGTAAATGACAAGAATTCATTAACTCGTACGCATCAGTAGACATTTTTTTTTTAAATCCGCAAACGAGAATTCTCGTTTTGCGATAAGTGTACACTTCGTTTATAAGTTCCATCATTTCTAAATAGTAACATTCGCCTTAGTTAATTAAAAAATTCTGCAATTAAATAAGGAGACGATTACTATTCGGAAATAGTGGTATGCAAAATTGAGGACACGTATGAATGTTGATAATATGCACTCATTTATATCATAATAATATAGTGTACATTCATTTATACTATAAACGTCAATGTAGACCAGAAATTATTGTTATATAAAAAGAACGGAGCCTCGTCTTCAATTCGCGCAAAATACCTGCACACGATACGTTGAAATACCCCGATTTATATAAAAGTTTTATTAAACATTGCCCAATGCAAATTTTTTAATATATAGTTACAGATAAAGAGCAAAAAGTAATCCCATTTCACGTTTATAGGCTTTTAATGCTGAATCACCATATCTGGTTATGCTATAATAAGCCGTAAATTTTAAAAAAGCTGAATGAGTGCGATAACTGTACTTATAATGTTTCTTACTGAAATAATACCTAAAGCTAATAAAATAAAAAGGCGACTTCAAATATTCAATGTAATACTCATACAATAAGCCCCATAAATAACAATATAGGAAAATTCTTTAGGCGGACTTCTAAAAAATAAGAAGAAAAAACTATTTAAGTTGAGGAATAACTTTTTTTTTTTTTTAAGAATTGAATTGTTAACATTTTTAGTATAATTACGAAAAAAAATTGAAAATATCGCAGAAATTCGCGCCTTTACAAACGTGCAACTCATATCAATGATAGTAGTATTAACATTTTGAATGAGATCTCGCTTCTCTGCTATTGTGTTATACGTGTACAGAAGAAACATTTACAGGCTATTTCAAAATGCGGAGTTTGACAAGAAAATTTATCAATTGTTTTCGAAAAAAAATATCGAAATATAAACTATCAAAACCAAAAATTTTCATGAAAAAATAAAGTTTGTTTTTTCTTTAAGTTCATGAAATGAAAGAAAAATCTATGTCAGACTAAGCAAGTGGCATTGCTTCATTACTGTCATATTTATGAAATCACTATTTCTTTAATTCTTAAATAGGACCCTTTTATGATTGAGTTGTTATGATAAATAAATAATCTAAAAATAAAATCAGTAATTCATTTAAAACATTTAGCTTCTTTCAGGTTAATTCATTAATTAAATTTTTTAGGGGTAGTTAAATTTCAATACTGTCAATATTAATAGAAATTGTTTTAAACATTTACTTGAAAACATTCATATATAAAATGAAATAAGCAACAAAAAATTGTACAACGGTACATAATATTAAAAATATTAAAAATGAATATTGTAAGGTCATATCAAATGTATTCGAGTTTAAGACAAGGGAGTCATACGCTTTAAACCTTCAAAAACATCAATTTTTGCTTATCATTTGTTTTTTTAATGATACAATTCTGAAACAAACAAAATAAATACTGTGACATTATTCCAATGAGAACCGGAGAAAAGTTAAATTAATAATGTGTACTTACCGATTTTAAAGGATTTTTAACTTTGGATGCAGTTTCCTTTTTTTTTAAAAAAGGGCCACTACCGCGCATTGTTAAAAAAAAAACGAATCAAATTATTTATTTTGCACATGTACTCTGTATAAAATGATTATACATACAATCTCTATCTACTTAAACGATCAATTAAACGATGTAAATATTATTTGTTATGATTAGAATATGTTTGTGTATGTCATATTTGTTATGATTTGAACACATAACCCTGTGATACTAAAATATATTTTTATATAAATAACAGGTAATAAAATTAGGTGTAGGTTTACATCTAATGAATTTATTTTAATGAACATAAAAAATAAATTTTAGTCAATGAAGGTTGCTCGCAACAGTTGTATTAAAATTTTATTTTTCCAGTAGATGTTTCACATTTTCAATGTCATAAATACATTTTTATTTATTGATGTTAAAATTAATAATGGAATATAATAACCAAACTTTATTTAATTGAGTCTGAAGAGTTGGTTTTAATCGAACAAATCTGAAAATACTGTGACACACGAAATATAGGTAAAAAAAATATCGAAATTTTAGTATTGTAAAACTGATGACTCCGCTTAAAAAATGCATGACGTTTGTTATAACAATTGGAGGAGATATAAAGAAGATAAATATTTATTTGATTCTGTGAGTCATGATAAAGTTGAATTCATTCTTAATTTTCGACAGAATTTTTTTTTTATTTAAATGCATATAATTAATATTTTTGTAGAGGGAAATAAATCTCACAAATTTAATGCCACTGAGTTAAAATTCACCTTCAGAAAATAAATATATAGGTGTTGGTTAACACTAATTCTACCAGTGTCTGATGATGCTTTTTAAGATTTTGATTTATTGTTATTTCATACGTAATTTTTTGAATAAAATAATTACAAATCCTTTTTAATGCACTGAATGATTGACTTATGAATATCTTAGTTTAAAAATTACAAATAAAACAACTATAAAACTATATAATAACTATATAATAACTATATTTTTTTAGGAGAAGAACCAATCTGAATCCTCAGAAGCCAGTAGGATTCCAAAATTAAGAAAAACGTTTTTTTTTTTCGAAATTAACAAACAATAAACACTTTTATTTCAGAAACGTTTCCATAAAACTTAGAAACATAGTGATTTCTTATTTTTACAATTGCTCCTTCTTCAAGTAGTCTCTGAAGAGAAGGGAAAAATCGGAAATATCGCAGCTCACTAAGAAGCTACAATAAATTTCTGGATGTGTTTCTGCTATATATATTAAAGGGGACAGGCAAGGGTTGTTGAAAATTATTAAAGTATATATATATATATATATATATATATATATATATATATATATATATATATATATATATATATATATATATATATATATATATATATATATATATATATATATATATAACTACAAGAAAAATTCCTCCCCAAAAAATTTATAAAAATCGAAATGCCACTACGGTGTGTTCCGGTCGAGACTACTAAAAGAAGCTTAAAATATTTATATTAAAAGAAAAATACATTGATTTCTTTTTATGCACTTACACACTTCTATATCATACATTATTTTGCCTTGTGGTACCTAATTCTATATTATACTTGTACACCCCCCCCCCCCTACTTAATTTAATTTTTAATTCATCACTTTTCTGCACATAATCTCTTTTTCTTTTTCTTTTGTAAAAAAAAAAAATGAAAATGATAATAATAATAATAATAATAATTGTACTATTAATTTTTCATCTGCATTCTTCATTCCATATCTTTTAAATATTATAAATTACTCACTTTTTATATTTTTATTAACTCTTGCTTTATTACCTGACATATTGATCCACCTGGCATTGACCGAGCCCATCAAAAAATCGAACAAAACATGAAAAAATTCTAAAAATCGCTAAAAATTTAAAAATTGCTGCACAAATTCCGAATAAATTTCCTTGAAAGGAGAACAAAATTTACTACATTCAGCTAGACGATATAAACCAGACTTCTTTTACTAATGTGCAAAATTCCGCTAAAATTCTAAAAATCACAGAGGAAAAATTTACTATATTTGACTAAAAGTTTAAAACAGGATTCCTCTTACGAATGGCAAAAAAAAAAAAAAAAAAAAATCACTGAAAAATAAATAAATAAATAAATAAAAATTCTCGAAAAGTTCAAAAATCGCTCTTACGAATTCCGAATAAACTTTATTGAAACGTGTACACGATTTATTATAATGGGCTAATAGATTGAAATTTGATTAATGTTAATAACGTAAAAAAATCGCCACGAAACTTTAAAAAACGCATAAAAATTAAATTTAAAAAATATAATCAAAATCGGGCTTTGAGGTGTATAACACTACATACATAGAGGTACCTTCGTGCCAAATTTTGTACTTCTGCATGCAGCAATCTCTTCAGAACACAGTCTACAGATAGACAGACAGATAAACATCTTTCCTTATTATTATAGACTAGCTGACCTGCCCGGCGTTGCCTAGGACCGTGATAACAACCTTAAATAAACCTCAAACTTTTAATAATTTTATATCTTTAACCCTATTTTGTAGGAATTTATATTATTAAATGTAACATTTACGAAAAATTATTGATATGTTGTGATAAAAGTGCTCGTAAGAAAACATTTTCTTGTTTTTGCACGTAGGATCGTTTCAGTGAAAAAATATGCATATTTAATAGTGAAAATATGAGGGACCACCTAGTGAAAACATCAGGTATTCGCTTAGTTCAACGACTCGCGTTGTCTTCTGCAGCCATTTTATTTCTGAAACGTTTTGGATTTCTTCGTATTTTAAAAACCTTATGAATTTTGAAATTTCTACTTAAAGGAAATTTTTTTAATTTCATGTTCTTAAAAATACTTATCGCTGAAGAGTCCCCTTAATCATTCATTGCTGTTGTGCTGTTTTTTCCTATTAAATGTACATGATGATTAGCAATTAGTACAATAAAAAAATTATATTAATATTATTACTGTTATTGTTACAGGATAATACTGCAGTGATCAATGTCGCATCACAGCTGGAACAGATCCTCCTCGCTCAATGGCGAATGAGTATGTAAGAAAGGACATCATACTGTTCTCATATGTTGATGGTTAGAAAGTTTTTTCGGAGAAATGTCTATCTACAAAGACAAGTTTGATGTGGTAGCATCCTATTATGTGTTTAGTTATATAGTTTATGGTGGGCCTGCTTTTTTACAATTAAGTGCAGCAATTTCAAAGGAAGAAATGCCAATGGCATTAATATTAAAACGCAGTGCTGTATTTTTTTTTATTAAAACATTTTGATTTATAATTTTGTTTAAAATAAATGTTATTTTTCAATATGAATGTTTGTTTTATTTTTTTCTGTCTTTTATAGTTAGCCACAAAAAATCGAGTAATTTATATATTAAAAAAAAAATGGTATTTTTTTAATTTGTCCAATTTTATATTTGTGTACATTAGATGAGACTGATTTATTTTACTAAGTTTAAGTTTAAAAAAAAATAGCACATACATATTTGCCACGTCCGATTTTTTATTGAATCTATGTATTTTTTATGTATTTTTCCTGAATTATTTGTAATTTTTTATTATTCTGCTATTAAGTGATTTGCCATTGAGGAATAAAAGTCTCACAAACATTTCTTTATTTGTTATTAATTATAATGACAAAAATTTGATTATTATTTAATTATTACTTTTTCTTCGAATTCCTTTGATGCACTCTTTTTTACGAACTGGGCGTGGACGACCAGACCTAGGTCGATCTTTACAGCTAATTAGTATCCATCCAATAATCGATTTATAGTTATATCTATAAATGTCCTATTAAAACCAAGGTATTTTAATTGCTTAAAGATTTTACCCGCATAAAACCCACTATCAACCATTAGTCTTTCAGCTTTCATCTTTAAAATAATTCTAAATTTTTGTTTTATACAAAAATTGTCTGCAGTAACAGAAAATTGCCAATCGCAGAAATAGAAAGATAAATTGTTTTACCAAACTTTTAAAATTGATTCTTATTTTTTAGGAGTGCACCAGTATTTTGTAGCCACTCTGTAGTTTAATTTTCTAGGGTTAAAAGACCGAAACTGGCATTATTTACTTTATAATACACAATACAAAAAAGCTTTATTTTGTTTAATTCCTGTCCTGAAAAAATTAGATACATTTTATTTCCCTGAAGTTGTTTTGTGAATATTGGTAAAATCTAAAATTAGTTTAGACGAGGAAGAGTAAATAAAAGTAATTTTCTTAATACCTATTTCCAGTTTTCTATAATCCAATTTTTATTTTCGGGGCAATCGAAAGACTTCCCTTGCGGTACTTTGAAAATTGTTTCTTTTCTCAACAAGAAAGCAAACACGAAAATTTAATAAGGTTGTCAAAGAAAGTAACTGTTCTGGGAGACTTTTCTTGAAAAATATTTGCAGAGAAGTTTGATATTAATTTTTTTTTTTTTTTTTGTCAAAAACATGTTCAACTTTTAATAACTTCACAATTTTTTCACTGCTCTTAAACAATTTATTTGGCACATTATATAGTTATAACACTTATTCTCAACTCATAATATTTAACTTATAATATGATATCCATATTATATTTAAAATTAACTAATGTTAAGCAAATACTAATGTTATTGTAAATTAATAACATCTTTAAGAAATTATGTTATTTTCTTATCCCTTTTTTTGTTTCGGAATCTTTAAAATATTTTTTTATCCAATATTTTTCGGAAGCTTTTTTTTGTGGCTTGCGAAATATTTTCGATATTTTTATAAAATAATTTATTTTTACTTTAGATTTTTTATGTTACATACGTTGCATCTGATAAATTCTATGGTGTTTACTTTATGCCATGACGTCATTTTTTCATCATCATCATTATTATTGACTTTGTAATATTGTACCGGTACTGCATAGTTAATCCCATGTATACACTTATGGAATGCTTCTGTTTTACGTTATTAGCTATGCTGTGTTTTAAAAAATAATTCTACCATAAAACTATAAAGTCGTTATAACGCTGTACAAAAAGGGTTCCATTTATTTAAAAGGTAAAATAACACTTCTCAAGTATTTAGCATATATTGGAGGAAAAATCTATAGAAATATCGCTTATCTTTCATATTATCATATTTAGACAAAGTTTTTTTTAAATTTTGTTTTAACAGATTTATTTACTTAAAATATGCATTGTAATTATGCCCAAAAGTGCATTCAAATACAAATATAATGTCAGAGAATAGAAAATAATTTCTTTTCTAAAAATTAAGTAAAATAAATGCATTCAAAATATTTTTTACCTGTATTGATTTTTTATTTAAGTAAACGAATAGCGAATATTCTAATGGTTTGACTGGATTAATTGTTTTATTTAAGATTCACTTTATTAGAGGATTATATGAATAACAATCTACTTTTTATTAAAATTAATAGTTTTACAACTATTAGCCTTTACCCTTTAAAAATAATTTGCAAGGAAACAAAACAATTTCGCAGTGTAAGATACATCTGTTCATTCAAATCCCTCTTTTAGTTCTTATAATTCCAATGACGTCAGTAAAAGAATTCCTACCTAACGTACGCCACATGAAATTGATAAAGTAAAAATAGTCCTGCTGCTAATGGAGGTAAATGTTTAACAAACCATTTGCGTTTCTTTTACTTGGGATTTCTCCATTCATCCCTTCGATAAATTTACGCTCTGAGTTATGTAGTTGTAAAATGCTCTCCGGCTCTCAGTAGTTGGCAATTAGCGTGAGAAATAGTGCAATGAGTAACGTATGTTGCACTATAAGTTTGCCCTTTCAACAGCTAATGTTACAGCAGTATTTCAAGTTTATGTTACTCAGTTTTAAAAAATCGATGGAAAAAATAGTCTTGCAGTCTCTCTTGACACTTTTCATTCTGAATTTCATCTTCATCATCTTTTTTAGACTTCAAGAGAAAGTTATTTTACGGATACATTTTTACAAAGTGTATTCTTCGATGTATGTGTAAAAGAGAAAATGCAGTATCGGTATTATAAAGTAAAAACATGTCCGTGACTAACGCTGACGTCATGTCGACGGTGGCAACGATCTAAGCAATCAATTTCCCTTTTTTCGCAAACTTTAATTATTTCTAATCGCATTATTTATTAGGTTGAGCAAAAAGTTCTGGGAAATTTTTAATCTAATAGTTACCAGAATTTGTATTGCATATAGGAGTACTAGTGGTATACCTATAGGAGTCCAGGAATTTCGGCTCCAGAATGCCTATTGAACAGTATGATTTGCGTGTGTTGATCCGGCATTATTGGAGAAAAGGTCTAACAATTCTGAAAGCCGTCGATGAGAGTAATGAGGGTGAAGGTGTTGGTACGGCGACAAAATCGACTGTGGGCAGATGGTTTAAGCGATTCGAAGAAGGCAATTTTAATCTCAAAGATATGCCTCGTTCTGGCCGGCCATTTGTTTAGGATGAAAGTGACTTGGTAGCCGCTGTGGATACTCAACCTTCATCGAGCACTCGTGATTTGGCTGCAGAGCTTGGTGTTTCGCAGCGGACCGTTGTCAACAAGTTGCGTCAATTATGACTTTGTCCACAAGAAGCCTCGCCAGGATCCGCATGAGCTCACCGAAGCACAAGTTGCTAAAAAAGTTGAGATTTGTAGGCAGTTGCTCAAAAATCCATTGAATGACCGATTCTGGTTGAGAATTGTGACATCGGACGAGAAGTGGGTTTTCTTGGTCAATCACGATCGAAGGAAGTGTTGGGTTCAATAAGGCCAGGATACGCCAGCAGTTCCAAAACACAATCGATTCGCCAAGAAAGTCATGATCTGCGTGTGGTGGAACTTAGAAGGCGTTTTGCATTTTGAGTTGGTTCCAAATGGTCGTGCCATCAATGCCGAGCTCTATTGCCAGAAGTTGGATCGCGTCTACGACAAATTGATGCAGATGTATACAAGATTGGTCCGCCGAAAGCGCGCTTTGTTTCAGCAGGACAATGCAAAACCGCACGTGGTCCAGAGGACCAAGGACAAGTTAGCACAGTTGGACGGCGTCGAAATTCTTCCACACCCCGCCTAAAGTCCAGACGTGACTCCAATCGATTATTGCCTTTTTCGATCACTGCAACACTCTTTCAAGGGCCGTCGTTTTGAATCCTTTAATCAAGTTGAAGAAGCATGTCAAGAGTTTTTCGATTCCAAGGAGCCGTCATAGTACTTACAGCAAATCCAAAATCTGGCAGAACGATGGCAGAAATCCGTGGACTATGATGGTCTCGACTTTGAAGAATAGTCCTTGTTGCTTTTGTTGTTAATTTGCGCATAACAACACAACTTTCACAAATTTCCCAGAACTTTTTGCTCAACCTAGTACATTTTTACACCGTCAATGCAATTTAATGGATAATTATCGCAATTTACTGATTTTTATGGTTTTTAAAATAATTTTCAAGCATGCTTTTTTTTTAAATCTATCTCTATCGCGTGTAGCTTGATTACAGAAGATTAACCCATTTTCAATTAACGGGATCTACTACATGCTCCACTAAATGCTCTACTACATGCTCTACTACATGCTACGTTTTATTAACCATTGGGAAAATGTTGTTTTCGGTCGAGAATGGACCTCTTGACGTCGTCAGTTTATTTTTTAGGCATTTTTAACGAAATTCTGTAACTTTAGAAGAATTTTTTATGAATAGACAATAGAAATGCATAAAATCGTTACAAAAATGTTAAAGTTACAAAAAGGATAGATGTAAATTATCAGATATGAAAAAAAGCCGAATTCAAAAATTGACGTCGGATGAGAAATCGTCTTATAAAGCAAAAAAACGTGGTCTTCAACTTTAATTTCCTCAAAATACCTATAGCTCAGACATCAATCTAAACAAGAGTTAAAGTAATACTTAAATTTTGCTTATAGGATGGTCTACAAATAAAAATTGTACCAAATTTTTTGTTTCTGTTTTCAGTAATATATTGTAAGTTTGGTGCTTTCGTGTTATAGCGGCCCCTAAGTCATATATGATGCATATATGATGTATATATATGACATGTGTATATGATGTATATACAACATATAAGACGTAAATAATATGTGTATAATGATGTATATGACATATATAGGAGTGTTTGGAATATATATATGCGTATATAGGATGCATATATAAGCTTCGCGATAATCTTGGCGAAATCATAACTGCTACTTTGGCATAATCATAATTGTGGGGGGCCGCTATAACACAAAAGTACAGTTTTTTTTTTTTTTTTTTTTAAGCTTTTGGAACATTTTCCCAATGATTATTGTAATTTGTTAAGTTATAATTATTTTCTATTTTGTTTGTATACTACAGCTATACCTTATAACCCTACCTTATAGATAAGTGTTTTAATACTTAAGAAACAGGGTTAACATTTTCTACGATTTATATTAAATGGGAAATGAAACAGCAACCGTTTTTTTTTAGAGTATGTGCTTTTTCTTTTCAAACAACGCTTCACGCCTAAAAGCGTCTAGAAAAATACGTCATTTTCTTAATCATCATTGACTTAGTTTACATGAATGAAAATGTATGTTTCCATAAAAACAAAATTGTCATACGAAAAAGAATTTCACTAAATGCTACGCCATTTGGTTAAATTTGTTGCATTTTCCCTCTATTGTCAGGGAAATCATACACTTTTCTATATATGCCAAAGAAAATCTGCATTCTCATTTTTAAAGCTGGGGTTTTTACTATGATCGCGTCAAAGTAGCGTCTTTTTTTTTTTCACAATGTATTTTTTACGATTTATGGACGCAAATACACAAGGCTCCATTATTGTGATCGTCGTATTAATGCATTTTTATTTATTTAGCCCAGAAGGGTCTCATGGTTAACATGGCAAAGCCGGGTGGTTTTGCTAGTTTTTAAAATAAATATATATGTCTTTTTGCGTTAAACGTTAATCATCTTGCATACGTTTTCATCTTTTCATCCTAATATAAAAGTTGGATTTTTGTAATCGATTTAACAATCAATTCTGAAGTTTTATTTCAGGACCATTTTCATACATATTCATTTTAGGGAGACAAGGAATTGCATTCGTTCTTATAATCCATTTTCGAAAACCAAATTACTTACTACACATATTTTCTATGATATGACAATATTTAGAAAGAGGAACATTTTCTTATAATACGGCAATATTAAAAAGAAAAAAAACATTTTTCCAGGATAAAAAGCAAATAAATTATTGTACTACCTATTTTACATAACGCTTGTTATAAAATATTACAAGGCAATAAAAATGTTCCCAGTAACGCAACAGAAAGAATCATAAAAGGGCATTCATGAAAAGGTCAGAACCATCTGGATCAATTGGCAAAAAGGACAATCAACTTGCCCAGGTTTGGGTGATCATGAAATGATTCGGTTTTTATTATCGCTGTAGAATTCAACGATATTCCCAAATAAGACATTTTTAACTTACCGTTTGCCTTTTACATGTACAGTGTCTCACATAAGTGATGGGACACTTGTGCTTTACAAAAGGAAACTAATCAAATAAATTAAAAAAAACATGTACACATTTTTTTTGTGGGTGTGTTTCATACTTAAATTTAGTAAAGATTATTACATAACATACATTTTGTCAAAATATTAAAATATTAATTTAATAAAAATACAAATGTTTAGAACGGAGCAAAAAATAGCTCACATAAGTGATGGGACACCATTATATATGCAACAAAAATCGCCTGAAATAAGCAATAAAAATATTTTTTGGGGTTTTATTTTTACTTAAAAGCAATTGGCAATAATTTATAAAATCGTCTGCAGTATTTCTCTCCAGTTTGTTTTGGAATTTTTGTGTTTTTTAGCTCTGTGTAGTCATGAATGCTAAACGAAAAGAAACTTCGCCTGAAATTCGAAAATTAGTTATTAATTTGCATATTGAACGTGGAAAATCTATTAGAAAAACTGCTGAAACAGTTAACTTGAGTCGTTCAACAGTTTTCAATATCATTAAACGATATAAAAAGAATCATATGATTCAGGATAAAAGAAGACCTGGCTGACCATCAAAGCTATCCAATGGAATAAAGCGAATTATCGTTCGAAATATTAAAAAAAATCCAAGAATTAGTGCTTCAAAAGTTGCTGCTGATTTACAAGCATTATATGGAATAATTGTTAATCCTGAAACTATTAGAAGGGTAATTCGATCTGCTGGATATCACGGTAGAGTAGCCAGGAAAAAATTCTTCGTAAGTGAAAAGAATAGAAAACTCAGACTAGCTTTCGCAAAATCCAACATAAATAAGAATTCTGATTACTGGAATAAAGTTATATTTGCTGATGAGAGTAAATTTAATATATTTGGTTCTGACGGTAGAATCTTGGTGTGGAGAAAACCCAGGGAAGAACTTCACAAACAGAACTTGGTACCAACAGTAAAACATGGTGGAGGAGGAGTTATGGTATGGGGGTGTATGTCGTCCGCTGGAGTTGGTAATCTTGTTTTTATTGACAGTATAATGGATCAGTACAAGTATATTGATATTTTAAAGCAAAATTTGAAACCTTCAGCACGAAAATTGAACCTTCATAACGATTTTAAATTCTACCAGGACAATGACCCCAAGCACACTGCTCTGAACGTTAGACTCTGGCTGCTATATAACTGTCCTGAAATAATAAAAACACCACCACAATCTCCAGACTTAAATCCCATAGAGAATATTTGGCAAGAATTGGAATCAAGAATTCGCAAACACACCATTTCTTCAAAACAACAACTAAAATCGGTGCTTCAAGAAGAATGGGGTAAAATCACTCCAGAAATCACAAAAAAATTAGTCGAATCCATCCCAAAAAGATTAAATCATGTTTTAAAAGTAAAAGGAAATCCAACAAAATATTAAAACCTTTTAAAAAGTAAAATTTTTGGATAAATATTTGATGGAAAAGTAAGTGTCCCATCACTTATGTGAGCCATTTTTTGCTCCGTTCTGAACAATTGTATTTTTACTAAATTAATATTTTAATATTTTGACAAAATGTATGTTATGTAATAATTGTTACTAACTTTAAATATGAAACACACCCAAAAAATTTTTGCACATGTTTGTTTATTTATTTTATTGCAGTTTCTTTTTATAAAGCACAAGTGTCCCATCACTTTTGTGAGACACTGTATATGCTTCAAAGAAATTGTAGCAAGAGAATTTGCTTAGTGAAAAGGGGATTCCAATTTTATTTATTTATTTATTTATTTATTGAGGGGGACGGGGATTACTTGAAAGATTTTGTATAAAAATGTAAGTATAAAAAGAAAAATTCAAATTAATTTGTAAATATCAACGGATTAAATTCTAATAATGCTATAACTGTAAAAGTGTGTCTGCATGTTTGTAAAACAATAATGCCAAAATGGCTGAATTAATTCCATTTAAAACATTATATAAATGTATAAAATAATCAAAAATAGTATTATCCAATTTCGATTCTTAAATATCTCAGCTCTTGCATAACTTATGTTAAAACATTTTTATCATACATATTCTATTCTATTAAGATATTCATGTAAAATTCATGTAAACAAGAAATCACCTTCGTTCTTATAATCCATTTTAAGGAATAAAATTATTTACAGTATATATTTTTCTTTTCTTGTGATATGACAAAGAGAAACATTTTCCAAGGAGAAGAAAATCCATCATTGTATCGATTTTACATAATTCTTGTTATAAAATATTACTCGGCAGTAAAAAAGATCCAAGCAACAGAAGAAATAATAAAAAGGCTTTCATAGAAAGGTCACAGCCATCTGGATCAGTTGGCAAAAGAGGCAATCAACTTGCCCAGGTTTGGGTGATCATGAAACGGTGCGGTTTTTATTCTCCTTATAGGACTAGACGGTATCCCCAAAGGAGACATTTTCAACTTATCGTCTTCATTTCACTCGTAGATGCTTCACGGGAAATGTAGCCAGAGAGAATTTGTTCAGTGAAAAACGAATTCCAGGACTCGTTCGTTAAGCTATAAATTCAGGATATTTTATGAAAGTTACTGCTAAAAAAAGTATTCTCAGTTATAGAAGTATGTGGTGCTAAAACATCTCTGGATTCTTTTGAGGGGGAAATGGTATTCGAGAGACTTTGTATAAGAAGAAAAAAAAGAAAGTGAAATTAATTCGTAAACGATAAATTACTCAAATCTCAAATAAATAAAAATGAGGAAATATTCTTCAGAAGAATTCAGAATAAAACCAACATTGTTAATTAATAAAACTTATATATTTCATATTTATGTTACTTTTTTGATTTTTACTAGTTTATAAGACATTCCAAATTTCGTGAGTCGGGCTCTAGCTTTTGGAAAAAAAAAATTATATTTATTTTTTTAATATTACGAATACGTTTGATTTTTTATTATTCTCAGGAATAGAAATATTTTACAGAAAATTTAGAGAATCTGTTACCATATCAAACAGACTGGCTGAAGACGTCTATAGACAGGGTTTCCAAGAACATATTAAAAATATATTTCATTTATTTCTTTTTATGGTTGGCGTGTATGAAACAGTAATTTTAAAATTAGAAATGCTGAACAAACGATTGATGACTAGGATCCAGATAACACAGTAGACACAGATATAGCTTACAGCTATACACATTTTGGTATCCTATGATAATAAGGTGTAATTAGCAAATAACAGATGGTTTAAAATACACCTATTAATGGGAACATTGGAAGAAAAGCATTATAAAAGAAAATCTGAAAGAAAATAAATGAGAGCGTTTTCATCCGAATCAGGATAGACATTACCTAATAATAAGTTATTTAACCGGCTAAAGTAAATCCCATCAAAACATTTTCTATTAAAAAAACAAAAGCGCCAAGTTCTCCTTAATGTTTCGGCCGCAAAAAGTACTGATATCTGATGTTCGCCCAAGTTAGAAGTCAAACATTCGAATTCTTTCATTGAAAATGGCTTCCTGCGATTTGGCCGTTAATACATTCTAGGGGTTTTTTTTCATTTATCTGGTATTCTTATACAAATTTCAATAAATTCTAAAGAAGATTAGAAGAATGTAATACTGAGAAAAATAAATTAGAATACATAATATACCACGATTGATATTTAACATATCATATCTTTCATTTGAAATAAACAATTACGTCCATAAATCATTTCAAAATTAATGATTGGAAATTATGCATTTTATAAATTATTTGAATATTAAAAGTAATATCAGAATGCAAATAGGAAAATTCGTATGAAGACATTGTAATTGAAAGCTTTGTGATAAATACCATTGAGTTTCAACAAATATTAGTTTTGATATATTTAGTTTTACCATGGTTTAGTGGCCATTTTGTACGGTCTATTGTCATTAACACGAATTCCAAGGAATTTTTTTTTCATCAAATTTCACATTGTGTTACATTATATGAGGCGTTGAGAACAAGAGTGGACCATCCTCGACAGCTGTGATTTCGAAATTATGCTTTTTAAAATGTGTATTATATTTCAGTACTTTGTACAACAAAATGTGTTAAATGTTCAAAAAATGTAGTAGACATGTAGATCCTTATACATTCTTTAGAATTTGAAAATCCTTCAAAAATGCATTAACGGGCAAGTCGCAGGAAGCCATTTTTAATGAAAGATTTCGGATGTTTGACTTTTAACTTGGGTGAACATCAGATATCAGTACTTCTTGCGGCCGGAACATTAAGGAGAACTTGGCGCTTTTTTAATAGCGTGAAACTTTATATCAATGTGTTTAGTTCGCTTACTGATTTTTTTATTTTCTATCATTTTTATACAACTTTGATTGTCTTCATATTAGGTGATTGGTTTCTCCTGAGTTAATCCTAAATCTTCCAATAACTTTATTAGTCACAATATTTCTTGGCTTGCGCTGAGACAGTCAGTCAAACAGACAGACTCACAGACAGACATTTTCTAAAAACAGTCAAATCGTGTTCAGGACCTTCTAAAACGAATAAATCCGTCGAAAACCGGAAGTCGAAAATTTTCATGAATCCAGTACATTCTTCTTTTAAAGATACAAGAAAGTAATAAATATATTCTTTATTTGAAATATATAGTTTTTATGCGTTGCAAATGTGACATAAAAATAACACATATTTCCGCTTTTCAATGCATGATTGAAAGCACCTGCTAATTATGAACTGGCACATTTTGTTAACAAATTTCTAGTTAAGCTGTAACGTGCAACATATCATTCTCAAAAGACAATTTTATTGTTACATGATTTTGTTAAATTTTATAAATGTTAAATTATGCTTTGCGAGTGTGACATGTATGATACATATATCTAAAAATAGATTAAAAGAACTCTTTTCCGTGGGATACATCTTTTAAAATTGTCGGAAATATTACAATACAAATTCTTACATTAATTATAATAGACTTTATATATAATATAATTATAACAATATTGTTACAAATTATAATACTATTATAACAATATATAATATATAAATCTAATATTAATTACACAAATAATAAAAATTATAATAGAAAATTTACCTACTATGTAACAGTATCTAAGTTTTTGTTTTCATACACAGTTGTTGAAATTATGATGATAAGGCTAATTGTACAGGGGTGTGTAATTATGCATTTAATTAATTAATAATGCCTAAATACCCTGCGGGAAACCAAAGACGCACACGAAGCTGAATGCTGCTGTACAAAATTTAAATGCTGCAGAACAGTTTGCAGAAAAATGTGAGCATTTATCTCCAATATTTCATGAGTTATTATAATGTTTTGTAATGTTAACAGGATTTTATGGACACCCTGTACCCTTATCTTAACATCTTAATGTCAACAACTAGAGAAGAAAACTGAAATTTAGATACTGAACAACACAGAAAAAATTTAGAATATTTATCTCAAATATTTCTTGCATTATAAGGGTTTTTTTTTTTTTTTTTTTTTTTTTTGTAGCAGGACTTTGTGGTCCCTGTATGTCAAACCAACAGCGAAAAAAAAAAAAAAAAAAAAAAAAACTTTTGGTGCCAATGATTATTTCTTACTAAACTATTTTTAGATCATAAGTGTCATCTTAAATCGTTCAGCCCTTCTCCGATGAGAAAAATAAATATAACTTTTCTGTTGCATGTGTGACAAAAATTAATAGAAATTAAAAATGCTTACATTTGCTAAGGAAATGCAGTAAAACTTTCTACATAAGTGAAATTCTCTTTTTAGTGAAAATATGAATTTTAGTAGATAAATACATTTCACTTTTTTTTTTTTTTTTTTTTTTTTTTTTTTGCAAAATATTCGAATTTGCATCATTTTAATCATAATTAATTCATATTTTTTGGATAAATCTAAAATTTTACATCAAATCTCCATTTTATCGTGGATTTGTCGTTAATATATTGATGGTTCAGGTTCAGTAACAAAATATGGGAAAATTAACATTTTAATTATCTGTTATCTTCAAATATAGTAATGTATTGTTTCTGTGCGTAGATCTGATATGCGTCCAATTTAGTCTTCTTATTTTCTAATTTACCAACAGATTAAGGATTTATGCCATTAAGCAACGGTTACTTCAGACCTTACTTCCCCATAGGAGAATACCTCGGGGAAGATCTTTCTACGGAAAAGTTATCCAGGTTCTTATTAATATAAGAAAAATTATGAAAACATGCTCATTTAACTGCATAGAATAAAATTCGTTTCCTTTAAATATATCTTATTTGTGGAAAACGAATGCTCTTATCATAAAGCTAAATAGGCCCGCTTTTCTAAACTTTATTGTATTTCAGAAGGTATATACAGAATTTTTTCAAAGATAAGTATGTATATCTCATAAGTATCTATTGTAGTACTTCTTGTTAAAGAAAAGTAGTCGGATGTACCAATCCCAAAACTTTCTTCTATCTCATGCATATTAATATTTCAAAATTCGTTATCACATAGAGCCAAAAGTATATGTAAATCTATGCTCATCAAGAGTATTCTAAAGGTATAGGTTTATTGAATTGTGTGCATTTAAAAAGGAGCTATAAGCATTGCATTTTTCAAACAAATCATTGAATTTCGGCATCCATCCTCTTAGATGTCTGCAACCAAAATTCCTAATCCAAAGATCATAAAAGCGACACCTGTTGGGCAATATAAATCCAAGCCTAATAGGGATCTATTTATGTGAAAGTGTAACATAATATGAAGTTTCATTAAAATTCCGTGCATTAGTTTTTGAGATATAGCTATCACGAACATCGTGAAAAATGCAGCATAGCAGCGCCACCTGTTATATGATTTACACGAAAACCTAATCAGCACCAACTTATGTCAAGGTCTAAAAGAAAATATGAAATTTGAGGAAATTCCGTGCATTAGTTCTTGCGATATAAAGCTATCGCTAAAATCCTTTAAATCATGAAAAATGCACCATAGCAGCACCACTTGTTAAGCGATTTACACCAAAACATAATTAGCAACAACTTATGGCAACGTCTAATTGAATCTGAAGTTTGATGAACATCCGTGCAGTAGTTCTTGAGATAGAGCTATTGCGGCAATTGTGAAAAATTCAGCATAGCAGCACCACCTGTTGGACGATTTACAGCAAAAACTGATCAGCACCAATTTATATGAAGGTCTAACTAAATCTAAAGTTCTATAAAATTCAGTGCATTAGTTCTTGAGATAAAGTGCCCACAAAATTGTTGTCACATACAGACACACAGACAGACATTTTCTAAAAGCAGCCAAATCGTGTTCAGGACCTTCTAAAGCGTATAAATCCGTCGAAAACCGGAATTCAGATTTTTTTTACGAATCCAATACTTTCCTCTTGTAAAAATACAAGAAAATAAAAAAGAGCAAGACTGGTAGTTTTTAAGGGGATTATAATAATGATTAAAAGAAAGGTGCTTGAAAAAGTATTTGTATCTAGTACTTCTTGCTGATGAAAAAACAGCAAGATTGGTAAAATTTAGTAGGATTATAATAAGGATAAAAAAAAGGTGTTTGAAAGAGTCAAACATTTTAAAAACTAGACAAACATAAAATTTGTTTATTGCTATATTAAACTTGCTTTTTCTATAAACATCCTCGAATTTATTAAAAAAAATTTACTTAAATTTCGAGCAGAGTTTATTAAGACACTCTTCGGTTTATGAACATAATATGACAAAAAAAAAAAAAAAAAAAAAAAAAAAAAAAATCTTCGGCATTGCTTAGTTTTCTTGATATAAATATTAGAATGATTAAGATGATCGTAAATATTTTTATGATGACTTCATTATGCTTGATTACATTAAACGCAAACATTAACATGCAATACGGAATGTGAATTCTTCATATTTAGGAAAGAAAGACGCTTTTAATAAAATTTCTTCGAGCAAACTATATCAAGGTTGGAGAGACTCTAAACAAGGTTATAAGTAACCAAACTAAGAGGCACTAAAATCTCTCCCTAACACATTTTCCAAAAATACTCTACTTAGTAAATTACCATCAAATATTCACTTCAGCCGAGCTAACGATTGATCGCTAGAGATGAAAGCAAAAGGACAGTTGAAGGTTGTCCAAATATGACATCACAATTGTTGATGAAAAAAGAACGCTAAAGACGCACCAGGTGGACTTAATTTTCTAACCCAGACTAAAAGCATCCATGTTTGTTCTGCTCTTCGATTTGACCAGCCTTACGAAAGGTTTGGAGCACGGTATACACAAGGTTACTATTTTGTCTGTACTTGTAAAAAGCCCGGGACGCCGGAAGAAATTGGACAAAATGGAAAAAATTGGACGAAATGGGCGAAATGGACAAAATGAAAATCTATTGATTTTCCATATGTTTGACATATAAAACTATTGTTATGATGTAATAGAATTATATTCCAAAATTATTTATTAATAATAAAATATATTTTTTCAATTAATCATTTAATTAAAATAGAATGACTGCATATTAATCATAATCTAATAAATCCACAAAGAAAATGTTAATTACATGTTGATACAATTAATTTTAGACAATATTTTACTGTAAAAATAATCTTATGCTGCATATGTCAAACAGTTTTTATTAATTTGAATCAGAACCTATACCAAAACTGAAAACTTGAACAGAAACTAAAAACCTAAACCAAAACTAATGAAGCTGTACTTAAACTTAGGCTCTCTTATTCATAATGAATTTTATCAGTGGTGGAGTTGATTGTCTTTTATTTTAGCCTATAGTTCTGTCAAAGAATTCCTGTCATCATTTAGCTAAAGGGTTTCTAAATTCTTATAGTGGTGTAATGCCTCAACTTCCTAACGAAACTCGATGGAACAGTCACATTAAATGCTTGGAGATGCATGTGTAAAACAAAGATGTTTTCTTGAAAATTATTAATGAACATGAAGAAGAAGTAGATACAAACATAAGGAATATAATTAACAATATTTCTTTATATAAAGAAGTGAAACATTTAATAGTCTGTTGAAACTTATCAGTATTTCACTGGATGTACTACAGAGAGATTCCTCTACTATTGCAGATGTAACCAATGAATTCTTGACACTTTTGAAATCTAAAGAGCTTGGAATTTATAATAAATGTTTACAGAATAGATTTGATGACTGTATCACTCCAGCTCACATTTTATCATACATGCTGTATCCAAAATACCTGGGTGAGGGTGAGGGACTTACTAATGACCAAGAAGCAATAGCAAGGAAATGAGTGAATGACATTGATAAAAAATTTTTACTATTGATTGTTAAATTTTCTTTAAGGCATCTCCATTTTCTGATACATATTTTTCTGGTGCAATCATAAATAATTTATCACCAGCAGAATGGTGGGAATTACTGAAAAGATACAGTGACGTAGAAAATATTTCAAATTTTGCATGTCATCTTTTTCATTGCGTAGCCTCATCAGCAAGCATTGAACGAATTTTTTTCAATTCAGCATGATTGAAAACAAACTTAGAAATAGGCTTAGATTACAAACAGCTACAAAATTTTTAATGGCTTATAAAATGTTAAATTCTGAAGACAAACAACTTTCTCCTGATCCTGAAGCATTTGACGACTAGTAAATATTTTACAACCTTTATGTATCTTGAATAACAAAATTTCATCGTATGCATTTCATACATTTCTGTTAATTTCTTTATTATTTCCTGATTATTTTGCATTTGATATTTTAACTAAAAGAAAATTTTTATCATTATATTTTTCTACTTCTTATTGATGTTCCCCCCATAGTAAAATGTGCATATGCTGAATGTTTTCATGCATATATTAAAGTATCAATGTCATTACAAGCACAGTTTTCATTTCAATGTAACATTTTCTTAACATTAACTTGTTATTTCATCATATGACTTCCTTTTTTAATAAAACTTAAGGCTGTCAAACATTTTAAAAAAAATTATTTCTATTTTTAATTTTGTAAACTGATTATTGATTGCAATGAAACTGCCATATGACAGATAAACAAGTTAAAATTTACTGCAAATGCATATGTTTTACAATTGCTATTTAATACATTATAACTTAATATTGATATCCTTTTTATTTATAAACATGTTTGTATAAAAAAGCTTCTAGATGAACTGAACTTAGTTCTCCATTTTCACGCAAAATATTTCACATAATGTTGTGTATATAAATATGTACATGTGATATTTTGATATAAAAGTTGTTTATTGAACGCGAAGACTCAATATATTTATTTATTATTGTTAAATTCTGCATTTTTAATAGAGAATTTTCAATTCATTAAAAGTGGACAAAATGATAATTTGTCCGGGCGGTTTTTTCCAGGATTTTTTTCGCCAGTTTTTTCCAGAGTGGAAAAAACCGGACAACCCTGGATATACAGGGTGGAACGAGTATAAGTTGCGCAACCATTTAATTTCTGGAAGATGCAGCTACAATTATAAACGTAGTGACTACACATAAAAAAACGAATATGCACTCACAGCGCCCCTTAGCCAGGGTCTTATTATCGCAAGGACAAATGGAGGAGCTGGCCTGAGTCATGGAGGTCCCTAACTAAATCTTTGCCCCACGCCCTCACATAAGATAACTTGGAGCCTGCCCCTAGCGGCGAAATTCGAAACTAGCGGATCCTATCTCGAAAGCTATCGGAGCTATGGGGGGGGGGGGGAGTCAACTAGAGAATTATCCAGTGTCATCCATTTTTGTTGAAATTGACACTCTATGTGCATAAATACAATTTAAAATTTGTATGATTCCCATCCATACCACAGTATAGATTCGTTGCCGAGAAGAATAGTGTGACAAAAAGGTATGGAAATTGCAAACTTTATTCTTCATGCTCAAATTTTTCATCGTTGACCGCAGTACACATTTGAACACCGGGCAAAACTTTGCGTTGGATATTCCGCAACAAGGGAGATCTAGTGCTTGAACATCCACTAAAAATTCGTAGTCGCAGATCCTCCATAATCTCTCCAGTTTGATCAAGTAGGTTTGTTCTTGATCTCAAGTAATCCCAAAAGAACTCCGTGGGAGTAAAATCCGGTGATCAGAGAGGACACTCAACATTATCTCCATATACGATAATATATACTTATTATCTCTCCCAAGAACTGTATTATTTTGCTGGTGAATAGTGAGAAGGGGTGTCGCCATGCTGGAACTACAACCATTAAAATTTTAGTGACGGCAAAGGATCTACAAAGTCTGATAATATGCTCTGTAGCAATTCTAATTACCACTGTTCCGCTAAAGTTCTTTTTTAAAACACAGATTCCCCCACTCGATTCTATATTCCGCACCAAAAATTTATAAATCACCGTACAGGCTGGTGTCTGACAGGCCGCCTCCATAAAGAATTCTCAAGTCCCCAGTAATGATTATTTTTGCCTGTTAAACACCGCAGCTAGAGTGAATATGGTTTCATCTGTCAAAAGGATATTTGCAAGAAACATCAACTATTTGTCGAGTATGTTCATTAAGAAGTTTCAAAAATTAAAACGTTGATGAGCATCCCCTGGAAACAGTGCTTTGAGAGCCTTTGTGCAATAACGATAAGGCTCAAACCAGTTTTAAATATCTCATATCCGAGGTTAACTGAGCCCAAATGTGGCACTCGTTTATCTAATACTGCAGTGGTGATGGATAAGAGCATAAGCCAGTACATGGCTTTTCCCCATATTTCCAATAGTTTTCAAGATAGAGATCCGCGTTGCGACAATAGGGGCGCGGCAAATGATCAGCACAGGAATAGACTTTTCATTGACTATACTAAAAGAAGTTTTGAAACTGATCTTTTTCAGTGGGAACAAATATATTTCTGTACCTAATGTACCAGAGTCAGTGGAATACATGATTGCTGATTATTGTTGGATATTTAATGGTAAAAATACAGAATCATTATATAACAGAAAAACTAAAACTAAAAAATCTCAAGCTTTTAAAAAAAGAGCACAAATCTATTTTAATGGATTATATATATACATACATCTAATGAGTAAAACTTGAAATAAAATTATTTTATTTTATTTATTTGCCATTATTAGGTTAACAGGTTATATCAATATAACACATGCTGACAAAGGCTGTGAAAAAATTGTACGAGATAGAAGAAAGTGGGTCATTTTTAAAATAAGGATTCCAAAAATTTATAGAATTAGTATAAATTTATTAAAATATTTTCACAAACGTAAATTTTGCTACGATATTGCTTAACTTGAATTTCATTTTACAGAGATTTTTCGGGTAGGGGAGAATACGAATTTATAATATTAGGCAATACTTTTGAAGATATCACTGATATATTTTTTTTTCTCCCAGAACTAACTGGTTTTCGCTGTCGACGTTAGAAACTATCTCCCCCCCCCCTCCCCTTATCGAAAATTTTGCTTACGTCCATGTCTCAGGAACAAATAAATTGGTCACGTACATATTAAAGCAGCACTGGTGATGACCAACAATGGACGCATAGGAAAGTAATTTGATTTTCTTCCCCCCTACCACCTGGCATTCTAGCAGTATGGTAACATAAATATCTCAACTCATTTCCTGCATTCGCTCTGAGCCAAGGCTGAGTTTGAAAGTTTCACTTTTGTTTTTCACCCTTTCTTTTTCAGCATCCAATTTTGTTCCATTTTTCGCTGAAAGATATTTGTTTCCGCATTTTTGTCCGTGAACACAACAATGCAACAACGGGCTGAGGGAAATTCGAAATCTCTATTATGTCGGTGTTACGTACTGGAAACTGGATTAGATTATTTTTTGTTCATTTTACCCTTTCGGACGTTTTCCTGCGCATCTCACAGAGTTTGCCAAGATGAGGCCTTGATTTTAGAGGGTAACGGATATTAACTCATGTAAGATGCTTTAGAAAATAGTAATTAAACAAATCCTTCCGGATCAGTCGGAAAAGTAGATTATTATTATTTTTTTTTTTTTTTGCGTTTTTAAAGGTACATACATCAGATTTCGTGTAAAATAATCAAATTGATCTTACCCCGACCAATTGGGTTTAAGAATGTAATTTAGCAAGGAAATGCAAGCCTGAATGCAAGAATGAACGCCTTGCAATGTAATTTAGCAAGGAAATTGAGCCAACAACGCTCAATTGAGTATCGAAGACTAAACTATTCAATGAATACAAAAGAAACTTATTTAATATGTCTCAGTTTTGAAATAAACAATTTCTAAAAATTTTTTATCGAAATTTCACATATATTAATAACGAACTGAAAATATGGTCCACTCGACCGTATTTTCAGTAAGTTTACCATAGTATCATTCAGTTTTTCGAAGGGCCGTTTTTTTTTCGTACGAATTACCAAACTTCTTGATTACCGAATTCATTCAAGATATTTTCAAGATTAATAAACTAATCCAATTTGGTTCGAATTTATCCAGTATTTCGGACGTTATCGTGATAACAAGTTTGCATAATTTTTGTAAGCAAATTTAAAATATTAGGAGGGATTATACAACTTTTTCTAATTTTATCTGTAACAGCCGTCAAAATTTCAATAGGTGAAGGAAACTTCCCACTGTTGTCCTCTTTTCATGAAATTTGTAAATTACTAAAATGCTTCCTGATTCCTGCATTTGCTTCAATGTTTTCATCAAATGTATACAAGTCAGTAATATCTCCTGCTTCTAGTTTCTGGTAGGCAGTTTGGAATAAATGACTGGAAATTCAGCAACCAGAATCTTCCAAGCTTCTAATTTCTTTTCTACTATAAGATCAATGCAATAAAGTAATTTAAATCTAGTTTTTATTGTTTTTCCCTTAAAAGCTCCAACCGTATGTCTGCATAAAAAAAAAAAAAAAAACGGGTATTCATTTTAAATGCGTCTGGACAGCACCTCGAAAAATGATTTAATCCATGTATGTGGCATTTCTTTGGAAGTCTTCTTGTTCTGGAATTTTTTCCTTAAGGAAAATAAAAATCTGTGTTCTCCATACTGTGACGAAATAACCTACAACAATATTTTTCTTGATTAAGCCGAAACTTGACAATATTGATTGCCGAAGTCTGTAATAACTTCCATGGGAATATCTCTGTATTTAACACTTATTTTCTCACTCACGTTATAGAAATATCTAAAAAACACAATAAAATAAAAAACATTTTCGAAATGTTTACAGATATGTAAGTTGATAAAAAAATAATAGCAATAAAAAAGTAATAGTAATTAATATGTGTCACAAATTACTTAAGCTTAAATGTTCCCACATGGGAAATCGAATTGAAAAATCAATTAAAAATTGAATTTTATTCCCATTGATTTAAAAATATAGCAGTTATAAGAAAAAGATGGCTTAATTGTTTGACATGGAAATTACGCTTCAGTCACAATAGTAGAAATGTGTGAAAAATATAAAAACTGGCTTTTTTAGCATTTAACATGGTATACAACTTAAAAATCCATGTAAAATTGAAAAATACTTCTAAAAATTCGTAGACGTACTTAAAGTGATTCTTATTATTAAGTGAGAATAAGATATAATGATAATCATAAAAAATTGCTATAATTTGAAAAACTTTCATGTTCCCAATTAGATAAATAAATCATACAACCCAATTTTAAAAGTACTAAAAAAAAAAAAAAAAAAAAAAAAAAAAAACTAACGTTGCTGCTGCCGTCATTGAATTTATTGTGATCTTTTCACTTTCTCGGCTTGTCTGCAAAAAATTTTGCATATAAAAAGATGAAAACTGGTAGTTTTATAGAGAAATGTATGATAAACACGATGAAGCAGACAGCTTTTAAATCGAAAATGTATTTTAAGAGCTATTTAATGTTGAATTCGGTCCAGATAGTTCAGTTAAAAAAGTTTTATAGGATCAAAAACTATGCATAGCAATTTAACCATCTTTCTCAGGCTTATACTGGACTAGAGTGTGGCGTGCAGCGTCCAATCCCTTTTTAAATTTGTCTAATTTTTAAAGTTTTTTTTTTATTCAAAATTTTATTATCTGAATAGAGATTTAATTCATATTTTGAAATAACCGTTTTCATCTTCTATTTCCAGATTTTAAAAATCCTAAATAATAATATATCCAAACACTTTTCAATTGAAAAAAATATTTACACATGAATATTTTTAAGAAAAAGGAAAAGAAAACTTTAAATTAATTAGCTTGTTATGGCAAAAAGCGTTTAATGGTGAAAATTACGTCATATTTAAAACGATTTTCTTATAGCGTCTAAAAGAAAGCTTTTCTTCTAGACGTTATAAAAGTCTGAGAGGCAGCGACATTTTTTACTTAACCATTTTGCACAAGTTGATTTTCAAATGTGTAATTGACCGTACTTAATCAATCACAAAAACAGCCGCGATCCTATAGATCAGGCATGTCAAACTCGTTTACTGACGAAAGCCAATTTAAGTGTTATATACATCGTCACGAGCCACATAAAAAAAGAAGATAATATTATTACCATCTCACAGGATAAAACTTTGTGCGTACCCTGTTAAAGAAATATTCACACAAAGTTCTAAAGTTATTATATTCATAATTTATTTTACCTCATTTTTCGGGGGAAAAAATAATCGACATTACTTTTCATCAATCAAATCTACAAATTTTAATTGAATTTTCAAAATTAGATGTATATCGTCAATCTAGAAAATATCTTGGAAATATGGGTAGTGAAGATAAATATACCTTCTTAGACACAAATGTGACAATTTTTCATCATAAAGTTTTAACTGTTACACAAGGTTATCATTTTTATTTTAAATAAACAAATTATAAATATGGATTATTAAAAGACCACCAACAGACAAAGTACTTGTAGTTTTCATTTTTACAAAGCACATGAGTAAACTTCATGCTAAATTCTATAATGCTATCATGTTATTTAATAGTAATTAGCATTTTCAAATATAATTTATTACTTTGACAAAACAATTTTCATAGTGAAAATATATTTTATTTTAAATGTTGCCAGGCATTATTTCAAAAATAATCAGAGTTTAAAATTTTAAAATATAGTGTAAATATATTAAAAAATGAAATCAAAGGAAGATTTTTGATTTCATGAAATCAGAAAATCAATTTAATAGTTTTTTTCTGCTGTAATGATTGATGCTGAAATTGTTGTTCAGAAATTATTACTGCAGTTAATCAAAATTCAGTCCATGTTAGACCGAAAATATATGGAAGTGGGGTTTTCAAATTTCCATAAAATTTCGTTTTCCTTTGAATATAATGATATTGTAATTCAACTTTTAAAAAAATCTGCGATGTTCATCTTTAGTTAATCACATTTATTCATACAGATAAAAAGCTTTAACATATTTTTTTTAATATAAATCCTGGGATTTTTGGGAGTATGTCAATAAAATGTGTGTATATCTAATAAATAAATAAAAAGAAAAGAAAAAGGAAGGAACAGAAAGATCACGCAGGATTCAATAACAACGACACATTTACTAACTTAATTAATGAAAATAAATAGAGTTTAAGAACAATTAAAATTTAAAAAAGTCTAAATAAGAAATAAAATTAAATAGCTTTTAAATGAGTTGTTCTGAAAGGTCACACAAATTATCGCTTTTGTGCTTTTGACACAAAAACCCTGACTATGTGATCCAGGTTCTTCACGTGGGCTTTAGTCATACATGTGGATTTTGGATTTAACGTTAATTAGCACCAAATTGTATTAGTTTCACAATACATTTCTTTTATTAAATACAGAATATTATTTTGTAATGTGATGTAAAATTGAACAGAGTAGTAAAATAAAGTATTAGTTTTGACATAAAACACATAAACATTATAAGTAAAATACTGTAAAATTTGTAAGAATCTTTAAATTTTCGACTCAAGATCCACTGGCAACACTGATATACATATCTTTCTGCTGTTTGCCTTATCTAAGACCAGAGTTGGTGCGTCGCGTGTGTGTGTGCAAAGTGTATTTTCTATATGCATGTTCGAACAACTGAATTAAATACAGGTAAAATGTCAAAAACTTGGTGGGCCAGGTCCGTTTTGACATGCCTGCTATAGATGGTGTTGGAAGGATGCGTTTTCTGAAATGTTCATTTCGTTTACAGCTCAAAAGTTCAATTGCTTTTCCTATTTGAATTACATAGTAACTGATATTAAGTTGTTACTTTTAGGGATACGCCAAATATTCAGTATTGTTTCTAAATAAAATGGAACAAATTTTCAGGAGTGATAATAGGCCCACTCCAGACACTGCTCTCTGGTGCATTAGGAAAGTTATTCTTACTGAGTTGCCACCATTTGAATAGATTGTATTTATTTATTTTATTTTTGACTTTAGTCCCTTCCTGATACATAAACATTACGTGAAAGTAAAATTTTCCTTGTAATTCCTTCAAAATTTCTCTTTGATTTAAAATATATATATATATTTTTTAGAATATAAGCAAATTTTATTCATTTATTTTAATTCACAGATGAAACCATAAAGTTTAAAGTTTTATTAATTAAAAAGTTTAAGACTATTCTTTTCTTAAATAATAATTCAAAGCATAGTTTTTTTTTTCTTTTAAGTGTAAAGTTTATTTGTGAAAATGTCTTGTTAATCAAAATGGAAGTATTTGTATTAAGTATTATGCAAAATTGTTTTAAAATTTAACTTTATGATATCTTTAAACCCTGAAATATAGGAGTATTCGGCAAGCCGAATATTTACTATTCAACGTATCCCTAATTGCTTTCTGCAAAATTTCTAATAAAAGATCTGTGTGACCAAAATTTTCATTAAAGGCTATTGTCATTTAAAACTAAATTGAATTCAAAATTGTTCATGTCATTTAAAAATCTCATGGAATTGAATCAAAATGTTCTTGATTAATTAGCAATTCAAACACTACTTTGAGCTTGCTCCAGTCTTCAACAATGCTATTTAATATTTTACAATGGGAAGACCACTGAGTTTTTACAATACTTGGGATTCGTCAAGCCGTCGATGGTGTTAATGTATACGATCGCTTAGCGGAATGATGAAAAACGAAAAAAACCCAGACTAGGTAAAAAAAAAAAAAATATCTACCATTTAATTATTTTTGAAAAGATTTGCTGTAAAACAAGATTCAAACGATGGGTTAAGTAATAAACGAAACCAGATTGTGGTGCTTTGTCTTTAATTTTCTTTTGCAGTGCATTTAAAAGTTCCGACATTACACTTGTGCCATCATAACATTGCCCTATTATATAGTCTCTATTCATAATTTCTTACCAATTATTTTGTATAAATTTTCCAATGTTCTGTCTTCACTCACACCACAAAAACCTCTCGACTAATGTGTCTTCAGAGTTGATAAATCTTACAAAGGAACACTGGAAAGTCTGATTTATATCCGTAGTGTCAGCTACTTGGAATGGAAAAGATTTGAGATTCGTTTATTTTGTTGTTGACGTGATAATCAATAGAATCATAAATGCTCAGGGTTAATTCATTTAAATCTTTTTCGAGTCTCCAGTAAATACATCTTTAACCTTTTTATATTGATTGGCATTGATACTTTCATCATGCCCATGGAATGTATGTTCTTGTTTACTCATGTATAAAACAGCATCAATAACAGCCTGTTTAAACACATACACATTTTCTATGAACTGAATTTAGAATAGTCTTGCATTTTCTCTTAGGATTGGAGTGATTTTCCATTTACCGATACAATACCGATAAATCGTATATGATTGTTGTTATCCAACATTGATTGAACGCAAAATGCATTCATATACACTATAACGACGAAACCGTCATCGAATCGGTAGGTGAAAAAACACATAGTGTATATGAATGCATTTTGCATGCATCATTGTCGGATAATGAAAATTGCGTACAATTTATCGGTGTTGTATCGGCAAGTGGAAAAGCGCTCTTAGGGTATCAGCAATAGTGTTTTGATTTTTCTCAAAATTTCTTAAACATAATTCGCATCCCAGTGGCAGAACTATCTTCATGTGTCTGCAACACTCATAATGTTTTCAAAAATAGTCTGCAATACGCAATGTATCATATAAATCTATTCTTGCTGCTGTTGTATTTGTAGTGCTAATTAAGGCATCAGCATTTATCTGCCTTTCTGAGTAAAAAAAAAATTCTGAAATTAACAGCAAATATTCTGAAAAGTTACATCAGAGGGGCAGGGGAGAAAATCCTCTCTCAACAATAATTTTTCTTGTTGCAGGTCGGATTAACTCTGCTTTTGATTCGAGTCGATTTCAGGCTGAGTGTAGATTCTTGCAAATTGGGTTCGGGTTAACCCGATTTTTCAAAAGTTTGTTCAGTATATTGTTTCAGATTAAAAACTATGCCTCTATTAATAAGCATAACTTTGTGTGTCTGCTTTTTTCTAAAGGAAAGCTGCATCTTTTCCAGGACTATTTCACAAAATTCGTTTTTTTCGTGAACCTTTGACGAAATTAGCGTTTCTTTTTTCCGCCGCGATCCTTTGGCGAAATTCACGTTTTTTTTTTCGTGGCCCTTTGATGAAATTCACATTTTTTCCACAATCCTTCAACGAAACTCGTTTTTTTTTTTTTACAGTCTTTTGACGAAAATAAAGTTTTTCCGCGGCCTTTTGACAAAATTTGCATTTTTATCGCAATCTGCCGAAAAAATTAGCCCTTTTCCCAGTTCCTTTGATGAATTTCAAGATTTTTCTTTGGCATTTGGACAAAATTCGCGTTTTTTCCGTGAACCTTCGACGAAATTTGCCGTTTTTTTCGAGATACTTCGACGAAATTTGCAGTTTTTCGAGATCATTCGACGAAATTTACCGTTTTTTTTAGTTCCTTCGACAAAATTTTCCGCTTTTTTGAGATCATTCGACGAAATTTACCATTTTTGTGGCAATCCTCCGACGAAATTTGCCGTTTTTTCGCGATCTGTCGGCAGAATTCTTTGTTTTTTCGCGATCCGACGAAGAAATTGACCGTTTTTTCGTGATCCTTCGACGAAATTAAGTTTTTTCTAAGATCTTTCGACGAAGTTGGCGCTTTCTCCGCAGCCCGTCGGCAAAATTCGCATTTTTCCGCGATCCTTCAAAGAAACTTTTTTTTTACGGCCTTTTGATGAAATTCACGTTTTTTTGACTAAATTTGCGTTTTTTCGCAATCTGTCAACGAAATTAGCCATTTTTCGCGAACTTTAAATGAATTTTGCGTTTTTTCCGTGATTCTTCGACGAAATTCGCCGTTTTATTTGCGATCCTTGGACGAAGTTTACCGTTTTCTCGCGTAATTTACGCGCTATAGCGCATCTGCGGCATTGCTGTATGTTTTTAGTCTGCAGGTGCTTTAAAAAGTCTGCGACGCCCGTCGCGTACTTTCTGCCACGGGGATTCGCATTTTAAACACTCTCCAGAATCATGTTTATGTAGTGATCTTGCTATATTTAGCGAGTTTGAGAAGCCCTCTTTATGCAGAATGTTTATTGCTGAACAATAAGCAATGCCAACAAAATAATTTTCCTAATGCAATTAAACTATATAACCATTTATATTCATCAAACTAAGCTTTTCTAAAATTAAGGTTACAAGATTTTCCTCTCCCTTTACCTCTCAAAAAAAAAAAAAAAAAAAAAGTCATATTTATTAAATTAAATGAACAGATTCAGATTTTCTTCTGAAGCATTTCTGACATTAAAGACTTACACATCCTATTCTAATGTGTCTTCAATTTTACCCTTCACTCTTTGGAGAATCTGAGGATGATGTCATGGTTAACATGGCAAATCCCTAAAAAGCTGAAGATTTTGGTATAATTTTGGTTCAAGGCTTCAACTTTATTTCAGAGATAAACTCTCGATGCATATTGCAACCCAGAATTGAAAAAATGAGAAAGGTTTAACACATTCTTCGCGCTGTAGCTTGTTACTTATTGAAAATTTAATACAAATCCAAATCTAATTATAAAAAAATAAAAAAAGGAAAGAAAACAGAACAAAATATATTTATGCAAAGGTTTTTTTTTAAATAAAATGATATGTGAAGAAGCTCTTCACCTACTTTATCTGATATGCATTCAAAAATATAGGGTATCTCACTCCAAGACGAACTACGATTTTTGTTCCCAACTTTAACAATAATGAAGATATTGTAACGATATTTTCAACAGGCCTATTTGTTTCATATGAAATATGATATCATGAGAAGTGCTGGAAATGGCCACCATCCACATCTACCTAAACAACAGTGAGCCAGATGCTCCACAGTTTGGAATGACGCTCAGCTGATAGTACATTCTATATCACTGACCAACTTTCAGTGCACATTTCTCATGATGTCATCACATTTATACACTGCAAAGTTAGTATAATGAAAATCTCACTAAAATATCTCCATTATTGTTAAAATTGCGAACAAAAATTCAGATTCAGCTTTAGAGAGACACCCTATACTTTTGACTGCAATTTCGACACGAATTTTGACGTAATGAATACGATCCTGTTTTCCTGTACAAAAATTGTTTGCCTTTACACGCATTATCACATTTGAAAGTTTGTTCCATTATCTTAGAAACATCCTGGATATTTAAATGCCTGAAAATAATCATTAATTCCAGACATGTTTGCTGGTCCACTTAAAATATTTTTTCCCAGGTAAAAAAAGAAATTCAAGATGAATAAATAAATACACAAATAACAATGTATAAGAGAAAGGAGATGTAATTAATTTTTCTCTTCAAACTATGCATTAAAAAAAATTAAAAGAGGAAAAACTGTACACAGGAAATGAATAACAGTAAATACTCTAAATTCTTTCATATTCACAATATGTAAAAACAATGAATTAAGAAATTTTAGATATCAGAACTTTAAGGGAAAAAAATCAGTAAAACTAGTCCACAGGGAATCTAAAATTAAAAAAAAAAACAATGGAGTGAAATTTCAATGTTAATGAGAGAGATTCTAAAATATTCTTAAAGAGGAATTTAATTTTGTAATATGTTAAAAGATGTTATGCTATGGATTCTGTAGGCAGAATCATGAATGCATAAGTTTAAGAAAAGAAATCTATATAAAATTCTTTTAAAACATTCATATATATATAACTAGTTAATTATAATTATCCCTGCCCTTAAAAAAATGAGAACATTTTAAATGCAAGTAACTTTGTTAAATAAATTTACTCTAACAGTTAATTTAGTTTATTTTGGGAAAAAGCACAACAGCAAAATATAAAATAATATTTTTAAAAGCATTACAATCTATGTAAATGATTGCAAATATCTTGTAGAATACTCTACTTTTCAAATATACTCAGCAAACTTTATCTTGAGAGACAAACTTATTTCTGGAAAAATTACGAAAACCTATCACTTCAAAGATTCACATATTTAGATTTTATATATACAGGTGTCTTAAAAAACTAATGACGCAAATGTTAGGTGTTGATAGAACACATCTAGACTACAAATCACACCACATTGCATGCTAGACCTGTGTATTTAACATGCTGACTACCAACTATGATATAACTTGTAGCAGCATTTAGGCTCTAGATACCTACTACAAGTATATTCATATTTGTCTGCTCAATTTATATTGCCAACTACAAAATTGGGCATGTGAGATTTGGATATGTGCATGTCTCATGGTAGTCAAAGCAGGATTTGAAATAGTATGTGAGATTGTGCAAATTGCGTTAGTCAGCCCTTGTCTGTTTAGGAAAGTTACATGATTTGTGCTATTATAATATACATTTTTAATATTTTATCTTTTTGCGATTATTTTTTCTTTTAAATCTAAATTTTAATTCAGGAGAGCATCATCAAATTTTGAAGCAAATGTGCTGTTTGAAACACAAGTTTTATCAAAATGAGTTACTATTGAAATAATAAATGTTAAAATTTTTAAATAAAACAATTGTATGTAATAAATGCAAGTAAAACATACATTAAAGATGCCTTTCTTTTAAAAAATTGAGGGGTATTTGCACAGTAACATTTGTATTGAATGTTTTAAAGAAAACTTTGGAAAACTGTTCAACTTTTTTAAACTATAAAAATCTACAAATTATTTTAATAAATTTCAGCCATTTTTTGAAAAAGAGATATACTATTTTAAAATTTATGGAAAAATTTATTTAAAAGATGCCAGTAATGTTTACAAACTATGATAATGTAATTTCAACTGCAATTAAAGAATAATTCAAAGCAACAGGAATATATAGTGGAAGCTACTTATAACAAAGATCATGGCAGCATGAAAATTATTAATTATAAGCAGACTTTATTATAACTGGTTTCTTTATAACATGTTGCGATTTTCAAGGAATACACAAAACTTCCATCTATCTGATATTTTAATGCAAACAAGCTTGTATTATGTTGGTTCTATTGCATTTTCAAAATAGTGTAGATAAATGTAAAAATATTTATCTCTATTTGTAATAACTGGCATATATTCTTAATAAATAAAGATATGCGAAGCTACTAAATAAAATGTTTCATTTAGTAATTCTAATGCACAAATCTCAGATAAAAAGTAGTTATTTAAAATGTAGACAGGCATTATGTTAAAAAAGGGACTATAATGACATAGTAAACTAACATGTAAGTAGTAAACATTTTTCCAAATATATACAGAGCCTTTCCAAAGAAATCATACACTGTTTTTGCTTGCATGCGCAGAAACTAGAGTGGTGTGAAAGGTGGTGTTCATTTTAAATGGAAATTCAAAGTATGCATGCGTAAAGAAAGCAAAAGTTTCAGCAAAACGTGTTATTGCATTTTTGTTGTGATTTTTTTGAAAATTTTGTGCTAAAAATAGGAGTTTTTTCAATTGAACCACTCTACCTTGTGTACTGTAAGCTTGATTTTTTTGTTATTTTGATGTTAAATTGAAGCTGACATTTTAGGCTATCAGACAATGCGATAGTTTTGTAGTGTTAAATTGTTATTCAATTTTTAAATTTCAGTCGATCGGACCAAAACTGACCAAAAAAGTTTTGACATTAAGGCAACAAATTTTTATAGTCATGAAATACGATATTGTGGTGGATCACCTTCTTCATTGTGCACTCTTTACAAAAGACTTATAGAAGACACAATGCATCAACAAGACAAATGATAAAAAGTTTAATTGCCAAATTTAAGGTGACTGGAAGTATTGCATAAGGCAAATTTAATCAGAAGACCTTGATCTGTGAGAACCGCTGAAAATATCTAGCAAGTGGATGAACATCTTAATGAAGATCCATATCTGCCATATTCCCCTGACCTTAATCCATGTGACTATTACCACTGGGGATAGCTGAAGGATAAATGCTATTGAAATGCACTGTTAAATCTCAATGAATTAGAACAATCAATTCAAGGGGTGCTAGAAAGCATTCCGCCAGCTACTTTTCTTGAAGTTATTAGAGTTGTCAACAGAAGGTTGGAACTTGTTGAAATGAGAGGTGAACATATCAAATCATTTTCATAATTTTATGCATATACCAAGCTTCATTTTGACACTAAAATTTGTAATATAAACAAAGTAAAAATAAAGTTATTGGCCAAAATCTGTGTATGATTACTTTTGATGGACCCTGTACATGAAAAAAGGAAAAAGATAAATGCAACATATATTTTTCAGATATTTTTTCTGTTAAGCATCCCTTTCATAGAAATTCTGTCGTAAAACAACATTTCGTTATTTTTTAACTTTACATCATCTTGGATTTACATTAAGTAACAATATTCTAAGGGAAAAGCAAAGCAAAAACTACAACAATTCTAAAGCTGTTTTATATTATAATGGCCTATTATTTATGTGTTTCTAATTCTAATGAAGAAAATAAACAAACCAAAACTTCATTATATTGACATTTTCTATGGATATATAAATGGATATTTATTACAAGTATTCATTACTATAAGCTCCAAAACAAGCAAATAAATTTTTTAAAGGTGACACTAGAAATTTAAAAAATAGCAATAAATTGCAAAACGTTGTTTTCAAATTGCAGGTGACTTCTTTATTTAATGGAAATGAATATTTTCCCAGTAAATGTAGTAATATATCATTTCTCATTCTATCATTGCCTTCTTATCTTTCTTTTTTTAAAAATAGGTATCATTTATTACAATTTCTAATTTTATTGATAAAAAGAACATCATTTTAAAACATTTTTAGAGAAATGTTCACTACTATCAATGCTAAAAATTTTAGGTTAATAATTTTATAATAATTATGTAAAGAAAAAAAAAGAAAGAAAGAAACTAAAAAAAAAAAAAAAATCAATAAATAATTTAAAATAAATTATAAGAAGTCGAAAGCAAATAATTAAAAAAAATGTACTTATACAACATTTGAAGACATAAAAATATTTTTATTTTTTGAAAAACATACAAAATAAGCATAAATGATATAAAATAACGTAAGCATTTTGTCTTCCATAAAACTGGAAAAATATGTAATTTTGCACAGTTAGGTTTTCCAGAAATTAGGATTTTGTTCCAATCTCCTTTGGAAATTCAAGTACCACTGTTGAACAGAATTCAAAGGAACAAAATTTTCTGTGCTACCAGGAATTATTTGGCTAGATGTAACAGCAAATGATGCTATATAATTGAAGAAATTTTCTAACATTTTGTTAGTGAACTCCATAAATGAATTAGCGGTTGAAGGTGTACTCTGGGCAATGGGAGTTTGTAATTCCAACTGTTGTAGTGGCTCAATAGAAATACCAATCTGGGCTACATGAGAAATAGGTTGTACACCAAATGGTCCCGTAACGTTGGGCTCTGGAAAGAAGAACAACAGAGATTAAAATCAAAACTGATAGTTAAAACCAATATTTTATAATAATACATTTTAAATGTTATTAAACATAGTATTTCTAAACAAAAACTATGTACATGAACAACAAAAAAAAAAAGACATAGGAATTTTTTATACATGAAATAAAATATTGAATAAATTTATTTAAAAAGTACATTAAAAATGTTTATTGCACTACGATGTGTATGCTTCACATAAAAGAATATATGAACATCAATGAAATTGGAAAAGCTAAATAATTTTACCCATTTCTTCTTGATTAAGATTAATTGTTCTTTATAAATAAAATAATGCACAAAAGAGGGTATCTCAGTATTTCAAACAATCAACATGATGAAAAATTTGTTGGTTAAAATTTAAAGAAGACTTTGACTTGAAATCAATCTATTCATGTTTACATCTTCCTCTTTTTCTTTGAGAAATTTGATTAACCTACACAACTATAATACTGAAGTTCTAATGAATATTTATAATAATTCATGAAACATGAGAAATGAGATATAAGAAAATTGCAAACATCAAAGACAAGACAGAACACTGAAAGGATCAGGGTCCATAAGCCGTGTTTTTGGCCCATGAAATAAGACTAAAATTCGATTTTGTTATACTCATTTAATTATTTTATTATTTCCTTTATAATATTACAAGGTTTATCCTGTTTGATTTCAACAATAGTTTTTGCATTTTGTTCGGATTTATATGACTCAAACAAGCTCAAACTTTGTATTATTCGTAGTTTTTGATGAAAAATATGCAATTTCTTCTAATTTTACCTCAATTATTTATATGAGCGCAATCATGCAACACTTTCTTCTTTAGATATATTATAAAATACATCAAAATGTACAATGTATGTAAAAATAAAAGTGTTGCAAAGCTGCACTCATAGTAAAATATTAAAAATAGGGAGTTAAGTAACTGTATTACCGTACGTCAATAAGAGACTTTAGGATGCAGCAGCGTGTTCAGGGGCGCGCCGACCCGGTGTGCAGTGTGTGCGGCGCACACAGGCACTGAAGTAAAAAAGGTGCCAAATATTTTGGTTGAAGAGAAACATTCCCCAAAAGAAAAAAATCCTTAATTTAATTATCCTAAAATATATTACATTTTCTTGACACCTTAATTATGATTTACCTAAGATCAATTTACTTATCATTTAATTATTATTATTTTTTTTTATCCATTTTGTTTTTATTCTACGTTCGAGTCTTCTAATAAGTAATTTTGAGAAACAATGTAAAACTATTTTTTTTTAGTAGAACTTGTATGAGTGTTCTGATCAAATTAGAGATTTTGGATTAGAGAGACTGGCGTCAACTATTCGACAATTTTTAATTGGTTAAAACGAAGTCGCTTGCGAAGGTTTTGGAATTCCATGCCGTAAGTTTCACGCTGTGTGATTTTAGTACTCATTGAATTAAGCCTGCTTTATGTTCTAAATAAATAGTTTTTCAGCGCCCCTACAAATGATCACTTCTGTAGAAACTATTATATATTGAACAAAAATTGTGTGTTTATTCCGATCATTAGGGTTTAGACCTCCGAGCAAAACATATTTTTTTTTATCTATTCTATCTTGTACTCTGGACCTATTCACATGGTGTACAGAGGATTTTTGTTAAAGCGGAAGGGGGTAGAATGGGAAAAATAGGCTAAATTTGGAAAAAAATTCTTACTTTTTCAAATATTTAGATTGGCGACCTCCTGCACCACCTGCGTACGTCCATGTCTATCACAAACTCAATAAATAAATGGTCATATACTGTCATATATTGTCATCAAAATATTGTCAGATCTATTCATTTGAATTCAGAACATAAAATTGAAAGTATTGAAATACATTTGCATTTATTAGATTTATATGTAATCTTAAACGTTACAGATACTGAATTGGTCGCAAAAGTTCAATTTAGACATAAATAATTTATGATCTACAACAATGGCTCTAATATAAAAGGAAAAATATAGATTTATAAAAGATAGTTCTAAATTTTCGTGCATTTTATATCCTATTAGCTGTTTTGCCCGACACTGACCAGGCAAAATCGGTAACTACTCAAAATACGAACAAAACAAACATGACAAACTATAGCTACGTACATTTTTCTTTCTAACTGTACAATACATTAAAAATTATATGAATATTTTCTCATTCCAAAAGAAAAAAAATCGAAATTTCAAATTCGTGTTTTTTTCCTCTCTCATTTTTTCCAAGTCCGCATCGGCTTAACTATTCAAAATACGAAAACAAATACCCACTTAATCTTGGTACCCTTGTCTCTTCAACGGTTCAATCTGTTTTAGAAAAATATTAATATTAACCCTTTTAAAAAAATTCATTTCCAAACGTCATTTCGTTTTTTTTTTTCCGTTTTCTCTACATTTTTTTAAAATGTGCATCAATTCTGGAAATCGAAATACGAAAAAAAAATTATAGCTACGCTTATTTTTTTGTCGAACGGTGTGTTCTGTTTGAAAAAAATATCCATTTTAACTAGAGATCGGCCGGAACAGGTTTTTAAGTCCAAAACAGAAACCGAAATTTCGGTCGATGTCTAATTTTAACCCTTTCAAAAAGATTCGTTTTCGAAAGTCACTTTATTTTTCATCACTTGATTTTCGTTTTTTTCTGCAGAGTGCAGACTTTAAAAATCAGGATTCATTTTCCTGTTTCAAAATACAAAACAAATAATTAATGAGAGTTCTTTTTTCTTTATAACGACGTCTTGGGTTTAAAAAATATATTCATTCCTTTCCGGAAGTCACTTCGCGATTTCGTCAGACTTTATTCTTTCTCGGTGAAATCAAAAGATGGATTTTCACTTAAAAATATATAATCATACAAATTCGAGGATGTACACTGCCAAAGACAGTAAGGCCCCCAACATTAAGTTCGTTTGAACAGAATTTTGTTTAAAAATATAAAATCATTCAAAAGGTATGTTTAAGATTTTTTATCACGGGCCCGGCAATGCCGTGCGGGTCAACTGTTCAATATATTTATTCAAACGAATTAATCACTGTTATCCAAACTTTACAATTATTTTTCGGATTCTTTTCCCATTGTCGGTATCTATGGCATTTACGGTACCCTTGTTTTCGAAGAGTAAAATTATGAAAAAAAAATATATATAAATATGTTTTATAATGGTGCAAGACAGACTTTATGTATTGTATTATTTTCTCCGAGGCAGGGAAATGTTTCCGATTGATGCAGTATTCCGATACAGAAAGGTTCCATTTTCAAAGGTTTTACTGTATTTCGAATTTTATTTATACATAGCTGCCAACCTTATTTATTTTTCAAGTTAAATTATCATATTTTGAACGAGAAATTGTCAATAAATGTAATCAAATAAGAATCCTATAGGAACACGACACATTTTATTAAATAAATTTTCTAGTTTGAAATATGTTTACTTGACCTGGGAAAAAAAATGGAAGATTGGCAGCTATGCAGTTATTCTCAATGAAAAAAAAATGGGGGTAGGGGAACATAGGGCGTCAACTGAAGTTTGCACACAGGCGCCGGATACTGCTGGCACGCCCCTGAACGTGTTAAAATGACCATAACTATTGCTACTGCTGGAATCGATTCTGAGACTGACCAAGAGTGGATGGCAAACCCATTGTTGTCTTTCATACAAGAATATTCTAGTCAAGACATTTTCAATGATGGTGAGATGAGATAGTATTGTTTTATAATCTTCTTCCTGATAAGACTTTTGTAGTATGGTTGCATTCAGACAACACTTGCTTGAAAAACTCTATTATTTCCTCGGGTTTTCTTTTCCAAAGGCTCTGTGTTCATCAACAAAAGAAAGGGGCGGCAATAAACATGTTAGGGATCTCCTCTGCTGATCTCTGACCTGTCACCAAGCAGCAGAAGACTGACCACACCAAAGAAAGTGACTGACTACATCAAAGAAAGCAAATGACCACATGAAAGGGATCGCTTTAGCAAGGTGTAGTCAGTTTGCAGCTTAAAAGGTGAAAATTATCATGATGGGAAACTATCCAAACTGCGACTGGCTATTTTACTATGCACAAATACAGACAGAAATGAAAAGATAACACCATTAGTTGTTGGAAAAAAAAAAAAAAAGCAAAACTTTCTTCGCAAATTGGACAGACAAATGCACTTACAGAAATGCAAAATACTTTTGTTGATAAATGTACACCTGATGTTGTACATTTAAAGTTACAAAATGTGTTAATGAAATTTTTTCCTGCCAATTGTACAAGTAAAGTTCAACCATGTGATTTGAGAATCATATGATCATTCAAAGTAAACTATAGAAACAAACTTTTGAAAAAAATCTCTTCTTAGTGTAGAATCTGGAAGCAGGAAAAAAAATTATAAACACTCTAGAAGCTCTTCATATGATTTCTTCAGCATGGGAGAGAATCTGGAGAAAATGTATCTCAAGTTCTTTCGCAAAAGGTTGTTTCCTGGAGAAATGAGGTGATAGCATTGAGTACGAAGAGAGAGAAAATGAAGATTCTAATGAAATGGGTGAGGCTTTTTTTGTGCTTAGATATAGTTAGTGAGGATTGTCTTGCTTATGATTCAAACATCGTGACATCAGAGATTCCGCCTCTAAGCGATTTGATAGACTCATAATCGGATAGTTTGGATAATGATAAGGAACATGGAGTTCCTTTTGCGACAGAAACCATTCAAGCTTTGGAAAAAGTGACAGTGTTTCTTCCAAATACTGAAGGTCAAGGGAAAATTTTCAAAAACTCATATATGAGACTGTAATTTGTGATGTAGCTGCTAAAAAGAGGATGGAAAGTAAAATAACCAATTTCTTTAAAACATAATTTAGAAAACTGATGTCTAAACCATTGTAAATGAAGAAATAAAAGGTATGTTACCTAAATTAGCCTTTATCTAATGCTTAGTGTTTTGTTTTTGACTTACCCTGATTTAACAGTTTTCTCGCATATAGGATAATTTCTTTATGGTCCCTTGAATAATGTTAAATTGGGGTTTCACTGTATTATTAATTTATTGTTTTAGTAATTAGAGTATTGCCAGAACTCATACTAAACTGAAAAATCTGAGCCATATTAGTTCACTATCAATAAAACAGAAACAATTTTTGAAAAATGCAAGTCAGTTTTGAAAGTTATAAATAGCTTAAATATAAATTAAATATACACTCCAATAACATGTTTAAATTTCATTAGCGGTTCTGTCATTTTTATCAAAGTTAAAGCATGGGTAAACTGAGAGAATGATAAAATGAATTCAAAAAACATTTCCCAAAGTATCATATTACAGTTGCATAAGTTTGAAATTAGACTAACTTTAATAAAGTATACTTAAAACATAATAATAATTATCCAAAGAGGTCAATGTGTATTAAAATGCTGCATTATAAAATATTACAAAGATGATTAGGTATGTGCCGCAGTTGAAGTCAAGAACATATTTAAATGTCATAGTTGTTCAAATACTTTTACGAAAATTAAATAAAGAGTAAACAGATAGATAAAACGAAATCATTAATGCTTTTTAACTACAGTGGATGATCGGTTAACAAACTGTTCAATTTACAAATAGATCGGTTAATGAACACTTTCGCGAGAGATTTTTATGTTCGGATAACGAACACCACACAAAATGAAGCAAAGAAGCAGCAATGCTGTGTTTCAGATGTGCAGAGCTGTATTTAATTACATCTGTTATCGATTTAGAGAAAATTTTAACAGTTCTAAACTTATGATCTAATTAATTCATGGGATACCGGGGGTTCAGGCCCTACATTTTAGCACCCCCCCCCCCCCCCAAAAAAAAAAAAATTAGAATGAACAAATTAAAAACATTAAATTTTATATTTTGTGTCCCTTTTCAAACAAATATTTTAAATTTCAAATTAATTATCTTAATTGAAATTTAGTTCCAAAATTATTAGCATGCTCTAGGCTTCACTTGAGCTTTATCAGGCCCTGCAGTAAAAACAATCATTTAGAGAATGAATGGAGTTTTTGATAGGTCAAAGTGATAAATTGATGTGGTTTAATGTTTTAGTCAATGAATGTGATCCTAAAAGTTTTTACAAAGGGCATATCATTTATCTTTTTAAGTACGGCACGACACGGACAAAGCTGTCAAAATATGATCTGTCCATATTAAATATGGACGTATATTAACCCTATTAAAAAGGGAAGATTGAAAACTCTAGAAAGGAAAATTGGGCTTGAACAAGTCTACTGTAGGGACAATCTCAGCTAAGAAACATGCAATTAAGAATACTCAAGTGGCTAAAGGAGTAATGAAAATTCCATGTGAGAAGTAAAGGTGTGTCATTCATGAGACAACAGTGAAATTGTTTTTAGTTTTGATAAAAGAAAGTGAAATGAAAATAGATGTAATCAGTATAGCTATCATCCAAGAAAAAGCTAGAGAAAAGTTTGAAAAACAGAAGAAACAAAACGAAATATAAAAAGAGACTTGGCATTAAACATGTAGTAATGCACGGTGAGTCTGCTAGTGCATAATAAGAAGCTGATAAGTTCTGTCTAGAATTTCAAAAATTCATTGAAATAGAAGGATATTGTCCACAACAAATTTTTAATTGTAATGAAACTGGTTTGTTTTGGAAGTGCATGCCGAAACTTACCTACATTACTGTACTGGCGATTTATTTTATTATTGTTATGAAGGTAGTGAGTTTAAAAAGATGAATTCAATTTAAATTATTAGGTATAAATCATATAAATTTAGCCGGATCAATTATTAAATACATTGCATTGCTCGAAGATTTTCCTTGCTTGGCAGTTCAGTTTCTGCCTTCAAATAAAAGGTAAAAATAAGCACTCGCTAGTCACTACTGGGTGAAAAACTGGCGATTAAAACTTGAAAAACTGGTGATTAAAAATATGGAAAGAACTGGCCAAATGCAGGATTTTCCAATTTGACCTTTTTCTATTCCTTTTTTCCCTACATTTCGGATGTTTCAGATTTCTGAAGTCTGCATCCACTTTCATTTTTGAAATAATTCTACAAAATTTAAAAATAAATTATTTTATAACCTTAGTTTTTAATAAAAATACATTATTTTTGAATAAACATTTTATTTTATTTTATTTTTTGCACATGTGAAATAAGAAACACTTATATTCCATGCATCTATCAGTTTTTCACATCTTATTTGATTTTATTATTATATAATATCTTCTTCAAAGAAATACTTTCACAAACAAAATGGTAAAAGAAAGTACTATTACCCAGTAATGTAACCAGATTTTTTTTTTTGGGGTGGGGGGTTGGGGGTTGGAGGGGGTAGACAACTTTCGTTGAAGAAATTTTAAAATAAAATTACAAATTTCTCTCAAAATTTAATATTAACATATGTTAAAATTTATTTTAATTCAAATTTGTCAGAAAAAAAGGAATATTTTGTTGATAAAAAATGCCCCCCATTGATACTTAATTTTAAACATTATTATGAAATATTTTAGGGGTTTATGCAGTTAACTTATTTTAAAATTTAAAATAGATTGGAAATTAGTATCTCAAGTTTATTTAAAGCAATACAAATTAAAATATTTTTATGTTGCACATAAATTACTTATTTACTACAAGCTCATTATATATTTTTAAAATAAAATATTCAGTGACATAAATGTACTTACTGGCTACTAAAGAAATTATTCTCACTAGCCAGGAACTTGCTACTAAAAAAAAAATCAACTAACTGGCCAGTGGCTACTAAGCACAATTCCTTATTTTTATCTTTACCTCCAAATACCACTTCATTGATTCAACCCATAGATCAGGGGTTATTGAAGATTTTAAAAAATTGTATATTCGTGAATTGTTTCTTCGGTGTGTTGCAGCATGCGAGTTCTCATGAACAAAGAGTTTAAAATTGCTTTGGAAAGATAATTTGATATTCTTGAAGCAATACAGCTCATTCAAAAGGCATGGCCAGAAGTCACTCAACGACAGTTAAACTGTGCTTGGCGAAAGCGGTCTCAAAATGGTACCCAAAACAGGCTGATGTTGATAGGCTTGGGGACCTTTACAATGAAAATGCTATTAATCAAATACAGAGACATCCTGAAGAAGAGAGAAAAAGAATAGACTTTGGGCAGATACCTTAATGCCCCACAAACTCAAAAAAAGCATCACTGAAGGAAGGGCAAGATTGTATGTATGTAATGTATGTTTTATTATTATTACATTTAAATAAATTTAGGGAGAATTTATATTATTTTTTATATATTATTTAGCTTTTAAGAACAAATTAATTGAATTTCCATACAAATCTATTCTAAATCCATGATCAGTTAATGAAGAATTCGGTTAGTGAACATTGTTTTAGAGCAAGGTTAAGTTTGTTAAAGCGATAACCCATTGTACATTGTGAAAAGTTTTACAAAGCTCAAGAAAACAAAAATTTCATTAAAACGGAACAGTTGGTTTACATACAAGACTATATAGTGCCAATTTTATGAGTCAATATTGGTTGTTGTTACAAAATTGGCAGTCTGCATTTTCAAAAAGGATTGATTTACACATAAAATGTAAATCCTGTTTTGTGATAAAGTGACAGAAAGATGTTAAATAGTCTCTAAGACATCAAAAATAGCTCTTGATTTGAGCTAAAGAAAAGCAGATAACCAGTATAGGCAGAGCTGTCCCTAGCAAAAGTGAAGCCAAGTACAAGAACTATTGCAAAGCCCTTTTTTTCTGAACTAGTTAATCTTACCCCACCCCCTTCTTACAACACAATCATCAAAAAAGAAAAAAAAACTCGATTCAATATAAATATGCATGCAGGTAGGTACAGTGATATTCACATAATAAAAATGGAAACAATAAAATATGATATTTAATGATAAAATATATTTTACGCTTACAGAAAAATGAATATGTTATTACATTACAAGTAATTATTGAAATAACAGTTGCTGTTTGTCAAAATTAACAGCACCACCCTCTTAACAGTTAATGTTAAATTTTTTCTTTCAGGTGCGATGCTTCCTTAAGCACAAGGACCTGAGCAACTGCAACTGTTATACACTCCTAAGGTTGACTCTGAGGACAGGCAAGAATTTTCAGTTATTGTAAAGTGTTCCTCTCAGAGATGTTCAAATTATCACATAGATCATTTGTCTATAAATATTTAACACTGTTTATGTAGCACACAAAATATGAACCCTGCTTTAAATAAAGTTACAGGATTTTTAACATAATTTCTAAGCTGTCAAAAACAGCTCTCAATTTCTCACAGATGTTTGAATGATTTTTAATTTTCATAACCATTTAGCAATGTTTATGTACAGGAGCAGTGTACATCGCATTCTTCAACTTGTTAAAAATGTGACAATTTTAGAAGAAAATTACAGAATAAGCCAGAATGTGATTCTATTGAAATTGGAATTAAGATTTAGAACTTTTACTAAAAAATTTTGCATGTGATTGTTTGAAATACTGCGATAGACTGGTGTTAAGATGCTTTTGCCCAAATAATATATCATTCTCTAAAAAGCAGTAGATTTGGGAAGGCAGCAATTTTTTTAAAATTCCCTTTGAAACTATACTTCATTAATTGCTAAAAGATGTTAAATAAAACAGTAAAAAAAATTATATACAAACTGTGTATATGTTTTTTGGCTTCACTAAAGCCATTTTTAAGAGAAATGAGAATATTCTACAGAAGCACAATCCATAATGTAATGATTTAACCCTCTCACTGATACGCTTGTTTTAATAAGTTCACAGCTCCAGGTTTCACTGCAATACAAGGATTATTTAAATTAATATAATTCTACAGATATAATGCAGTTGTAATACATTGAGTTATGATTAATACATGTTATTGGAGTTATGATTAATACTTATGTTATTGCATGGATTACATGCATATATGTAATTACGATTTTTTACATAATGTTAGAAAAATCATCTCTTTTTAGCATTTAAAATAAAATACAGAGATAACAACATTACAGTTTTGACCTTTTGATGGACAGTTAGAGCGTTTAGAACACCATAATTAATGTTCTTCACATTCTATCTCAGATTAATCATGTTATTTTGTTTTATTTTTACCTTGATATTTAAAATACATATATATATAATTAAAAAACAAAATAAAATAATGTGAGTAATCTGAGAGAGAATGAAGCCAAAACATGCAGACAATTTGTATGTAAGTTTTATTTAACACCTTTTAGAAATTAATGAAGTATATTATCTCTGGGTGTTCGGATTTTTCATATATTTACCTTTTGAAACTAATTAATTCAGACATTTAAAAAAAGATTTTTAGGAATGATCTATCAAAATTTTATCTAACAATGTTATTTAAATTTATGTCCAGTATCATTCATTGTCAAATAAAAAATTAACTTTGGCACACCTACATTTTTTTTTGTGTGTGCAATATATTTTTATATATATTTTCAACTAATTTTAAAAGCTTATTATTTCAATGGTCTAATACATAACATTCCTTCTATTTCATTACTTACTACATTTTCTCCAATTTGTATTCTTATTAACACAACTTCAGATAAAGGCTATTTATTTTATCACAAAAATAGAAAAGTATGCAATATATACATTCTGCTTTTGTTTAGATTCAGTTATTATCACAGGTATCAAAACTTTAATTCTAAAATTGGATGTTTCTACAGAAATAATATTCATCTAGAAAGATTTGATACACTTTCGGGGCACGAAAAAACAAGTTTTATAGCAGGAGGAAAAAAAAATACATTTGTAAGAATTAAATAACTACCAAAGTAAAAAAAAAAAAAAAAAAAAAAAAAAAATTAAACAACCCCACTTTTATATGCATTCACTGTTTATCTTAAAAATCATACTTAATTTCATAACTGCAATTCATGCTGTTCTAAAACATTTACGCTATGTGAATTCAGCATGAACCGTGATTATGGAAAATTCACTGCTTTTATTTATGCTTGGCAGAAAATTCAAACTAGTAGTAAAAAACATTAATTTTTGTTCCACTTCCAGAGGTGCCAACCTCTCATTAATATTCCGTAATATGTGGGTTAATCTGATCCAGTTTAACAACGCTTCAAACCAGAAAAATTATCGGATGAATCTTTATTTATTTAATTTCAGGTTTCTACGTGAAATTTATTTAATTTCATTTCTTAAAAAACATTATTTAAACTATCTATTCAGGATTTCTAAATTGGTTTCTCAATGTATAATCATAATTTAATTAATATTAATCTATTAATTGATAATTTAATATTCAGTTAAAAAAATATGAAAATATTGTAGGCACAACTGCACACAATTTCTGAGATTACCCCCTACAAACAAGCGTTTCTCCTTTATGATATTAGAATCAGTTTAAAGAAATATATTCATATCTTTATTAAATAAAACTGCTTCTTTGAAAAGTACTGAAAATGAAGTCACATAAGAATTGACACACTTATAAATTGATGCAATTTTCTTTAGTAATTATTATTTTGGTATATACTTTCAGTCTAAGAAAAGCATGACAACAAAATGATTACAATTTCATTAGAAATTCAATAATAAAACATTACCAGAAGGACCCGTGCGAAGCTTTCGCACTGCAATCTTTGAGATTATTTCCTGGTACGTTTTAGTGCTAATTTTTAATTAACTGATTTTTTTTAAAAAATTCAATCACCACATTTTAACGAAATGCAGTTGTAATTTCTCAGAAACTTGTTCAAAAACTTTTCGAATACCTCATTCATCGTTGTATGTTTTGTATGTGCATAGAAAAAAGGATGTTGACAAATGAAATATAATGATTGCTTGTGCGAATAAATTGCCAGAAAATATTTTGCCAAATTTTCTTATCTTGCCAAGGTTATTTCTCTAGGTTGCCAAGACCCCACCCCTATACTTGAAAAAAAAAAAAAAAAAAAAAAAACTAATTATAAAACAATTTAAACACTGAATCAGATGTTTGGGGGAATTTATATGCCAGCATGGCACAGATGTCATATACTCACCACACTGGCATGATTTTTTTCCCCGCCAATTTGGCGAAAATTTTGTTTTTGAATATTAGTTACAAATAGCATACAATAATAGCATATGATATTTTATTTCAATATAAAAGTAAAATAACTTAATAAATAAAATAGCTTCTATTATTTTAAAAAAGGAAATACAAATAAATAAATGATAGTTTGATATAAATAAATGTGGATATACATAATAACAATAATTTATAGAATTAAAATACGAAATAAAGTAAATAAACAAAGTAAACAAACAAAAGTAAATAAACAAAGTAAACAAACAAAAGTAAATAAACAAAGTTTTTGCCAAATTAGCGGGGGAAAAATCTCCGCCAATGTGGTGCGTATATGACATCTGTGCCGAAAGCAATTCCTCAGATTTTGCAAAACTGCTAAAGAAATTTCTTAAATACGTAAATCAATATTTGGTACACCACTTTTTTGAAAGCCTATGGGAACTTAAACATGCGGTGTTCAAACTTTGTGGTCCAGCAGCCATTTAAGTGACATCAGACTTCGCTGGCATATTAACAGCTTAATGGAATATTAAAAAATAAATATTACAATTTTTGTAAATCCTAATGAAATGTATATTTGGAAGTTAATCCTTAAATTACGTAATCTACTGGTGCTCCGATTCCGATACAGTACGCATATAAACAGACATGATTAAACAAAGAAAACAAATAAACCATAGGTGACACACATGTAAAAATTAAATTAAAAACCCGATTAAAGCTCTATATTTTTTTCAAAAAGCACGCGCAAGAAATAAATTGACAATCATATTTTAATTGCATTAGAGGATGACGTCATACGATAATGCAGTATTTTATTTCTGTGGCAATACTGATTTCAGAAAACCTTTCATTTCATTGATGAAATCAATGTCGATTTAATTTTAAATAACAGCAATTTTTAATCAAAAAACATGTTTTAAAAAAATGTAAGTGTACTATGTCAGAAGCCGGTTCAAAAACCTTTCATATGGTATCTCATTCGTTGTTCTGCGTTTCATATTTTCTTAGAAAAAGGGATGTTGACAGGAGAAATAATGATAATACTGGTAGAATTGGGATTTACAAAAATTGTTTTGTATGATTTTAAACTTTGTTTTATGCTATTAAAATGGTAGCAATATCATGGAATATATGATGGTTCTTTAAACTTCGTACTACATTTTAAGCTATCTCTAAGATATTGAACATTTATTCCAAGGAAAATTCAGCAAATCCTAGAATATTTTAGGAGTAAATATTCAACTGAATTAGAAGAAAATTTTGGTAACAAAGTTTGCCCCAAGAATATCAGATTTGTCATATTAAGCATATGGGTACAACAGTTTTATTATGTAAAATTTCTAAAACATTTAAAAATATATAGTCAAAAATTAGTTACTGTGTATGAAAAAAGTAACATTTTCTGTAGAATGACCCAAATAAGAGAATAAAGAAACCTTGACTTTTGTTTTTTAATCAATGATAAGTAAAAATTTCTTTTGTTGAAGTGTAACATTACTTTTGTTGACAAATTGGGTATTAATATCTTCAGGTTTAAAAAAAATAATAATTTTTTGGTTGAAACCCAACAAAAATCTGAATCCAACACACCTAGAATTTTCTTGTTGCTGCTTCTCCATTTATCATTGAATTTCTAGTAGAACTCTCCATATTTACATCAAATTAGGCTAAAAAAATTTCACCCCAAAACAATTGATTACAAAACTTTAAATCAAATAAATTATTTTAAAAATAAACATATGAATATATTTCTTTAATAATAAATAAATCCTGAAATACATATAAAAGAATACAGGTGAAAAAAAAAATTAGTAGTTGATCCTTCAACATTAGTTTAACCACTTTACTGGCGACAGGTATGGGGAAACAGCGCTTTTACCCCCGACTTATCTCGGGGCAAACGGTGAAGTGGTTAATCCAAGTTTTTTTAATGCAAATGTGAGCCACTGTACATATATTTAAAGTATATTAATCCCTAAACATTTGTGGATATTACATTTCAGGAAAACTTTACAAATATCAAATTCATAAATATTAAAGACCATTTTTCTGTAAAAAGAAGGTGGTTAGTTACCATGAAATCTTAATCAAAATGGCAGGGCATTTAAATATATATATATATATATATATTAACAGGTATATTTGGGTCAATCAACTATACTTTTCACCAAAGACCATACTTTTCTTTTTTTTTTTTTTTTTTAAATATAGGTAATAAATTTGAAGTTTTATGTAGCACATTTACTAGATTAATAAATGAAGTTTTAGATATGCTAACAAGCAGGGTGCTTTTTTGTTTCTAAGACCATTTTTCACTTCATTAAAGTCTATATTTGTCCCTTGTGTTATTGTCCCCAGAAATTTTTGTTTTGTCTCCTATGTTACAATGAAACAACAAAGATATTAACAATTATTTCAAAATTTTGCACAGCTAAAGCATAGGTCTAGTTATTCTTCAGGTAAATAAAATCTACAATAGGTTTAAAATAGACAAATTTTTTGATGAGAAACAGGAATAGGTACAGCGTACAGCAAATAATAGAATGACCCATTTATATTGAATTGCATATCACAAATATAAACTTTTAAATAGTGCTTCTTTAAATGTAGCACTTTTTAAATAGTAGTTCTTTCACACATGTAGACACATTTTATCATTTGACAGAGTTGTTAGTTTAAGAAATTTTACAACAAAGTAGCATCACAATCTGGATTTAATATTTGAACTCAAGATTTCTCACAAATGAAGGGCCATTCTTTAATGTTTATTAATAAGTTACTGCTGAAAATTTTCAATTTCAGCAACAGTTTTAATTGAAATTTTACCTGCTCTGTGCAATTAGGAATACAGGCAACACAGTATTTGAATATAAACTAATTTTCACCTGGTTTAATTTTGAAACTGTGATAATAAGCATATAGGTAAGAGTGTTATAAACAGATTTTCATAATACAATTTAGTTCTAAAGATATAACGAAATTTTCCTCTACAGAATATATAAGAGTGCAATTTTATTTTTAACAGCTCTTAATTATCTTAAATGTATAAGGAAAAAGACATTTATTAAACTTGCATCTTTGCAAAGAAAGTTCAAGAAAGATTATAATTTCACCACTAGATTAAGATTGTTGTTTTCATCACAAGCAAATTTCTTGAATTGACATTTGAGAATTCATAGATAAATATTTTACACAGAGTAGGCAAAAAATTCATCCATTATGAGTTCCAAGGACAAAAGCAATAATGTTAAGCAAATGCTAAGGAATTATTATACATAAAGTAATAGCTCTAGCAGTGAGCCAGTTAAGAGCACTGTTTTGTTATAACATAAAGTTTTTAACAAGCAGCACAGCATATATAACAATGACACATGTTAATGTATACTTTTCTTATAATTTTTCAGAAATTATTTTTAAAGAAATGATAATAGTTTTCTTTTAAAAGCAAATTAAATTTAAAACCAGCAAATCCTCCAGTAGTCAGCCTTTCAAATTTAGTGTTCAGCCACCCAGTGCACCAGTTGACAGCAGCTTCATTCTTAGCAGTTTTACTGGCTATAATTGAGATAATAGCAACATTTCAATGAATTTAAACTAAAGGATTTTTGAAAAACATACAAAATAGAATTAGGGAGTAAAAAAATAATTTAATGCAATAGCTATTAGGAAAGTTTATATCAGAAAATCTCCTGAAATGTTAGGAGCCAAGAAAAAACAATTCAGTTAAATTAAAAATAAAAGTATTTAATAAAAGACTATATTATGTCGGTAAAAATAAAACTTATGCTCACCTTATGGTCATTATTAATAAACTTTAGAATTAAAATATCAATTATTAACAATTCTCTCAGGATTAAAAGTTTTTAAATGAGTTCCATTCACATTAATCATTGTTAGATTTTGTGAACTCTGTTTCTAATCAGTTTCTTAATTAATTTTTTATCAGATTCATATCAGAATCTCACATAAAGCTATGAAAATTGGCATAACTGCTAATATATCAGTACATTTACTTAAAAAATATGGAAAGTGTTTGTGTTAAAACTTTTAATTGATGCTTTCTGTAGCAGTATAGTACCTGGGAGACCGAGCCTCGCTCAGTAGTCTTTTCAACATTCATGCTGTATTTGAGGATTTTTTTTTAGGACATCCCTAGCATACAAAATTTAAAAGATTTAAAATTTTGTATGCTAGGGATGGGAGGGGGGTTGGGATGATTTTTTTAAAAGTGGAAATCTGCCGAAATGTGGAAGATTCTCACCCCTTTTATTTACCTTTTCTACTTCTAAATTAATGATAAAACAGTTTTTATGAATGAATTTTTTTTAAATCTTGTTTATAAGCCCCCCCTCTAAAAAATTAACAGTTTTTGCTTTAAAAAAAGGATGGCTTACAATCTGGATTTTATGGTAAATGTTTCATACTTGCCTCATTTTGTTACCAAGCCATTTTCTGTTCTTACCATTGCTGCTGCAGAATAATAATAAATTGTTTCTTACAAAAATTGGATATTTTTAATTTAGCAGAAAGATAAAGGTCTGAAAGTTTTAGTCATCATGGCCATCTGACGACTGGGATTTTTTTAAATCTGGTCTACATTCTTATATAGGTAGTCTCAGTATATATCAGAAAGCCACTGTAATCAATCTTGGTTTAATGCTCTCAAGATGATCAATTTCTTGCACAGAATTGCTAAAATCTTTAAAGTTATTATCAAACTCATGAATTTAAATTTGAACTGCTGTAGTAATTGCATTCCTAATTTCCTCAGTAATCACTGCAATATTAACTACTTGCTACGGCAAATTCAATTCAACAGTTTTAATAACAAGCTCTGCAATCAGTGGTAGAGTGGGAAGATACCTTCAGAATTTTTTTAAAGAAACTTTGTATACCCTCTGTTTCTTAAATAAAGCTATAGCGTATACTACCAGGATATACGCTCTTACTATAGCGTATACCCTTTGTTTTTTGTTTTGTTGTTGTTTTTTTCTTACGACTACAACATTGTCTGCAATTTCAAAATAATAACTGGAAAGTTTGAAAGCAGCAAAAGATAGTTTACTCAAACTATTGTTTGTTAAATTTCTTTTAAATCATATTTTGTATACAGGGTCATACAATGTGATGTCAAATCAACAAATAAAAAAATATATTTGGCCATTGATAATTTAAAAACTTCTGATCTTTTGTTCTTTTATTATATCTATTAAAAATATAATGTTACAGAACTTTGTTTGGCGATCCCTGACATGAGCCGGAAAGAATGAGTTCCAGACCTGTGCCAAATCTACACACACACACACAAAAAAAAAAAAAAAGAAAGAAAGCCCAATTTTGACTTGAGTTTACAGAAAAAAAACCCTGGCCCAAGTCTTCAGAAAAACGTTAAGTCTGGCCAGTGTCTACAGATAAAAAACGGTCTAAAGCAGGGTCCTTTTGTTTTCTGAAAATGAAATTAGTGTACACTTGTTTCAAAGTTTCAGATCGCAATGAGTGCTTACTGCAGATTTAGTACTGTAAAGAATTATGCAGCTTTTCATAACAAAATGCTGCTAGGGGAAAATTTTGGTACATCATGATTTGGAACAATTTTGTTAAAAAATGGTCAGCATTATCATTTCTGTGCAATCAGAGCAATTGATGCAGCTGTTCCCACTACATGAACTAAGATCAGTTAAATATATACGTGTAAAAATAACTATGTATTTGCCTTTGACAAATGCTGTCACCAATTAACTAAAAAATAAAGAAAATGGTAACTGGCATCGATCTTGCATCAACCCAAAATAAATGGCGGGCTACTTATAGAAAGAAGGGGGCTCCCAACTGGGCAATTATATTTCATCTTAAGGTAAAAATAACCTATTTATAAAGTATTTTATCTCACTGTGGCTGACTTCTGGGGAAAGGGGTGGGGATGAGGGAGGGGTGGAGGGGGGGGGGGGGGGAGGTGGCTGAACATAAGAGCCTTATGTCATACTAATTTTTCAAAAAATAAAAGCATGGAAAAAAAAAATCAGATCTAAAAATATGTATAAAAACCAGTGGATCTGTATGAATCCTTCACAATGAAATCTTTGAAATTATTTGCTGATACATTTTAAAAATTAATTTTTAATTAACTGTAATTTTTTATTAAACAACATGTTTTAACAAAATGTGAGTGTCCTGTTCAAAAACTATTGTATGACAGCCAATTCATCGCTGTGCATTTTGCATGTACATAAAAAAAGGTATGTGGACACAGAAGGAACATATATTTAGGAAATTTTATGTTTTTAAAAATCAAAAATAGTTTAGAGCTTATAATTTAGGAAATGTTCACAGTACAGGAAAAAAAAAAAAACTAAATGTTTCTTCCCCTAAACAAATAGAAAATTATAAAGATTTACAGTCATGGTTAAATGCAAATTTGTATACGTACACCACATACATCTTGCATCACAAACATCTAAATATAATCAAAAATTATTACTTTCAAGTTAGATTACAGAAAATAAAGTTTTTGTGCAAAAAATTATCTAATTACTTTACCTGGTTTAATATTTGATATCTTGAATATTGCACTGGGTTTCATATTGGTAATAAACCCTAACAACTGCCAAGATGGAGCTGCATTTGGATCAGGCCAGCTAAAATAAACTGAAAATGAAAATTTATTAGTAAATAGCAAGAACAATAAAGAAGTAATAGTTCACAATTGTATCTAAGCAAAAAAAGATAAATTTAATAAAATTTTGAAAAATTTCTTAAAAAACTCTTTAGATATACAGTGATGGAACAGAATCAACATCATTTGGGGGCCATCAAATGGAGCAGCAAAATTGCTCTTTTTTAAGGGCAAAAAAAGTGTTTTTGAAAAAAAAAAAAGCATAGTGGGGGGGGGGGGGGGGAGAGTGAGTAACTATTAAGGCCTGATTAAAGCACATACCAATGATGTAAAGGTCGCCTTCCACTCCCCTGATTTTGGGGACCTCAGATTTAGTGTACATTTTAAAAGTTGAATCTTTCCATCCGTTTTTGATCTCGTAATGATCAAAACAATTATAATCAATATTTTGGATTTTTAGAGTAAGATAAGGTTAAAATCTAAAAACATTTTATTTATATAAATTAAATTAAATATGTATTTATTATGTTCCTACATGTATTCTAAGGCATTGAATATTTTCTGATGGTACAGAAATAGAGCTCCAAATGAATAACAGACTTTCTCCCCTCCATGGCTATGTCAGGCTCCGTTACTGATAAAATACTTTAAATTTAAAGAAACAAAATAAAAATCAACAAAGTCAAGGAATTTAATAATAAATTTTAGCACCTATTCCCCATTAACATATAAATAAATAATTTAAAAAATATAATGCCATCATATAAATATCCCTATAAAAATTATACAAAAAAATTGATAAGTTCAAAATATTGTGTAGTTTTATTTGTTTTTTTTCTTAAGATTTTTAATGAAGTAACTATTACATGAATGTCTATATTTAATATTTATGTTGCGGATGGAGAAAAATTGAAGATAGTAAATTATGATATGCCAATCAATACTGGATTGTTGATGTGGGGTGTAGTGGAGGGAATGTGGGGATTTGCACTTTTTAAAAGAAACTAACCTCTGTTTCTTAAGTAATGCCATAGAGCTTTATTACATTACTACATAGAGAGTATAAACTATACAGGTATACTCTCTAGCACATATCTTCTGCCTATATACTCTGTTTTTTCATGACTACAGCCCTGTAAATACCTTTAACAACATAAAAAAATTGGGAAAAATGGACTGTTAAGCATATGGCGGAAGCCAAGTCAGAAATCAGTAGCTTTCCTTCGAAATCGATAAAAGTGGCAACTTTGTGGTATATTAAGATTGAAAAGAATAAAAGATCATTGTGACGACTCCTAAATACGACAATGTTCTTCTACTTAAAATCTTAACACAAGAATCGTATATAAATGCTATATAATGAGACATCTAAACTTCAGGAACAAAATGCGAAACATTTATCTGATTAAAAAAGTTCTTTAAAAAAATTTCCTATAACAATACACATCGTTCATTATAAAGTATTCCCTAAATGATATGAAAAATTCTGAAAATGTTTCACGCTTTTTCTTTTTAAGATCAAATAATCTTACGGATGTCTAGGGCTACACCATCTATTTTATTTACCTGAAGTGTAAGCTCGGGAAAAGCGACAAGTTTTCAAATTAGAGTTCTAAAATATTCTATGCATTTTGGTGATTGGTTTTCTTCAGAAACCTAATAGTGACAAACTGAATAACGAAAATGCAGAGAGACTTTTAGGAGATTAACTGAGGTAAGTTTATATGATATTTTCATATATTGTATTAAAACGATGTTTAAAGTAGATATTGTGTTTAAATAAGCTGTGTTAAGTTAACAAATTAGGAATTTAAACATGATCCTCCAATAGTATTTTTCTTTGATCAGGTACTTAAATATGTGTTTCAAATGATCAAAATAGAAAAAAATTAACGTTTTTAAAATCTGTAATAAAAATAATGGCATTTCCCCATTTAATCAGTGTGCTGTTCCAGAATCGTCTTTCAATCCCATGGGACTGCAATTATAGATCACACACAATGTTTATGACTGCTGAGGTTGTAAATATGAGCACATAAAACTGTCTAAGTTATATCCTTGGTGGCTCAATTTGTTTTTAAAAAATTAGAAGAATTTGTGGACAAAAACTTTATTTTCAAAATTTAACTAAGCAAAATAACATTTACAATTAATTGATAACATTAATTACAAAAATTAAACATTTATTTCGTCAAATCATATATAATGTATATATATAATATATACTTTTATACAAAGCAATGATCGTTGCTTTGGCAACTATCAAGGCCTGGCTGTCATTGACTGCAGCCAAAGCACTACAAAAGCTGCCAACTGTTCTAATAGTGCTTTTTTTCTGCCAGATTTAAATCGGTCTGGCAAATTAATTATGGCTTGTCTGACAGCCAAAGAATAATATATTACAATTTCAACTTTGCTAAAATGATGTGAAGATGATTTATTTTTTTACCTATAAAACAAGATCTGACACAGTCTCGACAATTTTGAGACTGTCTAGTAATAATGATTTAATATCACAAATAGTTAGTAGAAACAAGTGTTATAAATAAAAAACATGCTCAAATGACATAAATTTGTAATTTTTTCACCTGCATTGCCACTACTCTCACAGAGGTAAATGGAACGTCTCCCACCACCCCAAACAGTCTGCAAGTGTACTACATCATAAAAAAGGAAGGGATATAGAAAAATAAGCCTTGCTGTAATCAAATGACGAAAATGTTGCTAATTTTTAGACTATATATTCTAGATTTCTTTTGAAAATTCGGGTTAACATGAACTCAACTTCCAAGAATCAAAACTCAACTCAAAACGGGCCTGGACCCCACCAAAAAAAAAAAAAAATTAATGGCAACCTGAATCCCACCAAAAAGAATGAGCGTCAACTTGAAGCACAGGTCAGGTGTGAATGGAATTGAGTTATTGACCCAATGCAGAACTCGACATTGGTCCTCAACCTTAATGAAAATCTTATGTACACCCATGTGAGATAGATATAGCCAATACTGCTTAGGATGTGCTGCTGCATAATCTGCAGATTATAAAGTTTTTCCTGTTACTTGAAATAAAGTCCTTATGGATTATATGCAGCACAATATGGTATTAATTTAATATAAAAACTTTTGATCGTGATCAGAACTTGATTTTGTCTTTACAAAAGTTTTATTCAAACAAGTTAAATGAGGTGTTTAAAACCTTTTTCAAAATAGGAAAGAGGGAGTTATGTTAATCTAGATTCTGTGATTCTCTCAGATTTTAAAATAAAGGATAATTGAGCAGGAGTAAAAAAAAAAAAAAAAAAGGACATACTGTGAGAGGAATTGGACCACCAGCTAACCCTATGAACTTAATATAAAGCAAAAAAATATATGATGTTCAACTTTTTCATTACTGATTTATCAGATCTTGAGAAAAGAAGCACATAAATACCATACCTGTAGAACTTTGTTTCTAAAAATGCAGAAAACAAAAAGAAAACAAACATAAAACTATATGTGACATTGTATAATAAAATAATACTATATACTAATTAAGCTAGAAAAAAATTGTTTTCACTAATTTACTGTTACTAAATAAAATGAAAGTATTGTAAGTTTTAATTAAATCAAAAGAAAAGAAATAAGTAGTTCAGGAAAGCGCTAGAAGTTTAATGCAGAAATTTTAATGTAGAATCCTTAAAGAAATTTAAAAAAAAAAGAAAGAAAGAAGAAAGAAAAAAAAAGAAGGCAGCAACCAGAAGCCTTTAAGAGAATGTAAAAAAGAAAAAGACCATATACTGCTTGTGTTTTGCAAAAAATATGCTAATGAGTCTGACAAAAGAACATTGACCTTGATTGGAAAAGCAGCAAAGATGCTTTGAAAATTTGAGCCCTGCATTACATGTTGATAAAGAAACTGGATGGCTGTGATTTTATTTAACATGATAAAGAAACAGTAGTTCTGAACAAAATTAGTGAGCGGATTAAATTTCACAAATGTTTTCAATTATAAATGAATCAAGATTTTTCTGCTAGATTAAAAAAAAATTATAACTCACTGTGCATTATCGGGTAACACATTAAACGAGAATCTTTTAGAACAATTTTATAGAGCAGTTGTTCCCAACCTTTTTCACATGCAGAGCCCTTTTTTTATAATTAATTCTTATGGCGGAGCCCCTGAAATAATGACACTAAGGAAAGAATGGAAAGTAAATAGTTCGGGAAACTAAAATAAAGACATATCTTTTAAACATTTCCGACAACAATACAGGAAAACTAGATCAAATAATTTTCATGCATAAACTTTTTAAAATCTTTTATCATGTGTCTCAACAACAAATATTTGTTTGTTACAACAATAAAATAAAGTAACATATTCAGTAATATAGAAATGATTTTTTTTTTCTTTTCTGTTGCCACATCTTAGAAAGAAACTGAGCAAAAATTTATTTATTTATTTTTATAAAAATTCATTAATTTTGAATTTTTAAATGGCAATGTAGCATCCTATAAAGAACATAAATTTTCATTTATAAAACTTGCATTTTAAATTCAGCAAAGAGTTACATAACTTTGATATTTATGTATCATTACTTTTTAAAAGAGTGTTTTAAAAATATTTTTATTTTTAAGATTTTTTAATCTTTAATTATTATTCATTTTCCTGAAGTAGACACGGCACCCTGGAAAGCATACGTGGGGCACTGGTTGGGAGCTGCTCTCTCAGAGGATTAAAAAATTAAAATAGTCAGAGTAAAGTAATCATCCAGGTGGATGAGTTAAATCAGAAAACAATCGAAAAGGCTGTTGCATTACAGAAAACAGAAATTGATATTTCAGAATTAAAAAATAAAATTTGAATGTCAACAAAATTACATGTACTAAAAATGTAAAACCAAAGAATTTTCACCGGGTTTCATAAAGACTTGAGAAGAATAAAGGTACTTACGTATTATCCGGGCCAGGAGATAGATCGCCAAAAATGGTTGCAAAGTACCAATCTTGTTTATCATTGCCAATCATGTTCAAAACAGTAATTTAATATAATTAAATACATAACATTGTCAAAAATGGTAAATAAATAAATAAAATGTGTAACGCACAGTGGAAGATTTAAACTGTGCATGCCTGGGAATAATCTACTTTTTTTAGCAGGGGTTATAGGTCCAGATAGGATTTTTTTTTTTTTTAAATATTGCATTTATGTTTAAATATATAACTATTCTATTTGACAAATTTAAAATGATATATATATAAAAGATAATATGAGCAATAAGAAACAACGTTTATATACACATTTCAGCAAACAATCAACTTAAAGTTAAGAAAAAAAAAAAGACGAAAATACACGAAATTCGTTAATCCGATGATCACTGTACTGCATATATGATCACTTTACGAACATGAAAACCAAACAAAAACATCACTGGATGCAGAAACCTCGTTGTATTGGAAACCAAAAAAATACACGAAATTTGTTAATGCAGCGATCACTGGACGTATGATCGCTTCACGAACATGAAAACAAAAAAAAAAAATCACTAAATACAGCAACTTCGTTGTATTAGAATCCCCCAAAATACACGAAATTCCTTAATGCTGCGATCACTTTACTTCATCTATAATCGCTTCACGAACATCAAAAAAGAAAAAAAAAATCCCTGGATGCACCAACCTTGTTTTATTGGGATCCCCAAAAATACACGAAATTTGTTAATGCAGCAATCACTATACCGGATGTATGATAACTTCACGAAAATGAAAAAAAAAAAAAAAAAAAAAGCATCACTGGATGCAGCAACCTCGTTGTAATGGTATCCCCAAAAATACATGAAATTCTTTAATGCTGCGATCGCTGAGAAACAATTTGAGTAATTCCAAGATCTGAAGAAACATTAGTCACGGTTCAGACCGAGTCGTCATCATGTAAGCAATAATTAGAAAGAAAACAACCCATACGCGAGAAAATCAGCCATCACAAAAAATAACCAACTTACTAGCATTCAAAACTCGAAGATAAATGAGCAGAAACACATGCCGAAATGAGGGGCGAGGCTAGGCGTTAATTCTCCCCTCCCGATCTCCTCTTTTCCTCTGTCCCCACCTTCTATATTGGGACTTCTAAATGGACTTACTTGCTCCATTGTGCGTCACTCCTTGAAAGATCCAGTAACTGCAGTTACCATGTAGAAAAAAAATTAATAAGGGTTACTATAATTACTAATATTGGCTTCACGCATGGCACAATTGGCTCAAACCTGACCCGGATAATACATAAGTACCAGAAAAAATCCAAGGAGTTTAAAAAAATTCTAAGGAGTCCAAGAATTTTAAAGGACTCATATATTTAATATATATTTTTTTTGTAACCCACACTAGAGGTCTGCACGGGCCGAAATTTCCAGGCCCGAGCCCGGCCCGACCCACACAAAAAAAAATTTGGCCCGGCCCGGCCCGATACAAAAATTAAAAGTTCGGCCCGAGCCCGGCCCGATTTAAAAGTTAAAAGTTCGGCCCCGGCCCGGCCCGAGTAAATTTCTACAAAACATAATTTTTACGTCGATTTGGTTAAAAATTTGCCTCGTAAGAGGAGATCTAACCAAAAATTTCTATCTTAGCCTTTTTTTTTTCATGTTTATAATCTTCATTTTTATCGAGGTGCCGCAAGCTGGAACGTTTATTTTTTTAATAAATCTCTATTTGTTGTATGTATGTGTTTAAGTTATCATCAATATTGTTAATCCATATTCCATTTATTGAGGTGTTAAAAATCAGAAAAATGCTATGCAGTAAAAGCTTCTAAAATGGAATTGCATAGGGAAGAAAAAAATGAGTTATAGACAATTTGCCTTCTTATCAGGTGTAAATGTATTATATATTCTTTGCTTACGTATTAGTATATTCGTTTTTAATGGATCAACACATTTTTCAATTTAAGACAGGATTCCGTCATAATCAGGTTCTTTTTCACACGTTTTATTATATTTTAATTTAGCCATATTTTAATAAGTGTATAAATCTACTATTCTTTAAAAAGAATAAATTTTAATGTTTAATTATAAAATAATGGCGATTTAAAAATGTATGCATGTTTTGCAATGATTTTTATGCCAGATCTTATTTTACTGACCTTTGAAAGGACCAGGCACGTCGAGATAATGACTTTTATACGGATCAAAACCAGGACTAAAAATTTTGAGGCGTGAAGATTAGGAAAAATGAAACCAGTCCCGGCTCTGTACGGAAAAAATAATTTAAGGCACGGCCTTATACTTCAAGAAAAAGTAAGGCCCGGCCCGGCCCGAGTATTCAGAAAAAAATATGGCCCGGCCCGAGTGTCGTGAACAAAAATAGGCCCGAGCCCGACCGAGTACGGGCTTCGGGCCTTGCCCCGGCCCGTGCAGATCTCTAACCCACACACACCTATCTTAATTTTTAATGCTGCATTTGGAGAGAAAAATTGATTTTAGTCTATTAAAATTTGTTAAAATTACACAATGCATTGCATGAAACAATTTAGATACTAAGAAGTTTAACTTATTAATAGTTTCCTAAATTTGAATACAAAATTTCCAGCCAACTATTTTATGCAGTGACAATGATCATATATATAGAAACACCAGTCAGATCTCAACACTCATCATGTATCACACACACCTAAATTTTAAAAGTAAATTTTGAAGGGGGATGGGGAAAAAAAAAAAAAAAAAAAAAATACAGTAACTTCTTTCCCCCTCCCCTCCAAATGTCAGTAATCACTTGATCTTTACCTTTGCAAACATGGGAAGATTTTTATTTTACTTCCTTTTAAGCAGGGCTGCGGAGTCGGTGGGGAAAATGGCTGACTCATCAAATTTTAAAGGAACCGACTTCAGGATGGTTAAAGTATTACTATTGCCTGTTGGTTCCTATTATTCCGATTGCTTCATTGCTGTCATTTGTTTTGAAATAGTAATAGTCACTTTATTAAATTTGTCATTAAATAAAGAAAATATTACTATTTAAAAAAGTAGCAGCAATCAAGCAATAAAAAAAAACAACTGGCAACACAGGAACCTACTGGCACATTCCTATTTGATCTTGAAGCATATGATGTGCATATCGACCAATAATGTTTTTCTTTTGTTTCTTTTTTCTTTTTGGATGAATCACGGCTGTAAGTTGTGATAGGTAGTCACGATCAGGACCCAGTTACTGCAGCAGCAAACTTCCAACAGCATTTTAGTATAAAAAGCTTCACCTCTTTTCAGAATTATTATTTTTTTTTTAAATATGGCAAAAATACTCTTATAAAATGCCTGTGGACCTATCAGCTCTGAATATCAGATATATATTATACCAAAATATGGATGAAAAGGTGTTGAATTTTGATTTTATATCCATTCCTGCAGACCCAAAAAATAGAAGGCGAAAATTTTACAATTTAAGTATCATTTGGGGTCTCCAGAAACCGAAAAATTATGAAGAAACTCAAGAAAAATTAAAACGAATATTTTACAATTTTGGCATTAATTCTGTTCCCGACTTCGTAAAAAAAGGGCAGAAATTTTATATTTTGAGCATTATTAGTTGTACATTTTTAGGTCCTGCAGACCTGAAAAATCCAAACATTGAAATCTAAAGAAGTAAATAAAATGAAAATTTTACTATTTCAGATGCCGCTGACTTGGAAAAGAAACTGCAAAAAGATGCAATTTTGGAGTTATTTTGTGTCTTTCAGACCCGAAAAATTCCGATATAAGGTAAGAAAAATAAAGATGACAATTTTACTATTTCTGAAATAATTTGGGTTCTGCAAACTCAAAAGAAAAGGTGAAAATTTTATATTTCCAGCATTAATTCGAGTTAATTGAAACTTCGGCTTTATTTCAGGTCTGCAAGACCCAAAAATTGAAAGGAGCAAGATAACGGAAATTTCACTATTTCACCATTATTTTGGGTACTGCAGATTCAGGGAAAAATTTACAATTTCTCTCTCTTTTTTTTTTTTTTTGGTGTGTGTGTAGGGGGGGGGGGGGAGGGAGGTCTGTGCACACGAAAAAAAAAGAGAAAATTTACAATTTCAGCATTACTCCTGGTCCCACAGACCTGAAGAATATGAGCAAAAACAAGAAAAAAAAGTGTAAATGTTTTCTATTACAGTGATATTTCGGGCTCTGTGGACACCAAAAATAATAGAAATTTGCAATTTTCACATTACCTCAGGTTCCCCAAACCCCAAAAATCTGAGAGAAAAGACTATATACTAAATATAAAATATCAACTAGAGTTTTCAATTAAAAACAGTTTTCATTATGTTGTGCACTGGACAGTATATTGGGCCTGTTTAACATGGGTTGCCTGGTATATATAGTCCAAAAATAAAAATAATAGTTCTGTTTATAAATTTAAAATTACATACAATTGGTTTAATTTCACTTCAACCTGTCTAAAAAACAAGCTGGAGTCTGAGTCAGTCTGTTTTTTAACGACTCTGACTTTTTTGCCCAAAAAGGGCTTGAGTCAGATTCTACAGCCCAGCTTTTAAGGTGAATCTCTTTCATGCTATACATATTTAAGAAAGACGACTATGCAGGCAGTATTATTCATCGTGTAAGATACAAGTCTTCATTTTCTACTCATGCAAATTTCAACTATTGAGCAAGGATAAATTTTGCTTCATGATAATTCTAGTTTTTAAGGAGTATTTTGTTTATTTAAGGAGTTTTAAGTACTCTTTGGGAACTTTTTCATTTCTAGAGTTTACTGTACCCTGTTTTCAAAATAGAATAACAACAATTGTGCAAATTTAAGTGTAAATAAAGGAAAGTTGCAATGTTACTGATGTAAGTAATTCTTCACATTTATCTAATTCATGTAAATATATTAATGCAATGTGCAATATATAAAAAAAGGGGTCATTTGGGTAAAATTTGTAAAAGTAATAATTCTAAGAAGCAAACAAATGTATTAAATACAGTTTATATTTTATCTGTGAGTTAGGATAAAGGTACAACTTCTATCAAAATTCCTGTATTATTGAAAATAGGGTGAGAGCTGATGCGGAGTTGAATCCTAGTTCAGTAATTTTTGCAATACCAATTAAACATTTTCACATTTCTAAATCATAAAATGTTTCTGCCTGATGTTCTGTGAAGAATGGCTGCCAATGAAATTTTAAACCATCTGGATATGTAAATGCCGATGTCGCTTATGATAATAAAACTAAAAATGTTAAATTGTATTTAATCAAAGAAGATATTTTTTAAATTATTATTTGGTAGAGAATGGATTTCGGAATTTAATATGTTTCTTTATATATCGAATCAGTGTGTGTAAGTGAAATTTGAAATTCTTCTGACAGTTTACAAGCATTATTTATTTACAGATAAGCTGGGGAAATAAAAGGTATGAAGGCAGAACTCTATCCAGGTGATAGATGCTATTCCTATATTTTATAAAGCTAGATCTGTAACTTATTAAGCATAATGTGCTGCAGTAAATGAGGAATTGTGAAGTTTACAGGTTAAGAGTATTATAAAACCTGTCACTAGTAGTAAGTGGGCAACCCCTATAGTGTCAGCTGTTAAGCCTAATGAGAAAATTAGTCTATAGATAGTCTATAAAAATTAGAAAATATGTGGTGATTTTAAAGTAACTGTGTAAATAAATTTTTGAAAGTTTAAAAGTATTTTTTGCCTAAAATGGAAGGTATTTTGGCAACATTAGGGAAGAGTTTACATTTTACAAAAATAGATTTAAACCAAGCATATCTTTAATTACCAGTAGATGAAAGCAGTGTTATATGATTAAAATCTGAGAAACTGTAGGATTGCATGCATAAACTACAGATACAGAGATTAAAAAAAGAAGAAAAAAAAGCCAGCTGATAAGACAACACATTAAAAATATTTCAACAGCAGAAAGAAGACACTGAAAACAAAGAGAACAAAAAGTCAAAAGAGTAAGTAAAAATAGGCTAGTTAGAGTTTAAGTGCTACAAATATCTACAATTGTGTAATTTTTTCAATGTCTGTATAATAGCAAATAAAGCAATAAGGAATATAAGGGATTCTTTATAGCAACAAGGAAGCAAATAAATTTATTTTAAATTTATTAAATTTTTACTATAGATATAAAAATACAATTTTTAAGGTAGGGGAGATGGGGGATGAATGGGACATTTTCACAAAAATATTTATTTTAAATATTTTATATAAGTTATTATCAATATTATATATCACATGTCAAACTTTAAGTGTTTGACTACATCTTATGCACAATATTTGTTCAAGATTATTATTATACAGATATATAAATTAAATAAAAAAAAAAATCTTCTATGTCCCAATCATCCCCACAGCAGGGATGAATGGGACACAAACATTTTCCACCCCGTATTCAATGTTAAGGACTAAAAGCTGACAAAAATGCCGCCTTGGCAAAAGCTGAGAGATTATAAATTGTAATATGGTCTCCAGGATTATTTGTTAGTCAATGATCTTGGACTCATCTCAGCTTTGCCTTAAAAGGCCCATAAACGGTGGACTGAAGACGATGGCTGCAAAGAGGATGAAATGTTAAAAGAATAATTACCATAAAGTATTAATTTATCAACCTATATTATATTATTTAGTTAATAAAAAAATTTCAGTATCCTCTAGGGACGAATGAAGCAGTCCCATTCATCCCCATTTGAAATGTCCCAATCATCCCCATGATGCATATATTCAATTGTCAGCTATTTTGTCTCAGAGATTATTTTGTCACAATGATTAATATGCATTCATTTTAATTACCAATATTGAGCCTTTAAATAAAAAACTACAACATATCTTAATTGTTTATATTGCATAAGATATTTAAGTAACTTCAAATGTAAAAAAATTTACTTTTAAGCAGAGTTTTCAGGAAATGCAAATTTGAAGAAAACTGAAAACAGCCATGTGCTCTTGCTTTTGGTTCTGAAGCACACTATGGTAGTGAAATCTATGAGGATAGGAAGCAACTAAAAAAAATGTTTATTGCCTGAAATATTGAGAATGTCCCATTCATCCCCAATCTCCCCTACTACCAAACTCTTTATATCATCAAATTATTATGAGATCCAACAGCAGTATAAAAGCAGTTTTTGACTGCATATAATTAAAATAGTAAAGTAGGCTTTTATATGCATAGAGATTTTTTTTAAAACAGTACCTGAACCACCAAGACCATCAGGAAATGGTTGAGCACCCGTCAAAAATATGACAATATGATTAATAGAATCAGCATCTTGTATATTAATTAAAAACTTGGTACTATCAATGTTCTGAAAATCAGTTTGAACCTACGAATGAAATAACTGATGTTAATATGCTACAATACACTGAAGAAAAATAGATGCAGAAAAATTCTAACAATTAAAATTTTACTAAATGTGGCATAAACACAAGATTGAAAAAAAACTTTAGATAAAATTCTAAGTACATATTTTATAACTTTAGTTTAAAAAAAAAAACTTTTTACAATAAAGAAATAATTACAGTGAAAAACATCACATACAGAAAACACTGCCTGCTCTAACCACAAAGTTAAAAGATTATAAAAGATTATTTTATTTTCTACACCAAATATGAAATTTAAACAATAATTGAACATGACAAATGAGGTGCGTTCGTACTATAACTAGTTTTACAATGTAAAAAAATCATCGTTATTATTTCAGTGAAATGAATTATATTATTTGTTATGAGTGAAATGAGCATGCCTTTTTTTTCTTACTATGTATGTCACGTTTACAGATGCAAATATTTTTTTCGACATCAGACAGCGCTGCAAAATTTACCATGGAGACCTTGCCTTGGGAATGATTACCTCAATGGTTTAATATTTTTATGACTCATGATGAACGAATCTCTTGTGTTTATTTACTTTAATGGATTGAGATATTGTCAGTCAACCTAATTTCAACTGAAGTTATCTCAGAATCTATAGATATTTGAATGTAACTCATTTCTCATGTTTTTTAAAGATTTTTCTAAAAATGTAACTTTTATGCAATTTTATTCGAAAAAATAATTTTGAATAAAAATGTCCTCTTGGCATATGAAAAAAGAAATGGTCAGCCTGTATTTGTTTTCCACAGTCACATGAATTACGTTTTTATTTAGAATGAAGAAAACTTTTATTATCTTTTTAAGTTTTTATTTGATTTTCGTAAGATTTGAAATGACTCAACAAAAATTCTTCAACGATTATTATATATTAAATTTCAAACCATTTGGTTAGGTAGTTTTTGCACTGTTATATGCAGACGGATGGACCAGATGACGACTATAGGTGTTACATATTTATATAATTACAAACAGACCTAAAAAAAAAGAATTTTTAAAAATTGTTTCAACTGTTCAAGTTTGTCATACATTTTTATCTGGAGGCACGGCAGTGCCTCCGCCAAGTCGAGAGAGGACAGCCGTAAGCATACTTTTCTGGAAGCAACTCAGGGCACTTTTGACCCCCCCATATCTCCACGCTGGAGCATCCCAAAAATTTGAAACTTCGTTTTTCTAGAGTATTTGGCACACAGGACCAAAATTTAAAATTACAACTTTCTGTCTTTTCTAGTTCAGACGATATATGAACTCAAACATTCGATTTTTTGTCACTCACTCACTCACTCGTTCACGCGTCATCAAAAAGATTAGGTAGATCCCGCAGCCCTAGAAACTTGACATTTGGACAAAAAGGTAGTGTTTAGGATACAAAGAAAGGAAAAATTATAAAATCCGGAAAATTCGAAAAAAAAAACATTCGAAAATTCAACAAATTCCTTGAAAATTGAAAATAATGCGATCTTGTAGTCTTAGAAACTTAAGATTCGATGTGAAGGTAGTGTTTAGTATCCAGAAAAAGAAAACATCAAAAACACCAAAAAAATCGAAAGCAAAATTGAAAAAATCGAAAAATCGAAAAAAATCAAAAATTTTCAAATAATCCGATTTTGTTGCGCTAGAAACTTGGAATTCGGAATAAAGGTAGTATTTAGGATGCAAAATAAGGAAAAATTAAAAATTCCGGAAAATTCAAAAAAAAATTTAAAAAATTCAAAAAATTCGAAAAAATTGAAAAAATTAAAATAATTTGATTTTTTAGCCTTAGAAACTTAAAATTCACAGTAAAGATAGTGTTTAGGATTCAGAATAAGTTAAAATAAAAAACGCAATAAAATTCGAAAATAAAATAAAAAAATCGAAAAAATTGGAAAAATCTTTGAAAATAATTCGATTTTATAGCGGTAGAAACTTGAAATTTAGAATAAAGGTAATATTTAAGATACTAAACAAGGAAAAATTAAAAAATATGGATAATTAAAAAAATACCCATAAATTAGTGCAGACGATATATGAACTCAAAGTTTCGATTTTTTGTCACTCACACACTCACTCACTCTCGCGTCATCAAAAAGACTGGGTAGATCCACCAGCCACAGAAACTTAAAATTTTGAATAAAGCTAGTGTTTCGGATACAAAGAAAGAAAAAATTATAAAATCCGGAAAATTAAAAAAAAAAAAAAAACATTCGAAAATTCAAAATAATCGAACAAAATTGAAAATTGAAAATAACACGATCTTGTAGTTTTAAAAACTTAAAATTTGGTGTAAAGGATTTGTTTAGAATTCAGAAAAAGAAAACATCAAAAACACACAAAAAAAATTGAAAATTTTCAAATAATCCAATTTTGTTGCGCTAGAAACTTGGAATTCGGAATAAAGGTAGTATTTAAGATGCAAAATAAGGGAAAATTAAAAAATCCAGAAAATTCGAAAAAAAAAAATCAAAAATTCGAAAAATTCGAAAAACATTAAAATAATTTGATCTTTTGGCCTTAGAAACTTAAAATTCGCGGTAAAGATAGTGTTTAGGATTCAGAATAAGTTAAAATAAAAACGCAATAAAATTCGAAAATAAAATAAAAAAATCGAAAGAAATCGAAAAATAAGGAAATTTTGAAAATAATTCGATTTCATAGCGCTAGAAACTTGAAATTTGGAATAAAGGTAATATTAAAGATACTAAATAAGGAAACATTAAAAAAATATGGATAATTAAAAAAAAAAATCGAAAAAAAAAATAGAAAGAAAGAAAGAAAAAGAGAGAAATTTAAAATAATATGATGTTGTAGTCTTAGAAACTGAAAATTTGGTCTAAAGGTAGTGTTTAGGATTCAGAAAAATAAAAAAATAAAAACACAACAAAAAAAGAAAAAAAAAATTAAAAAATCGAAAAAAAAAAAAAAAAAAATTGAAAATAATTCGATTTTGTAAAGCTAGAAACTTAAAATTTGGAATAAAGGTAGTATTTAGGATGCAAAAAAGTAATAAATAAAAAATCTGTAAAAATTCGAAAAATTGAAAAAAAATCGATTAACTTAAAATTCGGCGTAAACTTATTGTTTAGGTTACAGAAAAGGGAAAAATTAAAACACAATAAATTCGAAAATAGAATAAAAAACCCGAAAAAGATCGGAAATTTCAAAATAACTCGATTTTGTAGCGCTAGAAACTTGAAACTTGTAATAAAGGATACAAAATAAGAAAGATTAGATTTAAAATAATTTTATCTTGTAGTCTTAGAAACTTAAAACTTGGTGTAAATGTAGCATTTACTATTCAATAAAAGGAACAATTAAAATATTCGTTACATTCGAAAATTAAATCGAAATATCTTTAAGGAATCGAAAATTCGAAAACAATTTGATTTTGTACTGCTAGAAACATTAGTTTAAAGATAATTGTCCTATTAGCTAGTACAGCGCCCCTAATTGTTTTATGTTATTTCCCCCGGATTATGGTTTTCTTTTCTTTCGTTTACGAATTTCGTTATAGAAAAGTTCCGCTATAGAAAGGCTACGATATAGGCGATTTCTTTATAGACAGGTTTGTTTTCTTTCACAGGTTGTACTCTATTTACTTCACTTATGAAATATGGATTGTTAAATGATGTTAGCCCCACAAAAATTTTCACAGCTCCCCCTACCCTCCCGACATTACTGGCTGGTTATGACTTGATAGTCCTTTCTAAATAAAATCATGGTGACTCTAAGATTCACTTGATTTATCTCTAAATTGAACCTAAATCATCCTAAGAAGACGGATCAAATAATTACTATATTGGCATGACAATCAGGTAACTCAGAATTAAAATCGAAAAATCAATAAATTTATAAAAAGTCGAAAATTTGAAAGTAATTCGATTTTGTAGTCCTAGAAGCTTGACATTTGGCAGAAAGGCAGGTACACAAAGTAAGGAAAAATTAAAAAATCCGTAAATAATAAAAAAAAGACTAAAAAAAACGAAAAAAAAAAAAAAAACATTGAAAAAAGGAATATAGTTTGATTTATTGGAAATTTCCGGAAATTTAAATTTTGGCTTTCTTTTTATACTAAAAAGTTCTTTTATGTTAAATATCAAGTATCTAGGGCTGCGAGTAATATCTCAGATTGATAGCACCTACCTTGGAAGCAATTGAGAGTACGTTTGACACTCCCACTCCCATAACTTAGTGCTTGCCTAGGGACCTGAAATCTCTTTTTATCTACAGTACTTTGCAAACGAAACTAAAGCTTCAAATTTTTGATACCTGTAAATAATAGGGACAGAGTGTGGCTTAGCGAAAATCAGTGGATGATCTCCAAAAAGAACCCAAAATCAAGAAAAGGAGGATTACTTACAAAAAGAAGTGAAATCTCATCAAAAAGTCACCTGTAAAAAATGCAGCCAAGTCTCGTAACTCATTTACCGTAAAAAGTACTGAGATCGTATAAAGCCAAGTTTAACTATCTTATTAACTCTGAAATTTTCATTCACAAATCACTCCTAGTCTCTACATCTTTAGTTAATTATTATTTTGGGACTTGGCAATTACGCAGCACAGGGAAGTTATTACTCCTTACCATGTTATGGGATGGGATGGGATAATTTAATTAAGGCAAATTATATACGCACAGGGAAGTTATTACACTTTAATATGTTATAGTATTATTTGCTTACGACTAACTATATACATCACATTCTCGTGCTACGTAATTGCCAAGTCACAAAATAATAATTAACTAAAGATGTAGAGACTAGGAGTGATTTGTGAATGAAAATTTCAGAGTTAATAAGATAGTTAAACTTGGCTTTATACGATCTCAGTACTTTTTACGGTAAATGAGTTACGAGACTTGGCTGCATTTTTTACAGGTGACTTTTTGATGAGATATGGGTTGTCAGTTCCACTTTCACAAAAAAGCAGGACAGAGACAAAAAGCAGGACACAAAAATACAGTAAATTCTATGAAAACGGAACCTGTCTATCAGGGAATCTTAACTTAAATCTAAAAATATCATAGTCCATTAGAAAGAAATACAATAAAATTACACCTGCACTGCTAAAGATGGAAACCTGTCTAAAAAGGAATCTTTCTCTAGTCAAAAGAGACTCTCTCTTAGTAGGTTTTACTGTACTAAATAAACATAATAATCTTACACAGTAAAATTTGAGAAGCCAGAATCACTAGGGGTCGAAACTAAATTCAATTTTGGTGAGGTTAGGTTTGCGATTGAGCAGTTATAATTGCATGGTATTCTCTCAGTAGGGACTATGAAATTTTTACATTTAAGACAAAAAATCCTGTTATAAACAGCTTCCGTTATCCCAGGATTTCCTGAACCACATACATTAAAACGTGTAAAAACAGAATCACTATTGACCAAAAAAATATTTCATTTTTCAGACAAATTTCCATTTTCATCTTAGCAAGTAGATTTGCAAGATATTATTTTCGGCAGGACAGGACCATAAAAGTTTTCCGTGACAGACAGGTTCTGCTGACACATGTTTTTCTCTTTTTATTACATTCTACTTGATTCAGACTAACGAATAGCATGTTCTAAAGTAAATTTAAGAGAATTTGTGTATCATGAAAAATTAGGACTTTTGGCATCCCATAGTGGTTCCGGGAGACAGGTCTTGGAATCCCTGAAAATTAGGATCCCTGGTAACACTACTCAGGACCCTACATGTGATCAGTGCAAGCTCTGTTGTAATCTATATAAAGAGTTTCAATATATTTAATTTAGATCAACAAGAATTAAAGTTACAAGAAAATGGCTAATAAGCTGAAAGGGTGTACCAGCCACTGGCTACTAACTAAAAGTTTAATTATCAGATCTATGTTATAAATATGTACTAGCTGGCTTGCATTCACTAGCAGAACTATAACAGAGAATTGAATTTATACGAACCTTGAAAAAAAAAAAAATCCCCAGCCACTGACTACTAACTAAAAGTTTTAATTATCAGGTCTATGTTATAATATGTACTAGCTGGCTTGCACTCACTAGCAGAACTACAACAGTGCCTTGAATTTATACGAACCTTGAAAAAAAAAAATCTATGTTTTGAGACCCTGCTGCCTATGGCAACATATACTGGAAAATCTTTTAGTTCCACCTTCCACCACCAGAGGGCACACTCTGTTCTAAATAAACCTCTTTCCGAACGAAACTCTGGCACTGTATATAACAGGACAGGAGTGCTGCAAAATGTTTTAACATTAACGCAATATTTAAATTGCGACCAAACACCACCCCTTCAAAATTAAACCAAAGACCTTTAACATTAACAACTATCATTAACTTTTGGAACAGAAACAAAATGGCACCTTTTTTTGGTTTGACTTTGAAATTTATTTTCTTTTGTTTTGGAAAGTAAATGGTGAGATATGCCCTGAGGCAGAAGTAAATTCAATACAACCTCCTCTTCTGTCTAGGTTAAATTGAGTATGTCAGGTCAATTTCTTTGGTAAATATTAAGAAAAGTTACTGGCCAGATTTCACAAAATTTGGATTTTTGGAATCAGAAAAATAAAATATGTAGTAATATACTGTGAGTTTCAAATCGATACCTACAATAGCTTTCTTAATATTCACAGATTAGTGAAAATTCAAAAATTCCATTGTGTGCAATGTCAAATCAAAGCAGGTGTTTTCTTTTGCCATATTTTCAGATAAAAAGATCCCATTTTTGATGCAATGTTTAATGCATATTTAATTAATATCACAGCTAATTATCCAAAATATTAAAAATCTGAGTGTCAGATGCATAAAGACATACTTTGGACTGTCTAAATCTAAATTTTCAGACCTGTGCGAACTGTAGATTTCGCTAGCTATCACCAACAGACAGACACACAGAGTGAAACTTTCTTTTATTAGTATAGATAATAAACGAATGGTGAGAAATCAAGTGCGGCTGCTGTTGAAAGGTGAGACATGCCTAACAGACTTCATTTCTCATCCTTAATTTGAATGACAACACTTTCACAGTTACTAATTTAATCGGTACTTTTCGGTTAGCCAGGCACCAGTGATATATGTACATATATAAATATGTATGTATTTACATATGCATATATATATATGTATGTATATGGAGATATATGTTGTACTGTAGAATTCTTTAATAATCGTTGAAGTCTGATATCCACGAATAACAATCAGTTGGTTCTTTATGAGACGCAGGTAATATAAACAGAGGCAGTTGACTCGGATGCACAAAGAAGATTCAGGTAAGATAAAAGCAAACACTGTTTATTTTTTTCAAAGACATCGTTAAAAAAAGGGTAGGCAAAAGGAATAAAAGAGTCAAGAAGCAAGGGGAGGTACCTACAAAAACGAAGATAACTTTTCTACAACTTTTCTGGTCAAGTCAAACGGCCGAAGTGATAAAGTTTTAAAAATTACATGTACGGGTGTTGGCGCGGAAAGCATGATAAAATCGCCAGTACTTGGCGAGAGAGTTTTTGGAGACTAATGTCGGAAGCGTATGGGAAAAATGCATTCGTTTGAGAATGGGGGGAAGGGTTGTAAAGATTCTTGCATGGAGACGAAACAAGGAAAAAGAAAAGAAAAGAATTTTGGGATTGGCGTTTGATTTTGCTAAAAGACAGCTGCAATTAACGGTTACTTATGACTCGAATCTGATAACAGGGTGTGAAAAACATGAACTTGCATATTACCGTTTACATGTGGGCGAGAGATATTTTAATTCATTCTTTTGAAAGCGGATGAGAAGTGCTAATGCTTGCATAAAGAATGTCGGTTATACATTACATTACTTTAATAAGTAGAGCACAGCTGCTTATATATTTTGTCTAAGTTTTAAGACAGATGCACTTTTGATTTCATGAGAAGAAAACGGTTGGATTAGAAATATGTGAACATTTGTAATTTATTTACAGCATAACCGCAAAGTCAAGGACTGAAAAGTTTCTGATGCATGCGAGTGACTTGCATTTTAGAATAAAGAAAATAGATTCGTTATCTAAATTGAATTAGGAACGGATTTAGTTAAAATATTGAATTTTTGGGGGAGGGGGGGGGGGGAATTACAGACATTTTTAAAATCTATAAACTATATCTATCTATTCTTACAATTATTTATTTATTTATTTATTTTTTTTGGGGGGGGGAGGGGAATGAATGACAATTTATGAATTTATTATTTATCTTTATTTTTTTTTTGGGGGGGGGGGGGGGAAGGGGAAATCATGAAATCAATACACGCATGCTAGATATTGGAAGCGGGATGGAAAAGTTTATGTTAACTTGTTAAATTTGGGGGGGGGGGGGGGGGTAGTTGAACTGAAAGCAAGATATATGACAAACGTCTTTGTCATATATGTGTTTATATATGTGTGTGTATATATACATGTACATATATCACTGGCGCCCGGCTAACCGAAAAGTGCCATTTAATCTTACATATATTTTTAGGTGCGTTCGTAATTATATAAATACGTAGCACCTATAGTCGTCGTTTGGTCCGTCCGTCTGTCTGTCTGTCTGTCCGCATATAACAACGCAAAAACTACCCAACCAAATGGTTTGCAATTTAAAATATATTATCTTTGCAGAATTTTGTCGAGACATTTCAAATTTTATTAAAATCGAATCAAAACTTTAGGAGATATTAATAAAAATATTTATTAAGAAATTTGATTTTTTTTTTTTAAATCGGTGCTTTTTTGTTATAGGAGCTTCCGATGGATGTTAAATCGTCAAGCGACCGAGATACTTATTTTATTACAGAAATTAATCTGCAGACGATATAATTCATTTCACAGAATTAAAAATCATCAAGATCTGAATATTTATATAACTAGCTGATACATATATATCTGAATATTTATATAACTAGTTAAGATATTTGTATGAACAGTGTCATAAAATATATACTTAACTAGCTGTTTAACCCGTTCTACGCACGGGATATCATGAATTTAATTCTAAACCGTGCGTACGAACGCACCTTGTTTGTAACGTTTGACGTACAATTTCCAACTTGTTTTACATTTTAATCATATTCATACACCATGCACATTGATTGCACTTCATACAAGACGCAATAAATCTTAGATTTCATTAGAAGCTCTAAATTAGTATGTGTATTACAATGATTACATATGATTTTTTTTTTCACAAACAGTACTTTAATACTTAAACAGGAATTAAGTTAATGTCTGGTAATAGTTATGAGAAAAAGTCTAAGATTTCTTGTAGATCGAATCCCTATTAGAACATATTGTAATAATATTTGTAATATGTTAATAATAAATTATCTCTATTATGGACAAATAAAATATAATAGTATTGCTCAAATCTTGTTTCATGAATTACATATCAATTTATACTTACTTAATTAAAAAAATGAAAAAAAAAACTTTCAGCAGTAAAAGCACAAATTAGTTTTTTTTTTACTTTATTTCATACAATGTCAATCATTAAAAAGTTTGATATTAGTAATATATTATCTCATTGCCAAGGAATAGAAAATTTGCAGAATGTTTTGTTCTACATGATTTATACAGAAATTTCTATATACAGGTCATCCAATTTTTTTTTTCTACTTTTCTGTTAGATGGACACGACTAGCAGATTTGGCATAATTTCTATTTTCTCGTCAACAAATGCAGCAGGGTGATTCTCTGCAAATAGGCCATAATGATGAAACTGAATGATATTTTAATTTTTACAACAGAAAAGTTAAAAAAAATTTTTAAAAACATGTAGTTTAGACTTGGTTTTATTATATTAGCTCATAAAATTGAAGAATTAATTAAGAAAAATATTTTTTTTAATTTTAAAACTTATGAAATATCATTCCCTCACATGCAACTACTACCACCTAAAAATACAAAAAATATTATTTCTTACTGAAGTACTTATACTTTTGTTTTCTGACTTTCGCCTTTTAAAATAAACACATGAAGTATTATTTCTATGTATTAAATTATTTTTTTGGTCTTCACATGCAATTTTTATTTGGCAAAAAAGTTTGCAACTCATATTTCAAGTCATTCCCTCACTCATTAGTAATTCAGGATGTTTCAGCTAGGTGGCACAGTACTGTAAATAGAAACAGTGCACATATACTGAGCACATGTTCTTACCTGTCTTTTAAAACAATTTTCAGCTTTCTTGGAGAAGTATTTCTGTGTGTAAGGAAGAATTGAATAAACAGATTTGGCAAGTGTTAAGTTGATGTTATCATTCCCTCACTTAAATTTATAAAGTTAATTTATTTCTTAAAAATGTATTAATGGGTAGTTTAATTTCCCCTAAAGGAATAATTTGAGAATATGTATTGTTTTTTTAATTTTATTTATGAGTAAAAATTTTAGAAGCTAATAATGTTAATTTTATCAGTCCCTCACTGGTCATTCCCTCACATGAGGGAATGATGCTTCTTATGTGAGAGAATGATTCCATTATTTTTAAAAACTAGTAGAAAAGATATCTTTGTTCCATTTTGTTATTTTTTAAAGCTGTTAGTGATTGGCTTATACTAAAATAATTAAACTAAGTTCTCAAATGAATCAAAGTATATTTGGGCCAAAGGTTAGAAGAAAAAAAATTGAAATAAAGGATTAATATTAGTAACAACTACAAATTTCAATGGATGGAGATTTTGTTTAATTTCCTCCCAATTTAATGTTTAAATTATATAAATTTTAAGTAAGAAACATTAATTATAATAAATTAAAAATAAAATTTATAAATTTGGTCAAATTTATATTGTTTTTTTTATTTTCTTATAGTTATTATGATCAAAAAGAAAGTTCATGTAAAGTTGAAAAAAAAAAAAAAGGAATATGACAAAAAAGAAAAAAAAAAGAAAAGAAAAACTTAAGAATGATCTTGTGACAAAAAAATAAATGCAGATGAAAGAGCGAATAAAATATTTAAATAAAACAAAAAGGACAGATAAAATCAGTTTCAGAAATGTCTAGGCGAGAATTAAAAGCCAAAAGACAAAAATGTAAGAAAAGTTAGCAAAATATAGAAAGAAAATAGAATTATCAAATACTTTGGAAATCCAGACTAATGAATGCCATAATGAATTAATAAGTGTGCCATCAACATCTAAAAGTACATCTAGATTAAAAAGTGGGAAAAACTTAGAAGAAAAAATAGAGCAAAAATGATACAGGAGATACAATCGTTAAAACTTCAGTTACATATGCAGCAAATAAATGCACGTAAATATAAATCAAAATTTTATCGAATGAAAGCAGATACATTATCAAGGAAAACATATCCCACTTACGCTTAGAAGCAAGGTAAATAAGTTGCTAAGAAAAGAAAGTGTTTCTCCAGCCATAAGGAAAAAATTAATTTTTGAAGAAACTTTAAATGCCCAACTCACAAAAACTTATAAAAGTTTAGGCCAATCACAAAAAAAAAAAAAAAAAAAAAAAAAATCAAAATTGATTGGTGTCAAAATTACCAAAAAGTACAGGTTAATTAAGCAACACATATCATTCATGAAATATAAAAGTACTAAAACATATGAAAATTACATTAAAGATGGTTTCACGAAATATTCTAGGGCTGAAAAAAGTCTATTAGATTAATTAAAGTTCTTGATTTTCTTTACAGTGATAACAACATTAGGCTGTGTGCAGGAAAGAAAGAATGTATAACAAATAAAGACAAACATCAAAAAAGATTTATGAATGATACATTAAGAAATTTGCACAAAAAATTTCAAACTGAAACAGGTTACGTTATTGGATATTCAACATTTTGCAAGCTTAAACCATTTTGGATCATTGAACAAAATGCAAATGATAAAGATACAGTAAAATGTATTATGCATGCAAATATGGAATTTATTGTTAATAAACTTAAGTGATTTGACATAATTTAATTTTAATGACATAATAGTTACAATCTTACATACATTTCATTTAAAAGGGCATTTTAAATGCTTGGATTGGATAATTGTGAAGTATTAAAATGAAATGTATCCTGGGGAAATATTGGAAATTGATGACAAATACGTCAAAGTAAATGCTATAGAACCTACAGGCAATGGAAAGTTTAAATAGCCTATGAAAGAGGATATTCATGAGTACCTATTATTATGTGACATTGTTAAAAAAAAATGAACCTCCAGTACCTTGTGATAGCAGAGGAAACAGATTTAATTTTTCTGGGCAAACATTTTGTTAAAATTATTGCATGTAACATTTTTTTACAAAATTGTCATTCCCTCACTTTGTAATCATTCCCTCATTCTAATAAAAATTAAAAAATCTAAGAATTACAGTATTTCTTAATATTAAGAGTGACGGCTATTTTTTATCTATTAAATACCTCTTCTAGTATCTTGTTACAAAAAATTAGAAACTTCTGACAAGATTTTTTTTTTCTTTCATCACTAATATGAAAATGGCCTATTTGTATAGATCACCCAGCAACCAGATTATAAATCACCAGTTATAAATTATTTTTTCTTCGAAGATTTCCTTTTTCAATGAATAAGTGGGTTTTTTCTCAGAAATATTTATTCTGGCAGAATTCTGGTGAACCAAAACAATGGCTGTGACTAAAGAATAAAGATATTGTTATTTTTTAAAGCTGTTAGTGATTGGCTTATACTAAAATAATTAAACTAAGTTCTCAAATGAATCAAAGTATATTTGGGCCAAAGGTTAGAAGAAAAAAAATTGGAATAAAGGATTAATATTAGTAACAACTACAAATTTCAATGGATGGAGATTTTGTTTAATTTCCTCCCAATTTAATGTTTAAATTATATAAATTTTAAGTAAGAAACATTAATTATAATATTGTGTATATATACACACCAAAGCACAATTTCAAGATTATTGCATTACTTTAATAATTATACTGCTTGATTTTTATATTTCTGGTGTGACATCCATAGATTTCTATGAATCATACAAAATTCAATTCATATAGCACTTAGCAATAATTAAAAGAACTACACCCATACAGGGAAAAAAAAAAAAAATCGCAATTCTGTGAAGGAGTTTCTTTTTCTATTTAAAGGAATATTTCAGTGGCGTAGCAAAGGGGGGGGGGGGTTCAGGGTTAAAACCCTTAACAGAACTAAACACCATCCAGTAATTTATTTGAATCACTAATTAATCATATTAGCCACTTTTATGAATCAAAACCAGTACTAGTGTTTTTAACTTAATCGAAATCTGGCACTTTGTTGAATCAGATTCCATTCAACAAATGTGGGGGAGAGCCCGCCCCCTCATTTTTTTTTTCAAATATGTTATTGACAATTTTTCCCTGTTTTTCTGAAAAGGTAGGTACCAACTATCTTTCATTCCCCTCCAAACGAAAATCCTCCGTATGCCCATGGACCAAGTTGTTTTCTCAAATAAAAGTATAGAAAAGGATGAATATTGGATTCCCTACCTTCTCCCTAAATCTTCTGAGAAGCATATATTGAATCCAGGTATGTTTGGAAATTACATTAATTAATATATCTTAGTAAACATTGCATTGAAATTTGAAAATATATAATCACATGCAGACTTTTAGAGTTGAATAATTTTTATTGTGAATTGTTTAACAGTTCATTTTACAAATTACAGCATCCTTAATATAAGATAATCTTACGTTCACCTGAAAACCAAACAGCAGTTTGTAATTACATCGGATATAAAACATCTAAACGATCTAATAAATCAGCATGAAATAAAATAAAATATTTAATAAAATGAAATTACAAAATGTTATTGGTTAATAATATTAAAACATATAGAATTAATATTGATGCAACAAAAAATTTTTTTTTTTTTTTTAATGATAGTGACATGTTTGTGAATTACATAAATTATTAATTTAAGGAAACAAAAAAATAATGATTCAGAAACTTTTTTTTTTTTAAATACAAAACTGTTTTCAACAAAGAATTAAATTAACGATAAAATATATAACCAACACTGTATTCTACATTTTTTGATAGATTTTTCTAATTTTTTATGTGTCTTTAATGCATTTGAGTAGAATAAAAAAAAGAAAGAAAGGAAGGGTAGTTAAACATGGTGGATAAAATTTTTTGAGTCTGTTAAATTTATTGATGTTTTTATAAAAAAAAAAGAAGTGAAATTTCTGTCAGAACAGTAGCATAACTGTTCAAAGCATTTCCTTTCAAAAAATGACGAATTGCAAAATTCAACAATAGAAATTTTCAACAGGTTTACATTGTTTTATGCAAAATATATCATGAAAAGTGTTAGAAGTGTACAGTAATTCAGTAAATGACACCGTAGGAAATGTCAACTACATTCAGAAACACGGAGCATTTATGGTATCACCCATCAGTTCTCGTGATATTGTAACATTTGATTTGACACATTGCAAGTTTATTGAAAATTTTGTTAAAATAGCTTCATTATGTTAAAGTTAAAAACAAGAGTTCGGATTTGGCTTGGAATGAAGCACCCTGTATTTTTGACTGAGCAAATGGCCCTAGTTTCCTATATAAAAATTGCTTTTTGTGGTATGTTCTTCCATCTCTTAAAATTTGTCTCATCTTTTTTTAAATAATTTGAATGAATCTAACATAGATTTAAGTTATTTTATTGGTGTATTTGACATTTGTAACTCTAGTACAGAAATCGCTGTTTAAAAGAAACATGTCTAACATAGTTGTTGTTTCTAATATCCGGAAAAATAGCATTATGATTGCATTCATTAAAAAATCTGATTCGATTAACCAGTGATTCAAATAAGCGGAGATTGTTGGGCTAACTATCAACAACAAACCCCGTGGAATTCTGCTTGCGCCACTGAATATTTTATATTTCAACTATTTTAGTGATAGCCAAAAAATGAAGTACTTAAGTACAAAATATTAATATTACCAGTCTACCAGATACAATAACACCAAACATGGGAGCAGCCATGGTTAAATGAAATAACGATGAACAAAAATTACACAGAAATTTTGGTTTATTTTGATCGGTTTCTTTTTCTATCGCGCTGCCTTCTTGCGGGCTGTTCAGAACAGAAGATCAGGCGGCGCGCGGGCGATGGAGATTAAAATATCGAGTGAGTCTATACTGTGAATGAAATTGAAAGGCCTGCGTTCGTTATCATTGATTTGGACATCCAAATCAATGATAATGAACACGGTCCTTCATTTGACTAATTAGCGTATTTTAACGATATTTTGTTACATTAAGAAGTGAACTTAGTGGCCGAATGGTTAGAGCACTGCTCTTGATTCTGAAGGTTGCGGGTTCGATCCCCCAAAATTTCTGTTTGATTTTTCTGTTTTTTCATTTAAAAATGTTTAATCGGTTGCTTTGTATTTTTCATGATTAATGGAATATATTTTATAAAAGTAAAATTTGATATTGTTTAATTAAATACGACAAATTCAGCTATTTTACGATTAAAATTTTACATTACAGTGTCTTTTAATATTTAAACATTATTATTATTTTTTCTTTTTAGCAAATGTAAAATAAGAAATGAAAATATAGTCAATTTGCACGAATTTCTCCATGTTTTTATAATGAGTACTTCAACAGTGAATTTTTAGTACGAGTAGAATGCAAAGCATATTTTACAATGTAAAAAATATTATAAAAATAAAATGTAAAATATATACATTATTTAAACTAGAAATATCAGTACCTATTTTTGTAAAGAGGTAAAATACATGTGGTTTACCGTCTAGTTTCGTAATGAATATAAATAAAATATAGTTAGAATGTTTATAAATTTTCTACTGAATGTACAAGTATTTTAGCATTTGTTTCTCGTGTTTTATGATGTTTATTGCAATATAATAAATAATGCAATTTACATCGAAAAATGAATTTCAAGAAAAATAAATTTTTAGAAATTAATAATTATGTTTCAACAAGGTTGTTATCGAAAAATATATTTTAATAAAATGTTTAAAAGCTTTTTTATCAAATTTTAACAAAGATTTTATTTTACTATTATAAATAGAGAAATAAATCTTTTAACATATGTTAAAAGATTTATCAACATTCTATTTATCCCAAAAAATATAAAACAATTGATAAATAATTTTTAAATTAATAAAAATAGGGGAAGAAAATCGGAAATAAACGGCGAGCATTCACTTTGTATCCATACTTTCAGGTTCATCTGTGTAGGACAACCCAAACGTCAGTAAAGTACATAACAATTTTTGGTACTTTTCGGTTAGCCGGGCGCCAGTGAAAAAAAAAATAAATATATATCTACATATACGTTTGTGTATATATGTATGTATATATATATATATACATATGTGTCTGTGTATATATTTATATTTGTTTCACTGGTGCCCGGTTAACCAAAAAGTACCCAATTTTTTTTTTTAGAGTTTACATTAATTTTATTGAAACCACCAATACTGTGTTTCAGGAATTCGGTGATCCGAACGTCCTCTCCCTTGTTAGTTAAAGGTGCACTGGTTATAGAAAATTAAACTTTATAATATTATATGCATTGTTTTGTACAATATATATATTTATGTAACTGCTATCAACTAAACTAATATATCAGTTTTAGTAGGTGCTGTAGTTTTACGAGACATATAAGTTGACAGCAGTTATGTAACTATATGATATATATATACCGGGTGTCCCAAAAATGACTGATGGATTTTAAAATTCAATAACTAGCAAACGGTGACAGATATTTAAAAAATTCTTGCAGGAGGGTTATATATGATGTCGGGAGTTTTTTTACTGTGATTCTTGATTTTAGTTCGAATTTCAAACAATAGATGGCGCTGACAGCGGTTGGCGCTCACTCAAGGCCGAAACTGACGTCATTCAGCATTGATGCGAAGAAAGGAGATTAAGGCTATGGAGTGGGTCTCATTCGCCAGTACAATCTTGCTCCTAGGCCCCGATTCTGAACTCATTCGTTATGATTTCAATGGAATTCGTTGTTGCCATGGAAACAACAAATTCTTCGATAGTGGAATACAGCTTTCAGATCAGGGCAAGAATTTAACAAGCAGTATTCAAGTTGCAGGCGATTTTACATATATGAAGTTTTATTTTCCCGGATTAAATTACTTTTTATGGCCTGATTTAAAGAATATTTTATTCGTCGTATTTTAAAACTACTAGGTGAAATAAAACATTTTCAATAAATAGTGTACACTCTTTTAAAAGTACTCACTAGCAATCTGCGTAGCAAAATAACGAATGAAGATGTGACGGATTCGATTTCTGTGCAGCTCTCACATACCTGCATTGCCGTCATTTCGCGAAACTAAATTTTTTTATTGGTTAGACAAAATTCCCATAAATACTCATAAATGTAAATTCACCTGCAACTCGAATACTGCTTGTTAAATTCATGCCCTGATCTGAAAGATGTATTCCACTACCGAAGAATTTGTTGATTCCATGGCAACAACGCATTCCATTGAAATCATACAGGATGAGTTCAGAATCGGGGCCTAAGAGCAAGATTTTACTGGCGAATGAGACTCACTCCATAGCCTTAATCTCCTTTCTTCGCATCAATGCTGAGTGACGTCAGTTTCGGCCTCGAATGAGAGCCAACCGCTGTCAGCGCCATCTATTGTTTGAAATTCGAACTAAAATCAAGAATCACAGTAAACAAACTCCCGACATCATACATAGCCCTCCTGAAAGAATTTTTTAAATATCTGTCACCGTTTGCTAGTTATTGAATTTTAAAATCCATCAGTCATTTTTGGGACACCCGGTATATATATACACACATCATACTTTCGTATTCTATTATTTTTATGTTGGATCAAAGGCTTAAAAAATCATTTCAGAATGTTAAAAATTTTTAATTTTTCAGATATCCGATCATGTTGCTACAGCTGTATCAATCAATCTACCAAACCAAGTAAGACACAAAAAAGCCCAATCACGTGATCAAATCGCCCACAGAATTTTTGTGAGTCACCCGCGCGCAGCCCGCGCTAAAAATTTGCAGGTTATGAACGCTGATCGGGCTATCTAATCACGTGATGCTTTTCATGAATGTTTCGGGGGTTTATTATGATGAAATAAAAATAGATATTCCTATTATAAGATCCATTTTTTTGGAGGATAAAGATGTGTAGTCGCTAGTTTCACCTAGTTTGAAGGGAGGGGGCATGAGACCTATAGCTCCTTGGCTGTTGTCCCTAATTATCCAATATCAAGAACCAAACGACACAACGAACAAAACACCCACTTAAAAGCGATCAATACTATAGAAAAAGTGCAAAGTAGCTGCGCGAAAGTCTTTAGAAGATCAAAATTTGTTAATAAAACACACCATCGAACGAAAAGAACCACTATTCAAAGTATCACTATTCCAACAACAACTACGCTGGGACTGATATTTAGTACAACAAAACAAAATATGCTCCAAGGAGTCAGCTACTCCACAGGTGCGGCAACTACCGTCTGCTAACAAATTAAACCGAGCCAACATCGCCGGGGTTATCAACATACCACACAGAAACCTTGAAATTAACACATCCTCCTGTCTATTGCGAGACCAACGGAACGTCTGTTTAGCACTGGGGATATTCCCTTGCGAGTACTGATACTTGCAGGAGCTGTAGGTGAGCCCAAACTGACTCTTAATCTTTTTCTTTTGAGCGCAGATTAAATCTTCTGGAGAGATCCATTCGATCATTGTGTCAGAATCAGATACACTCTTGGCCAGGCTGTCTGCTTTTTCATTTAAGGGGATCCCCCGGTGCCCCGGTACCCAGTACAAGAAGAGTTTCGGAATATGAGCTGAAACCCGCAGAATTTTATTATAGAGCCATATAACAACCTTAGGTGATTTCAAGTGCGTAGATTGGAGCGCTGATAAAACAGACAGGCTATCAGTAAGTAGTACAACTGGAAGCGACGCTGATACCAGTTCATCCAAATCCATGCCCATCGCCAGAGCCTCTGCGGAAAAAATCGAGTTGACCTGTTGAATTCTGTAGCAAACTGACCTGTTCGTGAGCAACCAGCGATCGACGTAAGCGAAGGCGACTTCGATGCATCGGTGGCAATGATGTTCCAGGATCCCGCAAACTCTTGGATAAAATCTGCAAAAAGGGGAGCTATAATATTCGATTCCAGCTCTGTACTCTGAAACAGAAGGCCCGAGGAAAAAAATTGTACTTTATCTGTATTCATAGGCAGAGGAACTTGGAAACGCAACAGATGATCCAGCCTGCAGCCGAATTCATTCATATTCTCAGAAACACATGGTAAACTTTCCACAAAAGTGACCAAACCATCCGTGCGGAAGTCCCAGAAAGATGACCAGCTGTCCAGAGAAACCTGTTTAATCCAGAACCGGAAGGCTAGATCCCTGATCCTGTCTACAATAGGGAGAGCATCAGCATGTTTACGCAAGAGCAAAATCGGGGTCCACCCCGGAAGTCCCAGAGCCACCCTTATTGCACAATTCTGCAGAACCTCCAACTTTAGAAAAATGGACTTGCATGCTGAGACTAAGATGGCTGCCCCATATTCGAGGACGCTTCGAATTGCGGAGGAGGCTAGCGTCAGGAGGTGGTAGAATCTTGCCCCATAGCTCCTCTGGGCCAGGGCCTTAAGAATGTTGATTCTTTTAAAAACTTTTGCGCGAAGGTACTCTGCCTGACTTCGAAATCCACCCCGGCGAGCAAAGACGAACCCAAGAAACTTAATTTCCGAGCACCAGTCAATCAGGCCGCCGTTAATTGTAAATTGAAACTCGCATTCCTCCAACCTCCTTGATAGATTTATGGCATGGCATTTATCTGCTCTGATCGATAGCTTCCAGTAGGAGCACCATTGCACTATGAGCCTGAGCGCATCTTGAATTTTTTCTCTGCAGGACTCCAAGGAGATAGCCGCGCAATATATAAAAATATCATCAGCATATATGAGAAACTTAATGTCGAGACCCTCCAACACTTCATAAAAATCCGCCAAATAGATTGTGAACAGGATCGGACTCAAAACAGAGCCCTGGGGCACTCCTTTACCGATACCACGGGCTGTCGAAATAACACCTCTCCAGGATACCTTGATCCTTCTAGCAGAAAGAAAGCGATGCAGCCAACGAAGAATCGAGCCCGTAATGCCCAGTTGAGCACATTTAAGCATAAGACCATCTATATAAACAGAGTCGTACGCAGCCTGAATATCTAAGGAGACACCCAATATGAATTTTCTCTCCTTCTTTGCCAATAAAAGATCCTGATGGAGGATGGCAAGGGCAGCATGGCAGTCACGGAACGGTTGGAAACCCAACTGTCTTCTGTCAATTACTTTATTTCGAAGCAGGTAAAGATGAATGCGGGAAGAGATAATTCTCTCAGAGATTTTGCACATAACAGAGGTCAGAGCAATCGGACGGTAGGAGGAGACAAGGGATTTAGGTTTGCCAGGCTTTAAAATAGGAAGGATAACCGCAGAGGACCAAGCATCCGGGATATCACCTGAGATCCAGCTGTTGTTAAAAATCTGCAGCAGACATTGTAGAGAATGGTCATTTAGGGTCTTAAAAAAGGCAGCACTCACTTTATCCTCACCCGGAGTGGTAATTCTTGTCCGATTGATGGCATCTTTCAATTCTTGCATAGTAAAAGGAGAGTTAAGCTGGCTGTGTACTTCATTACCATAGGTGAAAGGGAGAGGATGATGGTCACATTCCTGACTAAACTGGTTAGCAAAAGCTTCGGCTTGCGCCGCTGCATCAGGGTTGAAGGCATCGGCAATTTGGATACAAAAATGGGACTCTGGGGACGGGCTTGGACGATTTCTGATTTTGCGGAAAATCTTGAATAAAATATGCGGGTCATTCGCTTTGCGGCACTCCGCATCCCAGAAACTTCGCTTCGCCGTTCTCACCACCTGACGGAGCTTTGCAGCAGTCCGTTTGTACTTAGCCCAGTATTCCGTAGACACCAGGCGACGGGCTCTTTTAAGGAAGAATTGTTTCTGCTTACGCAGGTTGCTGCTCCTTGCCGTCCACCAAGCTGGGAGGCACTTCGCTGGCATGGACCTAGTGAAACTGTGTTTATGCATGGCCAGAAGCACTAACTTATGAAAGGACTGATAATCGATGTCAGGAATCGTCAGCAGATTTGCATTGACCTCTTCACCTATGCGCGACCAGTTGAAGAGGGTGACGCCCGGCTGAACTGGAGTGCAGAGATCCACTGCAATATTAATTGGGAAGTGGTCACTATCATATAATTCTTCTTCGACATGGAGCGTAGAACGGGCAAGGAGATCCGGGGTGCACAACGAGAGATCTATCAGTGAGCATGTTCCATTTGGAGCCACATGGGTAGGAGCAGTAGAGTTCATTAGGCAAAACGTACTAGCCGACATCCACTCGACGAAGCAATCACTATCCCGCGAAGACACCGGGGAACCCCAAAGACGGTGGTGAAGGTTGAAATCACCAAGAATGAGAGATGAGCCAGCAAGCCCATCAGAGATCTTAGTGAGGTCAGCCACAATCAGGCCAGAGGAAGAGTAAACGTTGATAATATTAAGGTGCGCCGATCCGTAGTCAAGATGAATTCCCATGATCTCATTAGCAAATCCAAGGTTGTTAAAAATAAGTTGGCGGGACGACCAAGCAGAATTAACGGCAATAGCCAGACCACAACCTGGACGGTCAATCCTATCCAGACGGTAGACAATTTTACCTGGGATGACCAAAGATTTTTCTGGCTTGAGAAACGTTTCCTGCAACACAAGAACATCCGCTATAGTAAACAGAGGGCACCTAAGCCAGGATTGTTTGTTTAATATGCTCCTACAGTTCCATTGCAGCACCCTGAACCCCATTAAAGGTGAAGAAAAAGGTCCCAAAAGAAATAGCGGAGCAAAGCTGGGTTAGTAATAAACTGGGAAACTGACACTTGCAGACACCCAAAAACCAAATTTTTTTTTTTTTTTTTTTTTGTGACTTCCGCCACCTTTATTCGCTCGCTTACGCTCTGGAGAAGCCTCACTCAGCTTCGCTAAGCAGTTCATCAACATGACGCTGAGGGCATTAATCGCTTCGATGATTTTTTCGGAGTGTTTTGCAGAGAAATCAACCAATACTTTGAGCATATTGTTGGTCCTGGACTCTATGAATTTTCGCATTTCTTCAAAGTCCGATGTCTTAACACTGGCCACCTCAGCATACCTGTCTGGAGTAGCCTTTATGGCATATTTTCTGCGCGCGTCAACAAAAGACAAAAAATTGCTACTTTTGAACTTTAAGAAATCAACTTCAGAGATCCGGGAAGGACACTGGTTAAAGTCTGCCCGGTGTTCCCCCTCACAATTTACACATTTTACAGGTGTAGAGCACTGGCCAGTATGTTGAAAACCGCAGGTGACGCAGAGCTGTGGTGATTTACATTTCCCCGAAGGGTGGTTGAATTTAAAACAGACCGAGCATTGGAGAGGTCTGTCGACGAATTGGCGAATTTTCTGTATCGAGAACCACATTTTTATCTCTGATGGAATGGATGTGCCAAGAACCGTCACAAGAACCGGAGACACTGAATTTTGCGAGTCTTTACGGAGAAACCGGCGGAGTTCCAAAATGTGAACGTTATTACTTACAGTGATTTCGTGGCCGACCTCATTCAGCGGAATATCCACCGGAATGTTAAACAGCAGGAATTTGTTGGTTATGTTTTCCCAGACAACACGAATTTTAACTGCCACACCCAAAAACTCAGCCAGGCTGCAAACCTCCTTAGCACAAACCACCTGTCTAGTGCTTATAATTAAACAACCGGCCCTAGTATACCGTATATTATCTATGTCAGCCGCATGAGTCACTTTAGCCTGAAGTTCAGCCTGCACGGCACGAGGGTCACGAGAAGGTATAGCGCGAGAGTCCATACTTTGTAAAAAAACATTAAAGAACTTTCCATCATACTCCGCAGCCATATCTAATAGAGAGGACACCGGTGCAGATGACCGAGCAACATTTGGATAGTTAGAGTCACTAATTAAGTCATAGTTGTCAACATCCCCCATTTCTATACTAATGGCCGGTACTTGTTCAGCAATATCATCATTGACAAAATTAAATGCCGAGTTGGCCATACCCGACATACAAACCACAAGTTACATAGTTAAGACAAGAAGAAAAAAAAAAAACTACTACTTACAGCTACGGCACAGAAATATCGACAAACACCCCGTAAATATGCAACCAAAAGCGAGAGAAAGCAGGAACGATACACTTACTTTATTACAATAACCACACGCCAAAATAATACACTCGAGAAAGCAGAGCACAACAGCCAGTCGCTACGAATCGGTCAACGCCCCCCAATAACTTCGGAGAGCGAGTACAACCTTCACACTACCCTAGTTTCACCTAATCCGAGCCACAGAAGCTTAAAATAATTGAAATAATTAAATTATTTCAATATATTAAATTATTTAAATTTCCGATAAGACCTACTCCATAACCCTTCTCTCCATCGCGCGCGCGCCGCGCGATCTTCTTTCCTGAACACAACCTTGATGCCACTCAACCAATCTTTTTTACGCAGTTTCAAGATACTCTGGTTGAGAATAATTTAAGCTACTCGCTGTCGGAAAAGAACGTAAAAGTACACTGAATTTACATTGAAAATGTGGCAAAATTACAGTGCTTAATTAATTAATCAACTAAGATGTTTAAATGCTAGTAATGAACAATAGTTATTGTTATGTCCCACAATTTAATTCTTCATTGACCGTTTAGGATGGATCACACAGCTCACAGAAACAGTGTTGAACTCAGGGGGTGGCCCGGGAGGACATTCTCCACCGCGAAAGATTTGAAATTTTATACTTTTAATGGTCAAAAAGTGCAATTCCCCCCCCCGAACTCTGTAATGGCCCCCCTCTGGAGCCACAGAAATCCCTCCCGGAGAAAAATGTCTGAATTTAACACTGCACAGAAAGATAGAGATGAAATGTATTGGTTTGGTGTGAAGCTAAAAATACAACGCAAAAACCGGTTACAACCTGTCATAAGTCGGCCCAAATACTGGCGGCTCACTTTGAAAACCTCTCCCCGTTCAATGAATTCAGCCCTTGTTTCACGTGCATGTTTTGTTTGGGCCGAGTGTTTTGAGCAATAGCTGGTTTGATATTGTCAGCCGTTTAGACGGTATCGTACATCTCTATCTTTCACTGAACTCTATGAGGAAGAATAACGAAATTATCGACAGAATTCTGCACCAGGCCCTAGGCCTTTTCTTATGTTTCTCAGACACGTACTTGCTTAACCAACTTCATGCGCGTAACTAGAACAATTTTGTGGGATGGGCACAGGCCCTCAACCTGATATGTTCTTTGTGTGTGTTTGTATGTATATGGTATGTGTTTGTGTGAATGTACGTACATGTGTGTGTTTGTGCGAATGTACGTAAAAGTGTGTGTTTGTGTGAATGTACGTACATCTGTGTGCGTCGGAAAATATCTAATAAACTCGTATCGATACCAAACTCATTAATTTAATGAATAATTTAAGTTAAAATTAGAAACAATTTATTAATGGAGGTTAATAGGAAAGAAAATTATTGCCTGTGATACTGCAATTTTTAAGATGACCAGACACACTGACATAGTCCTAGCTTTAGACAATGTGCTGTGTAACTACGCTATGAATATATTTCATTCACTATATTAACACATAACAAAAATCTTTATTTGAAATTACACAGATAAATTATAATCTGAAACGTTCGGTGAACATAACGTGCTTCCTACACGTGTGGGAGATCCAAGTGAACTGAACTGCAATTCACAGCGCTCTGCCAGGTCAGAGCTGGAGAGGGTTGCACCACGGAGAAAACTGTTGGCGTTCGTTCGCGTGCAGGGGAGCCAGATTGATGCGGCAGCCAAACACTTGGCGCATGTAGCCACACACTCCCCCCGCAATGATATCCTTCCTCAGTCCTTTAAACGTGCCGGGAAATGTACAGTTCGTCCCGACCTAACGGTAACCACAGGTTCTTTTGAAGGGACTTTAGAAGGCAAGCAGTCTATAGCAATAGGAGCTGGGGTGCCTGATGCAACAGGAGTGTACGATACAACAGGAGTGTCTGATGCTAGAAAAGCTGGTTTAAGTCTGTCTAATGACACCGTACACTTGCGTCCGTTGAGGTCAATAATAAAAGTCTTTTGACTCTTTTCGATGACTTTATAAGGTCCATCATAAGGGTTTTGAAGTGGTTTTTTAACTCCATCATGCCGCAAAAACACATGGGAACAGTCCTTCAGATGGGGTTGGATGAAAATTGATTTAAATCCATGTCTGGAGGCAGGTGTAGGACGAATGTCTCTAAAATGCAGTTTTAAATTTTCTACGAACTGCTGAGGTGAAGGGTCTGCTGTAGTGGGAGCAAAACATTCTCCAGGAAGTCGAAGGCTAGTCCCATAGACTAAGTCTGCCGTGATGGCTTGAATGTCTTATTTGAAGACTGAGCAGAAGCCAAGTAGGATGGTGGGCACTGGTCTGTACTATAAGCTTTTAAGGCAGCTTTAAGTGGGCGATGTAATTCTTCGACCATGCCGTTTGCCTGCGGGTGATAAGGCGAAGATCTGATCTTCTTTATCCCTAGGGAGTGGGGCAGTGACCGGAATAGCATACCATCAAACTGTCTTCCCTGGTCTGTTGTGATTTTTGACGGGCAGCCGAATCTCGTTATCAACTGGTTGTAGAAAACCTTAGCCACTGTACGGGCACTAATGTCTGGGATAGCCACAGCTTCTGGCCATCGGGTAAATCTGTCCACCATAGTGAGACAATAGGAATTGCCCTGAGAAGGTGGAAGAGCACCGACTAGATCGAGATGCACATGGTCAAATCTCTTAGTTTGGTTAGGGAAAGAACCTACTGGGGTTTTAGTATGCCGGCTGACCTTAGCTTTATGGCAAGGGACACATTGCCTAGACCAAGTTGCACAATCTTTATTAATAGAAGGCCAAATAAATCTAGATCTTACCAATTTAGTTGTACCTCTAATTCCTGGATGTGCCAAATTATGCAATTGGGAAAAATTTGTTTTCGTAATGAGCTAGGAATATATGGTCTAGCAGTAACCTAGTAAGGTAACTTTCTTTAATTCTAAACTTTTTGGATTATCGATTAAATTTTGTAAATCAGGATCATTTGTTTGCAATTGAGCAATTTCATCGAAATTGATAGGGTTTGGCATTGATATTGCAGCGATCCGAGAAAGCGTGTCTGCTGTGATATTTTCTGATCCCTTTATATGGTGGATGTCTGTTGTAAATTGGGATATAAAGTCCAATTGCCTAGTTTGCCACGCAATAGTAAAACAAATAATACAATATCTTCAACAAACAACCAAACAAATTAACATCAAATGGGTAAAAGCTCACGCAGGTCTCTTAGGTAATGAGAGGGCGGATCAATTGGCCAAGGAAGCAACCTTCCCATCATCAGAAATTCCCCAAAAATTTATCCCATTTCCAGCTTCCTATCTTAAGAGGAAACTGAAACAGCATCTTCTAAGCTCATGGCAACAGGAATGGAACTTATCGCTAACTGGCCGTTACACCTTCGCATTAAAACCGTCAGTATCAGAGGACTTTCTTCTGAATCACAGATATCTATATATATTTGTAACGAATCATGGCCCATTTACAACATACTTAGTAAAATTCAACAAAACATCATCCTCACGATGCACCTGTGGAGAAAGAGGAGATTCTCTCCACTACATGCTTAATTGCATGCTGACAGCAACTCTACATCTACGAAAAGCGAACTCAGTGCCACTCCACTACTGGTTCACTCTGATAATTAAAAATCCTGTATTACAACAAAGAATAATCAACTGCATGTCTCTGATAGAAAATAATCAGACATTGTTCCAACTACCAACTCTGGACGCTACATCAGATGATGATGATGACAATTATACTGATGAGGACTAATCTGGTAAAAACAAAATAAAATGACCGTCAATTTGAAAAACTTAAAAGCTTTGGACTTAAAACAATTTAAAATTACAGAACATTAAAGTAGTCCTACCCAACATAAAACTTTTTAATTCAGGTCTAAAGAACTAGAATTGATTTGTAAATATTTTTATTTTCCTTATTTACCCAAGTAATTATAGACATGTACATAATTGTTCTATTACTCAAGTCCACAAATCTAAAAATTTAAACTCTTGGAGTTATTGTAAAAATACCTTACTCAAATGAGAGTAAATATGTCAAATTGTATTGTATATATAAGTCTTATTCATTGTTCAATTTAGTACTATGTAAAAGCCTAATGGCCTCATTTGTAATTTTTTTAATAAAATTGCCAAGCAGGGCTTGTAGAGCTTAAGTCGTATGGTAGGCCTCCCTGCTTGGTTGAATCTGAATCTGCCTAATTTGCCTTGGTGAATGCTTGTCAGTGCGCTGTTGAAATGCAAATGTTGATGGCTTGTGATCTGTAAAGAGCGTGAAACATCTTGCCTCAAGCATATGACGAAAATGTTTAACGTTAGCATATGCTGCAAGTAGCTCTCGATCGTATGCACTGTAAGCGCGCTGAGCTTGAGTAAGTTTGCGAGAAAAGAATCCAAGGGGTTGCAATTCGTTTTCGAACATTTGTGATAATGTTCCACCGATTGCGAAATCAGAAGCATCTACATGCAACACTAAATGAGCATCTGGTTTCGGGTGTACCAAAAGGGTTGCATTTATGATTAATTCCTTACATTTTGTAAATTCACTGTTCGCTTCATCTGACCACTCAATTTTTGTTTTGTCATTTTTCTTAGCGCCTTTTAAATAGTTGTTAAGAACTATTTGATGTTTAGCAACATTCGGCAAAAACCAGCGGAAAAAATTCAAAAAACCAAGAAATCTTTGAAGATCTTTTATCGTTTGAGGTTGTGGGTAATTTAATATGGGTGCGACTTTATCAGGGAGGGGTTTCGTTCCTTGCTGCGAAATAAGGTGGCCTAAAAAGAAAATTTCCGGGACACCAAATAAGCATTTTGAAACATTAATTGTAAGTCCATATGCATTTAATCTTTCAAATAGCATGCGCAAATGAACTTTGTGCTCAGCCTCATTCTGGCTAAAAATGAGTATATCATCTAAATAAACGAAACAAAACGGTAAATCACCCAAAATTTCGTTCATGAACCTTTGAAGGTTTGTGCAGCATTACATAATCCAAAATTTAAAAAAGGGAACTCAAAAAGTCCGAATGGTGTACAGACTGCTGTTTTTGGTATGTGATCAGGATGTACATGAATATGGAAATAAGCTCTAACAATATCGATTTTAGAAAATATGCTTTTTCCGTGAAGCGCATTTGAAAAATCATGAATATGGGGAATAGGATATCTATCCGGTATGGTGCATGAATTTAGTCTTCTATAATCCCCAACTGGGCGAATGCTACCACAACTTTTAGAAATCACATGTATAGGAGAAGACCATGGAGATTTAAAGGGCCTGCATATTCCCTGGTCAATCATAAACTGAAATTCTTTTTTTACAGCTTCGTAAAGTTTAGGATTTAATCGCCTTGGCTTGCTGTGAACCGGGGGGCATGTAGTCTCAATATAATGAAGAGTATTATGCGGCACTGGCTTATGTTTTGACGTTATTTTTGTGAGTTTGGGATATTCTGATAAAATTTTGTGATAGTCAGAATTGCCTGAAATAATTTTAACGGAACTTTCCTGAGACGGATGTGCAAATATCCCACCTTGTGAAAGTTTTGTAATGCTATCAGTCAGTCTACGACGTTTGAGGTCAATCAGAAGACCAACATTTTCTAAAAAGTCTGCTCCAATAATTGGCTTAGGTAGGCTGGCTATTAAAAATTTCCAATCGAAACTACGTCTCAAACCAAGGTCTATATTCATTAATTTTGAACCATATGTCGACATTTTTGTATTATTTGCAGCAAATAATTGTAAGGGATCTGGATGCAATTTTTTAGAAGTTGTGGGAGGTGGAATGCACGACACATCAGATCCTGAATCAACTAAAAATTTTAAATGTGATCTCTTATCAAAAACGTATAGGCGACAAGAAAAAGGGACTATCGGTGTTGATGTCACCGAAATTTGCATATCGATAGCCGAGTCTAGTTTTCCGAGTTATTTTTGCCAAAATTACAGGGTTCAGTACATTTGCGTGCTTTCTTGCCAAATCTTTCATGGTAAAAACAAAAATTCTCAGAACCGCTTTGGCGATGCGGCGATTTGAAATACCGTCCACGTGACCTATTTCTTGATCGCGATCTCGACATTCTTTCAATTTTGTTGCTTAATGCAGCAATTTCCGCGCGGAGTGCGGATATTTCGTTCAATGGTGAGTCGGTAGTGACCACCGGTTTACCGCGTGAGGGTTCACTGATAGCATATACACTCGATTCGGATCGTACACCGGCGATTTTATCCGCCATTTTCGCCAAATTCTCTAGAGATTCTGAACTCACAGCCAAAATGCTTTGCATGTCTGCTGGGAGCCTTTGAAACCATAATGATTTCAAAATATCGTCAGTAATTGAAGTTTTTGCCAACTGCTTCATTTTCCTTAACAGATGAGAAGGCTTTTCATCCCCTAACTGTAATTCGGACAACAGTTTTCAGATTTGTTTATTTTTCGATTCGGAAAATTATTGAACTAAACGATCTTTTAAAATCGTGTATTTATTTTGTGTTGGCGGATTTAAGAGAATATCAGATACAGCAGACAGCGTTTCCGGATCGATTGCTGCAACGATGTTGTTATATTTTGTTGCATCGACAGTAATTTCGGATAGTTCGAAATTACTCTCTGCTTGCGCGAACCAAAGTTTGATATTACCTTTCCACAAAGGTGGTAATTTGACGCCTAATTTGGCAACTTGGGTATTAGTAGTGGTGGGAACGTCATCCGGCATACTTTTACAAAATAAATAGCTACTATCTATAAATTACTAATAATTACTAATAAGATCAATAATAATTTGGAATAGAAAATATTATTTTAGAAATTTGGGGGCATTCCTAACCAAACCAGAGAAATAAAACGTACATCTTACCTCCATTTCATAGCTGCGGTGTAGCTAGCACGTGGTTCGGGCCGGTGAGTCTATCTCCGAACGTCAAAAAAGCTGCATGAATAATTCAGGGTCACCACTGCTGTGTAACTACGCTATGAATATATTTCATTCACTATATTAACACATAACAAAAATCTTTATTTGAAATTACACAGATAAATTATAATCTGAAACGTTCGGTGAACATAACGTGCTTCCTACACGTGTGGGAGATCCAAGTGAACTGAACTGCAATTCACAGCGCTCTGCCAGGTCAGAGCTGGAGAGGGTTGCACCACGGAGAAAACCGTTGGCGTTCGTTCGCGTGCAGGGGAGCCAGATTGATGCGGCAGCCAAACACTTGGCGCATGTAGCCACAAATGTCTGAGTTTCCTAACTTTTTTATGTTACTATCACGGTCAGTGTTAGTAACATAAAAAAGCCGTTGGATATCACTTGTCTATCCTCGCTTTCTGTTTGAAGTCCTTTTCCAGAATTACGGGAAAACAGAACTCATGTCTTGCTGCCATCGTGTCGTACAATGATACTGAAAAAAAAGAAAGGAACATGACTTTTGATGATTTTTAGAGTCATTAAACGTTGTCATGGGAGAGTATTTAGGATTAATACGTATTTGTATCTAAGAGACTTCTCAATGAGAAAATTCATGTTTAAACAATATTAAAATGCTATTAATAATTTTCTATTGTGTCCTTTTGGTATCGGGCTAGGGGTCATATGACACAAAAGTATTCGGGTTCGGATTTCAAATCGTCGGACTCTGGTTCCGAAAACAAAGAGCCCGAACTCATCTCTATTTTACACATGTGTTGGTAATGGAATGTAAATAAAGTTATAATAATATTATGGATATTTAATTACATTCCACTTACTTGCAGTTTCATAATTGCATCGATTCATGTAAATAGTTGACAACAGACAATATGTTTCTCCATAGTACGTTTTCCCACTTAGATTGAAAAATATTTAGAAATTAAAACCTCGATTGAAGATTGTATTTGGATGCTTTCATACTCTGATGTTTTGTACTTTCTTATCTATATTGCTCTCGCTGAGTGTGAAATCTCTGTACCTAGTGATTTGTCTTCCCACTTACTTAGTATGTGTAGGGCCTGTTTTCATTTGAGACATTCAGCAATCGATAGCCAGTAATTTGAACTTTTTTGCTTTTAAGAGGTTACTTCACTCACGCGAAAATACCCGCTCGCTAATGTTAATCCTATAGGATAGTTATTTAACAATATCTCGTTTGCATTTCAGTATTTTTAAATGATTTTTTTCTTTGCATTGGATAGCTGAGGTCGATTTTGGTTGCAGGTTTTTTATGAGGATACTTTCACTTTCGGAACCATTATTAAATAACTGTCCTATAGGATTAACATTAGAGAGTGGGTGTTTCGCGTAAGTTAAGTAGCCTCTTAACTGTGTGAAATTGGTTGATGAGTTGTATGAGTAGGATTCCCTTTTTAGCACATATGCTACACATTGTTCGACTCACCACATGCCTCAATTGCATTTTTTGGAAGGAAATCACAGGTGCCTGTGTCTATTCTTTGTCAGTCCACCTCGCTCATTGTAAAAGGAGAGAAACATATTTGGATAACGATAGCAAAACTTTAAGGATAAGTCTAATTTACAATAAATACGAGTCGGTACGTAAAAAATGTAATTTGTGAAAAATACTTTTTCTTTACAAATTTTGAATCTTTATAAAGTAGTTTCTTCGAAATACTACTTTCCGTTCTCCTCATATCTCAACTCTCGCCTCACACACATTCAAATACGCGTTCGTAATACTGGCTCTGATTACATTAGTTCCCACATCAGTAATATTTATTATATTTGTTAGCCATTCTAATATCTGAGAAATTAAAATTTTAAATATATTGCAGCCATAATATTTACACATGAGTTTGAAATTATGTGGTGGGCGCTGGGGATACCTGCAGCTTGGCACTCCTCTAATTATTCCTGTAATTATATAACAAAATATGAATGCAAGTTTAGTGTTGTACGGTTCTCCACGAGGACTGTATCAAATGAAAAAAAAAAGATGGAAAACGCAGAAATCTGCATGAGCATAGGCCTGGCAAGGAACCCAAACCCGGTCCGGCGCGTGGGCCAGGTTGACCTCGGACCAATTGTTTTTCATCGGAATTGTAAAGAAGGAAAATAGCCCCGAACAGGCGCGGATCCTCGGGGGGGGGGGGAGGCGATGGGGGCAAAATTGTTTTTACTCACCTGTTTTTATAATATATCATTGTTATAATGAAAAGCAATTACATTTTTCTTCTTTTTTTCATGGAAATCTTTTGCGAAATGTTTAAGAAAAGAGAACATAAAAGAGTAAAAATATATCACTTTTCCCCCTAATTGTCAGTATCATAGTGCGGTATTTTCAGAGCCCAATAGATTGCTGAAAGATCCATGAATCAATAATAATCCTCCTAAACAACTGTCTCCGTCCCAATGAATTAAACCCTTTTTCCTTCCCTAGAAAAATCATCTCGGGGAACATACAGGGGAGTGTAAAATGGGTTACCCCAAGAAGCCAGATTAGTTAAAAGAATTTTTGTATCGACATTTTCTTTTGTTAATACTATGTGCTCAATCTTATCCTTGCCCTCTTCCAGCTAAACTTTTGTTTGGGCAGGTTTTCTTTCTGAGACAAAATCCAAATACAATGACCCATGAAAACGTAACTAGTCTGTAATAGAATTCTGCCTTAAACAGAAATGTTTCATGATCCTAACGAATTGAATACCATACAAGTATACCTGCTAAAATAGAGGGTTTTATTTTCGATCCCCAACGACTCCGTTTTCACATGTTTTATTGTCCTGTGTAATAACCAATGTAAAGATAAACAAACAGTCACATAGATTAAGCTTGCAACTATATATATGATGAGTATGAAGCTTGTTTCACAGCTTTATAAAGGAGCTCTCCTTCTTTATGAAAAATCAAAGCAGCAAAGCAAGGTGCTGTTCCAGTTTCTCAGTATGTTTTATATTGTATTTTGCACTGGAAACGTAAGACTTGAATATTTTAGATATTTTCGCATTTTTGTTTCACTTATTTTTTATTCTTTTTATACATCATACCACTACAGTTTTTGTACTTATCCGTTTTTAATTGATATTTTAAGTCTTAAATACTCTCTTTGCGTGCGCCAATGTAACTAAAGTAGAATCTTTTAAGACGGAATAAAAAAAAATATTCCATTGTAAACAGGTTTTTGTCTTAGCAGATATAGTTACATTCTATTCCTTTTTGCGGGAAACATGAAACATTTCCGTTTAAGGCAGGATTCCCTTATACACAATTTCCGTTTTCTCAGATTTTATTGTATTTCGAGAAATGGTATTAGCTCTATGCAATTAGCTATTGTACATATACCCAATATCACAAAACTGCTTTAGGGCAACATTTGAGGCACTCAAGAGATGCAAAAAATGCAAAATAAAACGTATCAAAAATTTTGACCCAGAGAAATAGAACCTCACCATAACCTTTTTTGGACCTAAAGCTAAAATAACACTACAAATACTCGTTCATTGCTTTTGAACAAACAAAATGACATCATAGATGTCAGACAAAAGACCTTTACTGAAATTCATACTTTAGGGGACTGGAAATTTAAGTTCACAAATATGGATCTAAACTTACTAGCCCCCTTAAAATATCAGTTTACTTATAAATAACCTAAATTGACACAATCACAAATTTAAGGGCTTTAAACAAGTGAATGATATACAAATCCTGAAATTTAAGTTAAATAATTATGAGAATTATTTATTTTCTTGGCCACACTGTCTTTAAGGCAGTTTGTAAACTCAGATAAAAATGACATTTATTTTATGAAGAAATCAGCATCGATGCTGCCCTTTATTGGTTTGGTTTCAAAGCAAAAAACATTCAGCTATATACGAAGAGAAGTGAAGTCAAAATGTAAAAAAATCAAACGGTTTAGTTTTTATGAGGAAATAAATAGTGATTTACATTTGTGTACATCGGGACTGAAGAGGTCAAATAAACTTAATTTAGGTACATATCTTCAAAAGATTAAACGAACATTGATAACCTTATAAAAAATCCAAAGCTAGTAATCGAGCATTACTAACTTTGTCCTAAATTTTTAATTTTCATTTATTTTTTAAAATCACCTGCACTATACTAAGGACTTATTTCAACTATGCCGCCGATGACTGTAAATGTTGTTTCACCTTTCACATAGAGTATGTATGCAATCCAACACGCAGATACGGAAACGCAGTAATTAACACCTGCATTCATGTAATTAACTTTCTTTTTATATTTTAATGTATATTAGAAAGCAGAAACATGTCCTTGAGTAACGGTGACGTTATAATAGCGATAGCAACAGTTTGAATATTAAATTTAGTTTTTATTTATTTATTTTACTTTTTGCAAATTTATTAACATCTAAACATTGCTTAATTTCAATTTTTACACCGTTGAATATACTTTCAAATGCAATTTGTTTGAAAACTGTATCTTAATTGACTAATATTTCATTACTTATAAAAGAAATTTTCAAGCATGATTTTTTTTAAATCTATTTCTATAGCATGCAGCCCACTTACGGTCGGAAGATTGACACGTTTGCACTTACAAAAACAATATAAATAGTTCAGTATTTGTTTCCGGGTAATATTCCATAAGGAAACTAAAACTTCACCAATAAATGAATAAAAGAATAATATAAATAAAACACAAATTCAACATGTGTGTAATCGAATTAAGCACTTAAACTCTGAAATACTCAGAATCAAAAAGGTTTATTTAAATAATGCAATCTTTAGCAATTTCTTTCGTTATTACCCGCTAACATGCGACTATTCTTAATAAATTTCAAAAGTTTATTCGAATACATAATTGATATTTTTCATATAAAAATACTTTTTGTTGTTGTTAGTGAGTAATGTAAAAAATCTATTAGAATTTTTAATTAATTTTTTTTTCTATTAATTTGTGTGTAGCGAGGAGTATGTTCTGTTATAACCTTGAGAAGCTCGAGTTGCTTTATTAGAAAGCCTCCACATTAAAAATTCATTAAAAAAAAAAAGCCTATAAATAAAGAAAATAAAATTTTGACCCCATTAACTAAATAAATAAATGATAATTGAAAATTTAGGATTTTTTTCATGAGGTTAGAAATTTTCGTTTAATTTTTGGAGATAGGATTAATAGTTAAGCATAGATAAGTTTGAAAACCGTCTTGTTATTTTATTACATTCACCTTTCTGTTCAAAACTTTTCGAATAATGCGAGAAAAAACATAAAAAAAGAAAGTTGAGCTAGAAATCAGTATCAGATCCTGCGTTAATTCAAATGGAATCCTAACGATGAACCTCATTATAAAGTAATTATTTTGTTATTCCATATTTCTACCCTTTGTTATTTGAAAAGATATAAAGCGATAGAAAATTGATGAACAAAATTAACTAAAGCAAGTTGATAAAGTTTCAAGCTTCAAAGTTTGTATCCTAAATGACCATTTCGCTAGTAAAATTTAGAATATTGTATCTATGACTAACATATGCGACTAATGTTGTCAGGTGTATCGATTTTCAGGGGCTCCAAGACCGGAACGCCAAAAGTCCCAATATTTCATGATTCACAAATTCTTTTAAATTTCTTTTAGTATCCTGCTATTTGTTATAGTCTGCATCGACTGGACCTTAATATAGTAAAACCTGTGAAAACAGAAGCTATCGATAACGGAAAATTGTTATTGTCTTTTTCAAAGGAATACGGTACAAATCTACCTGCCTAGATGGTAACCTGTCTAAAACTAAATATTTTTTGGTTCCTACCCATCCATTCCAACTAGTGGTTTTCGCAAGTTTTAAAAGTAAAAAGTTCATTGTTCCTACAATAGGTATACTGTATAATATTATACCTGCTAAGTTGGAATTTTGTTTCAGTCCCTAGCGATTCCGCTTTCACAGGTTTTATTGTATAATATTGTTTTCTTTAATATAATAAAACCTGCTAAAACGGAATTGCGAGCAAAATAGAAAAATTTTGTTATTTTCAGATTGTAACATGCGATCCAATGATATTCTGTTAAGGGGACAGATCACCTTTAAAATGGTCGAAAATTCAATTTCCAGGTTTTGATGCCAGTAAATAGTGAGTAGAGATATCCTGAGTAGAAAGGTACCAATGTTTATCAGAGGCGATAATTATTGACGAAGATATAAAGTAAAACGCAATCGTCATTATTTGTTTTTGAATGGAGAGTGAAAACTTTAAATGCATTTAATTCACAACAATGATTTTCAAATTTGCGCGCACGATTTCTCCAAAAATAATTTAGATAGAACCTCAATTTTTTCCAAACTTATTAATGTTGTAACAATGAACAAAATGAACTAGAATCTTTTAATTTGGTCAATAAATTAAAAAATAATTAACTGTAATTCATCGAAAAGCGCATTCAAAATGCGTTTTTAATTTAATTACAGTTAATTATTTTTTAATTTATTGACCAAATTAAAAGATTCTAGTTCATTTTGTTCATTGTTACAACATTAATAAGTTTGGAAAAAATTGAGGTTCTATCTAAATTATTTTTGGAGAAATCGTGCGCGCAACTTTGAAAATCATTGTTGCGAATTAAATGCATTTAAAGTTTTTCACTCTCCATTCCTAGACAAAGAATGACGATTGCGTTTTACTTTATATCTTCGTCAATAATTATCGCCTCTGAAAAACATTGGTACCTTTTTACTCAGAATAAAATGCGCCATTTACTGACATCAAAACCTTGAAATTGAATTTTTGACCATTTTAAAGGTGATCTGACCCCTTAAAAGTCAGCCTAGTGACACTTATAGCGCCCTCTTATTTTGCAAAGATATAACTTGCGTTTTCGGCAACTCATACTGTTCATGTTTCCCCAAGCACAATGTGGAATAGATTGAATAAACTAAATCTCTTCTGAAAGGCCTACCTGCTTGTCTAGTGGTTAGGACGCTGCCTATTGGACAAGAAAGAGATGCAAGGGAGAATCCCAATTCAGGCATGGACATTTATAATGTATCGGATTCCACTTGAAGGTGATTCTCAAATGACCTGCTCAACAATGCGAAATTTCTGGCACATTTTTAAACGCGAAGGCATTAAATTTTCAGGCCTGACTATCGAAGCAATTTGGAATCAAAACGAGTTTTCCATTTTTTGATAAATAAATCACTGATCGAGTTATAAGCAATTCGTGTCACATGACGACACATTTTTTCCCTTTCTTGGACTGTCGCGTCGGGAATTCGGTTCAAAGCGCTGACTTTGACAGTATTTTCTGAAAGATCTTCTGCCTTTTCCAAAAAATGAAAAATGTCTTTCGATTACAAAGTTTCTGAATAACAATACCTCCCAATTTCATGCGTTTCTGAACAAAAATGAATTAAAAACTATGTCATAAAGTAGCCAGTTTGGCCAGTAGCCAATTCACAACAGCCTAAGTTCAGTAATTAACAATAATTGTAAGTATTCGTTAGAATTTAAACATGAGCCCTACCGTATAAAAAACAGTTTTTAAAATTTTATTACTATACAATTTTGTCTGATTCATTTTTCAACTGACACATCAGCTTAAAAATATAACCAAAAGTTATTTCTAGTAGAAGAAAGCTTCTTTTATTTGTGAAAGTGGCCATCATTTATGGAGTTCATCTGTCTCCTACCTTTGCGGTTCATCTGGCTTCATACCAAAATTTTCTAAATAGAGAGAGTATCTGCGAATGATGAATAACTGGGAATTATTCTGACCTTTTATTCTATTACCTCACAGTTTAGTTAAAAGTATATTAAAACTGACAGATGTTTCTTAATCTAGGAAAATATTTAATAACCACGAACGAAAATATACAATAACATCTTGTGAGTTACTGAGGATCCGAAAAGCGTTTTTTATCTTTAGATACTACACAAATCAATACATTTTCGATATTAAAAGAAGCATTTATAAAATCAAATCCATCATTTATGGAGTTCATCTGTCTCCTACTTTTGCGGTTCATCTGGCTTCATACCAAAATTTTCTAAATAGAGAGAGTATCTGCGAATGATGAATAACTGGGAATTGTTCTGACCTTTTATTCTATTACCTCACAGTTTAGTTAAAAGTGTATTAAAACTGACAGAGGTTTCTTAATCTAGGAAAATATTTAATAACCACGAACGAAAATATACAATAACATCTTGTGAGTTACTGAGGATCCGAAAAGCGTTTTTTATCTTTAGATACTACACAAATCAATACATTTTCGATATTAAAAGAAGCATTTATAAAATCAAATCCATCATTTATGGAGTTCATCTGTCTCCTACTTTTGCGGTTCATCTGGCTTCATACCAAAATTTTCTAAATAGAGAGAGTATCTGCGAATGATGAATAACTGGGAATTGTTCTGACCTTTTATTCTATTACCTCACAGTTTAGTTAAAAGTATATTAAAACTGACAGATGTTTCTTAATCTAGGAAAATATTTAATAACCACGAACGAAAATATACAATAACATCTTGTGAGTTACTGAGGATCCGAAAAGCGTTTTTTATCTTTAGATACTACACAAATCAATACATTTTCGATATTAAAAGAAGCATTTATAAAATCAAATCCATCATTTATGGAGTTCATCTGTCTCCTACTTTTGCGGTTCATCTGGCTTCATACCAAAATTTTCTAAATAGAGAGAGTATCTGCGAATGATGAATAACTGGGAATTATTCTGACCTTTTATTCTATTACCTCACAGTTTAGTTAAAAGTATATTAAAACTGACAGATGTTTCTTAATCTAGGAAAATATTTAATAACCACGAACGAAAATATACAATAACATCTTGTGAGTTACTGAGGATCCGAAAAGCGTTTTTTATCTTTAGATACTACACAAATCAATACATTTTCGATATTAAAAGAAGCATTTATAAAATCAAATCCATCATTTATGGAGTTCATCTGTCTCCTACTTTTGCGGTTCATCTGGCTTCATACCAAAATTTTCTAAATAGAGAGAGTATCTGCGAATGATGAATAACTGGGAATTGTTCTGACCTTTTATTCTATTACCTCACAGTTTAGTTAAAAGTATATTAAAACTGACAGATGTTTCTTAATCTAGGAAAATATTTAATAACCACGAACGAAAATATACAATAACATCTTGTGAGTTACTGAGGATCCGAAAAGCGTTTTTTATCTTTAGATACTACACAAATCAATACATTTTCGATATTAAAAGAAGCATTTATAAAATCAAATCCATCATTTATGGAGTTCATCTGTCTCCTACTTTTGCGGTTCATCTGGCTTCATACCAAAATTTTCTAAATAGAGAGAGTATCTGCGAATGATGAATAACTGGGAATTGTTCTGACCTTTTATTCTATTACCTCACAGTTTAGTTAAAAGTGTATTAAAACTGACAGAGGTTTCTTAATCTAGGAAAATATTTAATAACCACGAACGAAAATATACAATAACATCTTGTGAGTTACTGAGGATCCGAAAAGCGTTTTTTATCTTTAGATACTACACAAATCAATACATTTTCGATATTAAAAGAAGCATTTATAAAATCAAATCCATCATTTATGGAGTTCATCTGTCTCCTACTTTTGCGGTTCATCTGGCTTCATACCAAAATTTTCTAAATAGAGAGAGTATCTGCGAATGATGAATAACTGGGAATTGTTCTGACCTTTTATTCTATTACCTCACAGTTTAGTTAAAAGTATATTAAAACTGACAGATGTTTCTTAATCTAGGAAAATATTTAATAACCACGAACGAAAATATACAATAACATCTTGTGAGTTACTGAGGATCCGAAAAGCGTTTTTTATCTTTAGATACTACACAAATCAATACATTTTCGATATTAAAAGAAGCATTTATAAAATCAAATCCATCATTTATGGAGTTCATCTGTCTCCTACTTTTGCGGTTCATCTGGCTTCATACCAAAATTTTCTAAATAGAGAGAGTATCTGCGAATGATGAATAACTGGGAATTATTCTGACCTTTTATTCTATTACCTCACAGTTTAGTTAAAAGTATATTAAAACTGACAGATGTTTCTTAATCTAGGAAAATATTTAATAACCACGAACGAAAATATACAATAACATCTTGTGAGTTACTGAGGATCCGAAAAGCGTTTTTTATCTTTAGATACTACACAAATCAATACATTTTCGATATTAAAAGAAGCATTTATAAAATCAAATCCATCATTTATGGAGTTCATCTGTCTCCTACTTTTGCGGTTCATCTGGCTTCATACCAAAATTTTCTAAATAGAGAGAGTATCTGCGAATGATGAATAACTGGGAATTGTTCTGACCTTTTATTCTATTACCTCACAGTTTAGTTAAAAGTGTATTAAAACTGACAGAGGTTTCTTAATCTAGGAAAATATTTAATAACCACGAACGAAAATATACAATAACATCTTGTGAGTTACCGAGGATCCGAAAAGCGTTTTTTATTTTTAGATACTACACAAATCAATACATTTTCGATATTAAAAGAAGCATTTATAAAATCAAAGTTACTATTGCCACCACTAATTTTCGGAAACCCTTCCGAGTTGTTTTAAGAGTGTATATTAATCAGATATTGGTTTTTCGGTTGCTGTCCATTCCCAAGTAGACATTTTCATGTTAAACGAATATGTTTTACTTACAAATATGATAAATTAATAGCATTAACATTAACATTAAAATTAATAGTATTTTGTTACTCCTTTGCTTGTATAAATTCAATTATACGCAGCTCAAAATGTTTAGTGATAAATTGAGAATGTATAGCTTACTATAAACCGATATTCCGGTGTGAGAAAACGGATTAATACACAATAAAAACGACAAATGTCAAAAGAAAAGAAAAAAGAGGTGACAAAAACTAATGAAATATTTCTGAAAAATAAATATATTGAATTTGCGTGTAATTTTTAATTTTTTTTGTGTGTGTAGGATAACTCTGGGGGTTGTAAGATTTCTCACATATATTTACTTGTTTGTCGTATGTTATTTTGAAATCACACCAAAATTTCTTTATTCCCTCGAAGGCAGTGTTGCCCCAACAATGCATTTCATTAATATTCTTGTTATTTGTCAACAATTACAATCATTAATTCTTATTACAAATCTTCATTGTTATTCCGATTACCAACAATCATTTCCGCTTCGGAAAGTTTTTTCTTTTTTCACGATATTTTTTTCAACAATAAATACAATTGTTTAATTCAACAATTCATTCCATACTCTCAGTGCCACAATATCCATCGTCTAAGCTGCTCAGAATTCTGATGTTAAACCATGATTTCAGGTAAATTTAATAAATAGTCATAGATTAATAATAATTCTAGTTTAAAAATGAAATATAAATAGTTTATGCAATATATTAACACGTTGATCGACATAGATTACAACGAAGTGGCTTTTTTAGCAGACATTAAAAAAGCTGGTTTTCAGTGTTTTTAGAGTCGGTTTACAAATTCTCAATAGCGGTAATGTTTGTTAATTTTACATAAAGTGTTAATTTTATACATTTTTAATTCAAAACTATCAAATTTTAGTTACTTTTACACATTGAAGGCCAGACTGAAATCACTAAAGATGGAGCACGGTTACAGAGTACTGTTTTTTAAATGCAGGTAATACAGTGCGTTAAGAAATTATAAGGCCACTTTGATTTTCAAAATTAGGAAGTAAATCAAGGTTCTAATTATAGTTTAAACACACGATATATCAAAATACAAGATATTTATTAAAATTACTTTGCAATAATTTTAAATAATGCAATAATTAAGTACACTCTAAAAAAATCCGTGAAAAATACAAGAGTTTTCGTAAAATTTCACGGAGAAGTTTCATTTTTCCAAAACAACAGTGCAATTTACGTAAATGACATTAGTTCCGTAAAGGAAATTTCAAATCCATAAATATGCAGGAAGTTTTCCGTACATTTAATGGATTTTGTCCGTATTTCTTTCAAAACAATACAATGTCCGTATTTCTTCTAAAACAGTGCAATTTCCGTAAATAACTTTTAGCGGTTTGCGTACAGAAATCGCCTTGTTTGAAATGGGAATTAAGATTGTTGTATTTACTAGAGTTCTTCAAGGATCCAGGCCTGACCCGGCTCGACATGCTGGCCCATTCTATCTGGGACCATGTCTGGACAGTAATTTTTTGTGAAAATAATAGTAATATTTATATATTTTTTAATGAAATATTTAGAAATTGATTTGTTTTTATAAGTTACAGAAAAATATTTTTTTTAAATCTATATTCTATTTTTATTGATAGTGCTTCAAAATTAAAACTTTTTTTTTCACTAATTTTTTTAAATTTTATTTTAACTTTTCTAACGTGAGGCAATATTAGGTTACTTAAAGGTTTCATAACATAATATCTCTGCAAGTTATCGCTATGTAAATTGTATTAAACTAAACTGATTTGGCTTATAAATTTATGAATTAAACTAAAATTTATTATTTTATAAATTATAATTTTACAACGTTTATAATTTTTTCCTTAAATTTATAAAAATAGTTAATATTTTTTCTTTACTTTTATAAAAATGAAGTTTATAATTTTATTAACTTTATAATTTATTTCTTTAGCTTATAATTTTATAAATTAAACTAAATTAATTTAAACTAAATCAATAAGTCCAAATTTAAATCTAACCTGTCACAAGATCATTAATTTCGAAATTGTCTTTAAGAATCAATTTTTTGTTTTAATATTATTAAAACTATCCAGTTTGACAGAACCGTACACAAAAGTTCTCAGCATAGCTCAAATATAATAATTTATTATAAAATTGTTTATTTATGTAAGTTTTTTTTTTAAAATAAGAGATAACGAAAAGTTATTTTAATAGCATGTAATAAATACGTCTCCTTCAGATAATTATTGTTTTTATTGGAATTGATAAATAGATCATCAGACAAGTAATTTAAAAAAGTATATGTTCAAAAAAAGAAAATGTTGTACTATTACAAAAGGATGCAATCATACAATGACTCTTAATACAACGTCTCTTAATACAATGTTTTACGCATATAATACATAATAAGTTAAAATTTATCTGTTATAAAGCATCAAATAATAAAGCAAAATATTGAAAAATATGAAAAGAAAATATTAAAAACATTGGAACTGAAAAAAATATCCATGGAACCTTCAAGTTTTTGCATCATAAAAAGCGGCTGAAATAAGTAGCAACGCTTATATAATTCGAATATCTAGTCATAGCGTAGGGGTTAGGACCTCCGGTTCAGTAAGCGAAAGATTGCGGGTTCGATTGTCAACGAGGCAAGGGTTGGTTGTTTACACAAAACTCACTCAGAAATGAGAAAAAAAGCAGTGTATCTGTCCTTTACAAGGTTGTTATTGAGAAAAAACTTTTTTTTTTTGGTTCTATAATGTTTATTTTAACATTATAAAAATTCCAAAAAAATACGGAAGATATCCGTTATAAAACGGAAATTTAAAAACGGATATTTCCGAAATCACGGAAAATTTCCTGGAATTTACGGATTTTTTTTCCGTTAAAAAACGGAAATAGTACTGGCGTCTCGATTGCCAGTACAATTTCCGTTTTTTTCAGGAAATTTTTTTACAGTGTATGTTTTCACAAATATAAGCAATGATTAAAAAATACACTGTTAACAAATTATGAGACCACTTATCTAAAAACAAAAATAATATGTAAATTAATACGATATTGGTCCTCCATTTTTCCTTATAACCTCAAACACTCTGCTTTTCATAGAAGTAACCAAGTGATTAAGTACAGATTCAGAAATGTTGTGCCATTCTTTTACAATGGCTACTTCTAGTTCATTGGCAGATAAAAACTGTTTATTATTAGTATAAACTTTGCGACTTAATACACCCCAAAGATTTTTCATAGGATTTAAGTGTAGACTTCGACTTGGCTATGACAAAACATGATTTTTTTCTTTATTAAATCATTGCTGGGAGAATTTAGACACATGGCAAGAAGCATTGTCCTGCTGAAACATCCATTTAGCACCACCTAAAAAAGGTCCAAACGGTATAAAATGATAACATAACATAACCTGATATTGCGCAGAGTTCATACGTCCCGAAATTTGGGTTAAATGGTAAAGTCCGGACTCGCCGAAGCAGTAATTCGTCTCTATCAATCAAATACTTCCGGTACGAAAATACCTGACGAAAGCTCCTGAAAGAGAACTTTTTTTTTATCCTAAAAAAAACAAAACAAGCCGGCCATTTTGATTCTCCTCCAAACTCATTCCGTCCGCACTGCACGCTCCAAACTTCCCCCAAAACTAGTAATCGATTAGTTGAATGATTGTCATTAGGGGTTAACTTTACTTGATACGTATAATGTTTCAAATCACCGAAGTACCAATCTATCTTACTCCGCGTATATATTCAATCTATATTCTCACATTACCTTTTTTCCTGTTAAAAATTTTTCGGAAGCATCTTTTACGTTTTTATTGTTTTTGAAATAAAATACAATTAAGATTTTTAAACATTTTTTATTACATATACATATAAATATTTATCACATATATACGTATACACATATGTGAATACATATCCGTTCCGTAGTCTTTTATTTATTTATTTATGTATGTATTTTTTTATTATTAAATGCTTAAAATTGCAGCCATAACTATATGCGAATGATTTGGAATCAAACAGCGATTTTAAGTTATTGATAAATTTATTACATGTTGAGTTATAATCTATTGAAAATAGACTTTGACACTATTTTATCAAAGGTAATTTATTGTCTTTATAGAGAAAAAATATATATTGGATTTCTTGATATCCAAATAAGAATTTCCACTAATTTCGTAAATTTACGAATAAATATAACTTCTTTGATTGTATTAAGGTGTTTTACAAATAATTTATTATTTTTGGAGAATCGTAGAACTGGATAAAAAAAAGGAAAGTTCTTCAAAAAAAAGCATTGAAAAATCAACATTTTCTCCCCCCCACCCCTAGCCCCTCAAATGAAAAGAAACAGTAAATAAAATTCAGCGGTTTGGATTAGAATTCTCAATTGGGTCGGGTTACCCGTACCTGACCGAACTCGCGGTTCGGGTCGGGTTGTAGCTATATATTTTCGTCGCAGGTCGGGTCCGGGTTTGGGTTGACTTTCATTGTTTCGAGCTCGGGACTTTTTCGGATTTTGACTCTTGCGAGTTGGGTTCGGGTTGACGAGATTTTTCAAAGTAATGTTCACGATATTTTTTTCAGGTTAAAAATCTATATACAATAAGACCTCCATAATGGAAATTCCCGAAAAGCGGACACCTCTATTCAGCGAATACTTTTTCAATTCCTAAATATTCGTACGCTTAAATATACCTCTGATTAGTGGGCACTTCCTAATCTACACACACATGTGCGAGTGTATGTGTGCATAAATTATCACAAATACGATACATGTATTTTTGTTTGTTTGAAAGACGAAATGTTGGTAATAATTTTCATATTCCGAGAAGAATAAATGGTTCTTAAAGAAGGAATAATTTATGATCACATTTTTTAGGGTTTCGTTCATCTCACGAAACCCTATTACCCCCGCTCCGTTGTCTGTCCGTCACAGAGCCATTCTCGAAAACTGTGTTACTTACAGAGTTGAAACTTTGTGTATAAAAAAGAATATCAGCTGTGAAGAGCCCAAAATATTAAAATTTGAAAAATTCGTATTTTATTTCAATAAATAGAGATAAAAACCAAAATTCTAATAGCCTTGTACCATTAAATTTAACTATTTTTGGTTATAGCCGATGCCAAAAATTAAAAATCCACAATGAAATTCCTTCTACAATAATTAATTTTCTATCAGACGATTTTCACGTGAAAAATGAAAATGAAATAAAAAGTTTCACCAATTGAAAAAAAGATAAATATGAAATAAAATTGATTGACGTCATAGTCGTAATAAAACGGAAAATGTCTAAGATTTCTCAATAATACAAGGAGTATGAGATGTGTAAGTACACAAAGCAGATTAATATCACGTCATTAGATAATTAAAAAGAAAATCTGACGTCATATGGGAAGTTTAACTAATTTTTCAAATGTTTGAGAATAATACAAAGTGAGTATCAATATAAATAATAGAGAATAGTAAATATAAGAGTTTGAGAAACATATTGAATCGGGATAAAAATCCGATTATGGAAATATTCGCATATTTTAACATTTTGTAGGTGTACAATTTGTTTAATTTTGAATTTTTTTTTTAAATATTACATTTAGTCCGTATGACGGATATTATTATGACAGAATATAATAGCGGGCTTGGACCGCTATCCGGCTGGTTTAGATATTCGAAAAAAGGAAAAAATAGACCGGTAAATTTTTATTTTATAAAAAACATGACTTTTTTTTGTTGTTGTTGTTGATAAATGAAATTTGTTTGAATTTATTAAAGAAAGGATAAAGTGTTTTGAAAGAAATATTAAACGAAACCCTTTGAGCGATCTTCGATCACACTTACCCACTTGTTAAATATTTTTCCTCACTCAGTAACTCAAAACTGATATATTCACTGATTCATTTTATGCATAAATGTAAGGAATTTTCAGACATGACTATTGGGGTAATTTGAAATCGAACAGTATTTTACATTTTCTATAATTGTATATCATATTGAGTTCTAATTAATTGCTGTCTCAAAACAACTTTTCCCGGGTTGTAGAATCCAGATCGGCTTAAAACGCCAACTTGGATGGCATATTCTGAATGGTATTTTGTCTTTATAAAAATATGAAAAATGCTTTCCGATTCCTTAGTCCATGAAGAAGAATAACTGCTTATTTTGTGCATTAACAATAACTTTGTGAATATGTCAGAAAGAAGCCAGCTTGGATTTCAATGCTTCAGTAATTTTTAATTTTTTAAAAATAATTTGTTTCCTATAAAATATGTTTTCTCTCTCTCCTCTCTTTTAATAACCTTAGAAAAGTGAAAATATTGCAATAAAATATTGAAGAGACTATTAAAAGAAATTAAATACAGACAAGTACTAGAAATTGCCACTTTTCGCGCCCAAACAGTAGGAACGTGCACTGGACATTGAATATGGATATTATGTGATATCACTAGTTTAATTACTGTACTTTTCGTGCATTTTTCTGGATGTTGTGTTTCAAATAATGCGAGGCTAATTTCATATTTTTAGTACAGTATTTTCACTGCTATTAACTGTTTAATAGACTTTTATCCAATTACTTTTTTCCAATAAAATTGTTAAACATTTTTCTGTAAATTTCCTAAATATAATATATATAAAAGAGGTATGAGTTTAGTAATTCGGAAATTTTTTTCTTATTCATTTTCTACATTATTTATATTTACGATAATTGTTGCAAAATGAAATTTCGTCAGCAACTGCGCATTTATTTTCCATTGTAGAATTAAAAAATTATTGGCCACCGGTCAATTTCTGACGAACCCCCCTATATGTAGGTGGATGATAGATATCATTTAGATAGAACATCACGATTTGCTTCGAAATTGTGTACTTTTAATTTATTTTATGTCGTGTCTTATTGTTATGTGATATAATATAAATGATAAATTTTACTAAAATGTGTACTTGAAAACAAGCACTAATTTAAACTTCTCACAAAGTAGACACTCATAATAGAAACTGCCATTAAAAAAAAAAATATATATATATATAGTTAATTATCCTATTAGTTATGTATAAAATCTTCACTAAGCTTCAAAATAATCATTTCATAAATATAGTACATATCAAATAGACAGAAAATCAGACAGATTTATTTCGAAAAACAAAACAGGACTAGTCAACCAAATGTATTAAATAGGATATTGAATTAATATAATTATGTAAATCAATGGTGTCATTTATCAAACTACGTTTTAAACTTGCAATCTTTTCATTTAATTCTTTGTATTTAGTTTTCGATGCTGGTGCTCTTGAGCTCCCTACTCTGAGCATTCGCATAGTTCCCTCGTTCTCTTCTTGCACATCCTTTATTAAATTTATTATGGAATAGATATCCATAATATATAGGATATCCTCTTCTATTCCTTTTGGAGTGGAAGCCCTCAACATTGTTTGTTGTTCTTTCCGTGTGACTGTTGAAAGGATTCCAAATTACGTGTAAATACATTTTTTATTTGAGATGAAATATAATTCTTTGCGCAGTTTTACAAATTGGCAACAACATAAAAAAATGACCTTTTCTAAATATGAAAAAAAAAATCTTGAAATAATGAAAATTTGAATAAAAAATTGAAAAAAAAAGACCTCTAAAGAATTAGTAAAATTTAAAAAATAAGCGCAGTTTGCACACAGCTACACTCTAAAAACGTCATTTTCAAAACTGAGCAAAAAGTACTCAAATCTGAGTATGTTACATAGTCAAAATAGCTTTGAATCAAAATGACTCAAGTTTGAAACATGTATATACTCAATTCTGTAAACATGCACACACTCAAGAATAAAACATAATGTACTCATATTTGAGTATGTCCATGTTTCAAAAATGAATATAAATTGACATTTATGTCTTTAGTTTTTAATATTTCCATGTTTCAAAAATGTGTTTGAACTGATTTTAATCATTTTTGAGTATGTCCATGTTTCAAAAATGAGTATAAACTGACCTCTATGTTTTCAGTTTTGAATATGTCCATATTAAAATATTCTGAGTATTTCTGGTATTTCAGAATTGAAATCATTGGGTCGTCCTATTTGAAACAAAAAGTTTCATAACAAAATGAAAACATCGATTTGCTCAGATTTGAAGGTGTCATTTTTCTCAGTGTAGCTTGAGAAGTATATCCCTACAAAAAAATAAAGATAAAAATAAAATATATTTTTATGCATTGTTTTGTTCCTAAAAAACTTTTTTAATGGAACGATTCTGGCCGACTTTAATATAAAAATCTCTTTAAATAATTCTTCGATTTAAAAGCTGTCTATTTCAGCGTGTTTATCAAAGGTTTCTCTATAATAATGCTATATAATTATTGTTAGTATAATTATTATTATTAGTAGTATAATTATTATTATTATAGGTATTATTATTATTATTTTCATCAATGCATTAAACATGCGAGATAAAACATTTCTTAATTATTTTAGCAAAGAAGATTGTTGCAAATTCATCATTAATTGTCAGAAAACTATACCAATTTTTGACTTCTCTTTCAGACACGTATAAAATACAAGCATTGAAATTAAAAAAATTTCTACTTATATAAAATAAGTGTGTTTTTAACGTAAAAAGACCACTTTGCTGAAGAAATATAATTTCATGTAATTTTCCAAGTTGAACTGACAAGAAAGATAATCAACAAGAAAGGATTTATCTTAATGGTTTAGTTTATTGCTTTTCTTACTTAATGGTTAGAGAAGTGTCATCTTGAAATTAATAGTCACCTCGAACATCTTTGGACGAAATCTTGTAATTAGTGGCCTAATCGTTTTTGAGGGGAAGATATTTTTTCTGAAAAGAGTTCGGAAATGTCCCATTTTTGAAGTTCAGTTTTTCGCGTTTCTTCAAACACGTTTTAACTTCCTTCCCTGTCATCTCCATTCGCTCGTAGGGGCTGTCAGGAAACAACAGGGTATCTGGGGAATTTGTTCGGCGAAAGAGGACAGAATCGGGTGGGTTAAATCGCATAATCCATCATGATTAAAAGCTCCCCAAACCATTACTGATCCTCCTCCCATTTATCGACTGAAGTATTGTTTGGTTCCTTCCTTAAATCATGCCAACAGTGTTTATAACCATTCGGACCGTCAAGATTAATTTTTTTTTCATCTGAAAATATCACTTTTTCCATTTCGTATCCCTTGACATGACATTTTTAGCCCATTTCAGTCTTTCTTCTTTATGATGTTTCATTAACCTCGTTTTTTTTTCAACAGTTTCATACATTTTGCATTACTATTTGATTTCAGACTCTTCCAAGCTGTTACGTGTGAGGTTCTTTTTCTGAAACGGTTCGAAGTTTCTGGAGTTGAAAAATCCTTTTTGAGTTGATAATTGAAATATTTGTCGCTCATCCCGTGCTGTCAAAATGCTTTTTCTTCCAGATCGTTTAAATTTTTTTAATCCTTTTTTCTAATTATTTCATTGTGAATGGCAGTTTTAGAACGCTTCATTAACCGAGCTATTTCTCGTTCAGATTTACCAGCACCCTTATAAAACCAAATTTTTCTTACTTCGGTCGCAGACAACTCTTTACCCCGTGGCATCTTCAAAATCGCAAATAACACTATCTAAACCTGCACCTTTGCTTCTTGGGAATACTTTCACGATATACAAACGCGTAAGTTTTATAATGATTCTGATGTGACGTATAATATGCTAATTTTCTCAGGTGGTCTTATAATTTCTTAACTGTCACCTTATTTAAATTAAAAACAAATAGAAGATTTTAATAAAATGTAACTTAAATTTTAATGTAGCAATTATAACAGAAAACGTTCTACGATCAATTTTAAACACACACGCTAAAAATTTGCACATTGTGTCTTCTTCTTCAGAAGTGCACCAGTTCGTTAGTGGTCATATAGTTTCTTAACGCACTGTAAATTGTCAGTAGTCCTGTCTCATTAGCAATAAATTATCTCCAATCATAGAAGACAATTTCAAAGTAATGATTTTCATGAAATTATAATCTCTTTACAAGCAATCAATTAACATATAATATATTCCAAGGGAATTTCGATTACGCTTTCTAAATGTATAATTTAGTTAATGTGTAATGGTTTTCAAGTCTATTCTAATTACATATTTTAAAGTATAATTCGATTTATTTGTAATATATTTTAAATCTGTTCTAATTACGTCTTTTAATATATAAATCGGTTTATTTGTAATAGATAATAAGTAAATGTCAATTATTTATATTCAGTATGAAATGTAGTTAATTTGTAATGTAATACACGTTAATCTAAATTAAATTCTATAAAATTTAATGTAATTAATCTATAATCTATTACAGAATAATCTAACTATTTTTTTAAGATGTAATTCGAATTGACTTATAATCTGTTATACGTTAATTAGATTATTCATTTGAAAAGCGAAATCAGAATGAACTTGTAACGCATTACATGTCAATCGGTTGCTTGTGAGGAGATTATAATTTAACCGTAATTTCATTATTTTGTAATAAGATTCTGCCCATCTCTGCTTCAATGAAAATATTGAGGACACACGTATTCGAGTGGTATTGCACCCCGGGACATATTTCTGGTACACAGATTAGCGTGCCATGGCAGTCAATGTGTTGGATGGAGAAATGTTGATTTTACTATTTGAATAATTGCAATGTCAGAAGCGCTGAACGTATGTCTTTGCGTTTATAGCTCCCATATTGACAGCAATTTTATCAAAACAGTCATTTTCCACCTACGTTGAATGTGCCAATGAGGGCTTCTTTAAAGAATTTTCCCTAAAAATAAATCATTAATTAATAGTTATAACGGACATTTTCCAATTGTATTTGTATTACATTATTCTAACAAACTAGTTAATATAATTAATTTTGCAGTCACATTTTGCGGCAAAAAGCACATCAAAAATGACATTTTTTTAAAAAGAAAATGGAAAAAGTATAAACTGATTAAAATTAAGATAAAACTAGGCTGCACCGCCAGGAGCCTGAGGGGTGTCCGACGCGTCTTCAACCACCGAACCCAAGTCCTGTGGGACTTATAACGCGCACGACCGGATTTGGCTCTCCGTATGCGCTTCAGCCGGTCGGGGGACCGCCACCAGCGGACTCCCCCGAACCCTTAGATCCATGTGTAGATAAACGATAACTGAAAAAAATCATATATATCTTTTTAATAAAAAAGCGGAAGAAATTGTCATACGGGAAAGGTTTAATAAGCGTACAACGTACAATAAACTTGCAAAAATGTACAACTTATGGAGAAAACGTACATCATGGCGACGCTGCAGAGTTGGGCAAATTTGTCATAGCAATTATCTGCAATGTAATTACAATTTAATTGCATGTAATTAATTATAGTTGCAATTACATGCTGTAAAAAGTTCTTGCAGTAATAGTAGCTCGAATTGACCCCCATCCCATTATTTGACGAAATTTCTGTGCTTGAGTGTGTTTAACTATAATCAATTATATTCAATTAAACTGTAATTATTACATTGCAGATAATTGCAATTACAAATTTTCTCAACTTTACAATGTCAAAAGAAAAAAATAAAACAATAACATAACAAACAACAACAACAACAACAAAACATTGCAGATAATTGCAATTACAAATTTTCTCAACTTTACAATGTCAAAAGAAAAAAATAAAACAATAACATAACAAACAACAACAACAACAACAAAACAACAACAACAAAACAACAACTAAGAACGAAGAATCATGCATCCGGCACAGATTATGAAACACTTTCCAACACTAACATAATATTATTAAGAAATTTAATTTTTTCATACGATGAAATGAGATACCTAAATAAGCAATTTAAAAGATACATAACTCAATAAAAATTCATTTGCAGCAATTGCTGCCTATATACGAAGTCTTTCGTGCAGCCCTGTATATGGTTTACAGAATTTAAAGACAACACGTAGTACACTAAAAATTACATAAAAAGACATATCAGAGCGGAAACAGCACTTCTAGCAATTGCCGATCATAGTCAGTCCTTTAACCAAATTATCTTGTACGTCTCTGAACGATAAATCCTACGCACTCTGTAATATATAGATAATAAGTTGTATTGAACCTTAGTGATCCTTTTAAATTTTATTATATTTCAAACATCATAACATGTTCATAATGCACCGCAAACGATTTTTCCACATAGATCAGAATGTAAAGGAATTATTTTGTACGTCCCTGTAATTGAACTATAAATGCTACTAATTGTATACTCCAGTAAAAGCATGCTGTCGTCCACCTTAGTGACGCAAATTAATTTCATTATGTTTGAAATATCGTAACATCAATACAATGCACCACAAGCGATTTTTACCCATAGACCATAATGTAATGGAATTCTTTTGTGTGTCCCTGTAAATGAACTATTAATGCTACACACTTCTTTTTCAATACCGAACATTCTATAGTAAAATTCAATATTGTATAAACATTTCATGACAATCCGAGTATGTTAAAAGGAAGAATACCAACGTTATAAATGCACAAATAATACACAAAAAAGCAGCAAATAGCTATTAAATTTACAAGCGAGATTCTTCTTCAGTGCAACAAAGAGCAAAGCACAGCATGCTAGAGCAAGTTGGCCCAGTCTTGCTTTTTCTAGCACGCTGTGCTTTGTTCTTTGTCTCACTGAAGAAGTTGTCGCTTGTAGATTCGAAATAGCCTATTTTTTTGTGTATTATTTGTGCATTTATAACGTTGGTATTTTTCCTTTTAATATTATTGCACAGAGGTTTTATTTTCTATTTTTATTTGCTATTTTTTTATAATCCGAGTATGTTTACAAGAGTTAGAACAGACGGACAGGCAGACGAACCAAATTCGTAAATATTTTTCAACTATGTTGGAAAGTGTTAAAAAGAGGTGACAAAAACCAACGAAATATTTTTGAAAAATAAAAACCTTTATTATTATTTTATCTATATTATTATTGTTATTTTTTTTTGTGTGTAGGATAACTCTAGGGTTGTAAGATTTCTCACATAAATTTACTTAGTTGGCATATGCTATTTTGAAATCCTCAAATTTGCTTATTCCCTCGAAGCAATTTTGCCGCAACATTGTAGTTCATTAATAGTCTTGTTGTTTTTGAACAATTACAAACATTAATTCCTATTACTTATTGTTATCTCATAATTCGCAACAATCCTCTTCCTTGTAAAAAGTTTTTTTCTCAACAATAAACACAATTGTTTAATTCAACAATTAATTCGATATTCTTTCAGTGTCACAACGGTTCTCATCTAAGTTGGTCCGAATTCTGATGTTAAATCACGATTTCAGGTAAATTTAATAAATAACCATAGATTAATAATAATCCTAGTTTAAAAATGAAATATAAATATCTTTATGCAATACATTAAATAGAGAAATGTAAATTTTACTGTTTGAGTAAGAACGTAATCCACAATGCTGAGCGTGTCAAATAGGGTTATCAGATTCATCTCTGAATAATAATAATAAAAAAAAAATAAACGAAAAATTTATATTGTCAGTAATTTATTTTGGTTTTATCCAACTACCGTTATTCTCCCCATCGTACTACATTGAATGCGTCAATGAGGTCTTCTTTAATGAATTTTCCATAAAAATAAATCATTAATTAATAAGTTATAACTGGCTTTTTTCAACTGTATTTACATTACATTATTTTAACATACTAACCAATTAAATTAATTTTCCAGTCACATTTTGTTGCAAAAAGTGCCTCAAAAGTGAACTTAAAAAAAAAAATTAAAAAATTAAACTTAATACAAATTCTTGAAATTATAAAAGTCAGATATGAAAAGAAAAAAGAGGAAGAAATTGTCATACAGAAATGTTTAAGTGTACAACGTATAATAAGCCTGAAAAACGTACAACTTGATGGGGAAAACGTACATTCTGGTAAACCTTGTGTCAAAAGACAAAAAGATGCGACAAAAACTAACGAAGTATTTCTGAAAAATAAATTTATTTATTTTTTGTGTATTTTTTTTATTGTGTGTGTGTGTGTGTGTAGGATAACTTTGGAGTTGGAATATACAACGTTGCAACATAAATTTACTTGGTTAGCATAAGTTTTTTTGAAATCATCCAAATTTGCTTATTTCTTCGAAGGCAATTTTGCCACCACAATGCATTTCGTTAATTTTCTTGCTATTTTTCAACAATTGTAAACATTAATTCTTATTACCTATCATCATTGTTATTCCCCAATTCACAACAATCATTTTCTCTGTGGAACGTTTTTTCATTTTTCCCGAAGATATTTTTTTCAACAATGAATACTATTGTTTAATTCAACAATTCATTCCATTCTCTCATTAGCACGATATTCCTCGTTTAAGCTGCTCCGAATTCTGATGTTAAACCATGATATCAGGTAAATTTAATAAATAATCGTAGATTAATAATAATTTCAGTTTAAAAATGAAATATAAATAGTATATGTAATATATTAAATAAAGAAATGTTAAGTTTACTATCTGAATAATCTAAAACTCTAAACTTATGTCTTTGCATTTATGTGACCATGGGCTTCAATCTCATTATGGATAAAATGCTGTAGAGAGTGAAAATTACGCCATTTCAACGCAATCGTAATAAACTGGTTGAAATTAATGAACAAAAAAATCATACTATATCTTAAATAGGATGATATTTTTATTGGGGAAAGCTTTTTGTTACGTATTAAGATTAGGGTCTATATTTTTCAGTATTTCCTAATTTTATAACATATGTGAGTGAAATTGAATTACACAAAAGTGGAATTTAGGTAGTTGTTATGAAGAGAATGAACATTTTTATCTTTTGGGTATTTTTATTTTTTGATATGTTTCTAGTTAATGATGTACACGTGTAGATGAACTAGATTAGATATATTTAATTGATTTCTGTCACCTTAATCGTTGGATTGTTTATTTAGAACGGCAAATTATGCGACGCATTCTTTGAATCGCAATTTCTAAACATTTTTAGTTAATTGCATCTTTTTTTGTAAGTTGATTAAAAGAAAAACCAGCAGCTAAGATTACAAGGCGATTCGATTAGGGTTAAAAACAAGGCCCGACTTAGACTATGTATTGCCCCCGGGCGAGCATTATTCTGAGGGAAGGGCCTTCTATATATCTTTAGAATTTTTCGTGAATTATGCTGAAGAGTTTGAAATTCTAAGGTGGCTGACATTTTGAAACAAGACAACATATTACAAAAATCAGGGATTCATTTATGAGTTGTTTAGTGAACTTGATTTCTCGCAAAGTATCTTTCATTGTTGTAGCCACTTTTGTAATGGAAGCTACCTAAACGTCCTTGTCCTTGAAAGCAATTTGCCGCAACAATGCATTTCAATAATGATACCTTATTGTTTTTTTTTAAATAATCACATACTTTAATCTTATCCGAAATCTTCATTGTTATTCCATAATTCGCAACAATTACGTCCGTTGCTAAAAGTATTTTCTTTCAGGGCAAGAAATTCAACAATAAAGACAACTGTTTAATTCAATAATGCATCAGTGCTACAATCTCTCTCATATAAGTTGCTTTGAAGTTCTCACGTCGTTCCATGATTTCAGGTAAATTTTAATAAATTACCATAAATTAACAATAATCCTAGCACAAAAAATAAAAAGTTTTGTACAATATATTAACTAAAAATATGTTAATTTTACTGTTTGAGTAAGTAAAATCTTTGGCATTTATATTATCATGAATTCTAGTCACATAATTGATAAAATATTGTAACAAATGAAACTTAAGAAATTTTTTTGAGATTAATGAATTAAAATTACGAATTTTATTTTAAATGTGACGGTCATTTTCATCAATGAAAGCTTTTCGTATTGTACTAAGATTAGTACATACTAATTCTATAATTTTCTTTTGAGCTTATTATTCTTTGAGCTTATTTTCTAAAATGTAGGTGAAATTAAATTAGACATAAATGCAACTTAAACAGTCCTCATGATGAAAATAATCATTTTAATTTGTAAAAAAAAAAAAAAAAAAAAAAAAAAAAAAATATATATATTTATATATCCAATCAGTCAGTTTTTCTTTATTTTTTAAAAATCTCATTGTTTTCTAAATAAGTTAGGTTGGAAATCGTAAATTTCTAAAATAACAAGAATAAGATATTTTCTACTATTCCTTTTTTTACAACCTTGTAAATCTAATTCGTTTCGTAATTAAATATAGTGATATCTCGGCTAACAAATGCTTCTGTTAACGAATATTTCCGTTAACGAACATTCTAGTAGCTGTTTTCTGACTAGGCTAAGGAACATAATTTCATCTAACGAATTCTTTATTGGATTCGCACGTTAACACAAAAAAGGCCACGTAGCATTTTAATTGGACAATAAATCCTCTGTTTGGGTTAACGAAGATTTGGGATAATAAATGTGATTCTGGAATGAATTATCTTCGTTAACTGAGGTTTCACTCTATTTATTATTTTCAATTTTAGAGTTAATTGATACTCAATTCTATTTAATATTTTCAAGTTTCTTTTAGTATTTTCAATTTCAGAATTAACTGGTTCTCTCCATTCTATTTTGTATTCCCAATTTCAGAGTAAATTAACTTTGGTACTCAATTTTATTTGTAATTTCAATTTCTATTTAGTATTTTCACTTTCAAACTTAATTAGCTGGTGGTGCACAATTTCTCTTTAGTATTTCAATTCCCGGCTAATTGATAGTCAATTATATTTAGTATTATGGAGTTTATTTTAGTATTTTCAGTTTCACAATTACTTAATTCATACTCGATTATATTTGGTATTTTCAATTTCTGTTTAGTATTTTCAATTTCAGAGTTAATTAACTTCTAGTCAATTCTATTTAGTATTTTCAATTTCTATTTAGTATTTGCAATTTTCGGAGCCAATTAACTGATACTCATTTCTATTTAGTATTTTCAATTTCTATTTAGTATTTTCAATTTCCATTTAGTATTTTCATTTTTAAAATTAACTGACTGGTACTCTATTCTATTTGGTATTTTCAACTTCTTTTCAGTATTTTCAATTGCAGAGTTAACTCTTTCCATTCATTGATTTTCTAGGTTTAATTATCAACTCGTATGGATACCCCGGGTATGACAACTGGTAACCGTGTGTGCTGAACTCTGGCCCGACGATATCTGCGAGAAGACGTTCACCAAATTTTGATGGCTTGGATGCAACACCTGTGCCGCTAAACCGTCCACATTAGGTTAATCTGAATGACGGCACCGGAGGTTGAGTGACAAAAAAAAGGTAACCCAGGTTGTTGTGAAGACGGCTCAAGGTAGGACTGCTTTTTAACTTTTTATGTTTTTAAAAAGTGTATCAAAAACTCTATTTTTTATTTTCTTGTTAAACGAAAATATGAATAAAATATTATATTTTAAAGAACTTGGAAAAATGAGAGGCTTAGATAAATACAAAAATGCAAATTAAAAGCACGATTTTTTTTCTATATCAGAGTTTGAATTCGTGGAATTCGGGCTATCCTGACTTCTCTGTGAAAGGACATTCTGGTATGCGATTCTCAAATTCTCTGCTCAACAACGCGAAACTTCCTGACGCATTTTTTGACTCATTTTTAAACATAAAGTCATAAAATTGGCAGGCCTGACCATTGAAGCGATTTGGAATGGAAAATGGCGTTTTCCATTTTTTGATAAATAAATTACTTATCGAGTTATAAGTGATTCTTGTCACGTGACGAGAAGTTTTTACCCTTTCTTGAGCTACCGCGTCGAGAATTCGGTTCAAAACACTGACTTTTTGAGTATTTTCTAAAAGATCTTACTAAAAAATGGATAACGATGACATAGTTTCTTAACAAAGAAGCACCTGCCAATTTTATGCGTTTCCGAACAAAAATGAATTCAGGAATGTGCCAGAAAGTAGCTCTTTTGAATTTGAGAACAGCTAAAAGAGCCCTGCTGAAATATCGTAAAATATTGTATGGGAAATACTTTGAATGTGGTATCGTATATCACCCGGTCTTGTTTTGGTCTGGTTATTTTATGGGTAGAATTTTTCCAGATTAGTCGCAAGTTTCGTTTTACATTCTAAACGTGTTTTTTTTCTTCTTTTGAAATTAATTTATGTTGGAAAAAAATCTAAAAAAGGAAACTTTTTAACACTTTCCAATATAGTTAATACGTGTATTACTATATTAATATTATATTAATATATTACTATATTAATACGTGTATTACTATGGAGTGTTCAGTATTGAAAATGAAGGGTGTAGTATTTATAGTTCATTTACAGTGACACTGTAAAGAATTCCGTTACATTACGGTCTATGGCGA